>CM040124.1:155941006-157283686 GCA_022559845.1 Amorphophallus konjac
AACGGTGGGAATAAATACGAAGGATGAATGAATATGATGAATGGAATGGTATAAATGATGTAGAACAATCAGATGAAAACTGAGAAGCCCTGCTGTCCCTGGCGATAGTAGAGGGAAACTGGATGAATATGACGGACGTAGATGGATGAAGCACCGGATGAAGCCCAACGAAGGATGCAGAAAACGAAGAAGGCTCTGCTCGTGACGCTTAACCTCTTGAGTGATTAGAATGCTTAACCTTCTGAGTCATTAACCTCTCACACGATCGAATGATATTTTCTTTTATAGCTTCAATCGGATGTGATCAAACAAGGAAATGATAAGAATGGGTAATGAGGCATCCAGGGAAGGATCAAGATCGAGCAAGAGTCCCAAGGATGGTAGGGAACTGTGAGGGAAATATGGAAAAAGGAAGGACTCTGAGTGAAACACGACTTAGGACAGGGCGTCAAATCATGAATTGACGACCTTCACAGAGACGTTTCTTGAAACACGACCTAGGAAAGGGCGTTTCTTCCTGGATTTAAATTTGGAAATAAAACTTTCTTTGTTTAGAAATTAATGGAACACGCCTAAGATAACGGCGTTTCTTAAAAACACGCCCTGATGTAGGACGTTATTCATAAAATGCTTTTTATTTTGAAAAATAGATAATTCCAGAAATTAACGGATAATACCAGGAATTGACGCCCTCACCTATGGTCGTCCCTTCTTTTGAAACGCCCTATGACAGGTCGTTACTTTTGAAAGTAACGCCCTTCGTCAGGTCGTGGATCACAAAAAAATAGAAAAATGCATAAAATTCACAAAAATAGAAAAACTTCATGTTATAGGAATATTGAAGTCCACTTGGGGTGTTTACATAATGACATGAGATTTGATCAACAAAACGTCAATTTTGGCGTGTCTACATTAGGCATTGGAGGCATTACCTATTACATCAGGAGTTCGTCTTATACTCCGATCATGAGGCTTTGAGGTACCTTCATTCCCAAAAGAAGCTAAATTCGCGTCATAGTCGATGGGTTGAGTATCTCCAGCAGTTCACCTTTGTGCTTCAACATAAGGCTGGAGTGGAGAACAAGGTGGCTGATGTCTTGAGTCAGCGAGCATCTTTACTTACCACCATGAGTGCCGAGGTCATAGGGCTAGAGAAGATGAGGGAGGCCTATGTTGATTGTCCTGACTTCGGTCAGATTTTTGCCACTCTCCAGGCCGGACCCTCGAGAGATCATGGGGACTATATGCTCCAGGAGGGATACCTCTTTCGAGGTAGCAGGCTATGTGTTCCCCGAACTTCGGTTCGAGATTTCTTAGTATGGGAACTACACGCGGGAGGTCTAGCCGGCCACTTTGGTCGGAACAAGACTATTGAGGCAGTTGAACATCATTTTTATTGGCCGAGCTTGAGGCGCGATGTTGCTAACATCGTGGCTCAGTGCCGTACATGTGCTATGGCCAAGATGAAGAAGCAAAGCTCATGCCTTTATACGCCTCTTCCCGTGCCTGATGTCCCGTGGCAAGATGTTAGTATGGATTTTGTTTTGGGATTGCCACGTACCTCTAGGAAGCATGATTCGGTCTATGTGGTGGTTGACCATTTTTCGAAGATGGCCCTCTTTATTCCTTGCTCGAAGACTTCGGATGCTTCGAGGGTAGCCTGCCTTTTCCTTACTCATGTGGTGTGCAAGTTCGGGTTGCCTCGCACTATAGTGTCTGACCGTGATGTTAGGTTCACTTCCTATTTTTGGAAGACACTATGGCATATGATGGGTACTCACCTCAAGTTTTCCACTGCATATCACCCCCAGACAGATGGTCAGACCGAGGTGGTCAATAGGAGTCTGGGAGACCTTTTGAGGTGTCTTGTTAGGGATCGCATCGGGGATTGGGATATCATCCTACCCATGGCTGAGTTTGAATATAATGATTCGGTGAATAGGTCTATCGGCATGAGTCCATTTGAGATAGTCACAGGTCGTAGGCCTAGGAAACCCGTTGACCTTGTCCCCATGCCTGTCCATGCTAGAGTGTCGGAGTCGGCCGAGTCATTTGCTAGGCATGTTAGGAGTTTGCATGATGACATCCGTCATCACATTGAGGCCAGCAATGCACGGTACAAGGAGTTCACCGATGCCCACTGACACCACAGAGAGTTCCACGAGGGCGAGTACGTCATGATCAGGGTAAGACCTGAACGGTTTCCCTCTGGAACTGTTAAGAAGTTGCAACCTCGCGGAGCCGGTCCCTTTAGAGTGTTGAAACGCGTTGGATCCAATGCGTATGTTGTGGACTTGCCCGAGGAATATGGTATAAGCTCTACCTTCAATGTATCGGATCTTGTTGCATATAGGGACCCAGCGGTGATCCCTAGTGAGCCTTTTGAGCCATCTCCTCCCCTTGAGAGTGATCCCACACCTGAGTGTCCACTTCCACCTGCAGCCCCTTTTTCACGGCAGTGTGAGCACATAGATCGTATACTGGACGAGTAAGTGACAGTTACCAGGAGTGGATCTTACCCGCGCTACCTAGTGCGATGGAGAGGACGGCCCGCTACTGAGGACACATGGATCACACATGACGAGTTGCAGCGGATTGATCCAGACCTTTTGGAGTGATACAGGAGCGATGCAGACCCTTACTCGACAGGGTCGAGTTTCTCCCACCCGGGGAGAATTGGTACGGACACCCGAGCAGTCGATCGGCACGACACGCCGAGCCACCGGTACCGCACGCGGAGCACCACACGAGCCACCACAGCGTCCATCTGGCTCGGAGACAGCCTGGAGACTCCGCCTTGAGCCTCCCCATTTATTATATTTAGTTAGATTTTATGTGTGTTTAATTTGTGTTTAGTTCGTTGCCTTCGGTTTGCCATTTTGATTGTAATAAGGGGCATGTGTGTAATTCGGCTCCTGTGGGCCCCACGGGCCCCACAGGCCCCACCCCATTGGGCCACCTCAGCCTAGGGTCCCACGTGGGGCCAGTCAACATGCCACATGGGACATCTAGAAGTTTGAATGGCATTTGGACACATGGGGGACAATGGACTTGAAAAGTCCAAATGGGAGGCCACCTACCCCCACCCACCATTCAACTCTCCCTCCTTGGTCCAAGGGCCGCCCCCTTCCTTGTAATTTTTTATTCATTTTGTGTGTGTGTGTCACACTCCATCCCAACCCTCCATTCCCATCCCCTAGATCCAATGGTTGTGGATGGATGTGAGATGTAAACTATTTAAGCTTGTAATTTCCCATTTTTATGAATTAATGCCATTTGAATTGAAAAAAAAAGCTTGAAGCTCCAGCTTGGTGCACCCCCTTCTCCTCTCCCTCTCCCCCTTGGATGCTGTGAAGGCTTCCATTCTGAGGTGTGAAGCCTCATATATCAGTTCCGACGATCGCCGCCGCCGCCACGAGCCGCCACCGCACCGCCATCATCTTCATCGGAGTTCTGCCCGCGCAGTACCACAGCAAATTCCATGAAATTTCAGTCTCAGCCGCGGCCTCATATCGAGCTGGGGATTTTACTGGAGGTTCCAGAGGTCTCAAGGACATCCCAAAAATTTTGGTTTGTCATTCAGATCCCGTCTCATAATTTTAAATTTTCATCCACTCTTCAATTTTAGTTCTGCCAGCAGTCTGTCCAGATTCCCATCCGCCCTGAGTTTTAGGTCTTAGGTCCACTTTTTGATTTTTGTTCGTCCCACAAATTTTACTGGAGTTTCCTTCCATCCATCCCTTCATCCACAATGTTTCTAAATTTCTAGTTCATCCATATCATATTTTCCAAAATTCGTTCTCAGATCCATCAATAGTTCTGTCCACCTATTCCCAGATCCGACCCCCAGTCACTCCAAAAATCATATCAAATCACCACCACTCCAAATCCAATTTTAAAAATTATCCCAGTTCCGTGGTTTGATTATCTACAACTTTGAAGAAGAGCTCAAAGTATCAAACCCACTGTAAGTAGGTGGTCAACGACCGTTTACAGGGAATTGATGTGCTGATCTGAGTTATCTGAAACTATGGAGCAGAACTTTGAAAAATAGTTAAGACTCAGGTGCGTGCAGGTTCAGAGGAATCCACTGGCCTTACGTTGGAGGATTTTGAGTCCTCTTTCCAACGGCGCTGGTTTCGTCGCATTCCCACTACGGGGCTGATCACAGCGGCCATTTTTGCCGGAGCGCGCGCTGGAAAAACAGAACTGAAATCCGTGGGCAGCCATTCCACCACTTGAAGATCGGACCCGACCGGCCACCGATCGGTGTTTCCGGCCGACCGCCGTCCGTGGAGGCACGCCACCAGGGGTCTCCATCATAGTGGGACCCACCCCTGTAGATCCGGAGGACAGCGCCATCCGTGGGCCCCGCGGGCCCGCAGAACCCTCAGTTCGGAAAGCACGAAAACGCGGATTTCGGCACCGCCGGGCGACATCAAGATGCTGCCCGTCAACCCGAGTTGGATGACTCCCGGGCTCCACATGTGACCTTTTAGCTCCCTGCGTGGAGTGGGTCAATTTAGTGTGTTGCTGTAATATTGTTTAACCGGGAGTCCGTGATTCGGCTGGGGTTGTCTTCGCCACGCCGGGTGCGTGGAGGTAATTGTCTTAACTCCTTGGCGTTACATTGCTTAGCTAGTATACAGTCTTAGGCCGCTGCTGAGAGTGTAGGTACTAGCCCGAGTGACATGTCACCGCTGTGAGAGTGAGAGTGACCCGTCCCGCGACTCGATCCGAGTCCGGAAGTTGAGTCGGACTACCCTTGACCTCCGCCGGTTCCTTAACCGCGCACGGTCTGCGCTTTCCCTCGCTTGGGACGACAAGTGAGCTTCACTTCTGTTAGCGACGTTTTGCCACTAGGAGCTCGTAGTGTCGGGCTTAGTGTCTCCATGTGTGTGTTGCTGGTCGTGTCTTCATCTAGAGTCCGAGGTTGGCACCATATAGTGTCGTCTCTCGTGTCCGTCCCGCATCATTAATTCCAGCTAATGAGAAGACCACATGTCTAAAGGGCATTTAATGTGAAGACTTGCTATCTGGGAAAGGTCAATATAGTCTGCCACCTTTTTGCTGTCACCCAATGAAGACTCTTGTGCAGACTGAGTACTCATGATAGAAGTGGACTTTAGACAATAAAGAGACTGCAAGTCAAAGGGACCATTTATGAGGAGATCTGAAAAGTAACAAAAGGAAAGGTATGGTCTGCTTCTTCTACCTGCCACCGTCCTAGCATGGGACTAACTTGGAAAAGCACTCAAGCTCACATCGGCACATGCTTCAAGGGGAGAAGACCTTCTGGTTGGAAAATTTTCCCTGGGGTCCTCTATTTATATGAAGCTTCCTCAAGAGAAGAAGCTTCTGCTAGAGAGAAAAAGGCCACACCCTTGAGCATTCAACAAGAAGAATCTGGGAGAAAGAAAAGAGAGGGAGTGAGAGTAGTCCAGCACTTGTAGACTTCACTCCAGTGCTGTAAGAGAAGAGGAAAAAAGGAGCCTTGAGAGAGAGAGAGAGAGCAGCCCTATAGTCTACCTGAGCTTGAAGAACTAGATCTTCAGATCTGAACTTTGTAGTTGCAGTTACCAGCTTTCAAATCTTGATCTATAGACTCAACTGGTGTTCATTTACATTCCACTATTCTTGTGTTTTTCCCCCTGCACTAGCAGTATTTTCCTTTTATGTTTATTGGCTACTTCTAGAATCGCCCCTACCAGTTTGTGTGTAGGAAGATAGACGGAGGTGTGTTCAGATCTGTGGAGAACCGTCCCTATCAGTTTGTGTGTAGGAAGACAGACGGAGGTGTGTTCTGGTTTGTGGAGAATCATCCCTACCGGTTTGTGTGTAGGAAGACAGACAGAGGTGTGCTCCGATCTATGGAGAACCGTCCCTGCCGGTTTTGTGTGTAGGAAGATAGACAGAGGTGTGCTCCGGTCTGTGGAGAACTGTCCCTGCCAATTTTGTGTGTAGGAAGACAGACTGAGGGTTCTCTGTTCTGTGGTTTGGGGCATATCCCTGGTCAAGATGTGAGTCAACAAGAAAGCCTAACTGGGTTTGGTGAGGGGTGGACGTAGGTTGTGGGTCTACAACCGAACCACCTTAAAATCCTTGTGTTGTGGGTTGAACATCGTGTGGGCTTGCTCCATATCTTCTATCCCCATTCACAGGTCGGTGTGCTTGCTTCATTGCATATAATCTGGTTCATTACCATCGCACACTCAAGCTTTGTAGACTGCGCATTCTTGCATACACACCATCAATTCCTTGGACGGTACTAGCATTCCCATCACTACCTGTTGCATTTTTGCACTAAGGCACTAGGGAGCATCTTCCATTAAATAAGGATCACCTTATTTACACACACATCAGTGGTTTGCTGAGAAGCACCTTAGCTTGTACTGCAACCTGTGTAGTCTTAAGATTGCTGTTTACACTTAACCCATTCCGTCTAAATCCGATGTGCTTTGTGTCTAAGTGTTTAGGGGTGGTCTATGCTTTTAGTAGTCAAGTTTTAAATAGGCCATAGTTCGTGATAGGATCTATTCAACCCCCCTTCTAGATCCTATTGCACCACACGGGACCCAACAATTTTCACATTTTGTGCATGAAGTGTATGAATTTGATTCAACATGTATACTGAAAATTTTATGAACACATAACAGTGCAGCTCCCCCTATCTAGATGCACTTATCAAATATTTACTCCCCCTTAGTATATGACATGAAACACACTAGTGATGACTCAAATGCAACATTATTTAGCAAAGAGTATTAGGTCTTAGAAATTCCAAGGACGGGGATGAATAGCGTATATAAACATGCAAGCACACAGTGGAAAAACATGTAAAATGCAATGCAAAATGCAATGTGATGCAAAATTTTAGTTTTTTTTTGAAATTTCAAAATACCGTGCAAAATTTAACATGGGTGCAAAAAGTGAATTTTCAATTTTTCATTTGAATGATCTAAATGCACCTTATGCATTTTCTAATGCCTGCAACCTATAACAACATGAGAATGCAATGCAAGATGCTAAAACAAGATGCAAAAGTTTATTTTTCAAAACATCATGACTAAATTCCACAAAAGGCATTCAGATTTAAATGATGAATGACAAGCATTTTTCATCACATGGGCTTTCTAAGCTAGGGTGTAGAAATAGATTTGAAACATTCAATGCAACCCATTTGTTTTCAGAAACTGTTCAAAAATAGATTTTCAATAACATTTCAAAAGCTTAGAATATCATCTACAATCCAAATAAATTTTTCAAGTTCTGGTATGAGGTGGAGGTGAAGATCCAAATACCCAACTCATACATAGTGAGAGCTTCCAGGTGGACATAATCCACCCTTCCACTACACACCATTTGATATACCAGAAACACAGTTAAGCTCAAATGTGCTCATGTAATTCAGATGAAAAATATTCAATAGTCAAGAACCTCATTACACTCATCAAGATTTTCAATTCCATTCAATCATTAGGGAAATTCATCACATCAGACTAGTGAAATAATAGGCCAAGTTTTCAAAATTTATACCTGAGTTTAGCAAGCATCATCATATGCCTTCAAGCACCAAAATCACTAATTCCATGAAGGTCAACATTTTAGCAAGCCCAATCTTCATTGTCCAAGCAATGGTGTAGTAAAAACTTTGAATAGGCCAACAGTTTCAGCATAGACATTAGCACAAGAATATCTTTCTTACAAATGAGCCTTAACCTTGAGCACATATCAACCAACTAGCAATTCATCCTCACAATGTGCATGAATTACACAAATGATACTTTAATAGATAAACATGCATCCCATGACTTATATGAACAAGTGACTCATGGTACCAGGTGGAGGTGTAAGTCCAAAGACTCTACTCACGCATGCTGATAGATTTCAGATATGAATGACATGCCCTTCCTCAAATCACATTTAATATACCATGTAGTCATGCAATGATGATCAGATCGATGAAAAACAAACTCATAATAAAAATAGATTTTTCATGATCTTCATGAATGGGATTATAGTTAAAACAAATTTCAGTTATTCAAAGAGAATTCAGAAATTTATTTTTCAAAACCTGTGCCTTGAGTAGCCATTATTTTCAAGCTTTTCACATGGCCTCAAGACATCCCTGCAATAAAGTTCTCATTCAACATTTTTGGATACCCAAACCTTCTTGGGTCTCGGATGGTTAACATGGGCATTCAATTTCCTTGAGACATTCAAATCATCAATTTTCATCCAATAGCAATCATGCATAGCATGTCCTAATTCACCACAGTAATAACAATAACCAAAAGACTTCATAGTTTTCTTATATGCGCAAGCATTGAATGTATGTGATTTAACAAAAGTGTTTTTATTTTAAACATGAAAATTTTTCTTATTCTTGACATGATGGTTGTCATTTTTCTTTTGAAAGTAACTTTTCATCAAATGACCATATTTCCCACAATAGTAATAATGCAATGAAACAACTTTTCCATATGGTCTTCTTTAATGAACATGAAAGTTTTCAAATTCATTTCTTTTCTTTGAAGACTTCTTTGAGTTTTTTACATCATACATTTTCTTGCATGCTCCCAATTCACCATATTTCAGAGCAAGACAATCATGTATCATATGACCAATTTTGCCACAATAAAAATATGAGATTTTCCTTGTGGATGCATGTGTGTGTGTAGCATGATTATGTTTCCTAGCATTGGCATTTGTATAAGAAGAATTATTTTTCAACTTCGAATCTTTATTCAATTTCTGCTTAACATCATATTTCTAGATTTTCTTTTTAACATACTGAGCCGAGTGAGTGTTTTGAGGTACTATCTACATCCGAACTCGAGACAAAAGATGTATACAATTTATTTTTAAAGTTCTTTTTGTTCACCGGATTATAGCCTAGCCCTTCATTTTGAAAATCAACCTTTATTCTGAAAATTTTATCTAGGTTGTCTTTCCCCTTGACAAATTTGGACATAGATGCATTCAAATCAACAATTTCTTTTTCAAGAGAAGTAATGTGTAGCTCATAACTAGCTATCTCCTGTTCACTACAAACAACACATTCATTCCACACTCTATTTACAGTTTTGTAACTTTCAAGTTCTTGTTCTAGCACATGCAATTTTTCAGATTCATCAACAACCAAAGTTTTTCCCTTTTCAAATGCAAGCAATTTTTTAGACATGGTTGTATTCAGATGTTTCAACTTTTCATTCTCTTCTCTAATACATGAAATGGTTTCTTCATGCTTTTGATATCAATCAAGAAAGATTCATTTTCAGTTTATAATTCTAAGCATATATCACATGATGAATTTTCAAGATTTTTCGAACAGCTTTCAAGCAACGAAATCTGAATTAACATTGCACTATTTTTCTTTTTAAGTTCTTCATGTTTTGAACATTTATCACAAGAACTATTCTCAAGGAAGGTGTTTTTACATTTCTTTTTCAGTTTTCTATTTTTAGATTTCACCTTCTTATACTTATCAACCAATTCATCATAAAGGTCCATAAGTTCTTCGAAGGAAACTTCCTCACCTTTAGAGTATAGCTCTGAGCTTTTTTTGCTTGATTTATCGTGTTTGTCAGCCATCAAGCACTCACTATCCTTCTTCACCTCTTTCTTGACCTACAAGATAAGAAAATGTAAGCTCATGGAGATATCTTCCCAAAATTCATAACTCAAGTATATATATACACAAAGAGGTGTAAAATACCAATATAGCCCTTCTAGAATCCTGCAAAAGACCCCCAATAGGTCTACCAAGAACCCATGGGCATAATAGTAAAGTTTACACCCCAAATGGATTGAGTTTAATGGGTTTCAGACTGAGTTCGTAAGAACGTTCGCCGTAATCTGTCAACTGAAATTGGCCATTGGTTGACCAAACTTTTATAGGCTGCAGAAGGAGAGCTCTGCCTATTTCAGTCGACCAAAATCCCATTTTCGTTGACCGAACTCTGTGACACTTTAAGTCCAGCCGACTCTGGCTGAAATGGTCGACAAAAAACCTGCAAAATGGGAAAACTCAAGTTAAAACCATGTAAATTCATCCATTTTGATGCCATCTAACATTTAATCAATATTTTGGTGTCTTGGGAGTCTATTAAGCCTTGTCAAACCAATTTTAACACCAAGAGCCAATCTTACATATCACACCAAGAGATTAACATGGTTCATTACATGAATCTAATTTCTAACAAACCAAGTTCATCAAGATTATTGTATTCAATCTAATACATGATCTGCAAAGCCATGAACTCAATAATTTTAAAGGAATTCGTACAAAAAGGACATGCCCAATCATAGCTTTAACAATTTTGCATTTCAAGCACTCTATGAAATCTCAACAGCCCCATGTTAGAGTTAAACATGTAAAATCAAATACCTTTCAACATGAGAGTTTCAATCAACTAATTTTTGCCATAATTTGCATATGGAATTCAGACTATGCATCTAGCATAGAGACCCTATGAAGAATATGCATGAAGTACATTCATCACATTGAAGAACACATGAAAAGATATGCATGAAAGTCCATTCAAGATCTCAACAATAAAACACTTGAAGAAACCAATTTTTGTTGACCAAAAGTTAAAGTATACTAACCATGCATTCACACAATATATGGGCATCATGAAACCAAATTATCACCATGGCTGATGTAAAACTCTCAACCAAGTATGAACCTTGAAAAACCAAACACACATGAGGCCAAGTCGACTTCACAGCCAACCAAGTCAACTTGCATCATGAACAGACACATGTACAAAGTGAATGAAAACACCTTGTAAACAAGGTTATCCACATTTAAACATCAAGAACACAGAGGCTCAATAGATCACAAAACCATGTAACATGTAGCAAGACTTCTAGATTCTGAATTGTATGAATCATAGTAATGATCAAGAATGCACACTATCATCAAGGGCATAGGCAAGCATACATAAAGTTTAGTTATCATCAAAAATATATGCAAGGCACACAACACGTCACACGCCTTAAAAACATGATTTTTCCCCCAACGGCAATAAACCCACGCTCAGCTCACCACGGGCTACCAATCTCACGGAAAAGGAAGTAGAAGGGTTAAGGATCCATCCCCCAATCTCCAATGAAGATTCCGCGCACCGTGAATGTCGTTCCATTGTGAAACCCCCGTCGGTTCATGAACGCGCATCCGAGCTTCAATGTGCCACCACGTCTCGATCCTCGACTCGTCCTCATGCTCGTCACCCCCACGCCGTCTCCACCTTGCCCGCCATCGCCTCCGTCGGCCGCCTGGAGGAGAGGGGGAGAGAAAGAGAAGAGGGAGGGAGAGAATGAGAGAATGGGGAGAGAGAGGGGGTTTGGGTGGTTTAAATAGGAAAATGATTTGGGATTTTATAAATCCAGAAAATATAAAAATAGGGAAAATACTCCCAAAGATCCTCGAAAAATGTGCAACGCGTCTACAATGTCCCGGAGCCCGACGACACATCGGTTCACCTTGCACAGGGTTCCGAAGGTTCGTCAGACGTAAACCCGCGTAAAGCCCAAAACACATTCTGGGACTCACAACGACGCTCCGAACTGACGGATCCAGATCCGAAAAAATCAAAAAAAAATTGGGGTGTTACATAGTTTCCCCGGATATCGTGGTTCTTGTTTGGCATTATGAGTGGTTTTAGTTTTGCCTCTTTAGGCTACTAACCTGATATATTCACGACCCCTTTGCATGTTATATTCTTGAATCTTGGTTCTGGAAGTCATATCCTTATGACTTACCCCTTGATTTCCTCCTAAGAAACGGGTTCCTCTTCTTGTGCTTGGTTCCATGAGCTTATCCTTGGAAGAATATCACTTCTAACCTGAAAGTTGAATTGACAACAAGAGCTACTATTGAAATTCTGATGCCATTAGTAAATTGTCTGGAAATATTGATATGGGACTTTGGGTCCAATTTGATACTCAATGCTAGGCATTATTTATAAGGGCCTGGATCTTGTGCTAGGGGATGGGCAAAGCCCAGACATGTACCGGTATGATGAAGGATCAGGTGTGGCATTGCACCAACTATATGCAATATTGGTTCTAGACAAATTTAGATCTTTGGAATTACTCGTATATGCGTGACTTGGCATGTTCCAGATGATGAGGCCCGGAAGGGGCAATTGTGGATATGAATGCTAGTACTTGTAATCTCTTGTGCATGCTCTTGGCCATTCATTCTTCATCCCATGCTTATAAGTATCTCTTGATCTACCTTATGTACATGAATATTTGGTTTACCTTAGTGCTCTCTTGATAATGATTGAGTTTTCCATCTTGCATCATGTTGAACTTTCATGCTATATTAATTGGCTAGTCACTTATATCTTGCTTGATGATAGAGTGTAATTCCTACTGAGCGCTTTGCTCACTTACTTCTTTTAACATTTTTCAGGGAATAATGAAGATACTCCAACAGATAGGGAGGGGCGAGAGTAAAAGAGATCTGAGAGTCGGAAGTCCTGTCTTTTATTTTTCTTGAGTCTAGTCCTATAATTGAGTCTTTCTTTCCTTCCTTTCTATTATGTAAGTTGAGTCGATACATTTCGAATAATGGTTTTTGAATATCAATAAAAATTACTTTTTAGTTTATTCGTAATCACCTTGCGTCTCTATTGGTTTGCTCTGTTTATCATGAATGTATCGGTGTCACATTCCGAGCATGCCTTCCGTTGTTATCAGTTTAGGGAGTGACAAAAGTGGTACCAGAGGCTAAGTTTTCTTAAACCCTAGGTCTTGAGTCTAAGGGTATATGTCAAGTGTCGATTGTCAGTTACATTATAGGCACCCAGTGAAATTGGGTAGAACCATGGGTCTAATTGATAAAAATGTGATAATCTTAATGAAGATAAAAGATTATAAGCTATTAATCCTTATAAATTTGTGTTATAGGTTAAGATGGCTATGGAGCGTGCTCAATGGCAGGAGATGTAGCATAGGGTCAAAGGGTTGACCTAAGCTTTGCAACAAGTCGCCCAGTGTGGAGTTCATCAAGGTGCAGGAGATTTGCATCAGAGTTTTCAGGGTATGAATCCCCCTAGGTTTTGTAGGTCTACTGATCCTAATGAGGCTAAGAATTGGGTTAGGGAAATGGAGAGGATTTTTAGGGTTATGCAATGTACCGATCAGGAGAAGGTCTTGTTGGCTACCTATCAGTTAGAGAGAGATGCGCAGACTTAGTGGGAGTCTATGGAATCCACCGACGTTGCTAGATAATCCAGTCACATGGAATGACTTCTTGGAGCTTTTCAACGAGAAGTACTTTTCGGTGATAATTCGAGAGAAGAAGGTTGCTGAATTTGCGTCCTTGAAGTAGAGAAACTTGACCGTAGCGGAGTATAAAGATCAATTTTGTAGATTAGCTCATTATGCAACCCATTTAGTTTATACGAGGAGGATGAAAGCTAAGAGGTTTTTGAATGGTTTGAGGGTCGAGTATATCTCCCAGTTAGCACCATTAGAAATTTAGGTGTATGCCGAGATGGTGAAGAAGGCCCATTTGTTAGAAGATGCTATGGATATGACTGAGCAGATCGCCAGAAGGCTTGCCAAGAAAGGAGGAGCAAATGGTTCTGAGGATAGTGTGCCTACCAGTGGAAAGAAAAGATAGAATGGAGGCAATAGCTCTCATAAAGAGAAGAAGGGTAAGAAGGAAGACCAGTAGATTGTCCATGTTAAAGGGAAGTGTGAGCATTGTGACAAAGGTGGGCATCGATTGGAGGATTGTTGGAGGAAGCAAGGGAAATGTATCCGTTGTGAAAGTGGAGACCATAGAATTGCTTGTTGTCCTCTCATGAAGGAGCAAGCACCGCGAGATGAGCAATAGGATGTAGCAAGGAGGCATGGCAGGCTGCAAGCGTTGGAAGGTACCTCTAAACTTGCTTTATTTTATGCTTAGACATGGTGATTTCCACATATTGGCAATATGTAAAAAAAATTGAACAATTTATAAAATTATGAAAGATATATATTCTTGTAGAGAAATGAAATTCTAGCAAATTTGTCAATATAAACAACCCCAAAAGAAAATTTAATTAGGCCCGAATCAGAGGTTTTTGGGTAAACTCAGAATTAGGGTTGAACAACCCATAATCTATCAAATTAGATCCTAATTCAAGCTCTGATGGGCTCCAATCGAACTCAAATTTCTAGGTCCACGTCAGAGGTCCATTTCCCCTCGCTTTCCCTTCAAAAACCCTATCCCTAGCGTTTGAAATTTGAAGTTTAGGCGTCGCGACTTGGTCAACCGTGAATATCACACGGGATCATGTCCACGTAATTTCCCGATCAAAACCATGTCTCTAGGATCACCCCCAGCCCCATAAATCAAAAGCCTACACTACCGAGAGCCTCATTTTGCTGAGGTGGCTGACGACATGCGAGTTCAAGGTCAGGAACGTCGAGTCTAGGAGGAGGTTTCATCTAGGGTTCTGGTGTTGTCAACTTCCTTTCAACTCATATAAGGTATGTTTCTCTTAGGCTAAACCCTAATCAAAATATACTATATTGTATGTTTTTATGTCCTATTTCCATTGGTAGTATTTTAACCAATTTTTGTTTAGTATAGAGACGAATAATGTGTTTTTCTTGAGGTCTGTCAAAGTTTGCTAGAACGTGGGGTTCGGTTCCAGGTCGCGAAACACCAATGACCGCGTCCTAGAGACCACGGTCCCGTGATTGACCACCACCTGTCTGGTTGGAGTTTCTTTTAAAACTGGTCAAAGTGGCAAGATCACGGTCGTTGACCGACTGCTACCATCAGGTAGCGGCCCTTCCATGACTACATTCTGTGCCTAGGTTATAGTAGGATTCCTATTTTTTCTGCGTTCTATTCTGATAGACGCCATGCTAAAAATGCACTTAATACTAGGGTTTATGGAAGAACACTAAAGTCTAACTAAAGCCTATATCATCATTCCTTGATTGTCATTGCTCTCTCACACTATTTCCTAAAAATAAATAGAGTCGTGCTGCTGAATATGTTCATATAATTGAAATTATTACAATACCTTGACTTGTTTAGCCATGTTAATTGTTACATTGTTGTAATTGCTTGAGGCTCATGCCACTCCAGTGGTAATGGCCTACCATTCACTCCAATTTTCCACAGTTTCACACCTCAATTCTTGGAATAGTTGGGGCTCTCCGTCGGATACTCCTTCCGTCGGACTAGAACCACTATCTCAAGGCCTCCGTAAGACTCCGCGAGCCTGAGATTCCCACTAGGACATCGAGCAGGTTGTACCCTAAAAGCTCGAACCTATTGATTCGACTGGATTTTGAGTGGGCAGTTTGAGGTTGTGACTAAGCTCTGCCCAACTCCGTCCAGAAAGCGTTCCTCTTAGGACCGCTACCATCAGGTCGCGGCTGCGCGACAGGCCGCATTCTGCTTCTGTCTGGCCAGCGTGCCAGTCTTGTCTAGCCCATTGACTACTATTGACCAAAATTTGATTCAGTCAACCTATATTACCTCGGTCGATCAATTTCATGTAGACTAAACCCTATTTTCAGTCGATTAATGTTTCCAGGTCGACTGGTGGCCCTGTTAGTCGATTGAACGTTATTTTAATTGACTGGCGTGGCTTCTAGCATTGCCTTTCCTAATTTGATTGCGGTTCTCCTCAGACCACTACAGTCAGATCGTGGCTCTTCCTAGACCGCGTTCTTGTTTCACTGCCTTGTGAGTCAACGCACCTACCGATTGGGATGACACTGAACTTTGAGGCCCTCTTTAGATCGCAGTCATTCTCTGATTGCTACCTCCTTACCTCGATTTTGGGTCACCGCCACCTGTAATTCCCTATTTTTAGAGACGACGCACTTGCCTGGTGAGTCGATGTAGACCTCTGTCCGGATCCCTTATGATCGCGGCCGTGTCTGGACCGCTACCATGAGATAGTAGTTCACTTTGGACCGCGACCTAGCCAATTTCCCTGGATATCGTGGTTCTTGTGTGGCATTATGAGTTGTTTTAGTTTTGCCTCTTTAGGATACTAACCTGATATATTCACGACCCCTTTGCTTCTTATATTCTTGAATCTTGGTTCAGGAAGTCATATCCTTATAACTTACCCCCTTGATTTCCTCCTAAGAAAATGGTTCCTCTTCTAGTGCTTGGTTCCATGAGCTTATTCTTGGAAGAATATCATTTCCAACCTGAAAGTTGCCTTGACTACAAGAGCTACTATTGAAATTCTGATGCCATTAGTAAATTGTCTGGAAATATTGATATGGGACATTGGGTCCAATTTGATACTCAATGCTAGGAATTATTTATAAAGGCCCAGATCTGGTCCTAGGGGCGAGGCAAAGCCTAGACATGTACCGGTATTATGAATGATCAGGTGTGGCATTGCATCAACTATATGCAAGATTGGTTCTATACAAATTTACATCTTTGGCATTACTCGTATATGCGTGACTTGACATGTTCTGGATGATGGGGCCCGGAAGGGGCAATTGTGGATATGAATGCTAGTACTTGTAATCTCTTATGAATGCTCTTGGCCATTCATTCTTCATCCCATCCTTACAAGTATCTCTTGATCTACCTTATGTGCCTGGATATTCGGTATACCTTATTGCTCTCTTGATAATGATTGAGTTTTCCATCTTGCATCATGTTGAACTTTCATGCTATATTAATTGGCTAATCACTTATATCTTGCCTGATGATATAGTGTAATTCCTACTAAGCACTTTGCTCACTCAATTCTTTTAACATTTTTCAGGTAATAATGAAGATACTCCAACAGATGGGGAGGGGTGAGAGTAAAAGAGATATGAGAGCCAAAAGTCGTGTCTTTTATTTTTCTTGAGTCCAGTCCTGTAATTTAGTCTTTCTTTCCTTCCTTTTTATTATGTAAGTGTTGGATTTTGTGTCTTCCGTAGTGTTTTGATGATGAGCAACACTATGTTAAATATTGTCACTGTTTATCAGATATCTTGCACTTGAAATGTCCTTGATTTACTGGAAAATTGCTACGAGGTAGTACTTTGTGTGTCCGTGATGTTTTTGTCTCACCTCGTGGTGTGTGGTAAGTGTTTCGTGTTGTGTTTGCTCTCAACATGAAAATACTTCGTGTTGTTTGTGTCTACAACACTTCGTGTGTCTTTCTGTACCTCGTATTATTCCAACAGTGTTTAGTCTTCGTGCCGATTCACAGAAACAGCTCGAATGGTTCTGATGAACTTCGAGTCATTTCCCTATTTCACCTCGTGTCGTCCTCAGTTTCAGTTGTTCATCTCGAGTCATTTTCCTGCTTTCACTGTTCCATTGCGTGCCGTCATTTGTTCCATCGCGTGCTGAACTCTGCAGCACCTCATGCTACTTTCTGTGCCACCTCGTGCCGCTCCATCTATGTCACCCCGTGTCTTCAAGTCTTCGTGATGTTGTCTCCTAGACTTCGTGTCTTTCTTGCTTCGTGTCTACAACTCGTGTCAGTTTCTGTCTTCGTCTTCGAGTCGTTTCACTTCGTGTCGTTTTCGTTGCCGTTTGTTATTTCTTGTTGACTCTCGTTTTGATTAATCCTTCTTTGTGTTGCTTTTGTGATCCGTTACCTCGTGCTATTTGTATGGTTGTCTTCACGTTATTTCTGTGTTTGTGTCTTCATTTTATTTTTGTGTCTTCGTGTTATTTTTATGTTTGTGTCTTTGTAGTAGTGTTGTGCTCGTGACTTCGTGTTGCTTATTTCTATCTTCGACCATGTTTCTTCTGATCGGGTGTTCTTCTATCATTTTTACTCCGTGATTATGTCTTTCTTCACCTCGTGCAGTCATCATCTGACTTCATGTCGTCTTCTTTTTAGTGTCTGTTTTGTCACCATCATATCTCGTGTCGTTCTTTTGACATCTCGTGCAGTTTATTGTTTGTGGGCAACCAATTATTTCAGCTACATATATAGTTGGCCCTGAGTACTAATGATTTTAATCTCCTTGCAGGGGTCCGAGGAAGAATACTCCCAGTGTCTGGGCTGCACGTGATCCAATGCTAGAGGAACCAATTCTGGAAGGGCACGTGGCAAAGAAGGTTCTGGAGAGAGCGCGGGAAGCACACGCCTCGCGTGATCCTTCCTGAACGTCTATAAAAGCATTTGCCTCACCATCCACGAATGGAGAGAGCTCTGAAGTAACAATGAAGAAACCCTTGAGAAAGCAGAAGCGAAAGAGCCTCCCTGAAATCAAGAGTGATCCAGTTGAGAGAGAAGAGAGAGCAGAAGAGTGATCAGAAGATTTGTATTGACTTGCGGATCAAATCCGAAGTCTGCTCTCAGTTTGAGCTACATTGCTTTAGTTTCTGAAACTTGGTTTCCTTGATTCTCGTTTTCGTATTATCTGTCTTTATTGTTGATCGTAGATCGTCTGTGTTACCTTATGGTGTTCAGGGGAAGAGAGAGACGTGTTCTCTCTGGTTTATTTGCAACCGAGGTTGTAGGTTTAGTTCCCTCTCTTAGAAGAGGTGTTCCCTCTGAGCTTCAGAGGAAGAGAGACCTCAGTCTCAAGTTCTAGTGATAGCAGATCACTAGGGTTCCCTCCAGTTGGAGGAAGAGGAACTTGGTTCTTGGTTTCTGGGGACTTGGTGTCTTAGGTTTCCCTTCGGGTGTGAAGGAAGAGGGGAGGATGTTCCCCTGGTGAAGCTGTGAATCAGCATTTGTTGCAGACTGAGTCTGCTTTGCTAGTAGGAGCTAGTGGAAGCCTCACTTCGATTTGAAGTGAGGGGTGGATGTAGGCAGACTGAAGGTCTGACCGAACCACCTTAAAAATCCTCTGAGTACTCGTGTGTTTGTTTGTGGTGATGTCGTGGTGTGCATTCTATTCACTCGAGCTATTGTCTGCACTGCGTTTTTGATAGTTCAAGTCTGAGATCATTTGTTCTTTTTGATATCATACTGCAGTAATTTTTAATCGCACGAAAACAGTGATCTATTCATCCCCTCCCCTTCTAGATCACTTCACATTTCTCTTATCAGTTGGTATCAGAGCGGGTTTTTCCCAGAATGTGGTCCAACGGCCAGGGAAACAGATCTGCGGGTCCTCGCAGTTACATTGCTGAAGGGCAGTCTATCACCCGTCCCCCTTTCTTCGATGGTAATAATTATTTCTTTTGGAAGAACAGGATGGAAGTCTTTATCAGGGCCCAAAGCCACAAGCTCTGGAAAGTAATTACAGATGGTCCGTACAACCTTCCACCGAACGAAGATATGTGGACAGAGGATCAGGTTAAACTCTCCGCACTGAATTGGACAGCTCTCAATATCATACAGTGCGCCGTCCACCCGGAAGAGTACTCGAGGATCTCAGCGTGCAAGACTGCGAAGAAAATGTGGGATGAATTGCAGTTAATTCATGAGGGCACATCTCAGGTGAAAGCTACCAAGATCAACATGCTTACAACTCAATATGAGTTATTTAAGATGAAGCCAGAAGAGTCGATCACAGAAATGTATGCTAGATTATCTGTGATCATCAACAGTTTGAAAGGCCTTGGAAAGGATATTCAACACGAAGACATTGTCAGGAAGATCCTTAGGTCTCTAACTCCCATCTGGGATACTAAGGTGACCGTCATAGAGGAATCAAGAGATTTATCCACCATGACAGTAACCCAGCTGATTGGATCTCTCATGACCCACGAAATGAACTTCAAACAAGGGAATGATGGGCATGACAGAAAGGGATAGAATGTTGCTCTGAAGGTCTCACGACATACTAAGAAGAGCAGCGGCAGCAGCAGCAGTGGTGGTAGCAGCGAAGAATCTGATGCATTCTCAGACCTGGACAAGGACGAGCAGGATATGCTCACTAGGCAATTTAGAAAGTTCTTAAGGACGAAAGGAAAATTCTACAGGAGAAAGAAATTTAATGCTGCAAGGAAGTCTCCTGAACGAGGAATTGAGAAGAACCGGTTTTCCAAGAAGGTTATTTGCTACCATTGTCAGAAACCCGGTCACATGAAAAGTGAATGTCCAGAGCTGCAAGCTAAGGCTCCCGGACACCAGAAGAAGATGATGCACAAGAAGAAGAAGGCTATGCTGTGTACATGGAGCGACGAGGAGGAGGATCCAGAAGCCACCTCGTCCAGTGAAGGAGAAGAGAAGACCTGCCTCATGGCCAACCATGAGGAAGGGGTAACGAATTTATTTGAGAATTTTACCTTGGATGATTGGGAGGACGCCTATGGCGATGTGTTAGCTAAATATAATTTTCTAACCAAGGAGCACAGAATGCTTAAACGTAAATTTCACTCTGTTTTGAGGAACACTCTATTGCTGTTACGGATAACATGAAGGCCAAGGAGATGGCCATTGAGCTAGATCAGGCTAGAAGTGAGATTGAGAAGTTGAGAATGGAAAGAGAGGAGAATCTAGCTAGGATGAGTGAGCTAAAGGATAAAACCGAAGAGAGTGAAAGAGAGATTAGACTGACAACAAAAAAATATGAGGCAGTTAGAAAAGTTAATCAGGAACTCCAGGACAAATGTAATGAATTTCAGAAGGAGATTGAGGACAAAGGAAAAATGTTAGAAAAATTTACAGAGGGGAGAAACAATCTGAATGCCCTTCTGGGGTCAAGGGTAAACTTCAATAGGGAGGGATTAGGATACAATCCCACAAGCAAAAAACCCTTTGAATTTAAAGCTGTCACGTTCTGCCCCGCCAAGGGCAAAGAAAAACTGGAAACACCATCCAGTTCCAAATCTGTCTCTACCTTGAAGGATTCGACCAGTAAATTCATTCAAGCCACTGGGCAGCAGGCTAAGTCAAGAAAGGTGAACAGTGTTGCTAAGAGAGCTTATCATGCTAGTTATCAAGGAAAGCATGCAAACATGCACCATTTTCAGCACACTTATCATTTGAATAAAAATGATTATATGAATTATGCTCAGCACACACGTGTTTCCTCTAAGAGGCCAAACAACAATTTTTATGTTCAGAAACAGCATAATTTTAATAGGAATGGGTTCAGTCAACACCCACCAAGAAATGCCAAAAAGGAAGAATCAACCCACATAAAACCACTGAAAAGAACAGTAAAACAAATGTGGGTTCCTAAGTGTTTTTTGCATAATCTGAAAACTATCTTTGGACCCAATTTGAATTGGGTCCCACATTACTCTGTCTGAATTCTCTCAGGTTAGCCTGGCAGCCGAGCATAACAAGTGGTATCTTGACAGCGGCTGTAGCAGGCACATGACAGGAGACCGGTCCAAATTTAGCAAACTGAAAATGAAGTTTGGAGGCCTGGTCAAATTTGGTGGAAATAACAGAGGAAGAATAATTGGAATTGATACAATTGGTAAGTCCTCTACTAACTCCATTGAAGACGTGTATCTTGTAGAAGGACTTCAGCACAACTTGGTAAGTATAAGTCAACTTTGCGACAAAGGACACAAGGTACTCTTTGACCACAATTCTTGCACTATTTTTGAGCTGAATTCTGGTAACATCATGTTTAAAGGTCATAGAGTAAATAATGTATACATCGTTGATCTGGATGATAATTCTGAAACTAACTTGTGTCTGTCTGCTAATTCTGAACAGGTTGCGTTTGACTGGCATAGGCGTCTAGGCCATGCTAGTTTGCCTACTTTGAATAAACTGTCTAAGCATAACCTAGTTAGAGGGTTGCCCAGAATAAGATTTAAGTTAGGATCCAAGCTCTGTGATGCTTGTGCACAAGGTAAACAGACTCGTGCAGTCTTTAAGTTGAGACCAAATAGTCTTTCATCTAAACCGTTGCAGCACTTGCACATGGACCTTTTTGGTCCCACTCGCATACAAAGCTTGTCAGGTAAGAAATATGGATTAGTCATTGTTGATGACTTCACTAGATTTTCTTGGTTATTTTGCTTAGCAAATAAAAATGATGCCTTTGTTCACTTTGAAGAACTTTTCAATAAAATCAAACTGCAAGGTGAATATAAGATCATCACTATTCAATCTGACCATGGAGGAGAGTTTGAGAATTCTTCATTTTCTGAATTTTGCTCAAGAGAGGGAGTGACTCACAGATTTTCCTCTCCCAGGACACCGGAGCAAAACGGAATTGTTGACAGAAGAAACATGTCAATAATTGAAATGGCCCGGACTATGCTAATTGAGAGTGGACTTCCAAGAAGGTTTTGGGCAGAAGCTACAAATACTGCATGCTACACTTTAAACCGAGCTCTGGTAAGACCTACTCATAAGAAAACTCCTTATGAACTTCTCAAGGGTAAGCAGCCAAACATTTCTTACTTTAAAGTTTTTGGTTCCAAATGTTTTATTCACAATAATGGTAAGAATAGTTTGGATAAATTTGAAGCTAAAAGCTCTCCTGGAATTTTTCTCGGATATTCAGAAACTTCAAGGGCTTACAGAGTTTTCAATAAGGATGATCAAACTGTTGAAGAAACACCGCATGTAGTGTTTAATGAAAATGACTTCTCTAACAAAGTGATGAATGATGACAGGGAGCCATCTGATGAGGGAGATTTCTTGGAGAAGATTGAAGAAGAACAGATGCAGCCAGCTGCTCAACCAGAAAACTTACAGCAAGAAGGAGCAGTTGAGGTAGGTGAACCCTCAGGTGAGATAATCTTTCACAAAGACCACCCTAGTGAAAATGTCATAGGAAATCTGCTTGATCCTCCTAGGACAAGGTCTCATTTTAGAATTATCCAAGAACAGGACTTAGCTGCATTGGTATCTCAGGTGGAACCCAAGTCTGTGGAAGAAGCCTTAAAACATGATTCTTGGGTATCCTCCATGAGTGAGGAATTAAATCAATTTGAGAAAAATAAGGTATGGGAACTTGTTCCCAGACCTGATAACACTCACGTCATTGGTACTAAATGGGTGTTCAAGAATAAAGTTGATGAGAATGGAGCTATTTCAAGAAACAAAGCAAGACTTGTAGCTCAAGGCTACAGTCAAGAATTTGGTGTGGATTTTGATGAATCCTATGCCCCAGTGGTTAGGATGGAAGCTATAAGGATTCTGCTTGCATTTGCATGCTCTAGGAATATTCGGTTGCAGCAGATGGATGTCAAAAGCGCATTCCTAAATGGGTTATTTAAAGAAGAGGTATATGTTGAACAACCTCCAGGTTTTAATTTCTCTGTTCAGCCTAACATGATTTTTAGGTTGAATAAAGCCCTCTATGGATTGAAGCAGGCTCCCCGAGCCTGGTATGAGAGACTCTCTGAATTCCTTCTGAGCAAGGGCTACTCTCGAGGTAAGGTTGACCAAACCCTCTTCACCAAAAATCTCAGAAAGGATTTAATAGTGGTCCAGGTATATGTTGATGATATCATCTTCGGATCCAACAATTCAAAATTGTGTAAAGAATTTTCTGAGTCTATGTCTCAAGAATTTGAAATTAGTTTAGTTGGCGAACTAAAATATTTTCTTGGGTTGCAGATCAAACAGATGGAGGATGGTTGTTTCATAAATCAAACCAAGTATACTCTGGAGATACTGAAAAGGTTTGGAATGACCAACCTCAAGACTATCTCAACACCCATGGGCACCAACTCCTCACTGGATTCAGACGAAAAAGGTAAAGAAGTGGATGCCAAATTATATAGAGGTATGATTGGTTCACTCCTCTACTTAACAGCATCCAGGCCTGACATTCAATTTAGTGTAGGGATGTGTGCCAGATACCAGGCTAGGCCTACTGAATTGCATTTGGCAGCTGTAAAAAGAATCTTTAGATACTTATCTGCTACTCATGATCTAGGTCTCTGGTATCCTGCATCATGTAGTTTAGATCTCATTGCATATACAGATGCAGATTATGCAGGATGTAAATTGGACAGGAAGAGTACTAGTGGTCACTGCGAATATTTAGGAGGGTGCTTAGTCTCTTGGGGATCCAAGAAGCAGCACTCTGTGGCTCTTTCTACTGCTGAAGCTGAGTATGTGGCAGCAGGGAGCTGTGGCACACAGGTTATATGGATAAAACACCAGCTTCTGGATTACTCTGTTGAGCTAGGTTGCACTTCAATTTATTGTGATAATACTAGTGCAATAAACATTGCAAAGAATCATGTACTTCATTCTCGAACTAAACACATAGAAATTAGGCATCATTTTATTCGAGATGAAGTAGCTAGAAAGACTTTTGAGTTGATCCATGTTGGCACTAACTCACAAATTACAGATATTTTCACTAAGCCACTGGATTCTGAGAAATTTAGCACATTGCGCAGAGAATTAGGTATTTACAGAATTTCATGATTGAATAATTGGTTTGTAAATAATCTGTCATGTTCTCTTGTGATTATCTACTCATTGTCCGTTATTGAAAATAAACTCTTTATGAGCGCTTGCTATCTCACTCATATTGATTGTCATCACTCTGCTTCTCTTTGAGGTGTTGTGAGGTGTGTCTTGGTTAAGTCTGAGGTGGGGTCAAGGTCTCAGGGGGAGCTAGATTGTCAATAGATGTCTTGTGTTTTTGGCCAAATCTGAACATACTTTGAACGGATTTTTGCTGACCTAATAAGAGAATCAAGTTGAGTAGGTGCATAAAATAAATTCTTAGATGTTTTATCCGTTAAAATTGCTCATCTAATTTCTTGTTGGAATTTCAGCTGTTAGTCTTACTGATATCAAAATCTGAATTCAAGATTGTCCTCCTTCACTATAACTGGCTCTGATCTAGTCAGGACAGCATACCTACTTAGTCTTGTTAAGTCCGAAATGAGGTATATAGTGTCTTAGTCTGAAGAAACTTTGGATCTAGTGTATTGTTTTCAAACTGAGTCAAGTCTATAAACAAGGTTTCAAGTGCTGTTTAATGAAAAATTTGAAAAGAGAAAATTCGTGAAAGAAGTTTTAACAACCTTGTTAACTGTTCATTGAGAAACTGGGACTTTCATCAATGAAGTGAAAGCATTCCATGTCATGAGATGACAATATATATCAGGGTTAATGTGTTGTCTTGATCATACAGAGCTATGGTATATATATCTGGTTAGTAACTGGGGTGTCTGACCTCTGATAAAGGTGTCACCCTAATGTCAACACTAGTTAGAATACTATCTCTATCCTCTTAAGAAGGGGTAATGTGGTCTTGCCACCGAGTAACTGGGGATTCCTGCCTCTAAACAAGGTGTCTCCCTAATGTCAAAGGTGTACTTGACAGATTTACCTTTGGTCATGACTATCTTTGAAAAATCTTTCTCCCTCTTGGTATCAAGATATTGCTTACTTTGCGCATAGCTCTTGGTTTGTTTGTTTTCAATACCACAGGTCTTTGTTTCCTGACTTCCTTGCTTTATACTCTCTAAGTAAAGACTTACTCTGACCATGCTGGTATTCTGTATCTTACTTGCTTAGAATCTGGTTCTGTGTATGGAGCGAATCTTTATTCACCATTTTAAACTCAGTCTGACTAACTGATCTTCAAACTCCTCACAATTAATTAATGGCTCTCTTAATTGACTAAACATCTCAACAACTTCCCTTTATAAGCCATACTCTCTCTTGCTGTTCTCTCCACTGTCAGCAATCTTTCTTTCGTGATATCTTCAGACTTGCCCCTAGTTTTGATGATGTCAAAGGGGGAGAGAATGTTGCTGTCTTGTTGTGGTTCAAAAGGAGAGTGTTAGCATGAGCATGTCATTGTGTTGTTTTTTGTGTCTATCTGGGGGAGAGTTAGCATGTTGTTTAAATGTTTTTAAGTGGTGAGTGACTTTGTATTTAGCTGAGGGGGAGAGAATGTTTAAATGTTTTTAAGTGGTGAGTGACTTTGTATTTAGCTGAGGGGGAGAGAATGTTAAGGGCTCTGAGTCATCTAGTCAAGGGAAAGCTGAGGGAGAGTGTTTAGGTGTTGTCAGAGGAGGCTAGTGTGTTGTGACTCTGCATTGATTATCTTTACATGATCTCATTTGCATCTCATATATTTAATATAGTGTTACCATCATCAAAAAGGGGGAGATTGTTGGATTTTGTGTCTTCCCTAGTGTTTTGATGATGAGCAACACTATGTTAAATATTGTCACTGTTTATCAGATATCTTGCACTTGAAATGTCCTTGATTTACTGGAAAATTACTACGAGGTAGTACTTTGTGTGTCCGTGATGTTTTTGTCTCACCTCGTGTTGTGTGGTAAGTGTTTCGTGTTGTGTTTGCTCTCAACACGAAAATACTTCGTGTTGTTTGTGTCTACAACACTTCGTGTGTCTTTCTGTACCTCGTATTGTTCCAACAGTGTTTAGTCTTCGTGCCGATTCACAGAAACAGCTCGAATGGTTCTGATGAACTTCGAGTTGTTTCCCTGTTTCACCTCGTGTCATCTTCAGTTTCAGTTGTTCATCTCGAGTCATTTTCCTGCTTTCACTGTTCCATTGCGTGTCGTCATTTGTTCCATCGCGTGCTGAACTCTGCAGCACCTCGTGCTGCTTTCTGTGCCACCTCATGTCGCTCCATCTATGTCACCCTGTGTCTTCAAGTCTTCGTGATGTTGTCTCCTAGACTTCGTGTCTTTCTTGCTTCGTGTCTACAACTCGTGTCAGTTTCTGTCTTCGTCTTCGAGTCGTTTCACTTCGTGTCATTTTCGTTGCCGTTTGTTATTTCTTGTTGACTCTCGTTTTGATTAATCCTTCTTCGTGTTGCTTTTGTGATCCGTTACCTCATGCTATTTGTATGGTTGTCTTCACGTTATTTCTGTGTTTGTGTCTTCGTTTTATTTTTATGTCTTCGTGTTTTTATGTTTGTGTCTTTGTAGTAGTGTTGTGCTCGTGACTTCGTGTTGCTTATTTCTATCTTCGACCATGTTTCTTCTGATCGGGTGTTCTTCTATCATTTTTACTCCGTGATTATGTCTTTCTTCACCTTGTGCAGTCATCATCTGACTTCATGTCGTCTTCTTTTTAGTGTCTGTTTTGTCACCATCATATCTCGTGTCGTTCTTTTGACATCTCGTGCAGTTTATTGTTTGTGGGCAACCAATTATTTCAGCTACATATATAGTTGGCCCTGAGTACTAATGATTTTAATCTCCTTGCCGGGGTCTGAGAAAGAATACTCCCAATGTCTGGGCTGCACGTGATCCAATGCTAGAGGAACCAATTCTGGAAGGGCACGTGGCAAAGAAGGTTCTGGAGAGAGCGCGGGAAGCACACGCCTCGCGTGATCCTTCCTGAACGTCTATAAAAGCATTTGCCTCACCATCCACGAATGGAGAGAGCTCTGAAGTAACAATGAAGAAACCCTTGAGAAAGCGGAAGAGAAAGAGCCTCCCTGAAATCAAGAGTGATCCAGTTGAGAGAGAAGAGAGAGTAGAAGAGTGATCAGAAGATTTGTATTGACTTGCGGATCAAATCCGAAGTCTGTTGCTCAGTTTGAGCTACATTGCTTTAGTTTCTGAAACTTGGTTTCCTTGATTCTCGTTTTCGTATTATCTGTCTTTATTGTTGATCGTAGATCATCTGTGTTACCTCCTGGTGTTCAGGGGAAGAGAGAGACGTGTTCTCTCTGGTTTATTTGCAACCGAGGTTGCAGGTTTAGTTCCCTCTCTTAGAAGAGGTGTTCCCTCCGAGCTTCAGAGGAAGAGAGACCTCGGTCTCTAGTTCTAGTGATAGCAGATCACTAGGGTTCCCTCCGGTTGGAGGAAGAGGAACTTGGTTCCTGGTTTCTGGGGACTTGGTGTCCTTAGGTTTCCCTTCGGGTGTGAAGGAAGAGGGGAGGATGTTCCCCTGGTGAAGCTATGAATCAACATTTGTTGCAGACTGAGTCTGCTTTGCTAGCAGGAGTGTCACGCCCCGAGTGCGGAAGATACTCGGATGTGCGCGACGAGTTTATATCAATCATGTCAATCAGAGTAGTAGTGTATTCGACACAAAGATAGAGATGCGCAAAAGTAAAGATAACCCAATCCATTTATTCCTTCATAACATAGGTCTATTACAAACCCAATACTCTATTCAAAAATAAAAAGGAAAAGTACATAGTTGACTCAAGAAAATAGGAAAAAGACTAGGTGACACTAGAGAATAAGCTCTATCTCTTTCACTCTTGACTTTCCCCATCCGATTGACCTTCCTCGTCGGACTTACCTGAAAAGTAAGGGAAACACGGAGTGAGCGAACGCTCAGTAGGAAATTATATCTCAGGAACTAGCAATGGGTTTAAGTAATTACAAGTTTTCATGAATGTTTATGCAATAGGGCTATGCATGTATAAATAACTGAGCAAGTGAAATAAACTGATCAATAGTAAAACACGTCGTGCAAAACATCCAAGCGAGTATTTATCAAGAAGTATTCATGAGAGACTTTATAGATTATTGGCTATTTCACGCAAGTACTTTGCCCGGGTCGGGCCACGCTAGTAAAGTCACGCAAGTCGAGTCACGCACGCATGTAAGAGAGAGATTAGTGAAAATGTCAATAGATCAAGAGAAAAGAGTACTTCGGTGCAATGCTAGACACCGGTATCATTACAACTCCCGTGGGCACTAGTACTTTCGGGTGCTCCTCCCAGGACCAGATCGGGCCCTATATGCACGGCATTCACGATAGATCTTGACATCAACTTTATTTGTATAGCCAATATGGGATTTCAAGGAAAAGCTTGTGGAAATTCAAGTTAGAGTAGAGTTCAACATTGAACTCGATAATAACGGTATAACCACGAATATCGATGAAATCTGGGTGGAATTAGGTGCCCTTAACTTGGGTACCATGACACATAAGGACGTTCATTCTTTATATAGAATTGAGGTCCATATGAACAATATCTCAAAGGTAAGATGCCCTCATTCTTATTATAGAATTGAGGTCTACAAGAACATCATTAACTGGCATGATAATCTCATCCCATGAAAAGAATTCTCATGATATACACTTTGCATAACATGAGGGACCGGTATACCATGTTTCTTTAGAGTGACATGGCAAAATAGTGTAATAGGTTTTTAGGGTACAACCCGCTCAATCGGCCTTGAGGGAATCCAAGGCTACGAGGAGTCTTACGGAGGTCTCTATGACTAACTCGCTAGTCCAAAGGAACGGAATGTCCAATGGAGAGCTTGTTTGTCAATGAGAATTGAGGGGTAAACGATAAAACATCGTAGAAAACATGGGACTATACTCACGGAGTGGAGTAATAGTGCCTATATATATATGTATGTATAATGAAACCCTCGGATAACAGTAATCAGAAAAAATCAGTAATGCAGAAAGTAGCGACTCTAGTAAAGTCATTTTTCATATAATTAACGCCTTAATCAGGGGCGTTTATATTACATTTGACGACGTGTACAGCAGTCGTCCTTTCAATATTTCTAGTTTTGCAGAATATTATAAATCTGGAAATTTAAATGAAACGCGCCCTGGACAGGGGCGTTAGTTTACAGGAAGCGACTTTGTCTGGGGCGTTAGTTCAATAAAAGACGACCTGGATAAGGTCGTTAAATTCACAATTTTACAAGTTTCGAGACAATGAAATTTCGGGAAACATATATATATGGTTAGTACCATAAGAAATAGCAGGATTACATGAGATTGACCATGCAGTAACTTAGAATCATGTTTGCATTGATATATAATTTTTAAACAGGGTATCTATTAATTAAGAGAAATTGACGTCCGTGTGCAGGGCGTCAAATATGAAATTGACGACCTAGTCATGGTCGTGTCCTTTTAATTTAGCGTCCTCGATAAGGGCGTCTATTTCAAAACTCTTTAGAAACTAATCATAACGCATGAAATCTATATGCATGTATTAACAGATGATGTTATATTTATTAATATGCTAGTTTGGGCTACAATCCCTGAGAAAATCCTACCTTTTGATGAAACGTGAAGGATTTGGTGAAGATAATGATGCTCTGCAGAAGCAGAGACAGGAGAAGAGAGAAGTCGATGCAGATGAAGCTTGAAGTTCTGTGCGTATATAGCACCCCGGATTAAATTATAGTGAATAACTTCTCTAAACAAATAAAAATACAAGAAAAAGTCCAAAGAGACACTTAAAGCCATGATCCTTTAAACTCCATACACCTTTGAGGGGCCTTTACTATTAGCTCAAAAAAAAAAAGTCTTTAATGGGCCTTACCTAAATAAGAATTAATGGGCCTTGTGGGCTTTAAGTACACACATATATATAATGGGTTTAAGGACATATGAATATACATATATATATATACTTAACTATACCCTTGAAACATAACATGCTTTGGCCTTCTGGAGTTTAGGGAAAGGAGGAGTTAAATTAGTAAATGGTCTTCAATAATCTAAGAATGGGCCTTAAGGGCCGGTATGTATTCATATATCTATATTCTTAAGACTAGAGATATATGGGTTGGAAAAATCTTAAAACATCCCTAATGGGTCTCACGTATCTAGATTTTTGGATTTGGTTTAAAGGCTATTGGACCATAAAAATATACATAAGGGGTGGTGAGGATATACGTAATAAGCCTTGGAAAATATCCAAGCCATGCTATGTCAAAGCATACATGAAGGGATTAGTGGGCTTCTGCATAAACAGAAGGCCATGACGTTTTAAGTGTAAACACTAAAGGGGTCTTCTGGAAAGCCCATACCATTACCGAAACTTGGATGAGAAAGCCTTAGGTTTGATCGAACAAGGGGGCGGCTGAGGTTCTTTGCAAGGAAAGGATCAACATGGAAATACGAATCCCATTAGGACTCTTAGTGTACGTAAGACTCTTGGAGCCCATAAGACCCTACAAATAATAACCCTGAGAACGGTGCAGAACCCATCGTTGCTGCTGCGTTCGGTAGGGGGGAAGTGCTACGGTGGCTGCTTCACGTGCGTCCGGTGCGTGAAGAAGAAGGGGCTTCTTCTTCCTCCGTGTCACTTCTTCCTCTTCCTCTTCCTCTTCCTCTCATAGATCTATTCTTCACGAACCAGGTAGGTTCTCTCTCTGACGGCTAAATCTAACTAATAAGGTGATATCATAATAGCATGATCATGTTAATTACATAACCCCTAGTTTCCTCTGTCGAGCATGCATCCAGTTCTTCGTTTTCTGAAAGAATGTTAGAAGACGCCCCTGGTTAAGGCACGTTTTATGTGTATGACGACCCCGTCCATGTCGTCAATTCTTATTTTGACGCCCTCACCACGGTCGTCAATTCTGTAAAAATTGTTAAAATTTCCGCGTTTGAAATTTAATATTTTAGAATGTGTTAATCTAAATTATTAAGTGATCATACGTATAAAATCCTGTTAATTTTATCATCCTGAACATAGAATTATTTTCTGAAATATTATCATTCTTTTGAATCTGGGAAATATTGAATTAACGACCTGATAAAGGTCGTCGATTAGAAAAGTAACGCCCTGAATCAGGGCTCGAATTTTAAAGTAACGCCCTTGTCGCAGACGCAATTTTCTGAAAATTCCAGAAATAAAATAGACTAAATAAACGGACGCCTTCTATTTAAGTCGTCAATTTCATATGTGTTAATTATGAGACATTAGCATTAATAATTTGTTCATTACTATAGAAGTACCCTTTGGCCATGAAAATTTACTGGCATACTATTGGGGTAGAGACGGAGATACTGAAAGTGGTTGCACCGTTTTTAGTGCCCCCTATTGCGAGATCCCCCGTCTCTCATCGAAAAATTATTTTAACCACATGGTTAGGTAGAGTTTTTAGAGCCGGTCATTTCGGTATATTATAAGCCAGATTCCGACATCATTTAGTATAGAAACAAGAGGATTGAAAAAAATCATTTTTTTAAAAATAACGACCCAAGCATGGTCGTTTCTTCAAAAATCTGACGCCCATACTCCTAGGCGTCAGATTACCATATAAATATATATATATATATATATATATATATATATCATGTATGCTTATCTTTGAAAATCAATATTTATTAAAATATATACTAGAAAATTATGGAAAAAAATATATTTGGAATCCTTGTATTTTTCTCCTAATTATCATATATTATATTTTCTTAAATTATTTTAAATAAATCAATGTGCCTTTTAATATATGTTTTTGACTTTATTCAATTAAATAGATATAAATATAAAATCTTGTTAAATAAATTGAGTTAAAATCATGAAAATTAACGTTCCTCAAGAGGATGCTAATTAATAAATAACGGCACTCACGGGTGTTAAATAATAGAAGTTTTCTTTAATTATAGTTAATTATAGAATATGATGGACATGAATTCTATGATTAACATATACTTGTTCTCACCGTTTTTTTTTTCCACTTTTGACCCATACCTCGAGTCTTTTGGCACTCTCATCTCACGTCCGTGCATAGAGTCCCTGTTTCATGATCGGTTCGCATATACACCTCAACTCTTGGTGACATACGAGCCCTCCGTTGGACATTCCGTTCCTTCGGACTGGCAAGTTAGTCATTGGGACCTCCGTAAGTCTCCGCTAGCCTTGGATTCCCTCAAGGCAGCCGAGCTGGTTGTACCTTAAAAACCCTGGATCTGATCCATGTTACTTTTATTTTTCCGTTAGTCTTGACACTATACTCCTTTGGAATCTTCTCGTCATCAATTGAGAACATAACCCTTTGACTCTGTATTTGACCATATCTGATTCTGAAATATTAAAGGGCTCTGGGTCCGCGACTTTTCAGTGCCAGGAAGGACGGAAGTCCAATTCTGTAAACCATGGTAAAATTCTGGGTGTGGCATTGCACCAACGTCTGTATATCTGTTCTGATATGTTATCTGTTAAATCTGTTATTTTGGAAATTCTGATATTGTGTTATTCTTATATTCTGTTATTTGTTATTCTGTTATTCTATTAAATTCAGTTGTTCCGCTAGACTGATTAATCTGCTTATTATTATTATTGAACTCTGTTATATTCTGGCCAATTCTGAAGTTATGTTCATCTAAGTACCTGTCCTTGTTATATTCTGATAGCCTGTCCTTGACTCTACATGGAAATTCATCCCTATTTCTCTTGAGCTCGTATCCGCCTTTGACTTTGATATTCATCTGTCCTGTTAGATTGATCATCATGATTTCCTAGTTCCTGCATTTCATTTGTCGTGAACATGAGTAATTGGTTAATCACTTATATTCTGCTTGATGAGAGATGTAATTCTTACTGAGCGTTTCGCTCACCAGCCTATCTTTAACGTTTTTCAGGTAACAACATTGAAGATAGTCCATCAGATGGGGAAGGGCCAGAGTGTTGAGCGTTATGGAGAATTGTGTCAGTGTTTTAATTTTCTTGAGTCTTGTCCTGTTATTTGAGTCGTTTCTCTTTATTAGAATGTAATAGTGAGTCTTTTCCTTTTCTTATCTAAGTTGAGTCAAGGTATGTAATTTGAATATTTGATTATCAATAAAGATTAAATTTGCCCACATTATCCAGTATATAATTATGTGTCTTATGTTTGCTCTGATTATTCACGACTGTATCACCGCCACGTTCCGGACTACACGTTCCGCTGCTATCGGTTCGGGGCGTGACAGTTTGTGGTATCAGAGCTATACCCCAGCCGGAAGTGTGGGAACTAAGTGCCATGCAGGGCAAAGTGCTACGCTATGGGAGCCACCTCTTGAGTCCGTAATGGAGCAAAGTGCTACATAGTGGGAGCCACCTCTTGAGCCTGTAGGGGACACCTCTAGAGTCCTACCTGCCTGGGGGCTTGATTGCGTGATTGCATGCTATATGTGCCCAGCGACGAGGACGTCGCCTATATAAGAGGGGTAGATTGTAACACCCTCAAATATAGCTAAGTTGTACTCTATATCATCGAGGCGCCTTTTGAAGTATCGGCTCAGTTCTTGTAAAGAACTCTGAAGTTAAGCGTGCTTAATGGGGAGCAGTACTGGGATGGGTGACCTACCCGGGAAGTCCCCCATTCTGGAGCCGATCACTATTGGAAAGGGACAAAACCGTGAGGCCAGTAGGCCAAAGCGGACAATACCTCGATGGTATAGAATACGGGGCGTGACAGAATGGTATCAGAGCTATACCCCAGCCGGAAGTGTGGGAACTAAGTGCCATGCAGGGTAAAGTGCTACGCTATGGGAGCCACCTCTTGAGTCCGTAATGGAGCAAAGTGCTACATAGTGGGAGCCACCTCTTGAGCCTGTAGGGGCCACCTCTAGAGTCCTACCTGCCTGGGGGCTTGATTGCGTGATTGCGTGCTATATGTGCCCAGCGACGAGGACGTCGCCTATATAAGAGGGGTAGCTTGTAACACCCTCAATATAGTAAAGTTGTACTCTATATCATCGAGGCACCTTTTCAAGTATCGGCTCAGTTCTTGGAAAGAACTCCGAAGTTAAGCGTGCTTAATGGGGAGTAGTACTGGGATGGGTGACCTGCCCAGGAAGTCCCCCATTCTGGAGCCGATCACTGTTAAAAAGGGATAAAACCGTGAGGCCGGTAGGCCAAAGCGGACAATACCTCGACGGTATAGAGTACGGGACGTGATAGAATGGTATCAGAGCCTAGGTTTATTAAACCCTAGGTCTTGACTATAGGTTGCCATAAGTTCTAGGTTCAATCCTATTATTATCCGGTGAGATTGGGTTGAACTATGGGGTAAGAATTAAAAAGGAAATTTAGATACTAATAAGATTAGTTTATGATGATAGTTTAGTAAACTTTCACGAGAGTTACTTGATAACCTTACATGAGATTGTTTATGTTTTGTAGAACTAGATAGATAGCAATGGCTGCCGAACGTGCCCAGTGGCGTGCCATGCAACACACTCTCCAAGGCATGACTCAAGCTCTTCAACGAGTAGCCGATGGTGGGGCCAATCGTGGAGCCGAAGAATTGCATCGTGAATTTCGGAGTTTAAATCCCCCTAGGTTTAGTGGAACTCCTGATACCGATTTAGCTGAAGATTGGACTAAAGAGATGGAGAGGATCTTTCGGGTCATGGAGTGTTCGGATCGGGATAAGGTATTATTGGCAACATTTCAACTAGAGAAGGACGCAAGGGCTTGGTGGGAGTCAGTAGAAGCCACCTTACCAGACGACGAGGTTACATGGGAGGAATTCTTAGAACATTTTAACGAGAAGTATTTCTCGGAGAGAATTCGAGAGAAAAAGGTAGGAGAGTTCGCTTCGCTCAAACAGAGAAGCATGACCGTGGCCGAGTACGAGGCTCAATTCTCGCGGCTGTCTAGATATGCACCTCACTTAATATCATCGGGGAAAATGAAAGCCAGAAGATTCTTGAATGGGTTAAGACTACAATATATACCCCAGTTAGCACCAATGGATATTCAATCTTATGCCGAGATGGTTAAGAGAGCTCAGCTATTAGAAGATGCCATGGAATTATCTGACAAGGTCAAGGCTAGAATGGAAAAGAAAAAGGTAGATAATGGCAACAAAAGGCCCAATAATGAGAATAGAGTTCCGAATGGCAAGAAGCCTAAAGGAGAGAAGTGCAAACACTGTGGTAACGAAGGCCATCCATCCGAGAAGTGCCGTTGGAAGAATGGAGCTTGTTTTCAATGTGGGAGTAAAGAACATAGGGTATCTAATTGCCCTCTTCCAAAAGACCAACCTCAGCAGCAAAAGGACGGTAATAAGGAACATCATCAAGGGCGACTTCAAGCAATAAGAGTCACACCTGCTGGTCAAGGATTGGATGGTGGTATTTCCCTGAACTTGAGATTAAGTTCCTTAGTTCGATTTGCTAGTCATGATTGTTGAATTGAGGAATATGGATTAAATGAACATAGGGTGTGCATAGGAAATTGAATTTGGGGATCAAATTCTTTTAAGTGGGGGAGGATGTAGCACCCCAGATTAAATTATAGTGAATAACTTCTCTAAACAAATAAAAATACAAGAAAAAGTCAAAAGAGACACTTAAAGCCATGATCCTTTAAACTCCATACACCTTTGAGGGGCCTTTACTATTAGCTCAAAAAAAAAGTCTTTAATGGGCTTTACCTAAATAAGAATTAATGGGCCTTGTGGGCTTTAAGTACACACATATATATAATGGGTTTAAGGACATATGAATATACATATATATATATACTTAACTATACCCTTGAAACATAACATGCTTTGGCCTTCTGGAGTTTAGGGAAAGGAGGAGTTAAATTAGTAAATGGTCTTCAATAATCTAAGAATGGGCCTTAAGGGCCGGTATGTATTCATATATCTATATTCTTAAGACTAGAGATATATGGGTTGGAAAAATCTTAAAACATCCCTAATGGGTCTCACGTATCTAGATTTTTGGATTTGGTTTAAAGGCTATTGGACCATAAAAATATACATAAGGGGTGGTGAGGATATACGTAATAAGCCTTGGAAAATATCCAAGCCATGCTATGTCAAAGCATACATGAAGGGATTAGTGGGCTTCTGCATAAACAGAAGGCCATGACGTTTTAAGTGTAAACACTAAAGGGGTCTTCTGGAAAGCCCATACCATTACCGAAACTTGGATGAGAAAGCCTTAGGTTTGATCGAACAAGGGGGCGGCTGAGGTTCTTTGCAAGGAAAGGATCAACATGAAAATACGAATCCCATTAGGACTCTTAGTGTACGTAAGACTCTTGGAGCCCATAAGACCCTACAAATAATAACCCTGAGAACGGTGCAGAACCCATCGTTGCTGCTGCGTTCGGCAGGGGGGAAGTGCTACGGTGGCTGCTTCACGTGCGTCCGGTGCGTGAAGAAGAAGGGGCTTCTTCTTCCTCCGTGTCACTTCTTCCTCTTCCTCTTCCTCTCATAGATCTATTCTTCACGAACCAGGTAGGTTCTCTCTCTGACGGCTAAATCTAACTAATAAGGTGATATCATAATAGCATGATCATGTTAATTACATAACCCCTAGTTTCCTCTGTCGAGCATGCATCCAGTTCTTCGTTTTCTGAAAGAATATTAGAAGACGCCCCTGGTTAAGGCACGTTTTATGTGTAAAACGACCCCGTCCATGTCGTCAATTCTTATTTTGACGCCCTCACCACGGTCGTCAATTCTGTAAAAATTGTTAAAATTTCCGCGTTTGAAATTTACTATTTTAGAATGTGTTAATCTAAATTATTAAGTGATCATACGTATAAAATCCTGTTAATTTTATCATCCTGAACATAGAATTATTTTCTGAAATATTATCATTCTTTTGAATCTGGGAAATATTGAATTAACGACCTGATAAAGGTCGTCGATTAGAAAAGTAACGCCCTGAATCAGGGCTCGAATTTTAAAGTAACGCCCTTGTCGTAGACGCAATTTTCTGAAAATTCCAGAAATAAAATAGACTAAATAAACGGATGCCTTCTATTTAAGTCGTCAATTTCATATGTGTTAATTATGAGACATTAGCATTAATAATTTGTTCATTACTATAGAAGTATCCTTTGGCCATGAAAATTTACTGGCATACTATTGGGGTAGAGACGGAGATACTGAAAGTGGTTGCACCGTTTTTAGTGCCCCCTATTGCAAAAATCCCCCGTCTCTCATCGAAAAATTATTTTGACCACATGGTTAGGTAGAGTTTTTAGAGCCGGTCATTTCGGTATATTATAAGCCAGATTCCGACATCATTTAGTATAAAAACAAGAGGACTGAAAAAAAATCATTTTTTTAAAAATAACGACCCAAACATGGTCGTTTCTTCAAAAATCTGACGCCCATACTCCTAGGCGTCAGATTACCATATAAATATATATATATATATATATATATCATGTATGCTTATCTTTGAAAATCAATATTTATTAAAATATATACTAGAAAATTATGGAAAAAATATATTTGGAATCCTTGTATTTTTCTCCTAATTATCATATATTATATTTTCTTAAATTATTTTAAATAAATCAATGTGCCTTTTAATATATGTTTTTGACTTTATTCAATTAAATAGATATAAATATAAAATCTTGTTAAATAAATTGAGTTAAAATCATGAAAATTAACGTTCCTCAAGAGGATGCTAATTAATAAATAACGGCACTCACGGGTGTTAAATAATAGAAGTTTTTTTTAATTATAGTTAATTATAGAATATGATGGACATGAATTCTATGATTAACATATACTTGTTCTCACCGGTTTTTTTTCCACTTTTGACCCATACCTCGAGTCTTTTGGCACTCTCATCTCACGTCCGTGCATAGAGTCCCTGTTTCATGATCGGTTCGCATATACACCTCAACTCTTGGTGACATACGAGCCCTCCGTTGGACATTCCGTTCCTTCGGACTGGCAAGTTAGTCATTGGGACCTCCGTAAGTCTCCGCTAGCCTTGGATTCCCTCAAGGCAGCTGAGCTGGTTGTACCTTAAAAACCCTGGATCTGATCCATGTTACTTTGATTTTTCCGTTAGTCTTGACACTATACTCCTTTGGAATCTTCTCGTCATCAATTCGAGAACATAACCCTTTGACTCTGTATTTGGCCATATCTGATTCTGAAATATTAAAGGGCTCTGGGTCCGCGACTTTTCAGTGCCAGGAAGGACGGAAGTCTAATTCTGTAAACCATGGTAAAATTCTGGGTGTGGCATTGCACCAACGTCTGTATATCTGTTCTGATATGTTATCTGTTAAATCTGTTATTTTGGAAATTCTGATATTGTGTTATTCTTATATTCTGTTATTTGTTATTCTGTTATTCTATTAAATTCAGTTGTTCCGCTAGACTGATTAATCTGCTTATTATTATTATTGAACTCTGTTATATTCTGGCCAATTCTGAAGTTATGTTCATCTAAGTACCTGTCCTTGTTATATTCTGATAGCCTGTCCTTGACTCTGCATGGAAATTCATCCCTATTTCTCTTGAGCTCGTATCCGCCTTTGACTTTGATATTCATCTGTCCTGTTAGATTGATCATCATGATTTCCTAGTTCCTGCATTTCATTTGTCATGAACATGAGTAATTGGTTAATCACTTATATTCTGCTTGATGAGAGATGTAATTCCTACTGAGCGTTTCGCTCACCAGCCTATCTTTAACGTTTTTCAGGTAACAACATTGAAGATAGTCCATCAGATGGGGAAGGGCCAGAGTGTTGAGCGTTATGGAGAATTGTGTCAGTGTTTTAATTTTCTTGAGTCTTGTCCTGTTATTTGAGTCGTTTCTCTTTATTAGAATGTAATAGTGAGTCTTTTCCTTTTCTTATCTAAGTTGAGTCAAGGTATGTAATTTGAATATTTGATTATCAATAAATATTAAATTGGCCCACATTATCCAGTATATAATTATGTGTCTTATGTTTGCTCTGATTATTCATGACTTTATCACTGCCACGTTCCGGACTACACGTTCCGCTGCTATCGGTTCGGGGCGTGACATGCAGGGCAAAGTGCTACGCTATGGGAGCCACCTCTTGAGTCCGTAATGAAGCAAAGTGCTACATAGTGGGAGCCACCTCTTGAGCCTGTAGGGGCCACCTCTAGAGTCCTACCTGCCTGGGGGCTTGATTGCGTGATTGCATGCTATATGTGCCCAGCGACGAGGACGTCGCCTATATAAGAGGGGTAGATTGTAACACCCTCAAATATAGCTAAGTTGTACTCTATATCATCGAGGCGCCTTTTGAAGTATCGGCTCAGTTCTTGTAAAGAACTCCGAAGTTAAGCGTGCTTAATGGGGAGCAGTACTGGGATGGGTGACCTACCCGGGAAGTCCCCCATTCTGGAGCCGATCACTATTGGAAAGGGACAAAACCGTGAGGCCAATAGGCCAAAGCGGACAATACCTCGATGGTATAGAATACGGGGCGTGACAGCGTACTTCAACCTAGAATAGCTTCTTCTTGATGTAGGCAACCTACAGGAAAGATATGAAGAACTTTTAGTATTCTTCGTATGAATAACAGGAGGTAAAGGAAGAGAAGAACTTACTGGTTTGTCGGGAAGATAGGAGTTCCTTAACCTGTAGAAGATGAAGAAGCATAATGAATATTCTTTATGTAACGGGAAAAGAACTATATGAATTAACTTGCCGTTCATATCTTAGAAGACTCCGATCGCCAAAATAGCGAATCAGATCGACACGGTGAGTATTTATAGGATTTTGGGATCCTAATGGGGTTAGTGTTTGATTAGAAGTAACACTTCTATGATAGAGTTATTACTACATTCGAACTCTTTCTCATAGTTATCACTTACTCTGGATAGACTCCTGGGTCGAACGGAACATAAACTGAATTAACGTCCTAAGCAAGGGCGTCGAATTTTGAATTGACGCCTTGTCAAGCGTCGTTTCTTGTTGAAACGCGTCCACTCAAAGGGCGTTATAATTACTGGTCCTATTTGTAATTTTGGTCGTTTTAAAAATTTGACGCCGTGATATGTGGGCGTCCTTTCTTAAAAACACGCCTTAGGTGAGGGCGTTTCTTGTAAAGTAGCGCCTTTATTTGAGGCGTTATTTTCATCAGGGTTTAATTCTTTTTCTTCCAAGCTCTTTCGCTTATTTATTAAATCTTTTAATCTATTTTGATTTATTTATTCCTTTTTATTTTATCAGGGTTACTACACCCTCCCCCACTTAAAAAGAATTTGGTCCCCAAATTCCATAGTATATATTTACATATGAAGAGTGTAAAGTATGTACCTTCTAAAATAAGTCTGGAAATCGTTTCCTCATAGATTCCTCGGTCTCCCATGTAGCTTCATGTTCTGAATTCTTATTCCATTGTACTTTTAGCATAGGAATAACCTTATTCCTTAGGGTACGTACTTCTCGATCTAGTATTCTTATGGGCTTCTGCTCATATGTGAGATCTTTCTGGATCACTAGATCTTTATGCTCAATAATATGCGATGGATCATGCACATACTTCTTCAACATAGATATGTGGAACACATTGTGTACTTCGGACAATTGAGGTGGCAATGCAACGCGATACGCAACCTCGCCAACTCTTTCTAATATCTCGAAAGGTCCGATGAATCTGGGTGTAAGCTTGCCTTAACACCAAATCTCCGTATCCCACGTCCAGGTGATATTTTGAGAAATACATGATCTCCGATTTGGAATTCAAGATCTCTCCTTCTTGTGTAGCATAAGCCTTTTGCCTAGACTGAGCAACTTGCAGTCTTTCTCTAATCATTTGTATCTTCTCAGTAGTATCCCTTACCATGTCTGGACCTAATAGTTGTTTCTCTCCAACTTCGTTCCAGCATAAGGGTGATCGGCAACTCCTTCCGTATAAGGCTTCGAAAGGTGCCATTTGTATACTGGCCTGGTAGCTATTATTGTATGCAAATTCAACCAGAGGCAAGTGATCATGCCAGTTTCCTCCAAAATCAATGATGCAAGCTCTAAGCATATCTTCAACTACCTGATTAGTTCTCTCAGTCTGACCATCCATTTGAGGATGAAAAGCTGTACTAAAGTTTAGCCTTGTTCCCAACGAATGTTGTAGTCCCTTCTAAAAATGAGAAGTAAAACGGGGATCTCTGTCAAACACGATTGAAACAGGAATACCATGTAATCTGACTATTTCCTTGATGTATAACGCAGCCAAAACATCAACTGACCATCGGCTCTTTATTGGCAAGAAATGCGCCGATTTAGTCAATCGGTCAATAATTACCCATATTCCATCATGTCCTCCTTTTGATTTAGATAGACCCATGATGAAATCCATACCAATATCCTCCCACTTCCACTTAGGGATATCTAGAGGATGTAGTTTTCCAGCAGGCTTTTGGTGTTCTGCCTTGACCTGTTGGCATGTGAGACAGCGCGATACATAATCTGCTATTTCTCTTTCATATTGGGCCACCAAAAATTTCTCTTTACATCTTGGTACATTTTGGTAGATCCTAGATGAATTGTATATCTCGATCTGTGAGCTTCATCTAAGATCTTCTTCTTCAATTCTGGGCAGTCAGGTATACAAGTTCTATTCTTGAATAACAACCTTATATCAGAAGTTAATTGGAAATCCGATTGTCCTTCCAGTTTGCCCTTGATTTCTACTAAGATGGGGTCATCATCTTGAAGTGCTTGTATTTTGGTTAATGTTTCTGGATGAATACTTATATGAGATAATATAACGCACCTAGAGTCCATGTCCATGCTTATATTGAGTTCAGCGAATTGCTCCAGCAACTTCCATTCTTGAATCATACAATTGGCTAACAGCGCTCTCGGCTTTCGACTAAGGGCATCTGCTACATGATTACCCTTTCCGGGATGATATTGTATATTGAAGTCGAAGTCTTTGAGATATTCTAGCCAACGTCTCTGCCTCATATTTAGTTCCTTTTGAGAGAAAAGATACTTGAGACTCTTATGATCAGAGTATATAGTAAACTGTACTCCATAAAGATAATGTCTCCATATTTTGAGTGCAAATACTACCGCGGCCAATTCTAAGGCATGGACGGGGTAGTTCTCTTCATGCTTCTTTAATTGACGAGAAGAGTAGGCTATAACCTTCCCTTGTTGCATTAGAACACATCCGAGACCAATGCCAGAAGCATCAGTGTACACCTCGAACTTTTCTCCTTCAATTGGCAATGCTAATTAAGATAGGAGCTGTAGTAAGATGATCCTTGAGAGTTTGGAAGCTTCTTTCACTTTCCTCACTCCATTCATAACGGATCTCCTTACGAGTTAACCGCGTAAGTGGCACGGCGATCTTAGAGAAATCCTTGATGAATCGCCTGTAATAGCCGGCAAGACCTAAGAAACTTCGGATCTCGCTAGTATTGGTCGGTCTTTCCCAGTTCCTTACAGCTTCAACCTTTGATGGATCTACTGACAAGCCATCCTTTGATATAACATGTCCGAGAAAAGTCACTTCTTCCAGCCAGAATTCACACTTACTAAGTTTTGCATATAACTGGTTTGTCCTCAATATTTGTAATGCAATCCTTAAATGCTCCTCATGCTCTTCCTTAGTCTTGGAATAAATCAGTATATCATCGATAAAGACTACCACAAATTGATCCAAATAAGGCCTGTATATGCTATTCATTAACTGCATAAAGGCAGTAGGGGCATTTGTTAGTCCGAAAGGCATAACAACGAATTCATAATGACCATACCTGCTTCTGAACGCAGTCTTATGAATATCCTCATCTTTGATCCTTAACTGGTGATATCCTGACCTGAGGTCAATTTTTGAGAAATACTTGGATCCCGATATTTGATCAAATAATTCATTGATTCTCGGCAGTGGATACTAGTTCTTGATAGTGAGATGATTCAACTGTCGATAGTCGATGTATAACCTCATGGATCCATCTTTCTTCTTTACAAATAGTACAGGCGCTCCCCACGGGGAAGTAGTTGGTCTAATGAATCCTTTCTTAATGAGTCCCATTAATTGCTCCTTCAACTCCTTGAGTTCAGCAGGTGACATTCTATAAGGTGCCTTTGAAATCGGACCTGCACCAGGGACTAAGTCAATGGTGAAGGCCACTTCTCTTTGCGGGGGTAAGCCCGACAAATCTTCAGGAAATACGTCCGGAAATTCCTGCACTACTGGAATGTCTTCTAGCTTAGTTTCCTTAGCTTCTTTAACTGTGACAAAGGCAAGGAAAGATGCACATCCTTTCCTGATGAGCTTGCTAGCTCGGAGAGCTGAAATAAGAGGGGATCTGCTCCGACCTTTGGGGCTAGTAAAGATTAGTTCTGGAAATTCCTTGAATGTAACCTTGCTATTGCGGCAATCAACCGTTGCCTGATACTTGGATAACCAATCTGCTCCTAATATGACATCATACTCCTTTAGATCTAAGCATATGAGATCAATAGGGAGATTTCTACCCTGAACCAATACTTCGCAGTTTTGGTAATGATGTGTAATATCAGTCTCGTCACCCAGAGGAGTAAACAAAACTAACTTCATCCATTCCGGTTCTAGGGGTAATGGGTCAGCGAACTTCTTGGAAATAATAGAATGCGATGCACCAGTATCAAATAAGACATGTGCAGATTTGGAACAAACTTTCAATGTACCTTCCACTAGTCCGCCTTCTTCTTCTTGCTCGGTCTCCTTGATTGCGTGAAGACGAGCGTTCTTGGTTACCGGGCGCTTTCCGTCACCGGCTCGATCATTAAGTAATGGGCAATCGGGAATCCGATGCTCGCGACTCCCACAGCGGAGACATGCTCCTAGTTTCCTCCAGCATTCTTCAGCTTTATGACCAGCCTTGTCACAATGCTTGCATATTATATTCGAAGGGGTAGTAGTGATAGAGAAGGGCTTAGTCTTCTTAAACTTCTGATCTTGTGAGGAAGTACTTCCATTGCTAGGCCTTTTCTTGAAGTTGGGTTTAAAGGAACCCGAACCTGTAACTTGTTCCTTCTTATCCTTACCACGAATTCTATCAGATAGCTCCGTGGCATCTTCTAATAACTGCGCGCGGCGTACAATCTCCGAGTAGACTTGAATGTCCATTGGCGCCAGTTGGGTAATAGCTTGGGGCCTGAGCCCATTAAGAAACCTCCTAGCTTTCATCTTCTCAGTGCTAACTAAGTGCTTAGCATACCGAGACAATCTAGAGAATTGGGCCTCACACTCGGCCACTGACAAGAATCGTTGCTTCAGTGCAGCAAATTCTGCAGCTTTCTTTTCCTGAACTCGGTCCGAGAAATATTTAGCGTTGAAGTGTTCAACGAATTCCTCCCACGTAACCTGATCTTGATTTAGAGTAGCATCTATTGATTCCCACCAGCATCTAGCATCCCTTTCTAACTGGAAAGTGGCTAATAAGACTTTATCTCGATCTGTGCATTGCATAACATGGAATATACGTTCTGTTTCCCTAATCCAGTGTTCAGCGTCATCTGGATCAGTAGAACCCGTGAACTTGGGTGGGTTCATGTTCTTGAAAGTATGGTGGAGACTTCCTGCTCGTTGTCCACCTCCTTGTGCTACTTGTTGCAGCACTTGAGTCATGCCTTGAAGTGTACGCTGCATGTTGCGCCACTGAACACGTTCGGCAGCCATTATCCTATAATTTCAATAACTAGATTAATACGTGATTGCATTTAAAGACTAGTATTTCTATGCTAATTTTAACCCTTGGTTCTACCCAATCTCACCGGTTTATCGGTTAAAACTTATCCTTGGACTTGGGTTTTCCTAGGAATTGAATACCCTAGGCTCTGATACCACAAAAACTGTCACGCCCCGAGCGCGGAAGATACTCGGATGTGCGCGACGAGTTTATATCAATCATGTCAATCAGAGTAGTAGTGTATTCGACACAAAGACAGAGATGCGTAAAAGTAAAGATAACCCAATCCATTTATTCCTTCATAACATAGGTCTATTACAAACCCAATACTCTATTCAAAAATAAAAAGGAAAAGTACATAGTTGACTCAAGAAAATAGGAAAAAGACTAGGTGACACTGGAGAATAAGCTCTATCTCTTTCACTCTTGACTTTCCCCATCCGATTGACCTTCCTCGTCGGACTTACCAGAAAAGTAAGGGAAACACGGAGTGAGCGAACGCTCAGTAGGAAATTATATCTCTGGAACTAGCAATGGGTTTAAGTAATTACAAGTTTTCATGAATGTTTATGCAATAGGGCTATGCATGTATAAATAACTGAGCAAGTGAAATAAATTGATCAATAGTATAACACGTCGTGCAAAACATCCAAGCGAGTATTTATCAAGAAGTATTTATGAGAGACTTTATAGATTATTGGCTATTTCACGCAAGTACTTTGCCCGGGTCGGGCCACGCTAGTAAAGTCACGCAAGTCGAGTCACGCACGCATGTAAGAGAGAGATTAGTGAAAATGTCAATAGATCAAGAGAAAAGAGTACTTCGGTGCAATGCTAGACACCGGTATCATTACAACTCCCATGGGCACTAGTACTTTCGGGTGCTCCTCCCAAGACCAGATCGGGCCCTATATGCACGACATTCACGATAGATCTTGACATCCACTTTATTTGTATAGCCAATATGGGATTTCAAGGAAAAGCTTGTGGAAATTCAAGTTAGAGTAGAGTTTAACATTGAACTCGATAATAATGGTATAACCACGAATATCGATGAAATCTGGGTGGAATTAGGTGCCCTTAACTTGGGTACCATGACACATAAGGACGTTCATTCTTTATATAGAATTGAGGTCCATATGAAAAATATCTCAAAGGTAAGATGCCCTCATTCTTATTATAGAATTGAGGTCTACAAGAACATCATTAACTGGCATGATAATCTCATCCCATGAAGAGAATTCTCATGATATACACTTTGCATAACATGAGGGCCGGTATACCATGTTTCTTTAGAGTGACATTGTAGCAACCCTGATAAATGAATATTGAAATAAAATTAAAAACATATATATTTACAGAAGTAATACGGATAATAAGAATAGGGTTAATTAGACAAAAATAAAACAAATTACAAATAACGCCTCTGAGTAAGGCGTTAATTTAAAAAGACACGCCTCTACAAACGGCGTGACTAAAGAAAGGACGCCCACACGTGCGGTCGTCAACTCTCACGCGACCAAATAGGTAAGTAAAAGAAACGCCCATATCTTGGGCGTGTTTCAAAAATAAGGAACGCCCTTATACAAGACGCTTATTAAGAAACGACCTGAACAAGGTCGTTAATTTAAGAATAGACGCCCTGACCAAAGGCGTTAATTCAGTTCATGAACCGATCGAACCCAGAACTTATCCAGGGTAAGTGATAAGCATTAGAAAGAGTTCAAACACGGTAATGACTCTATCATAGAAGTATTACTTCCACACGATCACCAACCCTAATAGGACACCCAAAACCCTATAAAAACTCTCGTTCATCTGAACCCTAAACCATTTGATCGTCTACGGCTATTACGGTAAAGAACTGAACGTTCTTTCTTTCTATTTTACTGTCAAAAGAAGAGTTACTAACTCTTCATCTCTTTCTCTTCTTACAGATCGAAGAGAGCACCTGCGTACGTGAAGAACAAAGGTAATGTTCTTCTTTCTTTTGTCTTCAGCCAAAACATGATGAAGTGAGGATTGATACATCTTCATGTTTCTCTGTAGGGAATTCAGTCGAAGAACAAGGGTTCTTCAAAACAAACGATTCTTCCTGCTGCTGCTGCGGTTATATAGTTGCAGTAGAAAGGGTTCTCCACAATTACTTCACAAGTACTCTTCCAGATCATCAATTAAGGTAGGATCTTCTCAAGTCTTGTAGCCCAAACTAAATATATATATACAAGAAGCATCATGCATATCATGTATTAGTTTTATTTTAGTTTCTCGGACGTTGCTGGTATATTTTAAAAGAAACGCCCCTGTAAAGGGCGCTATTTTACAAGATACGACCCTCACAAGGTCGTTAATTCAAAATTATACGCCTTATATATAGGCGTTAATTTCATGAACAACCGCATGTAATTAATAATTGATCCTGTTTAAAATTCGATAAATATGAAATATCGATTCTAATATCTTGCATGACTCCACCTGTAAATTCCTACTAATTTTCTTGTCATGACCATGTCTCCTGTCACTTGAAATTTTATTTCCTGGAATATTGTAAATTTCTAGAATTCACGACTTGGACAAAGTCATTTTTTTATATGTTAACGCCCCAGAACAGGGCGTGATTCTGAAAGCTAACGCCTCTTCCTAGGGCGTTTCTCTGTTAAAATCCTGAAATATATTTATTCTGTAAAATAGAATTAAACAGTAACGCCCCTTCCCAGGGCGTGTTTTCTATCAATCCTGAAAATTATTTACATTCTGACAGATATGTAAATAATAAGACGCCTTCTTGTGAAGTCGTTAACTCTGGAAGAAACGCCCCTGTCCATGGCGCGTTTTAGTTAAATTACTGAATTATTGAAAATTCTGCAAAACGGAATATATGTAAACGCCCTTCTGTTAGGCGTTAATTACTTGAGAAACGACTTGACCTAAGTCGTTATTTTACTGTAAAACTGATTTTCCCCTGTTTTTGTTAACCGATGGTTTCATATGTTATATAATATATATATATCGGCACTATTCTCCACTCCGTGAGTATAGTCCCACGTTTCATGTTGTTTCATCGATCACACTCAACTCTCATTGACATACAAGCTCTCCATTGGACATTCCGTTCCTTTGGACTAGCGAGTTAGTCATAGAGACCTCCGTAAGACTCCTCGTAGCCTTGGATTCCCTCAAGGCCGACTGAGCTGGTTGTACCCTAAAAACCCATTACACGATCTTTGCCATGTCAATCTAAAGAAACATGGTATACCGGCCCTTATGTTTATACAAAGAGTATATCATAAGAAAATTCTTAATGGGATGATGATATCATGCCATATCATGTCGTTCTTGTAAACCTCAATTCTATGATAAGAATGAGGGTATCTTGCTTTGATATACTGTTCATGTGGACCTCAATTCTATATAAAGAATGTCCATACTGATTTGTCATGGTACCTAAGTTAAGGGAACCATATTCTACCTAGTTTTATCGATATCGTGATTATACCGTTATTATCAATCTATGTCCTTTGTCATATTTTGGACTCTATTCTATCCAAGTTGTCATACAAGTCTACAAGCTTGATTATTGAAATTCTATATTGGCTATATAAACAAGAGTGGATGTCAAAAATACATGATAAATGCCTGCGCATATAGGGCCCAATCTGGTCCTGGGAGGAGCACCCGAAAGTACTTGTGCCCATGGGAGTTAAAATGATAAGGTATCTGGCATTATACCGAGTACTTGACTTGCTTGATTGGACATTCCACACACATCTTGTACTTGAATCGTACTTGACTTGACATGAAATGCGTGGCCCGAAAAAGGGTAAATTACTTGCTTGATACATGATAGCCAAAGTTCTTGACATGACTTGTTAAACGTACTTGCTTGAATATCTTGAATACACTTGTTATCTTGTTGAAAGTTCATGATTAGTTCATCTTATTTCCTTGATATTACATACTCTCTATCTTGTCGTTTATGCGAGCATGCATAGCTTTATTGCATTCATGAAAGATGTAATTACTTAAACCCCTTGCTAGTACTTGAGATATAATTTCCTACTGAGCGTTCGCTCATTCCGTTTGTCCCTTTGTACTTTTCAGGTAAGTCCGACGATGATGGAAGTCAATCGGATGGGAATGGTCAAGAGTGAAAGTGATAGAGCTGCTCAAGTGTCATCTAGTCTTTTCTATAGTTTCTTGAGTCAAATATGTATTCTTTTCCTTTTATTAAATAGAGTATTGGATTTGTAATAGTCTATCCATTATGAAATAAAGGATTGGGTTATCTTGCTATTTTGCGCGTCTCTGTCTTTGTGTCGAATACACGACCACTCTGATTGACATGATTGATATAAACTCGTCGCGCATCTCCGGGTATCTTCCGCGCTCGGGGCGTGACAGTTTTTGTGGTATCAGAGCCTAAGGTTATTCAATTCCTAGGAAAAACCCAAGTCCAAGGATAAGTTGAACCTTTAAACCAGTGAGATTGGGTAGAACCAAGGGTTAGATTTAACATAGTATACGAGTCTTTAAATACGATCACGTACTAATATAGTTATTGTAATTGTAGGATAATGGCTGCCGAACGTGCTCAATGGCGCAACATGCAGCGTACCCTCCAAGGGATGACCCAAGTGCTACAACAGGTAGCACAAGGTGGTGCTCCACGAGCTGGAAGCTTACACCAAGCATTTAAGAACATGAATCCCCCGAAGTTTATGGGATCGACCGATCCGGACGATGCCGAGCATTGGGTTCGGGAAACCGAACGCATATTCCGTTACATGCAATGCACGGATCAGGACAAAGTTCTATTAGCTACATTTCAATTAGAGAAAGATGCTAGATGCTGGTGGGAGTCTATTGAAGCAACCATAGGTCCGACTCAAGTAACATGGGAAGAATTTGTGGAATACTTCAATGCTAAATATTTCTCGGACCGAGTCCAAGAAAAGAAGGCTGCCGAATTCGCTGCATCAAAGCAACGATCCCTATCATTAGCAGATTATGAAGCTCAGTTCTCCAGGTTGTCTAGATATGCTAAGCATCTTATTAGCACGAAGAATATGAAAGCCCGTAGATTTCTTAATGGGCTTAGGCCCCACTATATTACTCAACTGGCGCCTATGGACATCCAAGTTTATTCTGAAATAGTGCGCCGAGCCCAACTACTTGAAGATGCCACGGAACTATCTGATAGGATCCGAGGGAAAGACAAGAAGGAACAAGTCACGGGTTCGGGTTCCTTCAAACCCAATTTCAAGAACAGGCCCAATAATGGAGGTTCTTCCTCTCAAGACCATAAGTTCAAAAAGACCAAGCCTTTCTCTATCACAACTACCCCTTCCAAGCATTGTGACAAGGCTGGTCACAAGACAGAAGATTGCTGGAGGAAATTAGGAGCTTGTCTCCGTTGTGGAAGCCGTGAGCATCGGATTCCCGAGTGTCCATTAATGAACGACCAAGCCGGCGATGGTAAACGCCCGGTGACAAAGAATGCTCGTCTTCATGCAATACAGGAGACCGAACCTGAAGAAGAAGGCAGATTAGTGGAAGGTACATTGAAAATTTGTTCCAAATATGCACATGTCTTATTTGATACGGGTGCATCGCATTCTATTGTTTCTAAGAAGTTTGCTGACCCATTACCTCTAGAACCGGAATGGATGAAAATAGTGTTGTCTACTCCTCTCGGAAACGAGACGGATATCACGCATCATTACCAAAACTGTAAGGTGTTGGTTCGAGGAAAGAATTTTCCTATTGATCTTATCTGCTTAGATCTAAAAGAATATGATGTTATACTAGGAGCAGATTGGTTATCTAAGTACCAGGCAACGGTTGATTGCCGTAATAGCAAGATTGTTTTCAAAGAATTTCCAGAACTGACTTATACTAGTCCTAAGAGTCGAAGCAAAGCCCCCCTTATTTCGGCTCTTCGAGCAAGCAAGCTCGTCAGGAAGGGATGTGTATCCTTCCTTGCTTTTGTCACTGTTAAAGAAGCTAAGGAAACCAAGATAGAAGACATTCAGGTAGTGCAAGAATTTCCAGACGTATTTCTGGAAAATTTGCCGGGATTACCCCCTCAAAGAGAAGTGGCCTTCACCATTGACTTAGTCCCTGGTGCTGGTCATGTTTCAAAGGCACCATATAGAATGTCCCCTGCTGAACTCAAGGAGTTGAAGGAGCAGTTGATGGAACTAATCCGAAAAGGGTTTATTAGACCAAGTACTTCCCCGTGGGGAGCACTAGTCTTATTTGTAAAGAAGAAGGATGGATATCGACAGTTGAATCATCTTACTATCAAGAACAAGTATCCACTGCCGAGAATCGATGAATTATTTGATCAGATTTCAGGATCCAAATATTTTTCCAAGATTGATCTCAGGTCAGGATATCATCAGTTAAGAATCAAGGATGATGACATTCACAAGACCGCATTCAGAAGCAGGTATGGCCATTATGAATTTGTTGTTATGCCTTTTGGACTAACAAATGCCCCTGCTGCCTTTATGCAGTTAATGAATAGCATATTCAGGCCTTACTTGGATCAATTCATAGTAGTCTTCATTGATGATATATTGATATATTCTAAGACTAAGGAAGAACATGAAGAGCATTTGAGGATTGCATTGCAAGTCTTGAGGACAAATCAATTATATGCTAAACTCAGCAAATGCGAGTTCTGGCTTGAAGAAGTGGCTTTTCTCGGACATGTCATATCAAAAGATGGATTATCAGTAGATCCGTCAAAGGTTGAAGCTGTAAGAAACTGGGAAAGACCCACTAATGCAAGCGAGATCAGAAGTTTCTTAGGTCTTGCAGGATATTATCGGCGATTCATCAAAGATTTCTCTAAGATCGCCGTGCCCCTTACAAGGTTAACTCGCAAGGAGATCCGATATGAATGGAGTGAGGAATGTGAAAGAAGTTTTCAAACTCTCAAAGATCATCTCACTACAGCTCCGGTCTTAGCTCTACCGATAGAAGGAGAGAAATTCGAGGTCTACACAGATGCTTCTGGCATTGGCCTCGGATGTGTCCTAATGCAACAAGGAAGGGTCATAGCATACTCTTCACGTCAACTGAAGAAGCATGAGGAGAATTACCCCGTCCATGACTTAGAATTGGCCGCGGTGGTATTTGCCCTAAAGATATGGAGACACTACTTATATGGAGTGCAGTTTACTGTATACTCCGATCACAAGAGTCTCAAATATCTATTCTCACAAAAGGAGCTAAACATGAGACAAAGACGCTGGCTAGAATATCTCAAGGACTTCGACTTCAATATACAATACCATCCCGGAAAGGGTAATTATGTTGCTGATGCCCTTAGTCGAAAGCCGAGAGCAATGATAGCCAATTGTATGATACAAGAATGGAGGTTACTTGAACAATTCTCCGAGCTCAATATAAGCTTGGACACGGAATCCAAATTTGTTACATTATCTCATGTAAGCATACAGTCAGATTTATTATCTGAGATACAAGCACTTCAGGGTGATGATCCTGTATTAGTGGAAATCAAAGGCAGATTAGAAGGACAATCTAATTTTCAACTAACTTCTGATGGAAGATTGTTGTTCAAAGGTAGAACTTGTATACCCGATTGTCCGGAATTAAAGAAGAAGATCTTAGATGAAGCTCACCGATCAAGGTACACTATTCATCCTGGATCAACTAAAATGTACCAAGATGTAAAGAGGAACTTTTGGTGGCCCAATATGAAAAGAGAAATAGCGGACTATGTAGCACGCTGTCTCATATGCCAACAGGTCAAGGCGGAACACCAAAAGCCTTCTGGAAAACTACTTCCTCTAGATATTCCTAAGTGGAAGTGGGAGGATATTGGTATGGACTTCATCATGGGTTTGTCTAAATCTAGAGGACATGATGGAATCTGGGTTATCATTGACCGATTAACTAAATCGGCGCATTTCTTGCCAATAAAAAGCCGATGGTCAATTGATGTGCTAGCTGCACTGTACATCAAGGAAATAGTCACGATACATGGAATTTCTGTCTCAATCGTGTCTGACAGAGATCCCCGTTTTACTTCTCATTTTTGGAAGGGATTACAACATTCATTGGGAACAAGGCTCAACTTTAGTACTGTTTTTCACCCACAAACGGATGGTCAGACCGAGAGAACTAATCAAGTTGTTGAAGATATGCTAAGAGCATGCATCATTGACTTTGGAGGAAGCTGGCTTGATCACTTGCCATTAATTGAATTTGCATATAACAACAGCTACCAAGCTAGTATCCAAATGGCACCTTTCGAAGCTTTATATGGAAGGAGTTGCCGATCACCCTTATGCTGGAACGAAGTTGGAGAAAAACAACTGTTAGGTCCAGACATGGTAAGGGATATAACTGAGAAGATACAAGTAATCAGAGAAAGATTGCAAGTTGCTCAGACAAGACAAAAGGCTTATGCTGATACAAGGAGGAGAGATCTTGAATTCCAAATCGGAGATCATGTATTTCTCAAGATATCGCCTGGACGTGGCATACGAAGATTTGGTGTTAAGGGCAAGCTTACGCCAAGATTCATCGGACCATTTGAGGTACTTGAAAGAGTTGGCAAGGTTGCTTATCGCATCGCGTTACCTCCTCAATTGTCCGACGTGCATAATGTGTTTCACATATCTATGTTGAAGAAGTATGTGCAGGATCCATCTCATATTATTGAACATGGAGATCTGGTGATCCAGAAAGATCTCACCTATGAACAGAAGCCTATGAAGATCTTGGATCGAGAAATACTCTAAGGAATAAGGTTATTCCCATGCTCAAGGTACAATGGAATAAGAATCATGAACACGAAGCGACATGGGAGACCGAGGAATCTATGAAGAAATGATTTCCCGAGTTATTCTAAGAGGTATATGTTCTACACTCTCCACGTGTATAATTATATATATATTGAATTTGGGGACCAAATTCTTTTTAAGTGGGGGAGGGTGTAGCAACCCTGATAAATGAATATTGAAATAAAATTAAAAACATATATATTTACAGAAGTAATACGGATAATAAGAATAGGGTTAATTAGACAAAAATAAAACAAATTACAAATAACGCCTCTGAGTAAGGTGTTAATTTAAAAAGACACACCTCTACAAACGGCGTGACTAAAAAAAGGACGCCCACACGTGCGGTCGTCAACTCTCACGCGACCAAATAGGCAAGTAAAAGAAACGCCCATATCTTGGGCGTGTTTCAAAAATAAGGAACGCCCTTATACAAGACGCTTATTAAGAAACGACCTGAACAAGGTCGTTAATTTAAGAATAGACGCCCTGACCAAAGGCGTTAATTCAGTTCGTGAACCGATCGAACCCAGAACTGATCCAGGGTAAGTGATAAGCATTAGAAAGAGTTCAAACGCGGTAATGACTCTATCATAGAAGTATTACTTCCACACGATCACCAACCCTAATAGGACACCCAAAACCCTATAAAAACTCTCGTTCATCTGAACCCTAAACCATTTGATCGTCTGCGGCTATTACGGTAAAGAACTGAACGTTCTTTCTTTCTATTTTACTGTCAAAAGAAGAGTTACTAACTCTTCATCTCTTTCTCTTCTTACAGATCGAAGAGAGCACCTACGTACGTGAAGAACAAAGGTAATGTTCTTCTTTCTTTTGTCTTCAGCCAAAACATGATGAAGTGAGGATTGATACATCTTCATGTTTCTCTGTAGGGAATTCAGTCGAAGAACAAGGGTTCTTCAAAACAAACGATTCTTCCTGCTGCTGCTGCGGTTATATAGTTGCAGTAGAAAGGGTTCTCCTCAATTACTTCACAAGTACTCTTCCAGATCATCAATTAAGGTAGGATCTTCTCAAGTCTTGTAGCCCAAACTAAATATATATATACAAGAAGCATCATGCATATCATGTATTAGTTTTATTTTAGTTTCTCGGACGTTGCTGGTATATTTTAAAAGAAACGCCCCTGTAAAGGGCGCTATTTTACAAGATACGACCCTCACAAGGTCGTTAATTCAAAATTATACGCCTTATATATAGGCGTTAATTTCATGAACAACCGCATGTAATTAATAATTGATCCTGTTTAAAATTCGATAAATATGAAATATCGATTCTAATATCTTGCATGACTCCACCTGTAAATTCCTACTAATTTTCTTGTCATGACCATGTCTCCTGTCACTTGAAATTTTATTTCCTGGAATATTGTAAATTTCTAGAATTCACGACTTGGACAAAGTCATTTTTTTATATGTTAACGCCCCAGAACAGGGCGTGATTCTGAAAGCTAACGCCTCTTCCTAGGGCGTTTCTCTGTTAAAATCCTGAAATATATTTATTCTGTAAAATAGAATTAAACAGTAACGCCCCTTCCCAGGGCATGTTTTCTATCAATCCTGAAAATTATTTACATTCTGACAGATATGTAAATAATAAGATGCCTTCTTGTGAAGTCGTTAACTCTGGAAGAAACGCCCCTGTCCATGGCGCGTTTTAGTTAAATTACTGAATTATTGAAAATTCTGCAAAACGGAATATATGTAAACGCCCTTCTGTTAGGCGTTAATTACTTGAGAAACGACTTGACCTAAGTCGTTATTTTACTGTAAAACTGATTTTCCCCTGTTTTTGTTAACCGATGGTTTCATATGTTATATAATATATATATATCGGCACTATTCTCCACTCCGTGAGTATAGTCCCACGTTTCATGTTGTTTCATCGATCACACTCAACTCTCATTGACATATAAGCTCTCCATTGGACATTCCGTTCCTTTGGACTAGCGAGTTAGTCATAGAGACCTCCGTAAGACTCCTCGTAGCCTTGGATTCCCTCAAGGCCGACTGAGCTGGTTGTACCCTAAAAACTCATTACACGATCTTTGCCATCTCAATCTAAAGAAACATAGTATACCGGCCCTTATGTTTATACAAAGAGTATATCATAAGAAAATTCTTAATGGGATGATGATATCATGCCATATCATGTCGTTCTTGTAAACCTCAATTCTATGATAAGAATGAGGGTATCTTGCTTTGATATACTGTTCATGTGGACCTCAATTCTATATAAAGAATGTCCATACTGATTTGTCATGGTACCTAAGTTAAGGGAACCATATTCTACCTAGTTTTATCGATATCGTGATTATACCGTTATTATCAATCTATGTCCTTTGTCATATTTTGGACTCTATTCTATCCAAGTTGTCATACAAGTCTACAAGCTTGATTATTGAAATTCTATATTGGCTATATAAACAAGAGTGGATGTCAAAAATACATGATAAATGCCTGCGCATATAGGGCCCGATCTGGTCCTGGGAGGAGCACCCGAAAGTACTTGTGCCCATGGGAGTTAAAATGATAAGGTATCTGGCATTATACCGAGTACTTGACTTGCTTGATTGGACATTCCACACACATCTTGTACTTGAATCGTACTTGACTTGACATGAAATGCGTGGCCCGAAAAAGGGTAAATTACTTGCTTGATACATGATAGCCAAAGTTCTTGACATGACTTGTTAAACGTACTTGCTTGAATATCTTGAATACACTTGTTATTTTGTTGAAAGTTCATGATTAGTTCATCTTATTTCCTTGATATTACATACTCTCTATCTTGTCGTTTATGCGAGCATGCATAGCTTTATTGCATTCATGAAAGATGTAATTACTTAAACCCCTTGCTAGTACTTGAGATATAATTTCCTACTGAGCGTTCGCTCATTCCGTTTGTCCCTTTGTACTTTTCAGGTAAGTCCGACGACGATGGAAGTCAATCGGATGGGAATGGTCAAGAGTGAAAGTGATAGAGCTGCTCAAGTGTCTTCTAGTCTTTTCTATAGTTTCTTGAGTCAAATATGTATTCTTTTCCTTTTATTAAACAGAGTATTAGATTTGTAATAGTCTATCCATTATGAAATAAAGGATTGGGTTATCTTGCTATTTTGCGCGTCTCTGTCTTTGTGTCGAATACACGACCACTCTGATTGACATGATTGATATAAACTCGTCGCGCATCTCTGGGTATCTTATGAAAAATAGTGTAATAGGTTTTTAGGGTACAACCCGCTCAATCGGCCTTGAGGGAATCCAAGGCTACGAGGAGTCTTACGGAGGTCTCTATGACTAACTCGCTAGTCCAAATGAACGGAATGTCCAATGGAGAGCTTGTATGTCAATGAGAATTGAGGGGTAAACGATAAAACATCGTAGAAAACATGGGACTATACTCACGGAGTGGAGTAATAGTGCCTATATATATATATGTATGTATAATGAAACCCTCGGATAACAGTAATCAGGAAAAATCAGTAATGCAGAAAGTAGCGACTCTAGTAAAGTCATTTTTCATATAATTAACGCCTTAATCAGGGGCGTTTATATTACATTTGACGACGTGTACAGCAGTCATCCTTTCAATATTTCTAGTTTTGCAGAATATTATAAATCTGGAAATTTAAATGAAACGCGCCCTGGACAGGGGCGTTAGTTTACAGGAAGCGACTTTGTCTGGGGCGTTAGTTCAATAAAAGACGACCTGGATAAGGTCGTTAAATTCACAATTTTACAAGTTTCGAGACAATGAAATTTCAGGAAACATATATATATGGTTAGTACCTTAAGAAATAGCAGGATTACACGAGATTGACCATGCAGTAACTTAGAATCATGCTTGCATTGATATATAATTTTTAAACAGGGTATCTATTAATTAAGAGAAATTGACGTCCGTGTGCAGGGCGTCAAATATGAAATTGACGACCTAGTCATGGTCGTGTCCTTTTAATTTAGCGTCCTCGATAAGGGCGTCTATTTCAAAACTCTTTAGAAACTAATCATAACGCATGAAATCTATATGCATGTATTAACAGATGATGTTATATTTATTAATATGCTAGTTTGGGCTACAATCCCTGAGAAAATCCTACCTTTTGATGAAACGTGAAGGATTTGGTGAAGATAATGATGCTCTGCAGAAGCAGAGACAGGAGAAGAGATAAGTCGACGCAGATGAAGCTTGAAGTTCTGTGCGTACTTCAACCTAGAATAGCTTCTTCTTGATGTAGGCAACCTACAGGAAAGATATGAAGAACTTTTAGTATTCTTCGTATGAATAACAGGTGGTAAAGGAAGAGAAGAACTTACTGGTTCTTCGGGAAGACAGGAGTTCCTTAACCTATAGAAGATGAAGAGGCATAATGAATATTATTCATGTAACCAGAAAAGAACTATATGAATTAACCTGCCGTTCATACCTTAGAAGACTCCGATCTCCAAAATAGCGAATCAGATCGACACGGTGAGTATTTATAGGATTTTGGGATCCTAATAGGGTTAGTGTTTGATTAGAAGTAACACTTCTATGATAGAGTTATTACTACATTGGAACTCTTTCTCATAGTTATCACTTACCCTGGATAGACTCTTGGGTCGAACGGAACATAAACTGAATTAACGTCCTAAGCAAGGGCGTCGAATTTTGAATTGACGCCTTGTCAAGCGTCGTTTCTTGTTGAAACGCGTCCACTCAAAGGGCATTATAATTACTGGTCCTATTTGTAATTTTGGTTGTTTTAAAAATTTGACGCCGTGATATGTGGGCGTCCTTTCTTAAAAACACGCCTTAGGTGAGGGTGTTTCTTGTAAAGTAGCGCCTTTATTTGAGGCGTTATTTTCATCATGGTTTAATTCTTTTTCTTCCAAACTCTTTCGCTTATTTATTAAATCTTTTAATCTATTTTGATTTATTTATTCCTTTCTATTTTATCAGGGTTACTATAAGGAGCTAGTGGAAGCCTCACTTCGATTTGAAGTGAGGGGTGGATGTAGACAGACTGAAGGTCTGACCGAACCACCTTAAAAATCCTCTGAGTACTCGTGTGTTTGTTTGTGGTGATGTCGTGGTGTGCATTCTATTCACTTGAGCTATTGTCTGCACTGCGTTTTTGATAGTTCAAGTCTGAGATCATTTGTTCTTTTTGATATCATACTGCAGTAATTTTTAATCGCACGAAAACAGTGATCTATTCATCCCCTCCCCTTCTAGATCACTTCACATTTCTCTTATCAGTAAGTTGAGTCGATACATTTGTAATAATGGATTTTGAATATCAATAAAAATTACTTTTTTTGTTTATTCGTAGTTGCCATGTGTCTCTATTGGTTTGCTCTGTTTATCATGAATGTATCGTTGCCACATTCTGAGCATGCCTTTCGCTGTTATCGATTTGGGGCATGACAGAAGTGGTATCAGAGCCTGGGTTTTCATAAACCTATGTCTTGAGCCTAAGGCTATATGTCAAGTGTCGATTGTCTGTTACCTTATAGGCACCCGGTGAAATTGGGTAGAACCATGACATAATTGATAAAAATGTGATAATCTTAATGAAGATAAAAGATTATAAGCTATTAATCCTTATAAATTTGTGTTATAGGTTAAGATGGCTATGGTACATGCTCAATGGCAGGAGATGTAGTGTACGGTCCAAGGGTTGACCCAGGCTTTGCAACAAGTCGCTCAGGGTGGAGTTCGTCAGGGTGCAGGAGATTTGCATCAAAGCTTTCAGGGTATGAATCTCCCTAGGTTTAGTGGGTCTACTGATCCTGATGAGGCTGAGAACTGGGTTAGAGAAATGGATAGGACTTTTAGGGTTATGCATTGTACCAATCAGGAGAAAGTCTTGTTGGCTACCTATCAATTAGAGAGAAATGTGTGGACTTGGTTGGAGTTGGTGGAAGCGATATTGCCAAATAATCCAGTCACATGGAATGAGTTCTTGGAGCTTTTCAACGAGAAGTACTTTCCGAAGATAATTCGAGAGAAGAAGGTTGCTGAATTTTCATCCTTGAAGCAGAGAAACCTGACCGTAGTGGAGTATGAAGCTCAATTTTGTAGATTAGCTTGTTATGCACCATATTTAGTTTATACGGAGAGGATGAAAGCTAAGAGATTTTTGAATGGTTTGAGAGCCGAGTATATCCCATAGTTAGAGCCATTAGAAATTCAAGTGTATGCCGAGATGGTGAAGAAGGCCCAATTGTTAGAAGATGCTATGGATATGATGGAGCAGATCGCTGGAAGGCTTGCCAAGAAAGGTGGAGCAAATGGTTTTGAGGATAGTGTGCCTACTTGTGAAAAGAAAAGACTGAATTGAGGCAATAGCTCTCATAAAGACAAGAAGGGTAAGAAGGAAGACAAGCAGATTGTCCCTGTTAAAGGGAAGTGTGAGCATTGTGACAAAGGTGGGCATCAATCATAGGATTGTTGGAGGAAGCAAGGGAAATGTATCCGTTGTGGAAGTGCAGACTATAGAATTGCTCGTTATCCTCTTATGAAGGAGTAGGAATCCCGAGATGAGCAACAGGATGCAGCAAAGTTGTCACGCCTCGAGATATGTAGCAGAAACCAGTCGGGAATGTAAACAGCCGGCTAGTACACCACAAGCAAGCAATCTAATCAGAGCGCTAACACATTCACACATAAAAGAGGAATGCACAAGATGATATATTAAAATTTTCACTTTATTGAATAATAATCGAAAGTACATAATGTTGACTCTCTTGACACGAAGACAACTAAACTCAATAAAAAAGAAAATTACATAATGACTCATGACTAATCATATGGACTCATGTCTAAGTCTTCTCTCAATCTCTAATGGCTCTCGGACCCATCACTTGAATAGATCGAATCCGACCTGCCAGAATTTCCTGAAGAGATTAGAAAAGTAGGGAATGAGCACACATATCTAGTAGGTATCTTCGTATCAATATGAAGACAATGTTTAAGTAATTAACAATTTAACTCTAGAAGATAATGTAAAAGAAATGCGGTAATCATACAGTATAAACCAAGTAACATAAGTATCATGATATAAAAGATATGAGAGTTCATGTAGAATGAGAGCAAGATCGAGAACGAATATAATATGAATGCAACTTGGCCTTTCATGAATGAGAATGTACTTTTCATAACCATAAAGGCTATACACTAGAAAGTCCTATAATAAGAATGTACTATGTAAATTCACAAGATTGTCTCGTGGTTTTCACCCGTTTATAAAAAAAGTACTCCCGACGCAATGCGACGCCAGTGTTCATCATACCCCATGGTTTATAGTATGTTTTCGACTATCTGCCGAGGGGGCTAGTGTCGAGCCCTTGGACACTTTCCGTGCCCGCTCTTGCATCTTCAAGTTATAAATCAAGCTACTTCCACGAGATATAAATAAAGTTTCGACCAATAATGTACAATTCAAGCAATTGGTTCATGGTAAAAATATCAAGGTAAGAATGCACCGAATATGAAACATGAGAGTACAAGAATGATTTAATTGAATATTATGCCACGGAGGAAATTTGACAGCATAATGGTACATTGTTAATTTTTTATGAATTATGAATAGCTTATTAAACATAATGTTAGGTTCCAGATAATCCAAGGACCATTTAGGAACATAGGAAAGTCAACACTTGGGTCAAACCTCGGGTTTAATAACACTTAGATAGAAAATGGTCATGGCTGGGATGTTTATTTAAGAGACGGTCATGAAAGGACTGCTACTATGAAGAGGCGGTTCAGTCAAGACCGCTACTAGATAGAGTCGACACCAGAGAGAAAGAAGGGTCGACACAGGTGTGGGTGTAGATATATGGAACGTGGCTAACACAATTAATGACTAAGATATGCATGTATGAAGAACATGATGCGCCCCAATCAAGCAAAGAGTATGAACATGTAATCACATGCAAGCATAATCATATAAGCAATAAAAGGGTGACAAAAGATGTAGAAGAATACCGTGATAGCCACCAAAGAATGACAATGCCGAAGGATATGTAGAAAGGGAGTTGGGTGTGCATTGTGTACCTTGGAAAAGTGTAAGGCCCGTGCCTTAATGGATCCGTAGTGGATTTGATCTAGTATTTGTTCGGGTATTTTCGGCTATTTTTTTGGATTTTTAGGAATTTTCTAGTGTTTTTTTGGATTTAATTGGGGTTATTTGAGAGTTATTAGAAATTAATAAGATTTTAATATATATAATGATTATATTATATATTTTTATTTTAATTTTTTTCTTTTCTCTCACCCTCACCCCCTCTCTCCCCTCGTCGATCTCATTCTCTCACGCTCTCTCTCTCTCTCTTCGTCGTTCGGCTCTCCCCCTCTCCTAGGGTTTTTGGGCGAGATGACGTCGGATTGAAGCGTTGTTGGCGCCGTTGGATTCCTTGCGTCGAGAGGAACGCATGGGTACCCATTTCGGTAAGGTTTGGTGATCGTGGGAGCGAGGTGGAGCTTGAAGGCCCATGAACCCTTCCTCGTTGCATGCGGCATTATCGACTGTTTCGGCTCGCAAGAGGTAGGGGGATGCACTCCTGGACTTGCTAGGATCCTTTCCTGCAGCATATTTTCATGTTTAAGCTCTTGTGGTATGCTTGCTAGCCATTTTCCATTTTTGAGCTTAATCCATGTTATGCATGTTTAATCTAGTTTAAGCATGGTTTTGACTAGTTTTAGTTGTAGTTTGTGGGTGTGGACGTGTGCTTGGTAGGTTTTTATAGGTTTTTACATCGATACCAGACGATTTCTATCGTACGGGAGGGAACTGGTTTTAAACATAACCCGCCTGTGTCCCAGGTGGTGTGACGGTCCTGCCAGGAACCGTCACACGCCTAACGGTCTTCCGAGGATGCGTTACTTCAATGTAACGGCCCGTCAAGGGGGCGTTACATTGAGAGTAACGGTGGGGCTCCCATCCGCTACTCTTTCATTGGTTTGCATTGACCGATCAGGCGATTAACCTGACGGCCAGTCGGCCGGCCGCCAGGTGAACCTGACGTGCCTTGGAGAGCGTGTTACACCGCCTGCATGTGACTTTGAACGCGGCACGTTGGTATTTGCCCTCGGGTGGATGTAACGGTGGGGATCCAATGCGGTACAGTGATGTAACGCGCTGAGCCCCTACCGTTACATTCCCTTTGGGTTTCTTGAGCTGGAACTCCGGTGGATGTAACGGATGGAGACAGACGCGTCATTCTTGATATAACATGCCAGCCCCCGACCGTTACATGCATGTAGCGCATGGGCAGCAGACCGCCATATGCCTGTTGGTTTCAAAAAGTCGCCGGCCTATTCGTTATGCGTTCCATTACGTATATATGCCATGTTTACGTTATTGTAGTATACAATGGCATGTTTTTAATACCAATAGAGTAGCTTTTCTTTCCATGCAATGGAGCCACTATTGTTGCCCTAAGGTCTCTTGAGTGCCAACCCGCTTGAGGATAGCGGAGGGGTGTTTCCCGTACATGGTTTGTAAGCTAGTTCCGTGGGCTCCAGGCCAACGGTAGCATCCTACCGAGGGAGAAAACTAGCTAGAGGGCCTGGCTCAGGTGAGAGTCAGTGTGTGCACACATGGTCAGAGGCTGTGGATTGACACTGACGAGTGTTACTCTGACTGGTCACTTGGTTTGGTACTGTTTACGTGCTCAGCTTGTCGTTTTACCGACTGCAAGTGCTTGAGACGCAGTGTAAGTCGTCAGTGGATGCATCTGGTTTCTTCTCCCAATGGTTGTCCTTCCTTGTTGCTTGGATTAGTTATGGCTTATTCTATTTGGTAGATTTAGTTTTAGTCGCTTGCATTTATTTATTATTGGCATCTGTTAGTTGTTATACCTGCTTAGATAGAGTTTACAGCTTTCTTGTGATTAGTTAATCATGCCATTGCCTGTTATTTATTTAAATGCATGCTCTAATTGCCGTTATTTCTGCATGTATGCTTGTTTAGTGCGAGGTAGGGATCCGCGTGACCCCTATTGAGTCTGGCTGTGACTCACCCTTCTCCTTTCAGGTGAGCCGCGCCCGTCGTCTCCCGGTGTTTCGTGAGCTATTTTGGAGACCGTGCCTAGCTGCCAGCTATAGACGAGCCGCCTTGTTGAGACTTTTGTTGTACTTTTGCCGGTGTATGCCCCGTGTAGTTATACCTTCTTGGACTAGTACTCTTGTTTATCTGGACTAGTATATTTATATCACTCTGGTTATTTTGAATTGCTTCCACACTTGTGTTAATTTTATTACTTAATTGTAATATGCGCGTTCCAAATTGCAATTCGTTATGCACCTCCTCAACAAACCCCCACTAACCCATCAGGGGCCTCATCAGCCTCTTGGGTGGCTTCCCCAGTTCTTGGTATCGGTGTATCCATATTATAGGTATATCGGTATCCTGAACTCTAGGTCGTCACAGTTGGTATCAGAGCGTTAGTTGAGTATTGGTATAAGGAATTAGAATTTGTGCTTGTCCAGAGCTAGTCCTTTATGTCGTCTATTGCTGGCATAGGGTGTTTTCTGCATGATTGATATATTTGCTGTTGTTTTGTATTTTCGGCAGTGTGATTATGCCGCCTCGTCGAGGAAGACCACCTCGAGTTCCTCGTGCTCCTAGAGATGCGTCCAGGGAAGATAGCGGTTCTGCGCCTCCTCCTGTAGTTCTCATTGTTCCTACTGTTCCAGTTGTTCCTCCTCCAGCGTCGATTATTGATCCTCCGGTTGAAGTGCCTAGCAGTCGAGGCAAGGCTCTAAAAGAATTTCTTATGTTCAATCCGCCTGCTTTCGATGGACAGCCCGATCCAGAGGTTGCGAGGCAATGGTTGGATATGATTGAGCGCGTGTTTGTTTTGATGGAATGTGCTGAAGATAAGAAGGTTATGTTGGCTATTTTTTAACTCCAAGGTACAGCCATCACCTGGTGGAAAGCCGAGTGGCAGATTGTTTTTCATTCTAGACCTCTTCGGCAGATCACTTGGGCAGAGTTCATTGCTGCTTTCGAGCGTGCCTACACTCCTGCTTGCTTGCAGATGGCTAAAATGTATCAATTCATGGAGCTGACTCAAGGTAGTATGACTGTGCTTCAATATCGGAATAAGTTTACGGAATTGGGTCAGTATGCACCCCATGTGCTGGCTAATGAAGCATTGAAGACACAGCAATTCTTGCGAGGTCTGAGGCCAGAATTAAAATTTCCGTTGATTGTAAGTCGCGTTGCAGATCTTGATGGTGTGTGCCAAGCAGCGGTGGCATTAGAGCTGGAGATGGCGAGACTAGGTGGGGTCAGCTCAGCCGGCGTTGCAGTCTCAGTAGGCTTACCGACCGCCTGTGTTAGGAGTTCCCTCTGTTGCGCCAAAAGTTAGTAGTGCTTCTTCTCCTTCGAAGACCAAGTTCAAGAGGTTTAAGAAGAAAAAGAAGTTTTTCCAGCAGTCATCCGGTACAGATTCTGTTCAGCAGTCGACAACGCCTTCTACTCAGACTCGTCAGAGTTCATTTGTTAGTCAGCCGTGGACGTGTCGGAGATGCGGTGGTCATCATAAGGGCCAGCTCTGTTCTCTGCCAGTTGTTTGCTTTCGATGTGACCAGCCGGGTCATGTGGTTCAAGATTGCCCGCTGAGGCCGAAACAGTTGCAAGTCCCTCAGTTTTCTCAACCTCAGCAGTCGTAATTCAGACCTCCTCCTACACCTCAAGCTCAACAATTCTATTCTCAAGCGTCGGCGTCTTCTCAGCAATCCTTAGCTAGTTCGAAGAAGCAGAAAGGCAAGGTTTCACACATGACTAGAGCTGAAGCTGTTGCGTCCTATCTTGTGGAAGGTACGATTCTGCTCTATGGTCATTCAGCTCGTGTCTTATTTGATTCTAGTGCTTCTCACTCTTTTATTTCTGAGGCTTTCTTGGCATGTATTGAGGAGCCGACATAAGAGATGTCTTGTGAGTTATTCGTTGAGTTGCCTTCTGGAGATTTCATGATTACACCCTTGTGTTTAGAAGAGTCTCCTGTCATGATTGATAATCACCAGTTACCGGCGAGATTGTATGCGTTGCAGCTGGCAGATTATGATGTTATTCTGGGAATGGATTGGTTGGAGCATTATGGAGCTGTAGTTGACTGCAGATCGAAGAAAGTCTATTTTCAGCCATAGGGGAAATCAGCTTTCTATTTCCAAGGTATTCGATCCCGTTCTTCTCGTATGATTATTTTTGCTATTCGAGCCTACAGGTTGCTTAGTGCAGGTTGCCAGGGATTCATAGCTTCAGTGGTTGTTGTTGAAAAACCACGACGGGATGTCAGTGATATTTCGGTTGTTTGTGAGTTCCCTGATGTGTTTCCTGATGAGTTGCCAAGCTTGCCTCTAGAGCGAGAGATAGAAATGGTGATTGAACTGATTCTGGGTACAGGCCCGTTAGCAAAGGCACCGTACCGTATGGCTCCAACTGAACTTAAAGTACTGCAAGCACAACTACTAGAATTACTAGAAAAGGGTTATATTCGCCACAATTTTTCCCCGTGGAGTGCTCCAGTGCTATTTGTGAAAAAGAAAGATGGAAGCCTGAGACTTTGTATTGACTGCAGGCAGTTGAACCAGGTGACTATCAAGAATAAGTATCCGCTTCCCAGGATTGATGATTTGTTTGACCAGCTTCAGTCTGCTACTGTCTTTTCACGGATTGACATGTGGTCTGGCTATTTTCAATTGCGGATCCGGGAATCTGATGTGGAGAAGACAACTTTCAGCACTCGATATGGTCACTTTGAATTTCTGATTATGCTGTTTGATTTGACTAATGCCCCAGGAGCTTTTATGGACCTAATGAAGCATATTTTTTGTCCATTTCTGGACCAGGTCATGGTGATCTTTGTTGATGATATTCTGATCTATTCTGCCTCTGATGAAGATCATGTGCAGCATTTGAGGATTATTCTACAGACTCTAAGGGATCACGAGCTTTATGCGAAGTTCAGTAAGTGTGAATTCTGGCTTCGGGAAATTCATTTTCTGGGCCATGTGATTTCTGGTGATGGAGTGGTAGTGGACCCTATGAAGATAGATGCTGTTTTGAGTTGGCAGAGACCGAGAACGGTGACAGAGATACGAAGCTTTTTAGGTTTGGCTGGGTATTATCGCAGATTCATCCAGGATTTTGTAAAGATTGCAGCCGCGATGACTAGACTGACTCGTAAAGATGTACCGTTTGTCTGGTCGGATCAGTGTGAGGCTAGCTTTGTTGAATTGAAAAGGCTATTGACTTCTTCTCTTGTGTTGGCTTTGCCGTCCGGCTCGGGTGGTTTTATTGTTTGTACCGATGCTTCTCGAGTGGGTTTGGGCGCAGTGCTGATGCAACATGGTAAGGTTATTGCATATGCGTCTCGGCAATTGAAACAACATGAAGAAAATTATCCCACTCATGATCTGGAGCTAGATGTAGTTATTTTTGCCTTAAAGATCTGGAGACATTATCTGTATGGTGAGAAATTTCAGATTTTCACTGATCATCAGAGTTTATAGTATATATTCTTCCAGAAAGATCTGAATCTCAGGCAGAGGTGATGGATGGAATACATGAAAGATTATAACTTTACACTCTCCTATCAGTCAGGTAAAATGAATATGGTGGCTGATGCTCTGAGTAGGAATGTACAAGTCAATTATCTATTATTGCATGAATGGAAATTTTGGAAATGGCTTCCGAGTGAGGCATTCAGTGTGGAGATTCCTGCCGATCCGAGGATGGCAGTTTGTGCTAGTTTGATTTTGGGTTCAGCTTTGTATCAGCATATTAAAGAAGCCCAACAAGTTGATTCTGATTTGGCTCATGTGATATCAAGATATGATGCGGAATTTGATGTTGAGATGGTTGTCAGTTTCCAAGGAAGATTATATGTTCCTGTTGATGATACATTGAGATCCGAGATTCTGAGTGAAGCCCATGGCTCCCGTTTTGCTATTCACCCAGGTGTCACCAAGATGATCAGAATTTGAAAAAGTAGTTCTGGTGGCCAGGTATGAAGAAAGACGTGGCTATATTTGTTTATAAGTGCTTGACTTGTTAGCAAGTTAAAGTCGAACATCAAAAGCCAGGTGGATTGCTTCAGCCGCTAGAGATTCCTATGTGGAAATGGGACCACGTTACTACAGATTTTATGATGGGTTTGCCTCAGACTTCTCAGAGTTTTGATGGTATCTGGTTGCTTGTCGACAGATTAACAAAAATTGCTAGATTGTTGCCAATTAAAGTTACTTGGAGTGTGCAGAGGTTGGCCGAGCTTTATGTGCATAAGATCGTGCCACTACATGGAATTCCTATTTCACTTGTGTTAGATCGTGACCCACGTTTTACCTCCGGCTTCTGGCGCAGTTTCTAGAAAGCTTTGGGCACTGAGTTAGCATTCAGTTCAGCGTATCATCCGCAGTCAGATGGATAGTCAGAGAGGACTATTCAGACTCTGTAAGACATGCTGAGGTTTTGTTGCCTTGACTGGCAGGGTTCGTGGAGTCAACATTTGCCACTTGTTCAATTTACTTATAATAACAGTTTTCACTCAAGTATTGGCAAGGCTCCTTATGAAGCACTGTATGGTCATCCTTGTCGTACTCCGTTAAACTGGTTTGATGTTGGAGACAGACTGTTGACGGGACCGGACATGGTGCATCAGTGTTCTGATGTGGTTCGTCTGATCAGGCAGAGATTGTTGACGGCTCAGAGTCAACAAAAAACTTATGCATGTCAGCGCAGACGTCCACTACAATTTGAGCCAGGAGATATGGTGTTTGTTAAAATATCTCCGATGAAAGGTGTTTCCAGGTTTGGGAAACGTGGAAAGCTTAGTCCGCGGTATGTTGGCCCTTTTCTGATTGTTAAAGCTATTGGTCAGGTGGCTTATCGTTTGCAACTACCAGCGGCTATGCAAGCAATTCATGATGTTTTCCACGTGTCTTAGTTGAGGAAATATGTGCCAGATGCTTCTCATGTTCTCGATGATTCAGTGTGGCCTGAGGTGACTACTGATTTGTCTACGCCAGAGTTTCATATCAGAATTGAAGACCGTCGTGAGCAGCGGTTGAGAAATAAGGTTATTCCTCTGGTAAGAGTTGCTTGGCAGCGTCACACTGGTAATGAGTCCACTTGGGAACATGAAGATGAGATGCGTCAGCTTTTTCCTTTCTTATTCCAGTGAGGTATAAGTCCTTTCTCAGTTTCCTCCTTATCCTTATTGTTGTAAATTTCGAGGGCAAAATTTTTATGAGGAGGGAGGGACTGTAAGGTCCGTGCCTTAATGGATCCTTAGTGGATTTGATCTAGTATTTGTTTTGGTATTTCCGGCTATTTTTCTGGATTTTTAGGAATTTTCTGGTGTTTTTCTGGATTTAATTAGGGTTATTTGATAGTTATTAGAAATTAATAAGATTTTAATATATATAATGATTATATTATATATATTTTAATTTAATTTTTTTTATTTTCTCTCACCCTCACCCCCTCTCCCCCCTCGTCGATCTCATTCTCTCACACACTCTCTCTCTCTTCATCGTTCGGCTCTCCCCCTCTCCTAGGGTTTTTGGGCGAGACGACGTCGGATTGAAGCATGGTTGGTGCCGTTGGATTCCTTGCATCGAGAGGAACGCGTGGTTACCCATTTCGGCAACGTTTGGTGATCGTGGGAGCGAGGTGGAGCTTGAAGGCCCGTGAACCCTTCCTCGTTGCATGCAGCGTTATCGGCCGTTTCGGCTCGCAAGAGGTAGGGGGATGGACTCCTAAACTTGCTAGGATCCTTTCCTGCAGCATATTTTCATGTTTAAGCTCTTGTGCTATGCATGCTAGCCATTTTTCATTATCGAGCTTAATCCATGTTATGCATGTTTAATCTAGTTTAAGCATGGTTTTGACTAGTTTTAGTTATAGTTTGTGGCTGTGGACGTGTGCTTGGCAGGTTTTTACAGGTTTTTACGTCGATACCCGACGATTTCTATCGTCCGGGAGGGAATCGATTTTAAACATAACCCGCCCATGTCCCAGGTGGTGTGACGGTCCTGCCAGGAACCGTCACATGCCTAACGGTCTTCCGAGGACACGCTACTACAATGTAACGGCCCGTCGAGGGGGCGTTACATTGAGAGTAACGGTGGGGCTCCCATCTATTACTCTTTCATTGGTTTGCGTTGACCGGTCAGGCGGTTAACCTGACGGCCAGTCGTCCGGTCGCCAGGTGAACCTAACGTGCCTAGGAGAGCGCATTACACCGCCTGCATGTGACTTTGAACGCGGCACATTGGTATTTGGCCTCAGGTGGATGTAACGGCGGGGATCCAACGCGTTACAGTGATGTAACATGTTGAGCCCCTACCATTACATTCCCTTTGGGTTTCTTGAGCTGGAACTCCAGTGGATGTAACGGATGGAGACAGACGCGTAATTCTTGATGTAACGCGCCAGCTCCCGACTGTTACATCCATGTAGCGCATGGGCAGCAGACCGCCATATGCCTGTTGGTTTCAAAAAGTTGTCGGCCTATTCGTTATGCGTTCCATTACGTATATATGCCATGTTTACGTTATTGTAGTATACAATGGCATGTTTTTAATACCAATAGAGTAGCTTTTCTTTCCATGTAATGGAGCCACTGTTGTTTCCCTAAGGTCTCTTGAGTGCCGACCCGCTTGAGGATAGCGGAGGGGTGTTTCCCGTACACAGTTTGTAAGCTAGTTCCGTGGACTCCCGGCCAACGGTAGCATCCTACCGAGGGAGAAAACTAACAAGAGGGCCTGGCTCAGGCAAGAGTCAGTGTGTGCACACGTGGTCAGAGGCTGTGGACTGACACTGACGAGTGTTACTCTGACTGGTCACTTGGTTTGGTACTGTTTACGCGCTCAGCTTGTCATTTTACCGACTGCGAGTGCTTGAGACATAGTGTAAGTCGTCAGTGGACGCATCTGGTTTCTGCTCCCAGTGGTTGTCCTTGCTTGTTGCGTGGATTAGTTACGGCTTATTCTATTTGGTAGATTTAGTTTTAGTCACTTGCATTTATTTATTATTGGCATGTGTTAGCTGTTATACCTGCTTAGATAGAGTTTACAACTTTCTTGTGATTAGTTAATCATGCCATTGCCTGTTATTTATTTAAATGCATGCTCTAATTGCCATTATTTCTGCATGTATACTTGTTTAGTCCGAGATAGGGATCTGCGTGACCCCTACTGAGTCTGGCTGTGACTCACCCTTCTCCTTTCAGGTGAGCCGCGCCCGCCGTCTCCCGGTGTTTCCTGAGCTATTTTGGAGACCGTGCCTAGCTGCCAGCTATAGACGAGCCGCCTTGTTGAGGCTTTTGTTGTACTTTTGCCGGGGTATTGCCCGTGTAGTTGTACCTTCCTGGACTAGTACTCTTGTTTATCTGGACTAGTATATTAATATCACTCTGGTTATTTTGAATTGCTTCTGCACTTGTGTTAATTTTATTACTTAATTGTAATATGCGCATTCCAAATTGTAATTCGTTATGCACCTCCTCAACAAACCCCCACTAACCCTTCAGAGGCCTCATCAGCCTCTTGGGTGGCTTCCCCAGTTCTTAGTATCGGTGTATCGATGTTATCGGTATATCGGTATCCTGAACTCTGGGTCGTCACAAAAAGAGAGAATGATCGCACTCAATATGGATGCGGGAACTTGTGGGTCGGAATCTCCTTGCCTTCTAGCCGGCTAGAAGGTAAGGGCCTCACCTTCCATGTCTTCTTGCGAATCAACACCAAAACAAGAGAGAAAACCCATTAGAACATGCAAGTGTAGAATTTGTCCCCAATGCATAAAAGAGTATGAAAGAATTGAGATAAAAATGCATATGCATGAAATGTTGAATTAATACACAACCATGCTGCGGGGAGAAGTGGCGTAAAATTGGAGAAAAACGCATGAACAATGCAGAAAATTGTGCAAACAGCACAAATAAGGTGCAAAGAATGACCGAAATATCAATGAAAACGAAGTTCTAACATGGAGAAAATGATGATAATAGAAGACATGAGTGTTGTGAAGAAGTAGGAACAAAGAACACAACCAAATGATGCCTGGACATCATGCATGAACATCGGAGATTTGGCAAAAAATGCAATATATGTAGAAATTGCATAACATTGAGAAATTGGACTCAAAGAATAGGATAGATCTTGCAGCAGAAGAGGCCATAAAAGGAACGGGATGATCCTAATGAAAGGTGGGAATGTTGTGGTAACATGAGCATTAAAAGAGGGATTTAAAACGAAGAGAACAATGGTGGAAATCGGGGTGCAAAATGCAAGACAATGCAACATGCAGAATAGGCTCAGAACAGAGACTTAAGTGTGAAAATTGTGTGAAATTATAGAAAGCATGAGCAAAAATAAATATGCTAGGGACGAGGGAATGAGCCCAAAATGAGGTAAAACAAAGATAACACTTCCCTTAAGAGCCTGGAGCCGAAGAAATGGGTTGGAGGTGCGGCATAGCTTCGCCCCGACCACGCAAATGTGCCCCCCTTCGTAGAGAAATCTGGGTTTAGAATTGCAGAATAGAATGGTGAAACTCAGAAAGTTGGGGCATGGAAAATAGGGAAAAGATGAGGAAAAGAATGCCCAAATATGATGAACAAGAAGCTAATACTCCCCTTAATAGCCCAGGGTCGAAAAAAGACGATGACGACGCAGCATGGCTCCGCCCCGTCTTGGAAAAGACACCCCTGTCATGCACACACAATAGAAATATAGCAAACTGTGATGATTTGGCAAAAGTAGGGATAAAGAAATAAGGGTAAATGATGATGAAATGAAGCCCAAATAGGATGAGCGCGATGTTAATACTTACCTTGACAGGTTAGGGTCGAAGAAGGATGTCAGAGATGTACCATGGATCTGCCCCCAACCTGAAGAACACACCCATCGCACAGGCGAACATGTTCTATTTATACAGAAATTGTTGAAACCTAGAAAGTTCCCCCTTTGATTTTGAGGATAGAGTCCAAGATAAAATGAGTTTGATGGATGAATCTCGAGATGAGATCAGGGCAAGAGACCTGAGAAGATAGAACGTGAATTGGTCAACCCATCTTGAAGTTATCAACCTAAGAAGGAGGTCCCGTTGCATAGAAAATAGAGTCCAATGAGACCTGGACTCTTCAGGCAGAAATGGTCGGTCGACTGGCCGTCGCCTGAAGGAGACGGTCAGTCGACCGACCGTCTTCAGGCTTTTTTGTAGAAAAAGGCCATGGGTGCTGGAAGTCCACCTGGACGGCCCTAAGTCGACTTTGGAATATAGGAAGTCGACCCAAATGGGTTCTAAGAGGACTTGGGGTGTCTGAAAAGGCCAAAATTGAAGGAAATAACCTCCAGGGCTCAACGGGATTATAATATCCAAGGCTCAAAGGTTAGGGAATGATAAAATGAGCTCGAAATCCATCCAAGGAAAGCTCTAAAGCAACAGATAATTTGGGACATCAAAAATGATGAATAAGAGAAATAACATAACTTGCGGGCTAAAAACGGGTGTCAACAGATGCCCCTCCTTGATGTCCACTTTGCAAGGGAACGAGCGAAAGCGGCGCGAGGGTAGAATGGAAAGGAGGTAGAGAGAAAGTGCAAGCGATGTGAAATGGAGATGAAGTAGAGATGAAGCGGAGAGAACTGAAAAATAGGCATGAAGGCAAAAGACACCCGTCACAACCAACAAGAAATTAGAATTCTCCTGAAAACGTCGAACTAACCACCAGGAACGACTGACAAGGATGAGACATGTCTGGAGAACTAACTAAGGGAATGAAATGGAAACACAACCAACCTCATTTGGGGACACAATCCACGGATAATGAGGGGATCGAAAGAACATAGCTAAAAAGCTGGAAAAGGAGATTTGAAATTGAGATAAAAATCTAGACAGGAATCACGCTGGCCAACCAGACCAAGCAGGCAGATTAGAGGAATCGTTCAAATTTAAAATGTAATGAGAATCTCTTATCCAAGAGAATTGAAGTGCAATTAACCATTGTTGAGGAGAAAATATGACTTGATGCATACTAGGCTAAAATAAAGAAATCATCAAAACGAATGTGAAGAAAGATAAAATAAAAAGTACTCAATGATACTATTGCTAGACAAAGCAAGACGGGGTCAAGAGTCTTCTTGTAACCACGTCGTGTGAGATAAAGTCCATTGTCCCCCACCTGACTCAAACTAACGGCTTATCCAACGATTAACCGTATGCTCTTAGATCATCATCATTTTTGTTAAAGGGGAACATCAGATCCCAGAACACATGGATAACCAGCCGGTCCTTGAGAGGCTATAATAGTGTAGATAACATATAGTAATGCAACAATTAGTTGGGATAGAGAGCCATACTTGACTTACCTGTCAAGCGAAACCGCATTTTTTTTAGATTTTTGCAAATATAAGACAACCAACAAAACATAAACAGGGCGATGAACTAAACATAATATAACGAAGATGAACGAAACATAGTGAAAATGAACTGCACAGAACATAACAAGGATGAATATAACAAAATAGCATAACAAACACCACAAGAACAAACGGAAAGTGTGTGAGAGATTTGAAAAACATGGTGGGACAGCACACACGGTGGGACAAGGACATGGTGGGACAAACACACGTAGGATGACAAACCACGTAGGACAAAAGATACGAACAACACATATGCGGGATGACAACACAGTGGGACACAAATATGACAGACGTGGAGGGACAAAACAACACGTGTAGAACGACACAGAGGGACAAAAGATACGAACAACACATATGTGGGATGACAACACAGTGGGACACAAACATGATAGACATGGAGGGACAAAACAACACGTGTAGGATGACACGGAGGGACATAGACACTAATGACAAGGAAACGGCGGGACAAAAGACACAATAAATACGCTCTTCAATCAAAGCCCAAGCCCAAGATTAGATGAAGCAGAACCGCCAGGTTCATAGCCATGAGACAAAGCCCTCTCATGGAGACATGATGAAGTGAAGCGAGGCAACAGTTGAGAAGGATACAAGCTTTAGAAAGATCGAGAGATTAGATTGAAGAAGAGAGACAGACCAGAAAGATGTGAATAGGAAACAAATAGAGCAAATGATAAGGATCAAAGAAACTCGAACACCTGCAACCTGCACACTAAACAAATGAATCATACATGTCCTCAAAACAAACAAACATAAGACACTTGAAAAAGGGAACAAAAGACACATATTTTTAGATTTTGGACCCATATTATACTAGACACACATGCGACCAGGCTCATGACGTCTCTAGGGAACTGTAATGCCACTCTTGCCATGACTTTGATTCATAAATTTGAATTCATTGATTCATTTTGATTTTGAGAATACCCCTTATCGACTATATTTAACATTAAAGCTCATTATTTTCAGGGTCAAGACTGTCCCTATTTGAGACCTCTCTCGTATTAAGGAGCACCTAGGTTGGTCATCTTATCCATCAATCTCTTACCCCTGAACTTGGCCGAGTAGAGAAAAGAAAGGCCTTTGTGCATACCCATGGTATGACCAAAGCAGCAATGGTGTGCCTCAAAGGAATTGATTATAGCTCACGGTGTAGTGTGTGAAAAATCGATACTAAAGGTCACCCTTAACGATCGGGGAAAAAACTAGACTCCCAGCGCAGAGCTATCACCAGCCTAAGGTGCTACAGAAGCGAACTAGAAACTAAACTAAGCAAACTTCTTAAAGCCACTCAACCATGTTGAGGGAAGAAACTTGAACACCTGCAACCTGTACACTGAACAAACGAATCATACATGTCCTCAAAACAAGCCAATAGAAAATACCTAAAAAAGGGAACAAAAGACATATTTTTGGATTTTTGTTATTTATTGATTTTTTTTGTTTGTTGACAATATCTGATGTTTTTAGATTTTTGACAATATCTGATTTTTCGGTATTTTGACAATATTTGATGTTTTTGGATTTTGACAATATTTGATTTTTTTAGATTTTCACAATATTTGATTTTTTTAGATTTTTGACAATATTTAATTTTTTTAGATTTTTGATAACATCTTATTTTTTTGGGTTTCAAATTTTGACAAAGCTATCTATAGCACCTAGAGACGGGCTCAAACTATTGGCTAGAGGTCATCATTCCTCCCCTCTCATTAAAGACTCCCTTTGAGCAGGGCGTGCATTTGGAGGTTGCTCGCCACAACCAACCGTCTCTAAAGAACGGTGCCCCTACTAAGGCCATACCCGAGATACAACCCAACCTAAGAGGAAGGAACATAAGAAAACTACAGATAAGCTTCATGCAGGATGGGAAATATCAGGACTTGAATTCCTTCCAGAGCACTACCCCTCCAAGATACAGTCTGTTGCACCGGGACTGTCACGCCCCGACGCGGAATATCGGGATACAGTCAGAGGCAAGCAGGAAAGAGAGAGAACTAATCTAAATATACACAAGTGCTATGGAAAGGAATTACTAAAAGATCATTAAACAACCAAACTGATACAATAATCTCAAATGCAACTTAATACAACATGAAATAACAATCACTAAGACTCAACAACATAACTGAAACTAAATGCTCTCCACTCATAACTGAAAGTAAGATAACACACTGCTAACACACTAGAACTGACACACTCATGACATCACTCCTGCCCTTCCCCGTCGGTAAGCGCGTCACCTGAAAAGCCTGGAAAGGGGGGAAACACAACTATGAGCTAACGCTCAGTAGGAAATAACAGACATGTATAAGTGATTAATAGTTTAATTACATTTTAAAAATGTCATGCTACAAACGATAATGCAAATAAAGGATGATGATGATATAATGAAACAACGGTAATAACAAGATCTTGCAAGGTCAAGAAATATATAATTGATAATGATTAACAAGAATAACAAATATAAGAATTTACAACAGGAGATATAACAAGAGATATAACAAGAGATAGTAGTAAGGAATTGGCCAACAAGCAAGTATTTTAAACAATTATCCAAGTACGATCAAGTGACAAGTAACAAGTAACAAGATATTTTTGTCATAGATGCCAACACTCAAGCAAGTACTTCGGTGCAATGCCCCACCTTGTCATTAACATCCCATGGGCTCACTAACTTTCGGGCGCTCTCCCTAGGACCAGACCGGGCCCTTATGATGCGATGGCATTGATTTACTGGGCCCAACGTCCCATCCGTCCAGACATTCAGTCAATTTTAATGGCCAATTAATCAGAGGAATTTCTGCCATAAGTTCAGATTTAAAGGACTAACCTTGTCCTTGGATTCAAGAGTACAAAACACGGTCAAACTCATTTCCAAGAGATGTGCGGTCGTAACAGAGCCGCTCGATGGGTATATACGGTTCATACAGGATCGTACATACAGGAACTGGGCTGAAACTCAGCCCGTGAGGTCAAGAAAAGAACGGCTGACAGTGGGCCGCCCTAAGGTAAGAATGGTGCAATATAGGCCGCTCATGTCTAGAAGACATTAAGGCCCAAGAACAAGATATACAGTCCATATTGGGCCGTATAAAGATGTGCGGTCACGATCGGGCCGTCGAAGAGGTTATGCGGTCAAATACTAACCGCGCATGCCTCGGGTCGATCGATTTGATCCAAAAGTTAAACCAGTGGTTTAAAATCATAAAACAAGGTATGCTGGTGTTAAACAGATTCTAATCATGATTATAATGATATTCCAAGATGACGGTAAGACCGCGGGATAGAGTTTCTGAGGGTAGAACCGAGACTAGTATGCTAATCGGCCAAACGGCTTCGAGTAAAATGGGAAAGTTGAACATGATGTTCTACTGTAGTACAGCAGCTAAACCACAAGTTAACAGTCATATTAATCCTAATGCCAAGCCAATTTAACAGGGATTAGGTTATATATTAACCCAAGATGCCAAGAAAAGCAATTTAAGATGATAACGAGTTCGCGTAAGTCGCGTAGGCACGAATAACAAGCAATAATCATAAATTTAGTTGCATATTTAAACAGTTATTAAGTGGGTTTCTTAATGACATGCAAATGAATGCCTTAGAACATAAATTAGGTCACTCTCTGTGGGGATAAATGGTTCTATATGGACCGTACAACTTATTGGGCATTCCGGGGCCGAACAGGGGTCACCCTGTGACACAGGGAGATGGGCGGCTCTCCCTGGGCCGCCCAAGGGTTTGGGCGGCTCTGTCTGGGCCGCCCAAGTGGTTGGGCGGTCCTCAGGTAGCCGCCCATCCCCTGGTTGTGCGGCCAATGCAGGGCCGTCCAGGGATGAGGGACTTTCCCCTTATATCCCGATATGTGGTTCCTGATGAACCGTTCATCCTGGGATGAGTGGTTCCTAAAAAACTGTTTATCTAAGGGCATGCTAGGGTCAAAATTGGTCAAAAGATGGGCTGGAGTTGGACGGTCTATCGTAAGACCGCCCATCTCTGGGTCGTCTCCGGTCATCCCTGCCGCGTCCGGTGAACGCCGAGAACAAGGTGTTTGCTAGGGTTGTACTAAAACGTTAATAACTACTAGGATTGAGCTCCAAATAAGGGGATTTTGGTATCAATGGAAAGCTAATACAAAACTCTACTTGTCTGCAAGGTCAATTGCATGATCAATTGCTGGAATCGAGATCTATTAAGTCAAGAACACATGAAACAATAATTCTGACATGCTGTGACTAAAACGTTAAATTCTCTCTACATACAGAATGGAATTTGGGGCTTCTTGGCTCAAATGAAAGCTACTTCGATAGTGAATCCAACCATATAAGATATGGTTCATGTGGATCAAGATTAATACTTCGAAATCATAAATCACTTCGGATGAACACATCAAATTAGGTCTAAAACATGCTGTTACTATAAACAGAAATTCTATAAGTATGCTTCATGAAACTTAGAGCTTTCTACGTGAAATGAAAGCTAACATCATGCTTATTACATCATATAAATTAATTAGAGTTTGGTCTGTTACACCTACCTCAGTCGGAGATTGAAAATCGGTGCTAGAAATGAAGAACGAACTAGAAGACCCTTCACAAAAGTCTCGATATCTCACTCTACACCTGATGAAAATTGGGGCTTTCAGTCCCACTGGATAGATCTCGTCGAGAGGATCAATTTGCTATACTCATGATCGAGTTTTGGTTGAGAATGCCTACCTCAATTGAAGAAACAAAGGAGGAAGATGGAAGTCGACGGCTTGCCGACACACCTTCAGTAATCGCCAGAATTCTCCCCAGATCTAGATCCTCTGCTGACACCACAGCCACCAAAAGAAAGAAGACTCGGAGAGCTTTCTATCTATAGCTCATAGGCCTTCTGGAGAGTTCTGTGCTCGGAGTATTTGGCCATGGAAGAGACGTGTTAGAAACGGCGCCGTGATTGTTGACTTAAGCAAACTCGGCCGAGAGCGCCACCTAGGGTTAGGGTTTCGCTCAATTTATTGGGGGCTTTTGATCCTTAGATCCTCACCATTCATTTGGCTCTGGTTTGAGATCATTTGGTCGAGTATCAAGCCCTAATTTCGTGTTTTAATCCAAGGTTAGGTTTGGGTCAAAAAGTGTGCAATTAAGGGCTTAATCTCTAAATAGATCTCACCACGGATTTTTAATGACCTAAAGCCAGAAGATAAAGTTGCTATCTACATCGACCTTAACCTTCTTACCATTTTTCTGGATTTTTATAAGGTAGTTGGATTTTCACTTATTCTATTTCTAACGAATTAAATATTAATAAATCCGAAATTCACTTATTAAATCAATAAAAATTCAATTCTTAATTAACAAGAGCTAAATAAATATATTAAATCCAATAAAATAATCTGGGGTCTTACAGGGACTTTGTGTCTTTGATTTTAGACCCATATTATACTAGGCATGCATGCGATTGGGCTCATGATGTCCTGCGGGGAATTGTAGTGCCACTCTTGTCATGCCTTTGATTCATAATTTTGAATTCCTTGATTCATTTTGATTTTGAGAATAGCCCTTACCGGCTAGATTTAGCATGAAAGTTCATTTTTTTAGGGTCAAGACTGCCCCTATTTGAGACCTCTCTCGTATGAGGGAGCACCTAGGTTGGTCATCTTATCCATCAATCTCTTGCCCCTGCACTTGGCCGAGTAGAGAAAATAAAGGCCTTTGTGCATACCCATGATATGGCCAAAGCAGCAATGGTGTTGCTCAAAGGAATCAATTATAGCTCGCCGTGTAGTGTGTGAAAAAACCCATACTAAAGGTTGAAGATCTATTTAAAATCCATGTAGAAAATAAATAAATGAGTTGACTAATAAGCTAATAAGCTAATGAATGGGGGAAAAGAGATGGGAGCATGTGTAGGATGCTATATAGGAGGGTGATCGCCAGAGACGGCGGGCCTCAAAGGATATAATCAATAATAAAAGGAGGGATCGCAGAATACCTGAATGAGCGGGGAGATGTGAGTCGACTTCCTCCTCTTCCTGTCAGCCGGTCGAAGGAGAGGGTTCCTCTTAGATTATCCTTGCAAGAAACGACAACCAAGAAAGAATATGGAATTAGAATAAAATGTGTAATGTCAATCCCAAGTGTATAATGTATAACGTGAGAATATGGGTGTGAACACACCTAATGGTGGGTGCCCCTTTAACCCCTTATGCAAAAGGGATGGGAATAAAATGATGAATGAATGATAAAGCAAGCTTGTGCAAGTGTTGCACTGTGGAAGTCTCAACGTGGTTGAGGGGTGTTGCATCCCATAGTTCGTGCTTGGTTTCAATGATATCAAAACGATTGTGTTTGTGTGTGTACGTGTTTCATTGAGCAACATGTTGTATATCTTGATTTTATGAGTTGAAAGATAGAGTCAATGGTTACTCTTGAAAGCCATGTGAACTCTCGGTGTTTAAGGAACTAATGTTATATTTATGTTGGTTTGTAGGAACACGACTTCATGGCTGATACTTGGAATCTTAAGGAGTCCATCAATGAAGCTCTTCTTCTTAAAGGGAGTTAACTCTATTCATGTTTAAAGTTATGTGAATGATTTGTATTTAAGGATCTCATGCCTTGAATATTTTGATTTGCAGGATCAAAATCCATACTTCATGTTTGGAACTCAAAGGAGTGCGTCAATGAAGATCTTATTGAAAAAAGGGGGTTGCTTCTCTCATTGCATTGCAATGATTCTTCTACATTTCATTCATTTCATCTAATAACTTTCAACGTCTTGGTTGGATATTTTCATACATTTTCTTCATAATATTTTTAGACTTGAAATATTCATACAAGACTTCATGAAAGTTGGTTCCATATTGCTCATGTATTGGATGAATGATTGGTTATGTGTACTTTGCTCTAAAAGCTTGAGTTAATGACTTCTGTATGAAAGAATTGCATGAAGATGACTTTTCTGGAGATGACTTCTTTTGGGTCTTAATCTATGAGATTGTGTTCACTGAACACACATTTCTAATTGACTGATAGTGACATATCATTCATAGAGTTATTGTGATTTCAATATGTGCATGAATTTGTGAAACATACTTGGAAGAATGCACATGCCCTGTACTCATGAGAAAGCATGTTTGCATGATTGGTATATACTGATGTGTGAGATGCATGTGAAGATAATGTTCCTCTTAGGATAATGCTTCATGAATGTTAGCTCTTAATCAACAAGAATGCCATTTGAATGAATGTGGTTCCATGATATTATGCATGCTTTGCATTTGGCATATTTGTTAACACTTGTGTGATGAAGCATTTTGATGTTGAAGATTTGGTTGATTCAAGAATATGATTGAATGGTTGAGCTTCCATATTATTATAGTTGATTGAATGATAGATTCATGCTTATCATTTCAAAACCTTGTCATTTGGTCAAATATATTTTTGCTAAGTGATTTGAGAAGCAAAACGCATGTTTGAATAGGTTCAATGATGTATTTCATTGTGAACATGTTCATAGTGTTAATGCATAACTCATATATTTTGATTCTCAACTAACCTCTTGGTTTATCATGTTTTTCAGGATGTAAAATCATTGTTGATCTTCATGGGATTATGGTAACATTTAATCAATTATTTCCCTTTGGTTTGATGGAGGTTTTAGTTATTTTTTAAACTCAAACTGTCTTACAGTCTTCACCATTTTCAATCCCACCGTTGGATCTCCCCATAAAAATTATATGTTGTAGCTCTGCGAGTTCTCTTTCCAACGCCTCCAGTCTCGCTTCGATCGGAGTTCGGAGCTAGGAGAAATAATTCCTGCCGCCGGAGCGCGTAGTGCTATTTTTTTGTAACCTGCCTGAAAGGGTCGACCCCAAGGGTCGACCCCTGTAACACAAGGTGCTGTTTTGTGTTTTCCAGCAACCTGTTGCCCGGGGTCGACCCCTTCCGGACGGGACTTCCGAAAGTGTTTAAAACCCTTTGAAAACCCTTTCAAACATTACCATACTACCCCCTATTAGTTTCTATTGTTATTAAGGTGTTTTTAACATGTATTAGGAGGGTTTTATGAGTCTTTTCCCCACCCCTTGAGTTGCTTATATAAGAGTTACGAATTTGGGATGTGATTAACCCTAATGCTCATTTTTGCTCTTTCGTATAGGTGAAGAAAAAGAGGAGAACGTGCTGGAGCTCTTCCAAGGAGGATATCATCTACTTTCGTGAAGATCTGGAGATCGTGGAAGAAGAAGAAAATGTGCGGATCGAAGAGAGGATCAAGAAGACGTAAGGATCGTCTTCATCCGGCTTCCCTCCAACTCGTGGTTCAAGGAACATCATCAACCGACCTTGAAGAACAAAGGGGGATCACTTCTATGTCTTCTATCAATTCTTTGTGATGTATTCTATGATCTATATTTTGCGTTTGAGCATGCCTGAATATTTGTGTTCATTTTCTGAACATTAGAGATATTTGTGTGTGTGACCGATTGTGTATACAGTCGTGTTTGATCGCCTTCGTGCGATCGTGTTTATGTCTTTGTGCTGCGGTTGTTGCAGCGTGTGTGTGTGTTGTGATCCGGTCGTCGGATCGTGTGTTGTGTTTGTGATCCGGTCGTCGGATCGTGTGGGAGACTTCGTCTCCGTCTGTGTGTGTGTTGGGGCGTGTCCCCGTGTGTGTGCGGGCGTCATCCCTTGTGTGTTTGGAGCGTCGTCTCCGTTTGGGGATTTATCCCCGAGTGAAGCCTCACAGAGTTTGGTGAGGGGTGGACGTAGGGAACCCGTCGTGGTCCCGAACCACCTTGAAAATTCTGTGTCTTGTGGTTTGCTTTTGTGGATACGTGCTTAACTGTTTATATTGGTTGAATGTTCGTGTGTGAACGGTGAGATCGAGAGAACCTAGTTATCGTGTTTAGCTAATTCCTCAATCTTATCAATCTTGTTAATTCCGCTGTGCGCTAGTTTGTGTATTTTAATTGGACATAGTTTTAGTAGAAGGATCTATTCACCCCCCTCTAGATCCGTGTTCTTGCACTACGGGACCCAACAATTGGTATCAGAGCAAGGCTCTGCTATCCCTAGATCTCACGATCTACAGAGTGATCCTAGTGCATTCTATAATCATGAATTTTTCTGTTGAACACATGTCAATGAACTGCCTTCCTATTCTTAATGGTTCTGATGTTACTTCATGGATAGGTAAAATGTGTAGACTGATCAATTCAATTAATCCTAATCTTTGGAAGTTGATTTATGATGGTCCTCACATATTGCCTCTAGATGAGACCAAGTGGTCTAGTCAAGATAAATTGAAGAACCATGAAAATGTCATTATCTTAAGTTTATTGAAAAGTGTCATTGATACTCATATGTTTCCATTTGTTTCTTCTTGTAGAACGGCGAAGGAGCTTATGGATCAGTTGATCAAAGCTCAAGAGATGGAAGGGCAAAAAGGTTTCATGGCCGACGATGCTGATCAATGCCATGATGAAAATGTTGATGAGGTAAATTCTGAAAATGAAGAACTCTCTAATGAGGAATGGCAAATGGCATATGCTGAACTATATAAAAAATGTAAGAAACTCAAATCTGAAAATAAGAACTTGAAAAGGAAGATTAATGAGAATGTGCATGATAATCCTTCTTGTGAAAATTGTAAAACTTTGGACTCAAAGATTGAGAATCTGGAATATGAAAAAGAACTTCTAGAATCCAAAGTTGAATTATTTTCAGATGAGATGTCTTGTATGAATGAAGAGCTTGAGATGTTTAGAAAATCTAATACTGCTCTTGAAATTAATACTGATTCCCATGATTTGCTTGATCAAAATAAACACTTGTTGTCTAAGATTTCATTGCTTGAAGAAACAGAAAAATGTCTTAGAAACAAGTTAACTTCTTTGTCTGATGATGATAAAATGTTTGAAAAGCTACTTGATTCTGAAATTGATAGCAAAAGCATAATGAATGAAAATGAAGATCTTAAAAAGAAAAATGGTGCCATGTTAATTCAGAATTCCTTACTTGAGGGAAGATTGAAATGCTTTGATAAGCTTGAACAAGAAAATTCCTTGTTGAAATCCAAGAATGAACAATTACTTGTTAAGATTTCAAAGTTTGTTGAAACTGAGAAAGTTCTTGAAAACTTAACTGAAAAACTCTATGCCATGAATGATGAAAATAAGGAAATCTTGAAAGAAAATGAAAACTTGGAATCTGTGAATTGCCTGCTTAATGAGAAAATCCTTGCATGTGAAAAAGAGACAAATGATTTGAAAAATGACATGTTTAGATTTGTCAAAGGAAAGGAAAATTTGGATAAAATGTTGGGTGTTAAGGTGAACTTTCAAAAAGAAGGTCTTGGATACACCCCGGTCAACAAAAAGTCCTTTGAATCCAAATTGAAAACTTCATTTGTTCATACATCTGATATTCCAAGCACTTCCAAAGCACCACCTCCAATTACACAAATGAAGAATTCTGAAAATAGATTTGAGAAAATGAAGAATGTCAAACCAACCATACCAAATGGATTTCAAAAATCGAAGTTCAATGTTGAATGCTTCTATTGTGGTGTGTTTGGACATGTGATGGATGATTGTGTTGTCATGAAAGAGGATGACAAATGTGCATGCAAAAAGAAAAATATCTCATGCTTTTATTGTCACAAACTTGGCCATGTCATGGATGATTGCTTTGTGAAACAAAATGATGATCGTGCCATGAATGCTAAGTTTAACCTTCAAAGAAAATTCAGAAATGAACATGCTTCCCATACTAAAAGGTTTGCATCCCATAAGAGAAACTTATTCATAAACACTCATGCAAATAATGGAAAGTCATTCCGTAGACGCACATCTCCTTGTTGCTTTCATTGTGGGAAGTACGGACATCTTATGAAAGAGTGTTGGCTTTTGAAAACAGAAAACTTCCATGCTTCTAGAATGCATGCTAGGTCTAATTTTGTTAAATCTAGACCTTTTGAAAATAGAAGATGGAATGGACTTGTAACTTCCTTTACTCCAAAAAGGAAGTCTTTTGGTAAAACTACTTTTCCTCAATGTCGTTATTGTGGAAACCATGGACATATCATTGAGAATTGCAGGATCATGAAGAATGATGATGTTGTAGCAATGAAAAGGAAGAAAGCATTTGGTGGCAATGCTACCAACCTCGAGGGACCCAAAAAGGCTTGGGTGCCCAAATCTGTTGAATGAATTATTTTGGATGCAAGTGTGCCTTGAGGTAAATAAAGAATGAAAGGGGTTCCAATAAAGGGAACAAGGCACACTCATATGTTAAAATCCTAACTTTGCTTCTTCACTGTCAAACTTGATGATTTTGATGTTTTGGAATGAGATCTTGGTGTGTTCTCATGTTCTGCTCTAATTTCTTCACAAGCCACATATGTCTTTAATGGATGAATATTTGGTATATCAAATGGTGGTTAGAGAAGGTTGGACTACGTTCAACTGGATACTTCCACTAAGCGTGATGGTGGTCTTCAGACCTATGTTCTCCGCCTAGTACCAAAATTCAGAAATTGAATTATATGGCTGATATGTTGCAACAATTTTGAATGAAATCAGTTTACCTTGATTTGCATGTATTTTCGAATTGAATTTGAAAAACCTTCTTATTTCAAAAGGTAAAATTTTTGAACTGTGGAATTGCTTGATCAAATACAACAATTGATATTGAATGTTGACCATGGCTCAGTTTAAAGCTCATTGACCATATGTGATTGATTTGTCAAATTGATAAGTTGTTTGACATGTTCAGAAATCTACTCTTGATAATAGTTGTTCAAACACTTATCTTTCTCATTTGCTAAATTTTGTGTGAAATCTGTTGGAAACTCGGTTATTTGCATATTCACACATGCAGGGCGTATCATGTTTAAACTGAAGCTTATGTCTCATGAAATATTATTTTTGAATGATCATGGTTGAACATTTGGGTTCTAAGGGACATGACTTTTCATGATGAAATCTGAAATAAAATGCTCATGATTCAGTACCAAAATCATTGAAAATCCAGCTCATGCATTCACATGGTTCATGCTTTTCTTATATGTTCAAGTCATTACAAAAAACTGAAAACTTACATAAAAAGAATGCATTCGCATCTTTGCATATCATTCATATACTATGCATATAAAATGACAAAAAGATGCATATTGCATATTCATGCATATAGAGCATATGTATATATTTCATGATAATCGCATATCTTGACTCATGAATGCTTGCATGAATACTTTCATCAATCCTTGCATGCTTGTAAGTATTTACCCTATGAAATCAATTCTTGATCTTTCTAAGACCTCACCTCCTTGATAAATAACAATGCAGTGATTTTATTCATATGTGATCCATGTCATATATTAAGGGGGAGGATTTGATTCCGACCGTGCATACATTTAGGGGGAGTCATAGCTATGTCTTGTCGAATTCATTTTATACATGCAAAATAAAAATTTACCCCCACACTCTTGCACATAATGAATTCACTGAATTTCATTGATAAGGATTTAAGAAATTCTTTCCAACACTCTAAAGGGAACTTGAATCTCTACATGGACATTAAAGAGTAATCGTGAGGAAAAAGCTGCCTACCCCACAAAAAAATTCAATAAGTGGTATGTGGATCCGAGTAACCGGGAATCCCCCCTGAAACAAAGGAGGAAACTCGTGTCAAAAGGAGAAACAAAAATCCATTTGTGTGACGAATCCAAGTAGCCGGGAATCCCCATTGAGACATATGAGGAAACTCGCGTCGAAAAGTGAACTCTATTAAAAGAAAATTCGGGGTTGTGCGAAGCTACCGAAAGTCAAGAATCTAAAGCGAAAGTGTAGAGAGGAGATTACCTTCTAGTGTTCTTTAGAAAATCTGACAATCCATATGTTTTGAATCTCATTAGTCATTGCCTCACATTTCACATGGGCATTTTTGTGATGTATATATCTTATGAATTTGCCTACACTCATGGTTTATGTAGTACTCCTAGTTGTGTATGCACAAAACCTCTTATTTATGCTTCATGTCTTACATTCTTGAATTTGAATCACATGCTCTTTTGTTAACCCGTGTCTCATTTAGGGGGAGTTACTATATGTAATATTTGTGTGCATGACGATTGTGCTTGTGTGCTTGCATGTTCATGCATTCCCCTTGAGTCTAATTCTGAGCATAAACCTTACATTAGAAGGATAGAAGTCATCATGTGCATAGCTTCATAAATTGCATGATTAGCATTCACATAGTGTATATTCAGTGCTAATTTGCATATTTGCATATTTGACATTTTCAGCATGCATATAGGTCCTTCATGATATCATCTTGATCAAATCCATACTTTTCAACAATTGGCACAGTTCATTTTGAAATGCATATTCTGAACACTTCTTGTTGCTTATATGCCAAAATGAGTTCAACCAACAAATGGTATCATGATTTACAAATGCTATCTTTGAGGCTCTCACTCTTCGAGAATTGAAATTGCCTATGTTTGTGCCTTTATCTTGATCACACACTTGGTATCATATATTTGAGCCTTTATCTTGTTCATGTTATGTCATATGCTCCCTTGTCTTTTTGTAGATGACAAAAAGGGGGAGAATGATTGGTGTGTATAAATGGTGTATGAATGTTGTTGTCTTAAGGAGTCTTGGGGAGAATGTGTATGCTCAATGTTTGCACATGTTTTCAACACATATTTTCAAAATCTGTATTATCACACACATCGTTTTGTCATCATCAAAAAGGGGGAGATTGTTGCATCACATAGTTCGTGCTTGGTTTCAATGATATCAAAACGATTGTGTTTGTGTGTGTACGTGTTTCATTGAGCAACATGTTGTATATCTTGATTTTATGAGTTGAAAGATAGAGTCAATGGTTACTCTTGAAAGCCATGTGAACTCTCGGTGTTTAAGGAACTAATGTTATATTTATGTTGGTTTGTAGGAACACGACTTCATGGCTGATACTTGGAATCTTAAGGAGTCCATCAATGAAGCTCTTCTTCTTAAAGGGAGTTAACTCTATTCATGTTTAAAGTTATGTGAATGATTTGTATTTAAGGATCTCATGCCTTGAATATTTTGATTTGCAGGATCAAAATCCATACTTCATATTTGGAACTCAAAGGAGTGCGTCAATGAAGATCTTATTGAAAAAAGGGGGTTGCTTCTCTCATTGCATTGCAATGATTCTTCTACATTTCATTCATTTCATCTAATAACTTTCAACGTCTTGGTTGGATATTTTCATGCATTTTCTTCATAATATTTTTGGACTTGAAATATTCATACAAGACTTCATGAAAGTTGGTTCCATATTGCTCATGTATTGGATGAATGATTGGTCATGTGTACTTTGCTCTAAAAGCTTGAGTTAATGACTTCTGTATGAAAGAATTGCATGAAGATGACTTTTCTGGAGATGACTTCTTTTGGGTCTTAATCTATGAGATTGTGTTCACTGAACACACATTTCTAATTGACTAATAGTGACATATCATTCATAGAGTTATTGTGATTTCAATATGTGCATGAATTTGTGAAACATACTTGGAAGAATGCACATGCCCTGTACTCATGAGAAAGCATGTTTGCATGATTGGTATATACTGATGTGTGAGATGCATGTGAAGATAATGTTCCTCTTAGGATAATGCTTCATGAATGTTAGCTCTTAATCAACAAGAATGCCATTTGAATGAATGTGGTTCCATGATATTATGCATGCTTTGCATTTGGCATATTTGTTAACACTTGTGTGATGAAGCATTTTGATGTTGAAGATTTGGTTGATTCAAGAATATGATTGAATGGTTGAGCTTCCATATTATTATAGTTGATTGAATGATAGATTCATGCTTATCATTTCAAAACCTTGTCATTTGGTCAAATATATTTTTGCTAAGTGATTTGAGAAGCAAAACGCATGTTTGAATAGGTTCAATGATGTATTTCATTGTGAACATGTTCATAGTGTTAATGCATAACTCATATATTTTGATTCTCAACTAACCTCTTGGTTTATCATGTTTTTCAGGATGTAAAATCATTGTTGATCTTCATGGGATTATGGTAACATTTAATCAATTATTTCCCTTTGGTTTGATGGAGGTTTTAGTTATTTTTTAAACTCAAACTGTCTTACAGTCTTCACCATTTTCAATCCCACCGTTGGATCTCCCCATAAAAATTATATGTTGTAGCTCTGCGAGTTCTCTTTCCAACGCCTCCAGTCTCGCTTCGATCGGAGTTCGGAGCTAGGAGAAATAATTCCTGCCGCCGGAGCGCATAGTGCTATTTTTTTGTAACCTGCCTGAAAGGGTCGACCCCAAGGGTCGACCCCTGTAACACAAGGTGCTGTTTTGTGTTTTCCAGCAACCTGTTGCCCGGGGTCGACCCCTTCCGGACGGGACTTCCGAAAGTGTTTAAAACCCTTTGAAAACCCTTTCAAACATTACCATACTACCCCCTATTAGTTTCTATTGTTATTAAGGTGTTTTTAACATGTATTAGGAGGGTTTTATGAGTCTTTTCCCCACCCCTTGAGTTGCTTATATAAGAGTTACGAATTTGGGATGTGATTAACCCTAATGCTCATTTTTGCTCTTTCGTATAGGTGAAGAAAAAGAGGAGAACGTGCTGGAGCTCTTCCAAGGAGGATATCATCTACTTTCGTGAAGATCTGGAGATCGTGGAAGAAGAAGAAAAGGTGCGGATCGAAGAGAGGATCAAGAAGACGTAAGGATCGTCTTCATCCAGCTTCCCTCCAACTCGTGGTTCAAGGAACATCATCAACCGACCTTGAAGAACAAAGGGGGATCACTTCTATGTCTTCTATCAGTTCTTTGTGATGTATTCTATGATCTATATTTTGCGTTTGAGCATGCCTGAATATTTGTGTTCATTTTCTGAACATTAGAGATATTTGTGTGTGTGACCGGTTGTGTATACGGTCGTGTTTGATCGCCTTCGTGCGATCGTGTTTATGTCTTTGTGCTGCGGTTGTTGCAGCGTGTGTGTGTGTTGTGATCCGGTCGTCGGATCGTGTGTGTGTGTGTTGGGATCCGGTCGTCGGATCGTGTGTTGTGTTTGTGATCCGGTCGTCGGATCGTGTGGGAGACTTCGTCTCCGTCTGTGTGTGTGTTGGGGCGTGTCCCCGTGTGTGTGCGGGCGTCATCCCGTGTGTGTTTGGAGCGTCGTCTCCGTTTGGGGATTTATCCCCGAGTGAAGCCTCACCGAGTTTGGTGAGGGGTGGACGTAGGGAACCCGTCGTGGTCCCGAATCACCTTAAAAATTCTGTGTCTTGTGGTTTGCTTTTGTGGATACGTGCTTAACTGTTTATATTGGTTGAATGTTCGTGTGTGAACGGTGAGATCGAGAGAACCTAGTTATCGTGTTTAGCTAATTCCTCAATCTTATCAATCTTGTTAATTCCGCTGTGCGCTAGTTTGTGTATTTTAATTGGACATAGTTTTAGTAGAAGGATCTATTCACCCCCCCTCCAGATCCGTGTTCTTGCACTACGGGACCCAACAAGGGGAAAGTCCAATGAATAGCAAATGATGCATGCATGTAAATAATAGAATAGACGAAGAAAACTAGAGAACAGATAATATAGGGGAAGTGGAATAAAAGCCTGGGGATTTCTTCTGTGAAAATAGTGGCTTTAAATGCGCATTTGTGAGGACGTATCCGATGGGATGAAGTTGGGTAGCACCTCCTCCTCATGATGAAATCGACCTCTTGAACAAGAGCCGCAGGGAGCTATTTATAGGAAAGAATGTGTGGGCTTTAATCCGAGTAAAAATAGTGAAAATGATTTTAGTAGGAGACAAGCATTGGAAGGAGTCCTCCCAGTCATGGAAAGTCATTAGAGTCCTTTCCGAAGTGAAAAGGGGCTCAAAGCGGAGAAAGAAAGGGGTTCCAGTGCAGTTCGAAAAGGTGGAGGAAAAGGCGACCACTCAGATGGTCGCTATTTTAAATAATGACTTTATAAAGCATCGCGAGTAAAAAAAATCAGAAGAAATGCCAAAAAGAAAGGGGGCCCAACCTCTTGGCGTCAATTTGAAAGGGCGCCGAGGTGATGGGCGCTATTTCCAGAAATGCCCATTATCTTTCGAAAAGTGCCATTTCTTTTTCTTATTATTTTTTTATTATTTTTTCGGTAGATGGGCGTCTGGCAGTGCTGAGCCCAATTCTTATTTTTTCATATTTTTTTGAAACCCAAAAAGTCACCAAAACACCCCTGAAATAGGTCCTGAGTTAGGTAACATAATGTAACGTAAAAACAAACTTGAATTTAAATGGGCGCCCTCTTAAGAGGCGTCATTTCTTTATTTAAAATTTTTAAAAAGGGCACCCTTTTAAAAGGGCGCCATTTCTTTTTTTATTTTTATTTTTATCCTTTTAAAAAGAAATGGCGCCCACCCCCTTTGCCTCTAATTCTTTAAAATTCATAAAAATGTAAAAATATCTAGAAAATTTAAAAAAAATAGAAAAAAGTGAGAAATCTAAGAAAAGTGAAAAAATCACTCAAACAAAGTCAATTCGAGGGTCAAATTGGGGCATTATGAGGTAATATGAGGTGTACTCATAGTAATGCCAATTTTAGCGTGTCTACAGCTGCCCTACCTTAGTGTCTGCTTTGCAAGGGAGTGACACAGAGTGGAATGGGATGGAATGAAGTGAAACGGTGTGGAATGTAATGAAATGGAATGGAATGAAGTGGGAGTGAACTGAAAAGCAGATGCCAATGTGTGATGAGACACGTAACCAACATCACTTGATAGGAATTGAATCAAAAGCTCGGAAAGAAGTAATCTTGAGGGGATTCAATGAAAGCAAGAATTATTTGGATAAGAGGAGGAGTGTGCGCGTGGACACAAAGGAGTAAAAGAGCGATCAACTTCCAACGCAGTGGAAGTACCCCAGGTCACAAACCTGTAGGTTTCACCATTTGGGAACGGTTACCAGCCAATGTGGACGTGTTGCAGCCAAGGTGGATCAAAGAAAAAGGAATTGAACGAGAGTTAGAAATCCAAACAAAGGAGTTTTCCGGGAAGCGGCCCAAAATGGCAGCAAGGCGAACTGAGGACACAATTCGACATGGAATATCTCTTATCTTGAAAACATTCTCAATTGATTCTCAAAATGAGTTGTTAGAATGATTTTCCCTAGTTAATTCAAAGTCCTACATAAATGCATGCTGGGTTTAAAGGAAAAATTTAAAACAAATGAAAATATAAGATAATCAAGGATAATATTGTTAAGCTATCGAAACAGAGTCAAGAAACCCTTTTGTGAGCTGATACTAAGTCGAAGCCCATTTATCAGCGCACCAACTCGCAAAGGGGAACCATCATCTCCAGTCTTGGGTTGCTCAACGGTCTATCCGTGTGACTAAGATTCCTCTGAAATTATCATTATTTTTGATGAAGGGGAACTCAAATTCTAGATTTACCAAAGTCACAAAGTCATTGATATAATCTAATAGTTTAAATAACATATTGTAAAATGCATACATGGAGGGATGGTGATAGCAATAAGCATGAAGGAACTGAGAAACGAGGTGCAAGACACCGTGGGACCTGGATGATGATATCCAGACGGTGGGGCCAACAGCTTCTTCTTGCACTTAAAAATTGATTAGCCAAGATATAATGAATATTACAAGCAATGAATCAGACATTTAAGCATAGCAAGTATTGCATGAATCAAAGCATCAATAAGCAATCACAACGTAGACATCAAAGCAATCAAAACTTGGTGTGGATAGCATTCAAGCATGTATTACCAAGGCGAAGCATGTTTAGCATGAATAGCATGAGTTGAACCATAGCATTGCAAAGCATCATTGTTTGTTATTTATCATGAGGATGACAATCTTGACATGTGAGATTAAGATTGGATGATCAGGATCAAGTAATGTCTAGTGGCAGAGTGATCAAGTGAAATCAATAGGAGTTTATTAAAAAGATTTGGAGAAGAACGATCAATTAATGCCCAGTATGAATAGAGAGATGATAATCAGGAGTGCCCATAGTGACAAATCATGATGATGTTGGGAAGAATCAAAAGATTGATAACGGTGAATGGAAGGGACTCATCCCGTGCTCGTGGTCCTTGCAAAGTTGTTGTTCCTGCAAAAGCACCATCAGAAAAATACAATGCATTTTTTTTAGATTTTGAAATATGTAAATTTTTATAGGTTTTGAAAAAGTATTCAAATTTTTATGGATTTTGAAAAATATTTAAAATTTTTTTGAAATTATGAAAATATTCAATTTTTTTAGATTTTGATAAGGAAATATTAAACTTTTTTGGATTTTGATTTAGACATTGTTAGTGCAATATCAACGGGATGTCTAAACCACTGGCTAGGGGTCCTCATTCCTTCCCCTTTCGCTAAAAAATGTCCAAAGCTGGGCGTGCATAAGAGGTGGCGCCCTATAACCGGCTACCCTTAGTTAATAGTGCCCCTACTAAGGCCATACCCAAGAAACACTCGGTCTTGGAGGGAGAAGAAAAGAAAAGTTGAGGATAAGCTTTATGCATGATGGGAGATGTCAGGACTCAAATTCCTTCCAGGATATTTCCCCTCAAAGAGGTAGTCTGTTGTGCTAGGGCTTTGTGCCTTTGATTTTTAGACTCTTGACATGCATACGACCAAGGTTTTCCCTGCGGGGACTTTGTCTCTCTTGACATGCCCTTTTTATCATAATTTTTATTTATTAAAATTTTTACTTGATTTTCATAATAGCCCTTTTGGATAGATATATCATGAAAGCTTATTTAATATCGGTCAAGACTGCCCCTATTTGAGACTCCTCTCGTATTGGGGAGTACCTAGGTTGGTCATCTTACCCATCAACATCTTACTCCTACATGCGACTGAGTAAAGAAGAGAAAAGACTGTCACGCATACTCATGGCATGGCCAAAGCAACAACGATATTTTACCAAAGGAGACGGCTAAGGGCGCCGTGAAGTGTGTGGAGTGCCAAGCTATGGTGTCACGTCCCGAGATTATGCAGCAAAAATAATCGAGAACGTGAACAATCGGCTAGTACGCCTCGACCAAGTAATATAATCAGAGCGCAAGACAATCACATAAACGTAATTGCATAAGTGATTCACGAAAAATCTTTAACTTTATTTCATCATAAAATAATTCCCAAACTACATAAGATCCTTTCTTTACTAGACTCAAAAAAATAAAAGTACATCATGACTCGATTAGACTTTTGATAACTATGGCTTCTCTCGTTCATACTTCCTTCAATTGCTCTCGGACCCGTCACTTATATTATCCGATTCTTACTCACTTGCACTTCTTGAAATATTAAGAAAGTAGGGAATGAGCACACTTGTCTAGTAGGTATCTTCGTATAAACATGAAGGTAAATTTAAATGATTAGCATTTTAGCTCTAGAGAATAAGATAAATCATGCAGATACAATGAAACACACAAATATAGCCAAAGTAACATAATATGATAAAGCTTGAGATATGAGAATACTATTAATCAAGTATATATCGAGAATGTGAATTGTGGCCTTTTCATGAACAAGAATTTATTTTTCATAACCCTGAAGGTTATGCACTAGAAAGTCATGTAACAAGTAAGAAAGTATTGTTCGCTTAATAGCAAGTACTTCGTGAATTTATGTGGATCCCGTGGATATTTCACTTATTTATAGTGAAAGTACCCCTAGCGCAATACGACGCCAGTAGCATCATACCCCATGGTTTACAGTATATTTTCGACAATCAGCCGAGAGGACTAACATAGAGCCCTTGAACATAATCAGTACTCGAACTGCATCTTTAAGTATAAATCAAGCTACTTCCACGTTTATATCAATAATGTGGCCAATAAGTTCAACAATAGTTCCATGATAAGGTAACCAAAGAATAAGAATACTTCAATTAAGAATAAGAGATTTCAAGGAATGAATTAATAACTAGGTTATGCTATAAAGAAAATTCTAGCAGCATAACGGTTCATTCTTCATTTTCCATATCTTTACATTGACTTATTATCATAGGTTTAGAGTACATAAAATCCATGAACTCAAGAAAACCAACCCCAAAGGTCAAACCTTGGGTTAGATAAAATGAAGAACCAAATGATCTATTACTGGACCGTATAGTATAGAAAGCGGTCATATACTGGACCATTTAGGAATTCAAGCGGTCTAGTCTTGGACAGTTTCATAAGATAGAGTCAACATTTTTAAAACAGGACCTCTGGAGCCTTGCGGTCTAGTGGAGGACCGTTGGGTATCTATTAGCAGTCTAGTGAATGGCCGCTAGCAGACTCTGGCGATCAACCAGATGGCCGCTATGTTCCAGAATACATAAAACACCGGTAAAAGTGCTTTCTAGATAATGGGCTTTAATGGTACAACCAGCTCGACGTCCTAGTGGGAATCCCTGGCTCGCGGAGTCTTACGGAGGCCTTGAAACAAGTGTTCCAAGTCCGTTGGAAGGAATATCCAATGGAGAGGTTATCAAGTCCAAGATTGTGTACTTAATGTGTAAAAGTGTAACTAATGACAACATACCGGAGTATATGCCATGTACTTAAGAAATGACCCTTAGAAGATAGAGAATCATGTAAAACCGTGATCAAGTTAAATCATGAATCCTTTATCTTTTAAAGCATGTATTTATTACAAATTATATGATTTTGGTCATAAATTACCATAAGTTCAAAAAATAAGTCCAAGTGCATAAAGACATGAAATCTACTATGGTGAATAATAGAATTAACTAAGTATATTAAACCAGTGCTCAACTAGGAATAAAACTTAGTTAACTAGGCTTAACATACATTAATTAGGCTAATCTGCAATATGTGTCAGATTTACAATATTACAGAAAATCAGAAAATAAAACGGTTTAGTATAGGACCGTTTCATTGTGGCTAGCAGTCTATCGGGCGACCGCTAGATTTCCTTGCGGTCTACAAGAAGACCATTTCCTCTTGTATTAATCAGAGTTCAAATGATAATAAACAAAATGCTAAACTAAGGCATATCATGCATGGAAATCAACATATATAAACTTCAATAATCATGATAGAACAAATATGGGCCAACAAAATACATAGGTTCATGTAATTTACAAGAAAATTTCCTTTTTACTTCATTAAGGCTAGTTCATGCATGAAGACTAAACTACATGCATAGTCCTAAAGAAAAAATGAAATTCTCGAGACATAATGCACGAAATCGAATGAAATCAGAGGGCTTTTATTCCTAACTTCATGTTTGAGCCATTCATGAGATAACCAACCTCTATTCTGAGCTTTAGATTTCGAATTTAAGGCCGGAAGTTAACCCTAGTTCTTCACGTTTTGAGCTAAATCAGTAACTTCACGCCCTTGTGACATTTTGAGGGTAAGAAGAGGGTACTAACAGACACAAATTGTTCTAAAGAACCTCTATCTAATTACCTCGTTCGAGTCTTCTAATTCCCTGATCTTTTTGGGTCGGCCGCACAGTTTCCTGAGTTATTGGTGTAGGATAAACAACTTTGGAAGCCTCTAACTCCTTGTAGACTTGATCTCCTAGAATGAAATTATGAGAAAAGTTAGTTCTACTATAATGAACAAATTCCTAGAATAAACTTACCTCTAATTTGTCCTCCTTACCTTAGTTCTACGCGAGTCAAAAGTAAGGGTTGCACACGTCAAATCTGGGATCTATTTATAGGTTTAGCTAGGGTTTTGAGGATTAGAATGAATCTAGAGTCCCAATTTGGCTCTCTATTCGAGCTTCTAACCTTCTAGACTGATCTAATTAGTAGATAGAGTCGAACCTAGGCGATTTGGATGCCAAAAATCTAATCTTTTCACATTTTTTCATACTCACGGAACTGACAGAGCTTAGCGGTCTAGGTCTAGACCGTTTCATGACCCTTTACGGTCTCGCGATAGACCGTTTTCCTTCATGAGTGCCAAATTTGAAGCTAGTTTAATCTCTTTTAATATTATCCAAGTTATTATCCATCTATTTATTTCCTAAAGAGTAATTATCCCCTTAAATTCTGAGATTACACTAGTTTTAAGCTTCTAGAATATGGGCTAAGGTCCAAAACAACTTCTTGGGCCAATTTGGATTTATTAGATGGGCCTAAACCTCTTGGACTAGTGTAGGGCCATAATAATTAGATTTAATTACCCATAATTCATTTAAGTAGCCCTTTAAATGGTTAATAATTATATCTTAATCCCAAAAAATTCTTAAAAATCGTTGGGCATTACACCCTCCCCCACATAAAAATAATTTGTCCCTAAATTCCATACATGGATTTATGGAGAGTGTACTTACATTCAAATATCTCTAGAAATCTTTTACACATGGCTTCTTCAGTTTCCCATGTTGCTTCATGGGGCCATGACGTGGTCCATTGGATCTTGACCATAGGAATGGTTTTATTCTGAAGTTGATGTACTTCTCGTTTAACGATCTTAATTGGCTTTTGCTCGTATGTCAAGTCCTTTTAAATCTCCAGATTGTCGTAAGTGATGACATGGAATGGATGAGGTACATACTTCTTGAGCATTAAGATGTGAAACACATCATGAACTTCAGAGAGTTGAGGGGGTAGAGTTATTCGATATGCGACTTCACCCACCCTATCAAGAATCTCAAAGGGGCCAATGAATCTTGGAGTAAGCTTGCCTTTGATATCGAATCTTCGAATACCTCGACCTGGAGAAACCTTAAGAAACACATGGTCTCCTACTTGAAATTCCAGGTTGCATCTTCGATTATTGGCTTATGATTTCTGCTTGTCTTGAGCTATCTGAAGTTTCTCCTGAATAAGCTTTGTCTTCTCGGTAGTATTCCTAATAATGTCGGGACCAAGAAATTACCTTTCTCCTACTTCACTCCAGCAAATAGGGGAACGACAGCTTCTTCCATATAGAGCCTCGAATGGTGCCATTTGTATGCTAGCTTGGTAGCTATTGTTATATGGAAATTCCACTAGAGGCAAGTGATCGTGCCAACTTCCTCCAAAGTCCATAGCACATGCCTTGAGCATATCTTCCAGCACTTGATTTGTCCTTTCAGTTTGACCATTAGTTTGTGGATGGAATACAATGCTAAAATTAAGTCATGTCCCTAATGAATGTTGAAGATCCTTCCAGAATCGTGATGTGAACCAAGAATATCGGTCGGATATAATGGTGACAGGGACACCATGCAATTGGACAATCTCTCTCATATATAATGCTTCTAGTACATCCACAGACCATCGACTCTTGATTGGTAGGAAATGTACGGATTTAGTCAATCGGTCTATGATCACCCATATACCATCATGTCCTCCTCTTGTCTTAGGTAAACCCATGATAAAATCCATCCCTATACTTTCCCATTTCCACTCGATAATATTCAAGGGGTGTAATTTTTCAGCAGGTCTTAAATGTTCCGCCTTTAATTGTTGACAAGTGAGACATCGTGACACAAAATCTGCTACTTCTCTTTTCATATTGGGCTACCAAAAGTTTCTTTTCAAATATTGATACATCTTAGTAGCACCAGGGTGAATGGTATACCTTGATTCGTGAGCTTCTTCCATGATTAATTTCTTAGTGTCATCATGATTCGGCACACAAATTCGGTCCTTAAAAAATATTCTTCCATCATTTGAGATAAAAAATTCCGGTCTCTGACCAATATTACACTTAATCTCCATCAATGTGGGGTCATTTTCTTACAATTAGACTATATCCTTGATTAATATAGGTTGAGACCTTATATTGGCAATCATACCTCCTTCTCCTTCCCTGCCAATATCCAGATTTAAATGAGAAAAATCTTCAATAAGACAAACTATACCTTTCCTGAGACTTGCTAGAGTTGCCATCGGCTTTCTGCTAAGAGCGTCAGCTACAACATTTGCTTTCCCTAAATGATATTGGATAGTAAAGTCAAAGTCATTGAGATACTCCAACCATCTGTGTTGTCGCATATTTAATTCCTTCTAGGTGAAGAGATATTTTAAACTTTTATGATATGAAAATATGATGAATTTCTCCCCATAAAGGTAATTTCGCTAAATCTTCAATGCGAATATAACCGTAGCTAATTCCAGATCATGCACAGGGTAATTTTCTTCGTGGCGCTTTAGTTGCCTTGATGAATAACAAATCACCTTTCCATTTTACATAAGGACACATCCTAAGTCAATGGCAGACGCATCTGTATAGACTTCAAATCCACCACCTTCAGTAGGTAATGTTAATATTGGTGCAGTGGTAAGGTGTTCTTTAAGATTTTGAAAACTCTCCTCGCAGTCCTTTGACCATATAAAAGGATTCTCCTTTCTTGTAAGTCTAGTCAAAGGAACAGCAATCTTTTAAAAATCTTTAATAAATCTCATGTAATAACCAGCCAAACCTAGAAAACTTCTGACTTCATACATAGTTGTCGGTTGGCTCCAATTCTTAATAGCTTCTATTTTAGAAAGGTCGACAGCGATACCTTCTTTTGAAATAATATGGCCAAGGAAAGAGACCTCCTTTAGCCAGAACTCTCACTTACTAAGCTTCGCGTAGAGTTTGTGCTCTCTTAGCATTTGTAAGGCTATTTTTAAGTGCACTTCATGATCCTCTATTGTTTTGGAGTAAATAAGAATATCATCAATGAAGACGACTATAAACTGGTCCAGATAAGGCTTGAAGACATTATTCATAAGTTACATAAATACTGCCAGAGCATTGGTTAACCCGAACGGTATTGCCATGAATTCATAGTGGCCATACCTGCTCCGAAAAGTAGTTTTATGTATGTCTTCATCTTTGATCTTGAGCTGATAATATCCTGACCTGAGGTCTGTCTTGGAGAAATATTCTACTCCAAGAATCTGATCAAAGAGTTCATCGATTCGCGATAACGAATATTTATTCTTAATTTTGAGTTGATTCAGTTGTCGATAGTCGATACATAGCCCGATGGATCCATCCTTCTTCTTGACGAATAGAACTAGCGCACCCCAAGGGGATGTGCTAGGTCGAATAAAACCCTTGTCTAATAACTCCTAACGTTGTTTCTTCAATTTCTTGAGTTCTGTGGGGGACATCCTGTAGGGAGCTATTGAAACAGGTGCTGCTCCAGGAATGAGTTCGATAAAGAAGTTTACTTCCTTATCAGGTGGTAAACCGGGTAAATCTGATGGAAATACATCGGAAAACTCATTCACAATAGAAATATCTTCTAAGATAATCTCCTTGGACTCGGTGATGATTACAGAAGGAAGGAAAGCTTCACATCCTTGCGCAATAAGTTTGCAAGAGTGAAGAGATGAAATAATAGTAGGATGCTTCCTATATTTGATGCCAAGGAAGAAAAACCTTGGAAGACTAGGTTTCCGAAAGAGATAATCCGGTTGTGACAATTTATATAGGCGGCGTGGTCTACAAGCCAATCTACAGATAGAATAGTATCGTAACCCTCCATGTTAAGTCATACGAGGTTTGCAGGAAGGTTGTGACCTTCTACCACTACCTCACTATCAGGGTAGTAGGTTGTAAGTTTGGTTCCGGGACCTAATGGGGTAGTAATAGCAAGGTCGGAATGTAACGGAATTGATGAAATGGGTAAGGTTTTTGCAAAAGCAGTGGATATGAAGGAATGAGAAGCACCAGTATCAAATAGTACGAATATAGGATGGGAGTAGATTTAGATAGTACCTTCCATCAGCCCATCATCCTTGGGCGCTTCTTCATCTCCCATTATAGCATTAAGGCGGGCTTGTCGCTTACGCCCACCATGAGGAGTTTGTTCCTTCATAAGATGGCAATTCGGCATACGATGCTCCTGTCTTCTGCATCGTAAACAAGCGCTGAGACACTTCCAGCACTCTTCATCCGAATGATCAAACTTCTCGCAAAATGTGCAAGTCGTGGCGACTTGCTTCTCTTCTTCCTTGACCTTCTTGTTCTTGTGGTAGCCACTACCACTCCCATTCCGGGATCTCTTCTTGCTATCACAGGATTTGTAAGGTTCTATGATACTAAACTTCCCCTTCTTATCTTGCCGATATGACCTTCGGCTCAGCTCCTCTCCCTTGCCTTTTGATTTCTTGACCTTCTCTAAGGTCCTTTAACATAGATGCACCCGTTGGACCATCTCTGCATATGTACAGATATTCTGAGCCCCAAGTTGTTGAATATAACTGGGCCTCAAACCATCCATAAACCGGTTAGCCTTTAACAAGTCGGTACTAATCAAATGGGGAGCATAAGGCACCAGCCTAAAAAATTGGAGTTCATACTCTGCTACCGTCATCATGCCTTGGCGCAATGAGGCAAACTCCATAGCTTTCCTCTCCTTGACATGCTCGGAGAAGTATTTTGCTCGTAAGAGTGTAAGGAAACCTTCCCAAATATGTGGTGCATCTGCAGGCGGTGCCGGAATTGACTTCCACCATGTACGAGCATCTTTATTTAATTGGAACGTGGCTAGATGGACCTTCTCTTGATCTACACATTGCATAACTTCAAAGATACAATTCATCACATCAATCCAATTCTCGGCTTTGTCTGGATTAGAAGAACCCAAAAATCGTGGAGGATTTAAGCTTCTAAAGTTTCAGTGTAGGTCTCCTGCTCTTGCTCCTGCGTCGGCTTGTGCCATGTTTTGTAATGCCTGAGTAAGACCCGCAATAGTCTGTTGCATACCTTCCCAATCAACGCGATGAGCCATTGTGAGAGTAAGGTACCTAAGAAGAGTAATGAATTTGTTAATTCTAATAGAATGAGTGGGGTTAATCCTTAGAGTTAATTTTAATTACTATCTCATCCCAGGTTCTACCCAATTCCCTCTCATAGATTGGGAATTTCTTTCCTAGTTTCAAAGGTGTGGGTCCTTAACCCTTGGACTTAACCTATGACATGCCTTTTCCCTAGGACTTCTAGTCCTATGCTCTGATACCACTATCACTGTCATGCCCCGAGATTATGTAGCGAAAATAATTGGGAACATGAACAGTCAACTAGTACGCCTCGAGCAAGCACTATAATCAAAGCGCAAGACAATCACATAAACGTAATTGCACACGTGATTCACGAAAAACCTTTAACTTTATTTCTTCATAAAATAATTCCCAAAGTACATAAAATCCTTTCTTTACTAGACTCAAAAAAATAAAAGTACATCATGAGTCGACTAGACTTTTGATAACTATGGCTTCTCTCGTTCATACTTCCTTCAATCGCTCTCGGACCCGTCACTTGTATTATCTGATTCCGACTCACTTGCACTTTTTGAAACATTAAGAAAGTAGGGAATGGGCACACTTCCTAGTAGGTATCTTCGTATCAACATGAAGGCAAATTTAAATGATTAGTATTTTAGCTCTAGAGAATAAGATAGATCATGCAGATATAATGAAACACACGAATAAAGCCAAAGTAACAAGATATGATCAAGCTTGAGATATAGGAATACGATTAATCAAGTATATATCGAGAATGTGAATTATTGCCTTTTCATGAACAAGAATGTACTTTTCATAATCCTGAAGGCTATGCACTAGAAAGACATATAACAAGTAAGAAAGTATTGTTCGCTTAATAGCAAATACTTCATGAATTTACGTGGACCCCGTGGATATTTCACTTATTTATACAGAAAGTACTCCCAATGCAATGCGACGCCAGTAGCATCATACCCCATGGTTTACAGTATATTTTCGACAATCAGCCGAGGGGACTAGCATAGAGCCCTTGAATACAATCAGTGCTCGAACAGCATCTTCAAGTATTTAACAAGATACTTCCACGCTTATATCAATAATGTGGCCAATAAGTTCAACAATAGTTCCATGATAAGGTAACCAAAGAATAAGAATGCTTCAATTAAGAACAAGAGATTTCAAGGAATGAATTAATAACTAGGTTATGCTATAAATAAAATTCCGACAGCATAACGGTTCATTCTTCATTTTCCATATCATTACATTGTCATATTATCATAGGTTTGGAGTCCATAAAATCCATGAACTCAAGAAAACCAACCCCAAAGGTCAAACCTTGGGTTAGATAAAATCGGGAACCAAACGGTCTATTACTGGACCGTATAGTACAAAAAGCGGTCATATGCTGGACCATTTAGGAATTCAAGCGGTCTAGTCTTGGACTGTTTCATAAGACAGAGTCGACATTTTTAAACTAGGATCTTTACAGCCTTGCGGTCTAGTGTAGGACCGTTGCGTATCTATTAGCGGTCTAGTGAATGGCTGCTAGCAGACGCTGGCAGTCAACCAGATGGCCGCTAAGTTCTAGAATACATAAAACACTGGTAAAAGTGCTTTCTAGATAATGGGCTTTATTGGTACAAGCAGCTCGGCATCCTAGTGGGAATCCCACGCTCGCGGAGTCTTACAGAGGTCTTGAAACAAGAGTTCTAAGTCCGTTGGAAGAAATATCTAATGGAGAGGTTATCAAGTCCAAGATTGTGTACTTAATGTGCAAAAACGTAACTAATGACAACATACCGGGGTATGTGCCATGTACTTAAGAAATGACTCTTTAAATATAGAGAATCATGTAAAATCGTGATCAAGTTAAATCATGAATCCTTTATCTTTTAAAACATGTATTTATTACAAATTATATGATTTTGGTCATAAATTACCATAAGCTCAAAAAATTAAGTCTAAGTGCATAAAGACATGAAATATACTATGGTGAATAATAGAATTAACTAAGTATATGAAACCAATGCTCAACTAGGAATAAAATGTAGTTAACTAGGCTTAACATACATTAATTAGGCTAATCTGCAATATGTGTCAGATTTACAATATTACATAAAATTAGAAAATAAAATGGTCTAGTATAGGACCGTTTCATTGTGGCTAGCAGTCTATCGGGCAACCGCTAGATTTCCTGGCGGTCTACAAGAAGACCGTTTCCTCATGTATTAATCCGAGTTCAAATGATAATAAATAAAATGCTAAACTAAGGCATATCATGCATGGAAATCAACATATATAAACTTCCATAATCATGATAGAACGAATATGGGCCAACAATATGCATAGGTTCATGTAATTTACAAGAAAATTTCCTTTTTACTTCATTAAGGCTAGTTCATGCATGAAGACTAAACAACATGCATAGTCCTAATGAAAACATGAAATTCTCAAGACACAATGCATGAAATCGAATGAAATCAGAGGACGTTTATTCCTAACTTCATGTTTGAGCCATTCATGAGATAACCAACCTCTGTTCTAGGCTTTAGATTTCGAATTTAAGGCCGAAAGTTAACCCTAGTTCTTCACGTTTTGAGCTAAATCAGCAACTTCACGCCCTTGTATCTCCTGATTCCCTTGACTTAAAAAGGTGAAATTTTGAGGGTAAGAAGAGGGTACTAACAGGCATAAATTGTTTTAAAGAACCTCTATCTAATTACCTTATTTGGGGCTTCTAATTCCATGATCTTCTTGGGTCAGCCGCACAGTTTCCTGAGTTATTAGTTTAGGATCAGCAACTTTGGAAGTCTCTAACTCCTTGTAGACTTGATCTCCTAGAACAAAATTTTGAGAAAAGTTAGTTTTAACTATAATGAACAAATTTCTAGAATAAGCTTACCTCTAATTCATCCTCCTTACCTTAGTTCTATGCGAGCCAAAAGTAAGGGTCACACACGTCAAATCTAGGATCTATTTATTGGTTTAGCTAGGGTTTTGAGGATTAGAATGAATCTAGAGTCCCAATTTGACTCTCTATTCGAGCTTCTAACCTTCTAGACTTATCTAATTAGTAGATAGAGTCGAACATAGGCGATTTGGATGCCAAAATCTAATCTTTTCACGCTTTTTCATACTCACGGAACAGATAGAGCTTAGCAGTCTAGGTCTAGACCATTTCCTATCCCTTTGCGGTCTCGCGATAGACTGTTTTCCTTCATGAGCGCCGAATTTGAATCTAGTTCAATCTCTTTTAACATTATCCAAGTTATTATCCATCTATTTATTTCCTAAAGAGTAATTATCCTCTTAAATTTTGAGATTACACTAGTTTTAAGCGTCTAGAATATGGGCTAAGGTCCAATGGATTATTTAGATGGGCCTAAACCTCTTGGACTAGTGTATGGCCATAATAATTGGATTTAATTAACCATAATTCATTTAAGTATCCCTTTAAATGCTTAATAATTATATTTTGATCCAAAAATTTTCTTAAAAAATCCTTGGGCCTTATATAATGGTTGCCCTTAACCAGCGGGGAGAGAATGCTGAACTTCTAGCATGGGATTCTTATACCTAGAGGTGCTGCAAAAGTAAGCCTAAAGACTCTTTTTTTTGAAATTCAATAAATACGAAGATAAAGACCTAGGATAAAGGCCTTAAAAATACCACTCTGAATCATGTTGTTGTGCATGTGATTTTGATGATTACAAAATGATTCTGTTGCTTGGCCTTGTGCGTGAATGGTTCTTCATGTATTCTTCTATAAGGCTCATACGTACTTTGAGGTTAGCACATTGCATATACATTGCATATTCACTTGGTAAGAATGCTTTGTAATCAATGAGAAAGCCTTTGTGAAAAACCATGCTTGGATAAATTTCATATTGTGCCTCATGTTATGCATGGTAATGCTAAATGATTGATTGAGATGCAAATACATGATGTGTGGATTGATGAGTTTGGATGATGATCAAATTGAATGTGACTTAACATTATTTTGTGTGGATTTGCTCCTTACTCTTTAATTCCAAACTTATTCAATCATGCAATGGTGAATCATATTTGGAACCTCATGACTCTGTGTATGGACAATTCAACCAATAAACAAGGCATTGAGGATCAATAGTGAATTCAGGAAAAATGATGAGGTAAATACTGATATGTGTTTGTTCTGTAATATATCTCATCATTTTCTTCTTGAATGAGCAATGGAAACAATCTTGGATAAGATCCCACTTGATTATACTTTCACGAGTCATCATGAATCTATTAGAGAAGGTGAAATGAAATGGGTTGATTTGTGAGATTAGCATTGAAGCAAAACTAATCTCTCTATGTGTTTTGCAGGTTGGAAGAACTCCTCACAACCTTCTTTCATCATCCCATAACTCACGGTGAAATTGGAGCTTTCATTTTTAGCTTAATGGGTCTCTTATTTCTTTGCAGGTGCAAGAGTCGACAGCATGAGTCGACACCAGGAGTCGACACCTGAAAATCAGCAATTCTGTCAAGACGCTGGCAGCAGCCCAGAAAGCTGGTGTCGACACTAGGAGTCGACACCAGGTGTCGACACCCAGTGTCTAGCACTCATTTTTTGGCATTTTGTTAACACCTGGGCACAAGGTGTTGACACCAGGTGTCGACACCTTGTGCGGAGCCGTCAAAGATGACTTTCTTGCCCTTGTTTCGAAAGCCCAACCTTTCAATTCCAACTACCATATATCACTCCCTAATTCATGGATCTTGTCCCTGGAGTGTTCCTTGACCGTCCTAGAAGCATTTATACATCTCCTTGGGTCAAAAACCTAATGGGAAGAGGGATTATTGAAGGTTTTCTTTCTTGTTCTAACACTTAAAAGTGCAGGTCGCAGCAGCTGCTCCAAGGGCCTCTTCCACCTTGATTTGAGCTTGTATGTGAAGGGAAGAACGTGGATTCAAGTCCCTAATTGATCCTCTACTGGAAGCAGCATGGAGAATCAAGATACAAGCATCATGCATGCAAGAATCGATCATCTTTCTTCAAGAACGGTTCCTCATCCTACAGAAGCTTTTCATCAAAAATCTGAGGGAGTTATCTTGATCCCTCACTTCTGTGTTTTGTTTGAGATTGCTCAAGGTTCTGAATGGCTATCTAAGGGGTGTAATATATATATACATGTTCCTTCATTCTTCTATTTACTACCCTCTTATTGCTGCGTTTTCTTCCTCCTAATGCTCATGTGATCTTTCATTTAGGATAAAGATGAAGACGGGGATGTCTAAACCATTCATCACTATATTCATGTTTGAGATTAGCCTAAAGGTTGAGCTTAATATTTATATCTACTCTCTCAGGTGAAGAAGAGATTGGAAGAAAGAAAAGAGGAGCGACTCAAGGAAATAAAGAAGATGATGTTGAAATCATCAACATCTGTCAACAAGCCAAGGAGAATCAGATTCTGCTGAAGAAGGGGGTGCCTTATACTTGATGCATACTTCTAGTTTTCATCTCTATAATTTGTTGGGAGGTCATAGCATATATATGTTTTGATTCATATACATTTGAGACAATACCTTGTGTGGGTGTTCGGAGAAGGGGGTCTCCGAGTGTGTGTGTTGATATATGTGTGCTGATTGTGCGGAGTATATCCGCGTGTGTGATTGGGAGTTTACTCCCGTGTAGTTGTGTAGGCAGTGCCTATGTGTGTGTGGTCGGAGTTGTGACTCTGTGTGAGGAATTGGTTCGGGGTGTGTTCCCCAGTGTTTGTGTGTGTGAGTGTGAGTGTGTGCTGCTGTGGCAGCAGGTTGAGACAAGGCCTCGTGTGTGTTATTTGCTGCGAAAGCAGCGTGTGTGTGTGTTGGGGTTCGTCCCCGTGTTGCTACATTTGTAGCGTGTAGTGAAGCCTCACCTGTTTGGTGAGGGGTGGACATAGGGAGCCCGTCGTGGTCCCGAACCACCTTAAAAATCACCGTGTCTTGTGGTTTGATTCTTATGATTGTGTGTTCACTATCCTATCTGTTTATGCAACCGTGTGAGCTCGGTGAAATTGAGTGAATCTAGCTCAAACTTGTTTAGACTAAATTACTCAATCTTGCATATTCCGCTGCGTGGTAGTTGTGTTTTTAATAGGACAAAGTTTTTGGTAGAAGGATCTATTCACCCCCCCTCTAGATCCGTATTCTTGCACTACGGGACCCAACAATTGGTATCAGAGCGAGGCTCCGTTGTCCCTAGATCTTGCGATCTACACAGTGATCCTAGTGCATTCTACAATCATGAATTTTTCTGAAAATATCTCAATTAATTGTTTGCCAATCTTTACGGGTTCAGATTTTGATTCTTGGCTAGGTAAACTGTGTGTGGTGATCAATTCTATTAATCCTTGTCTTTGGAAATTGATTTGTCATGGTCCACACACATTACCTCTAGATGAGACCAAGTGGTCTAAACAAGATGAAATGATGCACCGTGATAATGTTACTGCTTTGAGTTTATTGAAAGCTTCTATAAGTACTAACAAGTTTCCATTTGTATCTTCTTGTAGGACTGCGAAGGCGCTTATGAACAAGTTGACTAAAGCTCAAGAGAAGGATAGGTTGAAATGTCTCATGGCGGATGATGCTGATCAACAAAGTGACAAAAGTGCAGAAGAGGTAAATTCAGATTCTAAAGAATTTACTCTTGATGATCTTGTTGAAGCATATGATGAGTTGGAAAAATAATATAAGAAAGTCAAGTCAGAAAATAGAAAATTGAAAAAGAAATCTAAAAACTTGGTCCAGGAAAATGGTTCTTGTGATAAATGTTCTGAGCTTGTTAACTTCAATGAATTTTTAGAGCATGATATTGAATGTCACAAAGAAACCATTGCTTATTTGAGAAATGAAAATGCTGCCCTCAAGAACATGATTGATCAATTGGAGAAAACTGAAAAAGATCTAAGAAACAAAATGGAGTTAAACTCTATTGATCATGATATTTGCAATGAGTTGATTATGAATGATAAACTTGCAAATGAAAATGAAGAACTCAAAAAGGAGAACAGTGCGATGCTAATTCAAATCTCCCTGCTTGAAAGTAGATTGAAAAATCTTGAAAAACTTGATAAAGGGAAATCTGTGATTGTTGATGAATCTGACAAGATGCTTGTGTTAGAACAAAAGATGGAAAGATATCAAACCATTAATGCTCAATTGAATGAAAAAGTCATTTCTTGTGAAAATGATATCATTTCATATGAATTACATATTTCATCACTTGAAAAATAAATTTTTGATCTGAATGCTTCTTTGTGTAAGTTTGTGAATGGGGAAGAAAATCTGAATAAGATATTGGGGACTAAAGTGAATTTCCAAAGAGAGGGGCTGGGCTATAATCCTGTGAACAAAAAGAATTTTGAAAATAAAGTCTACACATCTTTTGTCCATAGTTCTAATATAGCCAGCACATCAAATGGGTCTCCAAATCAATCTGTTACTCAAACAACAAAGCAATCAAATGAAAGTTTGAAAAAGAAACAAAACTTGCATCAAAAGGCTAAAAATGTTGTTAGTGTCACGATGAATGCCATGAAAAATCATGTTGCACACACACATGCATCCACAAAAAAAATCTCATGTTTTTATTATGGTGAACTTGGTCATATGATGCATGATTGTTTTTTGATGAAATCTGAAGATCTAGAAGCATGCAAGAAAATGAATGGCTTCATGAAGCCAAGAAAGTTTTTGAACACAAAAAGAACTTTTGATAACTCTTATGTTCATGCAAGAAGACCATTTGAAAGATTTGCTTCATTGAACTGCTTGCATTGTGGAAGGTTTGGTCATAAGATGAACAATTACTTTAGTTTGAAAAATGAGAACATCTCTTCAAACCCACAAAAATTTCATGCTCATTCTGTTGCGAAGAAGAGAAATTTCCATGCTTATAATGATGACATTCATGCTAAATCACAGAATTTTGATTATCATGTTTCTAAGCATTCTGTGAAGTCTTCGAAATGTTGTCATTACTGTGGAAAGGTTGGGCATACTATGCGATTATGATTTGATGAATTTTGATGATATGTTTGCCCAAAGAATGTGGAAGGCACCCTTTAGAGGTGCAACTAACCATCCGAGACCCAAGAAGGTTTGGGTACCCAAAGCAACCAAATGAGAATTTTGTTGCAGGATTGTCTTGAGGCCAAGTAGAAGGCTTGGAAGATGATGAATGTTCAAGACACAAGTATAGAAAATGAATTACCATGGAATGCTCTTCTTAAAGTGTTGCTAAACTCCAAAGATCTAAGGAAGCTTGGATACTCAAGTCTACAATATGAGAACTTTGATAGAGGAATGCCTTAAGGCTAATCCGAGGTCATGGGTGCTTCAAGCCGACATTTGTTGAGGCCTAAGTCAACTTGGCCAGTCCTTGGTGCAATGCTTTGGTAAACATGGGTTTGTCCTTGAATTGATTCATATTTTATTATAGAGGCAGTCTTATGTGTTTCATGTGCCTTATATGCATAGACTTGACTCTTTACACATGTTGGACTAAACCTGAAATTTTTGAAACTAATTTTGAACTCATGATAGCTTGAGTGAATCACTTGTATTGGAAGTTGAAACTCATCATAGATACTTATAGCTCATAGGAGATTATTTTGTGAGAGAAAAGCACAGAGATTGGTCTTCTCATTTGTATTGAATTGAGGTTGATATGGAATTGAGTTTCTGATATTGCAGGCAGAGAGAGAGAGTCATGTGTGATGAAAAGCCTTGAAGTAAGTATCTTCATATGCATGGGCTTAATATTGATATGAATTGAGCTCTTTACAGTGCAGGTTTGATTATGACCATCAACCCTTGATGTCATGGTAAGAATTCAATGTTTGAATGTATCTCCATGTGCCTAGAATGGGTTTAATTCATGTATAGCATTTCTGGGCTTAGATCATCTGTCTTAGATAGTTTTGAATGTTTCCTCAGTTGGTGTCGGCATCTGGTGTCGACAGCTGATCTGGCAGACCCGGAGCATGTCTACACATTGGGTTTCGCAATGCCCATCTTGAGGTCCAATTGGTTTGAATTTTTACCCCATTACCCTTAGAGTTTCTCTTCTTATCCTAAAGGAGTTTTGTAAGGGTTTTGGAATGGGGTTCTTGGTATTTTCATATCCCTACATGCTGCTATCTATAAGATGTGACTTTAGGATCTAAATGGAACTTTTTTGGCTAATATCGCTCTATTTCTTACAGGAGAGAAAGAATGGAGCTTAAGAGGACTTCAACACCATATTTGACCCACCTCCATTTCCTTTGGCTAATAACATTATATTTCTTGCAGGAGAGAAAGAAAAGAGCACAAAAGGACTTCAATGTGAGATTTGATCGAATTCCATTGAGCTTTGGAGCTTGTTGATGAAGAAGACAACAAGCGGAATGAAACTAAGAATTTAAAGATGTTAACAAAGATAACACAAGGCAAAGGTGAGAAAATAAAGTGTTTGAAAATTGAATGTTGAATTTTGACCGTGTGGAAATACTCCCGATGTCATATGGGAATGCATTATATATATCTGATCTTCATTTCAATGATTTCATGGTATATAAAATAGTGACATGTGGAAGGGCAGGTCAAGCCTGTGTGAAAGTTATCACCATGCGTGAGAATATGCCTCTGCCCGGTACCATGAATCATCTATGCATATGGCATCCAACTTAAATGAATTTTTTGAAATCATGCATTGATTATGGGGGAGTTTTGCATGCTGAAAACTTTGAAAATGATATTTTTCCATTCTCTCAGCATGATGATGTTGTTCTTGTGGCTGAACATTTTGAGGACTGATTTTGATCATTGTTCCATGGTCTTTACCATTGTGCCACTCATCCTTCTTGATAAAAGCACAACTGTTTTCAAGAAAAGTTCACATGTGATGTCTTTCATGCCTTGAATGAATTTTTTTTTGAATTCTCTTTTCAGAATAAAAGTGTGTCCACACATTTGAACAATTGGTAATGCGCGTCTTGCATTAGTTGCATTAGGTGCATATAGAGTGTCGTGTGCAATCTGAAATCTTGCATCACATTGCATACTTGCATATCATTCACACATTACTTTTGGAAGATGAAGCTCATCGTGTGTCTTGTTGCATTGTTGCCAATTTTAGCATGCATATAGTGCATATTTTGAAATGCATCATTTTGAACATTCCATGTTGCATTAATGCCAAAACTGAATTCTTCCAACTTTGGTATCTTATCTTTTGGGACTCAACATTATATCTTGGGAGCCAATATTGGTATCATTCAGAACTGGAATTGCATATCTTCGCACTCTGCACTGCATATATGCATATCTCCATTGTATGCTTGCATGTTATTATATGCTATTCAACCCCTTCCTTTGAAATTTCTACGACCGAATACTTCATTGTTAAATAAGGTTGCATTTGAGTCTTAACAAGTGTGCTTGATGTCAAACTCTCAGGGGGAGCATTTCATGCTTATTGCATTTACATAGGGGGAGCTGCACTATCTTGTTTTAAGTTAAATTTTCTCCATACATGTTAAATCAAATTCGTACACTTCAAGCACTTTAATGTGAAATTGAGTGTTATTCATAAGGATATAGGAATTTCATTTCAACACTCTAAAGTAATTCAACTTGCTGCATGGATGATACGAGACAGTTGAGGAAAAAGCTGCCTGCCTCCACATACAAAAGATGGCTGAAATGAAAGGCAGAGCAATGCTAAGTCTCACTGAGTAAACTGGGCACATGTCACCTGAGACGTGATGTGGTTCATTTCTGAAAAGTGTTGACTACAGTATCTCTGTTCAAATGAGGTGACAAGGTTCAGTATTCTGAGTAACTGGGGATTCTGGCATGAGCTCCATGTGTCTCCTCGTGTAAAAAGAAATAAATTGAACCTGATCCTTCTTATAAAAATTCAGATTGTCAGTATGAAAATTTCTAATGATATGTTTGCTTGAGGCAGAGCGAAGCCTCCAATACGCTGTTCTCTAGATTGAAATGCAGTTTGTTCACTTACCATTGTGTTTACTTGAAAATCTGGTTATCTATATGGCTAAAATTCATACTCATGTTAGTCACTTACACATGGTAATTTGATTTGATATGTATTCTGAAAATTTGATTAATTGCATGACCTACTGTATGTATTCTCCTATTTATATGCAAAATCCCCTAGATATAGTCATGAGCATTCGGATCTTAATGACTCACTTGCACTTTTCGTACACCTATCTCTTCACTCTAAATAAGATGGAGGCATTATGTTGCATGTATCTATATCTATTTGCATGTGATCCATCATAATGCATCATTTTCCATGCATTTAGCATGTCCATAGCGTCTGTACATGCATTTCATGTTGTGAGATTAGTTCATGCATAAATAAACAAAAAGAAAAAAAATTGGTATATTTGCAAATTTGATTGATTACATTGTATACATTTCATGTCTCATCAGTTTTATACATCATGTTTCATGCATCTCATCAGAAAATTAAAAATCTAAAAATTTGAAAATCAAAGCCCATCATCTTGTGTGTCAATATCAAAAGAGGAGAGAGCATCATTGGTATCTTTTTGTCCTCTTGCTGAGTGCCAATTCAAATTGCTGCAACTTGTGAGCATTTGCATTTCATCTTATATTATGCATGACTATATTGTCCACATTTGCATTCCGTTTTTCAACAATTAGTATCCAACAGTTTTGTAATTCGTTCCTGCATAGTTGTCATTCTGGATTCCCCGTCCTGCTCCCCACTTCTGATTATGTCAAAGAGGGAGAGAGAGCATTATAGCATGATATTTTGTCATCATCAAAATGGGGGAGATTGTTGTGCATGTGATTTTGATGATTACAAAATGATTATGTTGCTTGGCCTTGTGCGTGAATGGTTCTTCATGTATTCTTCTATAAGGCTCATACGTATTTTGAGGTTAGCACATTGCATATACATTGCATATTCACTTGGTAAGAATGCTTTGTAATCAATGAGAAAGCCTTTGTGAAAAACCATGCTTGGATAAATTTCATATTGTGCCTCATGTTATGCATGGTAATGCTAAATGATTGATTGAGATGCAAATACATGATGTGTGGATTGATGAGTTTGAATGATGATCAAATTGAATGTGACTCAACATTGTTTTGTGTGGATTTGCTCCTTACTCTTTAATTCCAAACTTATTCAATCATGCAATGGTGAATCATATTTGGAACCTCATGACTCTGTGTATGGACAATTCAACCAATAAACAAGGCATTGAGGATCAATGATGAATTCAGGTAAAATGATGAGGTAAATACTGATATGTGTTTGTTCTGTAATATATCTCATCATTTTCTTCTTGAATGAGCAATGGAAACAATCTTGGATAAGATCCCACTTGATTATACTTTCACGAGTCATCATGAATCTATTAGAGAAGGTGAAATGAAATGGGTTGATTTGTGAGATTAACATTGAAGCAAAACTAATCTCTCTATGTGTTTTGCAGGTTGGAAGAACTCCTCACAACCTTCTTTCATCATCCCATAACTCACGGTGAAATTAGAGCTTTCATTTTTAGCTTAATAGGTCTCTTGTTTCTTTACAGGTGCAGGAGTCGACACCAGGAGTCGACACTTGAAAATCAGCAATTCTGTTAAGACGCTGGCAGCAGCCCAGAAAACTGGTGTCGACACCAGGAGTCGACACCAGGTGTCGACACCCAGTGTCCAGCACTCGTTTTTTGGCATTTTGTTAACACCTGGGCACAAGGTGTCGACACCTGTGCGGAGCCTTCAAAGATGACTTTCTTGCCCTTGTTTCGAAATCCCAACCTTTCAATTCCAACTACCCTATATCACTCCCTAATTCATGGATCTTGTCCCTAGAGTGTTCCTTGACCGTCCTAGAAGCATTTATACATCTCCTTGGGTCAAAAACCTAATGGGAAGAGGGATTATTGAAGGTTTTCTTTCTTATTCTAACACTTAAAAGTGATGGTCGCAGCAGGTGCTCCAAGGGCCTCTTCCACCTTGATTTGAGCTTGTATGTGAAGGAAGAACGTGGATTCAAGTCCCTAATCGATCCTCTACTGGAAGCAACGTGGAGAATCAAGATACAAGCATCATCCATGCAAGAATCGATCATCTTTCTTCAAGAACGGTTCCTCATCCTATAGAAGCTTTTCATCAAAAATCTGAGGGAGTTATCTTGATCCCTCACTTCGTGTTATTTGTTTGAGATTGCTTAAGGTTATGAATGGCTATCTAAGGGGTGTAATATATATATACATGTTCCTTCATTCTTCTATTTACTACCCTCTTATTGCTGCGTTTTCTTCCTCCTAATGCTCATGTGATCTTTCATTTAGGATAAAGATGAAGACGGGGATGTCTAAACCATTCATCACTATATTCATGTTTGAGATTAGCCTAAAGGTTGAGCTTAATATTTCTATCTACTCTCTCAGGTGAAGAAGAGATTGGAAGAAAGAAAAGAGGAGCGACTCAAGGAAATAAAGAAGATGATGTTGAAATCATCAACATTTATCAACAAGCCAAGGAGAATCAGATTCTGCTGAAGAAGGGGGAGCCTTATACTTGATGCATACTTCTAGTTTTCATCTCTATAATTTGTTGGGAGGTCATAGCATATATATGTTTTGATTCATATACATTTAAGACAATACCTTGTGTGGGTGTTCGGAGAAGGGGGTCTCCGAGTGTGTATGTTGATATATGTGTGCTGATTGTGCGGAGTATATCCGCGTGTGTGATTGGGAGTTTACTCCCGTGTGGTTGTGTAGGAAGTGCCTACGTGTGTGTGGTCGGAGTTGTGACTCCGTGTGAGGAATTGGTTCGGGGTGTGTTCCCTAGTGTTTGTGTGTGTGAGTGTGTGTGTGTATGCTGCTGTGGTAGCAGGTTGAGGCAAGGCCTCGTGTGTGTTGTTTGCTGCGAAAGCAGCATGTGTGTGTGTGTTGGGGTTCGTCCCCGTGTTGCTACATTTGTAGCGTGTAGTGAAGCCTCACCGGTTTGGTGAGGGGTGGACGTAGGGAGCCCGTCGTGGTCCCGAACCACCTTAAAAATCTCCGTGTCTTGTGCTTTGATTCTTGTGATTGTGTGTTCACTGTCCTATCTGTTTGTGCATTCGTGTGAGCTCGGTGAGATTGAGTGAATCTAGCTCAAACTTGTTTAGACTAAATTACTCAATCTTGCATATTCCGCTGCGTGGTAGTTGTGTTTTTAATAGGACAAAGTTTTTGGTAGAAGGATCTATTCACCCCCCCTCTAGATCCGTATTCTTGCACTACGAGACCCAACACATGTTAAGAAGCACTTCATTTTGAAAACCGCACATGAGAGATATTGAATGTAAACCTTATGGGAAATATTACCTTGCAACCTTATGAAACAGCAGCCACTGGAGGCGATCTTGATCATCATGAGATTTGTCCTCAAGTGGCAGATAAAAGGATTGGAATTGGCTTAACAAGAAGGAGTGATACCAAGACCAGACTCAAACGAATAAGCGTAAAAGAAAAAGAGGCGAGGGCTAGAACTCCCTCACTAAGGTGCGGAGGCCCTGATCACATGAAATGTCTATAGAATGAAAGGAGAATCAAGAGAAGGGGTGAGGACTAAAGCCTTGGAAGCAGTGAGAGAACAGGCAGATGCCCAGAGCAGTTGATATGGAAGAAGTTGGGTCGGACTCGGGATTAGGAGGGATTAAGAGGAGAAATTGGTAAATGGAGAGAGGTGGATCCGGAGAGTCTGGAGACAATGGAGGAGAATCATGACGGGAAGAAGAAGAGTCTGGAGGTTCAAGAGGAAGAAAATCCCGAGGGACGTGATGCCCTATGAAAAGGTATGGAAAAAATGCTTTAAGAGGAAGAAAAGAATGAAGGACATGATGTCCTGGAAGAGTAAGAAGACAAATCGGAAGAAATGGAGGAGGTTCGGAGGCTCCGGAGGGATAAGATAGAAAGGGGCGCGATGCACGTTGTGGAGAGATAGAAAATCCGATGATTCCGGAGGAATACTAAGAGAAGGGACGCGATGCCCTAGGAAGAGAGAAAGAGGATCCGGGGGTTCCTGAGGGATAAGATGGAAACAGACATGATGCCCTGGGAGAAGGGATAACGAATGAGATAGAGAATCAGGATGAAGATAGAAAGGGGCGTGATGCCCTGAGAGGAAGTCCGGAGGTTCCGGAGGAATAAGATGGAAAGGGGCACGATGCACTAAAAGAAGGGATAAGGAATGGGATAGAGAATCCGGAGGAAGATAGAAAGGGGCGTGATGCCCTGAGAGAAAGTCTGGTGGTTCTGGAGGAATAAGATGGAAAGGGGCGCGATGCCCTGGGAGAAGGGATGAGGAATGAGATAGAGAATCCAGAGGAAGATAGAAAGGGGCGTGATGCCCTGAGAGGAAGTCTGGAGGTTCCGGAGGAATAGAATCAGAAGGGGTGCAATGCCCAGGGAGAAAGTCCGGAGGTTCCGGAGGAATAGAATCAGAAAGGGCACAATGCCTCGGGAGAAAACTAGAGAGGGCGCGATGCCCTACATCTAGAGGAAAATCCGGAGGGTCCGAATATAAGAAGTGGGAGGGGGCACGATGCCCGGCCAATGTCAGGGGACCCGGAGATCCTGAAGGTAGAGGTAGATGAGATGGGGAATGCGAAGGATCTGGGGGTTCTAGATATAAAAGGTGGAAAGGGACGCAGTGCCTGGAGAAAAGGTTGGAAGGGGCACGATGCCCTGAAAGAAGATCGGATAGGGAACGGTGCCCGAGAAGTGTAAGGAGACTCGGAGATCCTAATGATAGAGGTGAATGAGATGCAGAGTGGGGAAGAACTAGGGATTCCAAAAGGTGGGGAAAATATGGGTCTGGAAACCCAAGAAAGAAGGAATGGAAATGCATGCAAATGTAGTGCAATGATTGCGACAGAGGTATGGGATGCATGAAATGCAAAGAATACGAGGGGTGAGAGGATGAGAATTCCTGTTTCATTCCAATGATGGCCCAATCAGTGATAGATAGAAATGTGGATGAAATAGAATATAGGGTGAGTAGGGTAGCGGAAGGCCCCTTAGCATCTGGATGATCGTCCCTCCATAGTAAGTCCATGCTCAAGGGACGATCATCCATAGTAATTCCATGACGATGCTCGGCCCTTGAGCATGGACTTACACGACATCAAATCTCTTTTGGTGAGCAGCGGCGGTGACCTGGCCTCTTCAACCATGCTCGGCACAAGAACACGGATTGACATCTGGTAAATGAACTCTTGAACTTTGAATAACATAATCGATGCCAAATCCCTCTTACCCGGCTCTTGATCATCTTCGGCACAAGTGTTTGCAACAATATACCCACTTCGAGTGGTAAAAGGAGGTGAAGCGGTAGGTTCAATAGATGGTGATGGTTTAATGGAAAGCGTCAGTGGAAGGGTAAGTGGAAGCGGAGGTTGAAACACGTCGGGCTTCTCCCCTTGTTCGGAAGTGAATGTTTGGCTCGAGTGTAAAAATATGTGAATCCTACTAAGGCTTAGCCACGGGTTCGGGCAAAGGTTTAAGTGGAGAATGGGTGATAAATACCGGCTTTAGGGTTATAAGGATAGTGGAGGCATTAGGTGGTGGCAATGGGGTGTTATTTGATTTAGGAAAAGGTTTAATGGAAGGTTTGGCGAAAGCCGATGGTGTAGAGGCTAATGGTGTAGAGGTAAGCTTAGATGGCTTAGCGAAAGGGTAAATAGAAGTTGACAGTGTAGAGGTTGGAGGTATAATGGTTTGAGGTTTAGTGGGAGGTTCGGCGGAGGCCGATGGTGTAAAGGCTAATGGTGTGGTAATTATAGGTATAAAACGAGAAGGTTTGGTTCGTAGGAAGCGCCGAATGGGGCTACAGGTGTTAGGAATAAGAGAAGGGTCATGGTGTGCCGGTGTGGGTGATTGGAGTATCGACCCATCATCGTAACATCAATTTGTCTCATAAACGAGGTTAGGGATGGTGGCTTCATCCTGAGTAGGGGGTTCATCGGGTGGCAGTGGAGGGAGATGAAAACAAAGGAAACTCGGAAGAGGTGCCTGCGGAACTTCAACATCGCGTGCCGACTCCAAATCTTCATAATCATCAAAAACATCAAGTGGACGCTATGGTGGAGGCGTAATAATGGGCGGTGGAGGTGTATAATATCGTGGTGGAGAGTTTTGTGGAGGATTGTGTATGGAATTTGGCGAAGATAGAGAGTCATGATATTGTGGAAAATCTTGTGGAGGTAAATGCGGAGGCGGAGGTGGAGGGCCATATGAATTAGTGGGGTGCATGAGTGGAGGGCGAGTGGCGTCCACTTGATTTTTGATATCTTGCTCACACATATCATTAATGCCATTATCTCTCCTCTCCTTCTAATCTTTTTCCATCTTAGTGATATTATTCATGAAATCGTGAAGAGGATTGACTTGAGAAGGAGGAGGAGGAGTGGGCCGTGGGCTTGTGACCCTCTTAAGTTGTTCCTCTATGGAAGCAATTTTATCAAGGAGATTTTGCTGGAGGGGTGTGACATGAATGCTGGAAGGTTGGCACGGATTTAAAGGAGGGGTGGCTTGATATGAGGGCTGTGGAGGAGGGTTCATGGGCTGACCCACAAAAGAACCTGGGCGAGCTGAGTTACAAGAGGCATAAGGGCCTTGGGGCCGTGAAGGAGAGTGAATATGTTTGGTCCTGTAGTGCAAGAATACGGATCTAGAGGGGGGGTGAATAGATCCTACTACTAAAAACTTTGTCCAATTAAAAACACAACTACCACGCAGCGGAAAGTACAAGATTGATAATTTAGTCTAAACATGTTTAAGCTAGATTCACTCAATCTCACCAAGCTCACACAAATGCACAAACAGATAGGACAGTGAACACACAATCACAAGAATCAAAGCACAAGACACGGAGATTTTTAAGGTGGTTCGGGACCACGACGGGCTCCCTACGTCCACCCCTCACCAAACCGGTGAGGCTTCACTACACGCTACAAATGTAGCAACACGGGGACGAACCCCAACACACACACACACACGCTGCTTTCGCAGCAAACAACACACACGAGGCCTTGCCTCAACCTGCTGCCACAGCAGCATACACACACACACTCACACACACAAACACTAGGGAACACACCCCGAACCAATTCCTCACACGGAGTCACAACTCCGACCACACACACGTAGGCACTTCCTACACAACTACACGGGAGTAAACTCCCAATCACACACGCGGATATACTCCGCACAATCAGCACACATATATCAACATACACACTCGGAGACCCCCTTCTCCGAACACCCACACAAGGTATTGTCTCAAATGTATATGAATCAAAACATATATATGCTATGACCTCTCAACAAATTATAGAGATGAAAACTAGAAGTATGCATCAAGTATAAGGCTCCCCCTTCTTCAACAAAATCTGATTCTCCTTGGCTCATTGACGGATGTTGATGATTTCAACATCATCTTCTTCATTTCCTTGAGTCACTCCTCTTTTCTTTCTTCCAATCTCTTCTTCACCTGAGAGAGTAGATAGAAATATTAAGCTCAACCTTTAGGCTAATCTCAAACAAGAATATAGTGATGAATGGTTTAGAGATTCCCCTCTTTTTCACCTACACAAAAGAATACATGAGCATTAGATATATTGTATCACAAAGAGTGCAGCTCATTTATATATGCAATAGATAGGACGTATGAAGTTCTCCTATAATGTCTTAAAGAAGATTTTCAAGCTCTATCAACAAAGATCAGAATAAGGAAGATTTTGCAAAGATTAGAGCTCCCCCTCTTTAGAATAATCTGGCTCTTGTTCTTCTCCTCGAACCGCTTCTTTTCTTCTTCTATCACGAGCTCCAAATCACAAGGGAAGTAGATCAGATTTGCTGTTGAAGACCTCTGGAGCTTCTCCACCGTTTCAGCCCTTTCTTCTCCTACAAGGAAGAACACACTTTGATTAGGGTTGATTTCTTGTGAATCTCGTAGCTCACATATATATATATATATATATATATATATAAAACTTAGAGAGCCCAAAAGACACATAAAACCCTCCTCACACATGTTAGAAACACCCTAGTATGATTAGGAACCATTGGGGGGTGTTTTGGTAAAGTTTCAAGGGGTTTAGGATGAGTTTTAAACACTTTCGTAACTCCCGTGTCGTAAGTGTCGACACCGGCAAGTTGGACAGGCCAGAACACCCAAAACAGAACTCTGCCAGATAGGTGTCGACACCAGGAGTCGACACCTACACCCTGCACACACAAAATACATGAAAATAGAATTCTCGCTAACAGGTGTCGACACCAGGTGTCGACACCAGGAGTCGACACCTACTGGCTGGACACACAAAAAACAGCTCTGCGTGCTTCGGCGGTAGGAATTAATTCTCCTAGCTCCAAACTCCGATCAAAGTAAGACTGGAGGCGTTGGAAAGAGGACTCGCAGAGCTAAAACATATAATTTTTATGGGGAGATCCAATGGTTGGATTGAAAATGGTGAAGACTGTAAGATAGTTTGAGTTTGAAAAACAACTAAAACCTCCATCAAATCAATGGGTAAAAATTGATTAAATGTTACCATAATCCCATGAAGATCAACCATGATTTTTCACCCTGAAAAACATGATAAAGCAAGGTGTTAGTTGACAATCAAGATCTTTACATCAAGCATTAACACTATGACCATGTTCATAATAAATTACTTTGTTGAACCTATTCCAAGAGAGAAGGAGGAACGAGATATCCTTTTAAATCCACATAGCAACACTTACCTCCTTGTTTTACCTGAGTTCACATTGTCCTTAAATGCTTGTTCTTTTATTGAATTGTTCATGTAAGAATCATGGAGTTCCAATATTGAATTACCATTGCATGATCAACAAATTTAGAAGACAAGGCATGCAAAACAATGTTGAGTCACATTCCATGTGATCAATCCACAAGCTCATCAAATCACATATCATTCCCTCCATTCATTTAGCATTACTAAAGTACACATTCATGATATGTGGCTCAATAGGACATAATGCTCAATATGAGAGACTCAATATGACATGATGCTCAAAATGACATTTGTCCAAGTATGTATTTCACATAGACTTTCTCATTAAATACAAAGCAATCTCACCAAGTGTAGATACAATGTATGAACCTCAAAACACGTATGAGCCTTATTGTATCACAAATGCATCCACACGTTGATATCCCAATAGAAACAGTTTGTAATCATTTCCTCAATCATTTCATACTTCATAGTTGGAGGATAAGTCAAGCACATGAATACACGAAGAACCATTCACGCACAAGGCCAAGCAACAGAATCATTTTATAATCATCAAAATCACATAAACAACAATCTCCCCCATTTTGATGATGACAAAATATCATGCTATAATGCTTAATGCTCTCTCCCCCTTTGACATAATCAGAAATGGGGAGCATGACGGGGAATCCTGAATGGCAGCTATGCAGGAACCAATGACAAAACTGTTGGATACCAATTGTTGAAAGATGGAATGTAAATGTGGACAATATGGTCACGCAGAATATAAGATGAAATGCAAATGCTCACAAGATGTAGCAATTGGAACTAACACTCAGCAAGAGGACAAAAAGATACCAATGATGCTCTCTCCTCCTTTTGATATTGACACACAAGATGATGGGCTTTGATTTTCAAATTTTTAGATTTTTAATTTTCTGATGAGATGCATGAAATAGAATGTATAAAACTGATGAGACATGAAATGTATACAATGTAATCAATCAGATTTGTCAATATACCAGTTATTTTTTCTTTTTTTTTATTTATGCATGAACTAATCTCACAACATGAAATGCATGGATAGACACTATGGACATGCTAAATGCATGGAAAATGATGCATTATGATGGATCACATGTAAATAGATATAGATACATGCAACATAATGCCCCCATCTTATTTAGAGTGAAGAGATAGGTCTACGAAAAGTGCAAGTGAGTCATTAAGATCCGAATGCTCATGATTATATCTTGGAGATTTTGCATATAAATAGGCGAAGACATACAGCAGGTCATGCAATTAATCAAATTTTCAGAATACATATCAAATCAAATTACCATGTGCAAGTGAGTAACATGCAAATTAAGTTTAGCCATATGGATAACCAGATTTTCAAGTGAACATAATAGTAAGTGTACAAACTGCATTTCAATCTAGAGAACAGCGTATTGGAGGCTTCGCTCTACCTCAATCAAATATATCATCAGAAATTTTCATACTGACAATCTGAATTTTTCTAAGAAGGATCAGGTTCAACATAATTCCTTTTTACGCGAGGAGACACATGGAGCTCATGCCAGAATCCCCGGTTACTCAGAATTCTGAACCTTGTCACCTCATTTGAACAGAGATACTTTAGTCAACACTTTTCAGAAATGAACCACATCACGTCTCAGGTGACATGTACCCAGTTTACTCAGTGAGACTTAGCATTGCTCTACCTTTCATTCCAACCAATTTTTTTATGCGGAGGCAGGCAGCTTTTTCCTCAACTGTCTCTTATCATCCATGCAGCAAGTTGAATTACTTTAGAGTGTTGAAATGAAATTCCTATATCCTTATGAATAACACTCAATTTCACATTAAAGTGCATGAAGTGTACGGATTTGATTTAACATGTATGGAGAAAATTTAACTCAAAATAAGATAGTGTAGCTCCCCCTATGTAAATGCAATAAGCATGAAATGCTCTCCTGAGAGTTTGACATAAAGCACACTTGTTAAGACTCAAATACAACATTATTTAACAATGAACTATTCGGTCGTAGAAATTTCAAAGGAAGGGGTTGAATAGTATATAATAACATGCAAGCATACAATGGAGATATGCATATATGCAGTGCAGAATGTGAAGATATGCAATTCCAATTTTGAATGATACCAATGCTGGCTCCCAAGATATAATGTTGGGTCCCGAAGGATAAGATGCCATAGTTGGAAGAATTCAGTTTTGGTATTTATGCAACATGGAATGTTCAAAATGATGCATTTCAAAATATGCACTATATGCATGCTAAAAATGCCAACAATGCAACAAGACACACGATGAGCTTCATCTTCCAAAATCACTGTGTGAATGATATGCAAAGAATGATATGCAAGTATGTAATGTGATGCAAGATTTCAGGTTGCACACTACACTCTATATGCACCTAATGCAGCTAATGCATGACATGCATTACCAATTGTTCAAATGTGAGGATACCCTTTTATTCTGGAAAGAGAATTTTAAAAAATTCATTCAAAGCACCAAAGACATCACATGTAAATTTTTCTTAAAAACAGTTGTGCTTTTATCCAGAAAGATGAGTAGCACATTGGTACAGACCATGGAACATTGATCAAGCTCAGTCCTCAAAATGTTCAGCCACAAAACAACATCATCATGCTGAAAGAATAGAACAACATCATTTTCAAAGTTTTCAGCATGTAAAACTCCCCCATAATCAATGCATGATTTCAGAAAATTCATTTAAGTTGGATGCCATATGCATAGATGATTCATGGTACCGGGCGGAGACATATTCTCACGCATGGTGATAGCTTTCAGACAGGCTTGACCTGCCATTCCACATGTCACCATTTTATATACCATGTAATCATTGAAATGAAGATCAGAAATATATAATGCATTCCCATATGACATGGGGGGTGTTTCCACATAGTCAAAATTCAACATTCAATTTCCAAACACTTTTATTTTCTCACCTTTGTCTTGTGTTACCTTTGTTAACATCTTCAAATTCTTAGTTTCATTCCGCTTGTTGTCTTCTTCATCAACAAGCTCCAAAACTCAATGGAATTAGATTAAATCTCACATTAAAGTCCTTTTGTGCTCCTTCCTTTCTCTCCTGCAAGAAATATAATGTTATTAGCCAAAGGAAATGGAAGTGGGTCAAATTTGGTGTTGAAGTCCTCTTAAGCTCCTTTCTTTCTCTCCTGCAAGAAATAGAACGATATTAGCCAAATGAGTTCCCTTGAAATCCAAATTTGCATCTTATAAAAAACAGCATGTAAGGATATGAAAATACCAAGAGCCCCCATTCCAAAACCCTTGCAAAAGTCCTCTAGGATAAGAAGAGAAACTCTAAAATCAATCGGTCCTCAAGATAAGCATTTTGACACCAACTTAGGAACAATCAAAACTGCCTACAGCAGTTAATCTAATCCCAGAAAAGCCAAACATGAATTAAACTCAATCTAGGCACATGGTGATATATTCAAACATTTGAATTCTTACCATGATTTCAAGGGTTGATGGTCATAATCAAACCTGCACTGTAAAGAGCGCAATTCATGTCAATATAAAGCCAATGCATTTGAAGATACAAACTTCAAGGCTTTTCATCACATACGACTCTCTCTCTCTCTCAACCTATAATATCAGAAACTCAATTTCATATCAATCTCAATTCAATACAAGTGAGAAGCCCAATTTCAGTGTTTTTCTTCCACAAGACAATCTCATATAAGCTGCAAGTATGCATGATGAGTTGCAGCTATCAATTCAGGGACAAGCCCATGTTCACCAAGGCATCATACCAGAACTGGCCTAGTCGACTTAAAGCCTTCCTCTTGGTCACATGGCAATCCTGCAACAAAGTTCTCATTTGGTTGTTTTGGGTACCCAAACCTTCTTGGGTCCCAGATGGTTAGTTGCACCTCTAGTGGGTGCCTTCTACTATTTTTGGGCATGCATATCATCAAAATATATTAAGGAGCAAACATGCATGGTGTGCCTAAATTCACCACAATAATGACAACAACCACGTGACTTCACAGAATTCTCATAAACATGATAATCAAATTTCTGTGGTTTAGCATGAATGTTATCATTATAAGCATGAAAATTTCTCTTCTTCACAACATAATGAGCATGAAATTTTTGTGAATTTGTAGAGATGTTCTCATTTTTCAAACTAAAGTAATTGTTCATCTTATGACCAAACCTTCCACAATGCAAGCAGTTCAATGAAGCAAATCTTTCAAATGGTCTTCTTGCATGAACATAGGAGTTATCAAAAGTTCTTTTTGTGTTCAAAAACTTTCTTGGCTTTGTGAAGCCATTCATTTTCTTGCATGCTTCTAGATCTTCAAATTTCATCAAAAGGCAATCATGCATCATATGACCAAGTTCACCACAATAAAAACATGAGATTTTCTTTGTGAATGCATGTGTGTGTGCAACATGATTTTTCATGGCATTCATCGTGACACCAACAACATTTTTAGCCTTTTGATGCAAGTTTTGTTTCTTTTTCAAACTTTCATTTGATTGCTTTGTTGTTTGAGGAACAGATTGATTTGGAGACCCATTTGATGTGCTGGTTATATTAGAACTATGGACAAAAGATGTGTAGACTTTGTTTTCAAAATTCTTTTTGTTCACAGGATTATAACCCAGCCCCTCTCTTTGGAAATTCACTTTAGTCCCCAATATCTTGTTCAGATTTTCTTCCCCATTCACAAACTTACACAAAGAAGCATTCAGATCAAGAATTTCTTTTTCAAGTGATGAAATATGCAATTCATATGAAATGATCTCATTTTCGCAAGAAATGACTTTTTCATTCAATTGAGCAGTGATGGTTTGATAGCTTTCCATCTTTTGTTCTAACACAAGCATCTTGTCAGATTCATCAACAATCACAGATTTTCCTTTTTCAAATTTTTCAAGATTTTTCAATCTACTTTCAAGCAGGGAGATTTGAATTAGCATCGCACTGTTCTCCTTTTTGAGTTCTTCATTTTCATTTGCAAGTTTATCATTCATAATCAATTCATTGCAAATGTCATGATCAATAGAGTTTGATTCCATTTTGGTTCTTAGATCTTTTTCAATTTTCTCCAATTGATCAATTTTATTCTTGAGGGTAACATTCTCATTTCTCAAGCAAGCAATGGTTTCTTTGTGACATTCAACCTCATGCCTTAAAAGTTCATTGACGTTAACAAGCTCAGAACATTTATCACAAGAACCATTCTCATCAACCAAGTTTTCATATTTCTTTTTCAATTTTCTGTTCTCTGACTTGACTTTCTTATATTGTTTTTCTAACTCATCATAAGCTTCAACAAGATCATCAAGAGTAAATTCTTCAGAATCTGAATTTACCACTTCTACACTTTTGTCACTTTGTTGATCATCATCATCCGCCATGAGACATTTCAACCTGTCTTTCTCTTGAGCTTTAATCAACTGGTCCATAAGCTCCTTCGCCGTCCTACAAGAAGAAACAAATGAATACTTGTTAGAACTTACAGAAGCTTTCAATAAACTCAAAGCAGTAACATTATCATGATGCATCCTTTTATCCTGATTAGACCAGTTGGTCTCATCTAGAGGTAATGTGTGTGGACCATGATAAATTAATTTCCAGAGACAAGGATTAATAGAATAGATCACCACACACAGTTTACCTAGCCATGAATCAAAATCCGAACCAGTGAAGATTGGCATACAATTCATTGAGATATGTTCAGAAAAATTCATGATTGTAGAATGCACTATGATCACTCTGTAGATCGCAAGATCTAGGGACAACAGAGCCTCTCTCTGATACCAATTGTTGGGTCCTATAGTGCAAGAATACGGATCTAGAGGGGGGGTGAATAGATCATACTACTAAAAACTTTGTCCAATTAAAAACACAACTACCACGCAGCGGAAAGTACAAGATTGATAATTTAGTCTAAACAGGTTTAAGCTAGAATCACTCAATCTCACCAAGCTCACACGAATGCACGAACAGATAGGATAGTGAACACACAATCACAAGAATCAAAGCACAAGACACGGAGATTTTTAAGGTGGTTCGGGACCACGACGGGCTCCCTACGTCCACCCCTCACCAAATCGGTGAGGCTTCACTACACGCTACAAATGTAGCAACACGGGGACGAACCCCAACACACACACACGCTGGTTTCGCAGCAAACAACACACACGAGGCCTTGCCTCAACCTGCTGCCACAGCAGCATACACACACACACTTACACACACAAACACTAGGGAACACACCCCGAACCAATTCCTCACACGGAGTCACAACTCCGACCACACACACGTAGGCACTTCCTACACAACTACACGGGAGTAAACTCCCAATCACACACGCGGATATACTCCGCACAATCAGCACACATATATCAACATACACACTCGGAGACCCCCTTCTCCGAACACCCACACAAGGTATTGTCTCAAATGTATATGAATCAAAACATATATATGCTATGACCTCTCAACAAATTATAGAGATGAAAACTAGAAGTATGCATCAAGTATAAGGCTCCCCCTTCTTCAGCAAAATCTGATTCTCCTTGGCTCATTGACGGATGTTGATGATTTCAACATCATCTTCTTCATTTCCTTGAGTCGCTCCTCTTTTCTTTCTTCCAATCTCTTCTTCACCTGAGAGAGTAGATAGAAATATTAAGCTCAACCTTTAGGCTAATCTCAAACAAGAATATAGTGATGAATGGTTTAGAGATTCCCCTCTTTTTCACCTACACAAAATAATACATGAGCATTAGATATATTGTATCACAAAGAGTGCAGCTCATTTATATATGCAATAGATAGGACGTATGACGTTCTCCTATAATGCCTTAAAGAAGATTTTCAAGCTCTATCAACAAAGATCAGAATAAGGAAGATTTTGCAAAGATTAGAGCTCCCCCTCTTTAGAACAATCTGGCTCTTCTCAGTTGGTAGTCAGATGAACACGATTTTGGCGTCCTCTTGTTCTTCTCCTCGAACCGCTTCTTTTCTTCTTCTATCACGAGCTCCAAATCACAAGGGAAGTAGATCAGATTTGCTGTTGAAGACCTCTGGAGCTTCTCCACCGTTTCAGCCCTTTCTTCTCCTACAAGGAAGAACACACTTTGATTAGGGTTGATTTCTTGTGAATCTCGTAGCTCACATATATATATATAACTTAGAGAGCCCAAAAGACACATAAAACCCTCCTCACACATGTTAGAAACACCCTAGTATGATTAGGAACCATTGGGGGGTGTTTTGGTAAAGTTTCAAGGGGTTTAGGATGAGTTTTAAACACTTTCGTAACTCCCGTGTCGTAAGTGTCGACACCTGGTGTCGACACCGGCAAGCTGGACAGGCCAGAACACCCAAAACAGAACTCTGCCAGATAGGTGTCGACACCAGGAGTCGACACCTACACCCTGCACACACAAAATACATGAAAACAGAATTCTGGCTAATAGGTGTCGACACCAGGTGTCGACACCAGGAGTCGACACCTACTGGCTGGACACACAAAAAATAGCTCTGCGTGCTTCGGCGGTAGGAATTAATTCTCCTAGCTCCGAACTCCGATCGAAGCAAGACTGGAGGCGTTGGAAAGAGGACTCGCAGAGATAAAACATATAATTTTTATGGGGAGATCCAATGGTTGGATTGAAAATGGTGAAGACTGTAAGATAGTTTGAGTTTGAAAAATAACTAAAACCTCCATTAAATCAATGGGTAAAAATTGATTAAATGTTACCATAATCCCATGAAGATCAACCATGATTTTTCACCGTGAAAAACATGATAAAGCAAGGTGTTAGTTGACAATCAAGATCTTTACATCAAGCATTAACACTATGACCATGTTCATAATAAATTGCTTTGTTGAACCTATTCCAAGAGAGGAGGAACGAGATATCCTTTTAAATCCACATAGCAACACTTACCTCCTTGTTTTACCTGAGTTCACATTGTCCTTAAATGCTTGTTCTTTTGTTGAATTGTTCATGTAAGAATCATGGAGTTCCAATATTGAATTACCATTGCATGATCAACAAATTTAGAAGACAAGGCATGCAAAACAATGTTGAGTCACATTCCATGTGATCAATCCACAAGCTCATCAAACCACATATCATTCCCTCCATTCATTTAGCATTACTAAAGTACACATTCATGATATGTGGCTCAATAGGACATAATGCTCAATATGAGAGACTCAATATGACATGATGCTCAAAATGATATTTGTCCAAGTATGTTTTTCTAGACTTTCTCATTAAATACAAAGCAATCTCACCAAGTGTAGATACAATGTATGAACCTCAAAACACGTATGAGCCTTATTGTATCCCAAATGCATCCACATGTTGATATCCCAATAGAAACAGTTTGTAATCATTTCCTCAATCATTTCATACTTCATAGCTGGAGGATAAGTCAAGCACATGAATACACGAAGAACCATTCACACACAAGGCCAAGCAACAGAATCATTTTGTAATCATCAAAATCACATAAACAACAGAATAGAAGGCGATGAGTGAGAAATCACCCGAGAGGGAATGTGTGTAGAAGGAGGTGGGTGATGGGCCACCCGTATGGGATTGGAAGGTTGAGATGGTGATGCACCCTAAACAATAGCCTTAAGGGCCTGAATTTGTTGAGGGGTAAAATGATCTAATGCATGCAAAACTTGAGAGACCTTCTCATCATGTGGAGGAGACGGTCCCGAGAGAATAGCGGCTCATGATTGATGCAAGGGACCATAAGATTGGGTATTACCCATGGGTCGGGCAAGACCATAAGAGTGAGGACGTGGTCCCTTAGAAATTGAGGATTATAATGAACATGTTGAAATTGAGGATCATAAGATGTACTAGGTTGTGCATCCTCATGATTATAATTAGGATTAAACATGTTTGTTTGATTATCAAAGCGAAACATTATGCAAATAAGCAATATTCAATCAAAACAATTTGCAAAGATCACACAGATTGGGAGGCTTACGCTTGATTTTTTTACGTTAAACCTTGATGAATTAGATGATTTAATATGATTCACAGAAGGTAGGTGTTGATAGTTTTTCCTTTATGATGATGATGTTGTGATGGTGTGATCAATGTGATATGATGTGAAATATGGAAGTATGTGAGCAAGTGGTGCACTAACTCAAGCAAACAACATGGAATTAGAGCATATGGGCATGTCATCAATGTTGCAAGAGAATAAAGAAGGAAAATAAAAACACACGCTAGGGCGTAGAGCAAAGGAATAAAATAAAAACACACACCGTAGGTGTGGATCAACTAAAATAAAGAGAAAACAAGCAATATGATGAACAAGATGACAAATACCTAGATGTAGGAAAGTGTGATCGCCACCAAAGTAAATAATGTAGTGAAATCACAATAATTACCTTGGAAAGAGCCAGTTGAAGTCACTCTGATGTAAAACCGACCTAAGACCTATGATGATGTGATGAAGATGTTTTGATACACTTGATGTGAGACGAACTAGGATGCTATGATGATGATACCAATTGATGCGAGACTGACCTTGGACCTAAGTATGCAAGCATTCGGGTTAGGCAGCGGACTCACACTAGCGACTCACTCGCTTGGTGCACCTTAGTGCCCGAAGGCGACTCGGTGATGATGGAGAGGGTCCGAGGCGGGACCTTGGTTCTCCAAGAGTTGGCTAGCTTATTGCGGACCCCAAATGGGCCAAGGGAAACCCAAATCACGGGCGGTCAACACACCAAGCATGTGGGTTGAGTGGAAGCTCTCACAACTCGCCCGCAGTGGTCACTCAATTTGGTGGCAATTTAAAATCGGACACTCTCTCACCGCCGATGGAGTAACTATAGCAATACTAAGCTAAGCAAGTCCATTACAGCAATGAGAGATGTTCAGGAGCTCACCTAGCCGGCGTGAAGACGCCGACTCCGGCCGGAGATGGGGGCGAGCGGGGAGGCGAGGGTATGCACCCACATGCCGCGTCAGTGTCGCTTCAACTTGAAATTGAAAGGAGTACAGCACTATGTCCCATGAAAGGGGGGGATCTCGGGGTGGGGATTAATGTATTACAACCAAACGTTACCTCCACACAGGGAGGGGCCTTAAGCCAGCCAAGCGGGGAGGGGAGAAAGCGATGAAAACATAAGAGAAGAAGTTGATGACGGATCTGTCTAGTTCTGTGAGTGCTGACAGGGGGCTGAAGAATTGACTGCTTCAACTGTTACCAAATTTTGTTGGGGACGAAACCACCTGGAAACTCTTCGTAGGAGGTCGGGGAAGTCGTCCAAATTTTGTTAATTTCTTCTGTCGCCGATGCTGGTCTGTGTGGAGGCCCGAACAGGGAGGTAGAGTCTTGGACTGGCAGCTCCTAGTTTCCAACAGCATGTTGTAGAGGATGCCCCGACAGCTCCCAAACTCGGAATCAAGCACCGTCAGAGTCGTTGGAACCGTGGATGAGTCCTCTTCGCAGAAAAACTGACGAGGAAGTCAAACAATGCCTGAGAAGACCAGGGGACGCTGAACAATGATGACAGGTTGGTGCAGACTGTGGGTAGCAGACTCGCGTAGCTGAGGGAGAGAATTGATAACTCTGGATCTCGAACGCCGATCACAGTTCTGCTTCTTGATTCTGAAAGTAGACAGGGTGAGGAATAACTTTGCAGAAGATTTCTTGAACTGATTCTTCAAAGGTTCGTCGTGGTGAAGCTTTTACTCTGGTTCTAGTACTCAGGAGGGGCAGCTCTGCGCAGTTGTGGGAGAATGGAGCTCCCGGGCAGCACACAGCTCGGATGAAGATGAAACCACTTCCGTTGCGAAGAAGACAGGAAGACGCTTCCGTGGATAGCTCTTGGATCTTCAAACTTGCCGGGATGTGGGCGGAGTTGCTGCTGCAAGTTGCTGGTCTTCTACAGGTCTTCAACTGTGAACTAGGGTTGAGAGATGATGGAGAGGAGCAAGGAAGAATGGTGGAGATGAGAGAGAGAGGGGGGGTGCGACCCTAACCAAGGGGAGGGGTCTTGGGGGTGCCCTACGGCTGTGGAGGGAAGGGGGATTTGAATTCAAATGGCCTAGGGAAGTGGTGGGTTGTATGGGGGAGAGGGAAGGGTGCTTGGGGAAGTGGGTAGGGTAGTTGGGGGTTGGAGGGTGGCCTAGTGATTGGGGGATTCCACCTTGGGGTTGGGGGGGAGTTAAATGAGTGTATGGGGAAGGGGAGGGGTCTTAATGAGAGGTGAATGGGGAGGAGAGAGAAAATTTTGAATTTTGGGGTTGAGGAAGAGAGAGAGGGGGGACCCCTTAGAGGGAGAGAGAGAGAGAGAGAGAGAGAGAGAGAGAGAGAGAGAGAGATCTAGTGGGATTTGGAATTAGATTTCAATATTCATGCAATGGTTCATTAGTTCAAAATGAGGGGAATGGGGTCCTATATATAGGCAACCCACATTTTTACAAAAGTCCTTGACATTTGACTCAATGACAAATAATCGAAGGGGTAGGGGCGCCCTTAGGCCAATCCCAATGAATTGGGCCCAATAGCCTAACAAACCAACCTAATGACACAATACTTAGGAAAATGACTCACTAACCTAGGTACATGACTCAAATAAAGGGAAAATTATATGATATTGACTCAAAGAAAATGTGAAGATTACATGACTAGACTCAAAAATACATGACTAACATAATGGCGCTTGCCGACGAACAATCCGAGTCCGAAGAAAATGTGGAGGGGCAAGGGATGACCTCATCACACTAGCCCATGGGAGAGAGAAAACTAGATGTTGTAGAGGCAAACGGTCTAAAAGATAGCCACTAATAGATGACAAATAATCTTACGATAGATCGCTTGAAATCGGAAAATGGTTTGACGAATGGCCGCTAACGCACCCAGAACAGGTGCTTGGGACTTGTATCTACACCCCCCCTGGCCGGCCAGAAGAGCTAGGCTTCGTGCAATGAGTCCTGTGAACCTACAAAAGAGTGTAGACACTGAGAAAAATAACCCAATTAGCCCTTGGACAAGTGTAGTATCTATAATGCAATTAAACTACGGTGCATGAAGGAAGGGTGAATACCTGGGGGTTGGTGATTTTTTAACCCCTGTGAGGCGTGGAAAACAATAGGAGGATGTTTGAAAACGCAATGTGAATGCAAAAAATATGGAGAAAGAAGAGGGAAGATGCTATGGATGCAAAGGGACAATAGACAAAACTAAAGAAAAAGACACAAACTTAGACCAAAGGAACTTGATAATCCCTGGACCAGAAGCTTTATGGACGTGGAAGTAGCTTCTCCCTGGTTAGAAGTGGCTCCAGAATGTAGCAGCACTTCGTGGCAAACTCTAGAAATCTCCTCTTTCAAGCCATGAAGTCAAGGGCTCTATTTATAGGCCCCCAAACCGTAGGTTCAAGTTGGAGGGATAATGACATGAAAATAGGCCTGAAATTGGATAAATCTCGAAGATAATACTCCCAAGAGTCCTTAGAAACAAATAAGAGCTTCTGAGAGCCTCAATCTAGAGAGAAATCAAGGAATTAGGGACTCTAGTTCATCCACGGGGAAGCAGAGGAAGAACAATAGAGCAAGACTTTCTGTTCCAGAAACAGTCTTGCGATAAACCGCAAGGCTCAAGAAAACGGTCTAGCGATAGACCGCATGGCTCATTCATCCAGAAAAGATAAGATCAAAGAAACCCAGAAGAACTCTCTGCCTCCTAGCAGTCTAGCAAAGGACTGCCAACACCCTGCTAGCGGTAGCACGATAGACCGTTAGGCTAGTAGACATGGCAAAAGAGATAAAGACTGATAAATCTCTAAGTTAATCCACAAGACAATCCTTATCAGCCCTTATCCAGGGCCAATAAGCTGAAATGACAAGAAATCAGAGGAACCAGGCCCAACCAGGGAGAACAACCCATAAAATAGGCCCAAAATAGACCTAAAAACGACCCAATAACTAGTGAACAACTCGGGACATCATAAAAATAGATAAGGAGATGACACAACTCATTGGTCAGAAAACGAGTGTCAACAGATATCCCTTCTTAACGTCCTCTTTGCAGGGGAGCGAGCGGAGGTGAAGCAAAAGTCAAATAGAACATGGAGATGAAGCGAAAATGAAGTGGAGTGGACTGAAAAGCGGGCATTAAGGTAAACTGACATCCGTCCTCAACCAACAAGCAATAGGAATCTTCCAAAAAACTTCAAACCAATCACAAGGAATGGAAAAACCGAATGATGCATGCCTGGAGGAACTAACAACCAAAGGAAAGTAAAACACAACCAACCTCCTCACTGGAACAGACAACTGATAGGCGGTCGGAGTAGATGGAAAAGATTAAAGAGACGAGCAACTAGACTCCAGTCAAGAATCCTCAGCTAACCAAACCGAGCAAATAGACCGAAGGAAACCTTCCAACTCAGAGTTGAATGACTCTCCTTACTCAAGACCATGGATACATAGCTATCTACCAATACTGAGACATCTTAGACAGATGAGGGCACATGAATGCTCAAAGATGCGCATGATGCATGCTAGGCTAAAACAAAAGAAATCATCAAAACGAATGTAAAAAAAGGAAAAAAAAAAAAAGGAAGATACTCGAGAATAGTATTGCTAAACCGGACAAATCAGGGTCAAGATACTATCTGCAACCATGGCGTGCAAGATAGAACAATCATCCCTGAACTTTTCCAACCCAATGGCCTATCCAATGATGAAAAATGTGCACCTAGATCATCATCGTTTTGTTAAAGGGGAACATCCGATCCCAAAACACATGAATGACCAGCCGGTTCTCGAGGCAATATATCATAGATACCATATAGTTATGCATTAAGGGTTTAGGAATCGAGATACTTACCTAACTTACCTGCCTGGCGGGATGTGACGACAATCTGACATTTAAGCTTTTGACAATGAGAAAGGGTTAGCCATCAATAGCAATTAAGCTCAAAGGAATAAGTACGTAGCATATATGGAACAAAGAATAGAGCGAGTATATCATTCCAAATATCAAGACAATCATCCACTAAATGGTCTAGTAAAGGGCTGCATGGACTAACCTAACAGTCTATCGATAGACCGCTTGGGCAAGGGCGGTTCACATTCTTCGAGGGCAGAATTCAAACAATAAACAGTCTAGGTTCAGACTGCTAAGGATGGCATAACGGTCTAGCGATAGACCGCATGGCTCTACGAGATTTCAAAAACCAGAAACGCCCGTTCATTCTCCCACTCACTCAAACTCTCAACCCCACTCAATCTCGCCCCTACATCCATCCCGACGACGAGCCCACCGGCGACCACCATGAGCATTCGCACACCCCTAGCTCAAGATGGTGAAGAGGTGAGCCCTAAAATGCTTTCGACGGTGGATAGAGGATGAGGAAGTGCTGCCCACGGCAGTGACGAACCCACCGGTTGGAGAAAAAGGGCCATCGTCCCAAGCGGAGGTGGGAGAGGCTCCCACGGCGGAGGAGGGACCTGGGGAGGCCATGGAAGAGGAAGAGGATGAGCTTGCAGCTGAGGAAGCACTGGAGGCACCGGCCGGGAGACAGTCATCGGAGGTAGGCTGACGGCCAAAAAACCCATTTTTATTAGTTTTGAATGCATGCATGAGGGGGAATGAGATGGGAATGGGTCTAGGGACCCATTAAAATGCTTGTAAAGGCCTTTGGGTCATTTTCAAACCTTGGGGAAATGCGGCAGACATTGCCCATCCCCTGAGTGCCTAGCGGTCCTTGCAGTGACCACTAGGGAACCAGACGGTCCATGGAATGACCGCTTGGGAACCAGAGACGGTCCAGGGCACGACTGCATGGGAATCAGAGTGATTTTTTATTTTTATTTAAAAGTGCAATGCAATGTATGATGATGATTTATATGAATGACTAATTCTAATTATTAAATGCATGCAGGGGAAGAGACGGACCCGGATTTCATGATTGCAGGTTTGAGCAGTGTACCTCACACTAACGGACTTCTAGAGAGATAGGCTGGCAGGGATGGGGTTCGGCGAGCTATTGAGCATAGAGGTGATGCGGATTAACACAGCACTGCTATATACTACACGAGAGGTGGGATCCGATCAGCCAGGCATTTCTATTCCCGTGGGGACACTGTAGACACGCCAAAATTGACGCTTTGTTGATTAAATCTCATGTCACTATGTTGACGCCCCAAAGTGAACTTCAATATTTCCATAATATTAAGTTTTTCTATTTTTGTGGGTTTTCCGTTGCATTTTGTTGCATTTTTGTGATCCACGACCTGAAGTAGGGCGCGTTTTAAATAACGACCTTACCTAGGGCGTTTTCAAAGAAAGGACGACCGCAGGTCAGGGCGTCAATTCCTGGAATTATCTCTTTTCCAAAATAAAATGAAATAAAATACTTTTTATGATTAACGTCCTTTCTCAAGGCGTGTTTCTAAGAAAGGCCTCATTCTCAGACGTCTTTCAATATTTTTTCAAATAAAGAAGGGTTTTATTGCCAAAATTAAATCCAGGAAGAAACGCCCTGGCTTGGGTCGTGTTTTATGAAATGCCGTATGGGTAGGTCGTCAAATCATGATTTGATGCCCTGTTGAAGGGCGTGTTTCACCTCCGGTGTCTTACCTTCTTCCATCTTTCCCTCGCAGAGTCCTGCCTTGTTTGGTGTTCTTGCTCGATTGGGCTCTTGCTTTTGATAACCATTGCCATGGTTATCTCTTGTCCATGCTTATCCTTCGATCTGGACCTTATTTAAGGGACTCCTGATCGACCCTTATGAAGGTTACGAAGGTTACCCACGTTACGAGCTTGCAAGGTTACGAATAACTACGTTACTGAGGGAGACGAGCTTTAGAAGAACAGAGATTTATTGCCTTCTGCATCCTCTTCCTCCATCAACAGCAGTTTTTTCTGGTTGCCCCTCTACTGTCGTCAAGGGACAGCAGGGTGCTTTGGGTTTTGATTCGTTTCTGTGTGTTTTCATCACATCTCCATCCCGTTCATTATTATCATCATATCGTTAGCATCAATTTTTATCATCATATACCTCTCTTCCCTTAGTTCTATCTTGGGGTTTTTAAAAACCAAAACCAAAGAGGTGCGCATGTGTTTTTCTTTTCACCATCATATGGTTCTTTTGGGCTGATACTACTGAACGTTGGTTGATCCCTTCTTTGCTTTGTTTTTATTGTCTTTTTTGCAAGGTAATCAAAAGAAGAAAACCCTTCTCATCGGCCGGCCGATTGAAGAAGGAGGAAGGAGTTCACATCATCCCGCATTCCAATCTTCACCAAGTATTCGCGATCCCTTTTTATTATTATTGAGGTAACCCCTCTGGCGATCACACCTCCATATTTGCACCTCGTGCATGCTTTTTCTCCCCCTTATTTAGTCATTATTCTCCTTATTTTCATCATCATTATTCTTGCTCGTGAGTGATTGTGTGGGATTTATGCCCATCCATAAATTGGCGATCACGGTGGGACCTCCACTATTTTCTTTTTGATTACCATCTCCATTGGCACCCTCGCGTGCCCTTTCCCCTTGGCACCCTCGTGTGCCTTTTCCCCTTTGGCACCCGCGTGTGCCCTTTCCCCTTGGTACCCTCGGTACCCTTTCCTTTGTGCCCCTCGAGCACCCTCCACTGTGCACTCTGCACACTCCGGGATCAGCCAGTTTGTGTTTGCATATCTCCCAGAATTAACGCCTTCCACGAGGGCTTTTTTGATTTAACGCCCTTCACAGGGGCGTGTTTCATTTGATTAATGCCTCCTTGCAGGGCGTCTTTTGCATATCTTCTGCTTCGTTTCCTGCTTTATTACATTGTCTGAGAATTCACGCCTACCCCCAGGGCGTGTTATTTCTTCTTAGCGCCTGTCATCAGGGCATGTTATTTAATTCTCCTGCTTTATTCATACTTTGTTACACTGTCTGCGAATTCACGCCCCCCTTCAGGGCGTGTTATTGCTTATTAACGCCTTTCATCAGGGCGTGTTTTTTGATTTGACGCCCTCCTTTGGAGGCGTCCTTTCCTGATAGCGCCTTACCCCAAGGCGTGTTTTGCTTCTGCCTGTGAGCCCTCACAGAGATTGCACGACAGCCACGCTGCCGTCTCCTGCTTTGATAGCGACCCTTCCCAGGTCGTGTTTTTCCTCCTACTTTGGTAACGGCCTGTTCCAGGTCGTGTCTTTCCTGAGTTTTCACAGAAACTGCTTTCTGGCTTATTTTTGATTCATTGTTTAGCATATTGATTTGTCTTGATATATTGCTGTGATCTGCATTGATTTCCCTATACTTGTTGGTTTTTGGTTGAGAGACCTCCTCTCTCTACACTAGGATTCCACACACCCTTCTTGGAATCGGGACGACCCTCCATTGAGCATTCCGTCTCTTTGGACCGGATATCCCTTTTCCAAGACCTCCATAAGTCCCCGCACCCGTGGATTCCCTCACGGACGCCGGGCTGGTTGTACCCTCAAAGTACCCGGAGTTTAGAGATCCTATTCGTTGGTGAAGAGAGATGAAAACCTAGTTGACCCGGAGATCACACTCAGATCAAACTAGGTTTCATTTGGCAAAAGGAGTGAACTATTCACAAATAATCCACTTTAATCTCAAACATCAAACATTAAAACCTTCCGTTCTTTCCAACATTGTTTGCATAAACTTGGTTGGGTTGACTTGATTGAATTGTTTTGATTAAGTGCTTTTTGTGGAAATTCCTTCATTAAACATCCTCTCTCTTAAGTATGAAACTCCGTTCAGGTAAAATCATCAACATGTCAGGCAACGGGTACTCCTATGATGATGAGGATGAGAACATATTTGGTCAATATAAGGTCCCTCTCTAGGATTCCGTCTATTATGAGGGAAACTACCTCCTCCTCACCCTCATTATTCACAAGTTCATGTGGTTGATACCACTACTCACGAGGCGGACCCCTCGTCTCAAGTTCCATCTTCCAATACTTCGGGGAACCCTTCCCCATCCATCAATGTTACAGATTTAATCCAAGCTCTTTCTCAATTGGATGACTCCCAGCGGCAAGCTATTCAGGCCGCTTTGAAGGGGAAGTCAGTTCCCTCTTCTTCTTCCAACCCCCCTCCGGCCATGAGTGGCCACCAGATTATCAATGACCAGGCGGTCTTGCATAAACCCCCCTCTCGTCCACAAACGCCTACTGCGGCCATGCCGGCTCAGCAGGCGAGCTATTCAGCGGTTAGGCATCAATCTTCCCAGCCTCCTCGGATTCTACGAACGCCTATACCGCATTCCTTTGTTCAGAATCAGGCCCCAGTCGAGCCCGATACCAAGAATAGTACAGAGACCGGGTGGGACCTTCCCTTTCGGTTACAGATTTAGTTACTGAGAAAATGAAGCCCGAGGAGGACTTCATCATATTTGCTGATAGGTGGCGGTCTATGGCCGAGAAACTGAAAGACACATTGTCGGAACAGGAGCAAGTAAAGATGGTTATTTCTAATGCAACTCCTCAATTCCGGCATATTTTGGCCATGAACCGGCTGACGACTATGGAAGAGCTCTATGAAAGAGCTCGTTATATACAAACACAAATGAAGGACTCGCCCATCATGGGCATGTTTGAGCCGAAGCCTTGGCTATTTAAGAAGAGTACAAATGTCAACAGCGGGCCCACGACCGAGGGCACTGTCACAAATGAGCAGGTTGGCGTAGTTGGCCACCCCCACCACCAATCGAACCCACGACCTCCGCCACCTCCACAGCAAAACCCCCACTTTACCTCCACTCCACAACACCACTTCGCACCCCAACCTTCCTTTGCTCCATCACCAAACCAAGCGCCCCGCACCGACCCTCCAGCACCACCACAATACCATCAAGTCCCCCCACCTACCAACTACGGCCAACAACAACAACGGAGACCACCACTTGGCCCCAAAAGGGCCCATTATCCGCCACTCCTAGAGAGTCTCCCTGATATTTTCAATGCTTTAATGGCCGCCAACCTGCTCGTCTTGCCGAAAGAAAGAACGGTGTGGCCCGCTAATGTTGACACATCCCGTTACTGTGCTTTTCATCGCGCCCCTGGTCACAACCTTGATCGTTGTTTCCACTTCAGAGATCATATTTATGATTTGAATGACCAGGGCGGCATCAACTGGGATGAGATGAGGCAGTTCATTGCTACCATGAAGGAAAGAAGGCCTCCTCGGCAACAGCAAAATCAGCAACCTCAACAGCCAGCTCCGCAGCAAGTTCAACAACAGCAAGCTCCAGCACCCCAGCAGGATATGGGGATTATCCGTAATCCACTGCCGGAGCACGCCCCTAATCAGCACGTGAACCCTGTCACGTCTCTCTACGAGGTGGAGAGAGGGCAGGGATGGCACGAAGAAAATGCCTCTGTCGGGGCATTTCATCATGATCCGAATCAAAATCAAACTCCGCGCCTTTTGCGCACCCTTCCTTCTTCTTCCGTTATTCTCCAATCGGGACGTTCTCTTCTACGCCCCGTCAACCCATCTACCCCCACCAATTCTACGGCCTTGCCTGCCCGCTCTCTTCTTACCCACTTGCCACCCCCGCAGCCTGCCGCTTCTTCATCCATCACCAATCCCACACCCGCGCCGTCCAGGCCACTCCTACTTCGCTCACCGTCAGCACCTGCAACGCCCACCACCACTACTCCCCCACCGGCAAGGGTACCTCCACCATCAGTTCAACCACCTTTTGTGCCCCGATCTCTCCTTATTCCACCACCCGCCAATGCTCCTCGCATTCGGGTATCCCTCTCTTCTCCTACGCCTCCCGCGGGGGCATCTTTGTTAAGCCCCACCACCATGCCTCCTACGGGGGCATCCCTTTCATTGAATTCTCCTTTGATATCCCCGAGCGGGGTCTCTGCTACCAACATTCCTTCTTCTTCTTCTAACCCTCCTCCTATTCCTGCCCCGACAGAGGCGCGTCAAGGCGTAGCGCCGCTCCGTAGTGGACGGATATTCCACCGTATTTTCCCACAGAGAGAGCCAGAGCCTGTACAGGGGCCGCAAGAACAAGAACAGGAACAAGAGTCAGTGCCAGGGACTCAGTATGATTTATTAAAGCACTTGGACCGCACTCCAGCCAGAATATCTATTCTAGAATTGATCAAACGGTCCACCACTCATCAGCTGGCCCTAAAGGAATATCTGCAGAAGGTCATGGTCAACGAAGACATTCCAGTTGAGCAAATAGTCACAGTTTTGACACCTGCTAGCAGTCAGCCGGCAATCACTTTTCATGAGCATGAGCTAGCACCTCTTCCGGCAAGAAAATATACTCTGTGTATCACAGTCGACATCAACAAGGTGGCTGTCAAGCAATGTTTGGTGGATACTGGGGCATCCATCAATGTTTTGCCACCGAGTACTTTAAAGTTGTGCGGCATTCCTGAAAGTCAAATTCGGCCGTCCACCATAACGGTCACTGCGTATGATAACACAAAGAAGCCTCCTCTAGGCATGATCACTTTGAAAGTAAGTTTGGGTCCAGCTTCCATAACAGCAGATTTTCATATCTTAGACATGGATCCAACATTTAACGGCATTCTGGGCCGCCCCTACATTCAGCAGCTTGATGCGGTGCCATCTACAAATCATCAATGTATTAAATTCCCCCACAAGGGCCGCATTATCAAGGTAACCAGTATGCCGATCCTGCCAGAGGAAGATATTCATGCGGCTTCGTCAGTTCCTTCTATTTGGCCCGCCAACAAGCCATTATTATCTGTACTGGACGTCCCTCGTCCACAGCCAAGGCCGTCTGAGACCGTCACCACAGTTGCCATGACACCCCTACCTTCCAAGGGGAAGAAGAAAAAGAATATGATTAACACCCCTGGTTGGAACATTCTATTAAAAATGGGGTATCAAGACGGCAAAGGCTTGGGTGCCAATTGTCAGGGCAGGATTAGGCCCATCAAGCCGCAGAAACTGCTTGTACGAGGCGGCTTGGGCTATAAAGGGCCCGGTAAAAATGAAGAAGAGCCATGGGCATCTATGACTTCCACTTTCAAGCCAGATCGCCAACCACTCACCTGGACATTGAAGACGCATTTTGTCACGGGTGGCATTCAGAATAATGAGCAGACCACCATAGTTACTTCATTGCTAGATTGTCAGGATGTTCACGCCAGACAGTTTGCTCGGCATATTGCCCCACTGGCTACCTATAAAGCCCTGGAGTCTTTAAGGCCAGACAAAAGAAGGAAAATGGATGATCCGGAATGTGATTGGTACAGGTGGTTCGACATGAATGACATCACTATTTCTTTGAGCCGCCTGTTCATGCCGACAGATCCGGAATGGCCGCCGCTGATTCAAGAATTGATTGAGATGCCAGCTGTGATTACAAACAAAAGGCAGTTGCTAAGTGACTTTACAGATACAGGAGAGCTAGATGTCCCCTTTGAAGAAGGTTTTACCATGGATAGGTTGTGGGCCGGCCTCTTTTCCCTCACTTCTGTGCATCCATCTTTGCTTGCTTCTCTATATTCTCGTTGGTTTGGTCACGTGCCATGACCACCACCGATTACAATCAACTTGTCTCCTGATTCAATTCAGATTTCCCTCCCGATTCCTCCCTCGCTCCTCGAGCGTTTTTCCGAACTCTCCATCTCGCCCCCGCGTGGGCCATCACTGATTAAATCTTTCTCTGATCTTTCAATTTCCACTCCCCCTGCTATTCTCCCTTCACATTGCATCCTACTTGAAAAAGAAAATAAAAATGAAGAAAAAGATAAAAATGAAAAAAAAAACGCCGATTTTCCAACTTTCCAATCCTCCATCTCTGTTGAGGAAACCTCCTATTTCTCTCCCGAGTGCGTCCCGACCCAGGGGCCGCTCTTCCAAGATTCCTTGGTAAGTCTCTTCTCCCCCTCCGGTGAGGGGCCCTCTTCTATATCACCTCCTGTACCCGCTTTTTCACCACCTTCTTTTCTTTCTAATCTAGCTAGTTGCTCCTCCTCTTCTTCTAATAAAATTCATGGGGTAGATTCACATAAGAAATCCAAGGGTAAGCAGATTCCTCGCAGGTTTCTGTTGGAGTTGGCTATCAGATGCCAGGCTTGCTTAGCTATCCCTGAGTTTACGGAAGATCCGATCATCCTGCCAGAGTTAGAATATGAAGATGCTGTTGCTCCTTATGAGGGTTTGGGTGTTTATGAAATTATGAATGATGAAGACCCTATTGAAGAGGGGGATGAAAGTTATGAAGAATATGAGGACGAGGCTGATGCTTTTGCTAGTGGTATGAGAAGATTCGACGATCCATCAGCCTCCGTAGAAGAACCTACCAAAGAAATTAATCTGGGTACCGAGGAAGACCCTAGGATTGTCCTCATTAGCAAGAATTTGCCATCCTCCGAGGAGGAGGCGCTCATTTTAGTTCTTCAAGAATACAAGGACACGTTTGCTTGGAGTTATGAGGATATGCCGGGATTAGACCCTGCGCTCGTTGAATATCGTCTTACACTTAAGCCAGGGTCTGTCCCGGTCAAACAACGGTTGAGGCGTTTCCACCCTAATATGGCTTTAAAGATGAAAGAAGAGGTCGATAAGCTTCATAAGGCTAGATTTGTTAGAGTTGTCCTCTATCCCAATTGGGTGGCTAACATTGTCCCGGTTATGAAGAAAGATGGGAAAGTTTGGATTTGCATAGACTTCCGAGACCTCAACCGGGCGTGTCCTAAAGATGACTTCCCCCTCCCTCATATTGATGTTCTAATTGATAACACGGTAGGATTTGAGACTCTTTCATTTATGGATGGCTTTTCAGGTTATAATCAAATTCATCTGTCTGAAGAGGATCAAGAGAAAACATCATTCACTACACCGTGGGGCACATATTGTTATGTGTTCATGCCCTTTGGACTTAAGAATGCTGGAGCCACCTACCAGAGGGCTATGATGGCAATTTTTCATGACATGATTCATATTTATATTGAGGTATATGTGGATGATCTGGTTGTAAAATCAAGGACAAGGATTGAGCATCCTGGGGTTCTGGCTAAGGTTTTACAAAGATCACGAGAATATCAATTGAAAATGAACCCCAAGAAGTGCGTATTTGGCGTTTCTTCAGGAAAATTGCTTGGTTTCATTGTTAGTAAGAGGGGAATTGAAGTTGATCCCAACAAGGCAAAGGCCATCAGAGATATGCCTCCTCCCAAGAATTTGAAGAAAGTTCGAGGATTGATCGGGAGGTTGCAATTCATTCGCCGCTTCGTCTCTCAGCACTCACAGAGATGTAGGCCGTTCTACGAGCTTACTAAGCCGGGAGTCAAGTTCAATTGGGATGACAAGTGTCAGGTAGCCTTTGACGGACTAAAGGATTATTTGGCCAATCCTCTTGTCCTGAGGCCGCCAATTCCAGGCAAACCACTTATTCTCTATGTTTCTGTCCTGGATGACTCCGTAGGTGCTGTCTTAGCTCAAGTGGATGAAGAAGGTAAGGAGAGGGCAGCATACTACTTGTCTAAGCTTCTTAACCCCTGTGAGCAGAGGTACTCAGCCATGGAAAAGACTTGTGCAGCTTTGGTTTGGGTAGTTTAGAAGTTAAAATACTATTTCCTAGCTCATGAGGTGCACCTCATTGCTCGCATGAATCCAATTAAATTCCTCCTTGAAAAATGTGTCCTCACTGATCGATTGGCACGCTGGCAAAGCTTCCTTTCTCAATTTGACATCACTTACATTCAGCAAAAAGCTATCAAGGGTTATGCCATTTCCGAACATCTTGCTTACCACCCTCTCCCCCGATTTGATCCTGTCAATTCAGAGTTCCCAGATGAAGAATTAATGTCCATTAATCAACCCCACGATCCTATGTGGACATTACATTTTGATGGAGCTCTTAATTCTCAAGGAAGAGGGATCGGCATGGTTCTTTTAACGCCTGAAGGGGTCACCATTCCATTTGCTGCTCGGCTCACTTTCCCCGTCACCAATAACATAGCCGAGTATGAAGCTCTTTTGGCCGGTCTTCAAACCGCTCATCAATATGGTGTCACTCATTTGCGAATTGTCGGTGACAGTCAGCTTATTCTACGCCAGGTGCTTGCCAAGTGCCGCACTATCAATCCTAGGCTCAAGCCCTACCAGGAACTCGCTTCAGCTTATGCCAAACTCTTCACTAAATTGATCTTCGTTCATGTCCCGCGCAGCCAGAACATCTTGGCTGACGCTCTTGCTTCTTTAGCTTCCGCTTTAGTCTTCCCTCCTAAACGAGATTTTCACGTCCCCCTGATTCATCAGCGTGACACTCCAGCTATTAAGGATCGTGCATTTCTCGATATCAGGGATAAGGTGCTTGAGAAGGACAGGCAGAAGGAAGCTCTTAAAGGCAAAGAGGTCATGCTATTGGATTGGCAAGAAGAATTGGCTGACGAAGAAAAATCTTGGTATTATGAGATTGCCAGATACTGTAATGATCAGTCTTATCCCGAGGAAGCCACTGTAGAAGAGAAGAAAGTGATTAGAAGAGTGGCTCAGCGTTATGTTTTGGTTGGAGGTGTGCTCTACAGAAGAGGGCTCACCGGTGTTTTATTAAGATGCCTCGATGATGATGAATCTTGGAAAGTTGTGGAAGAGGCGCATTCAGGAGTGTGTGGTGGTCATGTGAATAGCCAGATGCTAGCTAAGAAGATTCTTAGGCTAGGTTTCTATTGGCCCACCCTAGAAGAGGATTGTTCTATCTATGTTCGAAGGTGTGTTAAGTGCCAACTGCACGCCGACAAGATTCATTCTCCTACTTCTTCACTCCATCCTACGTCCTCCCCATGGCCTTTTTCCATGTGGGCTTTTGACATCATTGGACCTCTTGGTGACTCGAACCTCCTCACGAAGCAAAAGTCGTTCATCCTGACGGCAACGGAATACTTCACCAAGTGGGCAGAAGCAGAAGCTTACGTGGAAATTAAAGCGTCAACTGTCTGCAAATTTATCATGAAGAACATCATCACGAGGTTCGGCATCCCGAGTACCATCGTCACCGACAATGGACCTCAATTTATCTCTCAAGAGCTCAAGGATCTCTGCAACAGGTATAACATTGCATTGCATCATTCTTCTCCCTATTATCCGCAGGGCAATGGCCAAGCAGAGGCCACTAATAAAACTTTGATCAAAATTGTTAAGAAAACGTGTGAGGCTAATAAATTTTCGGACTGGCCAGACAAGCTGGTTGAAGCTCTTTGGGCCTATCGCACTTCCATTCGAACTCCCACTGGGCAAACTCCTTTTGCCCTTACTTATGGAATGGAGGCAGTAGTCCCTTATGAGATTCTTACTCCCTCTCTACGAGTACAATTGGATAAGGAGCTCTCTATTAATGAACGTCGTGATTCACTCCTTGTCCAGTTGGAACTCCTCGATGAGAAGCGTCTGGTCGCCGCGGAGCATGCGCGCGTTTATCAAAACAGGCTCTCACGTTTTAATCAAAAGAAGGTAATCGAGAGAAAATTCAAAGTCGGTGAAATGGTAATCAAAAGAATTTTTGTAAAACCCGGTGGCCCACGTTCAAAGCTCCAACCAAATTGGGAAGGGCCGTTTGTTATAAAAGATGTTTATCCTGGCAATGCTTATAAACTAGTTAATGCTGAAGGAGAGGAATTAACTCACCCATGGAATGGTTTGTATCTCAAGAAATATTACCCCTGAACAAAAATCCAAACAAAAATTGAAAAAACTTCAAAAATCCAAAGAAAATAGAAATCTCCCAAATAATCCAAAAAAATTGAATATTTCCAAAATCAACAAAAAAATGATTTTCTTTCAGCTCTCCTTTTGGGTTGACACGGCACGCCAAGGTACACGGTCCGAATGGTCAAAATTCAAAATTCATTCATTAGTCTTGCTAATTTAAAATGGGGGTTGACCCCGCACACACTACACGCTTTACCCTTGAGCTCAAGCAGTGCAAAATTTGATGGAAAGTCAAAACCTGACTAAAGGCGAAAGACAATATCCATTCTTTTCTTCTTCGGCCCACAAGGGAGGAAGGGAGGTCTCGAGGTAGACATGCCAAGCCTATCCGCCGCCCTAGTAGGTGGAAGTCAGGGCCCAAAAGGGAACAAATGCCACAAAAAGCCCAAGTACAATTAGGTTGTTCATCAATGCAAATCAATTCCAAAGTGAAAGTCAAATGGTGAAAAGAAAAGCATGTCAAGAGGGCAAAGTCCCCGCAAGGAAAACCTTGGGCGTATGCATGCAGTGAAAAGAGGCAAAAGGCAACAAAGCTTCCCTACGCCAAAGACCGAACCCCAACAAGCATAGGGTAGGGGAGGTAGCTTTGTCTCAAGCATCTCTGAATCCCTTGTGGGCTTCCTTATATCTTCTCTTTTATTTGTGGAAAAGTCATGAACCAGCAGGATGGTCGAGACGAACCAAGGAGAATGCACTGCACGAAATCTTGTGTATAAGTTCAACTATAAGCACGCCAACCCCCCTTTTTAATTATTCAAGAAAGGTTAATGGATCCTAGATGGTGACCGAGTAGGACCCACCACCTTAATGGCTGTGCCAGCCCAATTTGGAAATAATAAAAATTAACGCCTTTGTTCAAGGCGCGTTAAAGTTAATTCACGCCCCTTTTGAAGTCGTTTCTTTAAAAATAATGCCCGTGGGCAGGTCGTCTTTTCAACAAAATTCAAAAATCTTTTTCAAATTCACGCCGTCTCCTAGGGCGTCTTTTATGTGAGTAACGACCTAATCTAAGGCGCGTTTTTCAGAAAATACCAAAATATATATATATATATATATATATATATATATAAATGAAAGGAATAAAAATACACTCTTCATGATGCATGACTTACATTTTTTGCCTGGATATCTTTAGTTATTGTTTGCATATGTGTGCTTGCATGATGCATTTCCCATTTTTTTGGTTATTTCATTTTGCCTTATTTGATTAAAGGCTTGGCCCCTTGACCCATTATTAAGGTCAGAATATTGACACCCCTTGCTCACCGGGCAAGGGGCCAAGTCGAACAGATGAATTAACCTATTTTTTAAGTGTAAGCTACAGCTATAAGTGCAGGGCAAAGCGAAGCGAAAAAAAATGAAGAACGTGGAAAGAAACAAAGTGCACAACCACAAACCACAAATATACAAGTGCTCAGGTAACCAAAAGCTCAAATCTCATATATATATATATATCATGTCTATCATGTACAGGTGTGAGGGTGGAGGAGTACAAGTACAAGTCTCTCAGCTCTCGCCTCCACCCTCCTCTCTCCTGCTCTCAACCTCACCCTCGGCGTCCCGAGGCGGTGCTGGTGGAGGGGGCATGGAGCCTCGTGAAGCTGCCAGACCTCGAGCCTGGTCCCCTGTCTCACTCCTCGGTCGGAAGGAGGAACCCGCCACGTAGGAAGAGCCGCCAAGGCTGAACCCTGCTGCTCGCGCCCGCTCCCGGCCTCGCTGCAACAGCTCCTCGGCCACCCGTAGCCGCTCCTGAGAGAGGACTAGCTGGGTCCTCAAATCTGTCAACTCCCGCTCGCGCACCGCACCCAGCTCCTGGTGCCGGGCAAGGTCCGCTCGGTACTCCTCACGCTCACGAGCACGCTCCTCGCGCTCCCTGGCACGCTCTCGCCTCTCCAACTCAAGGGTGACTCGTAGCTCGGCCACGTCCTGAGGTAGCTCCTCCCGTCGTCTCAGGGCCCTCTGAAGCTCTAAGATCCGCTGATCACGGATCGCCAACTCGGTACATGCCGCCTGTAGCTGAGTGGTCTGCAAACAGGTAAACAAATCATCAGTTTCACAGTTCAATAATTCACGAAATAAAATAATAACATGTGGCTGAAGGTAGATCACGCACCTACGAGCTCGTCACACGGAAGCCCTCATCAACGCAGGTCATGGCTACTCGGAGCTCCTCAGTCTGCAAAACAAATTTCATCAGTGCACGATTATATATAATCATTGATTGAATAAGGTTTTGAGTTCAGAATTTACCCGTGAAGCAAGGTCGCGCTCCGCCGCCTCGGCTCGTGCTATCGCTCCGGCCAGCTGCTCTGATAGTGCAGTCGCCTCTGCACTAGGCCCCCTCGAGCTGGAGGCCTCCCCTGGGTCTCTCCTCGCTGCTCCCTGCTGGGCACGCTGCATTCATTAATACCGTCAGTGGCTAATCATCAATAATTCAACAAAAATTCATTTGCATATAGGAATAATTTAAACACTCACCAGGGTCTCCAGGTCTGCCCGTGTGGCTGCCAGCTGGTCCTCTAGGCTGTGTAGATGGGCCTGGGCATCCATCGCTGCTATGTCCCGCGCATCCTGCATTCATTACATGTTAGTTGCATAATAGACATGTATAAGCATTGGCATTTAGAAATAATTGCATTCATACATACCCCTAGGACCTTCATCTGAGGTCTGCCGGCGTGAACCTCCCAATAGCGCTTGAGGTACTCGGAGCTGTCGGTCGCCTGGGAGGTGATTCGGGTCCCGCCTCGCTGCCAGTCGCCGTACTGGTCTGCGAACCGAACTCTCCAGTCGATCGCTTTAGTGCGACCGCGGGTCTTCTTTCCTATCCTTCGTGGCTCCCCAACCTCAACCCACTCCTGGTGTAGGCCGAGGGTCCTCATCACCAACCGAAGCCGTAACGGCTCAATCTCGCTCAGGCAGTGAACCCACAGCTCACGCCCAAAGCGAGGTCGCCCCGCTACGACCCACGGCTGGTCGTCATCCGTCATCCCCTCGTAAGGCCTCCATCGCACCTGCATTCATGACATACATATCATCATTCCATCATAAGCATAATAGATTCATAATAAACACAAAAGGAAATGCATGACATTCATCATACGTACCAGCGAGGGAGGGAAGTCGCGGAACTCTCTCCGTAGAACCCACAATTCGTAGCCGAGCGGGGCGCCGAAGACCACCGGCAACCAGCGTCGTGCTAGAGGGAAAGCTCCCTCACCTACAGGCCGTGGGTCAACGCGCCCCATCGGCATGTATAGGTGGCTCCACACCTGCATCCATGCATTGCATTAGTAAGGCATTCACTTGCATAAAAGAAAAAGAAAAGGAAAAGATGAAAAATACATACCTGAAGAAAAGGTGAAAAGCCACTGACAGTCGTCTCACGACCTGTACCCAAGGACAGGTCCGCTAGCAGGTGCGCCAGCAGCGCCGCTCCCTAGGCGAAGCTATCGACTCTCTCCAGGTCCTCGAGGATGCCCAAGAACCGTCAGTTGATCACGTCGGCCTTCGTCCCCAGCAATAATCTCTGAGCAGCAGCAGCAGGAACCTCCTCAAGTCTCGGTCGGCTCTCTCCTGGTCAGTCGGGTCCTGGCAGTATACCTCCATCGCCCCGTCGGTCAGCCTCTGAGCAAACTCGTCTAAGGTCTCCCCTGACCTGTGCCTGGCGTCTCCCAAACCCATCACTGTAGTCAAATCTATGCGGAAGATGGTCCTGCACTCACTAGGTACCTCATAGACCATATCCAGCCCTAGCAGCCTCTGGGCCATCTCCGTGTAGTCAGGATAGGTGAACCCGCTCACGGCCTCACCATCTACCCTCAACCCTGTGATCCTGGCCACATCCTCCAAAGTAGGAACCATATGCCCCCAGGGCATCAAGAAAGCACGGCTAGTCCTATCCCATCTCTCACGTAGAACCTGGATAAGCGCTAGGTCAGGTCGGAATGGCTCAATGGATAGGAAGGCCCCAAACCCCATAGTGTCTACCCTAGCCCTCTGAAACTCGGGGAGACCATGGTATGCTGCCCGAACCATGACCCAGGAGATCCTGGTCCTCATCAACCCCTGCATGCATAAAGAACAAATTTTGGCTTAATTGCGTTGTTTATTCATGATGAATTTCGTTAATTGACTTGGTTTAAAATTGTTGAGGTTGAGTTTAATTAACGACCATTCCCAGGTCGTGGCTTTTTCAATTCACGCCCTTATGGAGGGCGTGGTTCTTAATTGGGTTTGAATTCATGACCTACCCAAGGTCGTTTCTTCTTTAAGAAACGCCTCTGAGTGGGGCGTGGTTCTATGCTTAATTTCTAAATTCCTATGGTTTTCCATTTAACGCCCGCCCTGGGGTCGTTTTCTGATTAAGTCACGCCTCTGTGGGGGGCGTTGTTTTCACATTGGGTTTGTTGGGTTATGCTAATTAAATCTGAATTAATGAAGAGACGGCCTCTGGTTTGGGCGTCTCCTATTCAATTAACGCCCTGCTAAGGGACGTGGTTTTATAGGATTTTTCAGAAAACAAAATAAAAATGACAGCATGCGGAATAATTCATGGAAATATTTTTAATATATGTGAGGGCATGGAAATTGATGAAAATAAATAGCATGAAGCAAAAAATGACGAATTTAAATATACGACATGCTGTAGGGCGTGTTCTCATGGAATTCTTTATTTTGCAGGAAATTAATTGAATTAACGCCCTGAAGTAGGGCATTTCATGTTTAAATCACGCCCTATTGGGGGGCGTCTCTTTTTGGGGTTACAGAGCTAAACCCGACGGCTATGGAAAATTGAAATAAAATGAAATAAAATAAAAAAATGGGAATTGGGGAGAGGGCCTACCTTCTTGTGCTTCTGGACCTGTGGCCGTGGCCTCGGTTGCCTGGGTCGCCGGAGCTGGCCGTGGGGAGCAACCGCCGCCGTGGGCGGTGGTTGATCACCCCCTCCTTCTTCTTCTCCTTCTTCGTTTTGCTCCTCGTCCCCTTGTTCTTCTCCTCCTTCTTCGTCTCCTTCGTCTTCTTCATTGGCCTCTTGGCCTTCTTCAGCCTCATTGGTGGTCATCGCCGGAGCTTCGTCAGTCGCTGCCGTTGCATCTTCTTCAATCGCCACGATGGCCTCGTCCTCGGCATGGGCAGCCTCCAAATCGACCACCTCCAGGGCGGCCACCCTCTGTCGCTTGACTGATCCACCGCCGTTCATGGCTACGGCTAGGATTAGGGTGGAAGATCAGAGGGAGTTTGAGAGAGGGGTCTCTGCGGTTAGGGTTTCAGAAAGGGGGAAATGAGACGGTGGAAGGAGGAAGAAGAAAGGGGATAAGGCCTTTTTAGTACTCGAAAAGAAGAAACGCCCTAGGGAGGGGCGTGTTTTGTTAAAGCGACGACTAGGCCTGTGGGCGTGTTTTTAAAAATGGACGATGATGATTAAGGCGTGATTTTGTTTTGCATGGGGAATGATAACCGTCGTCAGACGCATTGAAGAGGCGTTGATTGATGGGATGGAAGTAATTATTGCTGATTTTGATTAACGCCTGAAGTGAAGGCGTGTTTCAGATAAAACGTGACTAAGGAAAGGGCGTTACCTTTGAAGTTTAACGAATATATTCTTTAGAATTTAAATCAACTAACGCCCTGTTTTAAGTCGTTATTCAATTAACGCCCACTCTGTAGGCGTCTTATTATTCAGGCTGAATGTTGGAAGTGACCTATGGTGAAGGCGTCCTTTTATGAATTTACGTCCTTTCTTGAGGCGTTATTTGCAACAGAATCACGGGTTTTGGAAGATATTTGATCATAATCATGTTGAAATTGGCTCAATCAGAAAACAATCATTATTATTGATTTGAAAATGGATTACATTGACTAATGAGCCACTTTGGGCCTTAGCTTTCTCAAAGCTGTTACATAATTTTTCCACTGTTCTTTGTCTTCCTCCAAGCTTTCTACAGGTTGATGAAGCTTGTTAATTTTCCACAGGGCTTGGATTGTGATAGCCTCCTCCCCATCTTCATTGCTGCCTAGGTCCCCTGATTTGATTGGAGGAAGATGAGAGATGTCTTCTAGTTGTTGCCTTGGAAGTCCAATTTGAGGAAGGCATCTGTGAGAGTTGTACAGTACGAAGTCCGAAGCGCCAATGAGACGAAGGTCCGTCCCGGTGGAGAATCGTGCACGAAGTTCCTGCATTTTGAGTATACCCGGGGCGCAAGTAAAGAGGTTCTTTGGCATTACCTTAAGGTGCTCTCTCCATTCCACTCTCTTCTTGATTTGAGGGATGCGGTTCGTCACCCTGTTGCTTATTCCTAACGAGCCGGTGATATAAGAAAGTGGGCTCTTTGAGAAAATTCTTGATGATTGATGAGCTTCATCGCATGGATCGAATTTGAAATGGAGATCTACCCAGCTAGAGAGGGCTACCATGCATCCATATATGGGTCTTCCCATCGCCGCCGAGGTAAGCCCACTATAGAGGTAGGCTAGGATCGCCGGTCAAACTCTTTCTTCTTCCCATAAGCTCACCACCGCGCTTAATTGGGCCTCCTCTAGAAAGTCCTCCGTGGATGGGAATAAGAGTGCTCCTGCCAAACACACCACGAAGGCTTTGGTCACTCTTTCTATCTCCTCTTCATCTTTGGCTTGATCCGCTCTTTTGTACACCCATGAGGCGAGCTTCAAGAGGTTGATTCCTTTAGTAACCTTGATTTGATTCACTAGGTTTGGGCTAGGTATCAAGCTTGTTAATATCTCGTGAGAGGAGATTGGCCTTGGCATGATAGCCATCTTTTCTTCTTCTCCTTGTTTCATCCTTTTCAAGCCTAATATCAACTCTAATTCTTCCAATAGGATGGTGGCTTCAAAAGTGGAGAATAGAAAGGTGTGAGTGGAAGGGTGCCAAAGTTCAATCAATGCTCCTATGGCAGCCCAATCTAAGTGAATTTGGTCATAGTGTTTGGCATGGGTTACAAGGCCAAGAAGATGCCATCTTGCTAGGTAGGCCCTCATGTCAGAAGAAAATTTGGAAAGGATAAAGGGGAGCCATTTGTTTTTAGTAAATCTCCTAGCTCCTGGCACATTCCGGTAATCCTGTGGAAGAGAAGAAAGGAAAAGAATGCACAGACAGAGCAAGTGAGCATGCAGAGAAACAGCAGAAACAGTAAAACGTTTTTGGAACATAAAAATATACATTACCTGGTTCATGGAGAGCCTGCTGCTTATGTGCTCATTAATCTCAGTCAATCTGGGAGTTGAGGACTTTGATCTCTTGAGCGCCCTCTCCATCTTCAGCTTGCAGGAGAGGCTCGGACGGTTGCGGAAGAATAGAAGAACAGAAGAAGTAGCAGAAGAGCAGAGAATTCAGATGATTGCCGTGATTAAATCTAAGGAAAGCCTGCCTTTTATAGAGGATTGAAGGCCCTAAGCTTGTTCGGAGTTGCAGAGATTGATTGGCATCAGGACTGTGTTTTACTTTCGATTTGGAAACGGAAGCTTGTGCTTAATTCACGCCTTCTGTCAGGGCGTCAATTCTTTAATTGACGACCTGACAACAGTCATTTTTTGATTAACGCCCTAGAATAAGGCGTCTTCTTCTTGAGCTCCCGTTGCTTTTAACGCCTTTGTGGAAGGCGTGTTTTATAAGTTGACGCCGTAATGTCCAGGCGTGTTTTTATAAGCTTATGGATTTGGTCCTCTATGCTTTAATGAACTTAAGTGCTAGTCTTCTATTGAAATTGATCTTTAAATTGAGCACTTATAATCATATCATGATATGAATTGATGATTATTTCTGACATATTGAATTGTGAGGACTAATGAGTATTGAGTGCAGAAGTTTTGCAGGTTTCAAGACGCTTGGATCATTTGCAGAGTACCATCAGCTGATCTTGTATTTGTTTTCTTGTAAGCATTGTTACTGTATGATATTTACATTATTATAGCATATCAAGGACCTTGTGGTTCTGATGAACCTGGAATTTGAGTTCCCCATCATCAAAAATGATGATAATTCCAGGAGAGTCTTGATCACACGGATAGGCCGTTGAGTCATTAAAGGTTGGGGACGATGGTTCCACTTTCTGAGTTGATGCGTGGACAAACAAGCTTCGGCTTAGTATTGGCTCAGAGAGATTTGGATTCTTGACCAAATCTAGACGGCTTAGCAATATTATTCTTGATTATTTTCTATTTTTAGTTTGTTTTAATTTTTTCTTTTAGCCCAACATGCATCATGTAGGACTTTGAGTTTTCATGATGAAAATCTTCATATTATGGCAATAATGAAGATCACTCGCTCTTGATTGAATTGACATGAGATATTCCATTCCAAATCAAGTACTTCATTCTCTTTGAAGACGCTCAGGCTAATTCCTTGAAAATGTCCTTTTGTTGGAACTCCATCCCAATTCTCTTTATTTTTCTACAAAATTCCCTTGGTTGTAGCACGTCCACATTGGCTGGTAACCGCTCTCCAATGGTCTTTCCCTGTCATGCCCGCGCGCACATTTTTACTTACTTAGTTTTGATTTCCTTTATCCAGCAAATCGATGCTTCCTTGGAATTATTCAGAGTTGTTTCATTCAGAATCTTGGAAAGATTTCTAATGCTTAGTGTCTGAGGCGTGTCACATCACACCTTGGCATCTACTTATCAGTTCGTTCCGCTTCATTTCCGCTTGTGGCACTTCGCTCCATTTCCGTCTCACTCCCTTGCAAAGCAGACGCCAAGGCGGGGCAGCTGTAGACACGCCAAAATTGACGCTTTGTTGATTAAATCTCATGTCACTATGTTGACGCCCCAAAGTCAACTTCAATATTTCCATAATATTAAGTTTTTCTATTTTTGTGGGTTTTCCGTTGCATTTTGTTGCATTTTTGTGATTCACGACCTGAAGTAGGGCGCGTTTTAAATAACGACCTTACCTAGGGCGTTTTGAAAGAAAGGACGACCGCAGGTCAGGGCGTCAATTCCTGGAATTATCTCTTTTCCAAAATAAAACGAAATAAAATGCTTTTTATGATTAACGTCCTTTCTCAAGGCGTGTTTCTAAGAAACGCCTCATTCTCAGGCGTCTTTCAATATTTTTTCAAATAAAGAAGGGTTTTATTTCCAAAATTAAATCCAGGAAGAAACGCCCTGGCTTGGGTCGTGTTTTATGAAACGCCGTATGGGTAGGTCGTCAAATCATGATTTGACACCCTGTTGAAGGGCGTGTTTCACCTCTGGTGTCTTACCTTCTTCCATCTTTCCCTCGTAGAGTCCTGCCTTGTTTGGTGTTCTTGCTTGATTGGGCTCTTGCTTTTGATAACCATTGCCATGGTTATCCCCTGTCCATGTTTATCCTTCGATCTGGACCTTATTTAAGGGACTCCTGATCGACCCTTACGAAGGTTACGAAGGTTACCCATGTTACGAGCTTGCAAGGTTACGAATAACTACGTTACTGAGGGAGACGAGCTTTAGAAGAACAGAGATTTATTACCTTCTGCATCCTCTTCCTCCATCAACAGTAGTTTTTTCTGGTTGCCCCTCTACTGTCGTCAAGGGACAGCAGGGTGCTTTGGGTTTTGATTCGTTTCTGTGTGTTTTCATCACATCTCCATCCCGTTCATTATTATCATCATATCGTTAGCATCAGTTTTTATCATCATATACCTCTCTTCCCTTAGTTCCATCTTGTGGTTTTTAAAAACCAAAACGAAAGAGGTGTGCATGTGTTTTTCTTTTCACCATCATATGGTTCTTTTGGGCTGATACTACTGCACGTTGGCTGATCCCTTCTTTGCTTTGTTTTTATTATCTTTTTTGCAAGGTAATCAAAAGAAGAAAACCCTTCTCATCGGCCGGCCGATTGAAGAAGGAGGAAGGAGTTCACATAATCCCGCGTTCCAATCTTCACCAGGTATTCGCGATCCCTTTTTATTATTATTGAGGTAACCCCTCTGGCGATCACACCTCCATATTTGCACCTCGTGCATGCTTTTTCTCCCCCTTATTTAGTCATTATTCTCCTTATTTTCATCATCATTATTCTTGCTCGTGAGTGATTGTGTGGGATTTATGCCCATCCACAGACACATGATCTCGATGCTTGAGGACATAGTGCAGATCACGGGACTTCGAGTTCATGGAGCTCCGGTGACGAGATGGACATACGCCGATTACCGAGAGATGGCGTAGGAGTTGCTCGGACTTAAGTTGCTGAGACCGGGTCATCACTCGTCGATGCTAGGACTGGCGACCCTCTAGGAGAGCTTGGGATTGCGGGGAGTAGTGATAGCTATCGGGAAGCTACCGGAGAAGCACCTTGGGAGATTGACTAACAAAGCCCGAGAGAGAGTGTCAGCGGGACCAGGGCCAAAGGGAGACATCACCCTACACCGCTTCCTAATGTTACTTTTCGGGAAGCTATTGTTCGCGATGCGGGTTGACGGAGTGAGCGTCAGGCTCCTCCGATTACTGAGAGATCTAGATGGACCTGGAGGATACTCATGGGGAGCTATAGTGCTAGCATTTCTATTCAACTCCCTCAGCACAACCGACCGACAGATAATGCTGGGCGGGTTCACACCTTTTTTTTAGGTAAATGCTCGACTCTAAATGCTTATGCTTATGATATGCCGTGATATACTGACATCTAACTAATGCAAGTTTGGAGCTACCTATACCTCCCCGGCCTAGGGCGGGGAAAGGAGGTACAGCCAGACCAAGTACCCATCGCAAGGCGGTGGATGGCGGTACGGGACATGGGATCGTTACGGCGGCTTGTGCGGGTGATCCAGTAAGACATGGACATGTTACCATATGCATCAGTAAGCCTCAAACTCTAAACCTTCTAAATGCACATGAATGCTTTTATGGATGCTGACATTTGACTCAATTGACCTTTCAGGTGCGCTGGACACCCTATCGTGATGAGGGTTACGATAGACAGCCATGGGTAGAGGTGACCATGGTGTACGCAGGACGAGAGGTGTGGTTTCACTTCCTCAACATCATCGAGCCACTGCACCATCGCCTGATCATGAGGACACGAGGGGTGCATCAGTCAGAGGTGGAGTTCCCATCTAGAGATGACGAGCGGGTCGGACGGTCCTCGAAGGGCCTTTACGGTGATATCGACTGGGTCACCCGGGCGATCGACCAGGTACAAGACTGGACAAGGATAGGACGGGTGGTGCGAGCGTGGGCCACTAGCGACGAGGCCTACATGAGGGCCTATGCTCAGAGGTATGGGGACCAGGTCTTCCGTGGCTCCCGATGACCAGTACGACTCTCTAAACTTAAACTTATGAATTACTTCTAATGCATTGATGCCTATTAATGATGCACTGACCATTTGACTTTCTGTTTGCAAGTCGATCCCCAGGGCCGGATAGCAGAGCTACAGTGTCACGCCCTGAGCGTGGAAGATACTCGGATTACGTTATGCGTCTATATAGATCGTGTCATTAGAGTGATAAAATTTTTGCCATACATAATTACGAAGTGCGCAAATGACTAATAAAATCTAATAATCCCAATAGTCCAAGTGATGATTATTTGATTAACCAAAGGAATTAAAGATAGTCCATGATAAATTTCAAATTTAGAAAGCCAAACATTAGGCTACATGCCTTAACAAAGTTTATACCACTAACTGACATAGCTGGGAGTACAAGGTAGACTCAAATAAATTCAAAAGACATGACTAGCTAATGATAGGTGATTGGCGTTCTAGCACTCTTCACTCAGTCTCAATCACATTATTGTCACTATCCGAATCACCTTAAAATGTTAGGAAGTAACTGGATGAGCGAATAGCTCAGTAAGAATTACATCTCAAATTCGAGCAATCTTTACGTGATTTATAATTTGCATGTATTATCAGTATGGCTATGCATGACGTACATATAAGAAAATTAGGTATATAGATAAATCTAGGCATGATGAATAATAAGAGATTAAGAACTGTATTAAGAGAGTATATCAAGATTTCAAGAATTTGACAAGTAGTATTTTCAAGAATTTATAGATGTAAATGCCACTTCGGGGCAAGCAGGGATTCGTGTATAAGTATGAATGCAAGTACGAGAACGAACTCATGTACAAGTATATCTCATGTACGAGCAAGTAAAAATTCAATTCAAGTAAGTAATGTCAAGTGTGTTTCAGTAGAATTGGCTATTTTAGTCAAGCAAGTATTTTGCCATTTCTCGGGCCACAAGTCAAGTATTGCCTGTCCCGGGCCACAGAAGTCAAGTAACTAAGGAGAGAGAGAGAGTAGGGGTGGAGTGTCTCAAGTCAAGCAAGTACTGCAGTGCAATACTAAACACCATGGTCAATGAACTCCCATGGGCACAAGTATCTTCGGGTGCTCCTCCCAGGACCAGACCGAGCCCTATATGCACAGCATTTCATGTATTACCTTTGACATCCACTCATTTATAGCCAATATGGAATTTCAAGAATTAAGAAACTTAGTATTATAGACAAGATTAACTAGTCATTTGGTTATGAAGGACTCTAGAGGTGGCCCCTACAGGCTCATAAGGTGGCTCCCGTCGTGTAGCACTTTGTGCCGTACGACCTCAAGAGGTGGCTCCCACAACGTAGCACTTTGCCCTGTATGGCACTTAGCTACAACACTCCCAAATGGTAGTTTAAGAGGTTCAATATTTGATCATGTAGGATATACACAATACATTTTTCATGGAATGGAAATTCAAGAACTCATAATATACAGGAGTATCGATTAGGGTTATGTTTGTACAAATCACGAGACAGATCAAGATCATAATCGGTAATCAATGAGTTGGCATCTGGGGTTTTGCCAATCTTTTAAATTTTCAATTTTTAGAATTATATATATATATATATATATATATATATATATATCAAATTGGCGCCCTCCAGGGAGTCTTCATTTAATTGAAGACGACCTGGCCGCCGTCATTTAAGTAATTGGTGCCCTGGCTTAGGGCGCCAATTGCAGAGGGCATTTTTTTGAATATATATATATATATATATATATATATATAATTAAAGAATTGGCGCCCCTACAAGCAGTCTTCAATTAATTGAAGACTTGCTGGCTGCCGCTATTTGATGAATTGAAGACTTGATGGCTGCCGCTATTTAACGAATTGAAGACTTGCTGGCTGCTGCTATTTAACGAATTGAAGACTTGCTGAGTAGTCTTAATTTATTTGAAGACTCTCCGAGGTGTCTTCAATTTAAGTACAGGTTCAACTAGTTGATGACACTGCATAGGGTCACCAATTGAGTTGTCTTTCAAGTGGGTTGTGCTTCGTATCAGAATGGTACACTCTGTGATACATGCTACAATTCATTTTTCCAAAGTTTCTCCGAATCAGAATCCGAAGACATGGTCAGGTGGTGAAAAATCTCAGGGTCACCGAAGTATATTCAGGAAAAAAATTGTGGTTCAGTTTAATAGTTATAGATTTTTGAAGGAGTTGATTTACTAATTACTAAAAATTCCAAAAATGGAATTGATGTCATTGCACATCTCTTCAATTAATTGACGACCATGCGCGGCGTCTTCAATTCTAAAATTGGCGCCGTGGTCAGGAGCGCCATTTACAGATGGTTGGTCACATTCATTAGTATAAAATTTCTCCAAATTAGAAAGTAAGAGTACGTGCAGGTAGGGAAAATGTCAAGATTCTAGAAACATGTTCATGTACAAATTTCATGCTTTAGTTTGATAATTATGGAATTTTGAATGTGTTGAATTATTAATTATTGGCAATTGTGGAAATGGAAATGACGACACTACGAAGTGTCTTCATTTAATTGGCGCCCCTTGAGGGGTCTTCAATTTGGTAATTGGCGCCCCCTGAGGGGTCTTCAATTTGGTAATTGGCGTCCTGGTCTGGGGCACCATTTACATGAGGGCTGGGCCTCTCGTGTTTTTAAAACATTCAAGTATTTGGTGTGCAGAGGTTCTATACTAAGGTTTAAAATATGGTTATTAAGTCTGTAAAACTTGTGTAATAAAATATGTTCAAAAACTCATGAAATCATGCTTAACAGACTATGTTCAACTCATAAAGATCATGGTAATAGTATGTATAAAATCATATGTGACAGGTGTAAAAGGCTATTAAGATATGTATAACGTGGTATATACATGGTTATTTCTTGATCATGGTAACGCCAGGTGATATATAGCATGATTGACAAGTTAATCGAACTCTGAGCATGCATCAATTAACCTGTTTAGCTACTAGTTATGTAAGGATTTGAGAACACCTACCTTTTGTCGTGAGTTACGAGGTTCAGAATAAAGAAGCTGTAGTAGGATCGTAGCAGGATGTAGACTCGGGAAGAAGACGCTCCTTCAGCACTGATGGCGGCAGTAGCCTCTGTCAGTGCTACGGAGGGGATTAGTTATAGGGAATCACAAAGCATTGATTTATTGCTTTGCAGGTCCTGCTGAGTAGGCATGGGGTTTGCCAGCTAAAATGAGGTTGTCCGTGCCTCAACATTCTAGAAACATGGATGAAATGACACCATTATAAGGGGTCGTTCATTAATATAGGTGGTACTATTCACGTAAATGACGCTTTGTATGAGGGCGTCATTAGTCTAGGTGGCATTATTGATGAGAATGACGCCCTTGCAAGAGGGCGTTAAATGTTAGACAATTCTGCCATATTCACGTGTTAGCCTTCATGGTGTATCTCTACATATTAATATTTTAGTGGAAATAGTGGCCCCAAGGGAAAATGGCGTCTCTTCATCTAGTCTTCAATTTGCTTGGTTGGAAAAGGTGGAAACCACTTACGTACAACCCATGGCCCATGTGTTAAAGTTGGTTTTGCACTTTTATATAATAGCCCCTTCATGGTTTGGCTCTTTATACAAATCCTCTCATTATAAGATTCTTTAAGAAAAGTACACTACGTACTATGCATAAAGTTGGATTGCACATTTATATGCTAGCCCCCATGAGGTTTGGCTCTTTACATAAAGCCTTCATGTTTCTTTATGGCATAAAGTGAGGTTGGCTTGTATATTTATGTTATAGTCCTTATGAGGTTGGGCTCTTTATGTAAGACATTCATGTATGATTTCTTTTAGGAAGAAGTTTTAAATTTACTCAAAGGTATTTATCGGGAGTGGTACATACAGGGACTCTTTCATTCTACAATCTAGCAGAGGGATGAGCTCCAGCGCTCTTTAGACCACCTGGTAAGTTCATGAACCTTAGACTTAGATGCAAATGCTTATGCATGCACCTGACTTGGACTTTCTAAAATGCAGTGAGCCAAGGGAGCGGGACGGCAGGGACCCGACGCTCCATCCTGGTCTTCCCAGCCAGCGGGATGAGCTAAGCGTGGTGCCAACTTCGCCCTGGTAGTCTCTCGGGCTAAGGAGGCCGAGGTCGCTCTCATGGAGAGGGTAAGCAACTGAGCAAGTTCTTCTTTTAAATGCTATATGAAAATGCAATCTAACATGATGAATGCTCATGCAGATGAGAGAGCAGACTAAAGCACTGGATGAGGCAGAACGTGCCAGAGCAAAGGCGGAGCAGGCACGAGCAGAGGTGGTTTGACTATAGGAGGAGGTGACAGCATCAGCCAATCTCCGTGCAGAGGTAGAGAGCCTCAGAGCTGGGGCAGCAACAGCGACAGAGCTGAGACCCAAGATCCAAGTGCTGGAGAGGGCACTTCGGCTAGTGGGCGGACGATCCTCCTGCAGCCTGTCTGTAGCAACCCTGGCAAAATAGAAGGAATATTCCAAATAGATCAAAATCGATTAAAAGATTAAGTAAATAAATAATAAAAATGAAATAATCAAATTATATACTGTGAATATATAATTTTCACCCTTTTTCATATCAAAATAAGTCAAAGTATAAATCACGCCTCTCCTCAAGGCGCGACATAGATAAATAACGCCTGGAGCCAAGGCGTTAATTACAAAATGGATGCCTGGTCCAAAGGGCGTCAACTTTAAACCGACATAAGTTAATAAAAGGAAATAAAAAGAGACACCCCCATCCTGGGTGTGATTTTTACAAGAAACGACGGAGATCACGTCGTCAATGCAAAATAACGCCCTCACTTAAGGCGTTAATTCAGTTTTTATTCCATTCGAACCAGAGCTTATCCAGGGAAAGTTTATGCTTATCAGGGAAGGGTTCTAGATTAATACGTGTTCAAACGATCATGGAAAGGACTCTATCAAGGAAGGTTAGGTTCTAATCAAACTCCAACCCTATTGGGTTCTGAAAACCCTATAAATAACCATTATTGACGAACCTTAATAAGTTATTTGGTCGAAGGAAGCTCTGCTGCTGCCGAGCGTGAAGAACAGGTAATGTTCTTCTTCCCTACCCTCAGTCATAATTATGATGAATATTAATGTTCTTCATCGTTTAGCAACTCTCTTGCCTAGATTCTTCATCAAACGATCTCTTCATCCAAGCAAGGAGCTGCAAGCACTGAAGAAATCTTCTTTCCGAATCATTTATTATCACTCTCATCTCCTAGCACCATTTGGGTGCTGTTCGTTACGGTTTACATAGGCTTCCGAAGACTCTGCTTAGAATAGAGTATAGTTCTTCTTCAAGTTCTTCACGTACCATCACCAAAATCTTCAGATCAGGTAGGTTTTCTCAAGGATTGTAGCCCAAACTAGCGTAATAATTCATGATATCATCACCTAATAACTCATGCATATTGTTTTCCTGTGTTTTCATAGTTTCTGAGAAAATTTGTAAGTAGCGACCCTGACTAGGGCGCTAATTCAAGAAAGGACGCCTGACCCAAGAGGCGTTAATTCCATATAATTAATAGCTACCCACGTTTAAAATTTAATATCTATGAAACCATGAAGATGACTTAATGCATGATCATATATTTGGATTCCTGCTATTTTTCTTGTCCAATTCGTATACTTGGTCCCTGCAAATTTAATTGTCACAAAAAATCATTACTGTCCATGTTCTTGGAAGCCAAGAAGAATTAACGACGTCCTTCAGGTCATCTCTTATAAAAGTGACGCCCTGTACCAGGGCGCGAATTTGAAATTAACGCCCCTGTATAAGGCGCGTTCTCCTAAAATTCCAGAATTTAGAAATTTTACAAAATAGAAGAAATATGATGGACGCCTGTTGTATAAGTCGTCAAATTGTAAATAAACGCCCCTGAAAAAGGCGTTAATTCCATAAGTAACGACTTTACATAAGTCGCTATTTTCCTGTATTACTATTTTACACTGATTACGGTTACCCGAGGGTTTTTATATATATATGTATATATTATCTGGCACTATATCCCCATTCCGTGAGTATAGTCTCCTGTTTTCACGATTATTTATCGTTTTACCCTCAATTCTCATTGATAGATGAACCCTCCATTGGACATTCCGTTCCTTTGGACCGGTGACTCTATCATAGAGACCTCCGTAAGACTCCTCGAGCCTTGGATTCCCATAAGGCCGACTGAGCAGGTTGTACCATAAAAACCCATTACACTCTTTAATTGCCATGTCACTCTAAAGAAACATGGTATACCGGCCCTCATGTTATGACTATGTGTATAATATGAGAATTTTCTTAACGAACGGGGAAGACATGCCATTATTGTGATGTTCTTGTGGACCCCAATTCTATATCAAATATTGATATGCTTGTCTTGTGGACCTCAATTCTATATAAAAGTGCCCATACTTACTTGTCATGGTACCCAAGTAAGGGAACCAATTCCACCCCGTTTTATCGAGACTCGTGATTGTACCGTTATTATCATCCCTACATATCCACGGTTCAATATTTCTAGACTACTCTATCAACATCTGTCTCGATTATCCACAAGCTTTTTCATTGAAATTCCATATTGGCTATACATAAAGTGGATGTCAAAATACATGACCAATGCCTGCGCATATAGGGCCCGATCTGGTCCTGGGAGGAGCACCCGAAAGTACTTGTGCCCATGGGAGTTGTAATGATCATGGTATGGCATTGTACCGAAGTGCATGACTAGCTTGATTGGACATTCTACAAATCTAGTACTTGACTCGACTTGACATGACATGACTTGCGTGACCCGAAAAAGGGTATTTACGGACTTGCTTGCTTGAAATGTGATAGCCAAATTCTTGACGTGACATGATGAAATTACTTGCTTGAGCATCTTGACATCTATTTGATATAAAGTTCTTGAAAGTTCATGAATAGTTCACCTTATTATCTTATTGTTATACACACTCTATCTTGTCGTTTTACACAAGCATGCATAGCCATAGTGCAATCATGAAAAATGTAATTATTTAAACCCATTGCTAGTTCTAGAGATATAATTTCCTACTGAGTGTTCGCTCACTTAGTGTTTCCCTACTTTTCAAGTAAGTCCGACGACGAGACTAAATCAGATGGGGAAAGTCAATAGTGAAAGAGATAGATCTTCTCCAGAGTCATTTAGTCTTTTCTATATTTTCATGAGTCAACTTTGTACTTTTCCTTTTATTGAGTCTAGCATTTTCAAAGGATTGTAATAGAAGTACTTTTATGAAGGAATAAAAGGACTGGGTTATCTTTATATTTGCACACTCTGTCTTTGTGTTGAATACACTACTACTCTGATTGACATGATTGATATAAACTCGTCACGCATCTCCGGGTATCTTCCGCGCTCAGGGCGTGACAGTTTTTGTGGTATCAGAGCCTATGGTATTCAATTCCTAGGAAACCCAAGTCCAAGGATAGATTTAAATCTTTAACCAGTGAGGTTGGGTAGAACCAAGGGATAAAGTGAACATAGAATTAAAAGGCCTCTAAGTGCAAACGCATATTAATATAGTTATTGTAATTGTATGACAATGGCTGCCGAACGTGCTCAATGGCGCAACATGCAACGCACACTGTAAGGCATGACCCAGGTGCTCCAACAGGTAGCACAAGGAGGTGGACATTGTGGAGCGGGAAATCTCCACCAAAGTTTCAAGAATATGAACCCTCCCAAATTTATGGGATCTACTGATCCGGACGACGCGGAGCACTGGATCCGGGAGACGGAACGTATATTCCGCGTAATGCAATGCACAGATCAAGAGAAGGTCCTGTTAGCCACCTTCCAGTTAGAAAGAGATGCCCGATGCTGGTGGGAGTCTGTAGAATCTACTATAAATCCGGACCAAGTTACATCGGAAGAATTTGTTGAACATTTCAACAATAAATATTTTTTAGACTGAGTCCAGGAGAAGAAGGCCGCAGAATTCACCGCGCTTAAACAAAGATCCATATCGGTGGCGAAGTATGAGGCACAGTTCTCCAGATTGTCCCGGTACGCTAAGCACTTAGTTAGTACCGAAAAGATGAAAGCTAGAAGGTTCTTGAACGGGCTCAAGCCCCAATATATCACCCAGCTGGCACCGATGGATATCCAAGTCTACTCGGAGAAAGTACACCGAGCCCAGCTTTTAGAAGATGCCACGGAACTGCCTGATAGGATCTGTGGGAAGGACAAGAAAGAACAAGTCACAAGTTCGGGTTCCTTCAAACCCAACTTCAAGAAGAGACTGAGTAGTGGAGGTACTTCTTCTCAGGAGTAGAAGACTAAGAAGAACAAGCCTTTTTCCATCACCACTACACCTTCTAATATAGTATGCAAGCATTGTGACAAGGCTGGTCATAAAGCTGAAGAGTGCTGGAGGAAACTTGGAGCATGTCTCCATTGTGGGAGCCGTGATCATCGGATTCCCGACTGTCCCCTACCCAACGAACAAGTCGGTGACGGAAAGCGCCCGATAACGAAGAATGCTCGACTTCACGCGATTATGGAGACCGAATAAGAAGAAGGCAGACTAGTGGAAGGTACACTGAAAGTTTGTTCCAAGTTTGCACATGTCTTATTTGATACTGGTGCATCACATTCCATTATTTCCAAGAAGTTTGCTGATCCGTTACCTTTAGAATCGGAATGGATAAAACTAGTTTTATCTACCCCTTTTGGTAGCGAAACTGATATTACTCACCATTACCAAAACTGTGAAGTATTGGTTCAGGGTAGGAATTTCCCTATCGATCTCATATGCTTAGATCTGAAGGAATATGACGTCATATTAGGAGCGGATTGGTTATCCAAATACCAGGCAACGGTGGACTGCCGCAATAGCAAGGTTACTTTCAAAGAATTTCTGGAATTAATCTTTACTAGCCCCAAGAGTCGGAACAAATCACCTCTTATTTTAGCTCTCCAAGCTAGCAAACTGATAAGGAAAGGATGTGTATCTTTCCTGGCGTTTGTCACGATTAAGGAGAATAAGGAAACTAAGTTAGAGGATATCTCCATTGTGCAAGAATTTTCGGACGTGTTTTCGGAAGATTTGCCAGGATTACCCCCACAAAAAGAAGTGGCCTTCACCATCGATTTAGTCCCTGGTGCTGGTCCAGTTTCTAAGGCACCTTATAGAATGTCCCCTACTGAACTCAAGGAGTTAAAGGAGAAATTGACGGAACTTCTTAAGAACGGATTCATTAGACCAAGCACTTCCCCGTGGGGAGCACCTGTATTATTTGTAAAGAAGAAAGATGGATCCATGAGGTTATGCATCGACTATCGATAGTTGAATCATCTCACTATCAAGAACAAGTATCCTCTGCCGAGAATCGATGAGCTATTTGATCAAATATCTGGATCCATGTATTTTTTGAAAATTGATCTCAGGTCAGGATATCATCAACTATGGATCAAGGATGATGACATTCATAAGACCGCATTCAGAAGTAGGTATGGCCATTATGAATTTGTTGTTATGCCTTTTGGACTAACAAATGCCCCTACTGCCTTTATGCAGTTAATGAATAGCATATATAGACCCTATCTGGATCAATTCGTGGTGGTTTTCATCGATGATATATTGATTTATTCCAAGACCAAGGAAGAGCATGAGGAGCATTTAAGGATTGCATTACAAATATTGAGGACGAACTGACTATATGCAAAGCTCAGCAAATGTGAGTTCTGGCTGGAAGAAATAACTTTTCTAGGACATGTTATATCAAAAGATGGCTTATCTGTAGATCCATCAAAGGTTGAAGCTGTAAGGAATTGAGAAAGACCAACCAATGCTAGCGAGATCCGTAGTTTCTTAGGTCTTGCGGGCTACTACCGGCGATTCATCAAGGATTTCTCCAAGATCGCCGTACCACTCACTAGGCTAACTCGCAAAGAGATCCATTATGAATGGAGTGAGGAATGTGAAAGAAGCTTCCAAACTCTCAAAGATCACCTGACTACAGCCCCGATCTTGGCCTTACCAATTGAGGGAGAGAAGTTCGAGGTATACACTGATGCATCTGGCATTGGCCTCGGATGTGTTTTAATGCAACAAGGAAAGGTTATAGCCTACTCTTCTCGCCAATTGACGAAACACGAGGAGAACTACCCAGTTCATGACTTGGAATTGGCCACAGTAGTATTTGCATTGAAGATATAGAGACACTATCTATATGGAGTGTAGTTTATTGTATACTCTGACCATAAAAGTCTTAAGTATCTCTTCTTCCAGAAGGAATTAAATATGAGGCAAAGACGCTGGTTAGAATATCTCAAGGACTTCGACTTTACTATATAATATCATCCTGGAAAGGATAATCCTGTAGCTGATGCCCTCAGTCGAAAGTCGAGAGCACTATTAGCCACGTGTATGATCCAAGAGTGAAAATTGCTAGAACAATTCTCGAAGCTGGAGATAAGCATGGACATGGGAAACAGATGTGTCACCTTATCTCATGTAAGCATACGACTAGATTTATTCTCAGAAATACGAGGACTTCAGGATGATGGCCCTATATTGGTGGAAATCAAGGGTAAATTGGAAGGATAACCTGACTTCCAATTAGCTTCAGATGGAGTGTTGTTATTCAAAAATAGAACCTGTATACCGAATTATCCAGAGTTAAAGAAGAAGATCTTAGATGAAGCTCACAGATCAAGGTACACGATTCATCCAGGATCTACTAAGATGTACCAAGATTTAAAAAGGACTTTTTGGTGGCCTAATATGAAGAGAGAAGTGGCGGATTTTATCTCTCGCTGTCTCACATGCCAGCAAGTCAAGGAAGAACACCAAAAGCCTGCTGGTAAGTTACATCCTCTAGATATTCCCAAATGGAAGTGGGAAGATATCGGTATGGATTTCATCATGGGTCTATCTAAATCACAAGAATGACATGATAGAATATGGGTTATCATTGACTGATTGACTAAATTGGCGCACTTCTTGCCAATAAAGAGCCGATGGTCAGTTGATGTTCTGGCCGCATTATACATCAAGGAGATAGTCATATTACATGGTATTCCTGTCTCGATCATGTCTGACAGAGATCCCCATTTTACATCTCTTTTTTGGAAAGGCCTACAACATTCGTTGGGAACAAGACTTAACTTTAGTACAGCTTTTCATCCTCAAACGGATGGTCAGACCGAGAGGATAAATTAGATAGTTGAAGATATGCTTAGAGCTTGCATCATTGATTTTGGTGGAAGCTGGCATGATCACTTGTCTCTAGTTGAATTTGCATACAATAATAGTTACCAGGCAAGTATACAAATGGCACCTTTCGAAGCTTTATACGGAAGGAGTTACCGATCACCCTTATGCTGGGACAAAGTTGGAGAGAAACAACTATTAGGTCCAGACACGGTAAGGGATACTACCGAGAAGATACAATTGATCAGAGAAAGACTATAAGTTGCTCAGTCTAGACAAAATGCTTATGTTGATACAAGAAGGAGAGATCTTGAATTCCAAGTTGAAGATCATGTATTTCTCAAGATATCACCTGGACGTGGAATAAAGAGATTTGGTGTTAAGGGCAAGCTTACACCAAGGTTTTTCGGACCTTTTGAGATACTGGAAAGCGTTGGCGAGGCTGCTTACCGCATCGCTTTACCTCCTCAATTATCCGAAGTACATAATGTATTCCACATATCTATGTTGAAAAAGTATGTGCACGATCCGTCACATATCATTGATCATGGAGATCTGGTGAATCAGAAGGATCTCACATATGAACAGAAGCCCATGAAGATACTAGATCGTGAAGTGCGTACCCTAAGGAATAAAGATATTCCCATGCTAAAGGTGCGATGGAGTAAATGCTCTGAACACGAAGCCACGTGGGAGACCAAAGAATCCATGAGGAAACGATTCCCAGAATTATTTTAAGAGGTATATACTCTACACTCTCCACATATGTACATATATATATATATGCGATTGAATTTGGGGACCAAATTCTTTTAAGTGGGGGAGGGTGTAGCAACCCTGGCAAAATAGAAGGAATATTCCAAATAGATCAAAATAGATTAAAAGATTAAGCAAATAAATAATAAAAATGAAATAATCAAATTATATACTGTGAATATATAATTTTCACCCTTTTTCATATCAAAATAAGTGAAAGTATAAATCACGCCTCTCCTCAAGGCGCGACATAGATAAATAACGCCTGGAGCCAAGGCGTTAATTACAAAATGGACACCTGGTCCAAAGGGTGTCAACTTTAAACCCACATAAGTTAATAAAAGGAAATGAAAAGAGACGCCCCCATCCTGGGCGCAATTTTTACAAGAAACGACGGAGATCACGTCGTCAATTCAAAATAACGCCCTCACTTAAGGCGTTAATTCAATTTGTGTTCCTTTCAAACCAGAGCTTATCCAGGGAAGGTTTATGCTTATCAGGGAAGGGTTCTAGATTAATACGTGTTCAAACGATCATGGAAAGGACTCTATCAAGGAAGGTTAGGTTCTAATCAAACTCCAACCCTATTGGGTTCTGAAAACCCTATAAATAACCCTTATTGACGAACCCTAATAAGTTATTTGGTCGAAGGAAGCTCTGCTGCTGCCGAGCGTGAAGAACAAGTAATGTTCTTCTTCCCTGCCCTCAGTCATAATTATGAAGAATATTAATGTTCTTCATCATTTTCTTCTGTAGGTAGCAACTCTCTTGCCTAGATTCTTCATCAAACGATCTCTTCATCCAAGCAAGGAGCTGCAAGCACTGAAGAAATCTTCTTTTTGACTCATCTATTATCACTCTCATCTCCTAGCACCATCTGGGTGCTGTTCGTTACGGTTTACATAGGCTTCCGAAGACTCTGCTTAGAACAGAGTATAGTTCTTCTTCAAGTTCTTCACGTACCATCGCCAAAATCCTCAGATCAGGTAGGTTTTCTCAAGGATTGTAGCCCAAACTAGCGTAATAATTCATGATATCATCATCTAATAACTCATGCATATAGTTTTCCTGCGTTTTCATAGTTTCTGAGAAAATTTGTAAGTAGCGACCCTGACCAGGGCGCTAATTCAAGAAAGGACGCCCGACCCAAGAGGCGTTAATTCCATATAATTAATAGCTACCCACGTTTAAAATTTAATATCTATGAAATCATGAAGATGACTTAATGCATGATCATATATTTGGATTCCTGCTATTTTTCATGTCCTATTCATATACTTGGTCCCTGCAAATTTAATTGTCACGAAAAATCATTACTGTCTATGTTCCTGGAAGCCAAGAAGAATTAACGACCTCCTTCAGGTCGTCTCTTATAAAAGTGACGCCCTGTACCAGGGCGCGAATTTGAAATTAATGCCCATGTATAAGGCGCGTTCTCCTAAAATTCCAGAATTTAGAAATTTTGTAAAATAGAAGAAATATGATGGACGCCTATTGTATAAGTCGTCAAATTGTAAATTAACGCCCCTGAAAAAGGCGTTAATTCCATAAGTAACGACTTTACTTAAGTCGCTATTTTCTTGTATTACTATTTTACACTGATTACGGTTACCCGAGGGTTTATATATATATATATGTATATATTATCTGGCACTATATCTCCATTCCGTGAGTATAGTCTCCTGTTTTCACGATGATTTATCATTTTACCCTCAATTCTCATTGATAGATGAACCCTCCATTGGACATTCCGTTCCTTTGGACCGGTGACTCTATCATAGAGACCTCCGTAAGACTCCTCGAGCCTTGGATTCCCTCAAGGCCGACTGAGCAGGTTGTACCATAAAAACCCATTACACTCTTTAATTGCCATGTCACTCTAAAGAAACATGGTATACCGGCCCTTATATTATGACTATGTGTATAATATGAGAATTTTCTTAATGAACGGGGAAGACATGCCATTATTGTGATGTTCTTGTTGACCCCAATTCTATATCAAATATTGATATACTGTTCTTGTGGACCTCAATTCTATATAAAAGTGCCCATACTTACTTGTCATGGTACCCAAGTAAGGGAACCAATTCCACCCCGTTTTACTGAGACTCGTGATTGTACCGTTATTATCATCCCTACATATCCACGGTTCCATATTTCTGGACTCTACTCTATCAACGTCTGTCTCGATTATCCACAAGCTTTTTCATTGAAATTCCATATTGGCTATACATAAAGTGGATGTCAAAATACATGACCAATGCCTGCTCATATAGGGCCCGATCTGGTTCTGGGAGGAGCACCCGAAAGTACTTGTGCCCATGAGAGTTGTAATGATCACGGTATGTCATTGTACCGAAGTGCATGACTAACTTGATTGGACATTCCACAAATTTGGTACTTGACTCGACTTGACATGACATGACTTGCGTGACCCGAAAAAGGGTATATACGGACTTGCTTGCTTGAAACGTGATAGCCAAATTCTTGACGTGACATGATGAAATTACTTGCTTGAACATCTTGACATCTATTTGATATAAAGTTCTTGAAAGTTCATGAATAGTTCACCTTGTTATCTTATTGTTATACACTCTCTATCTTGTCGTTTTACCCAAGCATGCATAGCCATAGTGCAATCATGAAAAATGTAATTATTTAAACCCATTGCTAGTTCTTGAGATATAATTTCCTACTGAGCGTTCGCTCACTTAGTGTTTCCCTACTTTTCAGGTAAGTCCGACGACGAGACTAAATCAGACGGGGAAAGTCAAGAGTGAAAGAGATAGATCTTCTCTAGAGTCATTTAGTCTTTTCTATATTTTCATGAGTCAACTTTGTACTTTTCCTTTTATTGAGTCTAGCATTTTCAAAGGATTGTAATAGAAGTACTTTTATGAATGAATAAAAGGATTGGGTTATCTTTATATTTGCGCACTCTGTCTTTGTGTCGAATACACTACTACTCTGATTGACATGATTGATATAAACTCGTCACGCATCTCCGAGTATCTTCCGCGCTCGGGGCGTGACACTGTCGTAGAGCGGTGCGCACAGCGTGCACCGAGACTATCTCACAGGTTCCTCCGGCCATCAGAGGAACGAGGAGGAGGAGTGGCGGCGACGTCACCGAGAGGAGGGGAGCACCTCCATGGCTCCGCCAGCGAGGAGGCATGAGGGGACCGGGGACAGCGGCGACCCAGGAGAGGGACCAGCTTGAGAGCAGCTTGTACTTTATCTTTTGGACATATGCATGTACATGACTCTTACATTAGTAATATATGATCTTTTTGGCTTTTTGTTTGTGCAAATGTGGATGCAAATGTTGATGCTGACACACTAACAACAATTCCTAGGAGTGACCACGAGATCAGGAGAGCGAGGGAGGAGAGCTAGCAGGAGAAAACTAGTGATAAAAAATATGACAGACAGGGGAAAATGGTCCCCTGGTGTAAGACCCCGGATATATTATCACATATATTCTAAATGAATTAAACGTGTGTGAAAAGGATAAATAAAAATAATTAAGCTATAGATATATAGGTACTTAATGAGCTTTAACGCATATATAAAACAAGCCAAGATAAATGCAGGACATTAATGGGCCTTAACTCATTATTATCTCCTACCATTAATACAAAACCTATAAACCCATAAATCCATATGTATATATATATATATATATATATATATATATATATATATTATACCATGGCAAATGAATAACCCATATATGTATATATATATCTGTAGATATAAAGGGGTATATGTTATATTATGAATAAATAACACATATCCATATATATATATATATATATATATATTTAAATGGGCCAAGCCTACATATATAGGTATAAGAAGAACCAACCCTTTTATATGTAAAAAGCCTTGTGCATCTCAACACTTGGCCCAAACCCACGTAGGCCTATATATTAAAAGGCCAACCACCTTCAAATAAGCCAACCCAAATATACATAAAGGAGGACACGTTAAAATGGCCAACCAATATGCCTGTTCGAAAGTGCAGAGATAGCCTTAGGGTTTTCATATGAAAATAAAGAAGGTGGCTGTTAATATAGGAAGGAATGGCAGTGCATGGAAGGGTTTCCCTTTGATGGCCATCGCCCTTTTAGACCCTTCCGTTGATAGCTTTCAAACCCCGTACTCCTATATATACATAAGCATACCCTCGAACATGCCAATGTTGGTTGATGTTCGAAGGTGGGTGTCTTCATACTGCTGCATCCTCTTCCTCTTACTGTCGAGCCAGCCGAAGAGGACACCCTGCGTCCGTTTCTTCCTCCTGGTGCTGCTTCCTCTCCCTGCTGCTGACCGCAACAAGAAGGGGCGAGCGTCCTCTTCTTCATTCTGTTGACAGATGAGAAGAGGGGAAGCCACTATATTCATCGTCCTCGTCATCTTTTTCCTCCTGTGAACCACCTGCAAGCCATCGCCATACTCTGTTCAAAATAGAGTTTCAGTTCTTCGCCATGTTCACCGTTTAATCTTCAACAAAGGTAGGTTTTCTCAAGTTTTGTAACCCAAACGAACATAAAACATGATTATGTTGTATATAATAGTTCATGCATATAGTTTTTCGCTGAGTTTTGACAGTTCTGGAAAATTTTGTAAATGACGACCCAACCTAAGGCGCTAATTCTTTTTGACGCCCTCGTAAACGGTCTTCAATTCCCATATGAATTAATAATTACACAGCTTAAAAATTTAATATCTATGTAACTGATTATCTGATTTAATGCATGAATATAGTTTTGGAATCCTTCTATTTTTCTTGACCTATCCATATACATGTTGTCATAAAAATGTTTATATTGGAAAAATGCTACAGTTCATAGTGGAATTCTGGAAAAAGAAAATGACGACTTGAAGTATGTCGTTTCTCCTGCATATGACGCCACTGTCAAGGGCGCTATATGCATAGAAGGTGACAGCTACCAAGTCGCCATTTAATGAATCCTAAAATTTTGATCATTTTAGTTCAACGACCAGTCGTCAATTATATAGATGTTAGTTATGAAGCTTTTGCATTAATAGTTTGTTCATGGGTATCGGAGTCTCCTTTGGCCATGAAAATTTATGGGCGTACTATTAGGGTAGAGACCGAGGTAGTGAAAGTGGTTGCACCATTTTTCGTGCCCCCTATCTCAAGATATCCCATCTCTCAACGAAAAATTATTTTGAACGTCTGGTTAGGTAGAGTTTTTTGAGCCCATCATTTCGGTATATTATAAGCTAGATTTCGACGTGGTTACGTCGAGAAACGAGAGGTTTGAAAATAGCCATTTTTTTGAAATGACGACCAACTAAAGGTTGTCAAATTCCTTTGGACGCCACTGTGCAATGGCGTCAAATTAACTAATATATATATATAAATATATATATACATATATCATGTAAGTATATCTTTGAAAATCCATATTTATTAAAATATGTAAGAGAAAATTATAAAATATATATATTTAAAATCCTTGTATTTTTCTCCTAATTATCATATATTTTATTTCCTTAAATTATTTTAAATAAATCAATGTATCTTTGAATGTATGTTTTTAAAATTGTTCAATTAAATAGATATAAATGTGAATTCTTGTTAAATAAATTAAGTTAAAAATCATAAAATTAACGTCCCTCCAAGAGGACGCTAATTAATAAATGATGCCACCAACGGGAGTCAAATAATATAAGTTTATTAATTATAGTTAATTATAAAATTGGATGGACATAAATTCTATAATTAACGCATTCATGATCTCACCATTTTCTCCCGATTTTGACCCATACCGCGGGTTTTCTGGCACTCTCATCTCACGTCCGTAGATGGAGTCCCTGTTTCATGATTGGTTCACGTATACACCTCAACTCTCTGTGACATACAAGCCCTCCATTGGACATTCCGTTCCTTTGGACTGGCAAGTTAGTCATTGGGACCTCTGTAAGTCTCCTCGTAGCCTTGGATTTTCTCAAGGCCGACTGAGCTGGTTGTACCTTAAACACCTTGTACCTTTTTGATTACCACGTCATGTGGTAAACCGGCCATCTCATGGTGCCATCTAGGTCCATGAGAGAATAATCCTAGCCGGTGGAATGATGACATTCCACTAGGCGATGTCTTGGATTGAGTCCCTTATAGATGGGGTCAATCTCTCAGCTCGATTCATGTCCCTTGGTTGGTGACGGGTTTAGTCATCCACTCAAGTTATCACGGCTACCTAGTTAAGGTACTGATTATACCCAGGTTATCGACATGTCAGGGTTCTCGTTGGTTTTATCATTGTCCATCTAATGTTCTTCTTTGAATTCTGTGGAACTTATCCACGAATCTACCTTAATATTCAAAATGAGTTTGTTCTTGGAATTCCATGGCTATCACTAAAGTGGTTGTCTAGATATTACATGTAACAATGTCTGGACATATAGTGCCCGATCTGGTCCTGGGAGGAGCACCCGAAAGTACTTGTGCCCATGCGAGTTATATTGATCACGGTGTGGCATTGCACCGAAGTACTTGCTTGAATCAACGACATTACCACTATCTCTCTCTCTCGCGTGCTTGACTTGATTGACTTGATACGACTTGCGTGGCCCGGAATGGGCAAAGTACTTGTCATCATGAGTTTATTCTTGGAGTCTTGTCGTTAGAACTTATATTATTTCAAGAGTTTTAACATTTAAGGCTTGTGGACCTGATTAGTAATGTTAAGTCTTGGAGTTATGTGACTTTGTTTAATGGTAAAGTTGTTATCAATGGTATCAGTACTTGGTTATGTTTTAAAATTCTTGTATTATTGCACACTCTGTTTTGATGTCAAAATTCTACTTACTCTGATTGATATGATTGATATAAACTCATCACGTTTTTTCCCGGGTTCCTTCCGCGCTCGGGACATGACAGTTTTTGTGGTATCAGAGCCTATGATTTCAAGCCCTAGGAAACCCAAGTCCAAGGTTAGGTCTATCCCTAAACTGTGAGGATGGTTAGTGCCGTGGGTATAAGTCCTTGTAGGGCTTCCGACTACAAATTTCAACATGAAACTAATTAAGGTTAACTCCTTGTATGATGGAGGCATCACCCATGATTCCCTTTAGCTCGGGTCTTCTTCACACTCTGGTGGCAATTGAGTTCGGGCCTCACTCTATAAAGGCCCATTATCCATTTGGTGTTTTTCATTTGAGTCATTTTGATGTAATTTTTACTTTATTTGAGTCATGTCCCTAGGTCTAGTGCTTATTTTACTATGTTTGAGTATCATCATGATTGTCCAGTTTGGCTAATGGGCCCAATTCATTGGACTAGGCCCATGTGCACCCCTACCACCTTCGGTTATTTGCTATTGAGTCTTTTGTCAGGGACTTTTGTAGAAATGTGGGTTTCCTATATATAGGACTCCATTCCCCCCCCATTTGAAGTTAATGAATGAATGAATCAATACAAAAGATTTCCATTTGAGTGTTCAAATTTAGTTCTAGAGGAGTGAATCCTATAGTTGGGTGAGAAGCCCTAGGGGAGTGATTCCCCACCCTACTATCTCTCTATCCCTCTTTCTCTCTCCTCCCACTAAGGGGTTCGCCCCATTCCTCTCTCCTCCCTCCTCCCAACCACCTCCAACCCCCAACCACCCCCATTAAAGCCCTCCACTTCCCCATGGCCTCCATTACTCCACCCCCTTAGTCCCAAGGAGATCCCTCACCATTCCAACACCACTTTCCCCATTCCAACACAATCAACCCCTTCCCCACACAACCCCACAACTACCAAGGCCATTTCAAATTTGAAATTCATTCCCTCCAAGGCCTTGGACCGCCCCTCTCCCCTTCCTTAGACCTAATTCGCCCCTCTCCTTTCCCCCATCCATCACTATCCACTTCGTCCACCCTCCCTCCACTCTTCTCTCCATTGCACCCATCTTCCCCTACCTCCAGCTGAGGACCTGCACCCACTGCCCCCTCCCATCCCCTTCCTATCACCATTAGCATCCCCCATCCCTCCATACACACTACTTCTTCCACCCCATCACCCCTTTCATACAAACACCTCCTCCATCTTCTTCTTTAGTGGCCAACACAAGATCTGCAGGTTGCTGTCCACAGGTTGTAGATGAACCAGTCGCTTGCAGCGGCCACCACGACGTCATCCGGATGAGCTTGAAGACCCAAGAGCCATCGTTGGAAGCTTCTCTAGGTCTTCTTCGCAACAGAAGTGATCTCACCCCCACCCGAGTTCGGTGCGGCCCGGGAGGTCGAATCTACCCCGACTGCGCAGATCTACCCCAACAAAGGACCTGATCCGGAATAGAAGATCCGCCCCGACAAACCACTGAGGAATCAGCTCTCAAGTTTTTCTTAAAAGTTCTACCTCGGCCAGTCAACTTTCAGAATCAAAAAGCGGAAATCCATTCAGCATCCGGGAACAGAAGTTACAAATTTTCTTCCACGATCGCGCGGCTCTGCTTTCCACAGTCTGCATCGACCCCTCTTCACTCTTCTAGTTCCACAGATCGTATCCGACATCGGTTAGCATCCCCGTTAGTTTTTATGTGAAGAAGACTCATCCACGGTTCCAACGACTCTGACGGCGCTTGATTCCGATGAAAGGAGAGGCTGGGGTACTCTCTACATCCTGCTATTAGAAGCCAGTTCCTGTTAGTCCGAGAAACAAAGGCCCTGTTCAAGCTCCTGCCCCGAACAGCAGACACTCCAGAAGAAATTGAAAAAATTCTGAAGCATTCCCCTTTCTGTTACGAAGATTTCACCACCAGTCTTGCCATCAGCAAAATTCTTGAGCAAGATCTATAGCAGCAACACCGCCCCTCTGTCCCTTCTCACAGACAACTGGCAGTTTTGGCGCTGACACTTAGTCATCGTTCTTTGCTCCAATTTCTCCACCCCGCTTGGCCGGCTGAACGCCCATCCCTGCGTGGAGGTAGTATTATTTGTAATTTCATTAACCCCCACCCCAAGATCCCCCTCCTGCGAGAGGTGTAGTGGTGTAACTTATTTGGGCAGGTCAAGCGACACCGCCGCGGCGTGTGGGGAACCACTCGCCTCCCCGCTCGCCCTCGTCTCCGACCGGGACCGGTTTCTTCAAACCGATCGAGTAAGTGCTCAAACCTTCACTCCATTTAGTGCTTGTCTTTCAATATTTGTTCTTAATTACGCTGGTTATGCGAGTGAGAGCCCGATCCTTAAGCCCCACAAACTTGAGTGATCACCGTGGGAAATTGCAACCGGTGCCTTTGGCACTTTGTCGGCCCCCTTGATTTGGGCGTCCCCACCCTATGGGAATCAAATCTTGGCCTTGCTGGCCCTCTACCAGTAAGGGTCCAACCCCATTTCCTCACCTTGGCATTGCCAAGTCACCCCGGGCTTGGGTGAGTGACGATAGAGCAGTGGCCCAACTAGGCCCGTTTTGAATGCGATTGTGCTTGCTTGCTAAAGTCCAAGGGCGTGTCACATCAATTGGTATCAGAGTAAGTTCACAACTTGTCTCTCCACAAGTTGGTCCTAGGGCATGTTTAAGCATTTAGAGTCCTCGGTTGCATCTCCCATGTCCACTAGAATGGCCACTTCATACCCGTCATATCCATCCCCATCAACTTTCCCAAGAAGCCCAAATCCTCATGGAAGCTCCATTGCCAACAAAGTGGGTAGCAACACCTCTATCATAGAAGCCCTACCTAATGTCCTTAATAGGCTTGAAGATATCATGTCTCGACTCGACCGACTTGAAGGAAATAGCCGTGTACCAAGAGTGTATGAGAGTGACCTTTGGGAAAATCTAGAAATCATATTTTTAGAACACTTGAAAATCAAAACCCCCGCCTTTGATGGATCCAACAGCCCAAGCCTTTACCTAGATTGGGAGATTTCCCTAGCCCAATTCTTTAAAGGTTGCCCCTTGAACGAAGGAAGGAGAATGAGGCTAGCCAAGGCACACCTCTCCAAACAAGCTAAAACTCATTGGTTAGTTGTGGAAGGTTTGAGAAAGATCCGTAGGGAGGCTCCAATTAGCACTTGGGATGAGATGAAGACCGAGCTTAGAAAAACCTACACTCTCCAACCCTCTCCCTCCTACTCAAATCACCAAAGTCCAAGGATCACTTCAACTCCATCATCCCCACCCAGTCAATCCAAGACCCCAATCACCCATTCCCCACCACTTCCTATCTCTCTTACCCCAACCACTACATTTACACCCCACCTCCAAGTCTACACCACAACCATAGGTCCCCATACCCAATTGGGCCCCATGACCAACTCTCCACCTAGGCCCATGGTAACCCCCACCACTACCTCTCCATCACCCCCAAAAGGGGACACTCCTCCCAAAACTAATCAACCCAAACCCCATCAACCCACCCATCTTCCTCTCCCTACCCCAATCCAACTCCCACCAAAGCCTCCACTACTACCCACACCTATCCTAACCCAAGTTTCCCACTACCTATCACCCCGGATACACCATGCCCCAATCATCACCACACCCTCAAAAGCTCCTCTCACCTCCTTGGAAGAAGAACCCATACCCCACCCCATAGTGGTGAACACTCCAAACCCACTCTCCACCTTGGAGGAAACCCAAGTCCAAATTGAAGAAGAAACAACACATGAGGGTCTTCACCTTACATTACCATCTCTAGTTAGATTCAATCTCATCTTAGGGGAACCCCTTGTTAGTTGGCTAAAGAAGAGCCCAATAAGAGAGATCACGGCCCATGATTTTCCACCCATGAAGGAAAACCATCCCATAGTGCCCATCTCCTCTTATCACACCACAATCCAAGCATCTTATCAAGTAGATACCTTAGAGGATTTTCTTAGAGGCTTAGCATGGCAAATTGAGTTCACTAGTATGTTGACCCCTATGGCCGAACAACCTAGGAGCCTTGGCCTCCTACACCTATGCATCGGGTCAATCACCTCGGTCTATACCATTGGTTGCTACACTAGCGACCTCCTTTTCCTTCTCCCTATGGTAGAAGAACCCATCTCGGTCCACTCCCCTACCATTGAGATCCCAAATACTTTGATCGGCCAACCCACTAGAAATCTTGGCCCAATTACTTTGGAGGAGGATGACTCACAATTTGGGAACCTTGAAGACATAGTTCTACAACCCCATTTCCACAACCCCTTTGATCCCTTCCTATGGGAGTCTAGTTCCCCATGTGACCCAACCATCTTACCCACCACCCACCCTTTCCTACCCTCACCCACCATATTAGGCCAAACCCACCTCATCCATAACCCGGGTTACACCTTGGAAAATATGACCTTGGGCCACATACCCCAAGGTAATAAGGTTGTGCCCCACCCCATGGTGACCACCTTCTTAGATCCATTCGATCCTTTCCAATGGCAGTTAAAGGGTTGTCCCATACCTATACACATGAAAGTCACCTTTAGGAAAAACATGCATGTGTTTAGGCTTACCACACCACTTGGCATGAACACTATGTTGAGTCCATTCATTCATATCACCCACATGTCAAGTGGAAAGCATGAGTGGTCCATATTCGGATGTAATGGGCCACCGTCATTCATCATAAGTCTTAAACATGTTAGGAGCATTCACGGATGTCTGGGTCCCCCGGCACTCATCATACCCACACATGAAAGGGACACCTATGGATGCCCCAGCCCTCCCTCACTTCACATTGGTCAAACACATGTCAAAGGCATCTACGGATGTCCGGGTCTCCCGATATTTACCACCACTTTGCATGATAGGGCCACCTACGGGTGCCCTGGCCCACCTAGGTTGACCGAAGTCTACACTGCGTCATTACACGATGGGTCTACTTTTGGTTGCCCAAGTCCACCTATCACCCCTAGAATGTCTGCATTCACAACATTGCATAAAGAGATTCGCAAGCACATCAGCAAAAAGAATGAGGCTTATAAAAGGCTGGCCGACTCTCATCGGCGTCACCAAGAATTCCATGTGGGTGATTTTGTGATGGTAAGGACGGAGAGGCTCTCCCCGGGAGCCAGCCCTAAACTGAGGCCACGTGGGGCTGGTCCCTTCTAGGTCTTGAAGCACATTGGTTCAAATGCCTACGAGTTAGATCTCCCTGAGGGGTATGGAATAAGTCCCACATTTAATGTCGTCGACTTAGTGCCATATAAGGGACCCACGGTGGTACCTAGTGAGGAGTTTGAGCCTACTCCTTCCCTTGAGAGAGCCCCACCCACCTGTGAGGAGAGATCACTAGCCAAGAGAGCCCAGCGTGAGCACATAGAACGGATATTAGATGAGCAAGTCACTACCACTCGGAGTAAGGTATATGAGCGCTATCTCGTCAGGTGGAAGGATCGGCCCCAACGGAAGACTCATGGGTGAGTCGGGAGGACCTCCAGCGGTTAGACCCCGACCTTCTCGAGCGGTATCACAGCAGGATGGACCCCTACTCGACGCAGTCGAGCTCTTCGCAGCCCAGGGGATTTGATGGAGGCATCACCCACGATTCCCTTTGGCTCGAGTCTTCTTCACACTCTGGCGGCAATTGAGTTCGGGCCTCACTCTATAAAGGCCTATTATCCATTTGGTGTTTTTCATTTGAGTCATTTTGATGTAATTTTCACTTTATTTGAGTCATGTCCCTAGGTCTAGTGCTTATTTTACTATGTTTGAGTATCATCATGATTGTCCAGTTTGGCTAATGGGCCCAATTCATTGGACTAGGCCCATGTGCGCCCCTACCACCTTCGGTTATTTGCTATTGAGTCTTTTGTCAGGGACTTTTGTAGAAATGTGGATTTCCTATATATAGGACCTCATTCCCCTCCATTTGAAGTTAATGAATGAATGAATCAATGCAAAAGATTTCCATTTGAGTGTTCAAATTTAGTTCTAGAGGAGTGAATCTTATAGTTGGGTGAGAAGCCCTAGGGGAGCGATTCCCCACCCTACTCTCTCTCTCTCTATCCCTCTTTCTCTCTCCTCCCACTAAGGGGTTCGCCCCATTCCTCTCTCCTCCCTCAACCCAACCACCTCCAACCCCCAACCACCCCCATTAAAGCCCTCCACTTCCCCATGGCCTCCATTACTCCACCCCCTTAGTCCCAAGGAGATCCCTCACCATTCCAACGCCACTTTCCCCATTCCAACACAATCAACCCCTTCCCCACACAACCCCACAACTACCAAGGCCATTTCAAATTTGAAATCTATTCCCTCCAAGGCCTTGGACCGCCCCTCTCCCCTTCCTTAGACCTAATTCGCCCCTCTCCTTTCCCCCATCCATCACTATCCACTTCCTCCACCCTCCCTCCACTCTTCTCTCCATTGCACCCATCTTCCCCTACCTCCAGCTGAGGACCTGCACCCACTGCCCCCTCCCATCCCCTTCCTATCACCATTAGCATCCCCCATCCCTCCATACACACTACTTCTTCCACTCCATCACCCCTTTCATACATACACCTCCTCCATCTTCTTCTTTAGTGGCCAACACAAGATCTGCAGGTTGCTGTCCACAGGTTGCAGACAAACCGGTCTCTTGCAGCGGCCACCACGACGTCATCCGGATGAGCTTGAAGACCCAAGAGCCATCGTTGGAAGATTCTCCATGTCTTCTTCGCAACAGAAGTGATCTCACCCCCATCCGAGTTTGGTGCGGCCTGGGAGGTCCAATCTACCCCGACTGCGCAGATCTTCCCCAACAAAGGACCTGATCCGGAATAGAAGCTCTGCCCCAACAAATCACGGAGGAATCAGCTCTCAAGTTATTCTTGAAAGTTCTACCTCGGCCTGTCAGCTTTCAGAATCAAAAAGCGTAAATCCATTCAGCATCCGGGAGCAGAAGTTACAAATTTTCTTCCACGATCGCGCGGCTCTGCTTTCCACAGTCTGCATCGACCCCTCTTCACTCTTCTGCTTCCACAGATCGTCTCCGACATCGGTTAGTGTCCCCGTTAGTTTTTATGAGAAGAAGACTCATCCACGGTTACAACGACTCTGACGGCGCCTGATTCCGACAACGGGAGCGGCCGGGGTACTCTCTGCATCCTGCTGTTAGAAGCCAGTTCCTGTTAGTCCGAGAAACATAGGCCCTATTCAAGCTCTTGCCCCGACCAGCAGTGACTCGAGAAGAAATTGAAAAAATTCTGAAGCGTTCCCCTTTCTGTTACGAAGATTTTGCTGCCAGTCTCACCATCAGAAAAATTCCTGAGCAAGATCTACAGCAGCAGCACTGCCCCTCTGTCCCTGCTCGCAGACAGCTGACAGTTTTGGCGCCGACACTTAGTCATCGTTCTTTGCTCCAATTTCCCCACCCCGCTTGGCCGACTGAAGGCCCCTCCCTACGTGGAGGTAGTATTATTTGTAATTTCATTAACCCCAACCCCAAGATCCCTCTCCTGCGAGAGGTGTAGTGGTGTAACTTATTTGGGTAGGTCAAGCGACACCGTCGCGGCGTGTGGGGAACCACTCGCCTCCCCGCTCGCCCTCGTCTCCGACCGGGACCGGTTTCTTCAAACCGGTCGAGTAAGTGCTCAAACCTTCACTCTATTTAGTGCTTGTCTTTCAATATTTGTTTTTAATTCCACTGGTTATGCGAGTGAGAGCCCGATCCTCAAGCCCCACAAACTTTAGTGATCACCGTGGGAAATTACAACCGGTGCCTTTGGCACTTTGTCGGCCCCCTTGATTTGGGCGTCCCCACCCTTTGGGAATCAAATCTTGGCCTTGCTGGCCCTCTACCAGCAAGGGTCCAACCCCATTTCCTCACCTTGGCATTGCCAAGTCACCCCGGGCTTGGGTGAGTGACGATAGAGCGGTGGCCCAACTAGGCCCGTTTTGAATGCGATTGTGCTTGCTTGCTAAAGTCCAAGGGCGTGTCACATCATTGTAGGACTATGGCTGCAGAACGCGCACAATGGCGTGAGATGCAATGAACTGTTCAGGGCCTGACTCAGGCCTTACAACAAGTGGCTCAAGGTGGGGCACACCATGGAGCTGGCGACCTCCATCGGAGCTTTAGAAATCTCAACCCTCCGAGATTCTCAGGTTCATCAAATCCCGAGGATGCGGAGAATTGGATAAAGGATATCGAGCGAATGTTCCGCATCATGCAATACGCGGATGGTGAAAAGGTGCTTCTAGCCACGTTCCAACTGGAACGGGACGCCCGTGCTTGGTGGGAGTCCGTCGAGGCCACCTTGCTTGAAGATCGTGTTTCATGGGCCGAATTTGTTGAGCACTTCAATAGCAAGTATTTCTCTGACCGTGTTCAGGAGAAAAAGGCACCAGAATTTGCTACCTTGAAGCAACGATCCCTATCGGTGGCCGACTACGAGGCCCAGTTCTCCAGGTTATCTAGATATGCACCACACTTAGTATGCACTGAGAAGATGAAGGCAAGAAGGTTCTTGAATGGGTTACGACCCCAATATATCACTCAGCTCGCTCCCTTGGATATTCAAGTGTACTCAGAGATGGTGCATCGTACCCAGCTGCTAGAAGACGCTACAGAGTTGTCTGAAAAAATCCGTGGTAAGGATAAAAGGGAGAATGTCACAAGCCCTAACACTTTTAAACCATCTTTCAAGAAGCGGACCAATAATGGAGGCGAACCCTCCAAAGAGAAGAAATTCAATAAGGGCAATAACAAACCTTTCTCCATCACGGCACCGCCAAAGGAGAATTGTAAATATTGCGACAAACCGGGTCATCAGGCTGCGGAATGCTGGAGAAGGCTCGGAGCATGCCTTCGTTGTGGGAGTAAGGAACACCGTATTCCGGACTGTCCAATGATGAATGAGCAAAGTGAGCCGGAGACAAAGGAAGAGAAGTGTCCAGCAAAGAAGCAAGGATGTTTACAAGCTCTCCAAGAGACGGAACCAACCGAGGGTGGGTTGGTGGAAGGTATTTTGTCTGTTTGCTCTAAATCTGCTCAAGTACTGTTTGATACTGGTGCCACACATTCTTTTGTTTCAAAGAAATTTGCTGCTTCATTCTCTATGGAACCTGAATGGATAAACTTGGTGATTTCTACCCCGTTAGGGAATGAGTCTGATGTCACTTTCCATTACCCAAACTGCAAGATTATAGTTAAAGGTCACAACTTACATGCAGATTTAATATGCTTAGACTTGAAGGAGTACGATGTAATTTTAGGGGCCGATTGGCTATCCACCCATCGGGCAACTATAGACTGCCGAAATGGAAAAGTAACTTTTGTGGATTACCCGGAGTTAACTTACGTTACTCCCTGGAAGAGATCACTAGTCATCTCTGCTCTTTGAGCCCATAAACTTATCAACAAAGGATGCGAGACATTCTTAGCATTTGTAACTGCCATGGAGGCTAAGGTAGCTACACTAGAAGACATTCAAGTGGTTCGGGAGTTTTTCGATGTTTTCCCTGAAGACTTGCCTGGTTTGCCACCAGAGAGAGAAGTCTCAGTCACTATAGACCTTGTTCCGGGTGTCAGACCTATTTCCAAAGTACCCTACAGAATGTCCCCCGCAGAATTGAAGGAGCAGCTTATGGAGCTATTGAAGAAAGGATTTATCAGACCAAGTACTTCCCCATGGGGAGCACCAGTGATGTTCGTCAAGAAGAAGGATGGATCGATGAGGCTGTGCATCGATTATCGGCAGCTGAACCACCTCACTATCAAGAATAAATACCCACTGCCGAGGATTGATGAACTCTTCGATCCAATTTCTGGAGCAAAGTATTTCTCAAAAATTGATCTTCGATCGGGTTATCACCAATTGGGGATCAAGGATGGGGATATTCACAAAACTGCATTCCGAAGCAGGTACGGGCATTATGAATTTACTGTTATGCCTTTCGGACTAACAAATGCCCCTGCAACTTTTATTCAGCTTATGAATAGCATCTTTAGACCGCATCTGGACAAATTTATTGTGATTTTTATCGATGATATCCTGATATATTCAAAGTCTGAAGAGGAGCATGAAGTGCATTTGAGGATAGCATTGCAGATATTGAGGGATAATCAATTATATGTCAAATTTAGTAAATGCGAGTTTTGGCTGGAAGAGGTGTCCTTCTTAGGACACGTAATTTCAAAGGATGGAATCTCAGTGGACCCCGCAAAGATCGAAGTGGTAAAAAATTGGGAACAACCGACAAATGCAACGGAAATTAGGAGCTTCCTTGGTCTTGCTGGTAATTACCGACGTTTTATTAAAAAGATTACAGTACCACTCACCAGGCTGACCCGCAAGGAAGTGCCATATGAGTGGAATGAGGAATGTGAACAAAGCTTCCAAACATTGAATGACCATTTGACTACTGCTCCGGTCTTGGCCCTTCCTATTGAAGGAGAGAAGTACGAGGTATATACCGATGCTTCTGGTATTGGCCTCGGTTGTGTATTAATGCAACAGGGAAGAGTTATTGCATACTCTTCTAGGTAGTTGAAGAAGCATGAAGAAAACTACCCGGTGTATGACCTGGAGTTGGCCGCGATAGTATTTGCACTAAAGATCTGGAGACAATATCTCTACGGAGAACAATTCATAGTATTCTCCGATCATAAGAGCCTCAAATATCTATTCTCTCAGAAGGAGCTTAATATGAGGCAACGTCGATGGCTGGAATATTTAAAAGACTTTGATTTCAATATTCAGTATCACCCCGGTAAAGGGAATTCGATAGCTGATGCCTCGAGTCGAAAGCCGAGAGCCCTTATAGCCAGCTGTATGATACGGGAATGGAAACTATTAGAGGAATTCTCTAGATTAAATATAAGCATGGACCAGAAAGACGGGTGTATTACTCTCTCTCACATGAGTGTGCATCCGGACTTGCTATCCGAAATCAAGAAGTTACTTGACGAAGATCCTGGAATGATTGAAATCAGGGAGAAACTAGATCAAAGAACCGGGTTCAAGCTAGCAGTTGATGGAAGACTAATGTTTCAAGAAAGGACATGTGTCCCAAACTTTCCTGAGTTGAAAAGGAAAATTCTAGATGAAGCTCACCGCTCTAGGTATACCATTCATCCTAGAGCAACGAAGATGTACAAAGATTTAAAAAGATCTTTCTGGTGGCCGAACATGAAGAGGAAGGTAGCAGACTTTGTATCTCGCTGTCTCACATACCAACAAGTAAAAGCGGAACACTAAAGACCCGCCGGAAAGTTACACCCCCTTGATATTCCCAATTGGAAATGGGAAGGAATTGGTATAGATTTCATCATGGGATTGCCTAAATCCAGAGGCGGACATGATGGTATTTGGGTACTCATCGACCGACTTACCAAGTCGACGCATTTCTTACCAATTAAAAGCCGATGGTCGGTTGATGTTTTGGCCGCATTGTATATTAAGGAGATCGTGAGATTGCATGGAGTCCCAACATCGATCGTGTCTGACCGAGACCCTCGCTTCACTTCTCATTTTTGGAAGGGTCTACAACACTCTTTGGGGACGAAGCTCAACTTCAGTACTACTTTCCATCCCCAGACCAATGGTCAGACCGAGAGAACAAACCAAATAGTTGAAGACATGTTACATGCTTGCATTATTGACTTTGGCAGAGGTTGGCATGATCATTTGCCCCTAGCCGAGTTTGCATACAACAACAGCTATCAAGCCAGTATATAGATGGCACCATTTGAAGCTTTGTACGGCAGAAGTTGTCGATCTCCTATATGCTGGGATGAAGTTGGCGAGAAGCAACTACTAGGGCCAGATATGGTTAGAAACACAACAGAAAAGGTTGAACTTATCCGAGAGAGACTCAAAGTAGCACAATCCAGACAGAAATCTTATGCAGATAATAGAAGAAGGGAATTAGTGTTCCAAGTTGGAGACCATGTTTACCTCAAGGTCTTACCCGGTCGAGGAATAAGAAGGTTCGGAGTTAAAAGCAAGCTTACACCAAGGTTCATTGGTCCATTCGAAGTACTGGAAAGAGTTGGCGAGGTAGCTTATCGCATCGCTTTACCTCCACAACTATCGAAAGTGCACAATGTGTTTCACATTTTCATGCTAAAGAAATATGTGCACGACCCTTTCCACGTCATTGATCATAGTAACTTAGTGATTCAAAAGGACCTCACTTATGAACAGAAGTCAATGAAGATTCTTGATCGAGAGGTCCGAGTCTTAAGAAACAAGACCATTCCCATGGTAAAAGTGCAATGGAACAAATACTTGGAGCAAGAAGCTACATGGGAAGCTGAAGAATCTATGCGAAGGAGATATCCGAAATTATTCTAAACTGTAAGTACTCTATACCCTCCGTCTCTCCATCCACGCAATTGAATTTGGGAACCAAATTCTTTTAAGAGGGGGAGGGTGTAAGACCCCGGATAAATAATAAGGAACAAATATATTCTAAATGAATTAAATGTGTGTGAAAAGGATAAATAAAAATAATTAAGCTATATATATATATATATGTACTTAATGAGCTTTAACGCATATATAAAACAAGCCAAGATAAATGCAGGACATTAATGGGCCTTAACTCATTATTATCTCCTACCATTAATACAAAACCTATAAACCCATAAACCCATATGTATATATATATATATATATATATATATATTATACCATGGCAAATGAATAACCCATATATATACATATATATATATATGTATATATATCTGTAGATATAAAGGGGTATATGTTATATTATGAATAAATAACACACACACACACACAGACATATATATATATATTTAAATGGGCCAAGCCTACATATATAGGTTTAAAAAGAACCAACCCTTTTATATGTAAAAAATCTTGTGCATCTCAACACTTGGCCCAAACCCACGTAGGCCTCTATATTAAAAGGCCAACCACCTTCAAATAAGCCAACCCAAATATACATAAAGGAGGCCACGTTAAAATAGCCAACCCATATGCATGTTCGAAAGTGCAGAGATAGCCTTAGTGTTTGCATATGAAAATAAAGAAGGTGGCTGTTAATATAGAAAGGAATGGCAGTGCATGGAAGGGTTTCCCTTTGATGGCCATAGCCCTTTAGACCCTTCCGTTGATAGCTTTCAAACCCCGTACTCCTATATATACATAAGCATACCCTCGAACGTGCCAATGTTGGTTGCTGTTCGAAGGTGGGCGTCTTCATCCTGCTGCATACTCTTCCTCCTACTGTCCAGCTAGCCGAAGAGGACACCCTGCGTCCATTTCTTCCTCTTGGTGCTGCTTCCTCTCCCTGCTGCTGACCGCAACGAGAAGGGGCGAGCGTCCTCTTCTTCATTCTGTTGCCAGACGAGAAGAGGGGAAGCCACTATATTCATCGTCCTCGTCATCTTCTTCCTCCTGTGAACCACCTGCAAGCCATCGCCATACTCTGTTCAAAACAGAGTATCAGTTCTTCATCCTGCTCACTGTTTAATCTTCAACAAAGGTAGGTTTTCTCAAGTTTCGTAGCCCAAACGAACATAAAACATGATTATGTTGTATATAATAGTTCATGCATATAATTTTTCACTCAGTTTTGATAGTTCTGGAAAATTTTGTAAATGACGACCCAACCTAAGGCGCTAATTCTTTTTGACGCCCTCGTAAACGGTCGTCAATTCCCATATGAATTAATAATTACACAGCATAAAAATTTAATATCTATGTAACTGATTATCTGATTTAATGCATGAATATAGTTTTGGAATCCTGCTATTTTTCTTGACCTATCCATATACATGTTGTCATAAAAATGTTTATATTGGAAAAGTGCTACTGTTCATAGTGGAATTCTGGAAAAAGAAAATGATGACTTGAAGTATGTCGTTTCTTCTACATATGACTCCACTGTCAAGGGCGCTATATGCATAGAAGGTGACAGCTACCAAGTCGCCATTTAATGAATCCCGAAATTTTGATCATTTTAGTTCAACAACCAGTCGTCAATTATATAGATGTTAGTTATGGAGTTTTTGTATTAATAGTTTGTTCATGGGTATCGGAGTCTCCTTTGGCCATAAAAATTTATGGGCATACTATTGGGGTAGAGACCGAGGTAGTGAAAGTGATTGCACCATTTTTCGTGCCCCCAATCCCAAGATCTCCCATCTCTCAACAAAAAATTATTTTGAATGTCTGGTTAGGTAGAGTTTTTTGAGCCCGTCATTTAGGTATATTATAAGCTAGATTCTGACGTGGTTACGTCGAGAACTGAGAGGTTTGAAAATCGACATTTTTTTTGAAATGACGACCAACTAAAGGTCGTCAAATTCCTTTGGACGCCACTTTGCAATGGCGTAAAATTAACTAATATATATATATATATATATATATATATATATATATATCATGTAAGTATATCTTTGAAAATCCATATTTATTAAAATATGTAACAGAAAATTATAAAAAATATATATTTAGAATCCTTGTATTTTTCTCCTAATTATCATATATTCTATTTCTTAAATTTTTTTAAATAAATCAATGTGTCTTTGAATGTATGTTTTTGAAATTATTCAATTAAATAGATATACATGTGAATTCTTGTTAAATAAATTAAGTTAAAAATCATAAAATTAACATCCCTCCAAGAGGACGCTAATTAATAAATGACGCCACCCACGGGCGTCAAATAATATAAGTTTATTTAATTATAGTTAATTATAGAATTGGATAGACATGAATTCTATAATTAATGCATTCATGTTCTCACCGTTTTCTCCCTATTTTGGCCTATACTGCGGGTTTTCTGGCACTCTCATCTCACGTCCGTAGATGGAGTCCTTGTTTCATGATTGGTTCACGTATACACCTCAACTCTCGGTGACATATAAGCCCTCCATTGGACATTCCGTTCCTTTGAACTGGCAAGTTAGTCATTGGGACCTCTAAAAGTCTCGTCGTAGCCTTGGATTCCCTCAAGGCCGACTGAGCTGGTTGTACCTTAAATACTTTGTACCTTTTTGATTACCATGTCATGTGGTAAACCGGCCATCTCATGGTGCCATCTAGGTCCATGAGAGAATAATCCTAGACGATGGAATGATGACATTCCACAAGGTGATGTCTTGGATTGAGTCCCTTATAAATGGGTTCAATCTCTCAGCTCGATTCATGTCCCTTGATTGGAGACGGGTTTAGTCATCCACTCAAGTTATCATGGCTACCTAGTTAAGGTACTGATTCTACCCAGGTTATCGACATGTTATGGTTCTCGTTGGTTTATCATTGTCCATCTAATGTTCTTCTTTGAATTCTGTGGAACTTATCCACGAATCTACCTTAATATTCTACATGAGTTTGTTCTTGAAATTCCATGGTTATCACTAAAGTGGTTGTTTAGATATTACATGTAACAATATCTGCGCATATAGGGCCCGATCTGGTCTTGGGAGGAGCACCCGAAAGTACTTGTGCCCATGCGAGTTATATTGATCACGGTGTGGCATTGCACTGAAGTACTTGCTTGAATCTACGACATTACCACTATCTCTCTCTCGCGTGCTTGACTTGATTGACTTGACACGACTTGCGTGGTTCGGAATGGGCAAAGTACTTGCTTGTTAATAGCCATTATCTCATGACATGAAAAACTTTATTGATATACTCGGTACTTGTTCAAATACTTGAAATCTTGAATTCTTGAAATTCCCTATCTTGGATCAACAGTACATGTTATTTCCTCTCGTTATCATGTTCAATTCCGTATCATTCTATTTTAAATGATTGACATGCTAGACTTGCATTTTCAATTGGAAGAGGTAATTACTTAAACCAATTGCTAGTTCTTGAGATATAATTCCTACTGAGCATGCGCTCATCAAGTTCTTTTCCCCAAATCTTTCAGGTAATACGGACTCTGACTCAGACTCGGATGGGCAGGAGCAAGAGTGACGAGCGTTGAATCTGCAATCATCATGCTACTACACCTTATCGTGTCGAGTCGTCCTGAGTTTATTCTTGGAGTCTTATCGTTAGAACTTATGTTATTTCAAGAGTTGTAACATTTAAGGCTTGTGGGCCTGATTAGTAATGTTAAGTCTTGGAGTTATGTGACTTTGTTTAATGGTTAAGTTGTTATCAATGGTATCAGTACTTGGTTATGTTTTAAAATTCTTGTCTTATTGCGGACTCTGTTTTGATGTCAAAATTCTACTTGCTCTGATTGACATGATTGATATAAACTCGTCACATTTTTTCTCGGGTTCCTTCCGCGCTCGGGGCGTGACATCTCGGTGACCGCAAGGATGAATAAAACAGTCAGATTCATGATCGTTAGGCGATCGGGTGGAAGGCGGTGAAGCCAGGAATAAAATGGTTGTTTGGACGACTGTTTGAGAGAGCATGGCGGTCGCTTGATAGATCGCAAGGGAAAAGATGCAGAGAAGTCCGGGCGGGACTCTCTGTGAGAGTTTGAACCTAGGGAGAAAGACACCTAATCTTCCTTAAAACCCATCCTAACTCAAATTGAGGCTCCCCAATCCTAGTGCATTAGAACTCAAATTAGAGCCTTATAAATAAGAATGCACCCATAATTCGCAGCTCACAGAAATATCTGGTTTAAACCTTGAAAACTCTCTCAAAACCACCCAAATCGTCATGAAGAGGAGCCTTGAAGCTAGCACCATAGGAGAGGTGGCCTATACCAAGCCAAAGCTAGCTAGGAGAGAGCATGGGGATCTCCAGCGGCTGACTTCTATCCCAAGCATTTGAGCACAAGTTCTTCAAGAGAGGTGAGTTCAAATCAATCTCAAAATCATGAATTTCCTTATGCTTATTTTCTCATGGCACTTCTCCTTCTTTCTCCTCTCCTTTTTTTTCTTTCTAGCTCCTTCCTGGCCCAAGGTGCTACTCTAGCTTGAAGTGGGTGGCTCCCATGATAAAAGAACTCCCTCTAGAACTTACCTCAATCCTTAGGGCATGGCACCTACACCCCTTATTAGTCTTAGCAAAGAATTCTTAGAAACTTTCCTATGATTGGCCTAGTATTTCATCCCTTGTAGAGTTATGGAATCCTCAAACACACACTTTCATGTTCCCAACCTTTGAAGCCACTATCCTTCTAGAAGAGGTAGAGACCTATCTAGCCATTCCTAAGACTAAGGTGGGGGATGAAGACTTGGTGTGTCATACGGTTGAACCCATAGACCTATCACTCATCTTGAGGGACTTCATACACAATCCAAAGGATGTTAGGACCATGATCGGCCCCCGCCATATTCATTTGATACCCATGGCCCAATGGATGACCGCTTTTTGTAAGAACAAGAGCGGTAGGTTTGAAGCCATAGGCAAGGCTACCTCTATTTGCTTGTGCGGGGTCTTGCTCTTTACCACCACCGACCACCTCTCAGATATCCAAAATCTCAGCATAATTAGTGGGTTATAGTAGGGTTTATCCATCTCTCAAGCCCTCCTTTCATACCTCTATGAAGGCCTTAGCTCAGCCTCCTTAGGGGGACCTCTATTTGGGTCAATGATCATCCTTGAGTGTTGGATGGGAGTTAGACTTAAATTCTTACCCAAGGAGGACATACCTTCAGCTAGCCGTATATTCGGGAGCCACCCACTCTTCTTTATAGAGGGTGCATTTGTATTCTCTTCACAGGTTGAGTGCCAGACGGCGGATAAAAAGACAAGGGATGATTGGCACCTCTTCCTCAACACTTTATCAATTGACAAGTTCGTAATGCGACCTCGAGCTCTTCACGGCACTATCCTCAGATTACCCCGGTGACTGGGCCTAGACCTGTAGCTAGTGGGGAACACTACTACCTTGGCAATCTACAACCCGCACCGGTGCTACTTACAAGTTGGACTTCCTCGCAGTATGGTTCCAACACTATCTCACTACCCTCCCGTTCAAGCTAGGAAGATCGGGACCGAGGAGGATGAACGGGCGGTCTGGAGTGCTCTGACCATGTGAGAGACCAGCCGAGTCCATACCTTTCAAGAAGAAGTGAAGGAAAGCGACGAGGAATACCATGCTTTTGTGAAGGAATTGCGCAAGATCTAGCCCCGTGCGGATGGAAAATTGAGTGTATTTTAAATTTCTTGATCATGTAGGTTATTTTACTAGATAAATAATGTATCATGAACCTGAGATGAATAAAATAGAAGGACTTGATTGAAGCTTTGTTGTGGAATGTCCTTTTTGCATGAATGATCAGTTTTGAATAGGGTCCTCTATTGAACAAACGGTCTAGCGTAGGGCCGCTAGACTTGGTAAATGGTCTAGAGGTAGGCCGCATGAGCAAGGACTCAGAAAAAATGAGATTTGTAAGCTCTCGGGAAAGGCATGCGGTCTATCGAAGGACCACTAGGGATGAAAAGTAGAGAAACCCTGAGAGTTGGGGGTCTCAGGGAATGTTAACGATCGTCCTTAGACCGCTTAGGGATGCATAAACGGTCTAGTATAAGACCGCCAAGGGACAAAGATTAGAGAAGCCTGAATGCTTTTAATTCTGTGCAATGGAACATGTGTCTGCATACATTTAAAATAACAAACGGGTTAGATCCATTCTTAGGCTCAACCCCTTGCCTGCAGCAAGTTAGAGAATGAGCATTTTCTTGATATTTGGTCAAGGGGTGGAGCCTTATTAAATAGGCAAGATTGCAAATAAAATATATGAATGCAAATGCATGCTATGCCAGGATGATGGTATTTTTTATTTGATTTTGAAATATCTAATGTTTTTAAAATTTTAGAAAATATTTGATTTTTTTTGATTTTGGAAAAAATATTTGATTTTTTTTGAATTTTGAACAGCCAATTCTGTTCCGGCAACGAGAGCTATCCCTATCTCACTAGGAATCTCCTGAGGTCGGCGTGCTTAAGAAAGTGACAATCCCCAGCTAAGGGCCAATCTGTCGAACGGTGCTTCTACCAAGGCCATACCCAGAGTATGGTTTTAGTCCTAAAAAGAAAAAAAGAATTATGGGGATAAGCCTAAGCCAGTGATGGGGACATCGCTTACCACTTCCCATTTCTCCAAGGGTCCCGATACTCGCCATTATGTTCGTCTTGATTTTCTGAGTCTGGCTATGTAATTTTCTTATCTTTCTTTGAGTCTTAACCATGTTATTTTACTTTTATTGAGTCAAGTATCTAGGTTAAGAGAGTCATTTACGTAAGTATTGAGTCTTTATGTCGGTTTGATAGGTTAGTGGGCCTAATTCAATGGGCTAGGCCCATGGGCTCCCCCCTTCCTTTGGTTTCTTGTTATTAGTCCAAAAGCCAGGGACTTATGTTGAATTGTGGGATTCCTATAAATAGGACCCCAATCCCACCAGTTGAAGCTAATGAATGAATGAATTATTGAGAAAAGAATTATCCACAAGAATTGTGCCTCCTTCTCTCTCTAGCTCTCTCTCTATTTCTCTCTCTCTCTCTAAAGGGGGCGACCCCCTCTCTCTCCCCTCTTCTCTCTCTCTCCCTTAGGCGCCCTTGCCCCTTCACCTCCCCTCCCTGCCACATCACCCTCCACATCAATCTCCCACCCTTTCATCTCCCCAAGACCATTAATTCCCTTTAGTGTCTCCACTTCCCAAGCAACCCTTCCCCTTCCCCATACAACCTTTCACCTTCCCAAGGGAGAATCCCTTCTCCTAGGCACCCCCTCCCCTCCCTAAGGCAACCCCTTCCCATTCCCTAGACCACCATTAAACCCTCCATTAACCCATCACTCCAAATCCAAAGGCAACACCCCCATTCCCCTAGGTCATTTGCGCCCTCATCCCACCGCACCAAGGGAGAACTGCCCACCACCACTCCACCCCCCCACACCAGCTGCGACCTCCCCTTCCCTTCCCTGGCCTTCCACCAACCGTCTTCCCTTACACACCCCACTCCACCTCTCCCACAACCCCCGACAGCAACCCTGATGGGATCGTCATGGGATCGACAAACGGCAACGGACAATCGTCAAAGCGACGCCGGCAACTATCAAGCCATATTAACTATATCTGGGTGTCTTGTGCTAATGGGCCACATGCATGGGCCTAAAATGAATGCTTTTCTTTTATTAGAAAAAATAGATATATATCCACCTCTTTAATGTAAGGATGCCTCGTGGAACCCATGATCGATGGAATTCCAAGGCATTCTCTCCCCTCCCCATGCTTTGTATCCTTTCCCCTTCCCCACCACTTCTACTTAAACCTCATGTAAGCCCACGTTCTCAAGGAAGTGAAGTTAATTTTGGGAAAGATGTAACCCCTTACCCTCTCCACCTTTCTCTCCTCTCTCCCCATCCCTTCTCTCCCACGTCTCCTCCTTCTCTCTATTCTCACCTCCCCACCCCCTCCTTTGCTTCTTCCCACAAGCACGCACACCATCGCGGCCCTCCCCCTGCTATAACCCCCTGGCTACCAGCCTTCCCTTCCTCTCCCCCTCTCCCTTTGCTTCTCCTTTTCCCCTCCCTCACATCCAGAGTTTGGCCCCGCTACCTGACCCCCCCTTCCTTCATCCCTCAACCCCCTCTCTCCCTGCAACTACAGTCTATCTCTTCCCTCTCCCTCTAGACTTCTTCTGCCATGACCAACACCGTCGGTGCCCCATTCCCATTCCCCTCCCCCTCTCTCTCCTTTGCACCCTCCCATCCCTACCCCATCCCCCTCACCACTCTATCCTTTACTGCCTTCAACCTCCCTCGTCTCACTTCCCCACTCCCTCCTTTTCCTATGCTCATCAGAGAACCCACCCCCTCACCATCTATCTACCTCACATGAGGACCCGACCCTCCCTCTCATGCATATAGCGGCTCCCCTTGCCTCCCTCACATGCAGCCCCTGCCAACCCATGCAACCTGCACCCCAGCTACGCTGCCCAGCCAGCCAGCCATCGCACCCACCACCACCGTTGCCTGCCACTAGTCAAGATGTCACTCACTTTCGCTTGCACTCACCGCCAGCAAGGACATCGCCATGAGGCAACAGTCAACCCGTCAGCCCAGTCCACCGCCCTAGCCGCTGACAGTGCACCTTCCCCACAACCGCAGAGGAGTGCCGCCACCCAGGGGCGCTACCCGCTCGCTCACCGTGGCGTCGTTCTCTGCATACGTTCCTAGTCCGCCATGCAAAGCAAGCCATCGCCACCGCTATCGTCATGTCCCCATGCACGCGAGCCCACCACCGAGCGGCCTGGCAGGCCCTACACAAGCCTCCTTCGAGCTAGCCGAGCACCGCGGCACCCCTCCAAGCACAACGACATCTCAAGCACACGTGTGCGAGCACTGCACCCTCACTGCTGTGACGACCATCTTGTCGAGTGCAATGGCATCCACATGCATGCTCCCCTCCGAGCACCCTCGCTAGCATCTCGCATCGTCGTCCTTGATGAAGCAACTGCCAAGAGCACCATCGCAGCTCCATTGCTTTCCCGAGCTCGTCAGCCTCCATGAGCACACTCCCACGTCCAAGCATGGCAAGCATGATCCCCTCTGAGCATGGTGCTTCCGCTTGCCCTCCCCTGGATGCTCAGCTCGTCGGTCTACAACCTGCAGGGCGGCCTACGTGAGCTCCAAGCTCCACCCCTATATCTCATGCTCTCTCCCTTCCTTTCTCACTCTCTCTCTAACTTCTCTCTCTAAACCCCCCTGCTTCATCCATCTGCTACTAGCCAAACTGCCAGCCCCACCCCTCACTTGCACCTGCAAGAGGGCCGCAGCCCCCCACCATCGCGCCACCCCACACCCCACCGCCCCACTCCCTGCCACGACCTCAACATCCCCCACTGCATGCACCACTCTCTCCACCACCGTAGCGGATGCTACCCTTCCCCACCACCATCATCCTTTGGGAGAGCTACAAAGAGGGCCCGCTGGACTGATAACATAAGGTTGAACCTGTAGTATCTTCGGGTGCTGATATGAGATGGTGCCTTGAAAGATAATTCAATTTGAGACCAAGTTTCAAATGAGTATGCAGCAAAGGTTGTGAAGCCCTGAAAGAATTTTACGTGAGTCCTAACTCCATGAGGGTTGGTGCAAGGTGTTGGGTACGTGATGTTTGTAACAAGTCAAGCTTCCTTTTGCTGACCTCTTTATGAAAGAAGGAACTGATGAGGAGAAGCAAAAGCTAAAAGCCCAAAAAAATGTAAAGAGAGGAGTAGGAGCAGCTACGTAAGGTGCCTTGGTTTGCCATGTGAGTTGCATGTGCATGAAAAAAGAAAAGTGTAAAGAAAGATAGTCATGTGAGTTAGAAAAAAATGGTAGAAAAAGGTGGCAGAGATGGTTAAAAAAAGAAATGAAGTGATGAATTTTTTCTAGAAAAATGAGAGGTTCAAAAAAGAAAATGACATTAAAAAAGAGAGAAAATGAAAAGAAAAGAAAGTCTCAGACTTGGAGGTTTGTTTCACGTCAAACCCCTTCCCCCTGCCATCTCCCCTACTTCAAACCCCTCCACACTCACCAAGGAGTTCACTGCCCTACTCAGCTCACTGCCCTCCACATCGCTTACCACTTCCCATTTCTCTAATGGTCCCGATGCTCGCCATTGTGTTCGTCTTGATTTTCTGAGTCTGACTATGTAATTTTCCTATCTTTCTTTGAGTCTTAACCATGTAATTTTCCTTTTATTGAGTCAAGTATCTAGGTTAAGAGAGTCATTTATCTAAGTCTTGAGTCTTTATGTCGGTTTGATAGGTTAGTGGGCCCAATTCAATGGGCTAGGCCCATGGGCACCCCCCTTCCTTTGGTTTCTTGTTATTAGTCCAAAAGCCAGGGACTTATGTTGAATTGTGGGATTCCTATAAATAGGACCCCAATCCCACCGGTTGAAGCTAATGAATGAATGAATTATTGAGAAAAGAATTGTCCACAAGAATTGTGCCTCCTTCTCTCTCTAGCTCTCTCTCTATTTCTCTATCTCTCTCTCTCTAAAGGGGGCGAACCCCATTCTCTCTCATCCCCACCCCAAAATTCAAAATTCACTCTCTCTCCTCCACCTCTCATTAAGACCCCTCCCCCTTCCCCATACCTCCCATTTAATTCCCCTCCAACCCCTAGGTGGAATCCCCTTCTCCTAGGCACCTCTCCCTCCTCCCAAGCAACCTTTCCCCTTCCCCATACAACCTTTCATTTTCCCAAGGGAGAATCCCTTCTCCCAAGCACCCCTTCTCCTCCCCAAGGCAACCCTTCCCATTCCCTAGGCCCCCATTAACCCCTCCATTAATCCACCATTCAAACAAAAGGAGAGATCTCTCCTCCCTCTCTCCTTCCTAACCCAAATTCACAGCTCCCCCTCCCTCCACTTGCTAGGCCACCTCCCAGCCCCCTTTCTGCCCCTCCCAAACCTTGAATCACGCCCTAATAGACCCCCACATAGTCAGGTGTCACCCCCACACACATCCACCCCATTTCCCACCCCATCTACTCCGTCTCCCATCACCTTTCATCACCCTATCCATCTCAGTTCGCAGGCAACAGTTGGAGCCCGAATTGCAGAACCTATCCCGAGGTCATTCCGCATTCCTTGGAGGTGTACCATACATCAAAGGAAAGGTCGTCAAGATAGCTTCGCAGCCGAGGTGGTCTCGCTAGCATCCGACATCCCTGCTGTCCGGAGGGTTCGTTCTCGTCTGACTACGCAACCAGGACCTGAACCAGGATCAGAGCTGCAGTGAAGAAGCTTCCACGGTCTCATCCTTCCATTACAAGGTGCGCCGCTTCGCCGGGTCGAAGATCCACCAGTCCTCTGTCCAACACAGCAAGCGGGACCTCATTCGGAGTCCGGGACTGCCCGTTCCAAATTTTTTCTCCCAGGTGCGCTGAACAGGCCAATCAGGACCTGTCCATACCCCTAGTCACTCAACGGGCTCTCCCTCTCTGCCCCGATATCGTCTGGTGTCCCCCCTAGCGGATGCGTGAAGAAGACTTGTCCACGGTCATACTCGTTTTGGTCCCGCTGCGTTTCGACATCTGGAGCGGGCATGGTGACTACTTCCACCTGCTGCTGCACCCTAGGACCAGTCTGAACCAGAGCGCCAGGATCCTGTTCTAGAGCTCGCCCCAGCCGGTGACGACATCGGGACCACCCACAAAAATTCACAGACATTCTTGGGTCTGTCAGCAACGTTTCAGCACCAGTTTCGTTGAATTATGAGTTCGGTGGAATGCGTGGCGTTGTCTACATCAACCCACTATCCGGGTATTCCCGAATGGGGCAGATCGTTCGGCACTAGCTAGTTCACCACCCCACCCCGCCTAGCCGGCTTAACGCCCCTCCCTGTGTGGAGATAGTGTTTGTTTGTAACTGAAATTTCCCTTTCTCGAGTCCAACCCCCCTGCGTGGGGAGTAGTGCATGTAATATTTGAACAGGGGAAGCTACACCGACGCAATGTGCGGGGAACCCACACTTCCCTGCTCGCCCTCGTCTCCGACCGGGATCGGTGTGTTCACACCGATCAGGTGAGCTTCGGACCACTCTCCTCTGCTGGTTTCTTACCTTTACTTAGCTTAGTACTATCTCTAGTTGTGCCGACGGCAGTGAGAGAGGGCTCATTCCAATTATCCATCTAATCGAGTGCCACCGCGGGTGAGTTGTGAGGGAGACACTTCATCCCATGCCCTCGGCGTGCTGGCCACCCTTGAAATTGGGCATCCCTATCCCATTGGGGTCCATCCCCAGCCAGCCATACCCTTGTAACCCCAAGGTCCAACTTCGGACCCTCTCCATCATCGCCGGTCAGCCTACGGACCCGGGTGCGCGTGACGCGGGTGAACCCGCTTGTGAGAGATCGCCGTTCGGTCCAATTGCTTGCAAAGTTAGGTCCAAGGGGTCGTGTCACATCAGCCAGGTATAGAGATTTTTAGGGCTTGAATTCCTCTCATGACAACCCTTTCGGAGATTCAGTCTGTTGCGCTGGAGCTTTGTGTCTGTCAGCGAACCTTCATCTACCCTAGGCACACATACGACCGGGCTCATGACGTCCCACGGGAAAACTGTACTGTCACTCTTGCAATGCCTAGTTTAATATTTTTGGAGCTCTTGCACATTTGAATTTTGAAATGAGCTTTTGGTTTTGCTTTTCTCTTCTTCTCCATCTCTTTTCTTTTTTCTTTGGTGTTGCCATTGCTTTTCTCTTGTAGAATCAGGTCATAACAGACTGCCCCTATTTGAGACCTCTTCTCGTCAGGGTGTCTAGATCAGTCATCGCCCCCTTATTTGCCTCTTATCCCTAGATTCAGCTGAAGAGAGGAACGGACAGGGACTTTACTTTTCCCCAAGCATGGCCAAGGAGAAACGGTGTTTACACAACTAGAGAACCTGACCGGGGACATTGTGAGGTGGATGGTTGTCATGCTCGGAATCATCCTTCATGATCGAGGAAAGGACACCTCGCTACCGATCCTTCATTAGCTTGACTCTAAGAGAAAAAATGCTTAAGATACAACCAATTCCAATCGTGAGACATCTCCTCACCTTCCACATTGACTAGGCGATATGCGTTCCCTGGATAAGCCTCTCTAACGACGAACGGCCCTTCCCAGTTAGGTTGTAATTTGGACCTAGGACCTCCAGACCTAATGAATTTACGTTTCAAAACAATATCACCTTTTTGAAATTTGCGTTCAATTACCTTCTTTTAAAAACAACACGAGACTCTCTTTTGATAAGCAGACACGTGATCGGCCGCATTCATCCTCCTCTCATCCAAGAGTTCTAGCTGAACCATCAATGCCTTTCGACGTTCATCGAGATTAAGTTCCATATCGAGCTGTACCCTTAGGGAAAGGATCAAGATCTCATATGGGAGCACCGCCTCCATCCCGTAAGTGAGAGCATAGGGGGTTTGCCTTATAGGAGTACGGACGGAGGTGCGGTAAGCCCATAGAGCTTCCATTAATCGCTCAGGCCAATCAGAGAATTTATGAGATTCACATGTTTCCTTTATGATTTTAAGAGGGGTCTTGTTAGTGGCCTCAGCTTGGCTGTTACCTTGAGGATAATATGGAGATGAATGATGCAGTGCAATATTGAACTTCTTACAGAGGTCCTGGAGCTCTTGAGAGATGAACTGGGGTCCATTGTCGGTGAAGATGCTGCTTGGCACTCCGAACCGCACGATGATATTCTTCAAGATGAAGCGGCACACCGTAGTAGCTTTGATCTCTGCGTACGCTTCTGCTTTGGCCCACTTGGTGAAGTACTCAGTGGCGGTAAGGATAAAGGATTTCTGCTTGGTCTGAGAGTTGGGATCACCGAGCGGGCCAACAATGTCGAAAGCCCACATGGAGAATGGCCAAGGAGCTGAGAGAGGATGAAGAGATGAAACTGGAGAATGGATTTTGTCAACATGGAGTTGGCATTTAAGACACCTCCGGACATAGAGGGAGCAATCTTCCTCTAGAGTGGACCAATAGTAACCATGCCTAAGGATCTTCTTTTCTAGAGCCTGGCCATTGACATGACCTCCACACTCACTCGAATGTGCTGCTTTGGCCACTTTCCAAGATTAATCATCATCAAGACATCTCATGAGTATCCCATTAAGAGCGCGACTATACAACTCTCCAGCAATAATGGTGTACTTCGAGGTGGCTCTTCTAATAGCCTTATGCTGCTCGACAGTTGCCCCTTCTCGGAACGATCTGTCTCTACAATATAGCTTGATTTCACGATACCATGGCAATTCTTCTTCCTCCAAGATCTCTTCTAGCTTAGTTAAAGACACTTCCTTCAAATCTTCCTTTTCAGCCTTCGCCTCTACAGATTTTCTAAGGTTGTTGAACCAAGGATCCTGAAGAGAGGGTGTATCCAGTCTGTAGACGATGATGGTCTCAGTGTTTCGACTGAGAGGGAAAGATAAAGAGGAAGCGAGTGATGCCAGTGCATCGGCATGGATATTCTGAGATCGAGGAGTATGGATGTAGATCAGTTTGCGGAATTGCCTAGCTAAGAGAGTGACCAAATCTTGATATGGCTTGAGCTTCAGGTCATGGGTGCGGTAAGTGGAAAGGACTTGCCTCAAGACGAGTTGAGAGTCTCCTATAATGTTCAAATAGCACGCGCCCAAAAGGTAGGCGTGTTTTAATCCAGCCAAGAGATCTTCATACTCGACAACATTGTTGGTAGTAGGAAAATGAAGCTGATAAGCGAAGGGAATCGTCACCCCTTCTGGAGTAAGCAGAACAACACCTATCCCTAGGCCTTGGGAATTGAGGGCACTGTCGAAGTGCAGAGAACAAAAGGGATGATGAGTAAGAACAGAGAGATGCTCATCAAGAAAATCATCCTGAATAGAGTGAGTGCAGGGAATATAAGATGAGAGAGATGCTCAGCGATGGCATATCCTTTGATTGCCTTCTGAATGACAAATGTAATATCAAATTAAGAGTGGAAGCTCTGCCAGCGAGCCAACCTACTAGAAAGGATAGGCTTTTCTAGGAGATAGTGGATCGAGTCCATTCTAGAGATCAGCCTAACCGGGTGGGATAGGAAGTAGTGCTTCAGCTTCTGAGCTACCCAAACTAAGGCGGCACAAGTTTTCTCCATGGTGGTGTACTTGACCTCTGCAAGGTTAAATAACCTGGAGAGATAATAAGCTGCCCGCTCTTTGCCTTCATCATCTAGTTGTGCTAGGATAGCTTCTAGGGAGTCCTCAATGACAAAAATGTATATGATTAGGAATTTCTCAGGGACATGAGGTTGTAAACTGGGGGGATTAAGTAGATATACCTTCGGATCATCATAGGCCTTTTGACAGTCTTCATTCCATTCAAACTTGACCCCTGCCTTTAGCAATTCATAAAATGGGCAGCACCTCTGATAATGTTGGGATATGAATCTCCTAATGAATTGCAAGCGTCCAATCAATCCTCGAAGTTCCGTGATATTCTTAGGTGGAGGCATGTCCATGACAGCCTTTACCTTATTAGGATCAATCTGAATTCCCCTTTTACTAGCTATGAAGCCTAGCAACTTCCCTGAAGAGACTCCAAAAACACACTTCTTAGGATTTATTTTGAATTGGTACTCCCTAGCTCTCTGAAGCACCTTAGCTAGGATAGCGGGGTGTTCCTCTTTAGTCCTCGACTTCACCAAGATATCATCCACATAAGCTTCCATATAAGCATGCATCATATCGTGGAATATAGCCACGATCGCCATTTGATAAGTGGCACCTGCATTCTTCAGACCAAACGGCATGACCACATAACAGTATGTGCCCTAGGGCATGGTGAAGGAGGTTTTCTCTTGATCCTCGGGAGAGAGACGGATTTAGTTGTATCCTGAATAACCATCTATGAATGATAATAATTCATACCCGGTGGTGTTGTCCAACAATACATCTATATGAGGCAGCGGGAAATCATCCTTGGGACATGCTTTGTTAAGATCCCTGAAATCAATGCAAATGCGCATCTTTCTGTCCTTCTTGATGACAGGGACTATATTCGCCACCCACTGAGGATATAATACAACTTTAATGAACTTGACCTTGTACAATTTATCGACCTCTTCTTTTATCTTTAGGGCCATGTGGGGGTGAAATCTTCTTGATCTTTGTTTTACAGGTGTTGCCCCTGGTTTAAGTACTAATCGATGTTCCACCAGGGAGGGGTCAAGACCCGGCATGTCCTTGTAAGACTAGGCAAAAGAATCGCTATACTCCCTTAGAACGTCAATTAAATCTTCTTCAACAGCTGAAGGGAGATTAGCGGCAATAATAATGGGCATGGGGTCCTCATCAGTTCCCAAATTTATTTCCTTTGTTGGTTCAACCACTGCTGACGATGGCTTATCAAATCGTTTTAAACCTTGTGCATACAAATCGGCAGTGTCATCTACGTCGCTATCCTCAAGATCAACTGGCTCCTTTTCATCCATGACCTCATAGACTCCTAATCCGTCGTCACTCCACACCCCGCTTTGTTCCTCGTCTTCTTCTATTACAATCGTCGTAGCTATGAACTCCGTGTATCTTAGAAGAGCATGACATCGCTGAGCTAGATCCTTCAAGAATCTATCAGGAATTGTTTTAGAAGGTCGCGCGAGTGAGCGTGGCTCAGGAAAGGATGGGTTGGACGACCTAGAGCAAGACCCTACTTCTTTAGACTTGACAGACTCTACTTCCCTAGACTCAACGGACCCTACATCTAACCTAGGAGAGAGAAAATCTAGTGGGAAGGAGGCAGCAGGGACCTCACGCCCCTAGGAGGAGGTTAGAGAGAAGATAGCGTAATCTTCCACTGAGACCTCCATTTCAAATTTGACGTTTTTTTTAGGAGATCAATGGAGGTCATGCCACAAGATGGAGGGGAAGATGGAGGAGGAAGCTTAAGGGGATATTTAGATGGACAGAAGATGTCAAGGAAGGGATCAGAGGAGGAGGAGAATGGAGTAGATAGATTAACCGGAGGATAGCAACTGCATGTCCTGACAATGAGGAAATCGGTTGGAATTTCAAACAGCATTGGATCAATAATGATGGGAGGAGAACGGGGTATGAATTTTAGCTTTCGGAAGAGAGACAGAAGATGGGAAGGAGACCAAGTAAAAACAACAGGTGAGCTCCCCTTTTCCCGTGGGTGGTAAGCTGGCTTCTTCTGTTCATAACGTACAAGACGTACCTCCTGGTTTTCTTGGCAACTTTCTCCCTCATAGAATAATATTTTAAATGCTTGGCCAAAATCCAACATATCATCAACTGGACCCTTGGTTAACAATGGCGGACTGTCAAATATGTGAGCTGCATCTTTTTTCTTGGGTTGGTTTGATGGTGCTTTTAAAGTATCTGGCTGGAGGGGGCCTTTAACAAAGTGTTGGCGATAGTCCCAGGTCAATGGCCCTGAGTCGCCAAAAATTGAAAATGAGGACTCCCGATAACCGAGACCCCCTTGTTCATCTTCCTGCCCATGGGGACCGGTTTGGTCTGCCCCTGTAGTTGTGCGCCGAGGCCTCTCCCCGGTTGATAGCCCAATTTTAATATCATATTCCACCCCTTTGAATCTCGTATCTAGGGCTTTACTTTAATGTGGACTGGCACAATGGTGGGCTTGCGTGGCGCATAGGCCCACAGAAAATTCAGCTCTAGAACTGAAATAACGGGCCGTGTGCTGGGCCATAGCATCGGCAAAATCTTCTCGGAGACGGCCTTGACAGACTGGACCGTGGACATGTTCTTTACCTTAACCACCCTCCCTTGAAAAGGGAATTTGAGGCATTGGTGGACAGTGGATGGTACAGCATTGAGATTATCAATCCACGGATGACCCAAGATAGCCTTGAACATAGTGTCAATGTCCAGCACATAAAATTCAATCGGCATGGTGAGAGGCCCGAGCTCGGCCTAAATAGTGACCACCCCATGACAAGCCCTTCTGGAGTTGTCATATGCTGCAATGGTTGCAGGAGTTGGCCTTAGCAGATCTTCTGACAAGTTGCAGGCTCTTAGAGTGCTGAGTGGGCAAACATTAATAGAGGCCTCTGTATCCACCAGTGTCGCATCTATGCTAACTTTGTTTAGAGTAATAGAAATGCATAGCGGCATCTATCGTGCCTCAGGGTATGCCAGTTCGGTCTCAGAGAATGTAATTGCCGGCCCTTTAGAGATTGAAGCCAGAGCTGTCGACAAGATATCCACCGCCATATCTTCGTTCACTATCACCTTCTGTAGGAAATTCCTGAGTGCATCTTGATGAAAGGTAGACCTCTTGATTAATTCCGGCACAGAGATCTTGGTGGGCACTCTGTCTAGATGATGTAATAAATCATATTATGTTCCTGGCAGCGGATCTACCTTCTCCTGATCAGCAGCCTATTGCGAGGACTGGGGATTGTGTGCAAGTGTACCAGTGGAAGGATAGTTCCTATGAAACAAATGCCCACTCTGTAGGGCTAAGTTCTGGGCCAGCACGACATTTAAGAGGAGCGGCTTAATGGGCCCGACAGGGTGGATGAATGACGCTTGGGAGGGTGTAATGGAGGCACGGGGGATGATGGGTGAAGGGTTTGGCAGAGGTAAGGTGACGCCAGATGCGGGTGTGGGCGATGGGGTAGAGGTAGGTGGAAGGAGGATGATCAGTGAATGGCTGATTAGAGATGTAGCGGAGACGGGTGTAGGTGCTGGTGGTTGGGTGGAGATAGGCAGGTTAACGGGGGAAGCGGATGGCAGGATGAGAGGTTTGATGGAAGCAGAGGGTCGAGGGGTTTGATGGTTGAGTAGGAGGATGACGGGTGTGGAAGGACTAGGGTCGTTATGATGGAGGGCCATGAGTTGCTGCACTGATGAGTCATCATCATAGAACCACCTGGAATAGGGAGTCGGGGGTTGGACGAGGTTAACTTGAGCCGGTGCCAGCGGCTGTGGTTGCAGAGCAGGTCGATATGACTTGGCATGGGGTTCTGATGGATCCCCAAGTCCTGAAAAGGCTTCTGTTGTTGCTGCGGCTGCTACTGTGGCGACGGTGCTTGTTGCTACTGCACTTGATGCCTCAGTGCCTGCCTTCTTTTCTCTTTTATTTCAATAATGGCCTTGTGCATCTCGGCCCAATCAATATGCTGCCCTTCATGCAGGTCATATACCAGATCCCGAAAATGAAAGCAACCTTCGATGGTGTGCCCAGGCTGCCTATGGAACATATAGTATTCAGATTGATCAACGGCCGGGTTCTAGTTAGGCAGTTCCGGAGGAAGCTGAATTGCATTTATTGACATAAGGGCTGAGAAAATGTCTGTGAGGGACTCCGGTAAAGGAGGGTATTGGGCTCTCTTCGGAGTCGGGTGCTTGTTATTGGTGTAGCCGTTGGGTGGGGGAACATTATGGCACTGCGGAGGTTGCTGGGGTTGTTATGGAGAGAAAAATGCATTTTGTGGAGTGGCGAAGGTAGGTTGAGGATTTTGTGGAGGGGGGAAGACGGGTTGGGTGTTTTTTGGAGTGGAGAATTGGGAATTGCGGGGGTTTTGCGGGAAACAGAGCGGTGTGGGCTGGTTGGGGAAGGGGAATGCAATGGCTTGCACCTACTCATTGGTTTGGACTCCCTCGGTGACGGGCCCTTGAGATTTCGTATTGTATTTGGGCTTTTGGGCCTCGAAGAGAGAATGTATAGGGGAGTCCTTAAATTGGGTTTGAATGAATCTCGCCCGGGTGTAGAGTTGGTGCATATTGGAAATGTCATTCATGGCCAGTATGTTGCGGAAAGTGGGGGTAGCATTAGATATAAGCAACTTGACCTTTTCCTCCTCCGAATATGACCTGGCACCCGGGCAGCCATCTGCCTCCATCTATCGGCGTAAGTGACAAAGTCTTCATCTGTCTTCATTTTCTCGTCCACAAGATTTGTAAATGAATATTCTGGGCCGACCCGGTCTTGGAACCTCTGACTGAACTTTTCCTTTACAACTTTAAAGCTTTCAACATCCTCTAGTGGTAAAGCATAGAACCACTCCAGTGCAACTCCATCTGGAGATCAGCGGAACAGATATGCCATAAGGCGATCAACATACTTAAATTGCATCGATTCATACATAAAATCTCTCACAAGAATGAATGGATTGCTATTCCCATCATACTTGCGGTATGTGGGGAGCTCAGACTGAGGAGGGAATCGGATATTGTGGAAACTAGGAACGGGAACATCGGCTAGAGATTGTGGGCCAACCCGCTTTTGAAGGAAGTCGAGTTGTTGTTGCATGGCGGCCCATTTGTCAAGGAGTTCCTACTCCCGAGATGGAGTAGGTGGAGTGAAAGGAGTAAGCTCAAGGTGAGGAGCCAAAGGATAGATAGAAGGAGGGGGGCCCATAGGAAGGATATTGGGCCGAAGGATGACCCAAACTGGATTAGACATGGACCGCCCCTTGCTGAGGACGAGTAAAATCGGCCGGGCCAACCAAGACTTATGGCACCGATGCAATGGGCCTATAAGAATCAGTCTGGGTGGATGAGGTAAGGACGGTCTTCCCTTTATCAGGGACTTGAGGGGCCGATCCAGAGGATTGGCCGGCTTCCAGATTGGAGAATTGAAGGATCCAGGTCTGGACCGGGGTAAGATTAATAGGAATGGGCGGAACCTCGGGCCCATCAACCCTAGACTAAGAGATGGAGGTAGTGGACAGACCCTGTGCAATCGTGGGAGATGGGGCACCGGACCCCTGCAAGGTCTGATAAAGGGCCTGAAGTTGGGCCGGATCCAACAGGGCCATCATCTGCAAGATGTGACTAGTAGGATTATTGGGGGAGAGGGAAGGTTACGCACCCTCCATGAAGATAGAGGATGAAGGAGGGGTGGACCCTTCTCCAGATGAGATGTGAATGACCTTGGACGGGTCCTCCAGGAGACTCTAGGTAAGATATTCCTCGTGGGAACGGGAAAGATCGTATGAAGACATGCTGGACTCGAACAAAGGATTGGAATAAGACGTGAAAGAGGAATTGCCCCTAAGAGATGAAGCTAAGGGACGAAAGCAACTTCACATGCAACAAAGTACCTTGAAGAATGCAAACAACACAAATAAATACCAAATGAGTAACTTGACAAGATGACACCAAACTTATGCAAACAAGAAAGAGATGAGAAACAACAAAAATCAACCGAGTTATGATGATGCTTAAGTTTTATTTGTTCTTTCCTTTAGAACCTCAATGATTTGAATTAAATGTTCTCTCCAACAATAGGTTTTTAATGGGAAGGATATTAGGAACTTGGCTAACTCTAGGTGTAAACTCTCCCTTACTTATACAACCTAGACATGGGGTGGCAAAGGTACAACCGGCACGACGTCCGTGTGGGAATCCACGGCTCACGGGGACTTATGGAGGTCCTCGATGTGATCACCTAGTCGACCCCAAGGAATATGGAGGCGAGAGGATCACACACCAAGGTAGGAATGCAACTATTGTATGAGAAATAAATGATCCTATGTGCACCAGGGTGCATGCAACTTCTAGCATATAAACTAACAACCAATATGCACACAATGATTTGTATGTATATACGCAACAACCAAGGAGGAGACCAGATAGCACCCAAGAATAAGGAAATCAGTAAAAATTACAGAACTAATAGCAACCTCGGTGTGCGTACTTGTGACTCGAGAAACGGTCTAATGGGAGATCGCTAACAAGATAAGACGGTCTATCGCTAGACTACTTTTAAGCCAGAAATGGCCAGAGAAGAGACCGCCAGGGATCCAGGGAGTAGAAAGCAAACGAAAATAAATGGGAAAATTGAGGAAAATAGCAGGGCAACTGGGAATTACTAAGAATAGCAGGTCAGATAGAAGTTCAGTACGATTGGCACTAGATGTCCCACCATGATCGCAAAAAAATGGGGGTGTTGATAGTTTTTCCTTTATGATGATGATGGTGTGATGATGTGATCAATGTGATATTATGTGAAATATGGAAGTATGTGAGCAAGTGGTGCACTAACTCAAGCAATCAACATGGAAGTAGAGCCTATGGGCATGTCATCAATGTTGCAAGAGAATAAAGAAGGAAAATAAAAACACATGCCAGGGCGTAGAGCAACAGAATAAAATAAAAACACACACCGTAGGTGTGGTGCAACTAAAATGAAGAGAAAATAAGCAATATGATGAACAAGATGACAAATACCCTGATGTAGGAAAGTGTGATCACCACCAAAGTAAATAATGCAGTGAAACCATAATAGTTACCTTGGAAAGAGTCGGTTCAAGTAACCCGCCCACTGGAGAGAGAAAACTAGATGTTGTAGAGGCAAATGGTCTAACAGACAGCCGCTAATAGATGACGAACAGTCTTACGATAGACCGCCTGAAATCGGAAAATGATCTAACGCATGGCCGCTAAGGCACCCAGAACAGATGCTTGGGACTTGTATCTCCACCCCTCCTGGCCGGCCAGAAGAGCTGGGCTTCGTGCAATGAGTCCTGTGAACCTGCAAAAGAGTGTAGACATGGAGAAAAATAACCCAATTAGCCCTTGGACAAGTGTAGTATCTATAATGCAATTAAATAATGGTGTATGAAGGAAGGGTGAATACCTGGTGGTTGGTAGTTTTTTAAACCCTGTGGGGCGTGGAAAAGAATAGGAGGATGTTTAAAAACGTGATGTGAATGCAGAGAACGTGGAGAAAGAAGAGGGAAGATGCTATGGATGCAAAGAGACAAAAGACAAAACTAAAGAAAAAGATGCAAACTTAGACCAAAGGAACATGATACTCCCTGGACCAGAAGCTTTGTGGACGTGGAAGTAGCTTCTCCCTGGTTAAAAGTGGCTCCAGAACATAGTAGCACTTCGTGGCAAACTCCAGAAATCTCCTCCTTCAAGCCATGAAGTCAAGGGCTCTCTTTATAGGCCCCCAAACCCTAGGTTCGAGTTGGAGGCATAATGACACGAAAATAGGCCTGAAACAGGATAAATCTCGAAGATAATACTCTCAATAGTCCATAGAAACAAACAGAAGCTTCTGAGAGCCTCTATCTTGAGAGAAATCAAGGAATCATGGACTCTAGTTCGTCCACGACGAAATTGAGGAATAACGACAGAGCAGGACTCTCTATTCCACAAAAGGTCTTGAGATAGACCGCAAGGCTCAAGAAAACGGTCTAGCGATAGACCGTATGTCTCATTCGTCCAGAAAAGAAAAGATCAAATAAACCCAGAAGGACTCTCTGCCTCGTAGCGGTCTCGCAAAAGAACCGCCAACGCCCTACTAGCGGTCGCACGATAGACCGTTAGGCTAGTAGACGTGGCAAAAGAGATAAAGACCGATAAATCTCCAAGTTAATCCATAAGATAATCCTTATCAGCCCTTATCCATGTCCAATAAGCTGAAATGACGAGAAATCAGAGGAACTAGGCCCAACCACGGAGAACAACCCATAAAATAGGCCCAAATCTGACCCAAAAAAGACCCAATAACTAGTGAACAACTCGGGACATCATAAAAATAGATAAGGAGATGACCCAACTCATTGGTCATAAAATGGGTGTCAACAGTAGGAACCTAGTTTCAATTTGGATTTTCTTTAATGCCAACTAGGTTCACTCTCTCACCATGCATAGGCCAACTAAACTCGAGGTACTTCAAGGGTACAACCTGCCCAAGCTTCCGTGAGGGAATCCACCGGTGCGGAGACTTATCGAGACCTTGGTTTAGGAATTTCCAATCCAAAGAGACGGAATGCTCAATGGAGGTTCCTTGCTTAACCAAGAGGGGGTATGGATCCTAAAAAGTGTAGAGAGAGGAGGTCTCCTAAGCCAAAATGCCAATGCCCTGTATACAAGCTGAAGAAACAGAATGAATGCAATAGGTGACAAAATGAGTGTTGATGCACGGTGTAAAGATAAGGAACAAAAGAATGGAGGTGTAAAAGAATAACATGATGGATGCTAAAATAATAAACAAACGATAGAATGAATGATGTAGACATACTCAAGGAATGAAGTGACGAATAACCATATGCAATGAACAAACCAATGTGATGCAACAGATGAGGAAGGTCACACAAAATGACAGATATGAAAATGATGGACGCAAACAAGAACAAATAAATATACCAATTCTTATGAACAGTGATGAGATGGAAATGCCGGATGAACAACAGCACAAATCCAAACACTAATTGATATGAGCAGTGCAGTGCATATGCAAATGACAATAGAAAAGTGGAACAAATGCCAACACTAATTCATGTGAACTGTGTTGTGCAGATGCGAATGATGTATGAAGTTACAAGCAAACCTAGGGAATTGGTGCCTGCTTCTATGGGTGCTCATTCAATGAGTGTCCATAGTGGTAAGTGCAATTTTTTTGTTTTGTTTTGTTTTCTTTGTTTTTGTTTTTGTTTTTGTTTTTATTTTTGTTTTTGTTTTGTTTTATTTTTAACAAGATAGATGGGATAATCAAATAAATCTTTAAATCAAACAATCACTTGAGAAAATAAGTAGAAAGAGTGCTACGAGGAGCACTAATAGGAGGTGCACCAAAATAGGAGGGGCACCGTGGGTGCCAATGGGGAAGGGTAATCCAAACAAAAACACAAGGAAGTCCCACCGTGATCGCCAATTTGTAGATTTATTTAAAATATACTTAAACAAAATAAATGAGTCGACTAATAAGCTAATAAGCTAATGAATGGGGGAAAAGAGATGGGAGCATGTGTAGGATGCTATATAGGAGGGTGATCGCCAGAGACTGCGGGCCTGAAAGGATATAATCAATAATAAATGGAGGGATCACGGAATACCTGAATGAGCGGGGAGATGTGAGTCGACTTCCTCCTCTTCCTATCGACCGGCCGAAGGAGAGGGTCCCTCTTAGATTACCCTTGCATGAAACGACAACCATTAAAGAATATGAAATTAGAATCAAACATGTAGTGTCAATCCCAAGTGTATAATGTATAACGTGAGAATATGGGTGTGAACACACCTGATGGGGGGTGCCCCTTTAATCCCTTATGCAAAAGGGATGGGAATAAAATGATGAATGAATGATAAAGCAGGCTTGTGCAAGTGTTGCACTGTGGAAGTCTCAACGTGGTTGAGGAGAAAGTCTAATGAATAGCAAATGATGCATGCATGAAATTAATAGAATAGACAAAGAAAAATAGAGAACAGATAATATAGGGGACGAGGAATAAAAGCATGGGGATTTCTTCTGTGAAAACATTGGCTTTAGATGCGTGTCTTGGAGGACGTCTCCGATGGGATGAAGCCTTAGCATTAGGGAAGACTCCTCCTCTAGCCAACAGTTGGGCAGCACCTCCTCCTCGTGATGAAATCGACCTCTTGAACAAGAGTCGCAGGGAGCTATTTATAGGGAAGAATGCGTGGGCTTTAATGTGAGTAAAAATAGGGAAACTGATTTTAGAAGGAGACAAGCATTGAAAGGAGTCCTCCCAGTCATGGAAAGTCATTAGAGTCCTTTCCAAAATGAAAAGGGGCTCAAAGCGGAGAAAGAAAGGGATTCTGGTGTAGTTCGGAAAGGTGGAGGAAAGGGCGACCACTCAGGTGGTCGTTATTTTAAATAACGACTTTCCCAAGTGTTGCGAGTCAAAAAAAATCGAAAAAAATGCCAAGAAGAAAGGGCGCCCATCCTCTGGGCGTCAATTTGAAAGGGCACCCCGGTGATGGGTGATATTTCTAGAAATTCCCATTATCTTTCGAAAAGTGTCATTTCTTTTTTCTTATTATTATTTTATTATTTTTTTGGTGGATAAGTGTCTGACCGTGCTGAGCCCAATTCCTATTTTTTCATATTTTTCTGAAACCCAAAAAACCACCAAAACACTCCTGAAATAGGCCCTGAATTAGCTGATGGAATATAACGTAAAAACAAACTTGAATTTAAATGGGCGCCCTCTTAAGAGGCATCATTTCTTTTTTTTTTATTTTTTAAAAGGGCGCCATTCTAAAAGGGCGCCATTTCTTTTTATTTTTTTATTTTTTTTATTCTCTTAAAAAGAAATGGCGCCCACCCTCTTTGCCTCTAATTCTTTAAAATTCGTAAAAATAGAAAAAAAATACCCAAAAAATTAAGAAAAATAGGGAAAAATAGAAAAAAAATAAAAATTAGAAATCCAAGAAAAGTGGAAAAACCACTCAAATAAAGTCAATTAGAGGGTCAAATTAGGACATTATGAGATAATATGAGATGTACTCATAGTAATATAAATTTTAACGTGTCTACAAAGGTCACCCTCAATAATTGGGGAAAAATTAGACTCCCAACGCGAAGCTATCATCAGCCTAAGGTGCTGCAGAAGTGAACTTGAAACTAAACTAAGCAAACTTCTTAAAGCCACTAAACCATGTTGAGGAAACTGTGTTATAATCATGTGGAGGAATAATAGAAATGGAAGCATATTCTTGCACAAAATAAAAGATACCTTGCAAATCCATAGCGTGAAAAGAGCATCCTAAAGCGATCTTGACCATCGAGCTTTGAACAGCATGAGCTTTGTTTTCCTTACTTGACAGGACAAAAGATGAAAGGATAACAAGGCTTGAAGATTCCTCTACACGGAGGAGTGGCTGACACCAAACTAGACGATGATGGATAAAAAAAGGAAGAGAGACGAGGGCTAGAACTTCCTCATTAAGGCGCAGAGACCCTGATTACAAGGAACCAGACATAAAATAAATGTGGATTAACTGAGATCAAGGCTGACTAATGTCTCGAAAATAGTAAGAAAAAGGGTGACGACCCCGAAAGGGTAAGAAGGAAAGAATAGAAAGACAATGAGGAGATTGTGGCAAAGGTAAGGAAGAAGAAGAGTAATCATCCGACATGGTCGGAGAAGAAGGATAATGGTCATCCGACAAGGTCGGAGATGAAGAATGATAGATATCCGACAAGGTCAGAGAAGGATAATAGTGGTCATTCGACAAGGTTAGAGAAGAAGCAGAGACAACACCCGGAAGTCCTAGGGAAGGAGAATCCGAATATATCCCAAAATCGGGATGGAAGGAAAGATCCGGAGGTTCCGGATGAAAGGAAGAATGGAAAGAGGTCCCAGAATCGGGGTGAAAGAAGGACATAGGCCGAGGCCTAGAATCGTGAGAGTGAGAAGAATACAGAGAATGTAGACCAGAAGAAGAAGAATAGGGTTTGTGGACTCGAGAGGAGAGGAGAAAATCATGGAAATAAGATAGGAGGAGGAAAGTACACCACCCAAGGGTGGGAGCTAAGTAGAAGAAAGGACGATTAAAAGGAAGGAGAAGAAGGAGTAGTGGCCCCTCGAGTGCACAACATGCGGCCCTTAAACTTGTACCTCCTCCTCCTCTTAGCAGTAATTTCTTGAACATGGACCCGCCTGGCGCGGGCTCGGACCTTCGGGCTTCTTGACTTTAAATATCTCCTCAAATAACGGACCCATCTAGCAGATAGCCTGGCTAGATTATAAACATGCAACCTCATGGGGGTGGCTGCCCCTAGATACCTGGTGCTAGGAGCCTGAGATTCGGCAACTCTACTCGATGATCTGGCTTGAAGCACAACTCTCTTGATAGATGGGTAGGATGGTATTGAGGGAGAGTAATGTGTGGTGTTGATGTGGCCGGCTTCATAAACTGAGGGAGGTTGCATAAAATGTGCAAAATGTCCTTAGAAAATACAGAAGATATGGCCAACTGCCCCTTGAACATAGAATGCATAACATCTCTGGTAGCCGTACGAGTTAGCATGATACGGGTGGAGAACCCCTCTTGGCAAGTGATCTTAACAGTTATGGAGGGAGAAGTAATAACAACATCAATGGTGAACCCACCGACAAGCAATGAGATTGCCACCAGCCTCGCTCGAGAAGAAACTGGCATTAATGCAAGAGAACTCTTCTTAGCAACCTTCTTCGGGAGTGTAGGCACATCATCCCCAAAAGAGACAGAGATCAGAACACGGATCGGCATCAGGTAGATAAAATCTTGAATCTTCAATTGCATAATCGAGACCGAACTATCCTTCCTCGGCTCATCTTCTCCCTGGGGACCAGACCCGAGGGACACCATAAATAATGCACACCCGCTCCGTGGGGTGGAAGTGGATAGAGAAGCGGAGGGAATAGGAATAGGTTCAGATGGCACAGAGGCTTCAATAGGTATGATGATGTCAAGTGGTGGTAAAGGCAATACGGGTGAAGGCGGAGGTAAAGGCAAAGGCATGGTTTGCTTAGGCTCAGGCAGAGAAGGCAAAGGTAATGATGAAGATGATGGAGGCGGGCTAGGTGATGAGGATGGTGGTAGAGGAGGTGATGAGGATGGTGGAGGTAATGGAGGTGAAGATGGTGAGGGTGAAGAGGAAGGCCGTTCTGCCCATTATCGGCGTATTGGCACAACCTGCAGGGCGGCGTTAGGAGTGGAAGTGGGAGTAGAAGAAGTGGAGGCACTAGTCTGAGCAGAGGCTTGGGTTTGTAGGGCTTGGGTTTGTAGAGGCAATGGAGCCGGTGTAGGAGGTGGCAAAGATGATGGGTAGATGGAGCAGGTGCCCCTGATCTTGAAGTGATGGAGACGGTTGCCTAGGTGGCACTGCTTGTTGTTGTTGCTTGCTGTGGAGATGTAGAAAAATCTTGCGAATGTCAGCCCAATCGATCCACTTCTTGTCCTCCAGGTCGTAAACAACCTCCTTGAACTCGGGACAATCCTCACCCAAATGCCCCTGCTAACGATGAAAATCATAAAACTGGAGCGAATTCTCGACCGCGGGTCAGCAAGGCACGACCGAAGGGAGCTGCAATGCGTGAGTGGTGATCAAAGCTCAGAAAATATCAGTAAAAAACTCCGATAATGGAGGGTGATGGACCCGCTTCGGGCAAGACGGATGAGGAGTAGGAGAAGGTGAAGGAGAATGTGAACGATGTCACATAGACATTTAAAAATAAGAAGGAATTTTTAATTTCTTCAAATCTGATGATAAGAATAAATAAAAGAAGAGGAAGGGAGCATGTGATGCTCTAAAGGAGTGTGATCGCCAGAGAGGTTACCTCAAAAAGAATAAAGAGATGATCGCATGTACCTTGTGAAGAAGCGGGTGAGATTGTGAGTCCTTTTCTTCCTCCTTCTACCGGCCAGCCGATGAAGGGGTTTTTTTTATTTGATTACCTTTGAAAGAACAACACAAAGAAAAAAAATAAAGAAGTGGATTAGAGCCCAAATTGTATAGTATCAACGCTCAAAAGAAGGATAATTATGCAATAAGAACATAACGCACCTTGTGTGTTTTGTTTAAAACCCCTTAAAGGATTAAAGGGAAAGGGAATATGCTATGCAAATGCAAGATATGATGGGCCTAGCGAGAGGTGCTAGGTGATGATGTGTGTAAACTATAGAGATAAATAACAAAAAAAGTAAAGTGAGAAGTTTTGTTTCTGTAGTAGAATAATGATCTGAAGGAGGTGCGGCCTCCCTCTGGCTTCAACGGCAGCAGGTGGAACAGAGGGAAGAAGCTTGGTTGGCTACTACAACAAATGTCAAGAAGTAAGAGGCCTTTTGCAAGAGCCTCCTCTCCCGGCTACTACAGCGACTCACCCCTCTGTAAAAAGCCTACCTCTATTCATTAGCACTATCCCGCCCATGGACGATCGAATAGGGTTTTTACAGAAGAAGAAATCCCAGCTCAACTGGGTTTCAAAGATTAGAAACCAAATGCATTAGGGAAACTCCTTTCCCTAAAGAGAAATTAGAGCCTAAACTCGGCAAGATCATCATAGATGAAGTTGCAGGTGAGCAGGACACGAACTCAAATGGCGTTCACGGCCGGGTTGTTAATTCAAATTGGATCCATGACCATGTCGCAAATTCTCAGGATAGAAATACCGAACTTTCCAAATGATTAAAAACAGAAAATGATGCCTACTCGTAAAGTCGCTCATTAAAGAGCGCCTGTTTGAAAGACGTAAATTCTTTTTTAAATTACGGTCCATTGGAAAATAGGAAGCGAGAAATAGAATGTGAAATAGCTTCTGTTTCCGTAGGAGCATAAAGTAAATAGCGACCTGAGGACTGTCGCTAATTAAAGAAAATTTAGAAAAAAAAGAAAAAACCATCTCATTAAAGTAAGAATGAAGTCCACTTTGGGGCATTACATTGTGACATAAAATTTTCTCAACTTAGTCATTGATTTTGACGTGTCTACAGCTGTCCCGCCTTGGCGTCTGTTTTGTAGGGGAGTAAGGCAAAATGAAGAGGAATGAAGATGAAATGAAATGATGAGAGCAATACAGCAAAATGAAACGGAAATGACTAAAAAGTAGATGCCAAGGTGTGATGTGACACGTCTTCAACACTAAACATTAGAAATTTTTTCACAGTTCTGAACAAAACAACCTTAGATGATTACGAGAAAGCAACATCATTCGGATGAAGACTATACTAAAATGTCCGCATGGGCACGAAAGGAGGACACCATTAGAGAGCGGTTACCAGCCAATGTGGATGTGCTGCAACCAAGGTGGATTTGTAGGGAAAATAAAGGAAAGGAATCCAATTAAAGGTGCATTCAAGGAACCTGCCTTGGTGGCCTCAAAGAGAACATAGTACTTAATTTGGAAGGGAATATCTCATGCCAACTCAAATCAGGAACCGGTGGTTTTCATTACTTCCTTTAACGAGAAGGTTTCTCCACATTGAAGCTCAAGATCCTACATGGTGCATGCTGGGCTAAAAGAAAAGGCTAAAACAAAAATAAAATAGAAACTAATTATGGATAATATTGTTAAATCATCCAGACTAGGTCAGGAACCAAGTTCTCTGAGCTGACACTAAGTCGAAGCCCGTTTGTCCACGTACCAACTCAAAAAATAGAACTGAAGAGACATGATCTCGCGCTAGTCTTGAGCTGGGAGGAGGATCACTGGATAGTGAACTGTAAAGAAGGGAAATAGATAAGGGGGCCCAGGGATGGTTCCCTGAGGAAAACCCTCCGATGCTTAAGTCAGTAGAGCAATGGTGGAAGCTATGAAGGGAGGAAGAAAGAGATGCACAAGATCCCCCTACACCAAGGTGGTGAAGTGGTTCTTGCTTAGGGAGTTTAGGCGTATGTTGCCCTTACCTTTCATTGGAGGGAGTCCCAGATTTAAATAGTGCACTGGCCTCATGAGTCCCGTAAGCTGAGGGGTTTCAGGAGGGAGTTACGTCCTCAACGTGGGCTCTTTACGTCCACATCATGGGATCTTTATACCTTTGTGGGATCATGGGTCCCTTATCCTCATAAATCCTTGCTCATAAAGGGTTCTCAACGGCAGCATGGATAAGCATTCGTCGGTCGACTCGAGCATGAAAGGTGCCAACCCTGTCCGGGTGATAAGTATAGCTCGAATGAAGATAGGTCAGAGTGGGCATTATGCGCTTGCCTTTATCCCGACGAGGGGATAGATCGGGCGTGGGTCTTTCTCTGACCTGACCGACGTTCGGGCCTTCCGAGCTTAAGGGCCCCCGAGGAAGGTTTTGATCCTGAGTGCTCTTATTGAGCCTTTTAGCTTAAGTGGGCCCTGGGGCTATCACTTGGATGAGCTGGGCTCCGTTTGGTCCTGATGGACCTAGTTTGGCTGCTCTTTAGATAGGCTACAGAAATACCCCTCTCTACTTGTCCCCCTCCTACTCCCGAGCCTTGGTAGGCTCGAAAGAGTAGTCATTAGGGTTTTGGACCAAGGTGGCTCGGGTGGGTGGAAATCTGGCGGTGTTAAGATGCCACGTGTCATGGTCACCTGGGCCCGTAATAATGACAATCCTAACAGATTTGAAATGAAGGGGCCCCCTTTTTTCTCGGAGGTCGAAACAGCACGCCGCCTCCTACGTGGGGATAAAGGCGTTGGGCGCTTGTTGTCATTGTAGACTCCCTCTGTCTTTAGGATTTGGCTCGCCTTTGCTTTAAGCCCTTTGATGCGTCGCAAGGACACGACAGAAGAGCAGAGGCTTGCAGCGATGTTCGTGAAGTTGGCGGAGATAACCGCAGAGGCAGTACGGAGGCTTCCTCTTCCTCCGGAGTATTCGAGGTCCCGAGATCGTCTTTCCTCAAACTCTTCTCTGGATTCCATGGCCGATCAGCATCCGGATGCTAAAGAGTGGGAGGATGAGCCGGTGGTGAAGGCGGCGGTTCCAAACTACAGTGAACTGGGGGAGGCGGAGGTGAGAAGGTTGGAGCACCAATTTCGCCTGCCCCACAAGTTTTACTTTGCCGCGGCTGCCCCGTACGAGACAAGCTTGGACTCTTGTATAGGCCATATCTGTACCTTCCTTCTATCGTGGAAGGGCGGGTTCCGCCTTCCCTTCGAGCCTTTCATTCTTAAGCTTCTCAATTTTTTTCGGTTGGCGCCATTCAGTTGGTAGCCAATTCCTACCTTCTTCTTTCTGCCTTTCGCATTCTCTGCCGCCAATGTGGAGTTCCTCCTTCCTTGGACCTCTTCACTATTTTTTTGAGTTGAAGGCACATCCTTCGGCCGGGAAGGGTTTCTATTTTATCCAGGCAAGGCAGAATAGGAGCTATATCTCTCTGGCTGTGAAGGATTCTTTGCATAAGGGGTGGAAAACTCAATTCTTCTGGGTGGGGATCTGCTCGGTGGAGGAGACCTGGAGGTGCCTCGTAATCCCCAATTTCCATATGAATATCCCTCCCAAGCAAGACGAGTTTCCTCCACATGTGGAGGAATGTGCGACTATCTTTCTGAAGCACCGCCATGTTGTGCATCCCTTAGTTTTGATGATGACAAAAGATATGTTTGACTAATCAACAATCTACTATCTTCATAACACGTGCAAGTCATTTGATTGATCCTTCAATATAAAGCAATGAACTCATGGCAAGTTGATGATGAACAAAAGATATGTTTGACTAATTCAATGTAAAAATGATAATTCAAGTCACTTCTGATAGTTCAAGTAATTTCAGGTCTACTGAAGTATAAGTGAAATCAGTAAATCAGAAGAAATGTCAAAGGTTGCTTGTCGACCAGAGAAGTGGTCATTGTCGACCAACGAATCCAACCAAGCACAGCCCAAGTTATTTCTCCTCTGTACGCACTCTGGTTGTCGACCAGAGCCCTGCTCGTTGTCGACCACGGAACAGACTGAGCATCAGACAGAACTGCCCGTCATCTGGACATTGCCCCTTGTCGACCAGCGACAGGGCTATTGTCAACAATGAGGGATACGAGCATCAGCCCGAAGAACCAGCCGTCTGGACATCGCTCATTGTCGACCAGAGACAGGGTCGTTGTCGACCACAAGCGGTTCAGCGTCCAGAACCGAAATCCAACCGAATTCAGTTTCGGTTCCTTGAAACCTGCAGGTTGCTGTTGCAGGTTGTTGGGCTGTTCAGAGGATAAGATTCCGCACGGGATTCAAGGAGAGAATCGTGCTAAGAACCGGTCAAACCTCTTCTAGATTTTACTTAATCTTCTCCCTGTTTTTTAGCGGGTAATCGAACAGGTTTGCACTTGCGCGGGAAACAGCTCCGAGCTTGATAAGAACTGGTGCAAAAAGGAGAAGAGAACACAGAGAACTGAATATGGAAAAACAGAGAAGAAGCTAAGGAAGATCAGGATCAGAAGTTTCTCTAATCAGAAAAGGAAGAGTGGCTCTCCTACAATCAAAAAGCTGCAGAAGACAGAAGTGCTCTTCGGTGCTGCAGAAAGAAGACCTGGCTCAAGGCGTTGCAAGTTCCAGCAGCAAGGCAGCTGAAGGCATCCTGCTGGAAGTCCTACAGGGAGTCTTGCCTTGTTCTCTATGTGATTGAGTCCCAAGCTGAACTCCTTAATTACTCTGCTTCAAACGTTTATGTTCAGCTCTGTTACAAGTTTTTCTACTCATCTTTACAACTAGTGTCAAGCTGTGTGGCAGCGGGTACAAGCTGTGTGTCAGCAGGAAGAAGCTGTGTATCAGCGGTGTATTGATTGAGATCAGGATTTCTCATTAGTGAAGCCTTGCTCAAGTTGAGCAAGGGGTGGATGTAAGTCTCAGGAAGAGACTGAACCACCTAAAAATCCTGTCTTGTGGTTTTGCTTGTGGTGTGTGCTCTTCCTATTGTTTGCTATCGCTATAGTTATCAGTTTTATCTTTGCAATCCATCGTTTGCTTAAGGTCTAGTTGATCCTTGGTTTATTAATTGAAAAAGGGGCTAGATCTATTCACCCCCCCTCTAGATCTATTCAGTCCGTACTCAACACGTGGTATCAGAGCTAGACTCTCCGAAAATGTGGTCTAACAACCAGGAGAGACCTAGCGGACTGAACTCTAGAAGTCTAATGGCTGAGGGACACTCAGTGACTAGACCACCATACTTTGATGGAAATGATTACTCATACTGGAAAAATCGTATGCAGGTGTTCTTGAGAGCACAAGATCATGAGATGTGGAGAGTAGTGAGCCGCGGACCCTATGAGCTGCCCGAAGACGAGGATACCTGGACCAGAGAACAGGTCAGAAAATCAACCATCAACTGGGGAGCTATGAACGTAATGCAATGCGCACTTCATCCCACGGAGTTCTCAAGAGTCTCACAATGTGCAACAGCCAAGGAGATGTGGGATCGACTCGGAATCATCTATGAAGGTACGTCAGAGGTAAGGGAGTCAAAAGCAAATATGTTAGTCTCAGAATATGAAATGTTTAGAATGAAAACTGATGAAAACATTTCTGATATGTATGCTAGACTAGTGCAACTAACAAATAGCTTAAAGAGTCTAGGAAAAACCTACAAGGAGCAAGAGGTAGTGAGAAAAATTTTAAGGTCCCTCACTCCTATGTGGCATACCAAGGCCACAGTCATTGAGGACTCAAAGAACCTCACTACTATGACTGTGGATGAACTAGTAGGTTCCCTAATGGCCTATGAAGTCAATCTAAAAGGAAAGGAAGACGAGGGCAAGAAAAAGAAGCAGCTCGCCCTGAAGACTAAAATAGGCACCTCTGAATTATCTGACACTGATAACTCATCTAGCACAGGTGAGGAAACTGGCGAGCTAGCCATGCTAACAAGAAAGTTCAGAAGGTTCCTGCGGAAGGAAGGTAAGGGATTTAAAAATCCTAAGGGCACGGTAAGGAAATCATCCCAGTTTAAGTATGACAAAAACAAAGCTTCATCTAACAAGCTTGTCTGCTACAACTGCAGGAAACCAGGACACATGAAGGCTGAATGTCCAGAGGCTCCTAAGAAATCAAGCTTCAAGTGGAAAGGCAAGAGACCAAAGGCAATGATAAGCACATGGAGCGAGGAGGAGGAAAGCAGCGAAGAGGAAACAACCTCCGAAGAAGAAGAAGGAAACACATGTTTAATGGCCAAAGGAGACAGCAACGACCTTGAGGTAACCTCCCAGTTTCAAGACTTTTCTAGCTCAGATTGGGAAGAAGCCTATTCAGACTTACTTGATACATATGAAACAACAAGAAAGGAAAATAAAAGGTTGAAGAAGAAAGTTAATCAGCTCAATGATGACAACAACTTAATTGCTAACAGAACTAAACTAGAATTGGAAATCACCACCTTACAAAATAAGCTGAATCAACACAAGACAGATGAAGAAAATGTCAAAGAGCTATTAGAAGAAAATGAGATACTAAAAAATACAATTGATGAGTTAAAACTAAAGACTCAAGAATATGAACAGGAAACTAAGCTAACTCAAGAAAGAAACAACTCACTCAAGGAAGAAAACAGTCAACTTCTGAAAGAAATAGAAAGAATCCAAAGTGAACTGAAAAGCAAACAGGAAACATTGGAAAAAATGACTAAGGGTGAAGAAAACTTGAACGCTGTGTTAGGAATAAAAGTAAATTTTCAGAAAGAGGGGTTAGGGTACAACCCAGCGGCTAAAAAGGAATTCCAAGTAAAAACTTTAAATAAAACAGCTGACTCTAAAGGAAAAGGCCCCTTAATAAACTTATATCAAAACAAACAAAAGGATATAGCTGAAAGTTCCTCTAAACAGACTAATGTCACCTTGGAAGAGAGGAATTCTAAAGGGAAAATGGTCAATCTACATCAACTTAAAAACAACAGCCATATCAGACGAGAAGTTCAAATTCACAGAAGTAACCAGACAAACAGAGCATTAAATCATGTTAATAAACCCAAACCTGTAAAACAAGGTGTCTGGAAACAGGCTGGTCGACAACAGAATCCTCCTATGTCGACCAGAGGATCTGCCAGAACAGGCGCTGGCTTCTGGAGAAACCCTGGTCGACCACAGACATACCAGATGTCGACCAGACACACAAACAGAAACCACAACTTCTCTCAGCTGAAACAAAATGGCAATTGGAATTTAAGAAAATGGACTCAAAATAGAGGAACATTAAATCAAAAGGAACACAACCTGAACAAGTTAAGAAATGAACAAATGAACTGCTCTAACAAAATGTGGGTTCCCAAAATGTTATTACAGCACTTTCATGATTTCACAAGCTATCTTGGACCCGGGTACCATTGGGGTCCAAAAGTTTCTGTGTAATTTATCATGCAGGAATGTCTGGCAGCCATGCACAACAAGTGGTACTTAGATAGTGGTTGCTCAAGACACATGACGGGAGATAAGACCAAGTTCTCCCAGCTGAGCTCAAAGGATGGAGGATATGTGACGTTTGGGGGAAATAACAAAGGAAAGATCATTGGGATAGGTAAGATAGGTAAGGAACCTTCAAACTGTATTGAAAATGTATTGCTGGTGGATGGACTGGAATACAATTTATTGAGCATTAGTCAACTGTGCGACAAAGGCCATAAAGTGATATTCGACTCCAAGATCTGCAAGATTGTTGAACCAAATTCAGATACAGCCAAGTTTATGGGCAAGAGAGTGAACAATGTCTACATGATAGACTTGGATGATCCAGCCCACTCCAACTTGTGCCTAACCGCCAAGAAGGAGGACTTAACCTGGTTGTGGCACCGAAGGCTAGGGCACGTTAGCTATAGGGTGCTGCACAAACTTGTGAAAAATAAAATGGTTCTTGGTTTGCCTGAAATTTCGTTTGCTCAAAATGTCAAAGTATGTAAAGCATGCACCCAAGGAAAGCAAACAAGAAAATCATTCAAAGGTAGAACTGAAAGTCAGTCATCTAGACCCCTAGAACTTGTACACATGGACCTTTTTGGCCCAACCAGAATTGCCAGTCTGAGTGGTAAGAAATATGGTTATGTTCTAGTGGATGATTTTTCCAGATTTACATGGGTAATGTTCTTATCACATAAAAGTGATGCCTTTCATGAATTTCAAGAATTTTACAAAAGAATGAAGCAGGATGGTAAGTCCAAAGTGTGTACAATCATATCTGACCATGGGGGGGAGTTTGAAAATTCTGATTTTGATGTATTCTGCAGAAACAAGGGCATAACCCACAGATTCTCCTCACCAAGGACACCGGAGCAAAATGGAGTTGTAGAGAGGAGGAACCGCACTCTTGTCGAGATGGCTAGAACCATGTTGGTTGAAGCTAATCTTCCAAGGAAGTTTTGGGCTGAGGCTGTCAACACAGCATGCTACATTGTAAACCGGGCAATGGTAAGACCATCTAGTGCAAAACCTCCATATGAAATGCTTAAAGGTAAGAAACCATCTCTAGCTCATCTTAGAATCTTTGGTGCAAGATGTTTCATTCATAACAACGATAAAAGAGTGTTGGACAAGTTTGAACCAAAGAGTGACTCTGGAATATTCTTGGGCTATTCTGACCGATCAAGAGCCTATAGGGTTTTTAACACCAAAGATCAAATTGTTGAAGAATCCCCTCATATCTCATTTGATGAAGTCAATGATCTTATTAAAAATGAACAGGTCAGCAAGGAGGAAGAAGATGGAGAATTTCTGAAAGACAAAGAAGAACCGAAGGAGAATGAAGAAGCACAGAATCAAGAAAGAAACCAAGGTAATTCTAATGATCAGACCGAAGGAGAGATCATCTCAGGTAACAATCTTGAAAACTTGAGACTTCTTAGAGATCATCCCTTAGATAACATTATTGGTGGAATACATGATCCTAGGAAGACTAGATCTCAAATTAAGGCCATAAATGAACTGGATCAACTTGCTCTTGTGTCCCAAATAGAGCCCAAATCTGTAGAGGAAGCCTTAAAAGATGAATCATGGATAAATGCTATGCATGAAGAACTAAATCAATTTGAAAGAAATCAGGTGTGGAGCCTTGTCCCTAGACCTACATCTCACCCTGTAATTGGAACCAAATGGGTATATAAAAACAAGTTGAATGAAGAAGGGGTTGTAATGAGAAACAAGGCTCGGCTTGTGGCTAAAGGGTACAACCAGGAATTTGGGGTTGATTTTGAAGAATCATATGCTCCAGTTGCTAGATTAGAAGCCATCAGGATATTGTTAGCCTTTGCAGCATCTCATGGAATCAAATTACAACAAATGGATGTAAAAAGTGCTTTTCTAAATGGCATTATAAAAGAAGAGGTCTATGTGGAACAACCCCCTGGTTTTGAAAATGATGAACTTACTAATCATGTTTTCAAATTGCACAAAGCCTTGTATGGATTAAAGCAGGCTCCTCGGGCTTGGTATGAAAGGTTGAGCTCCTTCCTCACCAAAAAGGGATACTCAAGAGGTAAAATTGATCAAACATTATTTTCCAAGACCCAAGGTAAGCATATACTGATTGTACAAATCTATGTGGATGATATTGTGTTTGGATCTACTGAAACCTCTTTGTGTACTGAATTTGCAAATTTAATGACTAATGAGTTTGAAATGAGCCTAATGGGTGAGTTACAATTCTTTCTTGGATTGCAGATCTCACAATGCAGAGAAGGATATTTTATAAATCAATCCAAGTACATAAAAGAAATGTTGAAGAAATTTGGCATGGAAAGCTGCAAGCCAATCGAGTCACCCATGGGTACAAGTGCAACCTTGGAAGCAGATACAAAAGGTAACATGGTAGATGCCAAGAAATACAGAGGTATGATCGGATCCCTACTATACTTAACTGCATCAAGGCCAGATATTCAGTTCAGTGTATGCATGTGTGCTAGATATCAGTCTAGTCCTAGAGAATCACATTTAGGAGCTGTCAAGCGCATCTTTAGATACCTTGCCGGCACCCAAGAATTGGGTTTGTGGTATCCTACCTATTGCAAACTAGATCTGATTTCATATTCGGATGCTGATTATGCTGGTTGCAAAATTGATAGGAAGAGTACTAGTGGATATTGTCAATTCTTAGGTGGCTGTTTAATATCATGGGCTTCTAAGAAGCAACACTCTGTGGCACTCTCCACTGCTGAGGCTGAGTATGTCGCAGTAGGAAGTTGTGGTACACAGGTTATGTGGATAAAACATCAACTCCACGACTACAATGTAGATCTTGGCTGTGCACCCATTTTATGTGACAACACTAGTGCTATTAACTTGTCTAAAAACCCCATTCAACACTCTAGGACAAAACACATTGAGATCCGTCATCATTTTCTGAGAGATGAGGTATCCAAAGGAAATTTCATGCTTCAATTTGTAGAAACTGAAAAACAATTGGCAGATATCTTCACTAAACCCCTTAACAATGACAGATTTTCCACTTTAAGAAGGGAGTTGGGTTTATGCAGAACATCATCTGAAAATTATTGAAATATTGATATGTTCTGTTTATGGCTTTCTGTCATTTCTGCAAGTAGTTGTGTCAGTTAAATGTCTACTACCGGTAGGATTGGGGGTTCAACTGTTTACTCCAGCAAGTTCTGCAAATTCCTGGCTTTGCTACTGGTTAGCTCTGGTGGTCGACCCAAGACAAGGCATTGGTCGACCAAGACATCAGGACAGGAGACTGTTTGGTTCTGTGATTATGCAGGTGTCGACCATAGGCGGTCCCATTGTCGACAACAGACTTGTCAGCAAGCAGATGTCAATTTCAGGCAGGATCTGTGACTGCGCAGATGTCGACCAGAGACAGCTCCATGGTCGACAATGGAAGGTAGAAAATCGTCTGATTTGATTAAACTAAATTGGGCACTGATCCGTCTTCACTCAATCATCTTCATCCATACTTTCCATTCCTTGTGTCTTTCTATCTCATCCTGGCCAACATAATTGTTTATTTCAGCATGGATTCTCAAATTGAGGGGGAGAAAAAGTGTAAACTCATTCCTTGGTAAAACATTGAATAACCTAACCATATCTTCCACTAAAATCACCAAAGTAATCAATAAGAGTAGCGGTTGAGTGTAGTAATGAGGATTTGGACTGTACTACTTCAATAAAGTCAAGCCATAACTATGATTCTGTCACATGATTTTGAAGACTTATGATTTTTAGTAGTGAGTCGGTTTCTCTACCTGTGCTAATTCTGAACAGTTAATATAAATCCAATAATATAGCATGAATGCACGTGGAATACGCCATAATTCTGTCTTCATGGTAGAGCAATGGATTGGATTCTGAGAAACTACTGCCTCCCATGTTAAAGAAAAAATTGGATGAAAAATAAGTGAGAGGCATGTGTGTCATGAAGAATCAATCTATCTCTGCTGCTCTCAAAAATTATTGAGATTGGGCATACTGAGTAACTGGGGATATTGGCGTCTGATAAACGTATATCCTCACGGATAAAAGGTGTGTCCCAGTTAAAAGTGGAATGGTTAGACATGCTAAGTAGCCGAGGTTTCTGGCGTGTAAAAAGCGTGTCTCCTCGTGTAGAAAAGCATGTGATAAACCTGACCACAGCTTTCAAAATACTTCAAAAAGCAAAACTCAAAATTATCCAAAATGACAGAGGAACATGGTTGACCAAAGGCATGACATGCAAAGACAAACTGAAAACACTATTCAGCTAGCACAGTTAGTAAAACAGCCTCACGAATTCTATTATAAGTTTGAGAAGTCATATGGAGGAAAATTAGATATGGGGCGCAAGTTTATTGGTGCAATACCTTCAAATTCAATGAACCACAAGGCCCACTCTACTTGTTTACAAGGTGGTCTTTGCTATGAGTGGATGGGTTAAATAAATGTTTCATTAAGGAAAGGGTGTACACTTTAATTAAACCCCCAATTTTATTTCGGCTGATTTATTCCTGTCCTCTCGTTTTCCACATCGCGTTGGTTCCACTACCCTAGGTTTTAAGACCCCGGTCCTACTCTCTGATATCCTGCCCTATAAATTACACCGACTGGGTCCCCAATCTTCTCACCCTCACCGTTTTCACCATTCACGGTCGTCCTCCGTCTCCAGTCCCCTTTTCGACCCCTTGTGCATCCCTCTCTCGCCTCAACTCGTTCTCTCGCATCCCTCCACCATGGTTCCGCCGCGTGCTCAGAGGTCGTCCAAGCGAGCAAGGGATAAGGTTCCTGCCGAAGCGCCGCCGCCGTCCAAGCACTCCAAGCAGACGGTCACGCAGGGTCAGCCATCGACCCCTCAGCGGTCGACAACGGATGCGACCGCAACTTCAGATATGCCCATCGTCCATCCCGTATCTGGTTCACTGAAGCCCCGGACCATCTTACCACCGAGAATAGTAGATTTCTCCGATCAGCAGCTGATGGAGATGTTCCCGGAGCTGCGGGAAGTTTTGGACGCCCAAGGCTGGACAGAGTTTGTCTCTGCACATACTATGTATTCCCCACAGCTTGTGCAAGAGTTTTACCACAACCTGCAAGTCGTGGATGATAAGGTCTATTCAGTAGTTCAAGGTGTCGTCGTCAGCCTCGACTTCAAGCTACTCCACAAGGCGCTGCACATCTCCCGGCATGGTGCTGCCTTCAATCCTGAGGATTTTGACTTCAAAGCAGCTTATGCCGTGGTCACCGGCCAACCAGTTCCTGAGGTTCTCCCAAAATCCCTCAATGCCAACACTTTTCCTCCTCTTCATCGGTTGCTCCATCACCTTCTTACCACCATAATCCAACCACGAGGAGGCGCCAGGGAACATGTCAGTCGACTTCACCTATTTCTTCTCCATGGCCTCATCACACGTCAACCAATCTGCCTTCCCAAGCTCATGCAGAACACTTTCAAAACCCTCTTGCATTATCCCCTGAATTCTCTTCCATATGCTGCCCACATAACTGCCATTTTGGAAGCAGCAGCTATACCCATTCCTCACGCTCCGCGCGTTGTCATTCCCAAACGGCACGTATATTCGTTCCATTACGTGACCACATTTTTGGGCTATAAGAAGATAGGAGATCAAGTCCAGCGCACCCTACCATCCAAGGGTAAATCCACAGCACCATTGCCTCCCTCTTCTCCACCACAGACACCAATTCATGTTAGCCCTGCTGCAACCCATCCACCTGTGGTGCTTCCCACTCACACTCCCACTTTTACCACCACTGCTACCCATCCTCCACCTTCACTCGCTATTGTGCCATGGCTACCAGGCACTGCAGCCACTCATATTCCATCTACGTCTGTTCCACCTACGTCTACTTCTGCTCCACCACCTCCTTCCACCTCCAACACTGAGTCTCACGGAGTGCTTCTCCAGATAGCATCTCAGCTGACCTCCCTCTCAACTCAATTCCAATCCTTTCAAGAAAGTATGAATGCTGCAACCGGGCGCTTGGAGCTGAAAGTCCAAAGACTAGAGCAGCAGATGGAGACCAGGTTCATCAAGCAACAGGAACACTCAGAACGTGCTAGTTCTCGGTTTAACAGACTGGTTGCCACATTAGCTGAAGTGTCAGCAGAGATGGGGACACACATTGAGTTCACCAACCAGCAGATTAAACAGAATCACCATGCTACTATCTCAGAGATCCAGAAGCTTAGGCTTTCTTATGCCCACATAGTTGACAAGCTGGATCGGATGGCAGAGAATGTGAAGCCCGAGACTTCTTCGTCCTCCTCAGCGTGAATGTCTGGATACTCCTCTTTTTGCTGTTGACAAAGGGGGAGAGAGAGTCTTTGTGTGTCATTGTGTGTCTAGGTGTCCTTGCCTTTGTTTTTGAGTCATTCATGTAACTCATGTTATGATACTTTTGAAAGGCATATCAAATGAATTTTTTGGCTGAAATCTGTGATAATGATACATGTTCTGATAGTTTCTGAATGGCATATCAAATGCATTTTCTGGTTGAAATAATCTCCTGATGATCACAATGACTCATGGTTGTCATCATCAAAAAGGGGGAGAATGTTGTGCATCCCTTAGTTTTGATGATGACAAAAGATATGTTTGACTAATCAACAATCTACTATCTTCATAACACGTGCAAGTCATTTGATTGATCCTTCAATATAAAGCAATGAACTCATGGCAAGTTGATGATGAACAAAAGATATGTTTGACTAATTCAATGTAAAAATGATAATTCAAGTCACTTCTGATAGTTCAAGTAATTTCAGGTCTACTGAAGTATAAGTGAAATCAGTAAATCAGAAGAAATGTCAAAGGTTGCTTGTCGACCAGAGAAGTGGTCATTGTCGACCAACGAATCCAACCAAGCACAGCCCAAGTTATTTCTCCTCTGTACGCACTATGGTTGTCGACCAGAGCCCTGCTCGTTGTCGACCACGGAACAGACTGAGCATCAGACAGAACTGCCCGTCATCTGGACATTGCCCCTTGTCGACCAGCGACAGGGCTATTGTCAACAATGAGGGATACGAGCATCAGCCCGAAGAACCAGCCGTCTGGACATCGCTCATTGTCGACCAGAGACAGGGTCGTTGTCGACCACAAGCGGTTCAGCGTCTAGAACCGAAATCCAACCGAATTCAGTTTCGGTTCCTTGAAACCTGCAGGTTGCTGTTGCAGGTTGTTGGGCTGTTCAGAGGATAAGATTCCGCACGGGATTCAAGGAGAGAATCGTGCTAAGAACCGGTCAAACCTCTTCTAGATTTTACTTAATCTTCTCCCTGTTTTTTAGCGGGTAATCGAACAGGTTTGCACTTGCGCGGGAAACAGCTCCGAGCTTGATAAGAACTGGTGCAAAAAGGAGAAGAGAACACAGAGAACTGAATATGGAAAAACAGAGAAGAAGCTAAGGAAGATCAGGATCAGAAGTTTCTCTAATCAGAAAAGGAAGAGTGGCTCTCCTACAATCAAAAAGCTGCAGAAGACAGAAGTGCTCTTCGGTGCTGCAGAAAGAAGACCTGGCTCAAGGCGTTGCAAGTTCCAGCAGCAAGGCAGCTGAAGGCATCCTGCTGGAAGTCCTACAGGGAGTCTTGCCTTGTTTTCTATGTGATTGAGTCCCAAGCTGAACTCCTTAATTACTCTGCTTCAAACGTTTATGTTCAGCTCTGTTACAAGTTTTTCTACTCATCTTTACAACTAGTGTCAAGCTGTGTGGCGTCGGGTACAAGCTGTGTGTCAGTAGGAAGAAGCTGTGTATCAGCGGTGTATTGATTGAGATCAGGATTTCTCATTAGTGAAGCCTTGCTCAAGTTGAGCAAGGGGTGGATGTAAGTCTCAGGAAGAGACTGAACCACCTAAAAATCCTGTCTTGTGGTTTTGCTTGTGGTGTGTGCTCTTCCTATTGTTTGCTATCGCTATAGTTATCAGTTTTATCTTTGCAATCCATCGTTTGCTTAAGGTCTAGTTGATCCTTGGTTTATTAATTGAAAAAGGGGCTAGATCTATTCACCCCCCCTCTAGATCTATTCAGTCCGTACTCAACACGCCAGTCCACAGAAGAGCTGGTTACTCCAGAGAACGTAGAGCAGTGTCTTCTTTCGCGACTGCATCCATCGGGCTCAGGTGCGACAAACTAGGCTCTTCTTTGGATGTTGAGACTATTTTTCTTTTTCTGACTATGTCTTCCTTCTGTGCAGACACCAGGCGGTCGGCTTTGGAGGAGGCCGCAGAGGTGATCGATCTCAGTAATGACTTGACCACAGACGAGCCGCGATCTCCAGAGGGGCGCAATCGAGCCCGGGGTAAAGGCAAGAGGGCGGCCCAAGAGGGGTCTTCTAAGTCACTAGGAGCCAAGCCCAAGGATCCCATGGAGGGCATGATAAGGGATGCCGTAAAGGCCAAGAAGTGGGCCAGGAAGGCCGGACCCACCTTCATTGCCGAGGGTGGCTCTAGCTCGGCGGCTCTCGCCCCTTCTGAGCGAGACAGGGCCAACCTTGTTAGGCCGGATCTCCCATTTGCCAAGCAAGAGAGGGCCGAGGAGACTGGAGCTGCTCTTACGGTTGGTGAAGATGCTGGTTCGGCTCCCCCCTTAGTCGGAGCCGAGGGGGCCGAGGGTGCTTCTGTAATTGGCAGCAGCGCTGGCCCGGCTCTCCCCTCGGTCAAAGTCGAGGGGGCTATAGATGAGGCAGGTGATGCTGGGGCCGCGGCCGAGATTGACGCTTCAGGTGGCAGTGCAGGTGCTGAACTGATCCAGGTTGGAGGGTTGCAAGAAAATCCAACTGAGGCACGAGAGGCGACCGAGGCCGCGGCTCGATCTGGGCCACTCGGTGGGACACCGGCCGATGGTGGGTTCTCCATTCCAGTGGCCTTAGACAGGTTTGGTATCCAGGGCCCTCTGTACCAGGTATGCTGCGGTATAGCCCCGAAGGTGAGGGAGGTAGGCATCACTCCCCGTCTGCAGCCCTCGCGGGGGTTATGGAGGGCGGCCTGGTCCTGGCTCAGATGTGGGCTACTCTGGCCGAAGCGTACGCTCGGTTGGAGTCGGAGCGGGCGACCCTGGCCTGGACCCTTGGTGGGTCGGATAGAAAGTTGGCTAGGCTTGCCGAGGAGCGTGATGGGCTTCATCAGGATCTCTCCTTAGTTGGGGAGCTGGTGCGGTCGAGCCAGGTGGAGGCCCGGGCTCTAACCGAATAGCTAGCTAAGGCTCGCGAATCGCTAGAGAGGAAGAACGGGCTTCTTGAAGAGGAGCGCCTTGTTCGTGTTAAGCTGGATGGCCGGTGGGAGGCTGAGCGCTCCGAGCTGGTAGACCGGGTGGAGGAATCTAAGCGCCTTCAGAGGGAGGCTGAGGCAGATCGAGCCGAGGTGGAGAAGCAGGCGGCGAAGGCTGAGGAGCGGATGGCTGAGGCCGAATGGAAGTTATCCGAGGCGGAACGGGAGAAGGCCGAGCTCGCTGGTAGGGTGGGATTGGCCAGGGCGGAGGCGCTCGAGCAATACAAATGCTCAGATGCCTACCAGGTCGACCTTGAGGAGGCTGCCCTCCCCTACTACGAGTTAGCACTTCGCCGAGGCATCCGCAAGGGGTTCAAGCAAGGCTACGATCGGGCCGTATCTTATGCCAAGGAGCAGGCATCCGGGATAATTGAATTCCTATCTGGACAATGCTATGACTTGGATCTGTCATCCTCCAGCTCCTCTACTTTGGCATCGGAGGAAGAATATCTAGAGGGCTCTTCGCCTGAGGGGTCGCCAGCTCCGGATGTCTCGGGAGGGCATGCAACCGAGATAGTTCCCACGTCGTTGGGGTCAGTGCCAGGTGTTGACACCCATTTTATGACCAATAAGTTGGGTCATCTCTTTATTCAGTCTATATGATGCTCTGAGTTGTTCACTCTTCATCGAGTCCCTTGATTTGTTGAAGCCTATTTCTTGGGTTTTAATTCCTTGATTAGATGTGGCTCCTTGGTGGCTATTTCATTGACTGAAGCTTAGCAATATCTTCACTCCCTTTTGATCCTCATTGATAATAACGGTCTGATCCAGGAGCGTTTCTTCCTTCTAACGGATGGGTCCTGGGCCGTTGCTTCTTGAAGAGTCCTAAAGCTTAAGGCCTCGTTTCAAAGCTTATCTTTTGGTTTACACATTGATTATAACGGTTTGTCGTGCAGCCATTGTTTCATTCTGACGCCCCACGCCTTGGCCGTTACATCCTTTGCAGAGTCCAATTGTTCTGATCTTCTTCCCGTTGATCTTATCTCTTTGGGATAAGGTTAAAAGTAACGGATGTTTCTTGATGCGTTATTTTCAAGTGGCGGTCTGTCGTGCAGCCATTGCTTCCTACAAAGAGTCCTGGCAGTTCAGGCCTTTTCTCTGCTACTCTGTAGTCGAGATAAGAACTTAGATTGACGATATCTCTTCCAAATCTGATCCTCAGAACCTTCCGTTCGATTCTATGGACTCTTTGTGATATTATCTTCGAGGATTTGCTAAGAGTTATCCCTTTTTCTTGCTGGATTATCCTCTACTCGACCGGAGAGTTTAAGAGTCTATGAATATAACCCTTGACTTCATGGCCCAGAGGAGGAAGATATGAAATTCACGTCGAAGTGCTGCCGAAGTCAGGAGCCATCTTCATCCAAGAGGAACTGCTTCCCACGTCCATTAATCTTATAATCAAGGGAGTACTTTGGCTTTGGTCTTTCAAGTTCATCATCACATGCTTAAGTTCTTCCCTGGTTTTTCTCCAATCAAAGCATTGTCCCTCTTCTTTCTCCATGTTTTTCACTGTTTTTTTTCTAAGCATCCAAACATCTTCCCACCTTTTAAAAACACTCAAAGGGGTTAAAAAACCAAAACTCCCCGATAATCCCCTCTCCTTTTGATGCCCTTAAATTCTTTGAGAATTGAAGCTATGCTTGTGAAAAGGGCTAATTGAGGTTGTTTTCTGGTGTTTCATACTTTCCTTGGCAGGTTTGTAGGTTCATTACACGAGGCCCAAGTCTTCCAACTGGCTGGAAGAATTGGAGTTAAAAGGATTGGTGCGGACACCAGGGCGATCACGTGACACATCGACGAACCGACGGTGCCATACGCGGAGCGCCAAGTGGACTACATCGGCTTCCCATCGAATTGGGGATCATTTGGCTTCAATTTGGACACTTTTAGCATTAAATTTGGGCTTGTATTGAAGATTATATGTGGGTTTTCATAGTGGGCTGGTTATAGGCCTCTTACAAGGTTAATTGACTAAGGCCCTTTACCATTCCTTAAGAATGGAAAGGCCTTGGACCAATATAAAGAACCCATTAGCCTAGTAAAGCCCAATTGGGCTCCCTTCCTATATGGGCTCTCTAAATGGGAGAGGACTTATACAAGCATGGGCTTCACTCATGGGTTTACAAGGTTGGAAGGGGCCTTAAGCAAGAGGAGGAGAATGGGCTGGCCATGAGCCAAAGTGGCCCATTCAAGGCCCATTGAAGGGGGCGCCCCCTTCCTTGGCTTATTAGGCTAGAAAATTCTTAATTTTCTTCTTTCTTCTCTCCATTTACCACATGGGAGGCTAGAAAGGCTGCTGGTCAAGGAAAAAATTACTGCACCTGCCACCTTTTACAAGAAATTCAATGGTAGGCTAGCAACCATTTCATCTTGTCTCCCCCCCTTTCATTGTCACCAACAAGTGGAAATGGGCGCACCCCTCTCTCTCTCCCTCTTGAAACCCACGCCCTTACCCTCCCCTATACTTCTTGTAATGCCTATTTAAAGGCTTGTACAATGTGTGTTTAAGGATTGATGAAAATATTTTGTGAGAAATTGCCTTAAGTGAGTGATTCACTTCTCCTTCTTTGGGTGTGACTCCCAACCCTGTCCTGTGACTGGACAGCCTTCAGGTTGTGAGACTCGACCCTCTACCCCCCTCTTCCGCTTATCTTCTGGTTCCACCTGATTTATACCTGATACTACTACGAGTTAGCAAGGATTCAGCTTTGGTTTCGTGTCGATCCTAGTTCGTGAGCAACAGTGGCGATTTTCCTCGTGGCGGCGCGCAGATCTGTCCCAGAGTGCAGTCTAGATCTGGAGTTCCCCGTGTTTTCATTCCTGGAGCCCAACCCTGATGCCATCAGAAGTTTCTTTCTAAAGAGACATCGTAGTCTTTCAAGTCTACTTCGATTTGCCGCTGGTTTCGCCTCGATCCGTGACTGGTGATGATCGTGACGTCAGATCTCGTGGGATCACGCAGGCTGGTCTGAGCAGGTCCGGCTGAGATCTGAGTCGAATTTCAGAGCCTGCCCCACCTTCATCCGGCCAAGATCCGTGTGAGAGGTCTTCAGAGTATTTCTTCCTCAGGGCGTCACCGACGTTCTCCAACAAAGAACACCTCGATCCGACATCGGCAATTATTATTTCATATTTTTACCGTGTCGATGTGCAGTTCTATGAGCACAAAACCAGAACCTCAGAAGATTCATCACTGCGCCCAGATCTGAAGGCATCTGTTCACGATCTTCAGAGTGAAGATACTACATCCAGTCTCCGACATTCTCCAACAAACGGCGCTCTGATCGGGCATCGGATCTAGCCGTACCAGCATCCGCAAGTTCGCTGCGCAGGGTGACCAGCGCGGGTAGAACCGGGTCGGCTTCCCGTCGGCATACCCGAGCGGCTCCGGCACGCGTTCCTCGCCTCCTACAAGTGTGGCCCGTCAACCCAGGTTCCAGCAACCCCAAATTTGGCTATTGTAACCCTATACCTCCCTGCGTGGAGTGGGTATTAAGTTTTGGAATTGTAATTGTAACAATCATGTGTATTGGGGTTGTTCAGATTCGGCCGAGAATTCTTCCCCACGCCTAGGCGTGGAGGTACGCGCTTCGATTCCTTTCTCACTTGCTGATTTAGTATATTGTCTATCATGCTGCGTTTGTGAGATTAGGGCCGTTAGCTAGCCTCAACAATCACCGTGATTGTGAGTTGAGCTAGTCCGTTCTGTGGCTCCAATCGAGCACCGAGCGTGAATTAGCACCCTAGGCGACGGTGGTTTGTTAATCGCCGTGATCCCCACGTTTCCCTCGCAAGGGACGATCGTCGGGCTCAAGAGAGTCGCTGTTGAGAGATGTCTCCACCCGGAGAATACCATGGTGGTCAGCTGCCCGGCTTGCCTTAGTGTGCTAGTGCCAGCCGAACATCGAGTCCGTCGTACGTCTTAGCCTGAGTCGGTCATCCGTCCCACATCAAATTGGTATCAGAGCGTCATTCTAAGTCTCGGGTGTCCAAAATAAAAAAAAAGTGTCATTTAAGTCTAAGGTTGCATTTGCAATCCTCTACTCGGTATATCAAAAGGTGCGACACGAACGTTAGGCTACGCCTATCGGGAAGGCCGCACACTTGCGCGAGTGATCTTCAGATCGATTAGCTCCGCCACGTACCGAATAGTTGGTTAAGTCTAGGTTCCTAGTTAGTGCATTCCCACATAGTCATGTCTAAGTGTGTAGTCGAGTCTCATGCCAACTTTGCATTAGTATTTTGGGTCGTGTCTAGTGTCTTGTCGTGTCCAAGTGTCGGCATGGTCATCCATTAGCTCCCCGAGTCCCATGGGTTCCCAAACGCCTAGTTCATATGAATGGTGGCGACACCACCAAGGATGGGGAATCCAACCCCACCACATCCGTAGGCCCGAATCCTTGGACTTCTGTGGAACCAAGGTCCCGAGCGACTACCTCAAGTGGGAAGCCGCCATGGACGGATATTTTGAGTGTTATACTATGTCCGAGGCGATGCAATTCTCTTTCTCCAAAGAGCGTCTTCTTCATGAGGCCACCAAAAAGTGGGACTACATTGAACGTTTGAGAGAGGTTAGGAGGCAATGGCCCATCGAGTCATGGTGGGACATGAAGAAAGAGCTTAGGAAGGTCTACGTGCCCCAACCGGTCACCTCCAACCGGCCCCACCCAATCACTTCCAACCAAGTGGGTTCTAGTCGGAGGCAAAGAGTCCCACACGTAGATGAGCCAAGACCCAATCCTAGGATGGTTGACTACGAGCGAGTCCACCATGATATCCCTATTCCAACCCACTCCGTTGCCGAACTTATGCAAATGATTTTGGACCGGTTGGATGGGGTGGATAGGACACGTACTCCTAGTGATGTACTCCTACCCGAGCCTAAGGAGGTCATCGTCGGTAGTCTTAACCCGGCCCCATCAACGGAGTCCCCAAGCCCTCTCCCTATCATAGTGGATCCTCCTTCCCCATCCACGAGAGCACCCAAGCTACCACTCTCTACTTCCAAACTCTATTCGAAGCCATCTCATTTGGAGCCACCCAAGCCCGAGCCACCCGTATTTCTAACGGGTACACTTTACATAGCCGAGCCACTACTTAGTTGGCTCAAGGATGGCTTGGTCTCACTTCCCTTCCCATCTATGGACCCTATCCTACCTCTGGTGCCAATCAATTCATTTCACACCACTTTCCGGTCTAGTCACTATGTGGATACTTTGGACGACCTTCTTAAAGGGTTAAACCGGCAGTTGGCAATTACGCACTTGTTGGCCCCAGGCTTTGACCGGCCCACCGGTCGTAGCTTCACCCATTCCACCTTAGGGTCCATTACCTCCATGTACACCGTGGGTTATGTTACCACGGAGGTTCTTCTGCTCCTCCCGTTACCGGTCGAGCCCAACTTCACTCCTTTTTTTCCGAGGGAGGAGCCCTATCTTCTATACACTATCCCAACTACCATGATCGATGGAGGTGACCATCACCTTCATGAATTTCAAACATGGGACTATGTAATGGAGGAACCCGGGGGTCACACATTCTTTGACCCATTCGACCCCTTCTCTAGTGGGCCTCGTGCTCCACCACTTTCCCTCTACTTTGTCAAGGAAGTCCCCTACCACTCTCTTCCCACTCGGGCCAATCAAACTCCCCATAGCAATAGGTCCGATTATTGGGAAGCATGGCATGCCTTACCTACATGTAGTGGTGATGAACCTCTTAGCCTACCCACACCCACATTTGATAGGAAGTCCTTGCATGCATGGTGTCTTTTTGGGTGTCTAGGAGTACATAATCCTACCTACCTTTGGTTGCATCTAGTGTATGCATGGCACACATTTGGGTGTCCTGGTCGGCCATCGTCCATGCGTAGGTCGGAATAACCATAGGTTTGTCTAAGTTCAAGTGTGTGTGTTTATTTCTATGGTTTGTTTTCTTTCATCTGGTTTGCATTAAGTCGTGTCAATAAAAGGCCAGTCAAGCACATATAAGGAGGTAGCCGATGCATGCTATATATCCGTGGATTCAAAGGGAGAGTACGTCTAGATCAGGGTCATACCTGATTGATTTCCTCCCGGAGACTGAAAGCCACTCTAAGTCCACGATCCCCACCCTTTCCAGGTCAAGAAACAAGTGGGTCCGAATGCGTACGATATTGAACTACTGGGTGACTATGGTGTCAGTTCGATGTTCCATGTTTCAGATCTAGTAGCATATTGGAACCCGCGGTGATCCCTAGTGAGCTTTGGGCTTTCTCCTTCTATTGTGAGTGATACACCACCCGAGAGTCCACCTCTTCCAGCCTCAACGCATGCATATAGATTGTATACTGGATGAGCAGGTGATCACCACAAGGAATGACGCATATCCACACGTCCTAGTGCGTTGGCGAGGATGCCCCACGATGACCAACACCTTGATCACATGCGGAGGATGCAAGCTTCGAGACCCTTACTCGACGGGGTCAAGTTCCTCCCACCCGGGGAGAATTGGTGCGGACACCAGGGCGATCACGTGACACGTAGGCGAACCGACGGTGCCATACGCGGAGCGCCAAGTGGACTACATCGGCTTCCCATCGAATTGGGGATCATTTGGCTTCAATTTGGACACTTTTAGCATTAAATTTGGGCTTGTATTGAAGATTATATGTGGGTTTTCATAGTGGGCTGGTTATAGGCCTCTTACAAGGCAAATTGACTAAGGTCCTTTACCATTCCTTAAGAATGGAAAGGCCTTGGACCAATATAAAGAACCCATTAGCCTAGTAAAGCTCAATTGGGCTCCCTTCCTATATGGGCTCTCTAAATGGGAGAGGCTTTATACAAGCATGGGCTTCACTCATGGGTTTACAAGGTTGGAAGGGGCCTTAAGCAAGAGGAGGAGAATGGGCTGGTCATGAGCCAAAGTGGCCCATTCAAGGCCCATTGAAGGGGGCACCCCCTTCCTTGGCTTATTAGGCTAGAAAATTCTTAATTTTCTTCTTTCTTCTCTCCATTTACCACATGGGAGGCTAGAAAGGCTGCTGGTCAAGGCAAAAATGGCTGCACCTGCCACCTTTTACAAGAAATTCAATGGTAGGCTAGCAACCATTTCATCTTGTCTCCCCCCCTTTCATTGTCACCAACAAGTGGACATGGGCGCACCCCTCTCTCTCTCCCTCTTGAAACCCACGCCCTTCCCCTCCCCTATACTTCTTGTAATGCCTATTTAAAGGCTTGTACAATGTGTGTTTAAGGATTGATGAAAAGATTTTGTGAGAAATTGCCTTAAGTGAGTGATTCACTTCTCCTTCTTTGGGTGTGACTCCCAACCCTGTCCTGTGACTGGACAGCCTTCAGGTCGTGAGACTCGACCCTCTACCCCCCTCTTCCTCTTATCGTCTGGTTCCACCTGATTTATCTCTGATACTACTACGAGTTAGCAAGGATTCAGATTTGGTTTCGTGTCAATCCGAGTTCGTGAGCAACGGTGGCGATTTTCCTCGTGGCGGCGCGCAGATCTGTCCCAGAGTGCAGTCTAGATCTGGAGTTCCCTGTGTTTTCATTCCTGGAGCCCAACCCCGAGGTCATCAGAAGTTGCTTTCTAAAAAGAAATTGTAGTCTTTCAAGTCCTCTTCGATTTTACGCTGGTTTCACCTCGATCCGTGATCGGTGCTGATCGTGACGACAGATCTCGTGGGATCACGTGGGCTGGTCTGAGCAGGTCCAGCTGAGATCTGAGTCGAATTTCAGAGCCTGCCCCACCTTCATCTGGCCAAGATCCGTGTGAGAGGTCTTCAGAGTATTTCTTCCTCAGGGCATCACCGACGTTCTCCAACAAAGAACACCTCGATCCGACATCGGCAATTATTATTTCATATTTTTACCGTGTTGATGTGCAGTTCTATGAGCACAAAACCAGAACCTCAGAAGATTCATCACTGCGCCCAGATCTGAAGGCATCTGTTCGCGATCTTCAGAGTGAAGATACTACATCCAGTCTCCGACATTCTCCAACAAACGGCGCTCCGATCGGGCATCGGATCTAGCCGTACCAGCATCCGCAAGTTCGCTGCGCAGGGTGACCAGCGCGGGTAGAACCGGGTCGGCTTCCCGTCGGCATACCCGAGCGGCTCCGGCACTCGTTCCTCGCCTCCTGCGAGTGTGGCCCGTGAACCTAGGTTCCAGCAACCCCAAATTTGGCCATTGTAACCCTATGCCTCCCTGCGTGGAGTGGGTATTAAGTTCTAGAATTGTAATTGTAACAATTGTGTGTATTGGGGTTGTTCGGATTCGGCCGGGAATTCTTCCCCACGCCTAGGCGTGGAGGTACGCGCTTCGATTCCTTTCTCACTTGCTAATTTAGTATATTGTCTATCATGCTGCGTTTGTGAGATTAGGGTCGTTAGCTAGCCTCAACAATCACCATGATTGTGAGTTGAGCGAGTCCATTCCGTGGCTCCAATCGAGCACCGAGCGCGAATTAGCACCCTAGGCGACGGTGGTTTCTTAATTGCCGCGATCCCCACGTTTCCCTCGCAAGGGACGATCGTCGGGCTCAAGAGAGTTGCTGTTGAGAGACGTCTCCACTCGGAGAATACCATGGTGATCAACCACCCGGCTTGCCTTAGTGTGCTAGTGCCGGCCGAACATCGAGTCCGTCGTACGTCTTAGCCCGAGTCGGTCATCCGTCTCGCATCAAGGATCCATAGCTTTGCTACTGCAGGTGTTCTAACGGTCTGGTGCAGGCGCATCATATTCTTCTGGCGGCTTATTGAGCGACCGTTACTTCATTGTGACGCACAGGGTCGTGGGCTGTTACTTCTAAGCTGACCTGCAGGTTCCTTTGGTTTTCTCTCTCCCGTGGGCGGGTGCTTCATCCACATATTTCTAAGGTATTTTCAAGTCTTTGGCTTGTCTCTACTTTGGTGGCGATCACGTCTTTCTTAGTACTTGGCATTAGCATTCTCCTTCATTCCATATCTTTTATTTCCTTACTTGCTCCACCCTTGCGGTGTGTCTTTATTTACTCCTTGCTCCACGCCCCGACGTGTGTTTTTTCTTTTTATTTCCTTAGTTTAGTTTGATTGAGATAGCATGTCCATGCTAGAGCTACCTTTGATTGCCAAGGTCCATGATCACATGTTCATAGGTTGAGTGCAGATCTTTGGTTATTTGCTCGTCATCTTATTACATCATCAAACCCCAAAAAGAAGATAGGCAAAACAAATCAACATATATTTTTTTGGCGATCACAGTGGGACAACTTGTGCCAATCGTGCTTTTGATTCCTGTTTAAACCTGCCATCATTTCTTGTTTGGTTTCTTAAGATTTTCCCCTTGTCGTCGTCTGATTCTGGTTCTCTGAGTGCTCTGACGGCCCTGTGTCCATGCATCATAGTCTTATAAGGCATGGGCATTAGACCGTTATATCTGTTCTGCCGCGAGAGTTTTCACTGGTTTTCCTCTTATTTTTGGCTGATTTTGGCTCTCTGGCTCATTTGGCGATCCTGGGTCCATGCGTTATATTCACTCTGGCGGTCTGGCCTTCGACCGTTATTTTCTTCTGACGCAGGGTTCTTTGACCGTTATACTACAAGCAGGTACGCATCCGAGGTGCAGTTATTTCCGCAGTTTCTGCTGTGATTTATTGCTTGGGTGATATCTGGCTTCCTCATTGCTTGTTTCATATATTCATATCATTGTGTGCATCGTTGTTTGCTAGATTTTTAGGCTAGACTTTGCATGCACTCCGGTGCACATAGGACCATTCATACTTTCATACATTAGATTGCATTGTTCCTACCTTGGTGTGCGGACCTCTCGTCTCCATATTCCTTGGGGCCGACTAGGAAATCACACCAGGGACCTCCATAAGTCCCCGCGAGCCGTGGATTTCCACACGGACGTCGGGCTGGTTGTACCTTTTCCCCCGTGTCTAGGGTTGCGTAAATGAAGGAGTGACCATACTTAGAGTCAAACTAAGCCTTGCATCCATCTCCTACTTAGGAACCTATTGTTGAGAGCATGTATCAATCAATCTACTAAAGTTCCAAAGGGGAAATCATAAAAACCTTGTTGCATCATTTTAGAAACAACTTGGTTGACTCAGAGTGTCCTTATCTCTTATCACTTACATCTTTGTTAAATCATCTAAGTTTGGTTACTCATTATGTGATTGTTTGTGTTGATTGTTTACATTTCCATGGTTGTTCGTTGCATGTGGAGTTATTTTCGTCTGTCGGAATCATCTCCTAGAGTCCCTTCCTCCTTCACATTCTACTCCAATCCACTCTTCGAATCCGCTATGGCATCCTTCAATCCTCCCCCCTCCCAAGAGGACTCCCTTCCTCAAGGGCTCCTTGAAAACCCTCCTAGGGTTACCTCCTTTTCTTCTAGGGAGGGGACCACCCCTCTCCCATCCTCCACTTCCATGGAAGGTGGTCAAGCTACCCCCTCTTTCTCCACTCCTTCCGTGGGCTCCGTCCTTCAGATGATGGCCCAATTGGACACGACCCAACTTCAAGTTCTCTATCAGGCCATGCAAGGGTCTAATGCCTCACCTTCTACCATTATCCAAGGTCAATCCAATCCTTCCATTGTTGGGCCCCCTATTCAGCCCACTCCGATTGATCTCACTCCGGTCCAACCACGGACCATCACCTTCACGGACATGGAAACGGGCCAATCTTCCAATTCGGCCCAACAATCTTTTGATAAAGGGAAGTCTCCCGTTCCTCCTTTTTCTCAGCTGGATCATCCTGCTTTCGGCCCAATAGCTTCGCAAGTTCTTATGGGCCCTTCCGATTTCTTGCGCCCTCAGTAGGGGGTGGCCCAAGCTCATGCTAATCTGGGTCAGTCTCAGGCCCAATACCCTTCTTATGGGCCCCCCGTCTCAACTAGTTATCCTTCTACACCTACTTATGGGCTCCCACCTTCTACTGCAATAATTCCATCTGCTCCTCAAGTCCAATCAACATCTCTCACTACCCCTGCTCCTTCCCGAGAGCAGGAACTACTTGATAAGTGGGTCATCATGCAGCAACAACTCGATTTCCTCCAGAAATGGGTTGACCCACAATCCTTGGCAGATGTTCCTGTTCCTAGTTTCCAGAATATCCGGTTCCCTCCTCAATCAGAGCTCCCTAACTACCGCAAGTACGATGGGAATGGCAATCCCTTCATTCATGTAAGGGATTTTCTGTATGAATCGGTGCAGTTCTAGTATGATGATCGCCTTATGGCGTATTTGTTTTGCCGATCACTGGATGGTGTTGCTCTGGAATGATTTTACTCTCTGCCGCTAGAAGATGCTGAAAGTTTCAAGGTGGTGAAAGATAAATGCATCCAGAGTTTTCAAGATAGGGTCGGCCCAGAATACTCATTCACAGATCTGGTGGCCGAAAAGATGAAACCGGACGAGGAGTTTGCCACTTATGCCGACAGGTGTAGACAAATGGCCGCTAGAGTGTCCGGCCATATTCCGGAGGAAGAGAAGGTCAAGCTACTGATCTCAAATGCTACCCCGACCTTCTAGAACATCCTGGCAATGAATGACATAGCCAATATGCATCAACTCTATAGCCGGGCACGCTTTATCCAAACTCAATTTAAGGATTCCCCCATACATTCTCTCTTTGAAAACCAAAAGCCCAAGTACCACAAGAAATCACAAGGGCCAGTTACCGAGGGAGTCCAGACAAACGAACAAGTCCAAGCCGTTGCTTTACCCTTTTAATCCGCACCTTTCCACTTCCCCCAAAACCCCCGCACTCCACAGAACCCCGCTCCGTAAAACTTCCAGTCCACTCTGCAAAACCCTCCGCCCACCTTCACCATTCCACAAAACACCTTCGCTGCGCCACAACAACCCCCACCACAATACCATAACGTCCCTCCACCCAATGGCTACAACAACAACAACCCAAACAACAGGCGCGCAGCTCCCAAGAGGGCTCAGTATCCTCCATTGCCAGAGACACTTACAGATATCTTCTCGGCACTTTTGTCAGTGAATGTAATCCAACTTCCTCCAGAACGACCTAACTGGAACCCGGCCGTTGATTAGACAAAATATTGTATGTTCTACCAGCAGCCTGGTCACACTATTGAAGGATGCTTTCAGTTTCGGGATCTGGTATATGACCTTCATAAAGGGCAAAGAATAGATTGGGCCGAGATGCACAGGGCCATTGTCGAGATAAAGGAGAAAGGAAGGCAGCCGTAGGGGCAGCAAGTGCAGCAGCATCAAGCACTGTAGCCGCAGATGCCGCCATAACAGTAGAAACCACAACAGGTTCTGGATCTGGGGATCCATCAAAATCTGATGCCGAACCATCCACCCGCTCCGCAACCTCAGCCCCCGGCGCTGGCGCAAGTGAATGTATTCCAACCCTCGGCTCCTAATGCCAGGTGGTCTTTTGATGATGATGGTGCCACACCACAAGTAATGGCCCTCCACCATAACCACTGCAATCCTTCCTTCATCCTCCCTACACAGCCGACACCCCCTCCCCTCGTCCTTCCATTCACACCCACTTCAGCAAATCCACCACCACCCACAACACCTTCATACCCAGCGCTAGTTACCCCTGCTACCATCATAACCATTCCCTCATACAATCCTCCACCAGTTACCCCGCCTACACTTGTCATCCCCTCATCCAATCCTCCGCCCGTTACCATGCCTACACTCGTTCTCCCACCATCCGCCATCATCACCCTGCCTTCCGCATATCCCACGCCACTTATCCGCCCACCACCACTCACTACCCCCACTAACTTCACATTTCCTCCTACACCACCCACTCCGCTCATCCACCCCACTGGGCAAATCCTATTATCTTCGGATGCCGCTACAAATTGCGCCTTAAGAAGCGGGAAGATGTTCCATCGGAACTACCCTACTACTTCCCATCCCCAGTCCTCTCTGCCGGCAGCGGAGCAAGAAGAAGCTGAACCTCTGCCGGGTACTCAATATGACTTGTTGCATCATCTGGATCGAGTACCCGCTAAAATATCTGTGCTAGAGCTAATCAAGAGGTCCACCCTTCACCAGGATGCATTAAGGGACTTCTTACAGAAAGTAATGGTCAATGAGGACATGGCAGTTGATAGTTTACCTACAACACTAGCCACTATTTCCAAAGGGCCGTCAATTACGTTTTCTGAAATCGAGCTAGCACCTCCAGGAGCTCGGCAAATGCCGCTCTGCATTACAATTACTCTAAACAAAGTCGGCATTGAGGCAACACTGGTTGATACAGGGGCTTCAATTAATGTATGCTCGCTCAGTACCCTCCGAGCTTGCAACATATCTGAAGAGTTATTACGACCTACCCCCACCACCATAGCAACATATGACAACTCAGGGCGAGCATGTCACGGGGTAGTCACTATCCAAGCAGAGCTCGGGCCCCTCACAATGGCCGTGGAATTCTATGTATAGGACATTGGCCCTATGTTCAAGGCTATCTTGGGTCGGCCATGGCTGGATACACTCGGCGCTATACCCTCCACCGCACATCAGTGTGTCAAGTTCCCTTTCCAAGGGAGGGTCGTCAAAGTCAAAAGCATGTCCACGGTACAGCCAGTTAAGGCCATTTCAGAACAGATTCTTCCTACACTGTGGCCAAGCAGCCGGCCCATCATATCAGTACTAGATTTGAACTTCCCTTGGGCATACACATCTCCCAAGCCCATCACTACTCTAGTTAACATCAAGGTGAAGCCACAAATTCGAGATTCCAAGGGCTGGAACATTATACTCAAGCTGGGCTATCAATAGGGGAGAGGCCACAGTGCGCAACTGCAAGGAATGACCAAGCCCATACCTAAGGGAAGGAAGATGGGCAGGAGAGTTCTCGGCTACAAGGAGACTGCATTATCTATGATGGGTGATTCTGGGCCACTCACCTGGGACTACCGTCAACATTTTATCAGAGGACCTCTTCAGCCCGGCACATTAGCTCCACCGCCAACTCCGCTAGGGAGGAAGGCAGTCTGCCCAATTATCAATCCGCCCTCAGTGCTAAGAGGGCCGGTTCATGATATGATCGACTACAGTCAGACTCTTTAGGGGATGTTTTATGAAGAAGACTACCAGAAGAAACAACAGGTTCAGCTTATGCAGTGGAGGCCAAAGGAGCGGCCCAATGATGATCCACAGAGAAAAGGGGGCTCGCTGATTGTTCTTTCTTTGACTCCCTCTCGTCTCCAATCTGTGATCCAGTAAAGGGGGTTTATACCCCATCTTCCTCCAATCATGATAAATCCGTCTCTCATTGATCCATTCAAAATTCCAATCATTCCTCTTGCTTGCGGGCATCACTGCCCCGTTGATCTATCTACTCTCTTCACTCCTCCTCCTTCCAACACTCACTCCCACGAGATATGGTTCTCTCCTTCCATCCTCTCCAAGATGTCCTCCATGCAGCTCTCGTCTCCTCCTTCCTGCTGTATAGTCTCCGCTGACTTCCAAAAAAAAACGTCAAATTTGAAATGGAGATTTCAGTGGAAGATTACGCTGTCTTATCTCCATCCTCCTCCCAGGGGCACGAGTCCCCTGCTCCTTCCCTTCCACTAGGTCTCCTCTCTCCTAGGTTAGGATTAGGGTCCATCGAGTCTAGGGAAGTAGAGTCAGTTAGGTCTAGAAAAGTAGGGTCTTGTTATAGGTCGTCCAACCCTTCCTCTTTTGAGCCGCGCTCGCTCGCGCATCCTTCCCTCTCTATTCCTGATAGGTTTCTACAAGATCTAGCTCAGCATTGTCATGGTCTTTTTAAGTGTCCGAAATTTGTTGCTATGGCAATCATGATTGAAGATGAAGGGGAAATAGAAGGGGTGTGGTGTGACGATGGGCTCGGTGTCTATGAAGTCCTGGATGAGAAGGACCCCATTAATGAGGACAGCGACGTAGATGACACTGCTGATTTGTATGCACAAGGACTTAAGAAATTCGACGAGCCATCATCAGCAGTGGATGAACCTACGAAGGAAATCAATCTGGGAACTGAAGAAGACCCAAGGCCCATCATTATTGCCACTAATCTCCCTCAACAAGTAGAAAAGGATTTAATCAAAGTTCTAAGGGAGTATAGCGATTCTTTTGCCTGGTCTTACGAGGACATGCCAGGTCTTGACCCCTCTTTAGTGGAACATCGACTCGTGCTTAAACCAGGGGCAACACCTGTAAAATAAAAGTCAAGAAGATTTCACCCCCACATGGCTTTGAGGATCAAGGAAGAAGTCGACAAACTGCATAAGGCCAGATTTGTTAGAGTTGTTCTATATCCCTAGTGGGTGGCAAACATAGTCCCTGTTATCAAGAAAGATGGAAGGGTGCGTATCTACATTGATTTTAGGGATCTCAATAAAGCATGTCCCAAAGATGATTTCCCGCTACCTCACATAGACGTGTTGGTCGATAGCACTGCCGGGTACGAATCATTGTCATTTATGGATGGTTACTCAGGCTATAATCAGATACGTCTCGCTCCGGAAGATCAAGAGAAAACTTCCTTCACCACGCGCTGGGGCACGTATTGTTTTGTGGTTATGCCATTCGGTCTGAAGAATGCAGGTGCCACCTATCAAAGGGAGATGATGGCCATCTTCCACGACATGATGAACATATATATGGAACATTACGTGGATGACATTCTGGTGAAGTCAAGAATCAAGGAAGAACACCCCTATATTCTGGCTAAGGTGCTGCAAAGAGCCAGGGAGTACAAGCTTAAGATGAATCCGAAGAAGTGTGTATTCGGAGTCTCCTCAGGGAAGCTTCTAGGTTTCATAGTGAGCAAACAGGGGATCCAGATTGATCCTAACAAAGCACAGGCCGTCATGGACATGCCTCCGCCTAAGAACATCACGGAACTTCAAGGATTGATCGGTTGATTGCAATTCATTAGAAGATTTATATCCCAACATTCTCAAAGGTGTCATCCATTTTATGAATTGCTGAAGGCGGGGGTCGAGTTTGAATGGAATGAAGACTGTCAGAAGGCCTATGAGGACCTCAAGAAATATTTGTCCAATCCCCTGGTTTTGCAACCTCCTGTCCCTGGGAAACCCCTAATCCTATACATCTCAGTTATTGAGGACTACCTAGGGGCGGTCTTAGCACAAGTAGACGATGAAGGGAAAGAGCGGGCTGCTTAATACCTTTCTCGGTTGTTTAACCCAGCTGAGTCCGGATACACCGCTATAGAGAAGACTTGTGCCGCCTTAGTGTGGGTAGCTTAGAAGTTTAAACACTATTTCCTTGCCCACCCAGTTAGGTTGATCTCTAGAATGGACCCGATCCGTTATCTCTTAGAAAAGCTTGTCCTTTCTAGTAGGTTAGCTCGCTGGCAGAGCTTCCTCTCTCAATTTGACATCACTTTCGTCGTTCAGAGGGCAGTCAACAGATATGCCATCGCTGAGCATCTTGCCCATCTCCCTGTTCCTCATACTGATTCTATCCAGGACGATTTCCCTGATGAGCATCTTTCTGTTGTCACTCATCATCCCTTTTGGTCTCTGCACTTCGACGGTGCACTCATTTCCCAAGGCCGAGGAATCAACGCTGTTCTGCTCACCCCAGAAGGAGTGACTATCCCCTTTGCTTGTCAACTTCGATTTCCTGCTACCAACAATATTGCTGAGTATGAGGCTCTCCTGGCCGGATTGAAGCACGCCTATCTCCTAGGCGCGCGTTATTTGAACATTATAGGAGACTCTTAGCTCGTCTTGCGGCAAGTTCTGTCCACTTACCTTACTCGTGACCATAAGATCAAGCCTTATCAAGATTTGGTCACGCTCCTTGCTAGGCAATTCCGTCAGCTAATCTATATTCATACTCCCCATTCTCAGAACATCCTAGCTGATGCTCTGGCATCTCTTGCTTCCTCTCTATCTTTCCCGCTCTGTTGGAGCACTGAGACTATCGTTGTTCAGAGATTGGACGCACCCTCTCTTCAGGATCCTTGGCTCATCAACCTTAGGAAGGTTGTCGAGACTAGGGCTGAGAAGGAAGATCTCAAGGAAGTATCTTTAATGGAGCTAGAAGAAATTCTGGATGAGGAAGAGTTGCCGTGGTATCATGAAATCGAATTGTTTTGCAAAGAAGGGTCATTCCCAGAAGGGGCAAACGCCGAGCAGCGTAAATCAATAAGGAGAGCCGCCGCAAAGTACACCATTATTGCAGGAGAACTATACCGGTGCGCTACCAATGGAATGCTCATGAGGTGCTTAGATGATGTTGAAGCTTGGAAGGTGGCCGAAGCAGCCTATTCTAGTGAGTGTGGAGGTCACGTCAATGGCCAGGCTCTAGCGAAGTGAATCCTTAGGCAGGGCTACTATTGGCCCACTCTAGAGGAAGATTGCTCCCTCTATGTCCGAAGGTGTCCTAAATGTCAACTCAACGATGATAAAATCCATTCTCCAGCTTCATCTCTCCATCCTATGTCCGCTCCTTGGCCATTCTTTATGTGGGCTTTCAACGTTGTCGGCCCACTCGGTGATCCTAATTCTCAGACCAAACAGAAATCATTTATCCTTACCGCCACTGAGTACTTCACCAAATGGGCCGAAGCCGAGGCGTACGTAAAGATCAAAGCTACAACGGTGTGCCACTTTATAATGAAGAATATCATCTTGCGGTTCGGAGTGCCAAGCAGCATAATCACCGACAACGGATCCCAGTTCATCTTCCAAGAGCTTAAGGACCTATGTAAGAAGTTCAAAATTACATTACATCATTCATCTCCATATTATCCTCAAGGCAATGGTCAAGCCGAGGCCACTAATAAAACCCTTCTCAAAATCATCAAGAAAACATGCGAAGCTCATAAGTTTTCAGATTGGGCAAAAAGATTAGTGGAAGCTCTGTGGGCTTACCGCACCTCCGTCCGTACCCCAACGGGACAAACTCCCTATTCTCTTACCTACGGGATGGAGGCAGTGCTCCCATATGAGATCCTGATCCCTTCCCTTAGAGTGCAGTTTGACAATGAACTTAATCTCGATGAACGTCGAGAGGCGTTGCTGGTTCAGTTGGAACTCTTAGATGAGAAGATGATGAATGCGGCCGATCACGTATCCGTTTATCAAAAGAGAGTTTCGCGTTATTTTCAAAAGAAGGTGATCGAACGTAAATTTCTAAAAGATGATATGGTTTTGAAATGTAAATTCATTCGGTCTGCAGGTCCTAGATCTAAATTACAACCAAACTGGGAAGGGCCGTATGTCGTAAAAGAAACTTATCCAGGGAATGCTTATCGCTTAGTGAACGCGGAAGGAGAGGAGCTCTCTCACCCGTGGAATGGGTTGTATCTTAAGCGTTTCTTTCCTTAGAGTCTAACCATGCGTGCTACCCCGACAGCAAGATGTTCCTCCTTTCACTAAAGAAGTCCCGAGCGAGGCAATCACACAATACACGACATCCCTGGTCAAGTTTCCCATTTTAAAAGACACAGTTTCTCCTCAGCCATGCTTTAGGGGAAAGTCGAGGTCCTTGTCCGTTTCTTCCTTCGGCTAAATCCAGGGGCAAGAAGTGAATAAGGAGGCGATAACCAATCCAAATATCCTCACAAGAAGAGGTCTTAAATAGGGGCAATCCGCTATGACCTGACGCCACAAGAAATGAGAAAAGACAACGAAGGGGCAATCTCTATGACAAAAATCAAAAGCATCATCTCAAAAGTCATGAATTATGAATTCCAAAGCTCCAAAAAAGGCAAAAGCAAGGAAAGCTAGGCATGACAAGAGTGGCAGTACAGTTCCCCACGGGACGTTGTGAGCTCGGTCGCATGCATGCCTAGGGTGGATTAAGGTTCGATGACGGACATAAAGCCCTGGCGCAACATACCAAATCTCCAATGGGTTGCACGGAAAGAAAATCAAGTCCTAAAATCTTCTGTATCTGGCCTAAGCTTACCTCGTATTCAGTTTTTCTTTTAGGACCAAGACCAGTACCCTGGGTATGGCTTTGGTAAGAAACATCGTTATGACAAATGGGCCTTGGCCAGGGGTCGCCATCTTATTGCACGCCAACCTCCGGACTCGATATCAACAAGGAAGGGCTCGCGCTGCTGGGGAAGCACTGGTTTTCCAAAATCCAAAAAAACATCAAATATATTTCAAAATCCAAACAAATCAAATATTTTCAAAATCTAAACAAATCAAATATTTTCAAAATCCAAACAAATCAAATATTTCAAAATCTAAAAAAATCAAATATTTCGAAATCCAAAATATCAAATATTTTCAAAATCCAAACAAAGCAAATATTTTCAAAATCTCACAAAAAAATCAGATATTCTCCAAAACTCCCAAAAAACACCATCATATGCATAGCATGCATCGCATTATTCTCATTATGATTTCCGCCTATTTCATAAGGCTCCACCCCTTGACCAAATATCAAGAAACGGTCATTATCTAACTTACTTCAAGGCAAGGGGTTGAGTCTAAGAACAGATCTAACTTGTTTCATGTTTAAGTGTGTGCAGAATGCAGGATCAAGTTCAAAGATGAAAGCTCACAGCTATGCAGGTTCAAAGGCTGTAACGCATCAATATTAGACCGTCGTGGTCATCTGACGGTCCCATCCTTGACCGTCGCATTCCTTAAGGCATGGGCCTTTCTTCTTTCAAACAGCCATCACTCTGACGGTCTGGGGCATTACCGTTACTTTCTTATAATGGCCCATTGTACATCCGTTAAATCCTCCAGAGAAGAGGGTTCTCGTTGCTTCCATTCTAACGGCGTGTCACCAGACCGTCATTTCATTACGGCGGCACTTTGAATACTCGTTACATTCTCCAGAGGACCTGCATGTTCGCATCGTTTTGGCCAATCAACTCACAAAACTCATATTCATTCAACTAAGGCATTTCTATCTCATTCAATCAAGCTTAATGAAACATGAATTCATAAAATTCCAACTGTTGATTGTGAAAGTGCGAGCAACTTCTCTTATTGAACAAAAAAAGAAATCAAGCTACATTAAGTTTTTTATCCGCGAAGGGGCAGATCTTCTTCAGTTCTTTCACGTAGCCACGGCATGCTTCGTCGTTCTCTTCAACTTCTGCTTGCCACGGACGCACCTTGCTAACCTCCCACATGGTCAGCGCATTCCGGATTGCTCTTTCATCTTCCTCGGTTCCCATCTTTCTAGGTAGAAGGGGAGGGTAGTGTGATAGTGTAGGAGCTTCGGTGCGAGGTAGTCCGATCTGAAGATGGCACCGGTGCGGGTTGTAGATCGCCATGGTAGTATTTCCCACAAGCTGGAGGTCCAAGCCTTGACGCCGCAGTATTCTAAGAAGAGTGCTTCGAAGGATTCTTAGTCGCATGATGAACTTGTCTATTGGTAAGGTGTTAAAGAAGAGGCGCCATTCATCCCGAGTTTTCTTATCTGCCGTCTTGCATTTAACCTATGAAGAGTATCCAAATGCCCCTCCAATGAAGAAGAGAGGGTGGCTCCCGAAGATTCGGCTAGCTGAAGTTATGTCTTCCTTGGGTTGGAATTTGACTCTCACTCCCATCCATCACTCAAGGAGTATCATGGAACCAAACAAGAGTCCTCCTATGCAAGCTGAGCTCAGTCCTTCATAAAGGTATGAGAGGACCGCTTGAGAGATGGACATTTCCCGCCATAGCCCACTAATAATGCTGAGATTCTGGGTATCTAAAAGGTGGTCGGTCGTGGTAAAAAGGAAGACTCCGCATAAGCAAACCGCCACCACCTTAGCTATTGCCTCGTGTCTCTCCCACTTGTTTTTACAATGGGACACTATCCATTGTGCCAAGGGTATCAAGTGAATGTGGTGTGGGCTAATCATGGTCCTCACGTCCTTCGGATTATGGATAAAATCGCTCAGGATCAAGGATGGGTCAATAGGCTTGATTGTATAGCAAACCCTATCTTCATCCCCTGCCTTAGTCTTAGGAAGGGCTAGGTAGGTCTCTACTTCTTCTAATAGGACTGTTGCTTCAAAGGAAGGGAAGATGAAAGTATGAGTTTGTGGATGCCATAGTTCTACAAGAGCTGAAATACTTGGCCAATCTAAAGATAATTTCTGGAAGTTCTTGCCTAAAAACAAGAGAGGTTGAAGGTGCCATGCTTTAAGGATTGAGGTGACCTCTATAGGGAGTGCCTTTACCATGGGAGCCACCCACTTCATGTTGGAATAACATCTTGGGCCAGGAAGGGGCTTAAGAGAAGAAGAAGAACAAGTCATGAGAAGAATTAAAAAGCAGAAATTCTGAACTTGGTTGAGTTTTTGGAAGCTTACCACCCTTTGAGCATTGGAGCTTAGGTGCTTGGGAATTGAGGTCAGCCGTTGGAGCTCTCCATGTTCCTTCCTTGCAGCTTTAGGACCGGTGTAAACCTTCTCCTCCATATCCATCACCTCGAAGCTCCTCTTCATCTCGCTTCCTACCCTTAGGAGAGGTTCTTTAGCCCTAGAACAGCGGTTTTTGGCAAAACTGCGTTTTTGGCTAAGTTTCCAAGTCTTAAAGGCTTGATTTTGGCTTTGGAAGGGTAGGACTTGGATTAGAGGGCCTTATCCTCGATCTAGATGAGTTCTAGTAAGAGATTGGGTGGCTAAATCTTGAGTTTAGGCTCTCACGGCTCAATCCATCTCGGAATACAACTCAGGATATAACGGTCTATCGTTGGACCGTTATTGGTCTCTAACGCGCCAGTCTTGGACTGTCACATTTCCTGTGGGTTTGAGTTCACCTGACCCTGTTCTGTAAAGCTTAACGGTCTAGTGTTTGGCCGTCGTTATCTTGTAACGTGAACCATGAGCCGTTACACTCTCAATCGTTCAGATGTTGGATTTTGGGTTAAACGTTGCCCGACGGTCTTGGTTTTGGCCGTTACTTCATCCCGACGCGTCTTCTTTTGACCGTCGCATTTTCTGCTAGTTGCCCTGCCAAAGCATTGTTCTGCCATGATCAACGGTCTTGCATTAGGCCGTTATTTATCTCTGATGCGCCAGGAGGGGGCCGTCGCTCCTCCTGCAGCTCAAGTTACAAACCTGGGTTCTGTCATATCTAACGGCCTTTTGCCATCGCGTTATTTGATTATGACGGTCTGAACCTGGATCGTTACTTTCTCTGCTGCTGAATTCAGAAATTTCTTCTTGCCCTTGTTTAGCCTGGCGGTCTTTCACATTTTACAACTCGCTCTCCACATTTTTATCCACACATTTGTCATATATACATTCTTCATCACGTCTCATACATTCAAGCCATTCACTTGCCAAAACCATTCATCCACTCAGTCATTCATTCCTGCATTTTCACAAACACATTCCTGCACACATCTATTCATTCACACTTACATAAAACAAAAAAACAAAGAAACGAAAAAAGGATTTCATTCCATTCCATTCCATTTTTCCATAAGTCCTGTACAAGTAAAAGCAAACAAAAAGAAAACATGCATCATTCGGCCGGCTTGTCTACCAGGCCACCCTCCTCATCTCCATCCTTGGGTCTCCTAGCCAGTGGCGCTATGGAGGCACTCTCCTCCTACTGTCCTCTCTCCGCCCTCTCATTCCTCAGCTGGCTGGAGGAGCTCACGAGGAAATCAGCTACTGTCCTGCTCCGAGCGACGCTCCTCTGTGCTCCACTCTGCGAAACACACCGCTCAAGTCCTCGATTGATCATCCGGACAGTCTTCTTGAGGGTCCATAGCTCGATCTTCATATCATAAGCCTGACGCCAAACCTCGCGTGCCTCGGTCCGGTAGCGGTCTAAATCCACCGTCCCAACTCGGAGTCACTCTACCTTGGCCTGTGACTGAGCCAACTCCTCCTGGAGACGCTCTGCCTCCAATCGAGCTTGCCTCCCCTCGGCCACTGCCGTGGCTAGTTCTCTCGCCTATAGATTGCATTTCATATAGTCAGTCGTAAGGCATTTTAACTCATAATCATAAGCATTTAGTCAAAGCATTTGGCATCTTACCCGCTCCGCGAGGGTGGCCTCCGCCTCCTCGGCCTGGGCAATCGCCTGAGTAAACTCGGCATCTCGCTCAGCCTTGCCTCCCACAGGCTGTGAGGAAGACGATGGGGCATCTGGTCTTGCTCGTTGGGCTCCCTCGGCCCGCTACATTTTCATGATTAATGACATTAGCATCATTTCATAATCATAATCCTTTAAGTCCAAAGTTTAGAGTCTCACCAGGAGCTCCAAAGCGGTCTGGTACTCATCCCGCTACTGGATGGTGGAGTGGAGTAGTCCCTCTAGCTCAGCAATCCGTCCTTTAGGGTCTAACTGCATTTAGAAAGCATGTAAGTCAGTGCATCTAGTACATTGCATTTTTGCATATAGAAAGAGTTTAGTGTTTAGAGTTACATACCGGTCGTCGGGTACCTCGGTACACCCGGTCACCGTAGAGTCGAGCGAAGGCCTTCAGATATGCCTCGTCGCTCTCATCTCACTCCTTCACCGCTCGGCCCCGCTTGTTCCAATCGTGGACGTACTTCGCCTTCCTGGCGCACCAATCTATGTTGTTGCTGATGCCCCTTGCTGACTTGCCTGGGTGGTCATCGCTATGGCGTGGAAAGGTCACCTCGGGCTGGTGTAGTCCCCGAGTCCGCAGGATCAGACGGTAGTGCAGAGGCTCGATGATATGGATGAAGTTCAGCCATATGTCTCGTCCCCGGTACAACAAGGCCGCCTCCACCCACAGCTGCCCCGTGTAACTCTCACCGCGGTACGTGGTCCATCTCACCTAAAAAGCATTTAGTCCATTCATCAGCATTTGTAGAAGCATTCAACATTATTTAAAATCATTTAGGAGTATTTAAGGGCATTAAGAAATCATTTCAAGTTTCGGACTCACCGATGTGTGTGGGAAGGAGTCCAGGTCATCCTAGATCGTCCGGGTCAATCTAATGATCGACCCTGTATCCCTCGCAACCGACCATCACCTCGTAATAGGGATAAGGCCGGGGTGGAGAAGCGTGCCTCTCCCGATTCCCAGGAGGTACATGTAGCTCCAGATCTGCATTTTTAAAATCAAGTCAGTCGCATGGCACAATCATTGCATAAACATTTTTTGCATAATCATATCAAGAGGCATTTTAATGGCATTTACCTGTAGGAAAGGCGAGAAGCCGCCCAGCATCGTCTGCAGGTCCGTCGTGCTGAGGGACTCGAACAGGAATGCGAGCACTGCCGTTCCCCATGCATATCTCCCGACTCTGTTCAGATTTTCTATCATCGGCAGCAGTCTGCAGCTGATGACGTCTGCTCGAGTCGCGAAGAGGAGCTTCCTGAATAGCAGCATCAGGAAGCGTCTGAGCACTCTGTCTCCCTCCGGTCCTGCCTCTGCCACCATTCGTGGGCGCACCTGGTCAATCACTATGCCTAAGTGCTCCTCCGGTAGCTCTCCCATGGCTATCGATGCTCCTCTCAGGCCCAGGCTCTCATGCAGTACTGATCTCGAAAGCTGGGATGACGTCTGCCCTGGCCTGATCAAGTCCAACCCGAGCAACTGTTGCGCCATCTCCCGGTAGTCGCCGTAAGTCCACCCTATCACTGCAGCTCCGTGGACCCTCAATCCTGTAATCCTCGCTATATCCTCCAGTGTGGGGATCATGTGGCCCCACAGGAAGATGAACGCTCTGCTGATCGGGTCCCACCTCTCGTGCAAGGCGTACAACAGGGGCGTGTCCATCCGTATCACCTCGATGCTGAGCACCTCGGCGAATCCCATGCTAGCCAGTCTCTCCCTCTGGTAGTCGAGCAATGTCTTGTACACTACCCGGATCTGTAGCCAGGAGATCCTTGATCTTCTCTTTCCCTGCATTGCATTTAGATCATAAGTTAGTCAATTGCATCATCAAATCATTGCATGAACACTCATAAAAGAAAACAAAAAAAAAATTGAAATTAAAAACCCTAAAAAATAGTCTGAGTCCCTGGTAGATGTAACGGCCCTGGGCTGGGGCGTTGCTTGCTTCTGACGCACCTATGGTGGCGCGTCAGGCGTGTGACGGTCGCTGGCAGGACCGTCACATCGTCTGCCTTTGGGAGTTTTTTCCTTTGCATCTCCGTGGCTTCGCACTATGGCCAAATGGCCTACAATCATTCCTAGTGGGTTCGTGGACCCATTTTCTACCCTCATTCCCACATGCACTCATAATAAAAACATAAAAAAATAAAAATTTGGAAAATTGGGGCGGAGGCCTACCTCATGGTCTTGCCCTCGTTTCCTCTTCACCATCAGTTCCCTGGGCTCTTCTTCACCCAGGGGAGGTTCCCATTGATCCTCTGTAGTCGTGGGAGCTTTCTCTTTCCCCCTTGGATCTCTTCTCGCCATTTCTCTTTCCTCCACCGGCGGGATGATGATGTGGGATGGATGAAGACTCGGGCTAAGACTTACGACGGACTCGATGTTCGGCCGGCACTAGCACACTAAGGCAAGCCGGGCGGCTGACCACCGTGGTATTCTCCGGGTGGAGACGTCTCTCAACAGCAAGCTCACTAGCCCAACGATCGTCCCTTGTGAGGGAAACGTAGGGATCACGGCGATTAAGAAACCACCGTCGCCTAGGGTGCTAATTCGCGCTCGGTGCTCGATTGGAGGCACGGAACGGGCGCTCACAACTCACAAATGCGGTGAAGTTGAACTAGCTATCGACCCTATTCTCACAAATGCAGCAATATAGAAAGCATACTAAACAGCAAATGTAAGGACCGGAACAAGCACGTACCTCCACGCCTCGGCGTGGGGAAGACTCCCGACCGATTTCCGAACAACCCCGATATACAAATGCAATAAGATTACAATTTCAGAAATATTTGCCCACTCCACTTAGGGAGTTATAGGGCTACAAATGCCAATTTTTGGGTTGCTGGAACCCAGGTTGACGGGCCACACTCGCAGGAGGCGAGGAACGCGTGCCGGAGCCGCTCGGGTACGCCGACGGAAAACGATCCGGTTCTGCCCGTGCTGGTCACCCTGCACAGCGAGCTTGCGGAGGCTGGTACGGCTGGATCCGATGCCCGATCGGAGCGTCGTTTGTTGAAGAATGTCGGCGATTGGATGTAATATATTCACTCCGAAGATCGTGAACAGATGCGTTCAGATCTGGGCGCAGTGACAAATCTTCTAAGGTTCTGGTTTTGTGCTCACAGAACTGCACAGCGACACGGTAAAAATATGAAATAATGGTTGCCGATGTCATATTGGGGCGTTCTTTGTGGGAGATGATAGGGGACGTCCATAGGAAGAAATTCTCTGAAGACCCCTCACACGGATCTTGGCCGGATGAAGGTGGGACAGGCTCTGCAAGTTGATTCTAGTTCTCAGCTGGGCCTGCTCAGACTAGCCCGCGTGATCGCACAAGAACTGTCGGTACGATCAGCACCGATCATGGATTGGGGCGAAACCAGCGGCAACACGAAGAGGACTTGAAATACTACGATTGATCTTCAGAGAGAAACTGCATATGGTGTCACACCCCGACGCGGGATATCGGGACGTACAGTTAGAGACACGCTGGCAAGAGATAGAACTAATCTAAATAATACACAAGTGCTACAAGATGGAAATACTAAATGATCATTAACAACCACAACTGATACAATAACCTTAGATTCAACTTAATACAACTGGAATAATCAACCACTAAAACTCAATAACATGACTGAGACTAAATGCTCTCCAAAAACACAACTAAAAGTAAGATAACACACTACTAACACACTAGAACTGATACACTCAAGACATCACTCCTGCCCTTCCCCATCGGTAAGTGCGTCACCTGAAAAGCCTGTAAAGGGGGAAAAACACAACTATGAGCTGACGCTCAGTAGGAAATAACAGACAGGTATAAGTGATTAACAGTTTAATTACATTTTTAAAATGTCATGCTACAAATGGTAAAACAATAAAAGATAACGATGATATCACGAAACAAAATTCAAGGATCTAGCAAGGTCAGGAAATATAAATGAATAGAATGGTAAGACAAGAATTTACAACAGGAGAAAACGATAAAAAGTTGGCCATATCCAGACAATTGAAGTCATGTCAAGCACATATGTAATTTTATTTCCACATCCAAGTAATCAGCAAGTAAAGTAACAACAAGTAGAGTATAGAACAGTGAAGAGTGGAAAGTGAAAAGTAGTAGAAAGTAACGGAGAGAGTAGTGGACAGTCCTAGATTTAACACATGTCAAGTACTGGTGCCAAATGCCACACCTAGTCATTCACCTCCCCGGGGGTACACGTAGTGTTCGGGCGCTCTTCCCAAGACTAGACCGAGCCCTTAATTGTTTGCCAGGTACTGATTTCTTTGGATCAAAGATCCCACGAATCTAGACTTCCACAATTCATGGTCAGAATTCCAAGGTTTAAACTAAGTAGCAATAACAACTTTAAGTAGGAAGAGATTCATTTCTAGAATTTCAAGGTAAGTATAATCATCAAGGAGATCGAAACCAAGTCACAACAAGAGTTAATCGTGCTGCGCTACTATAATACAGCAGCAATCAAATAAGCTAATCAACATTTAATCATAATCACCAAATTAAGATGTCATGATTAACCATTATCATTTGTATTAGCCAAAATGCCAACAAGCTAGAACAAGTTGTTAAGGTAAGAATAAGCTCTCACAGAGGTGAAATAGAATGCATTATCAGAGGTTTTAGTTACACCATTAACCATTAATTACGTGAGTTTCTATTTAACCAATGTAAGTGTTGTAATGGAGATGGTAAACATCGTGTTTTTGTACTATGTTTGCAAGAAAGGACCAATGCAATTTGAAATCAAGGGGGGTACATGAATAGGTCAAATGTTCTTCAAAAATATAATTTCAATGGGTCTAAGTTAAATGGGTTGATTCCCCACTGATTCGGATCCATCTTCGGGTTGAAAAATGATGAAAATCGGGTTTCTGGTGTACGGGTCGACCCCTGGGGTCGACCCCTGAAAAACTGGGGTCTGGCAGCTGAATGGGTTGACCCCTGGGGTCGACCCCTACCATTTCCTTCAAATGGGTCGACCCCTGGGGTCGACCCCTACATTCCTGTGCAATGGGTCGACCCCTGGGGTCGACCCCCATGCAGGGAGCTAGATGGGTCGACCCTTGGGGTCGACCCCCATGTAGGGACAGGAGGGGACGACCCTCAGGCTTGCAGGGTTGCCCAGAAAACGGGTCGACCCCTGGGTCGACCCCTGCAAGAACAGCAACGTGAGTTGCCACCGAAAACCACATGAACTCATGCAAATGGGGTCCAATTGAGTTGTAAACTTAACCATATGATCTAGGAATATTAATGGACATTCTAGAGTCATAAAACTACCATTTGGAAACACGAATTTGTACAAAAATTAGTTGAATCTCAACTTATACGTGATAAATACATGAAAACCCTAGTTTCTGACGTACTTCTACTAAATCATGCAATTCTCTCAATATGGACAAAGAAAATTGGGGCTTCTAACGTCAAAAGAAAGCTAACTTGATTATGAATCCAACCATTTATTATATGTCACATGAAGATCAAGTTACAGGGCTCAAAATTAGCCCGAAATCAAGCTCTAACTAAGAGGAACACTATATGAATTAAGTTCTAGACATGCTCTTACTAAGCATCGAAATTCTCCTACCATGATCAATGAAAATTGGGGATTTCTACGTTAAATGAAAGCTAACAACATGCTTATTACATCATATAAGTTAATTAGAGTTTGGTTATTAGATCCTACCTCAAATCGAAGAAGAACTGGAAACCCTAGATTGAAGAACAAGCTGAACAGCACCTCACTAAAACAATGATATCTCACTCCACACCTGATGAAAATTGGGGCTTTCAGTCCCAATGGATAGATCTCGACGAGAAGAACAATTTTCTATACTCATGATCAAAATTTGGTTGAGAATTCCTACCTTAATTGAAGAATCAAAGAAGGATGAAGGAAGTTGAAGGCCTGCCGACACACCTCCACAATTCGAGCTAGATCTCCCCAGATCTGAAGCTTCAGCGAACCCCACAACAACCAAATGAAAGTAGACTTAAAGAGCTTCATTTTGATAGCTCATAGGGCCTATAGAGACTTTGGAGCTGGGAGTATTCGACGCTGCAAGTTACGTGTTAAAAACGGCGCCGAAATCCTTGACTTGACCAAAACTATGTCGACAGCACGTTTTAGGGCTAGGTTTGAGTTGAATTGATTGAGGGCTATTAAACCTCAGCTCAAGGCCGTTCATTTGCCCATGGTTTGAGCTAATTTGGTTGAGTATTCAGGTCGAATTTCGTGTTTTAATCTAACTGTTAGGTGTGGGTCAAAAGAGTGCACTTTTGGGTTTAATCTCTAAATAGATCTTACCACGGATTTTTAATAGCTTCAAGCTAGAAGAGAAAGTTGTTATCTACATCGATATTAACATGTTTACTATTTTTCTGGATTTTTATGAGATAGTCAGATTTTCACTTGTACTATTCTAATGAATTAAATATTAATAAATCCAAAATTGATTATTAAATCATTAAAAATTCAATTCTTAATTAATAAAAGCTTAATAAAATATAAGATTCAATTAAATAATTTGGGGTCTTACACCCTCCCCTACTTAAAGGAATTTGGTCCTCCAAATTCACTGCACTAAAATTGAGAGTAGGGAAAAAGATCGCTCACCTAGAATAAATCGGGATACCGCTTCCGCATAGTCTCTTCAGACTCCCATGTAGCTTCTTCGGTCCCACGCCGACTCCACTGAATTTTGATCATCGGTATCGAATGATTCCGAAGTTGATGTTGCTTCCGGTTCAGAATCTTGACAGGTCTTTCCTCATAAGTCAAATCTTCCTTTAATTCCAAATCCACTTGTTGAATGATATGAGTAGGGTCGTACACATATTTCCGTAACATAGACACATGAAAAATATTATGCACGCCAGACAACTGCGGTGGTAAAGCCAGTCTGTATGCCACCTCCCCCACTCTATCCAGAATCTCGAACGGACCAATGTATCTTGGACTCAACTTGCCATGAATGCCAAATCTGTGAATCCCTCTTGTCGGAGAGACCTTTAAGAACACATGCTCGCCAACCTGAAATTCCAATGTTCTTCTCCTGTTGTCGGCATAACTCTTCTGTCTTGACTGGGCTACTAGTAACCGGTCTCGTATAATACGGATGTTCTGTGATGATTCTAAAACAAGATCCGGTCCAAACCACTGTTTCTCACCTACCTCATCCCAACACAACGGAGAACGACAACTCCTACCATACAATGCCTCGAAAGGAGCCATCTGTATACTAGACTGATAGCTATTATTGTAGGCGAAATCAATCAATGCCAGGTGATCACTCCAACTGCCTCCAAAATCAATCATACATGCTCGTAGCATATCCTCCACTATCTGATTGGTTCTTTCCGTCTGTCCATCTGTCTGCGGATGAAAAGCAGTACTGAAATTCAGACGAGTACCCAAAGACTCTTGCAGTCCCTTCCAGAAATGTGAAGTAAATCTACGGTCTCGATCAGATATAATGCTGACTGGGATACCATGGAGTCTCACCACTTCCTTTAAATACAAAGAAGCCAATACATCAACCGTCCACTTGGACTTAATTGGTAAGAAATGAGCCGACTTTGTCAATCGATCGACAATCACCCATATTGCATCCATCCCACCACGAGTCCTAGGTAGACCCATGATGAAGTCCATGCCAATACTTTTCCACTTCCATTGGGGTATGTCGAGCAGTTTCAGTTTCCCTGCCGGTCTGAAATGTTCAGCCTTAACTTGTTGATAAACCAGACATTTACTCACGAAATCTGCAACTTCTCTTTTCATATTCACCCACCAAAAAGATCTTTTCAAATCTCTGTACATCTTAGTGCCTCCAAGATGAATAGTATATTTGGATCTGTAAGCTTCCTCAAGAATCTTATTCTTTAGTCCAGCTTCATCAGGTACACAAGTTCTGCCTTTAAATAATAACCTACCATCATCAGCCAACAAGAAGTCAGGTCTGCTGCTCAAGTTTCCCTTGATCTCTACCAACTCGGGATCATTATCTTGCAAGGACTTGATTTCCATCAACAATTCGGGCTTAAGTTGGATCTGAGTAATCAGGACCCGATCATTGTCAATATTAAGATCCAGGCTGGACAATTGCTCCAACAACCTCCATTCTTGTAACATAAGACTCGACAATCTAGCTACCAGCTTCTGGCTTAATGCATCTGCCACAACATTACCCTTGCCAGGATGATACTCAATCAAGAAGTCGAAGTCTTTCAAGTACTCCAACCATCTGCGCTGCCTCATATTGAGTTCCTTCTGAGAGAATAAATACTTCAAACTCTTATGATCTGAAAACACTGTGAAGGTTTCTCCATACAGGTAATGCCTCCATATCTTCAAAGCAAAGACGACTGCTGCAAGTTCCAAATCATGAATAGGTTAATTCTCCTCGTGCTTCCTCAACTGCCTAGAAGAATAGGCAATCACCTTCCCATGCTGCATAAGCACACAGCCCAAGCCAATACCTGAAGCATCAGTATAACAACAAAACCTCCTTCACCAGAAGGTAAAGCCAATATAGGTGCAGTAGTCAAACATTCCTTCAGAGTCTGAAAGCTTTGCTGGCAATCATCTGACCAATCAAACTTATTTTCCTTGCTGGTTAATCTAGTGAGAGGTACCGTAATCTTAGAGAAATCCTAGATAAATCTTCGGTAATAGCCTGCCAGGCCTAGGAAACTTATGATTTCAGTTGCACTAGTAGGATGCTTCCAATTCTTCACTGCCTCAATCTTCGAAGGATTCACTGAAATACCTTTCTTGATGATAATATGTCCGAGAAAGGACACTTCTTGTAGCCAGAACTCACACTTATTGAACTTGGCATAAAGTTGATGATCTCTCAACAGTTGCAATGCCATCCTCAGATGTTCAGCATGCTCCTCTTCACTCTTGGAATAGATCAAGATGTCATCAATAAATACCACGACCCATTGATCAAGATAGGGCCGAAATACATCGTTCATCAACTGCATGAAAGCTGCCAGTGCATTCGTTAGACCAAAAGGCATAACGACAAATTCAAAATGACCATACCTACTGCGGAAAGCCGTTTTATAAATATCCTCTTCCTTAATCCATAACTGGTGATATCCAGATCGAAGATCGATCTTAGAAAAATATTGAGCTCCCGCTATCTGGTCAAATAGCTCATCAATCCTCGGCAATGGATATCTATTCTTGACAATCTGCTAGTTCAATTGCCGATAATCAATACACAACCTCATCGAACCATCTTTCTTTCTGACAAATAGTACAGGAGCTCTCCAAGGAGAAGTACTAGGACGTATAAAACCCTTCTCGAGCAATTCCATCAGTTGCTGCTTCAATTCCCGCAGTTACGCAGGAGACATACGATAAGGAGCCTTGGAAATAGGAGATATGCCAGTAATAAGGTCAATAGAAAAGATAACTTCCCGCTCAGGCGGAAGTCCTGGTAGTTCTTCTGGAAAGACATCAGGAAAATCTTGGACAACAGAAATGTCCTTAATCTCCATCTGCTGCTCAGGAGTTGTACAGACAAAGGCTAGAAAAGCCTCACACCCATGCCTCAAAAGCTTATCAGCTCGAAGAGCCGAGATGAGCGGTACGGAATTATGGTGCTTGACTCCCGTAAAAGATAAACCAGAATGTCCAGTAAAAGTCACTGAGCTAGAACTATAGTGAACATTGGCCTCATACTTGGCCAACCAATCTGCTCCTAGGATTACATCATAATCCTTCATATCCATGCAGACTAAATCAGCTGGAAAGTTCTGCTCACCAATCATAACCTTACTAGAAGGATAGAAATACTGGATTGTTGATCTAGTGCCAATAGGGGTTGAAATCTCTAACGGAGTATTCATCAAAATAGGTTCCACAGCTAATGACTTAGCAAATCTCCGTGAAATAAAAGAATGCGTTGCACCAGTATCAAAGAGAGCAAATGCGGGCTTATCGATTATAGTAAGGGTACCTTCGAAAAGTCCGCCATCATCAGAAATCCCAGTTTCATCTGCATGTAAAGCTTGAAGATTGCCTTGTGGTTTCTTGAAGACTAGAGGTTTTACCGGTGTAGCTTGCTCCGATATAAGAGGACAATTGGGGATACGGTGCTCCTTGCTTCCACATCGCAAATAGGCGCCTAGCTTGCGCCAGCACTCCTCCATCTTGTGACTTGGACGATCACAATAGTTGCACATGCCCTTGAATGGAACAATAGGGCCAGGCTTCTTATCTTCATGCCTTAGCATCTTGCCCTTCCACGATCCGGACCCGCTCCACAAACCAGGTCCACTAACAGGCCTCTTCTTGGTATACCCGGGTTTGACACTCCCGGAACCCGTAGGTAATTCTTTCTTGGTGCCTTTCCCACGGATTCTCTCCGTCATTTCAAGAGTATCCTCCAGAACTTGCGCTTTCCTTACCATCTCGGAATACGTGGAAATCTCCATCGGTGCTAATTGATTGATATAATGAAGCTTCAATCCATTGAGAAAGCGCTTCGCCTTCATCTTCTCGGTGGAAATAAGATGAATAGCATAACGAGAAAGCCGTGCAAAGTGAGCCTCATACTCTGCCACGGACAAACCTCGCTGTTTCAAGGCCGCGAACTCTACCGCTTTCTTCTCTTGCACTCTATCAGAAAAATACTTGCTGTTGAAGAATTCCTCGAACTCTTCCCACATAACTTGTCGATCACCGAGAGTTGCCATGATAGAATCCCACCAAGTATGTGCATCGTGTTCCAGTTGAAATGTGGACAAAAGGACACGCTCCTGGTTGGTGCATTGCATAACTTCAAAGATCCTCCCCATCTCATCTAGCCAGTGCTCGGCTTGGTCAGGGTCGGTCGAACCCGCAAACCTTGGCGGATTCATCCCTCAAAAATTCCGGTATAGATCACCGGTGCCATGCTGCGCCGCTCCTGCCTGAGCTACTTGCTGAAGGGCCTGAGTAAGGCCTTGAACCGTATGCTGCAGGTTCCTCCATTCAGCACGATCAGCTATCATCTACACGAGAAATAGGTTACTTAGGTCCAAAAGATAGGTAAAGCATGATTAAGGAACGAACTTAACCCAAGTTTCTACCCAATCTCACAGGTCGGGTTTTAGACTTTAACAAGATTAGGGATCTAATGCACCTAGACACGACCAAAACTCGGTACCTGGCGGAGATAATCGATCCGAAGACCACTCGCGCAAGTATGCGACCTTCCCGATAGGCGTAGCCTAAAGTTCAGATAACACCTTTTGGTATACCGGGTTATTGGGATGCAATGCAAGAAAACCTAACTTAGGGATCCTAGGAATGTGAAACCTAGGGCTCTGATACCAACTAAACTGTCATGCCCCGACGTGGGATATCGGGACGTACAGTTAGAGACACGCTGGCAAGAGAGAGAACTAATCTAAATAATACACAAGTGCTACAAGATGGAAATACTAAATGATCATTAACAACCACAACTGATACAATAACCTCAGATTCAACTTAATACAACTGGAATAATCAACCACTAAAACTCAATAACATGACTGAGACTAAATGCTCTCCAAAAACACAACTAAAAGTAAGATAACACACTACTAACACACTAGAACTGATACACTCAAGACATCACTCCTGCCCTTCCCCATCGGTAAGTGCGTCACCTGAAAAGCCTGGAAAGGGGGAAAACACAACTATGAGCTGACGCTCAGTAGGAAATAACAGACAGGTATAAGTGATTAACAGTTTAATTACATTTTTAAAATGTCATGCTACAAATGGTAAAACAATAAAAGATAACGATGATATCACGAAACAAAATTCAAGGATCTAGCAAGGTCAAGAAATATAAATGAATAGAATGGTAAGACAAGAATTTACTACAGGAGATTACGATAAAAAGTTGGCCATATCCAGATAATTCAAGTCACGTCAAGCACGTATGTAATTTCATTTCCACGTCCAAGTAATCAGCAAGTAAAGTAACAACAAGTAGAGTATAGAACAGTGAAGAGTGGAAAGTGAAAAGTAGTAGAAAGTAACGGAGAGAGTAGTGGACAGTCCTAGATTTAACACATATCAAGTACTGGTGCCAAATGCCACACCTAGTCATTCACCTCCCCGGGGGTACATGTAGTGTTCGGGCGCTCTTCCCAGGACTAGACCGATCCCTTAATTGTTTGCCAGGCATTGATTTCTTTGGATCAAAGATGCCACGAATCTAGACTTCCACAATTCATGGCCAGAATTCCAAGGTTTAAACTAAGTAGCAATAACAACTTTAAGTAGGAAGAGATTCATTTCCAGATTTTCAAGGTAAGTATAATCATCAAGGAGATCGAAACCAAGTCACAACAAGAGTTAATCGTGCTGCGCTACTATAATACAGCAGCAATCAAACAAGCTAATCAACATTTAATCCTAATCACCAAGTTAAGATGTCATGATTAACAATTATCATTTGTATTAGCCAAAATGCCAACAAGCTAGAACAAGTTGTTAAGGTAAAGAACAAGCTCTCACAGAGGTGAAATAGAATGCATTATCAGAGGTTTTAGTTACACCATTAACCATTAATTACGTGAGTTTCTATTTAACCAATGTAAGTGTTGTAATGGAGATGGTAAACATCGTGTTTTTGTACTATGTTTGCAAGAAAGGACCAATGCAATTTGAAATCAAGGTGGGTACATGAATAGGTCAAATGTTCTTCAAAAATATAATTTCAATGGGTCTAAGTTAAATGGGTTGATTCCCCAATGATTCGGATCCATCTTCGGGTCGAAAAACGATGAAAACTGGGTTTCTGGTGTACGGGTCGACCCCTAAAAACTGGGGTCTGGCAGCTGAATGGGTCGACCCCTGGGGTCGACCCCCACCATTTCCTTCTGATGGGTCGACCCCTGGGGTCGACCCCTACATTCCTGTGCAATGGGTCGACCCCTGGGGTCCACCCCCATGCAGGGAGCTAGATGGGTTGACCCTTGGGGTCGACCCCCATGCAGGGACAGGAGGGGACGACCCCTGGGGTCGACCCTCGGGCCTGTAGGGTTGCCCAGAAAACGGGTCGACCCCTGTAAGAACAGCAACGTGAGTTGCCACCGAAAACCACATGAACACATCCAAATGGGGTCCAATTGAGTTGTAAACTTAACCATATGATCTAGGAATCTTAATGGACATTCTTGGGTCATAAAACTACCATTTGGAAACACAAATTTGTACAGAAATCAGTTGAATCTCAACTTATACATGATAAATACATGAAAACCCTAGTTTCTAACATACTTCTACTAAATCATGCAATTCTCTCAATATGGACAATGAAAATTAGGGCTTCTTACGTCAAAAGAAAGCTAACTTGATTATGAATCCAACCATGTATTATATGTCACATGAAGATCAAGTTACAGGGCTCAAAATTAGCCCGAAATTAAGCTCTAACTAAGAGGAACACTATATGAATTAAGTTCTAGACATGCTCTTACTAAGCATCGAAATTCTCCTACCATGATCAATGAAAATTGGGGATTTCTACTTTAAATGAAAGCTAACAACATGCTTATTACATCATATAAGTTAATTAGAGTTTGGTTGTTAGATCCTACCTCAAATCGAAGAAGAACTGGAAACCCTAGATTGAAGAACAAGCTGAACAGCACCTCACTAAAACCACGATAGCTCACTCCACACCTGATGAAAATTGGGGCTTTCAGTCCCAATGGATAGATCTCGACGAGAAGAATAATTTGCTATACTCATGATCGAAATTTGGTTGAGAATTCCTACCTCAATTGAAGAATCAAAGAAGGATGAAGGAAGCTGAAAGCCTGCCGACACACCTCCACAATTCGAGCTAGATCTCCCCAGATCTGAAACTTCAGTGAACCCCACAGTAACCAAATGAAAGTAGACTTAAAGAGCTTCATTTTGATAGCTCATAGGGCCTCTAGAGACTTCGGAGCTGGGAGTATTCGACGCTGCAAGTTACGTGTTAAAAACGGCGCCAAAATCTTTGACTTGACCAAAACTATGTCGGCAGCACATTTTAGGGCTAGGTTTGAGTCGAATTGATTGAGGGCTATTAAACCTCAGCTCAAGACCGTTCATTTGCCCCTAGTTTGAGTTAATTTGGTTGAGTATTCAGGTCGAATTTCGTGTTTTAATCTAAGGGTTAGGTATGGGTCAAAAGTGTGCACTTTTGGGTTTAATCTCTAAATAGATCTTAGCACGGATTTTTAATGGCTTCAAGCCAGAAGAGAAAGTTGTTATCTACATCGATATTAACATGTTTACTATTTTTCTGGATTTTTATGAGATAGTCGGATTTTCACTTGTACTATTCTAATGAATTAAATATTAATAAATCCAAAATTGATTATTAAATCATTAAAAATTCAATTATTAATTAATAAAAGCTTAATAAAATATAAGATTCAATTAAATAATTTGGGGTCTTACATATGGCGTCGGGGTTGGGCTCCAAGAATTAAAACACAGACAACTTCAGATCTGGACAGCAATCTGGGACAGATCTGCGCGCCGCCATGAGGAAAATCGCCACCGTTGCTCACAAACTCGGATCGACACGAAACCAAAGCTGAATCCTTGCTAACTCGTAGTAGTATCAAGGATAAATCAGGTGGAACCAGAAGATAAGAGGAAGAGGGGGGTTGAGGGTCGAGTCTCACGACCTGAATACTATCCAGTCACATGACAGGGTTGGGAGTCACACCCAAGGAAGAAGAAGTGAATCACTCACTTAATGCAATTTCTCACAAAATGTTTTCATTAGCCTTCACATATACAACGTAAAAGCCTTTAAATAGGCATTACAAGAGCTATAGAGGGCTGGGGGGCTGCGTGGGATACCATAAGGGGGGAGGGGAGGGAGCCCATTACAACTTGCCAAGTGGTGAAAGTGAAAGGGGGGGCAAGGGGACATGGTTGTTCACCAAACTTTGAATTTCTTGTAAAAAAGAGGGAGGTGGCAGCCATTTGAATATGACCAGCAGCCTTTCTAGCCTCCCATGTGATAAATGGAGAGAAGAAAGAAGAAAAATCAATTTTCTCTAGCCTAATAAGCCAAGGAAGGGGGCGCCCCCTTCAATGGGTCTTGAATGGGCCACTTTGGCTCATGGCCAGCCCATTCTCCTCCTCTTGCTTAAGGCCCCTTCCAACCTTGTAAACCCATGAGTGAAGCCCATGCTTGTATAAGGCCTCTCCCATTTAGAGAGCCCATATAGGAAGGGAGCCCAATTGGGCCATACTAGGCTAATGGGTTCTTTATATTGGTCCAAGGCCTTTCCTTTCTTAAGGAAAGCTTAAGGGCCTTTAACCACTTGGCCTTTTAAGGGTCTAGCAACCATCCCAATATGAAAACCCATGTATAATCTTCAATACAAGCCCAAATTTAATGCTAAAAGTATCCAACTTGAAGCCACATGATCCCCAATTCGATGGGAAGTCGATGTAGTCCACTTGGCGCTCCGCGTATGGCACCGTCAGTTCGCCGACGTGTCACGTGATCGCCCTGGTGTCCGCACCAATTCTCCCCGGGTGGGAGGAACTCGACCCCGTCGAGTAAGGCTCTCGAAGCTTGCATTCTCCGCATGTGATCAAGGTGTTGGTGATCGTGGGGCATCCTCGCCAACGCACTAGGACATGTAGATATGCGCCATTCCTTGTGGTGATCACCTGCTCATCCAGTATACAATCTATATGCATGCGTTGAGGCTGGAAGAGGTGGACTCTCGAGTGGTGTATCACTCACAATAGAAGGAGAAAGCCCAAAGCTCACTAGGGATCACCGCGGGTTCCAATATGCTACCAGATCTGAAACATGGAACGTCGAACTGACACCATAGTCACCCGGTAGTTCAATATCGTATGCATTCGGACCCACTTGTTTCTTCACCCGGAAAGGGTGGGGATCGTGGACTTAGAGTGGCTTTCAGTCTCCGGGAAGAAACAAATCAGGTATGACCTTGATCTAGACGTACTCTCCCTTTGAATCCACAGATATATAGCATGCATTGGCTACCTCCTTATGCGTGCTTTGACTGGCCTTTTATTGAGACACGACTTAATACAAACTAAAATAAACTAGAGAGACAAACAAGCACACACACACATGACTTTCGAAAAACCTATGACTAGTCCGACCTACACATGGGCGATGGTGGACCAGGACACCCAAATGTGTGCCATGCATACACTAGATGCAACCAAAGGTAGGTAGAATGATGTACTCCTAGACACCCAAAAAGACACCATGCATGCAAGGACTTCCGATCAGATGTGGGTGTGGGTGGCCTAAGAGGTTCATCACCACTACATGTAGGTAAGGCATGCCATGCTTCCCAATAATCGAACCTATTGCTACGTGGAGTTTGATTGGCCTGAGTGGGAAGAGAGTGGTAGGGGACTTCCTTGACAAAGTAGAGGGGAAGTGGTGGGTCACGAGGCCCACTAGAGAAGGGGTCGAATGGGCCAAAGAATGTGTGTGTAATACCCCGGTTTTTAAAATATGTAATAAATGAAGTTTTAGTTTAGATAATAATATTCATAAATTAATATTTAATTCTTTAGTGAATAGTGATTAGTGAATAGTGCCTTCGTGAATAGTACATTCCGTAAATAGTATTATTAGTGTAATTTTGATATTTTCATAAAAATCTAGAAAAATACAAAATTGGTAGATCATGATTTATAGAACAACTTTATCTTCTTGAGTTTTATTAGTAAAAATCTGTATTTAGATCTATTTACCATTTAATTGAGTATAATTAATTAATATTTTATTCATGTGAATAGTACCATCGAAAATATTTCTACTTGATAAAAATTCACAAAAATGGTAATTAGATTTCTGGAAGTGTATGTAACAAACTTGTCTTCTATTATTAACCCTGTGAAAATCCGTGGTAAGATCTATTTAGAGATTTAAGTAGAAAATTCAAACATTTCAACCTTTACCTAACCCCATTTTAAAACTCAAAATTCGAGCTCATTTCTCAACCATTTGATCTGAAATTGGTGTCAAATTAAAGGTCTTGATTTAATCTTCAAAAGCCCTCTCATAATCGGTCGAAACCCTAACCCTAATTGAGGCGGCTAGACAAATTAGACTTGGTCTCTCTTTTCGGCGCCGTTTCCAAGATGCCACTTCAAGCGCCGAGATCTCCCTCTCTCGACCACCTCAGAAGGCCCATGAGCTATTAAAAGAAAGCTCTCTGGGTCTATTTTCTTTTGATACCCACCATTGGTGCTGAAGTTTTCGGAGCTGGGCGATATCCTGCGAGGAGTGCAGGGGTGTCCAAGTTCCTTGTTCTTCATCTATCTTTTGTTCTTCATCAAAGTGAGGTAGGTTCTCTCGGGCTCAAACCCTAAATAATATATCAAGCTCTTCAGCATGAATCCCTCTTTCTTTTGATACCAAAAGCCCCATCATTTATTTAGTATTTCATGAGATTTTAATTGTTTAAGTTAGACATGTTAAGTTAAGGATAAACTAGGGTTTTAGTTGTTCTTTCTTAAATTACGTGATCAATTCATGTTGTAAATCAACTTTTAAGCTATGCATCTTATGTAGAATTTCATGCTCATCATTTTGGTAGCAAAAGCCCCAAATTCCATTCTGTATGTAGAGAGAATTTAACGTTTTAGTCACAGCATGTCAGAATTAGGGTTTCATGTGTTCCTGACTTAATAAATCTCGATTCCAGCAATTGATCATGCAATTGACCTTGTAGATAGGTAGAGTTTTGTATTAGCTTTCCATTGATACCAAAATCTCCTTATTTGGAGTCCAATTGCATTAGTTATGATCATTTTAGTGTAACCCTATCCAAACCCTAGTTCTCAGCGTTCACCGGACGCGGCAGGGATGACCGGAGACGACCCAGAGATGGGCGGTCTTACGATAGACCGTCCAACTCCAGCCCACACCCGGCCCTGGCTTAGACAGGAGTTAAACGGTTCCTAATCAACCACTTATCCTAGTTAAACGGTCAGAAACTGACCACATATCCATCCCAGCAGGATAAACGGTCCGAAACGGACCACATAACTTGTGCGGCCACATACTGGGCCGCACAACTGGATGGGCGGCCCTGCCCCTGGCCGCACATCCCTGGGATGGGCGGCCCATCCCAGACCGCCCAAGCAGATGGGCGGCCCTCAGGGAACCACCCAAGTACATGGGCGGCCCTCAGGGAGCCGCCCAACCTCCTGGCATGCCCAATGGCCCCCGTTCAGCCCCTGTTAAGTCCAGAAGTTATACGGTCCACCCAGAACCGTTTATCTACCCAGTAAATGACTTAGTATTGATTCTAATGCATCCTTTTTCATGTCATTAGGTTTGGACGGTTGCCACCTAACCGCCCAACACCCTGGGGCCCTAAAACGGCCCTTGTGCGACCGTGTAACCTCCAGAGCCGGTTTTCACGCCCGGTTTCACCGTTTGATGCCCCAATCGACTTAGTAAATGCATGATTTGATAATATATCTATATTTCTATCTCAGAAATCTATTTATCATATAAAATGATTAAAAAGTGATTTTTAATTATTATTTAGCATCTTACTTGTTAATTAGTTCTTAAAGTGATAATTAGTATATTTAAGCGCTAAATTAGTATCTTAATTTCATACTTAGCCAGTAAATTTATCTTTCTGTCTCAGAAACATGTTTTCACAAAAAATGATCTTATTAATTACAAATTAGTATTTTTGATTATTAATTAGTATCTTAATCGCATTTTAATTGCTAATTGGTACTTAAATTACAAATTTGTATTTTCAAGTGCTAAAATTAATATCTTAATTACTGTCAAAACAATAGATTTATATTTATGTTCCAAAAATATATTTTTCACAGGAAATAACTTCATGTATAGATAATTAGTGTTTTTAAGTGTAAATTAGTATCTTAGTTACTAATTAGTATCTTAACTTGATAATTAGTGTGTTTAATAGATAAATTAGTATCTTGATGTTGTTAAGACAATAGATTTATATTTCTGCTCCAGAAATATACTTTTCATAGAAAGTGATTTAATGTGTAGTTAATTACGTGTTTTTAATGTTACTTAGTGATTTAAATTGCTATTTAGTATCTTAAGTTGATAACTAGTGTTTTTGATGGTTAGATTAGCCCCAAAATTTGCTGTTAGAAAGTAGATTTTATATTTCTGAAATCAGCAACATATGTGTTTATGGAAAATGATTTAATGTAATTCTAGATTGTTAATTGGTATCTTAATGGTTAGTTAGCATGTTAAATGGAGTTAATAAGCATCTTAAACTGTTAATTGGTAAGAAACGCACATGATAAGTGGTAAATATACAAGTAAATTTCTTTAAATGCATGCTATCCTTTGAGCTTGATTCCTTGTCTATCTTGATCCATCTTCATCCTGTGAATGAAAAACCTTATACCTAATTAAGCATGTAAAATTAGGCGTGTAAAGGCTTTGTTGGTTTTTCTTAATTCTGTCAATCAGTTCGTACTTAGAGCTAGCGGCATACTGTCAGTCGCTATTGTTGGCCTCGTGACTCGTGGTTCGTGACTCTTGGGAGTACGGCCGGTGTGGCCGTATAACCCTCGGTATGTGAGTTTTATCGTGTTTTGAACTCTTGAATCCAAGGACAAGTTAGTCCTTTAATCTTGAGCTTATGACAGTAATTTCTCCCGATTATTTGGCCATTTACTTGACTATCTAGACGTTTGGATCTTGGATCCATTTTTTTATGCCAACGCACCATAAGGGCCCGGTCTGGTCCTGGGGAGAGCGCCCGAAAGTTAGTGAGCCCATGCGATGTTAATGACAGGGTGAGGCATACACCCGAAGTGCAGGACATGCTTGTTATGTCTAGAATAAACTCTTGTTACTTATTACCAGTTACTTGGGTACTTGAATTACAATGACGTCACCCCCAAGGTTTTGATAAGTAACGTACTTGAATCCCGCTGAGCGTATAAGAGACGCTTGCCCTACTTGCTTGCTTGGCCAACTCTTGCTATTTCCTATTGGAAACCATTGTATTTACAATCATACATGACATGTTTGACCAAAGAGGTTAATATACTAGTGATCGATCTTCATGCTTATACTTGAGTTCTATCTTGTGGAAATTTTTGACTTGAAAACTCCTGTAACAAATTCTTGTAGACTCTTGTTCAATCTTGTATTTGATATCTTATTCGTTCTTACTTGATTTTCTTGACCTTGCAAGATCTGTTTATTACATTATATCGTCATTACTTCTTTTACTAGCATGCTACCGTCTTTTACATATTTAGCATGGCATGAAAAATGTAATTACTTGTTAATCACTTTAACCACTGCCTGATGATAGAGTATAATTCCTACTGAGCTTCTTGCTCACCCCTACTTCCAACCCTTTTCAGGTGCGCGAGTATTGGTACGTGCATGGGAATCGGATCGGTGTGATCGAGTGGTACCTGGACCCTAGAGTTGGAGTCTGTGTCCTTTCTATTTTCTTGAGTCTTGTTAGTTTAGTTCCTTCTTTTTGTTATCTATTTCGAAGCTTTTATTGTAAGTGGTGTCAAATATATCTTTTTAAATTAATAAGAGTTCGTATTTTCTCAAATGTGTGTCTGGCCTCTTTGTATTTTATTGTGATTATTTATCTTCCGCTCTTGTTATCGTGACTTGTCTCCTGCCACGTTCCGAGCATCGCTTCCCGCTGCTATCGGTTCGGGGCGTGACAGTTTTGGTATCAGAGCCTCCTTCTTATTTGAGTCCCTTGGATTTTTGTCCGAGTGTATAGGTTACCCTAAGTCTTAAGACCCGTGTCGACCCTTGTACCCTGGTGAGATTGGGTAGTATAGTGGGTTAAGTAATAAAAGATATACAAGATTGCATTGCGGTAGGCGTAAGGATAATAAAAAGGTTAACCATCTATTATCTTCCAAGTTTAAGCCGTTCTTAAAAATGAAACCGAGTGGTTCCGGTAAGGCGAGTTTCGTTTCTGCTGAAGGCCGGCGAGTTCGTCGTAAGGAAACCCGACGTAATAAGAAGAAGAAGAGTAACATCGCGCAAAGGGAGTGTATGTATTGTCACAAGCTTGGTCATCTTGCGAATGAATGCTGGCGGAGGAGCAAAGCATGTCTGCGTTGCGGCAATCAAGATCATAAGATGGCTAATTGCCCTAAGCAGAAGGGTAATATTGAGAGTAATATTGCGCAAAAGGAATGCAAGAAGGAATGCAAGTACTGTCGCACGCTTGGTCATCTCGCGAAGGAGTGCTGGCGGAGGAGAGGATCGTGTCTACGTTGCGGTAATCCGGATCATAAAATGGATAATTGCCCTAAGTTACTTCCACAAGTAAAACTTCCAGAAGAATCGGAACCAACTTCCGCCGAATGACGAACTATATACGGTATCATTCTCTTTTACCCCGAGCATTCGTCATTAATCGTATAGTTACCATATTATTTTGATAAATCTTAGTTAGTTAATTTCTTTCATCCTTAACATGTTATTTTCATGAATGTGATCTTCTGAGTTTAAACTTTTACTTAATTGAAAATAATCGGTGAATTTGGGGACCAAATTCCTTTAAGTGGGGGAGGGTGTAATACCCCGATTTTTAAAATATGTAATAAATGAAGTTTTAGTTTAGATAATAATATTCATAAATTAATATTTAATTCTTTAGTGAATAGTGATCAGTGAATAGTGCCTTCGTGAATAGTACCTTCCGTAAATAGTATTATTAGTGTAATTTTGATATTTTCATAAAAATCTAGAAAAATACAAAATTGGTAGATCATGATTTATAGAACAACTTTATCTTCTTGAGTTTTATTAGTAAAAATCTGTATTTAGATCTATTTACCATTTAATTGAGTATAATTAATTAATATTTTATTCATGTGAATAGTACCATCGAAAATATTTCTACTTGATAAAAATTCACAAAAATGGTAATTAGATTTCTGGAAGTGTATGTAACAAACTTGTCTTCTATTATTAACCCTGTGAAAATCCGTGGTAAGATCTATTTAGAGATTTAAGTAGAAAATTCAAACATTTCAACCTTTACCTAACCCCATTTTAAAACTCAAAATTCGAGCTCATTTCTCAACCATTTGATCTGAAATTGGTGTCAAATTAAAGGTCTTGATTTAATCTTCAAAAGTCCTCTCATAATCGGTCGAAACCCTAACCCTAATTGAGGCGGCTAGACAAATTAGACTTGGTCTCTCTTTTCGGCGCCGTTTCCAAGATGCCACTTCAAGCGCCGAGATCTCCCTCTCTCGACCACCTCAGAAGGCCCATGAGCTATTAAAAGAAAGCTCTCTGGGTCTATTTTCTTTTGATACCCACCATTGGTGCTGAAGTTTTCGGAGCTGGGCGATATCCTGCGAGGAGTGCAGGGGTGTCCAAGTTCCTTGTTCTTCATCTATCTTTTGTTCTTCATCAAAGTGAGGTAGGTTCTCTCGGGCTCAAACCCTAAATAATATATCAAGCTCTTCAGCATGAATCCCTCTTTCTTTTGATACCAAAAGCCCCATCATTTATTTAGTATTTCATGAGATTTTAATTGTTTAAGTTAGACATGTTAAGTTAAGGCTAAACTAGGGTTTTAGTTGTTCTTTCTTAAATTACGTGATCAATTCATGTTGTAAATCAACTTTTAAGCTATGCATCTTATGTAGAATTTCATGCTCATCATTTTGGTAGCAAAAGCCCCAAATTCCATTCTGTATGTAGAGAGAATTTAACGTTTTAGTCACAGCATGTCAGAATTAGGGTTTCATGTGTTCCTGACTTAATAAATCTCGATTCAGCAATTGATCATGCAATTGACCTTGTAGATAGGTAGAGTTTTGTATTAGCTTTCCATTGATACCAAAATCTCCTTATTTGGAGTCCAATTGCATTAGTTATGATCATTTTAGTGTAACCCTATCCAAACCCTAGTTCTCGGCGTTCACCGGACGCGGCAGGGATGACCGGAGACGACCCAGAGATGGGCGGTCTTACGATAGACCGTCCAACTCCAGCCCACACCCGGCCCTGGCTTAGACAGGAGTTAAACGGTTCCTAATCAACCACTTATCCTAGTTAAACGGTCAGAAACTGACCACATATCCATCCCAGCAGGATAAACGGTCCGAAACAGACCACATAACTTGTGCGGCCACATACTGGGCCGCACAACTGGATGGGCGGCCCTGCCCCTGGCCGCACATCCCTGGGATGGGCGGCCCATCCCAGACCGCCCAAGCAGATGGGCGGCCCTCAGTGAACCACCCAAGTACATGGGCGGCCCTCAGGGAGCCGCCCAACCTCCTGGCATGCCCAATGGCCCCCGTTCAGCCCCTGTTAAGTCCAGAAGTTATACGGTCCACCCAGAACCGTTTATCTACCTAGTAAATGACTTAGTATTGATTCTAATGCATCCTTTTTCATGTCATTAGGTTTGGACGGTTGCCACCTAACCGCCCAACACCCTGGGGCCCTAAAACGGCCCTTGTGCGACCGTGTAACCTCCAGAGCCGGTTTTCACGCCCGGTTTCACCGTTTGACGCCCCAATCGACTTAGTAAATGCATGATTTGATAATATATCTATATTTCTATCTCAGAAATCTATTTATCATATAAAATGATTAAAAAGTGATTTTTAATTATTATTTAGCATCTTACTTGTTAATTAGTTCTTAAAGTGATAATTAGTATATTTAAGCGCTAAATTAGTATCTTAATTTCATACTTAGCCAGTAAATTTATCTTTCTGTCTCAGAAACATGTTTTCACAGAAAATGATCTTATTAATTACAAATTAGTATTTTTGATTATTAATTAGTATCTTAATCGCATTTTAATTGCTAATTGGTACTTAAATTACAAATTTGTATTTTCAAGTGCTAAAATTAATATCTTAATTACTGTCAAAACAATAGATTTATATTTATGTTCCAGAAATATATTTTTCACAGGAAATAACTTCATGTATAGATAATTAGTGTTTTTAAGTGTAAATTAGTATCTTAGTTACTAATTAGTATCTTAACTTGATAATTAGTGTGTTTAATAGATAAATTAGTATCTTGATGTTGTTAAGACAATAGATTTATATTTCTGCTCCAGAAATATACTTTTCATAGAAAGTGATTTAATGTGTAGTTAATTACGTGTTTTTAATGTTACTTAGTGATTTAAATTGCTATTTAGTATCTTAAGTTGATAACTAGTGTTTTTGATGGTTAGATTAGCCCCAAAATTTGCTGTTAGAAAGTAGATTTTATATTTCTGAAATCAGCAACATATGTGTTTATGGAAAATGATTTAATGTAATTCTAGATTGTTAATTGGTATCTTAATGGTTAGTTAGCATGTTAAATGGAGTTAATAAGCATCTTAAACTGTTAATTGGTAAGAAACGCACATGATAAGTGGTAAATATACAAGTAAATTTCTTTAAATGCATGCTATCCTTTGAGCTTGATTCCTTGTCTATCTTGATCCATCTTCATCCTGTGAATGAAAAACCTTATACCTAATTAAGCATGTAAAATTAGGCGTGTAAAGGCTTTGTTGGTTTTTCTTAATTCTGTCAATCAGTTCGTACTTAGAGCTAGCGGCATACTGTCAGTCGCTATTGTTGGCCTCGTGACTCGTGGTTCGTGACTCTTGGGAGTACGGCCGGTGTGGCCGTATAACCCTCGGTATGTGAGTTTTATCGTGTTTTGAACTCTTGAATCCAAGGACAAGTTAGTCCTTTAATCTTGAGCTTATGACAGTAATTTCTCCCGATTATTTGGCCATTTACTTGACTATCTAGACATTTGGATCTTGGATCCATTTTTTTATGCCAACGCACCATAAGGGCCCGGTCTGGTCCTGGGGAGAGCGCCCGAAAGTTAGTGAGCCCATGGGATGTTAATGACAGGGTGAGGCATACACCCGAAGTGCAGGACATGCTTGTTATGTCTAGAATAAACTCTTGTTACTTATTACCAGTTACTTGGGTACTTGAATTACAATGACGTCACCCCCAAGGTTTTGATAAGTAACGTACTTGAATCCCGCTGAGCGTATAAGAGACGCTTGCCCTACTTGCTTGCTTGGCCAACTCTTGCTATTTCCTGTTGGAAACCATTGTATTTACAATCATACATGACATGTTTGACCAAAGAGGTTAATATACTAGTGATCGATCTTCATGCTTATACTTGAGTTCTATCTTGTGGAAATTTTTGACTTGAAAACTCCTGTAACAAATTCTTGTAGACTCTTGTTCAATCTTGTATTTGATATCTTATTCGTTCTTACTTGATTTTCTTGACCTTGCAAGATCTGTTTATTACATTATATCGTCATTACTTCTTTTACTAGCATGCTACCGTCTTTTACATATTTAGCATGGCATGAAAAACGTAATTACTTGTTAATCACTTTAACCACTGCCTGATGATAGAGTATAATTCCTACTGAGCTTCTTGCTCACCCCTACTTCCAACCCTTTTCAGGTGCGCGAGTATTGGTACGTGCATGGGAATCGGATCGGTGTGATCGAGTGGTACCTGGACCCTAGAGTTGGAGTCTGTGTCCTTTCTATTTTCTTGAGTCTTGTTAGTTTAGTTCCTTCTTTTTGTTATCTATTTCGAAGCTTTTATTGTAAGTGGTGTCAAATATATCTTTTTAAATTAATAAGAGTTCGTATTTTCTCAAATGTGTGTCTGGCCTCTTTGTATTTTATTGTGATTATTTATCTTCCGCTCTTGTTATCGTGACTTGTCTCCTGCCACGTTCCGAGCATCGCTTCCCGCTGCTATCGGTTCGGGGCGTGACAGTGTGACCCCCGGGTTCCTCCATTACATTGTCCCATGTTTGAAATTCATGAAGGTGATGGTCACCTCCATCCATCATGGTAGTTGGGACAGTGTATAGAAGGTAGGGCTCCTCCCTCGAAAAAAAAGGAGTGAAGTTGGGATCGGCCGGTAACGGGAGGAGTAGAAGAACCTCCGTAGTAACATGACCCACGGTGTACATGGAGGTAATGGACCCTAAGGTGGGATGGGTGAAGCTATGACCGGTGGGTCGGTCGAAGCCTGGGGCCAACAAGTGCGTAAATACTAACTGCCGGTTTAACCCTTTAAGAAGGTCGTCCAATGTATCCACATAGTGACTAGACCGGAAAGTGGTGTGAAACGAATTGATTGGCACCAGAGGTAGTGTGGGGTCCATGGATGGGAAGGGAGGTGGGACCAAGCCATCTTTGAGCTAGCTAAGGAGTGGCTCGGCGATGAAAAGCATTCCCGTAAGAAACACGGGTGGCTCGGGCGGGGGTGGCTCCAAACAAGACGGCTCCGAATGAAGTTCAGAAAGAGAGGATGGCAATGGAGCACTCACGGGTGATGAAGGAGGGATCTCCATAATGGGGAGAGGGCTTGGGGACCCCTTAGATGGGGTCGGGTTGGGGCTACGGGCTATGGCCTCCCTAGGTGCGGGTATGGCTACCTCCTGCCTCGAAGGTGGGCAAGGGGAGACTAATGACTCAAAATAAGTGCACCTCCTATCCACCCGATCCGAAATCATTTGCACAAGTTGGGCAACGGTCTGGGTTGGAGTAGGGGTATCGGAGTGGACTCGCCCGTAATCATTTGGCCTAGGCTTGGGTCTAGGCTCATCTATGTGTAGGGCTCTTTGCCTTCGACTACGACCCACTTGGTTGGAGGTGATTGGGTGGGGTCGGTTGGAGGTGATCGGTTGGAGAAAGTAGACCTTCCTAAGCTCTCTTTTCATGTCCCATCATGACTCGATGGGCCATTGTCTCCTAACCTCTCTCAAACGTTCAATGTAGTCCCACTTTTGGGCGGCCTCATGAAGAAGCCGCTCTTTGGCGAAAGAGAATTGCATCGCCTCGGACATAGTATAACACTTAAAATATGCGTCCATGGCGGCTTCCCACTTGAGATAGTCGCTCGGGACCTTGGTTCCATAGAAGTCCATGGCTTCGGGCCTACGGATGTGGTGGGGTTGGATTCCCCATCCTTGGTGGTGTCGCCACCATTCATATGAACTAGGCGTTTGGGAACCCATGGGACTTGGGGAACTAATGGATGACCACGCCGACACTTGGACACGACAAGACACTAGACACGACCCAAAATACTAATGCAAAGTTGGCATGAGATTCGACTACACACTTAGACATGACTATGTTGGAATGCACTAACTAGGAACCTAGACTTAACCCACTATTCGGTACGTGGCGGAGCTAACCGATCCGAAGAACACTCGCGCAAGTGTGCGGCCTTCCCGATAGGCGTAGCCTAACATTCGTGTCACACCTTTTGATATACCGAGTAGCAGAATGCAAGTGCAACCTTGGACTTAGATGACCCTAGACTTGAACAATGCTCTGATACCAATTTGATGCTGGATGGATGAAGACTCGGGCTAAGACTTACGACGGACTCGATGTTCGGCCGGCACTAGCACACTAAGGCAAGCCGGGCGGCTGACCACCGTGGTATTCTCCGGGTGGAGATGTCTCTCAATAGAAAGCTCACTAGCCCAACGATCTTCCCTTGTGAGGGAAACGTAGGGATTGCGGCGATTAAGAAACCACCGTCGCCTAGGGTGCTAATTCACGCTCGGTGCTCGATTGGAGCCACGGAACGGGCGCTCACAACTCACAAACGCGGTGAAGTTGAACTAGCTATCGGCCCTATTCTCACAAACGCAGCAATATAGAAAGCATACTAAACAGCAAATGTAAGGATCAGAACGAGCACGTACCTCCACGCCTCGGCGTGGGGAATACTCCCGGCCGATTTCCGAACAACCCCGATATACAAATGCAATAAGATTACAATTTCAGAAATATTTCCCCACTCCACTTAGGGAGGTATAGGGCTACAAATGCCAATTTTGGGGTTGCTGGAACCCGGGTTGACGGGCCACACTCGCAGGAGGCGAGGAACGCGTGCCGGAGCCGCTCGGGTACGTCGACGGAAAACCGATCCGGTTCTGCCCGCGCAGGTCACACTGCGCAGCGAGCTTGCGGAGGCTGGTACGGCTGGATCGGATGCCCGATCGGAGTGCCGTTTGTTGGAGAATGTCGGTGACTTGATGTAGTATATTCACTCCGAAGATCGTGAACAGATGCCTTCAGATCTGGGCGCAATGACAAATCTTCTGAGGTTTTGGTTTTGTGCTCACAGAACTGCACAGCGACACGGTAAAAATATGAAATAATGGTTGTCGATGTCAGATTGGGGCGCTCTTTATGGGAGATGAGAGGGGACGTCCAGAGGAAGAAATTCTCTGAAGACCCCTCACATGGATCTTGGCCGGATGAAGGTGGGACAAGCTCTGCAAGTTGATTCTAGTTCTCAGCTGGGCCTGCTCAGACTAGCCCGCGTGATCCCACGAGAACTGTCGGTACGATCAGCACCGATCACGGATTGGGGCGAAACCAGTGGCAACACGAAGAGGACTTGAAATACTACGATTGATTATCAGAGAGAAACTGCATATGGCCTCGGGGTTGGGCTTCAAGAATTAAAACACAGACAACTTTAGATCTGGGCAGTAATCTGGGATAGATCTGCGCGCCGCCACGAGGAAAATCGCCACCATTGCTCACAAACTCGGATCGACACGAAACCAAAGCTGAATCCTTGCTAACTCGTAGTAGTATCAGGGATAAATCAGGTGGAACTAGAAGATAAGAGGAAGAGGGGGGTTGAGGGTCGAGTCTCACGATCTGAATACTATCCAGTCATAGGATAGGGTTGGGAGTCACACCCAAGGAAGAAGAAGTGAATCACTCACTTAATGCAATTTCTCACAAAATTTTTTCATTAGCCTTCACATATACAACGTAAAAACCTTTAAATAGGCATTACAAGAGCTATAGAGGGCTGGGGGGCTGCGTGGGATACCATAAGGGGGGAGGGGAGGGAGCCCATTACAACTTGCCAAGTGGTGAAAGTGAAAGGGGGGCAAGGGGACATGGTTGTTCACCAAACTTTGAATTTCTTGTAAAAAGGAGGGAGGTGGCAGCCATTTGAATATGACCAGCAGCCTTTCTAGCCTCCCATGTGGTAAACGGAGAGAAGAAAGAAGAAAAATCAATTTTCTCTAGCCTAATAAGCCAAGGAAGGGGCGCCCCCTTCAATGGGCCTTGAATGGGCCACTTTGGCTCATGGCCAGCCCATTCTCCTCCTCTTGCTTAAGGCCCCTTCCAACCTTGTAAACCCATGAGTGAAGCCCATGCTTGTATAAGGCCTCTCCCATTTAGAGAGCCCATATAGGAAGGGAGCCCAATTCGGCATTACTAGGCTAATGGGTTCTTTATATTGGTCCAAGGCCTTTCCTTTCTTAAGGAAAGCTTAAGGGCCTTTAACCACTTGGCCTTTTAAGGGTCTAGCAACCAGCCCAATATGAAAACCCATGTATAATCTTCAATACAAGCCCAAATTTAATGCTAAAAGTGTCCAATTTGAAGCCACATGATCCCCAATTCGATGGGAAGACGATGTAGTCAACTTGGCGCTCCGCGTATGGCACCGTCGGTTTGCTGACATGTCACGTGATCGCCCTGGTGTCCGCACCAGATGACCTCCCGTTTGATCTGACGGTGGAGCCGCCTGATGGCCTTCCTCTTCCCTCATTCTCTCTTCTTTGGGGGCTACTGGGGTGCCTCGTCGCCGTAGCTTGGTGGGGGTGGGGACGGTCGTCGCCGTAGCTTTTCTCGGTTGGGGCTATTTGAATGCTTGAATAGATGAATGAAAGACCGTGACCGTTCGGGTTTTTATTTTTTGAACGCTCAGAAAATGTGGCGGTCTATCGTCAGACTGTTACATCCTTCTGACGCGTCTATATTGGACTGTTACATATGTTTGGACTATTTTATTGGAGAATGTGAACCGCCTGATTTATGATGGACTATGTATGATCCGTTACTTGGTCTGACGCCCTTACATTAGACCGTTACAAACTTGCAAGTTTCTTGATGAATTCAATGGTCTAATTAATATCAAAAAGCTTCCAAGTTCTGCCAAGATGTTCATTGTTGATGTTTCTCACACGTACAAATAGTTATGTCTTGATCCATGCTCATGTTTTTTTGGCTAACTTATTTTCATGAAGGAAGTTATGAACAACATCATGCTCTGCCGTTTGTCCGGCAGGTAAGTCAGGTATTGTATCTCGTTCGGTCATTCCTTTAATGCATTTCTATATGTTATCTATGCTATATTATCTCGAGAACCGGCCGGTCGTTCATGTGTTCTGGGATCTGATGTTCCCCTTAAACAAAAATGATGATGATCTAAGTTCACATGTTTAATCGTTGGATAGGCCATTAGGTTGGAAAAGTTTAGGGACGATGGTTCTGTCTTGCACGCCGTGGTTGCAGATGTTATCCTGACACTGATTTCTCCGGTCTAGCAATATTATTCTCGAGTATCTTGTTATTTTATCTTTCTTTGCATTCAATTTAATGATTTCTTTTGCTTTAGACCAGCATGCATCATACGCATTTTTGAGCACTCATGCACTTCATCTGTTCAAGGTGTCTCGATGATGGTGAATAGCTGTGTTCTTGATCTCAAATGAAGGAGAATTATTCCACTCTGAATTAGAAGGTTTCCTTCGATCTGTCGTTTGATCTGGTTGGCTGAAGATTCCTGTTTGGAGTTTAGTCAGTACTCTTTCCTTTCCGTTGCCTCCGACGGCCATGCCGTGTTTCCTTTCCTTAGTTGTTAGTTCCTCCAGACATGCGTCCTTTGGTTGGCTAGTCCCTCGTGATCAGTTCGAACTTTTCCAGAAATTCCTATCGCTTGTTGGTTAAGAACGGGTGTCGTTTACCTTAACGCCCTCTTTTGATCCACTCCACTTCATTTCCGCTTCATCTCCATGTTCCATTTCACTTTCGCTTCACCTCCGCTCGTTCCCCTGCAAAGAGGACGTTAAGGAGGGGCATCTGTTGACACCCGTTTTATGACCAATAAGTTGGGTCATCTCTTTATTCATTCTATATGATGCTCCGAGTTGTTCACTCTTCATCGAGTCCCTTGATTTGTTGAAGCCTATTTCTTGGGTTTTAATTCCTTGATTGGATGTGGCTCCTTGGTGGCTATTTCATTGACTGAAACTTAGCAATATCTTCACTCCCTTTTGATCCTCATTGATAATAACGGTCTGATCCAAGAGCGTTTCTTCCTTCTAACGGATGGGTCCTGGGCCGTTGCTTCTTGAAGAGTCTTAAAGCTTAAGGCCTCATTTCAAAGCTTATCTTTTGGTTTACACATTGATTATAACGGTCTGTCGTGCAGCCGTTGTTTCATTCTGATGCCCTACGCCTTGGCCATTACATCCTTTGCAGAGTCCAATTGTTCTGATCTTCTTCCCATTGATCTTATCTCTTTGAGATAAGGTTGAAAGTAACGGATGTTCCTTGATGCGTTATTTTCAAGTGGCGGTCTGTCGTGCAGCCGTTGCTTCCTACAGAGAGTCCTGAAAGTTCAGCCCTTTTCTCTGCTACTCCGTAGTCGAGATAAGAACTTGGATTGATGATATCTCTTCCAAATCTGATCCTCAAAACCTTCCGTTCGATTCTATGGACTCTTGGTGATATTATCTTCGAGGATTTGCTGAGAGTTATCCCTTTTTCTTGCTGGATTATCCTCTACTCGACCGGAGAGTTTGAGGGCTATAAATAGAACCCTTGACTTCATGGCCCGAAGGAGGAAGATCTGAAATTCACATCGAAGTGCTGCCGAACTCAGGAGCCATCTTCATCCAAGAGGAACTGCTTCCCACGTCCATTCATCTTATAATCAAGAGAGTACTTTGGTTTTGGTCTTTCAAATTCATCATTGCATGCTTAAGTTCTTCCCTGGTTTTTCTCCAATCAAAGTATTGTCCCTCTTCTTTCTCCATATTTTTCACTATTTTTTTTCTAAGCATCCAAACATCTTCCCACGTTTTAAAATCACCCAGAGGGGTTAAAAAACCAAAACTCCCCGGTAATCCCCTCTCCTTTTGATGCCCTTAAATTCTTTGAGAATTGATGCTATGCTTGTGAAAAGGGCTAATTGAGGTTGTTTTATGGTGTTTCATACTTTCCTTGACAGGTTTGCAGGTTCATTACACGAGGCCCAAGTCTTCTAGTCGGCTGGAAGAATTGGAGTTAAAAGGATCCATAGCTTTGCTACTGCAGGTGTTCTAACGGTCTGGTGCAGGCGCGTCATATTCTTCTGGCGGTCTATCGAGCGACCGTTACTTCATTGTGACGCACGGGGTCATGGGCCGTTACTTCTAAGCTGACCTGCAGGTTCCTTTGGTTTTCTCTCTCCCGTGGGCGGGTGCTTCATCCACCTATTTCCAAGGTATTTTCAGGTCTTTGGCTTGTCTCTACTTTGGTGGCGATCACGTCTTTCTTAGTACTGGGCATTAGCATTCTCCTTCATTCTATATCTTTTATTTCCTTGCTTGCTCCACCCTTGCGGTGTGTCTTTATTTACTCCTTGCTCCACGCCTCGGCGTGTGTTTTTTCTTTTTATTTCCTTAGTTTAGTTTGATTGAGATAGCATGCCCATGCTAGAGCTAGCTTTGATTGCCTAGGTCCATGATCACATGTTCATAGGTTGAGTGCAGATCTTTGGTTATTTGCTCGTCATCTTATTACATCATCAAACCCCAAAAAGAAGATAGGCAAAACAAATCAACACCAGGGTCATTCGTCACTGAGGGTTCCGGGGGTAGACCGCCTGAGCCTTCCACCTCCGAGCTTCAAGGTGGGCCAGGGGCCTAACGTATCTACTTTTCTTCCTCTTTTTGTATGTCTTTTTCCTTTTGAAGAAAAAACTTTCTCTGTTGTGTAAGAAAATAGATAAGGCAATAGCATTATGATGAAGACTTAACTTTTCTGTATCGCCATTGCCGTATTTTGTTCAACGTATCTGCAGTAGTTGGAAAGTGCCGATATTTTCTGCGTGGTTCTCGCGTGATAGTTGGGCAAGCCTCTGACATGGTGTCTTTCTGTTTTCTCATGCTTTGAATGTTTGGCCGCTTCGTGTGTCCCGCTGGGGCAAAAATGAGGAGGTTGAGGTGACCATTCATAGGGAGAGGTCCCTTTGGCGTGTTTTCGAGGGGAGAATCATTTAAGGCAAATAGCCTCCCTTCGCCTGTAATAGGTCTGAAGGGCATCCCTTCCTCTCCACAGCTTAGGGTTTTCCCCAACAATCTTTTCTCATTCCTTCTTCACGTAGTGCTGTGCCAATATATTCGAAACATGGAAGATGCTCTGGAAGATGAGGTTGCCGATGATGGAGGGTAGAGAGTCCTTGATGCTTCCGGATTAAAGAGGGCTCGACGGACGGCAGGCAAGGTTAAAGAGGGCTCGACGTGCGAAGGCACGTCGTCCTCTTTTATCAGTTCTGGTGGTGCTTGCAGGGGTGGGGCATGATGGCGGACAGATGGGGGCATCAGGCGTGCCTGCCACCCGTCCCTTCCCACTCGCCCCCTGGAGGGGATCTCTCTCAAGATTCCTCTCCACTTCCTGCTTCTCCTCTCTTCCACAGCCTCTTTCTCCCTCTTCTACCCTCCTCATCATTTTTGAACTCTTCGAAGGGTTGGCACTCTCTGCCTTCCAAAGAGTTGGTAGATTGGTGGAGAGGAGGCCTTCATTCACACTCCCTCTTCCCCTTCCTCCATCTCTATCAACTTGGAAGGTAGCCTTCCTCTTCCTAGTCCCTCTGTCACCTTTGTTCCTTGCTACTCGAGCCAGCGGGGTTGACTACCCTTTATCTGAGCCAGTTTCTGCACGAGGCAGAGTCAGTGGCTGGACGCAAGAAAGTTAACCGAGTCAGCCGAGTGATGGGCTCCAACGGCGGCGCCAGATGGATTTTTTTTACGTTTTCGACATGTATTTTCTTGGCTTCAGTCTTTCTGATGTACATGCGATTTGTTCGAATGAAGGAAAATAAAGCTTTTTATTCCATGTTACTTACACAATGTTCGGTGTTCAGAAGTAGAACTTGCGTAGTGTAGTTGCGTTCCAGGTCTGAGGGATGGGTTCTCCTTCCATCGTAGATAACCGATATGCTCCTTTCCCGAGCGTTTCGACCACTTGATAGGGACCTTCCCAATTAGGGGATAGCTTGCCTGCCGCCTCAAATGGTCGAGAGGTTTCGGCTTTCCTGAGGATGAAATCTCCTAGTTGAAAGTGTCTATCTCAGACTTTGGCGTTGTAGTATCGAGTGAGACGTCGCTGGTATTCCGTTGCTCAGATGCCGACAATCTCTCGGAGTTCATCTGTTAGGTCGAGGTTTTCGAGCAGTTCTTGATCGTTTGCCTCGGGCGAGAAAGAGATGACTCGGAGCGAAGGATTGGCAATCTCCAACGGGATGACGGCCTCGGTGCCGTACACCAACTGAAAAGGACTTTCACCAGTTGCCGTTCTGGGAGTCGTTCTGTGCAACCAAAGTACGTTCGACAATTCCTCAAGCCAGCTACCCTGGACTTTGCTGAGCCTGGTCTGGATGCCTTTTAAGATAGTCTTATTGGCATTTTTGACCAGCCCGTTAGCTTGAGGGTGGGCGACCGTGGTGAAGTGATTACGAATGCCCAGGTTGGCACATCTATCTTGGAAATGATGAGAATCAAATTACCGACCATTATCGCTTACTATCACCCAGGGGATGCCGTAACGATAGATGATCGACTTCCAGACGAAATTCCAGACGACTGTCCTGGTGATCCTTGTTGTGGCTTCGGCCTCGATCCATTTGGTGAAGTAGTTGATGGTGACGATGATGAACTTCTTCTAGGCCTGGGCTATGGGGAATGGCCCGAGGATGTCGATTCCCCAGCAAGCAAAAGGATATGGCTCAGCTAAGGTGATGAGCTCCGTTGCTGGCTAATAGACCAAGTGGTCAAATCGCTGGCATCAGTCACAGTGTTGTGTGTAAGTTGAGTAGTCACACTGCAGAGTGGGCCACCAATAACCTTGCCGTAGCAAGATCCTGGCGAGCGACCTTCCTCCCAAATGCGCTCCACACAGACCTTCGTGAACTACTTGAATTGCTCGGTTGGCTTCATTAGTACTGAGGCACTTCAAGAGGGGACTAGAGAAGCATCTCTGGTAAAGAGTGGCATCCTGGGTGACAAATCACCGAGCTTCATATTTCAATTTGCGGGCTTCCCGAGGGTCGGGAGGCTCTTGAGAATCTTGGAGCCACGACAGGTACGGGGTACGCCAGTCGCTTGGGGAGGCCGAGTCAACAGCTTGGAGCTCCGAGTCGATGCTTGGGCGCTCTAGCTCTTCGAGAAGGACAGATCGAGTACCCTCGGGGTTAAGAGAGGAGGCCAGCCGAGAGAGGGCGTCCGCTCGAGAGTTTTCCTCTATAGCTATTCGGACTACCTCAAATCTCTCGAACTGTTGTGCCATGGCTCTGACTAGCTGGAGGTATTTCACCATCGGTGCTTCTCGAACTTCGTAATCACCGTTGACCTGGCTAGCGACCAGCTGGGAGTCAATGTGAATTTTGACCCGCTCAGCCCCCAGCCGCCGGGCCATAAGGGCTCTCGAGATGAGGGCCTCATACTCGGAGGCGTTGTTGGATGCTTGGAAGTTGAACTTCAAGGCGTATTGTAGCTCTGCTCCTTCGGGGGACTTCAGGAGGATTCCAGCATCGCTTCCGGCTGAGTTGGAGGATCCGTCGACAAATAGTTCCCAAGTCGGCCTGGGCGCAGACGGAGATCTTTCTTCAGTCGAGATGGTGATCTCGGCTATGAAGTCAATGAGCGCCTGGCCTTTGATAACCGAGCGAGGCCGGTATGATATATCGTAGGCCCCAAGCATGATGGCCCACTTGACGAGGCGTCCTGAGGTTTCGGGGTGAGTGAGGATCCTCTTCAATGGTTCGTCGGTCAGCACGGTGATGGAGTGCCCTTGGAAATAGGGTCGGAGGCGCTTGGCCGAGGTAACCAATGCTAGCACGAGTCACTCGGTTATGGGGTACCTTCTTTCAGCCTCGTTGAGCACCTTGATGGTGTAGTAGATCGATCTCTCGACTCCCAAGTCATCTCTGACCAGGACCGAGCTAACTGTAGATGGGGTTGCCGAGAGATAGAGATGCAGAGCTTCACTTTGGATAGGCTTGGAAAGCACCGGGGGAGAAGCCAGGAACTCCTTAAGCTCGGCGAACGCTCTCTGGCATTCCTTGTCCCATGCGAACGTAGCAGATGCCAATTTGGGCCCTCTCAATAGCTTGAAAAAGGGTAGGCATCGTTCGGCCGCACGGGACATGAATCTGTTGAGTGCGGCAATGCGTCCAGTAAGGCGTTGAACGTCTTTGATGCAAGTGGGTGGGCGCATGTCCAGGATGGCCTGGACCTTGTCGGGGTTGGCCTCGATCCAACGGTGGGTGACTAAGAAGCCCAAGAATTTCCCGGACCTTACTCCAAAGGCACACTTGGTAGGATTGAGCTTCATATTGTACCTCAGGAGGGTGTCCAAGGTCTCCGCTAGGTCAGCAAAGTGGTTCTCGGCCTTGGGGGTCTTAACGAGCATGTCGTCAATATAGGCCTCGACATTCCAGCCGAGCTGTCCCTCGAACATATGGTTGACCAACCCATGATATGTTGCTCCAGCATTCTTCAACCCGAAAGGCATCCGGGTGTAGTAGTATACACCGAAGTCGGTGATAAAGGTAGTCTTCTCGATGTCCTCTAGATTCATTCTGATCTAATGGTAACCTGAATAAACATCCAGAAAACTGAGTATCTCATTGCCCGAGGTTGAGTCGACCAGTTGGTCGATGCTCGGTAGCAGATAGCAGTCTTTAGGGGTGGCCTTGTTCAAGTCGGTGAAGTCCACGTACATCCGCCACTTTCCGAAAGCTTTCGGCACCAGGACGACGTTGGCCAGCCACCTTGGGTACAGGACCGGTTTAAAGAGACCAGTCTTTCGCCCCTTGGTGAATTGTTGCTTGATGATCGCCTACTTGTCTGGCGCATGCTTCCTTCTCCGTTGTTGTACGGGTTTGATGGTTGGGTCGAGGTTGAGCTTATGCATCACCGTCTCCTCTGGTATCTCAGGGAGTTGATCATCAGACCATGCAAAGACTCGGATGTACGCGAAAAGAAACTCTTTGTATTGTTGTTGGACCTCAGACGTTAGGTCGGCTCCAATCTTTACTCCCAGGGTTGGGTCGTCGTTTAGGAAAACCGCTAGCAATTCACCTCCAGGCTCGGCGGTCGCGGATTTTTCCTCGACTTCTCGGGGGCCCTTGTTCTTCCCGTCTGGCCTTGTGGCTTCAACCGAGATATTGTAGCACCTTCTGGCCGTGGCCTGGTTGCCTCGGACTTCCCCCAACCCATTTTTGGTGGGAAACTTCATCTTTTGGTGATAGGTAGAAGGCACCGCTTTCGTTCGACTGAGGATTCCTCGACCGAAGATTGCATTATATTCTATCATACCCTTGATCACTATGAAGTCTACCATGACCGTAACTATCTTGGGTTGGGTGCCAAGAGTAATGGACAGGCTTAGGGCTCCCTCAGGATAAGTGGCATGGCCATTGAACCAGCACATGGGGGTTTGGATCAGGTGGAGTTTAGACGGATCCTCCCCCATCTTAAGGAAACATTCATAGGAAAATACATCGGGGGCACTTCCATTGTCAACTAGAATCCTATCTACGTTACAATGGTTGATCGTGGATGATATGACTAGGGCGTCGTCATGCAGGGTGGTTAGCCCTTCCCGGTCTTGGTCCTAGAAGACTATGACCTGGGGATCACTTGGCGGGGCCCTGGGAGGCTCGATTGCTCGGCTCGCCCGCTCAACATGACGCTTCCTTCCTCGGCCACTGTCTCCTTTTGATGCAGCTCCTCCAGTGATGACATTGATGTAGACCCCGCGAGGAGCATTGTCGATTTCCTCTGGGGCGCCTCGGTCTTCCATGTGCCCGGCCACGAACCGAGAGAGGTGTCCCTGACGGATGAGGTGCTCGATCTTGTCATGGAGCTGATGGCAGTCGCCGGTGTGATGCCCGTGGTCGCTGTGGAATAGGCAATGCTTGCTACGACTGTGGTTCTTCGACCTCATTGGCTCGGGTTGGCAGAGGAGGCCCAAGCCTTTGATGTCCTCATATATCTCGTAAACCAGAGTGGTTAAGGGAGTGTATCGCTCATACTTCCGTAACGGTTCCTTGAATTCCCCGTCTTGGTTCCGCCTTTTCCCTAGACCCGAGCTTGACTCGGGTGCCCGCTTCTTGTCCCCCTCCCGACCCGAGCCGGTTGCATCTCTACACACGCTGAGTACTTCTTCGCACTCAGCGTGGTGCAAAGTTAAAGTCACTAGCGTAGCAAGGGTCGAGGGAGGGTGGAGGACAAGTTCGCGGCAGAGGTTCTCATCGTGGTTGCCCCCGATCAGCGCGGTTATGGCCGAGGCGATGTCTAGGCAGGGAATCCCCCGGGCTTCCGATTTGAATCAGGTGATGTTAGCCCGGAGTTTCTCCCCTTGCGCCTGTTTGAGGGCCAAAAGCCCCTCTACCGACCTTGGGGGACTGCTGTCGGCGAAACTCTCTTTGAATACTCACCCGAATTGCTTGAAGTCCCGGATGGATCCGGGGGCGAGGGCCCGAACAAGGCTAGGGTGCCTTGGACTAGGGTGGTCACAAAGGTTTGGCATTTGATGGCATCAGACACTCCATGAAGGGTCATCAGAGTGTCGAAGCTGTCGAAGTGATCGGCCAGGTCGCCCTGGCCGTCATAAAGCTTGAAGGTCGGGATGGAGGTTCTGGGAGATACCTCTGCCTTCAAGATATAGTCGGAGAACGGGGATTTCTCCTCGTCCTCCGTGGAGGAGACTAACTGCAGGGCGCATAGGGCGCGCTCCTGTTTTACGAAATGCCTCTCGAATTCTCGCAGTCGGAGGGATAGCTCCGGCTGTCGTTATGCCATGGGGCTGGGGGGGGCTGTCTTGGCGTTCCCCAGGGACTTCGGTCTCTGGGTTCAGACGGCGTGCCCCAGGTTTCCCCCTTTTCTATGTGGAGGAGGCCTCTTGCTCCAGAGGAGGGGCTTGTGAAGGTCCTTCTGAGCTGTTACGGATGATCTGCCAGCCTCGGAGGGTGAAGCGACCTCTGGCGGTGTATTGGGACACGTTCTCTCGGGGGGGGGGGCTCTCCGGAGGGGCGCGTGACCTTCCATCCCTGGCCGCCTGAGTTATCATGAGTTCCACGAGGACATCCAATTTTGCGTTGAGGGCCTGGAAAGTGTCAACGTCGCCGTTAAGTGGTAGCCCTACCGCCGTGGGGGGCGGGGGCGGGAGCCCTACCGCCGCGGGGGGAGGGGGCGGTCCGTTGGCTGGGGTGCAGGCATTGGAGGGTGGATTTTGTGAGGCTTGAGATGGGCCTTCTCCTACCGCCACCATGGCCTTTCCCCTATCGCCGGCGGACCTCCTCCTTGAACTTCTTTGCACCATACTGGCTCTTTGGTCGTTTCCCACAGACGGCGCTAGATGAAGAGGCGTGATCTCGTGCTGGTCTTGAGCTGGGAAGATGATCACCGGATAGTGAACTGTAAAGAAAGGAAATGGATCATGGGGCCCAGGGATGGTTCCCTAGGGAAAACTCTCCGATTCTTAAGTCAGTAGAGCAATGGTGGAAGCTATAAAGGGAGGAAGAAAGAGATGCACAAGATCCCCCTACACCAAGGTGGTGAAGTGGTTCCTGCTCAGGGAGTTTAGGCGTATGTTGCCCTTACCTTTCATTGGAGGGAGTCCCAAGTTTAAATAGTGCACTGGTCTCATGAGTCCCGTAAGCTGAGGGGTTTCAGGCGGGGTTACTTCCTCAACGTGGGCTCTTTACGTCCTCCTCGTGAGATCTTTATAGCTTTGAGGGATCATGGGTCCCTTATCCTCATAAATCCCTGCTCATAAAGGGTTCACAACGGCAGCATGGATAAGCATTCATCAGTCGACTCGAGCATGAAAGATCCTAACCCTGTCCGGGTGATAAGCATAGCTCGGATGAAGATAGGTCAGAGTAGGAGTTGTGCGCCTGCCTTTATCCCGACGAGGGGATAGATCGAGCATGGGTCTTTCTCTGACCTGACCGATGTTCGGGCCTTCCGAGCTTAAGGGCCGCCGAGGAAGGTTGTGATCCCGAGTGATCTTATTGGGCTTTTTAGCTTAAGTGGGCCCTGGGGCTATCACTTGGACGAGCTGGGCCTCGTTTGGTCTTGATGGACCTAGTTTGGCTGCTCTTTAGATGGGCTATAGAAATCCCCCTCTCCAGGAACCATCGTCCGAAGTCTTGGATGACCTGACGGCCTGTCCGTGTGATTAAGACTCCCCTGAAATTATCACTATTTTTTATGAAAGGGAACTCAAATTCCAAGTTCATTAGAACCATAAGGTCCTTGATACGTTATAATAGAGTAGATAACCTATAGTAGAAATGCATACAGGAGGGTATACAAGGGATGTCACCATCAAAGGGGAGACTTGAGACGTCTTGATAAGCTGCACAATTATTCCTTTCTTGTGCTCGAAGATTATTAGATAGCAATATAAGAATGGAGACTCAGCAAACAAATTCATCAATTGAATTCAAACCATAATGTCATTCAAAGCCCAAATTAGAAAACTACACATGTTCAAAAAATAGCGGCTATATGTAAAGGCACAAATTTAGAAATGATGACATGCTCTAAGTCGTTGATTTAACTCAGTATTTAATTTGAAGCCACACTATTTACGAAATAACGACTTAGCAAACGGGCATTTAAATAATAAATGACGATAGCTCTGACATCACAGTTCTGGAAATAACGGAAAGAACACCGACGCTAATTCCCCGAAACTCCATAGCCCCATTTCCTATTCGGAAACCAAACTCCAGAGACACCCAATTGAACTCAAACTTGAACTATTCTTCTTCGACAACTCAGAAGGGCTTCGACAATTATAAATAGCAGGCTTCCAGTCTTCCAAAATGCATCAAACCAAGAGGACTGCAGCGCCGGTCGAATAGAACCGAGACAATAATACTTAAACAGAAGCTGCAACAAAACAGAAGCTTTCCTTACAACAGAGAGCTATGGAGAGGATTCTTCAAAGACCTCTAAAGAAAACCAAGGTGGGATTACAAAGGATTTCAGAAGTTGATGGGCATATAAGTGGGAGAATAGCTGCAAACCAAGTAAGTATGAGATTGAGTTGAGTTGAGTTCTATGACCCCCCCTTTTTACAAATTATAATTCTCCTCACTTCTTTTCCTTTCTTTTCTCTAATTTCAGGACTATCAAAATATCCCATGGGCAAGAAGATTCACCAAAATTAAATGGCTACCCCTTCTTCTCTCAAAAAATTCCATAGACATGAGATCCTACCTCTCAAGATGGCACCTTCTTGGCCTAATTACCCATGCCAAATATTATGATGATGTACATCTAGATTGGGCCGCCATGGGAGCCCTCATAGAATTATGGCATCCTTCCACACACACATTTCTATTCTCCACCTTTGAAGCCACTATACTTTTAGACGAAACGGAGATGCCCCTTGGATTAAAGAGAATGAAGCAAGGCGATGAAGAAAGGATGGCGAATATGACGAGAAGTATAAGCGCTCAAGAGATGTTATCAAGCCTCATTCCAAATTCTAATATGGTGAACCAAATAAAGGCCACAAAGGGGATCAATCTTATGAAGCTTGCGGTGTGGGTCTATGTTGACACCCAGAAAATGATCAGGGGTGGAAGCATGATTGAACAGAAGATCTGACCAACAGCGGAAGACTGAGGCTGATGTCCGAGCTCGTCGCCATTCGAGTGACGATATTGATAAGATAGAACCCTGTCTACGGACTGATAAAACCCTATCTACGGACTGATAAATCCCTATCTACGGACTGATATAACCCTGTCTACGGACTGATAAAACCCTGTCTACGGACTGATAGAACCCTGTCTACGGACTGATAAATCCCTGTCTACGGACTGATAGAACCCTGTCTACGGACTGATAAAACCCTGTCTACGGACTGATAAATCCCTGTCTACGGACTGATAAATCCCTGTCTACGGACTGATAGAACCCTGTCTACGGACTGATAAAACCCTGTCTACGGACTGATAAATCCCTGTCTACGGACTGATATAACCCTGTCTACGGACTGATAAAACCCTGTCTACGGACTGATAGAACCCTGTCTACGGACTGATAAATCCCTGTCTACGGACTGATAGAACCCTGTCTACGGACTGATAAAACCCTGTCTACGGACTGATAAATCCCTGTCTACGGACTGATAAATCCCTGTCTACGGACTGATAGAACCCTATCTACGGACTGATAGAACCCTATCTGCGGATTGATTAAAATTGCAATCGTGACGTCAATACAAGATATTTCAGAAATGATAGACCATTTGGGATGATGATACGTTTGAAGAAACTCTAAGTGGGCCTATATGAAGACGGCGCCCAAAGCCCATGTCGAGGCCCAGATATGGCGTCGAGAAATCAAGGTTGAGCGCGCCGTGAAGATCCCTGCCGAGAAGGAAGAGGAAAGGGGCTATAAAAACCCCTCCCTTCGGTAGAGATAAGAGGGGGGGGATAACATCGGAGAAAAAAAAAAGCTGAAAAAAAGAAAAAAAGAGAGAAAGCCAGATAGAAAAAGGGGATCGTTCTGAGAGAAAGAGCCACCCCTCCCCTTTCGATCAACAGAGAGGAAATAGAAGAGAAGAAGAAGGAGAGCTCAAGGTGGGCACCGGGGAGGGAGAGGAGTCAATGCTCCTCCCTCCCCTCCATGTTTTCTTTCTTTCTTTATTTGATGTAATATGGCGAGTTCCATCTCGATCTAGCAACTGTAGCCGGAGTTCCGACCTTGATTTTAGATTTCTGCTTTACATTTTGCCTTCCATGGTCGGTGTAATCTCTTTTATATGCAATGCAATGAAGCATCAAGATGACCCGTCTGGGTATTGATGGATCAACATACCGATCTACGTCTGTCTGTCTCTCAATGTATACGGCCCTCGTCTGAGAAGAGCATAGATTATTTTCTTTGGGTTTAGAAGCCGGTCGCCTGGGTTCGTTCCTTGAAGGGGGACGAGGGCAAGACTCCTAACCCCATCCAATGGGTTACTGAGTCTCGTTCTCTCTTTCCCCCTCCGATCTCGATACCCCTTTTTTTTATATATATACATCTATGATCTGGGTTTTCTGAGGAGCCCTCCCCTTTGGCGGTTCAGGAGCCAGAGATATCAGTTTTCTGGTTTCCTGGGCTGCCCATCTCTCATGAATAACGATCTGATCTCAGGCTCTTCATCCTAAACGTTGGATGCTTAGGGTCTGAAGTTATATGGTTGACAGCCCTTCATTCTCCATGGGTTTAATGTCACTGGATTCTTCTGGAGGGGTCGGAGGGCAGTCATCCCCCGATTCCCCCAAATGACCTGCAACAGAGGGCAAAATCCTCAACAGGATAAGGTGGTAGTCTGATCTCCTCCGTTTGATTCATTCAGCCAAAACCCTTGGCACTCTTCTGATAGAAGTCCCCATGAAGTTCCTCCCTTGCACCTCTGGCCCAGCATTTGATTCGAGCCTGAAAATCCCCAGAAAATACCAGAACAGAGCATCGTTCCTGAGCTCTGGAAACCCTGAGATTCTCCTGCGTTTCACCCCCTCGGCGTGCTAGCTTCCCCGCCGAGAACCATAAGGCCGAGACGCTTTCCCCGTCTTTTAGCTAAACGACAACCCAGTTGGTTATCAAACGCTTTCCTCGTGAGGCTACGCATGCAAGGCTCCAGGCGTACAGACTCCCGGCGTGGCCAGGAGCACGCCGGGAAGCCCTCTGCCGAGAGCCAGTCCGTCTTCATAACTACCCACACCTTTTGCCCAATATTGAAGCTGCCCCTCTCGGCGCCCCCCTTCCCGGCGCGCCCGTGAGCCCGCCGAGAAGCCCCAGGCCGAGAGGCCTTATCTCCCTTTGGCCAGCCCAAACGACCAGGCCGAGAACCCCCCTTTTGCCTATCGCCCGTTCACCCCTTTTGCCCAAGCCTGCTGCCCCTCTCGGCGCCCCCCCCTTCTCGGCTCGCTCAGGTGCCGGCCGAGAGCCTCCACGCCGAGAGGGTCTTCCCCCCTTTCTTTCTGCCGCCGAGAGCTCTTGGCCGAGAGCCTTCCCTCGGCCGCCGAAAACCTCTTTGGCCAGCCCAAACCGCCAGGCCGAGAGCCCCTCTCCATCCATCAAATGCCAGGCCGAGAGCCCCATTTTGTCCAAACCAAAGGCCAAGCCGAGATCCCTTCTTAGACAGATGAAGCCCACTCAGAGGCCCACCTCTGCACCATTCTTCTATAAACTTCTTAAGCTCCCCTACATCCGTTTAAGGAGATACTCATAGACCATCACTCGTGTCTTAATGAGATACAATAAATGGGGAAGATCTCCCCTACAGCTTTCATCCCGAACCCGGATTTCACCGATGCCTTATGAACCTAAAAGAACCATGTCATTATATGTGTTCTGATGGGTTCCAAGGGAATATTGATCAATAATATGACGGCAAGAGATGTCCCCGGGCCCGGTGCCCATCTTTGTTCGGTCATCATCCCGGCTCTCCGTGGATGATGACCTATTCTCCCCTGGCATAATCCAGATGGAGGGAACATGCTGCCGAAATTCATATAGTCCCACCAATTGAGCACGGTATTCTCCTATAACCCCGCTGGCCCACAGAGTTATGCCCTTGTGCGATCTCTGATGGCCCTCCGAAGGGGGATATTAATAAGATATCGCACTCGTACCGGGTGTGTTACATCAGGACCGGTCCCCATCCGGATTCCGGGTTATGTCTATATATACATATACCCGATCTTTTGCGGAATCTACCCTGCCGCTGCATGGGTGGTTTCCCATTCCCCACTTGGCATCACCCAAGATGGTGGGAATACGCCGGCGGGTCCCCCCCGTAATTAATAAACCCCTGTTCTGTTCAAATACGTTTAAACGTCTTGTAAACAGATGAACTTTGTCTCCTTTGAGTATACGGTTTTACCGCTGTCTTCCTCCTACCTCTAGCGTTTAATCAAGGGTTGTCCTCCTTAGGAGGACGTAATTAACGTCATAGCGTTCAGGGTATGACGGACTACTAGTCCAGACACGATCACTCACAATCGACTGACCAAGTCAGATCGAGCGCACAATAAGAATCGTCACCACGGTGACTGGCACGCCAATAAACCAATAATTAAACGACATAACGAGATAAAAAAATAATAATATAAACATAAAGATTTCGCGTCAAACAAGTCTGGCACGCCCGGTGGGACTTAGTCTCCCTTCATCTTTGCGCTAAGGTAGGAGGCCCAGCGGGCCCCCCCCCTCAATTTCTGATTCTATGTGCTTTCCTTATTTCCAGGAATCTACAATGACAGCCGGAATCATGTCCGTTTGCTTCGGCCAGCAGCCGATCGACATGCACGTGCGAGAAGGCTACCTGGCGGTACCCCTCGCGTTCGGATCAATGCCGCCCGCCGTCGGGCTGCCCAACTGTCTGGGCCTTATCTTCACCGACCTGCTGCAGGTCGACAACAACAAACAAGGCGCTGCTGCAAGTGCCCCGATAAGGGCTGCTGATGAGAAGGCTAGCTTACCGGAGAAGACGGCCTCGACAGCCGTCGCCTGCTATGTGCACCATGTTCAAAGGAGGGACGTGGTCTCCACTGCTGCCCAGAAAGGAAAAAGAACCAACCGGAAGAGCCGGTATGCTGCTGCTGACCGTCGTCTTTCAAATTCTGGGAAGACAATGATGATGGGCGATGTTAGGGTGAACCTCGACGGTCGCCCCCGAGAAGTCCGGCCGGACAGGATTGTCCCGACCATCCAGATTGACAACAAGTTCCAAGTTCTGGCCACCAGGAAGGCCAACTGGGAAGCTGATGGGAGGAAGCCACTGGCGCCCAAGCCAGCAAGATATAAGCAGGTATGGCAACCGAAGAAGATGCAGAGCTGGGCTCCAGCTCAAGATGAGGAGAAGGCTACCAATGATGCTGTTGCCCACTTCAGGGCGGGAAGCCGAAGAAGAAAGGGAAAAGGAATAGGAAATACTATTGCTGCTCACCCCAGAGCCTGGGGTAGGAGAGATGAAAGAAATGATGGAGAAAGAAAACTGACTGCTGCTCGCCCCATGATGAGGGGTAGAAGACCTGAAAAGAAAGAAGACCTTGCTGTCACCCACCCCAGGGCCGGGGGCAGAAGATGGCAGAGGAAGAACCATGATGCTGTTGTCAACTGCTGCCAGAATGGCGATGCGGGAATGTGTGAACCAGCCATGGTTGCCGTCCCAAGAAGATCGAGGGCCTGCGCCAGACAGGCCGACATCTTCAGATATTCCAAGACCGAGCATTCGAATGCTCAGATAACAAGACTGGCCTGCTAGCAAAGAAGCCAGGAAAGACTGACGTTCCAACCTGAGCCCCAGAGGCACAACTCTGAAGAGATGAAGCAAGTGGTCCAGGACTACTTCCACTGCCTTGGGAACTCCGCCCTCAGCCAACAAAGATTATCCCGTGCCTTGGGTACCGTGGATGAAGGAGAAGAAGATATCCCTCAAGAAATGATATACGGAGTCTCTTCCTCCGATTCAAATGATTATGAAGAAGGCCTCAGGGCCGGACATGATAAAGAAGACCTGCACGGGAAAGAAGCCAAAGAAAGAATATCGGTCTTTGACCGGCTCAGATATCCTAGCCAAATAAAAAGAAAGGTCTGCAGGCAGAAAGGAAAGATGCAAATCTTCGCCTGCAATATGGCTGGACTGGCCAGGGGGCAAGATATATTACCAACTCAGCCAGATGAATTGCTCAGGCTGGCAACTAGACCTGGTCCTGTCACCAGAAGAGGCCAGGCAGCAAAAGATAAAATCAAAATTGATGATGAAGCCCGCAGGGTTACCACTATGACAGTTAATGTGGTGACAGCGGAAGATGGAGATAACCCCTTCGTTGATGATGCTGAAGGGACTTCTGAAGATATACAAATTCCATCGACCATGGATCCCATGATCCAGATGATGTTCAGAAGATACCAACAGGAGATCAATGCTCTCCGAAGACAGCTCAATGAGAGACAGGAAGCTACATCAGTCTCGAAACAAGCTGAACCTGCGGGGCAGACATCCAGCTCCACAGAAACAACTATCCTGGCTAATCCTCTCTTAGCTGATAAGGGCAAAGCACCAAGCCAACCTGTTCCACAGCAAACAGTAGCTCAGCCCTCTGTGTCTCAGACGCAGCCTACCGCGCCCATCTTGCGCGCCACTGTGATGACAACTCCTCACAGCCAGCAACAAGCTCACTTCTTCCCAGAAGAGATAGATCCGGCTGTAGCCCACAAGCAGATGATTGAAAGAATTGTGGAAATGAAGCTATCAGAGAAGACCGGAGACGATACTAGTGCCTATGATGTGTACAAGGTACCATATCCTCCCCAGTATGCTGCCAAAAGACTACCTCCAGGCGTCAGCAAGCCGCCAAAGTTTGAGAAGTTCAATGGCCAGGGCTCCCCCAGGGAGCATATAGCCTACTATACTACAATCATGGGCGACCTAGCAGTCGATGAAGCCTATCTGCTCAAGTTCTTTGGCTCGTCCCTCACTGGGTTGGCCTTTGAATGGTATTCAAGCTTGTCAGCAGGATCAGTGGTTGATTGGCCCGATATGCAGAGAAAATTCCGCGACAGGTTTCATGTCACGGAAAGGGAAATCACAATAGCAGAACTGTATGCTACCAGGCAGAAACAGGATGAAACTGCGCTGGAGTACATCAAAAGATGGAGGAATTTAGCCATGAGATGCAGGAGACCTCCTCATCAGGAGGATGCAGTGCAGATATGCAAGCAGAACCTCAGGAGGGAGGTACTGGAAAAAATGATCGGTGCAGATGTCAAAACATTTGACCGACTGAACAATATAGTGGCGGAGGTCGAGACGTTCTTGTCCAAACGTCCGACCGCCAATGCTCCCGCCATACCAAAAGGGAAATCCAATGATCGGCGGCCGGCACACTCTGAGGCCAACACCGTCGATTTCAGAACCTTTGAACAACAAAAAGGGAAGAAAGGGGCAGATGAAGCTCCCCCGATGGCAGATACAGCAGAAAGAAGAGACAAAGTCTCTCTAAGGGACAGGATGAGAAGGGCTTACTCTTTTCCCAAGGATAAGACTGCAGCATTATTTAACTGGGCATATAAGTTCAATAAGGTAACATTGCCTGAACCAAAGAAGCCCGAAGATGCAGAAAAGAAAGATGATCCGATGTTCTGTCCATTTCACCGGGTGCTGGGGCACCCAATTGAGGACTGTTATGTCTTCAAAGATATCATGGAAGGAATGGTCAAGAAGGGTGAACTGCAGCTGGGAGATTACCAGGTGAAGCCGCCTCGGCCACATGAGCTTCCGCCCTGGAGGGTGGCCGCCAATATGATCTCAATCTATCAACAGCTGCCTAAGGGAGCCGCTGAAGAATGCACCAGGCACACCTATGAAGCCTGCCTCCTCACCCCATTAAGAGATCAGGAAGGATGGCAGATGGTACCCACAAAAAATAGAAAGAAGACTCCCGCAGTCAAAACCAACGGAGCAGTTATCCGGGGTATCACCCCAAGGCCTGAGTCGCCTCCAATAAAGCCAATATGGCCTACAGTTGAGACCGGACCAGTCATCCGGATCCATACTCGCAACCGGAGGAGACAAACTCCCCTCCCTGCGCATAAAGAAGAAAGTCTTGCAACCAGGCGTCTGCAGCAATATATTGATGAGCTTGATGAGTATGAGCAGAGAGAGCCGAAACACCTGTTGGTGAAAGACTGTATACTCTGGGAGCAGCTCGAAGAATTGAAAATTGAAGAGCAGCCGGAGGCAGAAGAAAGAAAAGATGAGACTGAGCCCTTCTGGGGACAGGAACTAACAAAGCCCAATTCCCAGAAAAAGAAGAGACGGCCTAAGGCCAAAAAGGGAAAGAAGGCCACGACAGTACAATGCAATACTCTGTCGGTACTCTTCTCCCTGCCCGGGGAGGATGATGAACAAGAAGCATCAGATGTCCAGCTGGAAGCCAATCATGCTGAGGCCTCTACCTCAGCCCATGCAACACGTTCTGGGAGAAAATGGGGGCGTCCGCCACCAGCCAACCATAATATTATGTTCAGAGGGGAGCAACCCTATCAGATCCCGAAACCAGAGGTGCGCGGTGTCCAGGTTCCTCCCCCTGCCAGCTTGTACCAAGGAAAAGATGAAGCAGAAGGAGCCCCTTCATTCCTGGAGTTCCTGTCCAGCTTAGAAGACGAGCAGCCGTCTCATACTGCTCCAGCTAAAAGCAATAAATGCCAGCAGACAGTAAATGGAAAGCAGAAGCAGCATAAAGAAAATGAAGAAAATAGCCCTCTAGCAAAGACAGGGGCAGTCATTACAGAAGAAGCCCTCCGGGAGACCGATGAAGAAAATGAAACTGGGACCGGGCAGCAAAGGCCGCAGGCACCACATGAACCTCCAAGACCCCGGTGGGCAGAGGAAATGAGGCTGTCTAATGTTCGGGTTGGCAGTCGAATCATGAAAATGTTGAAGAAGCTCCCCACCAGATTCTCCATCTGGGAAATACTCTCTCTGAGTGAAGAGGCCCGCCAAGCAATTGTGGATGCCCTGCAGTCGCCGGCACAATATGAAGCACTCTTAACAGAAGTGAATGCTGGACCATCAGTCACGTTCACAGAAGATGATATGCTGATCCCAAATGCCAGTCACAACAGGCCATTGTATATGAGGGGCTCCCTGAACTGTCAGTCGCTGAGCAGGATACTGATAGATCCCGGGGCTGCTGTAAATATTCTCCCGTATCGCATCTATCAGAAATACTACTTTGACCTGCAGCTTACCAAGGTCAGAGACATGAAGATTGCTGGGTTCAACCAGAAATGTGAAACACCTCTCGGGGTGGCTGATTTCAACCTCACATTGGGCGACCTCACTACCGTGGTACGATTCTATGTGATCGACTCCAATACCACGTATAAGGCCCTGTTGGGGAGACCGTGGCTGCATGAATATCAAATAGTGCCATCCACGCTACACCAATGCATAAAATACTGCCATGAAGGAAAGGAAGAAAGGGTGTTTGCAGACCTACATCCTTTTGAAGTGTTCGAATGCCATATGCTCGATGCCTCCTACTACACTGAGGTGTCACAAAAAGATGAAAAGAAAGAGGCTGTGATCAGCCAGAAGAAGCCGACGACGAAGGCAGAAGCCTGGTCTCCACCACCACCCAGGGGTTATGTTGAAAAGCATGAAGTAGCTCACATCTCTTATGCTGATGATTTTGCTCGGATCACCCCTCCTAGCATCCATCCAGATAGCACTGATCGAGAAATGAAAGAAAGGTGCATACAGGTAAAGGTCCCACGAGGTTTAATCAAACCCGTCGCCAGCCTAGAATACCAAACAGTGTTGCCACTGAAGACTATGGAAATCCCTCGCCTCTGCGATCCACTTACCATATTCTACACCGGGGAGGCAGTCGAAGAAGATGATCAAGACTGCATGGTCCCTGAAGAAGCCGCAAACCAGATGGTGCCGATTACAGGCCTGGAGTATACTACCCAGCAGGTTTCGCAGATGTTCTCCAAGATGCAAATGCCATCACTACAATCTGCAGCCCAGAAGAAAGCATTCAGGGAGCTATGGGATCCGCCTCGAGATAATAAGGAATTGAGGAAGATCACACAGCATCCGGGATTGGGTTATACCCTTCAAGAATATTATGAAGCCGAGGTGGATGTCATCTCTACCTTCTACCAGCATGGAGACTCCCCTGGGATAGGATATGATCAATATCCCTTTGAGGATGAAGAGATTATGTATCAAACCATAACAGACAATGAAGCCCAAGATGACCAGCCAGAAGCAGGGATGTCTGATAAAACTGAGAGGGGTCGGTGCTGGAAGGACCCGTCCTGCAAGGAGGATCTGTTCCAGGCCGAAGCACAATTTGATATGGGAACCCCGGATGAAGACCAGATGAACAAAGAACTGAGAGAATGCCTGGAATTTGAGCGCATTCTGGAAGAAGTCGGGCTCTACAAGAAGATGACCTTTCAAGGGAACCTGCAACAGAAAGATCCTTAAGAGCGGAAGATTCCACTTTTGAATTCTCTTCTGAACCAGTCTCGTCCTCGGGGCAGACTGAACAGAATCCGATGGTATCGGCCCTATATGATAAGCCGACACCCGCTGATGAGCAGGATGACGATGCAGAAGAACATGAAACTGAAGAGAATTATATCCCAGGAGGCTTCATTGATTTGCAAGAAGCCCCACCCGAAGTTGAGGACGGAGGTCAGGCCACCGTCGATGAGCTGATAGAAGTGAATCTGGGGTCAGCAGATGAGCCGAGACCGACGTTCCTCAGTGCACTGCTAGAACCAGCTGCCAGAGAACAGTACATACAGTTTCTGAAAGAGTTCCGAGACTGCTTTGCATGGACATATGATGAGATGCCGGGACTGAGCTCTGATGTGGCACAGCACCGATTGGCGATAAACCCAGAGGCTAGCCCTGTAAAGCAGCCTTCAAGGAGAATGCGTCCTGAACTGATAAATCAGATCAACAAAGAAGTCGACAAGCTGATTGATGTGGGCTTTGTTGAAGAAAACCAGTATACTACATGGCTGGCCAATATAGTGCCCGTGAAGAAGAAAAATGGGCAGATCAGAATATGTGTAGACTTCAGGGACCTGAATAAGGCTTGCCCGAAGGATGATTTCCCAGTGCCAATCACTGAAGTAATGATCGATGCAACCACCGGCCATGAAGCCCTGTCATTCATGGATGGGTCATCTGGATATAACCAGATCTGGATTGCTAAAGAGGACAGAGTGCACACCGCATTCCGCACCCCGAAGGGGATATTTCATTATAAAAGAATGCCGTTCGGCCTCAAGAATGCCGGCGCTACCTATCAAAGAGCTATGACAAAGATCTTTGATGATTTGCTCTTCAAAAAAGTAGAGTGCTATATTGATGACCTGGTGGTGAAAACCAGCAGAAAAGAAGACCATTTGCAGGATCTGAGAGTAGTATTCCAGAGGCTGCGCAAATATGAGCTCAAAATGAACCCTATGAAATGTGCCTTCGGCGTATCCAGTGGAAAATTCCTTGGGTTCATCGTCCGTCACAGGGGCATTGAGATTGACCCATCCAAGATTAAAGCCATCCAGGAGCTCCCTCCACCAAGGAATCTCCACGAGCTGAGATCTTTACAAGGGCGTTTGGCCTACATCCGACGGTTCATATCAAATCTGTCGGGAAAATGCCACCCTTTTCACAGGCTCATGATGAAAGATGTGCCGTTCCTCTGGGACGATGGCTGTCAGGAAGCCTTTGAGAAGCTGAAAGAATATCTCAAGACCCCTCCAGTGCTGGGGGCACCTATTAAGGGCAAACCCCTGATACTATACATTGCAGCCACACACTGTTCCCTGGGGGCAATGCTGGCACAGATAAATGAAGAGGGCAAAGAGCAGGCTCTATACTACTTGAGTAGGAGGCTGATCAGAACCGAAGAAAGCTACAGCTATATAGAAAAGACATGCTTGGCACTAGTCTTTGCCGTTAAAAAGCTCCGGCACTACATGCTGTCACATGAAATCAGATTGATATCTGCGGCAGATCCACTTAAATACATACTGACTCAACCAGTACTGAAAGGCCGGTTGGGCAAATGGGCAGTAATTCTGATGGAATTCGATATCACATATATACCCCAGAGGGCAATAAAAGGACAGGCTGTGGCCGATTTCTTCGCAGAACATCCTGTGCCAGAGAATGATATGTTGGGGACTGAGTTACCCGACGATGAGACACTAGAAGCCTGTCAAGCTCAGTCAGCTATGTGGCAGCTATTCTTTGATGGAGCATCTAGAACGGAGACGGATTCCGATGGGAAGACCAGAATACGGGCCGGAGCCGGTATTGTGCTGAAATCGCCAGAAGGGGAGGTTGTGCACACTTCCTGTTCTATAAACAAGCCCTGCACTAATAATGAAGCCGAGTATGAAGCTCTGATAATCGGACTACATATAAGCCTCAACATGGGTATCCAGATGCTTCAGGTATTCGGGGATTCAATGTTGATAATAAAACAAATCCAAGGGGAGTTCGAAGTGCGGAAGCCGGAGTTGAACCCCTACCACCAAAAAGCTGTGCGCCTCATGGCGAAATTCTATCATATTGAACTCAAACATGTGGGCCGTGCACATAATGCCCAGGCTGATGCATTGGCAAAACTAGCCAGCTCAATAGCAGTCCCACCAGATGAAACACTGAACATTGTTGTTATAAATCGGCGGCAGGTCCCCAGCATGCTAGAAAGCTGCCCCGAAGAAAATGAAGTTGCCACGATCAGTACAGAACATGCGTCTGATTGGAGACAACACCTGCTACAGTGGTTTTTACATCAACAGCTGCCGCAGAAAAGAGAAGAAAAGATGAAACTTCTAAGGATCAAAGATTCTTATGAATTCAGAAATGGAACCCTGTTCCGAAGAATGGCAGATGCACGCAAGAAGATTCTGCTCCGCTGCCTGTCCACTGAGGAAGCTTGGCAAGCGATGAAAGAAGTACATGCTGGGACAGCAGGTGCCCACCAGGCTGGCCCCAAGATGAAGATAGAAATCAAGAAGTTGGGCTACTATTGGCCCACTATGTTTGAAGACTGCTGCACATTTGCAAAGTCATGCCAGAAGTGTCAGGAGCATGCTGTTGTGCCTAGAAGGCCACCTACGATTCTGCACCCTACAGTCCCTAGCTGGCCGTTTGCACAATGGGGGACTGATGTAGTCGGCCCACTACCGACTTCCTCGGCCGGGCATAAGTATATACTGGCCATAACAGATTACTTCTCCCGATGGGCAGAGGCTATAGCACTAAGAGAAGTCACTGGTGAGCTGGTCGCCAGATTCATCAAGCGAAACATCATCTTCCGGTTTGGGATCCCCAGCCGAATAATATCTGACAATGGGAGTCATTTCAGAAATCAGAAAGTCTATCGGCTTGCCGAGAAATATAAGATCGGATGGAGGACTTCCACTCCTTACAATCCACAGGCAAATGGATTGGCAGAAGCTTTCAATAAGACTTTGTGCACCCTGCTGGCCAAGGTCGTCAGCGCCAATAAGAAGGACTGGGAAGAAAAGATGTATGAAGCTCTGTGGGCGTACCGCACCGTCTTCAAAACACCTACAGGGTGCTCACCATACTCCTTGGTATACGGCTCAGAGGCAGTAGTCCCACTAGAGCTGGAAGTCCCGTCACTCAGAGTGGCAGTCCAATACGACCTAGCCCATGGCGAACAAACCAATGCAGAAAGAAGATTAGAAGAATTGGCTGAATTGGAAGGGAAACGCCTCCAAGCTCAGAAGAATATCCAAATGTATCAGGTCCGCATGGCCACTGCATTTAACAAACTCGTAAAAGGACGAGAATTTAAGAAAGGTGACCTTGTCATGGTCAAGAAAAAAGAAGTCATGGCGTCCAACCCAAAGGGAAAGCTAAATCCCAATTGGGAAGGTCCATATGTGATACAGAGGGTCTACGAAGGAGGGGCCTACATAGTTGTTAATCATCGAGGGGAGATCCAATTCTCACCACTCAACGGTAAACACCTGAAGCTGTATCATGCTGCACAGCTGATATTCCCCGAGTAATCGGGCAAGAGATACCCTTTTCTTGGCCTAGCGGCGCTCCGCCCTAGCCGAACTACCCTTCCTTGGTCTAGTAGCACTCCGCCCTAGCCGAGATATTCTTTCCTTGGTATAGTGACACTCCGTCCTAACCAGGCTACCACTTATCGTGACCTTGTGTCGTCACGATCTGAACACCCTCTAAACAGGAAGGGGGGATTTAAAAAAAAAGAGGAAATAAAAAATGGGGTTAAAAAATAGAGATACCCCGCCAGCCTTGTTCAGACATTCTGAACAGGGGCAAAAATGGCCAAAACCCAGATGTGGTGAAAACCCGAAAGGGCACTGCAGGCAAAATCGGGTACCCCGCCGTGTGAAAACCCGAAGGGCGCATGGGCAAAAGCAAGAGGGGGCTGGCTCTGGTGAAAACCCGAAAGGGCGCTTGGGTCAGTAATGTGGTAACCACGAAGAAACCCGCACATCTCTTTACGTCCCGCCATGATAAAACCCATCCAGTTTGGGCCTTACGTCTATCCTGGTGAAATTTATATAAAAATCCTTGCATTGGTATAAACCCAATACCGATGATGAAACCCGTTGCTGATCGATCGGCGCATTGCCCGATCAGCGATGAAATCTGTCCAGTTTAGACCTTACGTCTATCCTGATGAAACCTATAAAAATCCTTGCATTGGTATAAACCCAATACCGATGATGAAACCCGTTGCTGATCGATCGGCGCATTGCCCGATCAGCGATGAAATCTGTCCAGTTTAGACCTTACGTCTATCCTGATGAAACCTATAAAAATCCTTGCATTGGTATAAACCCAATACCGATGATGAAACCCATTGCTGACCGATCGGCGCGTTGCCCGATCAGCGATAAAATCTGTCCAGTTTAGACCTTACGTCTGTCCTGGTGAAATTTATATAAAAATCCTTGCATTGGTATAGACCCAATACCAACGATGAAACTCATTGCGGATTGATTGGCGCTTTGCCCAATCAGCGATGAAACCCGTCCAGTTTAGACCTTACGTCTATCCTGATGAGACCTATAAAAATCCTTGCATTGATGTTAGCACCCACGTCAATGATGATATATGCACAAGCTGCGCCTATCAGTTATAGAATCAAAGTTTCAATATAAAAAAAAAAAGAAGAAGAAGAGACAAAATGGGGTTAAAAATAGAGATACCCCGCCAGTCTTGTTCAGGCATTCTGAACGAGGGCAAAAATGGCCAAAAACCCAGCTGTGGTGAAAACCCGAAAGGGCACTGCAGGGAAAATCGGGTACCCCGCCACGTGAAAATCCGAAAGGACGCGTGGGCAAAAGCAAGAGGGGGCTGGCTCTAGTGAAAACCCGAAAGGGCACTTGGGTCAATAATATGGTAATTAAAAAAGGTCCCGTGCCAACCGGCTCGATACCTTCATCTGCCTTTGTTGGTAAAACCTTCCGTCGGTCATACGGCTCCATGCCCCACCGATGATAAAGCCTTTCTGGGACAGACCTTACGTTTGCCCTGGTGAAATCCACATACCCCCTTTCGCATGTCCCACCTGCAATAAACCCTACTCAGTTTAGACCTTTCGTCTATTCTGAGGAAACTTATAAATCATTCTTACATCGATATAAACCCAATATCGATGATGAAATCAACTGTTGATCGATTGGCACCTCGCCCGATCAATGATAAACCCTACTCAGTTTAGACCTTTCGTCTATTCGGAGGAAACTTATAAATCCTTCTTACATCGATATAAACCCAATATCGATGATGAAATCAACTATTGATCGATTGGCACCTCGCCCGATCAATGATAAACCCTACTCAGTTTAGACCTTTCGTCTATTCTGAGGAAACTTATAAATCATTCTTACATCGATATAAACCCAATATCGATGATGAAATCAACTGTTGATCGATTGGCACCACATCCGATCAATGATAAACCCTACTCAGTTTAGACCTTTCGTCTATTCGGAGGAAACTTATAAATCCTTCTTACATCGATATAAACCCAATATCGATGATGAAATCAACTGTTGATCGATTGGCACCTCGCCCTATCAATGATAAACCCTACTCAGTTTAGACCTTTCGTCTATTCTGAGGAAACTTATAAATCATTCTTACATCGATATAAACCCAATATCGATGATGAAATCAACTGTTGGTCGATTGGCACCTCGCCCGATTAATGATAAACCCTACTCAGTTTAGACCTTTCGTCTATTCTGAGGAAACTTATGAAAATCCTTGCATCGGTATAAATCCAATATCGATGATAAAATCAACTGTTGATCGATTGGCACCTCGCCCGATCAATGATAAAACCCTACTCAGTTTAGACCTTTCATCTATTCTGAGGAAATTTATGAACTCTTCTTACATCGATATAAACCCAATATCGATGATAAAACCAGCTGTTGATCGACTGGCATTTTCGCCCGATCAATGATGAAACCCTATTCAGCCCAGACCTTACGTCTGTCTTGATGAAAACCACATAGCCTATAATCATCCCACCTGTTATAACCTCTACCCAGTCTAGACTTTCCGTCTATTCTGATAAGGCCCTTTCTTTCACATTTCCTGCAAATTGTCTCCCTCACAGCACATATTGCCAAGAGGGATGTTTGCCGCTACTAACAGAATCCGGTTTAAGCACCTCTTCGGATGCCGTCACGCGGTGGAGCGAGTTCCCCATCCTTTCTCTGAAGGGGTGGACGCTCTCCTGCCAGATACGCGCCATTCGCATGAGGGCTTGCCAAAACCAATACCCCACTTCCCTGAAGTGATAAAACCACATGGAAAAGAAGGTGGATACACATAAGGCAAAATTTTTCCTTTCATTAAGAAGTGGGTACATAAAGGGCCCCGAGGGGACATTGTATCACAAAAGAGCAAAAAAGGAGAGAAGAAAAGAAAAAGAAAATGATTCATGGCTGCCGGAAGATATCCTCGAATGCCAGAAGACCCACAGAAGGGGCGGCTCCTAGTTCATGAAGCCGAGCCTCCTCTTCCTGCAGTCGAACAGACTGGTCTCGAAAGGATGCCACCTGCCCCTCTAATAAAGCTGCTTCTTCCTCGAGTTGCGGTCGAGAAGTTGTCAGCTGTGGCAGCTCAGCTCGGAGATCAGACAGTTCAGCTTCCAGGATAGTTATCCGGTCGCGCACGAAATGCTCCCGCTCCGCCAAAGACTGCATTTGACGCTGTCGCTCCTGAAAGATAGAGTTCACCTTTGCCAGCTCGGACTTGCACTCCATTCTTTGCAACTTCAAGGCTGCCAATCTATCCGACATGATATGTGTCAAGAAATCCCGGCGATGAACAAATTTTAACAGCAAAAGAACCCGCTGGGCCCATATTTCTGTGGGACATCCCATCGCCTGTAAACCAGCGGTGAAGCGCCCGGCTATCTCTTTCAACTGTAAATAAGTTAGTCCAGGTTGGGACTCCACCAGTTGACGCAGCATGCCCAGATGTTGCCAAACAAAACTCTCAGGGGAGACGAAGCCAGGCGAAGGAAGGGGAGCTACTTCAAAAGTTACTTCGCTGTCTATATCCGCCCATAGGGTGATATCCGGCTGCGAAGAAGAAGACGGCAGGTCTGCCGAAGCCACCAACTGACCACCACCCATAGCCTCTGAGGTGGTCGGGAAATCTTCCACCTCCATCTCCTCGGAGGCGGCCGTTGAGATACTCCCGGACGCAACTTCAGGCATCTCCCCCTCAGATTCTGAAGATACGGAAGCAGATTCCGTGGTCATTATAGGCGATACTCCCAGTTCTCCAACAGATACCTCTCCTTCTCCATTTCGGTGCCCGCCCCCTGCAATGTCAAGGCGGCGGGGGCCACGGTCTGAAGAGGCACAGGTTCGCTTTCCATGACTGATACTGTGGGAACTGTTGATTCCGGAGCAATGGTCATCACTGCAGCTGGTATAAAGGCAGAACCCCTGGCTGGGTCCATTTCAGCTCTAAAATCCAAAGCTCTGATGAGAGCCGGGCCTTCCCCTGCATTCCGCAGGTCCAATGATGCTAAGTCTGTGGAGGACTGCACCCTCACCGGCACAGGGCGAATTATCTCAAGAATGGCTGCCGAAGCAGGAACAATAGCCAAGGTGCCAGATAAAGTGGCTTCAACGGCTGCACTCGTGGCCGGGAGGGCAACAATGGATTCCTGTGAACGAATCAATGCGGCGTCAAGCAGCAGATAAAGATGGGGAAAAGGAAACCATAAAGGGAAGAGACTCACTTCTAAAGTGATGCCAATATCCTCAAAAGATTGCAGAGAAGAGGAAAGCTCCGCTGATGGGACCACAAAAGGGGGAGTTATGTCTGCCTCGGTATCCAGAGCGGCGAACTCTTCCGGTAATTCTTCTCTAGAAGATGGCACCAGCAGCTTAGGGGGTGTAAATGATAAAACAATGGCGGTACACACGGATGGGGCCTCTGGTCTGGAGGCATCCTCCGTGTCGCTCCCGCTGAAATCTGTTTCTTCTCCACCTATCTCAGAAGCGGCCGCAGAGCTACCGGAGGAGATCTCTACTCTGTCCATGGGCGGGGCCATCAATGCTAACATCTGCTTGGAGGAGGACCGAGTAACTATGCGCCTTCCGGGAGCGGGGCCCCATTTCACCTGGGTCGTATAAACCTCCCGCGGCTGAGTAATATCGCCAGCCGCTCTTGTAATCTCAGTCTCCTCCCCGGCCATCACTGTAAAGAAAAGCCTGTGAGAGGGACGATGAAAGATAATTGAAACAAACATAAAAAGATGAAAGGGGTATGCTTACCCTCCGCCTCACTAGTCGGTGTGGGAGAGGGCAACCTGGTCTCCACCTCGGAGGGCGCCGCAACTGGTTCTTGGGCTATGTAAAAAGGGGTGGTCAGATTTAAACACTCCTCTGAAATCCAGCAAGAGAGAATGAAGAACGCAATGTCAGAATATTGATGTTACCCTGAACTGATGCCTGAGCGGCTTCCCTCTGAGTTTCAAACTCATCAAATGAGGGAATGTCAGGGAGAGGGGTCCCGGTGTCCATCACTACCGAAGCCGATTGTTGAGCCTGAGCTTTCTTGGCCTTCCTGGCCTTCCCAACTGCAGCCTTGACTGCAGAAGCCTTCCTCTTCCTGCCAGGAGGCAGGGGAGTAGTGGTCGGTGCTGCAGCAGGAATTTCAAAATAAGTGGGCTTCTCAGCCTGCGCAATAATCTTCCTGTAGAGCCCCTGCCGCTTTATGTCGGGTCGGTCTGTTAAGAACGACAGAAATATGATGGGATCAATAGATACAAAATTCATATGCTAAACAGAAAAACATTGCAGTCAGAAAGGAAAAGATTATACTTGCTGGTCCATCGTAAAATACAGAGAGCGGCCAGTACAGATAAGCTACCTCCTTGGAGCGGGAGGCAGCCTCCTTGATGAGCCAGCACACATCACCAAATAGCTGGCACTTCTCTACCAAAGCTGCCAAATCATTATGGCCATGAAGGTCGAGGCAGCGAAACAAGTCGAGATGGTCCATGCCCCAGCCATCGACATAATGAAATGATGTAAATAACGGCTTGTTCAAAATGCCAACTATCGGGCTCTCTGCAGACAATCCATGCAAATTAGCAGAATGAACAGCCAGGACGTTTGCTTATAGTACGTCTGAGTTCTATCCTCTCGACGTACAAACGTCCTATATGGATGAAATTTATCAACTGGACCCCTCCAATGAGCTACTGCCGGGAGCGGCTCTTCAACGGGGAATGGATACTGCTGCTCCTCCAAGCGAGCGCCCCCTATATAGCTCAGATGTTTCAGGTTCTGCATAAAGGTGTCCTCGTTGATGGCAGCAAAGACAGGAGCGAGCGGCTCGGAATTCTTTTCCTTCAGAGCTCGGCGCTGGGACAGATAGTTCTCTGCCTCCCTCGGGTTCTGCGAATAAAGCTTTCTCAGATGGGCCTCAGAAATTTCAAACACCGGCCCAGGCTGCTGTTTTAGGAAGGAGCGCTCTGCAACGTCCCAGAAGGTGCCTCTGCCGTCTCTATAAAAGCCGGTCCGGATATTCCACCATTTGATATATTCTGATGTTACCCGGGGAACACGGTTAGAAACAATGGGCACCCTGAAGATTGCGTCGTCATGACGATGATAGAAATCCCACCACAACCGGCCCTCGCCAACAATGAGGGACCCGTGCTTGGCCCGACTGTCTAGGGGAAACTGGGCAGCTGAAGTTGGAATATGCTGGTCGTAGCCGAAGTTTCGCCCAAAGCGGAACGGATAATACGGCTCCAACAGAAGTAGGCCACCCTTCCTATAAACCAAAACACTGGGTCGAATTGCCATGGCCCATCTCACCAGCTCCGGTTCCAGGATAGGCCGAGCAATGTTGACCCCGGAGATGGGGTGGATATATGTTTCTACCTCCTCCAGCTTGCATTCTCTCTGAGGATCAATCAAAGGAGCCGAACCTGCTGCCAAGCTCCAAAAATGTATGCTACCAGGAGCGTCCATCGGTACCTTTATCAGTCGGCCCCTGATTTTGAATAGCTGATCATAGAAGGGACCAGGCTCAGCGCTGGCAAATTCAATCATCCTGGGTGACACTGTATCCGCCTGCAAGGTTCTCGGAGCTAATTCGGGGAATATGCTACAGACCCAGGCATTGAAGAAATGAAAAGGACCCACGGTCCTCAAAGAACGGGGAGTCCGATGTCTGTACAGGTCCCCCAAGGATTTGTATATCAAACACAGGGCCACTGGGCAGAGCGACAGCCTCATCCCCCATGCCATCTGACAAGCTGGATATATGACCTCTGGTCGAATGACTGTCTCGTCCCCTTGTGGAAGAGCAAAAGTGCACAGCCAGAATGTGAGATAGGCTGCACAGTGTGTGATAGGATCTACCCCTGCCGGGTTGGGACCACCTTTGCCCGCATGGCGCAATGAAGATGGCAATGCCGATTTATAGCGGGGAGCTCTTATCTGCTTGCTCGCGACAGGACCCATGGAGCGGAAATCTGCATATTTCAGGGGACCGGCGAAGAAATACTGAAGCCACTACCCGATCCGGACCCTCAGCTTGCTACCTTTCTCTCGAGGATGATAGCCTTTGGAGGATCCTCTACTATATGCTAGACAGATGGAGCGATAAACCTTCATCAAATATCGGTAAGAGAAGCCGAGGGAATACTTCCCTTCTCCATCAGAGCTGTCTTTCTCGGAGTCCGCCAAACAGACTTCTTCATACGGCTCGCCATCAATGGGCAGGCCGGAAAGCTGTGATAAGCTCCAAAGATCCAGAGATGTTTCCCCCTCCGCCGTATAGAAAGTGTTGAACAAAGGGCAAAACACCTCAAACATCCCACAGCACAGCCCCCGGGATATGGGATACCGGAATCTGGAAGCAAAGACACTGTGATACACTCCTGCTCTGATTAGCAGGGGGGCATACTCTAGCAGAACAAACTCTGTAAATTCCACTGCCCCCACTCGGAATAGGTGAGCGTCAGTGATCTTGCAGTCTCCAAACCAGCCGGCCGCCGGAAGATATTTAAACTGAATGACCGAGCAATTTAGCACGAAGGGTTCCTCGCGATATCCCCACTTTATAGGCGCCAAGAACATGCCGTAGCCGGGCTTCTCCCTATGAACTCGGCCGCTGACATTATCCCACCGGGCTGGTGTGAATTCAGGTGCCCGGATCAGCATTTTCTTCTCGGGTTCTAGCTCCGATATTCCAAGGACTGCACCCCAGTCCCACTTCTCTCCGGGAAGATAAATGGCCTGGCCACGATATACTGAGTCCTTCAGGCTATCCCGCTCAGCAAGAATGGCAGCTTCGACTGCACGAGCTATCCGGTAGTCTCGCATGCCGCCCACTGTAAAGGTCCGTATGAACGGCATCAGATGTCGGTCCTTCGGAAAGTCTGGCCGATAGTTACTATCCCGCCTGAAGCATGTCTCGGTCACCGTGGAATATACTCGGGCCGTCTGCACTGTGTCAGTTTCAGAATCAGATGATTCGTCAACTGAAGCTATTTTATCATATCCATAATCCAAGCTGTGCACGTTCAACCAATTCACTCTTGCCCGAGATATGTCTGGCTGGGCCGTTGAGCTAGCTCCAACAACTCCAGAGGATGTAGCAGCAGAGGCAGAAGCCATGGCTATGTCTGTAAACAAAAGAAGAAATGTGGATTAAAAAGGCAGTCTTATAAGGATTGCAACATGATATTCTATGGAAATTTCGGCAGCATATCCCCTTATTCGGGATCTGCCCAAAAAGAATAGGGAGTCACCAACCAAGAGGGGGTGATCCCGGAAGCAAAGGGATCGAATCCCAAAAATACGTCACCCAGACGGAAGACTCGCGGCGACGGCCGAGAGGGCGAAGGCTACTCGCGCCGAAGAAAGGAAATGAGAGAAAGAGACTGAAGAGAGAGAGAGACAGGTGGAGAATGAAGGAAAAATGGGCGATCGGCGCCCTAAATAGGGCCCAGGCGACTGAGGTCTCGGCGCGGCAAAATGCGCGCCGAGAACCTCTCGGCCGAGAGCCCCCCCGGCGGCCATAAGGCGCGCCGAGAAGCCCCAGGCCGAGAGGCCCCCGCGCCGAGAAGCCCCCAGGCCGAGACCCTCTTGCCAGGGCGCGCCGATAAGGCCCCCGCGCCGAGAAGCCCCCAGGCCGATGACACCCCGGGCCGAGACCCTCTTGCCAGGGCGCGTCGAGAAGGGCCAGGCCGAGAGCCCAGGCCCCAGGCCGATGACACCCCGCGCCGAGAAGCCCCCCAGGCCGATAACATCCCAGGCCGAGACACCCGCGCCGAGAAGCTTCGCGCCAGGAGGTACTACAGGCCGAAAAGCCCCAAATGCTGAAAATGATGACAAAAGTTATGAAGAGGAGAAACATCGATGTGCAGAATACTGTTACAGCAAGATGATCAGGTCTGAGGACTGAATTGAAGACAAATTGAGGAAGATACCCTCGAATAGTGAAGGATACCTGCAACCCCCGTGGCGCTTATTCTGCGCTTACGCCGCCTGCAGGTGGGGGGCATTTGTTGACACCGGGAAAATGATTAGGGGTGGAAGCATGATTGAAAAGAAGATCTGACCAACAGCGGAAGACTGAGGCTGATGTCCGAGCTCGTCGCCATTCGAGTGACGATATTGATAAGATAGAACCCTGTCTACGGACTGATAAAACCCTGTCTACGGACTGATAAATCCCTGTCTACGGACTGATATAACCCTGTCTACGGACTGATAAAACCCTGTCTACGGACTGATAGAACCCTATCTACGGACTGATAAATCCCTGTCTACGGACTGATAGAACCCTGTCTACGGACTGATAAAACCCTGTCTACGGACTGATAAATCCCTGTCTACGGACTGATAAATCCCTATCTACGGACTGATAGAACCCTGTCTACGGACTGATAAAACCCTGTCTACGGACTGATAAATCCCTGTCTACGGACTGATATAACCCTGTCTACGGACTGATAAAACCCTGTCTACGGACTGATAGAACCCTGTCTACGGACTGATAAATCCCTGTCTACGGACTGATAGAACCCTATCTACGGACTGATAAAACCCTGTCTACGGACTGATAAATCCCTGTCTACGGACTGATAAATCCCTGTCTACGGACTGATAGAACCCTGTCTGCGGATTGATGAAAATTGCAATCGTGACGTCAATACAAGATATTTCAGAAATGATAGACCATTTGGGATGATGATACGTTTGAAGAAACTCTAAGTGGGCCTATATGAAGACGGCGCCCAAAGCCCATGTCGAGGCCTGGATATGGCGTCGAGAAATCAAGGTTGAGCGCGCCGTGAAGATCCCTGCCGAGAAGGAAGAGGAAAGGGGCTATAAAAACCCCTCCCTTCGGTAGAGATAAGAGGGGGGGATAACATCGGAGAAAAAAAAAAGCTGAAAAAAAGAAAAAAAGAGAGAAAGCCAGATAGAAAAAGGGGATCGTTCTGAGAGAAAGAGCCACCCCTCCCCTTTCGATCAACAGAGAGGAAATAGAAGAGAAGAAGAAGGAGAGCTCAAGGTGGGCACCGGGGAGGGAGAGGAGTCAATGCTCCTCCCTCCCCTCCATGTTTTCTTTCTTTCTTTATCTGATGTAATATGGCGAGTTCCATCTCGATCTAGCAACTGTAGCCGGAGTTCCGACCTTGATTTTAGATTTCTGCTTTACATTTTGTCTTCCATGGTCGGTGTAATCTCTTTTATATGCAATGCAATGAAGCATCAAGATGACCCGTTTGGGTATTGATGGATCAACATACCGATCTACGTCTGTCTGTCTCTCAATGTATACGGCCCTCGTCTGAGAAGAGCATAGATTATTTTCTTTGGGTTTAGAAGCCGATCGCCTGGGTTCGTTCCTTGAAGGGGGACGAGGGCAAGACTCCTAACCCCATCCAATGGGTTACTGAGTCTCGTTCTCTCTTTCCCCCTCCGATCTCGATACCCCCCTTTTATATATATATACATCTATGATCTGGGTTTTCTGAGGAGCCCTCCCCTTTGGCGGTTCAGGAGCCAGAGATATCAGTTTTCTGGTTTCCTGGGCTGCCCATCTCTCATGAATAACGATCTGATCTCAGGCTCTTCATCCTAAACGTTGGATGCTTAGGGTCTGAAGTTATATGGTTGACAGCCCTTCATTCTCCAAGGGTTTAATGTCACTGGATTCTTCTGGAGGGGTCGGAGGGCAGTCATCCCCCGATTCCCCAAAATGACCTGCAACAGAGGGCAAAATCCTCAACAGGATCAGGTGGTAGTCTGATCTCCTCCGTTTGATTCATTCAGCCAAAACCTTGGCACTCTTCTGATAGAAGTCCCCATGAAGTTCCTCCCTTGCACCTCTGGCCCAGCATTTGATTCGAGCCTGAAAATCCCCAGAAAATACCAGAACAGAGCATCGTTCCTGAGCTCTGGAAACCCTGAGATTCTCCTGCGTTTCACCCCCTCGGCGTGCTAGCTTCCCCGCCGAGAACCATAAGGCCGAGACGCTTTCCCCGTCTTTTAGCTAAACGACAACCCAGTTGGTTATCAAACGCTTTCCTCGTGAGGCTACGCATGCAAGGCTCCAGGCGTACAGACTCCCGGTGTGGCCAGGAACACGTCGGGAAGCCCTCTGTCGAGAGCCAGTCCGTCTTCATAACTACCCACACCTTTTGCCCAATATTGAAGCTGCCCCTCTCGGCGCCCCCCTTCCCGGCGCGCCCGTGAGCCCGCCGAGAAGCCCCAGGCCGAGAGGCCTTATCTCCCTTTGGCCAGCCCAAACGACCAGGCCGAGAACCCCCCCTTTGCCTATAGCCCGTTCACCCCTTTTGCCCAAGCTTGCTGCCCCTCTCGGCGCCCCCCCCTTCTCGGCGCGCTCAGGTGCCGGCCGAGAGCCTCCACACCGAGAGGGTCTTCCCCCCTTTCTTTCTGCCGCCGAGAGCTCTTGGCCGAGAGCCTTCCCTCGGCCGCCGAAAACCTCTTTGGCCAGCCCAAACCGCCAGGCCGAGAGCCCCTCTCCATCCATCAAATGCCAGGCCGAGAGCCCCATTTTGTCCAAACCAAAGGCCAAGCCGAGATCCCTTCTTTAGACAGATGAAGCCCACTCAGAGGCCCACCTCTGCACCATTCTTCTATAAACTTCTTAAGCTCCCCTACATCCGTTTAAGGAGATACTCATAGACCATCACTCGTGTCTTAATGAGATACAATAAATGGGGAAGATTTCCCCTACAGCTTTCATCCCGAACCCGGATTTCACCGATGCCTTATGAACCTAAAAGAACCATGTCATTATATGTGTTCTGATGGGTTCCAAGGGAATATTGATCAATAATATGACGGCAAGAGATGTCCCCGGGCCCGGTGCCCATCTTTGTTCGGTCATCGTCCCGGCTCTCCGTGGATGATGACCTATTCTCCCCTGGCATAATCCAGATGGAGGGAACATGCTGCCGAAATTCATATAGTCCCACCAATTGAGCACGGTATTCTCCTATAACCCCGCTGGCCCACAGAGTTATGCCCTTGTGCGATCTCTGATGGCCCTCCAAAGGGGGATATTAATAAGATATCGCACTCGTACCGGGTGTGTTACATCAGGACCGGTCCCCATCCGGATTCCGGGTTATGTCTATATATACATATACCCGATCTTTTGCGGAATCTACCCTGCCGCTGCATGGGTGGTTTCCCATTCCCCACTTGGCATCACCCAAGATGGTGGGAATACGCCGGCGGGTCCCCCCCCGTAATTAATAAACCCCTGTTCTGTTCAAATACGTTTAAACGTCTTGTAAACAGATGAACTTTGTCTCCTTTGAGTATACGGTTTTACCGCTGTCTTCCTCCTACCTCTAGCGTTTAATCAAGGGTTGTCCTCCTTAGGGAGGACGTAATTAACGTCATAGCGTTCAGGGTATGACGGACTACTAGTCCAGACACGATCACTCACAATCGACTGACCAAGTCAGATCGAGCGCACAATAAGAATCGTCACCACGGTGACTGGCACGCCAATAAACCAATAATTAAACGACATAACGAGATAAAAAAAATAATAATATAAACATAAAGATTTCACGTCAAACAGTCTACAAGAGAATGGATCAAGCCAAGGAGGATTTAGAGAAAGTGATGAAAGCTTTCGTAATATGCTTGGCGGGAGCATTACTTTTCCCTTCATCGGAAGACTTCTTAGAAGAAAGCCAATTAAGCGCCATTACTAGCATATGGGAAGGAGAGAGAATAGGACCGGCGGTGCTAGCCTATCTCTATAGCGTGCTCATCTCAGCTTCTATGGGAAGGCCCCTATACGGGTCTATGCTCTTATTTTCTAGTTGGGTGGACCTCCACTTGAAATTTTATCCATGTGAGGAAACCCAAAATGCCTCAAGGATGTATCTAAGGAGCCCACTTCACTATATGACGGGCATATTAGGATTGAGTGAGAGAGTAGTGAATCGAGTGCCAAAGGTAAAGAAGAGAGTGGAATAGAGAGAGCACCTAAAGACCATGCCCCAAAACAAGCTCACATGTGCATCGGGCATCCTTAAGACTCAAGACATTCATGTGCGGCTCTCATCCGGGGTGGTGCTTCGACTCATCGGCGCCACCAAGCTGATCCTCTACAATGCCCATCGGTGCCTACCACAAATTGTCTTACCTCGCCATCACTTTGAGGAAGTGTCACACCTCCCACCTATCAAGAGGCGGGACCTTGACTCCAATGATGATGAAGAAGAAATGAAGACTACCAAGGTGCTATGGAAAGTGGGCAAGCTTCACCATCCTACGGAAAGGATCGAGGAAGACCGAGATCAATGGAAACTCTATGTAATAGCTCTTAGGAAATTGAGGCCTAAAATAGCTCATTAAGCATGTAATGATTCTGTCTTCCTTGATTAAGCCAATAAAAGCTAAGAATGATCAAATCTTTCCAAAATCAATGTTTCTGTTCAAAAATTAGCTCTCTGTAAAAGAACACACCTCTCTGTAAGAAACTGCATCTGACATAGTGGTCTGGATTCCTGAATAGCGTCTGAAGCTCTGCCACTAATTCATTTAAAATTCATTTTCATAAACCAAAGAGATTTTACATCTAATGTCTCCATAAATAGCCATCTATTTAAAATAACACCTCATCAACAGTCGTTGCTTCCTTAAGGCCAAAATCCAAGCCACACATTCTTTATGTCCTTTCATAATTATTACTCTGACAGTTCGGATCCCCAGATTCAAAGAAATAGCGTCCTTTTCGCTACCATAATTCCAGAAACTACGCCTGGTTAAAGAGCCGTTAATCAAAATAATGTGACCTAACCCAAGGCGCTATTCTTTAAAACTAAACCGCCCTCGAACCCTTCCTTGCTTTGATTCCCTTCTCCGCCTCCTCGTCCGTTACACCGCTCATCTTCCTATTCTTCCCCATCGACCCTGTAGCTCTGCTCTCGTGATCATATATTCTGGTCTGCAACTCTCTCCGCCTCCCTCTTTCTCCATGGCCTCCACCAGTGGCAGCGTGCCCAGGAAACGACAACGGGTGATGGCACCCGACGTCGTCCTTATTGATGAGGACGATGTTGGCCAAGCGGCGACGGAAGAGGAAGCTCCTTCCGCGGTGGAGGAAGAAGAAGCACCGGCAATGGAAGAAGCTCTTGCGGTAGAGCACCAAGGCAAAGAAGGAAAGGAGGAAAGCGAGAAGGAAAAAGAAGAAGGACAAGAAGAAGAAGAAGGAGAGGGAGACGGAGGTGACGACAGTGGTGGTGCGGAGGAAGCCCCTCCCACGGCGGATGAACAAGCGGCGGTGGCACCACCGCCTAGGGAGCCTCTACCTCCTCGCCGGCCAATGCGAGGAGGGTTCATGAATCCCTAGTGTGGCAAGGTAAGCCTTGCCACTTCTGCAGCAATTTTTTTGTTTCTTTTTTTTTTGAGTTTCAACGGATACGACGAGGGATGGAGGGAGGTAACAACCGGGGAGTTACAGTGAATAACGACTAGGGTATGGGCGCTCATTAGAAATAGCGACAGAAGAAAAGCCACAGATCAAAAAAACTATTTATATATTTTTATTATTTTTTATTTTTATTTTATTTTTTGATATATAAAAAAAATGTGAAAAGCATGGGAAATAGCGACCCTGACTAGGGCGTGAATTAGAAAAGAGAGACCAACGGCAGAGACGCAAAAAACTTTATAAAAAAGGGAAAAAATAGCAAAATAGAAAACTGAAAGGAAATGACGATGGGGATTATGGTGCTATTTAGGGAAGCAATGACATGGTGAAAGGCGTAGAATCAGAAGCAATGATTGTATCATGGACGCTATTTATTTATTTTATTTTTTTTGTTTTGTTTTTTTGCTCTATATATGATGTTGATGATCAATGACTCTCTTTTTTATGTTGTGTTTTCTCTCTTTTTCTTCTTTTTTTGTTTTTTTTTGTTTTGGTTGCTACCGGGGGTGATAAGGACCCAGATCTCCTGGGCACAGGTGTGGGTGGCTTACCACGGGCTGCCCGACTTCCAGAGGGCCAGAGTGGAGGCGATGGGGTTCGGCCCCATTCTCAGCATCGAGTCGGTGTGACCCGACTCGGTGCTGATCCAGGTGCTGAGGGAGCATTGGGATAGAGTCAGCCAGGCATTCTTAATGCCCTAGGGACATATGGTACCGAGTTTGGAAGATGTGGTGAGGATCACCAGCCTGAGAGTGGACGGCGATGCGGTGAGCGGTGTGACCCTTCCGGATTACGGGGAGCTAGCTAGGAGGCTGCTGGGTGTAGAGACAGTGGCAGACAAAGAGTGTAGATTGATTTTCAGGATCAACATGATGGCTGCCATGGGTTTAGGGGATGCCAGACAGAGATCGAGGGAGTCACTAGAGGAGTATTCGATGAGGATGGTGGAGCAGGCTAGAGTGGCATACTGCCATGACCCAACTCAGTGGGAGCGAGTGGACCCAGACTTGAGGAGATTCCTGCTCCAAATGCTCGAGAGGCTGATTTTACGCACGAAGGGTGATGATATGAACTGTCGATTCCTGGAAATCTTGGAGGATCTGGAGGGAGTGGGTCGGTATGCCTGGGGAGCCACCCTGCTGGCTCACTTAATAACCGACCTATCCATAGGAACAGGTCGCGAGATGATTGTCATTGACTTTGCTCCTTTTCTTTAGGTATGTAGTTATATTCCATTGTTTTAAATGCTTATGAATATTATGCTTATGTTTGCTATGCTAATGATGTGAATGCTGATGCAGGTTTGGAGCCACCTATACATACCCATGGGCCGTTGTAGTGCCCCAAAATTTATATAAATAATTTCTAGATTATTGTAAGAATTTTCTGGAATTTATTAGGCTTAAATTGATTATAAGGCCCAACTATGTTAAAATATTAATCCGGCTTTAATAAATAAAATCCAAAAGGTTTAACGACCAAGCCCATTAAGTTTGGCCCATGTTCTAGAAGGTTATTTAGCTTATTCACGAATTTTAGGATAAATACTCATTTATTAGATAATTATATGCATAAAATAATAAAGAGTTTGAATTTAGTTGAATTCTGCAAACGGTGAATGTAGCGGCCTATCGTGCGACTGCCACAGTCAGGTAACGTGCCAATACACGACCGTTAAACACTGTTAGTTTCGTGAATGGAATAACAAGCAAAAAGATTAGATTTTTACTAGTTTATCTCTTAGGGATCGAGATGGGAGGACTAGTAAATGTGTTAAGGACTCTCAGAAGTCGATCTAAGCCTTAACAAGGACTCTAGAATCGATCTAATCCATAAAAACTTAGCTCAAACCTATAAATAGACCCTAGTTTTGACCTGCACGAACCCTTACATTGGCTCATGTGGAACTAAGGTAAGCAGATAGTATTTCGTGTAAGTTCCTTAGAACTTTTTGTTCCTTATACATAGGATTAATCTTCCTCAAAATTTCGTGCTAGGAGATCAACCACACAAGGAGTTTGAAGCTTCCAAAGTTACTGGTTTGACCATAGCAACCCAGGAATCTGAGCAAAAGTCTACGGAAGATCGGGAGATTAGTACACCAAAATGAGGTAATTAGCCTAAGTGTCTTTAGAACTTTCTGTTTCCCTTAGTATCACCTTCTTACCCTCAAAATTTCACGTCCTTTGGTCAAGAGATTGAGGAGTTAGAGTGATGGGAAGTTGCTAAAAAATTATAGGAAAGGAAGAACTAGGGTGTGGCTTGCAATCACAAATTGGAAGTTGAAAGCTCAGGAAAGAGGTAGGTCATCTCATGAACGACAAGAATAGCATGTTAGGGATAAAAGTCCTCTAGTTCTACTTGATTCTATGCACTATAGTCCATGAATTTCATGTTTTATTAGAATCATACATACATACATACATGTCTTTAGCCTTAAATGAAGATAAAATATTTTCTCTTGTTCATTCATTGCAATCTATGCATCTAGATGGTCTATTCCTCGTTTTATCATGACTAGAGTAGTTAAGTCTTTTCAAAACACGAAATATTTTCAAAAGCATAGTCTTTATCTTTTTACTTTCCTGGCAATAGGACTCTAACGGCCTATAGTTAGACCGTCAAAGGGACGTAACGGCCTTATGATAAGCCGTCACAGTCCCTATTATATTTAAGATTCTATGTTAACTCTGACGGACCATAATCGGAGTGTTACAACACTCTAACGGCTCCACGATAAACTGTCACAGCCCTGTGACGTGCCCATGTTCGACCGTCAGAATAACTGTGTTCTGTCAACCCGAGAAAGAGTTAAAAATAGTCAAGTTTACTTATGAATAAGCTTAGTTATCTATGTTTTGACCTATTTTTCATAACTTTGAGTTTATAAATTGATTCATCTTTGTTTAAAGCACTTTGAATTATTTTAAAGTACATGTTAACTTCATTGCTAAAACTCTATAGTTTTGTATTAAAACATGATTTTTACTGATGTATTGACGGAGTTTTATCATGGTTCTACATTGTTACACATTCTTTCTATCTATAGAGTCAATTCTCTAAGTACATGACATATATTCCGGTATATGACCATTAGTTCACACTTTTGCACTATAAGAACATATTCTTGAACTTGAGGACCTCTCTATTGGATATTCATTCCAATGGATTAGGAAATCTGATTTCAAGGGCTCTGTAATTCTCCGCGAGCCTGGAATTCTCACTAGGATGCCGAGTTGGGTGTCCCTTTAAAGCCCAATTGTTTAGAAAGCACTATCGATGTTTTCTGGTTTTAACTATGTAACGGCCTAATACTAGACCATCAGGCTCATATAACGGTCCAGTATCCAACAATCACATTCACTGAGTCCAATAATTCTTTCTGGATTCAATATATTGTAACGGCCCAATTATAGACCGTCACAATCATGTAACGGCCCATTAATTGATCGTCACAGTTCGTAAGTTATTTAACCCGAGGTTTGACCCAAGGTTTGATATTCCAAAGTTTCTAGATAGATTATTGATGGTCTAGGACTTGTCATATTGTTCACAGATACTGAATCTTAAATTATGAAAGTTAAGAAAGGTACTGTTATGCTGTCGATTTATATTCATGGCATAACCTAGTTTTAATATGTTCATTGAAATTCTTTAAATCAAATAGAAGCATTCTTTCGATAGATTACTTTATCTTGAACCTATCATTTGAAATTGTACATTCTTGGCCATATTGTTTACATGCGTGAAAGTAGCTTGATTTATACTTGAAGATGCGGACCGAGCACTGATTGTGTTCAAGGGCTCTATGCTAGTCCCCTCGACTGATTGTCGGAAACATACTATTATAAATCATATGGTTTGATGTTACTGGCGTCGCATTGCACTGGGAGTACTTTCTCGGTAAATAAGTGAAGATCCACGGCATCGTGAAGTGAAAATCCACGACACGACATATACACGTACATGACTTTCTAGCTTGTTACATGTTATTCCACAGAAATTCAAGAAGTACTTGCTACTAAGTGTAGAGTACATTCTTGATTGATACATGACTTTCTAGTACATTCTTGTTCATGAAAGGCCATGTCATATTCTTGTTACATTCATACTTGTTCATTCTATCTTACATGATCGTCTTGTTACCTTGGTTTAATTGCATGATTGATCGCATTCGCATGATTGTACCTTATTCTTTAGAGTTAAAATACTAATTATTTAAATATTGCTAATCATGTTGATGGGAAGATACCTACTGGGCAAGTGTGCTCATTACCTATTTTCTAATCTTTTCAGGAGATGGAAGTGATACGAATTTGATTCGAGTTATACAAGTAGCGGGTCCGAGAGCGAATGAAAGTCATATCAAAATGAGAGTGAAGACTTTAGAAAGTCAATATTATTTAGATTGAGTATTTGTAATTTCCTTTTTCCTTGAGTCTAGTGGATTATTGAAGGTTGAAAGCTATTGTACTTGGATATTTTGATTATTAATAAATAAAGTTGGAGTTTGATTAAACTATTGTGCAATTACATTCCTATGTGTGATTTTCTGGCGCTCTGATCGTTCTTGCTTGCAAGAGGCTTACCATGTTGACTGTTCGCGCTCCCCGAATTAGCCTTTCGCTGTAAATAAAAGCTCGGGACGTGATAGTTCAGTTGGTATCAGGGCCTAATTCTTAGGACTTAGGGAAAAGAGTCATGTCATAGGTTAAGTCCAAAGTTTAAGGACCCATACCTATGAACTAAGGAAGAAATTTTCTCACCTATGCGAGAACTAGGTAGAGCCCGAGATAAGATAGTTAAATTGTTTTAAGATTAATCTCTTTCTAATTCCATAAGAATTAACAATTTGTTATTTCTCTCAGGAACCTCATTATTACAATGGCACATCGCGTAGACTGGGGTGGCATGCAACAAAAGGTTACCGGCCTTACTCAGGCATTACAAACTATGGCCCAGGCAGGCGTAGGGGCAAGGGCTGGTGACTTGTTTCACAATTTTCAGAGCTTAAACCCTCTGCGGTTCTACGGTTCTTCTAATCCGGATGAGGCAAAAATTTGGATAGATTAGATGAATCACATTTTTGATGTCATCCAATACATGGATCAAGAAAAAGTGCATCTTGTAACCTTCCAAATCAATAAAGATGCACGCATATGGTGGAAATCAGTACCTACACCTCCGGCTGATGCACCTCATACATGGGACACTTTTCTTACTCTATTTCGTGCTAAGTACTTCTCTGAACATGTCTAAGAAAGAAAGGCTACGAAGTTCGCCTCTCTTCATCAGGGAATGATGACAGTCGCAGAGTATGAACTTCAATTCTCCATACTAGCACCTTATGCACCGCATTTAATCAGCACCAATTTATTAAAGGCCAATCGATTTATGGACGGGTTATGACCCCCCTTCATTCAGTAGCTTGGGACCCAAAACAGCCGTACCTATGTGGAGATGGTTCAGCAGGCATATTTATGCGAAAGGACCTTAGAGAAGGTCTAGAAGTTGAAAGGAAAGGGAGAAGAGTCTAGCCAACGATCTGATCGGCGTTATAAGTGTTAGGGTGCTAGGCCCGGATACAGAGGGGGGTGAATGTATCCCTCTAAAAATTATGGCCTAAATTAAAAACTCTAAAGCTCGGATATGCGGAATAGGGACAATGAGCTTTCCGAGATAAGATAATAATCAACCAATTGATCAACCAGTTGGACTGCAACAATGCAGCCACCTGATCAAACTAGAAATGCAGACTGAACAAGACAACCCAAACACACCTAACAAAGTGCAATGCTCAAGGTAACTGCTGATAGGAACAATATAAACAATCCAAGATAACACAGCTAACCAGCATGCATAACCTGTGAATGGGAGGTAGGAGGCAGGGAACGAACGCACAAAACAAACCACTGCACAGTAGATTTTTAGGTGGTTCGGTCCAGCAGACCTACATCCACCCCACACTCAACCCGAGTGTGGCTTTCACTAGCTCACGCTAGAAACAGCAGACTCAGTCTGCAACAGGTGCTGCCACACAGCTTGACCAGGGGAACAACCTCCCCTCTTCCTCCCAACCGGAGGGAACCACTAGTGACACCAGTCACTAGCAAACCAGAGACACACGGTCTCTCTTCCTCCAGACCCGGAGGGAACCCCTGGACTTGAATCCACAAGCCCAGAACCGGAGACAAGTCTCCCTTCCTCCAAATCGGAGGGAACCCCCAAGTAGCTCCCAGCTACTTGCAACTGGAGATCAGATCTCCCTTCCTCCAAACCGGAGGGAACCCGACCTCAGACCAGAGGATCGGAAGTACAGCAGACCAGAAGACAAAGGAAAATAATAAACGAAAATAACTTCAGCAAACAAAAAGCTGAAAAATGAAATGCACAATGTGGCTCTCAACGGAGCTGACTGGCCTGGATTTGATCCACGGTCCAGTGAAGACAGATCTTCAAGCAACTTCTTCCTTCTTCTTCACGAGCTCTCTCGCTCTCTCTCTATCTCTCTTTCTTTCTCTTATGCTCTCCTAATCTTTTTACTCTCTCAATCTCTGCTCCTCTATTCTCTTCGGTTCACACTTCTATCTCTCTCTTTCTCTTCTTCTCTTTTTCTCCTTTTTCTTTTTCCGGATCGAAAGGATTTCTGCTCTTCAGGCTTCTTCTACGATCACCTTCATCTGAGGACGAAGGGTTCCATTTATAGCAGCAACAGCAGGTGGATAGGGCACAGAACGCTTGTGCCTCCCACGCTCGATCCAGAATCTTCCTGCCACGTGCCCTTATCAGATTGGTTTCTCTTATCTCGGATCACGTGCAGCCCAGGAGTGTGGAATGTTCTTCCTCGGACCTGTAATGAGATTAAAACCATTAACACGCTGTATGGCCATAAGAACTGGAACTGCATGAGGTATGTGGACACAACAAGAGGTGCACTAAACAGAGAATGACACGAGATACAGTGGTGACAAAACAAACACGAAGTAGAAAGAAAATAACACGAAGTAGACAAGATTACTACAGTACGAGACAGGGAGAGCATGACATGAGGTCAGATGAAAAAACAGCACGAAGTAAAACGAGAACAACACGAAGTGTCACTGTAACAACACGGAGACACGAATGCAAAATCAACACGAGGACACGAAGACAAAAATAACACGAAGACACGAAGACAAAAACAACACGAAGACACGAAGACAAGGAAAACGACACGAAGTCAGTGAGAATAGCACGAGGTGAAACGACACGGGCTGACAACAACTCAAGGATGAAAACTAGAGATCGACACGAAGTGTGGTTACAAAAATAAAAAGGACACGAGGTCTAGAAAGAGCAACACGAACACGGAAATAACAAAGAATTGACACGGAGTGTGGTCAAGGTGAAAAAGACACGAAGTCTAAAGCGAAAAACCAACACGAAGATAGAATACAAAGAAACGACTCGAAGTGAGATGAGAACAGTATGAAACAAAGAAAACGACACGAAGTACATAAACACAACACGAAGACATAACTACTGAAATAATACGAAAGACACGGACACAACACGAAGACCAAACACAGAGTAACGTGAAGACACACGTGTAAAGCTAATACAAGGTGACAATCAACAAGGAGAACGACACGAAGTGAAACGACACTTGAACCTAGACTGACTTAAAGACCCAGCGAAAAATGACTCGAAGACAGAAATACAAACGCACGGCATGAACTAAGGATGACATGGAGACAACACAGTCACAAGGGCTGCACGAAGTGAAAGACAACACGAAGACAGACGACAACACGGCTATCTCGACACGAGATGAAATGGTGGAAGTAGAAGAACAACTCGAAGACAAAAATGACACGAGCTGAATTAAACACAAAGGTGAAGACAGACACTGACACGAGGTGTGGACACGAAGCAAGAATGACATGAGGTTCAAGGAAACCAACACGAAGATAGAAACAGTACGGACACACGAAGTATTACCTCTTAGCAGCTTTTTTCTTGTAAAGCATGGAAGTCAACACGAAGTGTTGTAAGCTCAGACGACACGAGATCTTTTCGTGTTAGTGAGGGGAAACAACACGAAAACTCAAGTATAGAAACAGCACGAAGAAGATGTACAGTCTGATGTACAGACTTGGAAGAACAGTCCAATGTATAGACTTGCACGAGCGAGCTACAGTGCCAAAGTGTAGACTTCACGCTGTACAGACTTTGTCAGGAAGGACCAATGTATGGACTTGGTGACGAGAAGGCGGTGTGCACACTTATAGCGTTGACGCTACATGAGACACAGGCTGTATAGACTTGGAGTTTAACATGAAAGAAAGCCAGTGTACAGACTTGTTGTCCTCACGGCTGACGACTCCAGTGTATAGACTTGGAGGCCTGAAGGCGATGCGAGTAACAATCCAATGTATGGACTTTGACTCTAAATGAGACTGACAGTGTATACACTTAGCCAATGCAATGCACTGTATGGACTTCCATGAGACGCTCAATGTGCAGACTTACTGCCAATCAATGTATAGACTCTGTAAATGCATATGAAAGCTTTATGCAGTCAGATAACATGTAGCATGACTGAACATCAAATATGTTAATCTAAACTGAGCAACAAGATGACTGAACATTTGATTAACTCACATCAACAATCAATCATCAAAACCACCATCAAAACCACAGGGGCACAACAATCTCCCCCTTTTTGATGATGGCAACACTTTCAATATATTGAGTCATTCTGATGATGTGAGGTATTCTGAAGACTCAAATTATTCTCCTCCTTTGACTTCATCAAAAAGAAAATAATTTGAGAAATTAATGCATGTGTAAAAGTTCAGTCAAATTCTCCCCCTTGCAAGAACATGATTCTCCCCCTTTAATAGTTTCAGCAAAAGCATGAGTTAGAGAAATGCAATACTCCCCCCTGAGTATATGAATGCAAGGTCACAAATGATATGAACATGATTCAGCACGACAAGGAATGCTCCCCCTGAAGAGATGCCAATTTATATGCAAGTGATGCATGACATGGAAGCTCCCCCTCAATAAGTGGACTCTTATGAGATAAATGAGAAAGAGACCACAGGGGCAAACAAGGAGAAGTTCAGGTCATTGAGCCAAGGACATGAGCAGAAGAAATTCAGTTAACAGATTTTTTTCAAGGATGCTCCAAACATAAGAAATTTAGCCAGATTTTCAAAGAGATATCAATCTCATAAATCTAAAGCATAAGTTTTCAAAGTCTTCTATCATAAGGGCTTATGAATGACATTTATTGAACAGCATGGTTTAAACATGATGTATGCAGAGTTTATCAATAAAATTCTGTATTGATATCTAAAACCATGGTTTAATAAAAGTGAACCAAGCCCTCATATTTATCTTGATAAATCTCCCTTTCTCTTACACAATCAAAATTATTGACTTCTTTCGCAATTACATGCATCTCTATTGAAATCAAGCAATTATGAAGTCATATGAATTTGTCTAGGGTTGTAGCAATTTGATTTGAGCATCAATATTCAGATACATCAATTTGTTCAACAATTTTCCATGCTACAAATTTTACAAGCACTCTAGTTCAGTGCACACATTGGAACTAGAGGATATACCTTGATTAGAGGCCACTATCCCTAAGCCCTTAGTGTGACTAACTATCATGCTATATGTGAACAGAGATAGCATTTACACATCATGATGCACTCCAAATCATTTCTTGATGAGTGAGTTGTATTTCTCAGTGTGCATGCCATTGCTCTGCCTGAATTTTCAATAAAATTTATTTTGCAGAGTTGACTAAGACACCTCATGACATAGTCCTTTGGACATGGTTTCTCAGTGATCAAAGTCTTTGCTCTGACAAACAATTACCCTTTAGACAATTCAGACAAATTCCTTTGCTTCAAGTCAATAATAATTTCATGTACTTAACCAATTGAAGCCATGAATTCAATAATGCAGATTTCAGAATTTTCCACAAGACATAGCATGAAACACATGGTTAAGGTTTATTAAACATGCTTCAGATATTTTTGAGAGATTTTAAAGTCAAACTCCATGAACATTAAACTTAAACCACATGAGTTATTTCAGTCATTCTTAAGAATGTATAATAGAATATTCCTAGTTCAAGAGTTTTCAGATTTATGATCGAGATAGCCCATTTAAATCTTCATGAAAGACTGATAGAATTTTGAAGCCAAATGATACCAATTGATAGGAGAATTACCAATTGTTAAGAGAGATTTTTGAAGCACAAAGTTTTCAGAATATGATCAAGGTTTGTCAACAAAATCAATAAGAAAGGATATGCTATGAATTCTGACAAATGTATGCATTTGACAACCTATATGCAATGCATTGACTCCCCCTTACAATATGCATTCAAACTCTCTTTTTGGCATTTTCAATATAAGGGGATTTGCAGTAGAATCATGCATGTTTATGCATTTCTCCCCCTGACTAAATATAGAATGTGCAGAGAGAATTCAATACATGGTTTCATGACGAATGCTCATGATAATCCAACCTGACCTATTTGCATGATGACTCATGGAACCTTAGTAACATACCTAGATCCCTCTTGATAACTATTTAGTTCTCAACCACATGAAGCATGAAGCAATATAATGCATCAATCAGTTGCAAGTGCAAGTCTTCATGCATGAGGATTTAATTGACAGCTCAGATGTTTAATTTAAAACAATTTCAGATTTTCAAGAGCAGACCTAACATCAGGTTGATTAGGACTGAGCAGATCAATTCAGTACTAACAGTTCCAAGATCTTCAGACAGTTTGTTCAGCCTCCCCTTAACCAGTTCCATGTACACTTGGCAAATTAATCCATGGTGATCGTGCATGACAGTGTAGCACCCATACAATTTCAGCAATTGAACTTTTATGAGTGAGCAGGAGAATGCAATTGATATTCATTATGGCAGTGTGTGCATGAGCAGCTCATAAGACAGGTTTAACAGTGCAAGTGACAGAATCTGATACAAGCTCCTAATTGATCAGCTTTAAACATGATATCCAATCATAATAGCAGTGCAAATTATAGAGCAGACTCTAATTACAATTTTCAGAACTGACCTTCAAAGTAGTAACCCGGGGTCTTCTCACTTGAGTGCCTTGGTTTATTTACCCCTTCTTGTTTATTTCTTTCCAAGGCACACCTGCATTAACTGGGTTATTTTGATCCAGCAGGAACCCAAGCGGCCTCGGGTCCTGTATTACCCCCAACATGTGTTCTAGACAAATTTTGTGCATGAAGGTCATCAGATGTCATCAATTTGCAGTTGGACATGGAATGTCCATACTGACCACAATAATAGCAAGAGACAACAGAGTTTTTGTTCCTTTGAGCATGCATGTTAGTATGATCATGAAATCTATTCACATGAAGGTTTTTGTTATCCATATGAACATTTTGTTTTTTATTTCCAGCCAACCATCCTTGATTAGCTTTATGACCTGGCGTTCCATAGTTAAGACATGGAAGTGTTTTTCTTTTAAAGCCATAGTCATTTCTAGCAGCAACATGGGGAGCAGGGAATTTTACAGATTTGGAATGAAAAACCTTTCCCTTTACATGCCAACAGTTTCCTTCTATATGGCCATGCCTCAAGCAGTGAGAGCAGACAATTGAATTTCTTATTTTAGCATTCAAATCAACATGATAAGACTGTGATGTTTTCTTACTTCTAGCACACCAGCATTGTGCAGCAGCATGACCTACTTTTCCACATTCAAGGCAATTAGTTCTTTTATTCAGATGAGCATGATTGTTAGCATGAGAATTTTTGGCTTTTATGTCATCTTGTCTCATTAAATCACATTTATGCATGACATGACCAATTCTATGACAGTAAAAGCATTTAACACTTTTCCTTTTATCAGAAAAACTCTTGACTTGAGAATTTTTAGCAAGCAATCCTTTAAAGATATGTGCATGTGAAGATGAATGAAGGCTATGATTGTCATGCACAGTTTCAGCAGAGATATTCATGGATGAAGTTGAGCATGAACACACATAATTCTGATTTGATTCTTTATCCTTCAGGGTGACAATCTTTTTCTCTTTCCCTTTCACAGTTTTTGATAGAGAGACAATTTCAGATTGCATGGAGGATATTTTCAATTCAGATTTTCTTAACTCTTCCTCACAGATGACAATCTGTTTTTGCAGGACATCATTCAAATTTTTCAATGACTCATTCGTTTCTCTTAAGGATCTGATTGTATTCTTTTGAAAATTATCATCAAATTTGATTTCCTTAACCAGATCCTCTAAAACTGTACATTGATTGCATGAGTCTTCCTTCTGAATACCTTTTTCTTTTTCAATGGTTAACCATTGTTGTCCCATCACTGTGTTCAAGACCATCAGTTTTTTATTTTCATCTTTTAATCTTTCATTTTCTTTTCGACATTCAGCACTGTCACATTTCAGATTATCCATCATGGATTTAAGCACAGTTACATCTTGCATGCTCTTAAGGAGATCAATATCTTTCTCATTCAGACTGTCTTTTAATTCAATAATCTTGTTTAGACAGTTTTGATTCTCAGCTTTTAAAGCAACATTTTGTTCTTTAACATTGTTAACGTCTATCATGCTGACATCATACAAATCTGATAGCTCATCATAAGATAAATCTTCAGGTTCGGGGCTTACCTGAGATGATGAGTCATCCCTTTGATCTTCACTGTGATTGCTTCGATGGGCCAACAAACACTGATCATCTTGCTCTTCATGAATGGCAGCCACTTTATTAAAAATTTCCTCTCCAGATGTGCACTCGAAGACAAATGGAAAAAGGTCAGTATTGACTGCCGCTGACAAAATATTAAGAGCCATGAGATTCTCACGGTTCTTCAGTCTGTCCTCCTTGGACCATTTAGTTTGATCGTAAGACAATTTATGTGGGCCTCTAGACACAAGATTCCATAGATTTGGATCAATGGAATTTAAGTAGACAACAAGGCCGCCTAGCCAATCACAGAAATTAGAACCATCAAATATCACGGATGGAGCCATTTGATCAAGCGATCAGTAAGCGTTCGATTAAGAATCCAAGCAACAGTCGAGCAGAAAAACACCTCACAAGATGGCAGGATCCCCTTCAGATCGTTGGATCTGTTGACCTAGGGAACCTGCTCTGATACCAACTGTTAGGGTGCTAGGCCCGGATACAGAGGGGGGTGAATGTATCCCTCTAAAAATTATGGCCTAAATTAAAAACTCTAAAGCTCGGATATGCGGAATAAGGACAATGAGCTTTCCGAGATAAGATAATAATCAACCAATTGATCAACCAGTTGGACTGCAACAATGCAGCCACCTGATCAAACTAGAAATGTAGACTGAGCAGTACAACCCAAACACACCTAGCAAAGTACAATGCTCAAGGTAACTGCTGATAGGAACAATATAAACAATCCAAGATAACATAGCTAACCAACATGCATAACCTGTGAATGGGAGGTAGGAGGCAGGGAACGAACGCACAAAACAAACCACTGCACAGTAGATGTTTAGGTGGTTTGGTCCAGCAGACCTACATCCACCCCACACTCAACCCGAGTGTGGCTTTCACTAGCTCACGCTAGAAACAGCAGACTCAGTCTGCAACAGGTGCTGCCACACAGCTTGACCAGGGGAACAACCTCCCCTCTTCCTCCCAACCGGAGGGAACCACTAGTGACACCAGTCACTAGCAAACCAGAGACATACGGTCTCTCTTCCACCAGACCCGGAGGGAACCCCTGGACTTGAATCCACAAGCCCAGAACCGGAGACAAGTCTCCCTTCCTCCAAACCGGAGGGAACCCACAAGTAGCTCCCAGCTACTTGCAACTGGAGATCAGATCTCCCTTCCTCCAAACCGGAGGGAACCCGACCTCAGACCAGAGGATCGGAAGTACAGCAGACCAGAAGACAAAGGAAAACAATAAACGAAAATAACTTCAGCAAACAGAAAGCTGAAAAATGAAATGCACAATGTGGCTCTCAACGGAGCTGACTGGCCTGGATTTTATCCACGGTCCAGTGAAGACAGATCTTCAAGCAACTTCTTCCTTCTTCTTCACGAGCTCTCTCGCTCTCTCTCTATCTCTCTTTCTTTCTCTTATGCTCTCCTAATCTTTTTACTCTCTCAATCTCTGCTCCTCTATTCTCTTCGGTTCACACTTCTATCTCTCTCTTTCTCTTCTTCTCCTTCTGCTCTTCTTCTCTTTTTCTCCTTTTTCTTTTTCCGGATCAAAAGGATTTCTGCTCTTCAGGCTTCTTCTACGATCACCTTCATCTGAGGACGAAGGGTTCCATTTATAGCAGCAACAGCAGGTGGATAGGGCACAGAACGTGTGTGCCTCCTACGCTCGATCCAGAATCTTCCTGCCACGTGCCCTTATCAGATTGGTTTCTCTTATCTCGGATCACGTGCAGCCCAGGAGTGTGGAATGTTCTTCCTCGGACCTGTAATGAGATTAAAACCATTAACACGCTGTATGGCCATAAGAACTGGAACTGCATGAGGTATGTGGACACGACAAGAGGTGCACTAAACAGAGAACGACACGAGATACAGTGGTGACAAAACAAACACGAAGTAGAAAGAAAATAACACGAAGTAGACAAGATTACTACAGTACGAGACAGGGAGAGCATGACACGAGGTCAGATGAAAAAATAGCACGAAGTAAAATGAGAACGACACGAAGTGTCACTGTAACAACACGGAGACACGAATGCAAAATCAACACGAGGACACGAAGACAAAAACAACACGAAGACACGAAGACAAAAACAACACGAAGACACGAAGACAAGGAAAACGACACGAAGTCAGTGAGAACAGCACGAGGTGAAACGACATGGGCTGACAACAACTCAAGGACGAAAACTAGAGATCGACACGAAGTGTGGTTACAAAAATAAAAAGGACACGAGGTCTAGAAAGAGCAACACGAACACGGAAATAACAAAGAATTGACACGGAGTGTGGTCAAGGTGAAAAAGACACGAAGTCTAAAGCGAAAAACCAACACGAAGATAGAATACAAAGAAACGACTCGAAGTGAGATGAGAATAGTATGAAACAAAGAAAACGACACGAAGTACATAAACACAACACGAAGACATAACTACTGAAATAATACGAAAGACACGGACACAACATGAAGACCAAACATAGAGTAACGTGAAGACACACGTGTAAAGCTAATACAAGGTGACAATCAACAAGGAGAACGACAAGAAGTGAAACGACACTTGAACCTAGACCGACTTAAAGACCCAGCGAAAAATGACTCGAAGACAGAAATACAAACGCACGACATGAACTAAGGATGACATGGAGACAACACAGTCACAAGGGCTGCACGAAGTGAAAGACAACACGAAGACAGACGACAACACGGCTATCTCGACACGAGATGAAATGGTGGAAGTAGAAGAACAACTCGAAGACAAAAACGACACGAGCTGAATTAAACACAAAGGCGAAGATAGACACTGACACGAGGTGTGGACACGAAGCAAGAATGACATGAGGTTCAAGGAAACCAACACGAAGACAGAAACAGTACGGACACACGAAGTATTACCTCTTAGCAGCTTTTTTCTTGTAAAGCATGGAAGTCAACACGAAGTGTTGTAAGCTCAGACGACACGAGATCTTTTCGTGTTAGTGAGGGGAAACAACACGAAAACTCAAGTACAGAAACAGCACGAAGAAGATGTACAGTCTGATGTACAGACTTGGAAGAACAGTCCAATGTATAGACTTGCACGAGCGAGCTACAGTGCCAAAGTGTAGACTTCACGCTGTACAGACTTTGTCAGGAAGGACCAATGTATGGACTTGGTGACGAGAAGGTGGTGTGCACACTTATAGCGTTGACGCTACATGAGACACAGGCTGTATAGACTTGGAGTTTAACATGAAAGAAAGCCAGTGTACAGACTTGTTGTCCTCACGGCTGATGACTCCAGTGTATAGACTTGGACGCCTGAAGGTGATGCGAGTAACAATCCAATGTATGGACTTTGACTCTAAATGAGACTGACAGTGTATACACTTAGCCAATGCAATGCACTGTATGGACTTCCATGAGACGCTCAATGTGCAGACTTACTGCCAATCAATGTATAGACTCTGTAAATGCATATGAAAGCTTTATGCAGTCAGATAACATGTAGCATGACTGAACATCAAATATGTTAATCTAAACTGAGCAGCAAGATGACTGAACATTTGATTAACTCACATCAACAATCAATCATCAAAACCATCATCAAAACCACAGGGGCACAACAATAAGAAGGAGAAATTCAGCATCACGGAACCTTACAAAAGTCATGATAGTAAGAAAAGATCCAGGAGCGGGAACGGTGGAAGTTCCCAGAAGCACAAGAAAGCCAAAGAGGAGAAGGAGTAAGTCATAGCGGCTTGCACATTTTGTAAGAAGTTCGGCCATTCAGCTGAAGAATGTTGGAAACACCTTGGTGCGTGTCTACGTTGTGGAAGTAGGGAGCATCGTATGCCAGATTGCCCCCTTATGAAGGATCAATCATCTGGTGGAGGACGTAAGAGACAAGCTCGTCGCAATACTATTCTAGAAGAAGAAGAAGCACCCAAGGATGGTGGACTTATGGAAGGTACCCATCAAATTTGTTCCCGTCCCGCATTTGTGCTATTTGATACTGGTGCCTCTCATTCTTATATCTCCACTACTTTTGCAAAAATATTAACAATTACATCAGTTCCCTTACCTTTAGATCTTACTATTACTACACCTTTAGGTTCTGGAATAAAACTTACCAAGTATTATCCTGATAGTGTGGTAATAGTGGAAAATCACAATCTCCCTGCAAATTTAGTATGCCTTGACATGAAAGGTTATGATGCCATTTTTGGGGTAGATTGGCTTATAGTGCATGATACTGATATTAATTATCGAAATAAGATTATATCCTTTTGAAAACTTGGTCTTCCAAGATTGTCTTTCCTTGGCATCAAGTATAGGAAACATCCTACAATCATATCCTCTCTTCACACTTGCAAACTTATCTCGCGAGGATGTGAAGCTTTTCTTACTTCTGTCATTGTTACCGAGTCCAAGGAAATCATCATAGCAGACATCACTATTGTAAATGAGTTCCCATCCGAATTACCTAGTTTACCACCCGAGAGGGAAGTAAACTTCACCATCGAACTCATTCCAGGAGCAGCACCTGTTTCTATATCCCCTTACACGATGTCACCCATGGAACTTAAGGAACTAAAAAGGTAGTTACAGGAACTACTAGACAAAGGTTTCATCAGACCTAGCACATCCCCCAGGGGTGCGCCCGTTCCTTTTGTCAAGAAGAAGTATGGCTCTCTAAAGCTATCCATCGACTACCGGTGACTGAATCAACTCACAATCAAAAACAAGTATCCATTGCCGCGTATTGATGAGCTCTTCGATCAACTTTCGGGAGCAGATTATTTCTCCAAGATAGACCTCAGGTCAGGTTATCATCAGCTTAGACTTAAAGAAGAAGACATTTATAAATTGGCTTTTCGAAGTCGTTATGGCCACTATGAATTCATGGTAATGCCATTTGGATTAATAAATGCCCCAGCAGCATTTATGCAACTTATGAACAATATTTTCCATCTATATCTGGACCAATTCATCATTGTCTTCATTGATGACATCCTAGTATATTCCAAGACAAAAGAGGAACATGAAGAACATCTGAGGATAGCTTTGCAAAAACTTAGAGAACATAAACTTTATGCCAAGCTTAACAACTGTGAATTCTGGCTCAAAAAGTTTCATTCCTAGGCCACATTATTTCAAAAGAACGTATCTGATGAGGGCATCCCTTGCCCCCTCCACATTTTCTCCGGACTCGGATTGTTCGTCGGCAAGCGCCATTATGTTAGTCATGTATTTTTGAGTCTAGTCATGTAATCTTCACATTTTCTTTAAGTCAATATCATGTAATTTTCCCTTTATTTGAGTCATGTACCTAGGTTGTTTTGTCATTTTCTTAAGTATTGAGTTATTATGTTTGTTTGATAGGTTAATGGGCCCAATTCATTGGGCTAGGCCCAGTGGCGCCCCTCCCTTAGACTGTTTGGTCATTAGTTAGTTTGTCAGGGTCAGTTTGGTCTTAGGAAAAGTGTGGAGTCTATAAATAGCCCCACCCCTCTCTCATTTGTAACAACTTTTGAAGAATCATTTGAATAGAAAAATTCTCTAGTCTTACTCCTCTCTACCAAATCTCTCTTCTCTCTCTCACTCATTATCTCTCTCTCTCTCTCCCTAAGAGAAGTTCGCCCCCCTACTCTCTCCTCCCCCCTCCTAATTACTTCTAATCTCCACCTACCTCCTTTAATAACCCCACAACTTCCCACACCTTCCTTTACTCCCCATCTAGTCCCAATAATCCTCCACCAATCTAAGCCCTACTTCCCAACCACCACCTACCCCATTCACTTCCCTAGGCATCCCTTCCTCTCCCCAAGGCTGAAGGAGCCCTCCCCTAGGCCATTTTTAAATCTCCCTCCATTAGGGTAGTGACTCTTCACCTCCCCCATCTCCCTCTCCCAGCCAAATTCGCCCCCACCTTCCCTCCCACTCACCCTCTCTCTTGTGCACACCAACTCCCCATCTCCACCTCTAGCAGTCTAGCCCCCCTCTCTCCTTCCACCACTGCCACTCCTGACCTCCTGGAGCCCTAGCCACGTCCTCCCCCTCTCCCTAAACCTTCAGCCATCATTCACAAGCCTTGTTAACCCCCTTCCACTCCCTTTATTCTTGCTAGTTTGCAGTTTTAGATAGCAGGTCGTAGGCAGCAGAGTTGGGTCCTGAAGATTGCATCAGGTCTGGCCGCTCCCTGATCCTCCAGGTGTCAAGGCCTACATCTCTGGAAAGGTCGTATAGAGAGCTTTCAAGGTGAGGTGGTCTCGCCGGCTTCCGAGGTCGGAGCTGTCCGCAGGAGCTGATCTCCCTCGACTGCGCAGAAGACCCCAAGCAGAGAACCAGAGCAAGATTGGAAGCCCGACCACGTCGAACATTTTGGGATTAAGATCAAGTGTTCTTCAGAAAAGTTCTTTCCTATCAAGTCCTATTTCATCCTAAAGAAGCAGAGCTGCATTTGGACATCGGCATCTCAAGTTACAAATTTTCTACTCCAAGTGTGTCAGGTCAGTTTACAGGAGCCAGAACCGACACCCATCTACTCATCTGATCGTCCCGGTCTTCTCCGACATCTGCCGATGTCTCCGTCAGTGCTGAAAAAAATAAGACTCGGCTACGGTTGCAACGGTTCAGGTCTCGCCTCAATCAGAGCTCTTTAGAGATCGTGGCACCCTCTGCAACCAGCCACATTGATCTGCACCAGACAGAGGCAGAATCAATCAGTCCGGTCCCAGACTCTGCCACGGACAGATCATGAAGGCTCTGAGCACCATTTTTGGAGGGGAGAAACTACTTCCATCTAGCTGCCACCTCCAAGAAGAAGGGACTCAATCGGCCCCTGGAACCCTCTGTTCCAATTTTCTTCGTCGGAGAGGGCAGACTGCCCCCTGTGGTCCCAGGTTAGACCAGTCTTCATTTCTCCGGTCACCCTTCTCTCCACCGACATCGGATTGCATCTCCGTCAACTCCTGCTGGAAGCTACTCTGACCACGATCGCGTCACCGCCAGTTTCATTCCAATCGGAGTCCGGGAGAGCCCACAGTGACTTCTGCAACCTACTGCTTCAGCCCGATACCTGCCAGAGACCAGACGCTGGTGCCCTGTTCCAGTCGCCTGTGCGGTCAGCCCTGAGACTCAAAGCTTCCCCAAAAATTCAAGCTTCATCCCCTTTCAGCTGGGAAACTTTTGGCATTGGTCTCGTCAAGATCCGAGTTCCGTGGAATCCGTGGCAGCACCGTCTCCGACTGTCTATCCAGCGAACCTGAAGCGAGGCAGAACCGGTGGAGCTCGAGAGGTCAAGTTTCATTGCGTAATCCCCACCGCGCTTGGCCGGCTGAAGGCCCCTCCCTGCGTGGAGGTAGTTTTGGATGTAATTAACTTAATCCCCACCCCAAGATCATCCCTCCTGCGAGAGGCGTAGTGTTGTACATCTTTGTATTTTCAGGTCAAGCTACATCGCCGCGGCGATAGGGTGTATACCCTCGCCTCCTGGCTCACCCTCGTCTCCGGTCGGAGTCGGCATCTTCACGCCGGCTAGGTGAGCCTCGGTCCCTCTCTTGCCTGGTTTAATCACTTGCTTAGCTTAGTATTATTGCTAGTGCTTTGTTGGACGGAGAGTGAGAGCTCGGCCCAAATTGCTAGCACCGTGAGTGACCACCGCGGGCAAGTTGAGAGTGAAACCACTTAACCCACACCCTTGGTGTGCTGGCCGCCCATGATTTGGGCATCCTAGGCCCACTTGGGGTTCTCCCTAAGCTAGCCAACCCTTAGAGCCTCAAGGTCCCGCCTCGGACCCTCTCCGACATCGCCTAGTTGCCAACGGGCACTAGTGTGCGCCATACGGGTGAGCTCGCTAGTGTGAGTCCGCTACTCAAACTTGAATGCTTGCAAATAGGTCCATTGGTATATATCTGGACCAATTCATCATTGTCTTCATTGATGACATCCTAGTATATTCCAAGATAAAAGAGGAACATGAAGAACATCTGAGGATAGCTTTGCAAAAACTTAGAGAACATAAACTTTATGCCAAGCTTAACAACTGTGAATTCTGGCTCAAGGAAGTTTCATTCCTAGGCCACATTATTTCAAAAGAACGTATCGCTGTGGATCCTTCTAAAGTAGAAGCTGTCAGAAACTGGAGCCGGCCAATGACTGTATCAGAAGTAAGGTGCTTTCTTGGTCTAGCTGGCTATTATAGAAGATTCATTAAGGACTTCTAAAAAATTGTTGTTCTTTTAACTAGACTCACAAGAGAAGAAAATCATTTTGTCTGGTCAAAGGAATGTGAAAAGAGTTTTCAAACTCTTAAGAACTATCTTACTACAGCTCCTATTCTATCACTACCGGTGGAAGGTGGTGGATTTGAAGTATATACAGATGCGTCTGGCATTGGCTTAGGGTGCGTCCTCGTGCAGAAAGGAAAGGTAATCTGTTATTCTTCAAGACAATTGAAACGTCATGAGGAAAATTATCCCGTGCATGATTTAGAACTAGAAGTTGTTATTTTTGCCTTAAAATTTTGACGCCATTATCTCTATGGATAGAAATTCATGGTCTACTCAGACCACAAAAGCTTGAAATACTTATTCTCTCAAAAGAAATTAAATATGAGACAAAGGAGATGGTTAGAATATCTCAAAGATTTTGATTTTGCTATTCAATACCATCCTGGCAAGGCTAATGTAGTAGCAGATGCACTCAGCAGAAAACCAATGGGAAAGTTATCAAGTCTCATGATTAGTATGACTAATCTTATTCCTCAATTCGCTCAGTTGAACTTAGATATTGACATGAAGGAAGAAGATTATTTCATCGCTAATATTCAAGCTCAACCTACAAGAATAGAAGATCTAGTCAAGCTGCAAAATGATGATCCCGTATTACTGGAGATTAAAGTCAGCATAGAGCAAAGACCGAATTTTTCTATTTGCAATGACGGAAGATTACAATTTAAGGGCCGAATATGTGTACCATATCATGAGGATATGAAGAAACTAATCCTAGATGAAGCATATAAATCCAAGTACACCATTCATCCAGGTGGTACAAAAATGTATCAAGATCTCAAAAGAAATTTCTGGTGGCCCAATATGAAGAGGGAAATAGCTGATTTCGTGTCTCGCTATCTCACTTGTCAACAAGTAAAGGCAGAGCATTTTCGACCCATAGGTAAATTACATCCCTTAGATATTTCAGCATGGAAATGGGAAAGTATAGGAATTGATTTCATTATGGGTTTACCAAAGACAAGAGGTGGACATGAGAGTATATGGGTAATCATAGACCGGTTGATAAAATCTGCACATTTCTTACCAATCAAAAGTCGATGGTCTGTGGATATTCTAGCAGCCTTATACATAAAGAAAATTGTCAAGCTACATGGTGTCCCTATCACTATCATATCTGATAGAGATCCTAGATTCACATCATAATTTTGGAAGGGTCTACAACATTCCCTAGGGACCCTGACTAAATTTTAGCATGACATTCCATCCGCAAACTGATGGTCAGATGGAAAGAACAAATCAAGTGGTGGAAGATATGTATAGGGCTTGTGCTATTGACTTCGGAGGAAGTTGGCATGATCACTTGCCTCTGGTGGAATTTGCATATAACAACAGTTATCAGGCCAGCATACAGATGGCACCTTTTGAAGCTTTATATGGAAAAAGCTGTAGATCACCGATATGTTGGAATGAAATAGGGGAAAGGTAAATTCTAGGCCCCGATATTATCAGGGATTCTTCAGAGAAAATTAATCTCATTCGAGAAAGATTGCAGATTGCTCAAGATAGGCAAAAATCTTATGCTGATAATCAAATGCGCGACTTGGAGTTTTAAGTAGGAGATCATGTGTATCTGAAGGTTTCTTCGGGTCATGGTATTCGAAGATTTGGCATCAAAGGCAAGCTAACTCCAAGATTCATTGGCCCATTTGAAATTCTTGAAAGGGTCGGTGAAGCGGCTTATAGATTAGCTTTACCTCCACAATTAACAGGAGTTCATGATGTATTTCACGTCTCTATGCTGAAAAGATATGTATATGATCCTTACCATGTTATCACTTATGATAATTTGGAGATTCAGAAGGATATGACGTACGAGCAAAGACCTATAAAGATTCTAGAATGGGGAGTACGTCAACTAAGGAATAAAGCTATTCCTATGGTCAAAATTCAATGGAAGAAATCATGGCCATCCGAAGCAACTTGAGAAATTAAAGAAGCTATGCCAAAAATATTCCCATAATTATTCAACTGTAAGTACACTCTCTATATAATCCATGTATTGAATTTGGGGACCAAATTCTTCTAACTGGGGGAGGGTGTAGTGTCCCAAAATTTATATAAATAATTTTTTGATTATTGTAAGAATTTTTTGGAATTTATTAGGCCTAAATTGATTATAAGGCCCAACTATGTTAAAATATTAATCCGACTTTGATAAATAAAACCCAAAAGGTTTAAGGACCAAGCACATTAAGGTTGTCCCATGTTCTAGAAGGTCATTTAGCTTATTCACGAATTTTAAGCATAAATACTCATTTATTAGATAATTATGTGGATAAAATAATAAAGCGTTTGAATTTAGTTGAATTCCATAAGCAGTGAATGTAGCGGTCTATCGTGCGACCGCCACAGTCACGTAACGCGCCAATACACGACAGTTAAACGCTGTCAGTTCCGTGAATGGAAGAACAAGCAAAAAGATTAGATTTTTACTAGTTTATCTCTTAGGGATCGAGATAGGAGGACTAGTAAATGTGTTAAGGACCCTCAAAAGTCGATCTAAGCCTTAACAAGTACTCTAGAATCGTTCTAATCCATAAAACCTTAGCTAAAACCAATAAATAGACCCTAGTTTTGACATGCGCGAACCCTTACATTGGCTCATGTGGAACTCAGGTAAGCAGATAGTATTTCGAGTAAGTTCCTTAGAACTTTTTGTTCCTCATACACAGGACTAATCTTCCTCAAAATTTCATACTAGGAGATCAACCACACAAGGAGTTTGAAGCTTCCAAAGTTACTGGTTAGACCATAACAATCCAGGAATCTGAGCGAAAGTCTACTGAAGATCGGGAGATTAGTACACCAAAATGAGGTAATTAGCCTAAGTGTCTTTAGAACTTTCTGTTTCCCTTAGTTTCACCTTCTTACCCTCAAAATTTCATGTCCTTTGGTCAAGAGATTGAGGAGTTAGAGTGACGTGAAGTTGCTGAAAAATTATAGGAAAGGGAGAACTAGGGCGTGGCTTGCAATCACAAATTGGAAGTTGAAAGCCCAGGAAAGAGGTAGGTCATCTCGTGAATGGGAAGAATAGCATGTTAGGGATAAAAGTCCTCTAGTTCTACTTGATTCTATGCACTATAGTCCATGAATTTCATGTTTTATTAGAATCATACATACATACATGTCTTTAGCCTTAAATGAAGATAAAATATTTTCTCTTGTTCATTCATTGCAATCTATGCATCTAGATGGTCTATTCCTCATTTTATCATAACTAGAGTAGTTAAGTCTTTTCGAAACACGACATGTTTTCAAAAGCATAGTCTTTATCTTTTTACTTTCCTAACAACATGACTTTAACGGCCTATAGTTAGACCGTTAGAGGGACGTAACAGCCTTACGATAAGCCATCACACTCCCTGTTATACTTAAGATTCTCTGTTAACTCTGACGGACCATAACCGGAGTGTTACAACACTCTAACGGCTCCACAATAAACCGTCACAGCCCTGTGACGCGCCCATGTTCGACCGTCAGAATAATTGTGTTCTGTCAACCTGAGACAAAGTTAAAAATAGTCAAGTTTACTTATGAATAAGCCTAGTTATCTAAGTTTTGACGTATTTTTCATAACTTTAAGTTTATAAATTGGTTCATCTATGTTTAAAGCACTTTGAATTATTTAAAAGTACATGTTAACATCATTGCTAAAACTCTATAGTTTTGTATTAAAACATGATTTTTACTGATGTATTGACGGAGTTTTATTATGGTTCCACATTGTTACACATTCTTTCTATCTATAGAGTCAATTCTCTAAGTACATGGCATATATTCTGGTATATGACCATTAGTTCACACTTTTACACTATAGGAACATATTCTTGAACTTGAGGACCTCTCTATTTGATATTCCTTCCAATGGACTAGAAAATCTGGTTTCAAGGCCTCCGTAATTCTCCGTGAGCCTGGGATTCCCACTAGGACGCCGAGTTGGTTGCACCTTTAAAGCCCAATTGTTTGGAAAGCACTATCGATGTTTTCTGGTTTTAACTATGTAACGGCCTAATACTAGACCGCCAGGCTCATATAACGGTCCAGTATACAACCGTTACATTCACTGCGTCCAATTATTCTTTCTGGATTCAATCTATTGTAACGGCCCAATTATAGACCGTCACGATCATGTAACGGCCCCTTAATTGACCGTCACAGTTCGTGAGTTATTTAACCCGAGATTTGACCCAAGGTTTGATATTCCAAAGTTTCTAGATGGATTATTGATGGTCTAGGACTTGTCATATTGTTCAAAGATACTGAATCTTAAATTATGAAAGTTAAGAAAGGTACTGTTATGCTGTAGATTTATATTCATGGCATAACCTAGTTTTAATATGTTCATTGAAATTCTTTAAATCAAATAGAAGCATTCTTTCGATAGATTACTTTATCTTGAACCTATCATTTGAAATTGTACATTCTTGGCCATATTGTTTACATGCGTGAAAGTAGCTTGATTTATACTTGAAGATGCGGACCGAGCACTGATTGTGTTCAAGGGCTCTATGCTAGTCCCCTCGACTGATTGTCGGAAACATACTATTATAAACCATGGGATATGATGCTACTGGTGTCGCATTACGCTAGGATTACTTTCTCAATAAATAAGTGAAGATCCACGACATGGTAAAGTGAAAATCCACGACACGATATATATACGTACATGACTTTCTAGCTTGTTACATGTTATTCCACAGAAATTTAAGAAGTACTTGCTACTAAGTGAAGAATACATTCTTGATTGATACATGACTTTCTAGTACATTCTTGTTCATGAAAGGCCATATCATATTTTTGGTACATTCATACCTGCTCATTCTATCTTACATGATCGTCTTGTTACCTTGGTTTAATCGCAGATTGATCGCATTCGCATGATTGTACCTTATTCTTTAGAACTAAAATGCTAATTACCTAAATATTGTTAATCATGTTGATGCGAAGATACCAACTGGGCAAGTGTGCTCATTACCTATTTTTCAATCTTTTCAAGAGATGGAAGTGATACGAATTCGAATTCGAGTTATACAAGTAGTGGGTCCGAGACCGAATGAAAGTCATATAGAAATGAGAGTAAGGATTTAGGAAAGTCAATATTGTTTAGATCGAGTCTTTGTAATTTCCTTTTTCCTTGAGTCTATTGGATTATTGAAGGTTGAAAGCTATTGTATTTGGATATTTTAATTATTAATGAAATAAAGTTGGAGTTTGATTAAACTATTGTGCAATTGCATTCTTATGTGTGATTGTCTGGCACTCTGATCGTTCTTGCTTGCATGAGGCTTACCATGCCGGCTGTTCGCGTTGCCCAAGTTAGTCTTCAGCTATAAATACAAGCTCGGGGCGTGACAGCCGTGCTGATCCCCGACCGGGAGAGGCTGCTTCTTACCCACTCGCACGACGGTGGCTACCCATCGTGTCCGGAGCACCCCACGCTTACGAGTTACTGGTACTCAGGCGGGAGTTTTGTGACTTCCCCGCTTCACTGGTACATCTAAAACATAATGCAATTTGCTTTATTTCTCGCTTAATCATAATATGATGGCACAATGGTATGCATGCAGGTGGTGTGGAAGCCCTACTAGGGGACGGCCGATGAGGGTCAGCCGTGGGTTGTAGCGGGCCGACCTCCCTTTGGGTGTGACATTTGGGTTCACTACCTAAACGAGATCGAGCCGCTACAACTACGGCTGGAGATGAGGACACTAGGCCTCCACCAGGAGTGGATCGAGGTTGTAGAGCCCCGTGGCATCAGGATGAAGACCCAAGGATGGACGATTGCATGCGATTAGTGACTCTACTTCCCGGAGCAGCACACTGACTGGTAGAGAGGCGGCACTCCATTAGTCTCCCATGCACAGGATAGCTCGGAATATCTTCAGCGCTTTTGGGAGACATACGTTGGCAGTTCTAAGATGAGAGTAGTGGGGGTATGTACGAATGCATGCCTACTATTTTAATGCAATGTCGATTGAAATATGCAGACTGACATGTGATGGATGTAGGATGCTCGAGATGCTAGGGTGATGGACATGCAGGCTTGTCTCCACTGCTTGGAGGCTTAGCTTGCCACTACACGGGCAGACTTGGAGACCTTGGTGATTGCATCTAACTTACATGCTTAATGCTTATGATTATTCCTGAATCCTTGGTGTTCAACCACTAACAGTCTCAATTAATGCAGCGTGCCCAGTAGGGTGCAGCAGTAGGAGGTGCAGGAGGGGCCTCTTGCTCGAGGGCGATAGATTTGACTGGCGAGATCGCTTCCTTGGAGTAGCAACTTACATGAGCAGTGGAGCGGGCCGTGGAATTGGAGCGCGACCTTGCAGTACAGGTAAGTTCAAAATCCATATAAATTCCAATATATCATTATGTTCATAAAAATTGTCGTTATTATAGACTGAGGAGCTTCGAGCCGCGATCACCTATATCGAGGCAGGATAGCGCGACTTGGCTGCATGGGTTAGTTCATAAAAGCAATTTTTATATGCATTATTTACTTCCAAAAATATTCAATGATGCTAATATGATGTGATGTATGCAGGCCACAGAGCTAGCAGAGGCGCGAAGGTAGACAGCACTGGCATGCACTGAGGTCGCAATCCGCGACGAGTGAGTTGCGGAGATAGAGGAGGCACAGAGGCAGCAAGGGGAGTTCCCTCGTGAGGTGACAGAGATGAGGCTCCTCTTGGAGATGGAGAGGAGAGAGCGCGCCTGCGAGAGAGCGGAGCACCTACGGGAGCACACGAAGTGCAAGCGCGAGCTCATGGACCTGAGGACGCAGTTGGCCATCAAACAGGAGCGGCAATGAGCTACAGAGGAGTGACTCCAGAGGGGCCGTTGCTGGGGACATCGAGGCAAGACCATCTGCATTTTTTTTTGCATTTATGTCCTTTCATATTTGTATGTATACCCTTGTGTTATATGGGTACGCAATTGTAAGTCTTAGTGGGTTTATATGTAAAATTCCCGTAGGCCCAAGCAAGGGGACCCTCACCCCTTTCCCATTGGTCCACCTAGACTATGTGGGGCTGGTCAACCATCCTAGGTGGCCATCTAGAAGGTTGGAATGCTAATTGACCATATGGGAGACAAGTGGTTAAAATTTTCCAAGGTAGGCTACCTACCTTTCAACCCCTTTCATCTAGTCAAGGGGGCGCCCCATTCCACTTGGATTATTTTATTTTTTGTGTGTGTTGATCACACTTAATCCCAGCCATCCATTCCCCATCCCTAGATCCAATGGTGGAGATTGGATTTGAAGAGTAGCATATAAATACTTGTATTTTCCATTTGAAAATTAATGAATGATAGAAAAATTGTTGAAAGCCCAAGAGCTTCTTGCGCCCCCAGCTCCTTCCCCTAGTGTTCTTCCTTCTCCAACCCCCAATTCTAGAGTGGATCTCTTCTATCTCCTCCCCCACAATCTCTGAGTTCATCTCCGGTGCCGCCGCCGCCATTCGTGCCGCCAACGAGCTGCCGCGACGCCGATTCTGAAGTGCTGCCAAGGTTCTGTTTTACAGAATAGAGGTCTACTATGAGAATTTCTGCAATCCACTCCGACATATTCATGATCTGAAATTTTCAGAGGTTGTTTTCCACTTGAAACCCCATCTCCACAAAAAATGGCACGCCCAAATTCATTCTTTTCCTATTATCCCATTTTTGGTTTTCAACCCCTTCCAGATCTATCAGCTGTCTGTTCACTGTGACAGTCCGCCTGAGTTTCCCCTATTCGACCCATCTTTTGATTTTACCAGGAACCCCCAATTTTATTTGAGATTCTGTCCACCTTCCCCTATCTCCAATAATTTTTCTTGATGTTTCTTCAGCCCTACAAATATTTTCTAAAATTCGTCCAAGTTCCCAAATCTGTTCTATCTACTTCAGTCCAGATCCGACCCACCTCCAGTATAAAATTTCTAGAAACTTCAATTCTCCATAAAACCTTTCACAAAAAATATCCCCGGACTTCTCTCTTGAACCTACACAACTTTACTGAAGAACCCAACTTCAGATTCGGAGGTCTACCTACCAGTCAATGCCAACTCTCAAGAAAGTTCCCTGCTGATCTGAGATTTTGGCCACTGTACAACAGGAGCTTGGAAATTCGGTCAAGGATAGATCTGGAGCACTCCATTTTTTCTCTCTGGTCCTAGATCGAAGTATTTCGAGTTAGCTTTCCAACAATGCCAGTTTCATGTCGATCCGACATTGGCGCGGATCGCAGCGTCCATTCTCGTCGGAGCGCACGCCTTAAAATAGAACCGGCAGATCCGTGGCCGGTTATTCCAACCGGTGCCAAATGGAGCCGTCCGGCCTCCGGTCGACGCTCCAGCATGCCGCCATCCCAGGGAGCGCTTCCCTAAGCGTCCCCACTATAGCGGTGCCATCGGGTCCCGCACGGCCCCTCCGGCCAGCACGAGGGTCCCACGGTCGCGAGTACGTGTGCTGCCGAAGCTACGCGTGAAGCCAACCGTCAACCCGAAATCGGTCCTCCCAGGGCCACTTGTGTAGCCCTTTACCTCCCTGCGTGGAGTGGACGATATTTCATTACTGTCATTATTGTGTAATATTTATTTCGGAAGTACGAGATCGGCCGGGTCCGTCTTCCCCACGCCCGGTAGCGTGGAGGTATCGTTTTCGCTCCCTTCTGGGCATTTACTTTCTTTCGTATATATATCTTTATGCCGCTGCTAAAGAGCATGTGTAGGGATATCTAGCTCGCTATATAATGTTTATTACCGCTGTTGCGAGAGAGAGAGAGTGACCGTCCCGTGACCCGATCCGGGCACAAAAGAGAGCCGACCACCCTAGCTCATTGCCGGATTCTCAACCATGCACGTCCGACGCTTCCCTCGTTAAGGGACAATCGCAAGCTTGTCATGTCCGTGGTCCGTCCTGCATCAATTTGGTATCAGAGCGAGTTTGAGTCTAGGGTGTCAAAAAAAAGTGTCATTTACGTCTAGTCATTAGTCATTGTCTAAGTTGTGTTTAGGGTCATCATTGTTTTAAAACAAAAAAAAAGTGTCTTTTTGCATTACATCCCAATAACTCGGTATATTGAAAAGGTGTTGTCCGAACGTTAGGCTATGCCTATCGGGAAGGCCGCACACTTGCGCGAGTGATCTTCGGATTGATTAACTCTGCCCCGTACCGAGTCTTGGTGTCTTATCCTTAGTGTGCATGCATCCCAACCTTGCATAGTCGGTCTAGTGTCTTGTCCAAATAGCCCTGCATATCCATTCTTAGAGATCCATTCCCATATTTTGGCAACTATGGCCAACCCATGTCGACCCATCCAAGGTGATAGGTCCGTGTCTAAGTACATTCGGACATATCATACGTATTGGTTGGGATATGGCTTGGGAGAGGAGAGCACCACGACCACATTTCAGTTCCAGAGAGGTTTGCGCCTTCACTTCCAGTTAGAATGTCTTATCCACAATGCATTCTCTCTAGCGCAATCCTATACGGTCGCTATATTGGTCGAACCATTTGAGTCTCACTTTTCTCGGTATGGTACCTTTCGGCAAGCATCTACCTCCCAGCCGCCTATAATATGGCCTTCACCACTCGAGAGAGCTCCAATGTCATCCCCCTCTATTTTCGAATTTGATTCGGAATCCTCTCATTTGGAACCACCAAGGCCCGAGCCACCCGTGTTTCTAACGGGTACGCTTTTCATAGCCGAGCCGCTTCTTAGTTGGCTCAAGGATGGCTTGGTCCCACCTCCCTTCCCACCTATGGACCCCATCCTCCCTTTAGTGCCGGTCAATTCCTTCCATACCACATTTCGATCTAGTCACCATGTTGATACGTTGGACGATCTTCTCATGGGATTAGATTCACAATGGAAGTTGACGCATCTTTTGGCCCAAGGCTTTTACTAACCCACTAGTCGTAGCCTCACTCATCTGGCCTTAGGGTCTATTACCTCCGAGTGCACCGTGGATTGTGTCACCACGGAGGTCCTCTTACTCCTCCCCTTACCGGCCGAGTCTGAATTCATACCCTTTTGTCCAAGGGAGGAATCATACTTCTTACCTACGATCCTCGTCCCACCCGTCACAATGCAAGAAGGTGACTATTCACACCTTCAAAACTTCTACACGTGGGACCGTGACTTGTGGGAACCCACCACAAGGGGTCATACCTTCTTTGATCCCTTTGACCCCTTCCCTAGTGGACCCTTAGACCCTTCATATTCCTTTCACTTCTTCGGGGAAGTCCACTTTCATACCCCTTTCCACGGGTCGGGTCCTCCATACCCACCAAGCCCATCCATGATACACCTACACCCGGCTTTCCTAGCCCTCTCAAGTCTCCCAAATCCAAAGGGTTGTCCATACATGACTGGGTCGTACTCGGACGTTTAGGTGTTCCCCATGCCACCCATCTCCAGTTACATAACATGCATGCATGGCACACGTTCGGGTGTCCTGGTCCGCCGTCACCCATGTACGGGTCGGACTAACACTAGGTTTGTCTCGAGTCATGCATGAGTCAGTTTCTTATTTGTGTGGTTTGCATACGTATGTTAGTGTATGGTGACTCTACATGTGTCTTGTGCAAGCTCGTTGACGGTCTATTATGAGTGAGAGGCGAGTGGACTCGCTTGATGAGTATGGGATCGGTTCTACATCAATACCCGGATCAGTCACCTACAGGGACTCAGCGGTGATTCCTAGTGAGTCTTCGAGCCGCATCCTCCCATTTTAAGTGTGCTCCACCCAGAGTGTCCACCTCTAGCCCATAGCAACTTGTGCATATCGAGTATATATGGAATGAGCAGGTTACGGTCACTTGGAGTGGAGCATACCTGCGTTACTTGGCATGGTAACGGATCCGCCGGAGTACTCGAGCATCCATACCCCTACTCGACGGGGTCAAGTTCCTCCCACCCAAGAAGAATTGATGGGGACATTGAGGCAAGACCGTCTGCATTTTGTTTGCATTTATGTCCTTTCATATTTGTATGTATACCCTTGTGTTATATGGGTACACAATTGTAAGCCTTAGTGGGTTTATATGTAAAATTCCCGTAGACCCAAGCAAGGGGAAGCTCACCCCTTTCCCATTGGTCCACCTAGACCATGTGGGGCTAGTCAACCATCCTAGGTGGCCATCTAGAAGGTTGGAATGCCAATTGACCATATGGGAGACAAGTGGTTAAAATTTTCCAAGGTAGGCTACCTACCTTTCAACCCCTTTCATCTAGTCAAGGGGGCGCCCCATTCCACTTGGATTATTTTATTTTTTTTGTGTGTTGATCACACTTAATCCCAGCCATCCATTCCCCATCCCTAGATCCAATGGTGGAGATTGGATTTGAAGAGTAGCATATAAATACTTGTATTTTCCATTTGAAAATTAATGAATGATAGAAAAATTGTTGAAAGCCCAAGAGCTTCTTGCGCCCCCAGCTCCTTCCCCTAGTGTTCTTCCTTCTCCAACCCCTAATTCTAGAGTGGATCTCTTCTATCTCCTCCCCCTCAATCTCTGAGTTCATCTCCGGTGCCGCCGCCGCCATTCGTGCCGCCAACGAGCCGCCGCGACGCCGATTCTGAAGTGCTGCCAAGGTTCTGTTTCACAGAATAGAGGTCTACTACGAGAATTCCTGCAATTAACTTCGACATCTTCTTGATCGAAGATTTTCAGAGGTTGTTCTCCACTTGAAACCCCATCTCCACAAAAAATTTCACACCCAAATTCCTTCTTTTCCTATTTTCCCATTTTCGGTTTTCAACCCCTTCCAGATCTGTCAGCTGTCTGTTCACTGTGACAGTCCGCCTGAGTTTCCCCTATTCGACCCCTCTTTTGATTTTCCCAGAAACCCCCAATTTTATTGGAGATTCTGTCCACCTTCCTATATCTCCTCGAATTTTCATGATTTTTCTTTAGCCCTCCAAATATTTTCTAAAATTCGTCCAAGTTCCCAAATCTGTTCTATCTGTTTCAGTCCAGATCTGACCCACCTCCAGTATAAAATTTCTAGAAACTTCAATTCTCCACAAAACCTTTCAAAAAAACTATCCCCGATTTTCTCTCTTGAACCTCCACAACTTTGCTGAAGAACCCAACTTCAGATTCGGAGGTCTACCTACCAGTCAACACCAACTCTTAGGAAAGTTCCCTACTGATCTGAGATTTTGGCCACTATACAACAGCAGCTTGGAAATTCGGTCAAGGCCAGATCTGGAGCACTCCATTTTTTCTCTCTGGTCCTAGATCGAAGTATTTCGAGTTAGATTTCCAACGGCTCCCATTTTGTGTCGATCCGACATCGATGCTAATCGCAGCGTCCGTTCTTGCTGGAGCGCGCGCCTGAAAACAGAACCGGCAGATCCGTGGCCGGTTATTCCGACCGGTGCCGAACGGAGCCGCCCGGCCTTCGGTCGACGTTCCAGTGTGCCGCCATCCCAGGGAGCGCTTCCCTAAGCGTCCCCACTATAGCGGTGCCATGGGTCCCACACGGCCCCTCCGGCCAGCACGCGGGTCCCACGGTCGCGAGTACGTGTGCTACCGAAGCTGCGCGTGAAGCCGCCCGTCAACCCGAAATCGGTCCTCCCGGGGCCACTTGTGTAGCCCTTTACCTCCCTACGTGGAGTGGGTGATATTTCATTGCTGTCATTATTGTGTAATATTTATTCCGGGAGTACGAGATCGGCCAGGTCCGTCTTCCCCACGCCCGGTAGCATGGAGGTATCGTTTTGGCTCCCTTCTCGGCATTTGCTTTCTTTCGTATATATATCTTTATGCCGCTGCTACAGAGCATGTGTAGGGATATCTAGCTCGCTATATAATGTTTATTACTGCTGCTGCGAGAGAGAGAGTGACCATCCCGTGACCCGATCCGGGCATAAAAGAGAGCCGACCACCCTAGCTCATTGCCGGTTTCTCAACTGCGCACGTCCAACGCTTCCCTCGTTAAGGGACAATCGCGAGCTTGTCATGTCCGTGGTCCATCCCGCATTAGCCGTGAGCAAGCACGGGCCGCTTGACACTTGAGTGCCTTCGCTACTATAGGCTACTTAGTAGGTTCCTCTACTTGACAGAGGAATGAGGCAGAGGATCAGGCTCGAGCCGTAGGATCGACAGCTTCCCGGGGGTCCATGCTCCCACCGCGGTCTCATCGTCGAGACGATACCGAGGCGGAGAGTAGGTGAGGGGAGAGTGGAGGAGAGAGTTAGAGATACTAGTTGTACCCTTGACATTACATGCTTACATGATTAATGAAAATGAAATGAAAAACATGCTTTTGTTACCTTTGAGGTTACCTGATGCCTGACTATTGTATTCTTTGTGTGTCTCTCCATATGTTTTTGCCCTGTCTCATCCTATGTTACATTCTCAACAAACAGGTTAGTTAATCTGTTCGACTTGGCCCCTTGCCCAATAAGCAAGGGGCATCCTTCGGACCTTGACAGCGGGTCAAGGGGCCAAGCCTTTAATCAACTAAGGCAAATAAAAGGATAACATGGAATGTCACATGCAAGCAAGCAAATAAGAATTGAAAAGATAATCACACATAATGCGAATATGCAAATGATTTTTTTTCTTTTTTTTGTTTTTTCTCTCCTTTTTTTGTTTTGTTTTGTTTTTTTTCTTGTTTGTTTTTTTTATGTTTGTGTTTTTTTTTTGAAGCATAACATGGTACTTAGGTCGCAAAACCCGACTCACTCACTAACTTAAATTCATCAACCATTCTTAAATAACCTAACAAGGGGTCAGCGTGCTTGTAGTTGTGCTTTTGCTCAAAATCTAGCACATGACATCCTCCTAAGTCCGTCTTTGCCATTCTTCAAGCTTATGACATACCTCGGAGTGGGGAATGGAAGAAAATGTTGGGGTAAGTCCACAAGGGGGTCCAAAATATTGGGATAACTTCCCTCTCCTACCCTAATGTCTGTTGGGGTTCAATCTTTGGCTTAGGAAAATTTCGGTGCCCTTTTTACTTTTATTCACGCATGCTTACGACCAGGGTTTTCCCTACGGGGACTTTGCCCTCTTGACATGATTTATTTTGATTTTGATTTTTGTTGCCTTTCTTTTGATAAATAATGACCTGATTGTACTTGGACTTTTATGGCATATTGCTCCCTTTTGGGCCCTAACTTCCGCCTACTAGGGCGGCGAGTACGTTTGATGGTCTGCCCTGGGTCTGACTTCCCCCCTTGTGGACCAAAGAGAAGAGAATGGGTAAAGTCTTTACACTCTTAGTTTGGCTTTTAATTTCCTCGGATTCTACACCGCTAGAGTTCATGTGCTAAGCGTGTTGTGTGTGTATTGACCCAGAGTTAAATCATCGAGACTGAATAATGAATTAGAGATTTTGATCTTTCCGGCTTCGTGACCCACGTACCATGCCATCATCATTTTTTTGTTTTTTTGTTTTTGTTTTTGTTTCTCTTTTGTTTTTGTTCTTTTTTTGTTTTTTCTTTATTTAACTTAAGGGTAGTATTTATTAATATACAATCCATTCCAAGGGTGAGCAAATTCTTCCCCTTCAGCATTAATTAATTTGTAAGCATTGCTAGGATAAGCTTCGTTTATTACAAACGGCCCTTCCCAATTTGGTTGGAATTTCGAACGGGGTCTACCATGTTTTACAAAGATTCTTTTAATTATCATTTCACCAAATTTGAATTTTCTCTCAATTACTTTCTTTTAGTAAAAACGCGAGAGCCTGTTTTGATAGACTCTTGCATGTTCGGCGGTGGCCAGGCATCTCTCATCTAAGAGTTTCAACTGTGCAAGGAGAGATTCACGGCGTTCATCAATAGAGAGCTCCTTGTCCAATTGTACTCTAAGAGAAGGAATAAGGATCTCATAAGAAACTACCGCCTCCATTCCATAAGTAAGGGCAAAAGGGGTTTGCCCAGTAGGGGTTCGGATGGAAGTACGGTAGGCCCATAGGGATTCTACGAGCTTCTCTGGCCAATCCACAATTTATTAGCTTCACATGTTTTCTTGATAATTTTAATCAAAGTTTTATTGGTTGCCTCTGCTTGACCATTGCCATGTGGATAATAAGGAGATGAATGATGCAATATAATATTATACCTGTTTCAGAGGTCCGGAATCTCTTGAGAGATAAATTGTGGCCCATTGTCGGTGACGATGGTACTTGGGATGCCGAATCTTGCGATGATATTTTTCATTATAAATTTACAGATGGTTGACACTTTAATCTCCGCATAGGCTTCCGCTTCCACCCACTTGGTGAAGTACTCTGTGACCGTGAGTATAAATGATTTAAGTTTTGTGAGGAGGTTTGAATCATCAAGAGGTCCAATAATATTGAAAGCCCACATCGAGAAAGGCCATGGGGAGGACATAGGGTGAAGTGAAGAAGTAGGAGAGTGGATTTTGTTGGCGTGTAGTTGGCACTTGACACACCTTCGAACATAGATAGAGCAATCCTCTTCTAGAGTGGGCCAATAAAAGCCTAACCTAAGGATCTTCTTACCTAACATCCGGCTTTTGACATGACCCCCATAAACTCCTGAATGCGCCTCCTCCACAGCCTTCCATGATTCATCATCATCAAGGCACCTGAGGAGAACACCGGTGATACCTCTTCTATAGAGCTCGCCTACAACCAGAGTGTATCTCTGAGCAACTCTTCGAATGGCTTTCTTTTCTTCTGACGTGGCCTCTTCAGGATAAGACTGATCATGACAATATTTAGCAATCTCATAATACCATGGCTTTTCTCATCATCCAACTCTTCTTCTAGATCTAGTAGCATTGATCTCTTTATTTTCAATGATTCCGCCTTCCTTAACCTTCTTAAGCACCTCCTTCTTAACACTAAGGAATGCAGGATCCTTGATAGCAGAAGTCAAATGCTTCTGAATGATAACAGAATGGAAATCTCTTTCGGGAAGGAAAATTAAGGAGGAAGCAAGTGAAGCAAGGGCATCCGCTAGGATGTTCTGATTTTGAGGAACATGGACGAAGATCAGTTTAGTAAATAGCTTGGCATAGGCAGAAGCAAGTTCCTGGTAGGGTTTGAGTTTGGGATCGAGCGTGCGGAATTTGATAAGCACCTGGCAAAGAATAAGCTGACTATCACTTACAATACGTAATTGGGTAACACCAAATTGATGAGAGGCCTCCACTCCAGCTAGAAGAGCTTCATATTCAGCTATATTATTGGTAACAGGGAAGGCGAGCTGAGAGGCGAGTGGAATGGTGATGCCCTCGGGTGTTAAAAGAACAATGCCGATCCCCTTTCCCTTAAAATTCAAAGCTCAATCAAAATGTAATGTCCACATAGGGTCTGAAGGTTGGTTAATGGACATCAGTACCTCATCTGGAAACTCCGAGCGAACAGGATCAAATCGGGGAAGAGGATGATGAGCAAGATGTTCTGCGATGGCATAGCCTTTAATCACATTTTGCTAGATGTAGATGATGTCAAACTGAGAGAGGAAGCTCTGCCATCGTGCCAATCGATCAGTAAGAATAGACTTTTCAAGGAAAAACTTGATGGGATTCATACGAGCAATGAGATGAACCTCATGAGCTAAGAAGTAATTCTTCAATTTCTGAACTACCTAGACTAAAGCTACATAGGTCTTCTCCATAGCTGTATACTTTTGTTCACAGGGGTTAAGGAGCTTAGACAAGTTGTAGACTGCCCTCTCCTTACCTTCTTCATCAACTTGCGCAAGGATAGCGCCTGCTGAGTCATCCAGGACAGAGACATAAAGAACAAGCGGTTTACCTAGAATTGGCGGCCTCAAGACAGGAGGATTTGACATTTGATCCTTTAATCCGTCAAAATCCACTTGACACTTGTCATCCCAATTAAATTTGACCCCTGGATTGGTAAGCTCGTATGTAATACCCCGAGTTATTAAATAATAAAAATTATGTGAAAATTAATAAGAAATTCCTTAAGAAATAGGATAAGTGAAAATTTGACCATTTTTATAAAAATATATAAAAACTTAGAATCTTGTAGAGGATAAAACATTTAACAATAGTGTCTTCTATGACCGGCCAAAATAAAATTCATAAACAAGCCGAATTAACGGATAAGGCCCAAATCACACTTAAACATAATTGGACCTTAAAATGTGAAATTGCAGCCCATTGCCTAATCATTTAGGCTGAGATCAAATCTAAATGAAAGGCTAGGATGAGAGGATCATTTCCCCTCTTAGTTTTCCCCGAAACCCTTACCCTAGAGAGCGAATTTTGGATTAGAAGGTGGTGGCTAACCCTATCTGCACGGTTCGCGCACGTCCAACTTGATTGGACTCTATCTCTGCGAATAGAAGACTCTAGACCTTGTGTGACCTACATAAATGATGCTTAGGAACCCTATTTTCGTATGGGTGTTGTGGCGGCCAACGAGAACTCAGGTGGAGGGAGCATTCCGGCGATCACCGGCAAGGTGTCCTTAGTGCGTCGACATCCCCTCTTCTTCCTTGTTCCTTCATTTAAGGTAGGTTATAACGAGCCAAACCTTAAGTACCCTATATGGTTAGAACCAGCATCGAGGACTCTCTCTTTTGAATGTAAAAGCCCTAAAAGTTGTTTAGTATGCTGTTAGAATTTTAACGTTTAGTGGAAGCATGTTACATCTATGGTTATACCTGTTCCATCTCATTTTAAGTTGGGATTACATGCGCAAATCTTAAACTGTTTATGTTATCTTGTAGAGTTTTTCATGCTCTTTCTTTTAAGTCCAAAAGCCCCAATTTTCATGTGTTGTATTTAGGGAATTTAATCCTTTATTGAAACCCTAGCCAACCCGCAGGAGGCGGGCAGGGCGCATAAGAATTGTAACCATGTTGACTTGTGCGGCCTCGCGATAGACCGCTCATAATGGATGGACCGCCAGTCATTGACCGCCCATATGTTGTACCTGTGATCATTTTTGAGCGACAGATACCTAACCGCCCTTCTCTTTAAGCGGCCTGTTCTAGACCGTGCATGATCCCCAGTGGCACATTACAGACCGTTCAACCCTAGCAGGCCTTCGGGCTAAAGGAGGGATGAACGGCCTATCATGCGACTGCCGAGGTGATTGAGCGGCTCTGACAGAACTGCCCAACCCTTCAGAATTGGTTTGGCATGATTTCTCTTAATAGATTGATAGATAATTTGATAAGCTAACAACCACATGATAATTGGAACATATTGAAGTAAATAAATCTCGAATTTTACTAATTTCTTTCACTTGATCTTGTTTCATCATGGCCTTAGTTATCTCATTATGTAAATTCAAACATGACATCTTAAATGCTATTAGGATTGTTTGACAGTTGTTCAAGTTAGCAGGATTGACTGATTGTCATACTGGTTTCCGCAATTTTATTAGCTCAATTCCATGTAATGCTTGAGACTCTCCACTAGATATTCCTTCCGTCGGACTAGGACCTTCATTACGGGACCTCCGTAAGCCCCCTCGAGCTTGGGATTCTCACAAGGACGCCAAACAGGTTGTACCATCAAGACCTGAACCTGTGTACGCGATCAAATCGCTTGGATTATCGTATTGTGAGTCACGGCTCGACTTGGACACCGTGAGAATTACGCAGCCCGAAAGGGACCGTTTATCTTATTGGGCGGCCCATAATGAACCGTGCATCCCTGGACAAGTGCCATTTATATTGGTCATTTAATCTTGATCTATCTTCGACCAAATCATGTTTAGATCGACCCAATAATCCCTAGGTTGACTAGTGGTGAGTGGGCTGGACCCTAGTTCAGTTCTGCCCCACTTGTGGCAGCCCGGAGCCCATTTGGGTAGATTTCTAGTTGATTAAATTGAACGGACCGATTAGAACCACCCACTTTATAGAGTGGATCTTATTGGACCGTCTTTCCATTGAGCGGCTCTGTAAGGACCGTTTATTTTGTTCTTGGGCCCTTAGCTCTGTTATCCATGAGCGGCCCATTATTTACCATCCCATCCTTTGAATAGCCCAAGATGGACAGCATATCCTTGACTCCGGGGAGGCTGATCCTCAGCCCCTTTCTATTCTGAACGGTCCAGTGGAGACCGTGTAATGCTCGAGCGGCCCAGTTCTGACCGCTTATCATCCAAAAGTGATTTCCATGATTATTCGTGTGTGAACCCAAGGACCTGACTGGTTCTTGATAACTTGAACTTTCTGGTCAAAGTATCTCTTCAACTTACCCTTGGAATCCTCCGAGGTGAGCTATACCTTGACATCATTGGGCATTAACTTGATTAATGTCTAGACATAACTTAGGATCTTGGATCCAACAAATCAATGCCAACGCATCATAAGGGCCCGGTCTGGTCCTGGGAGGAGCGCCCGAAAAGTACTTGTGCCCCGAGGAGTTTAAGTGACATGGTGAGGCATTGCACCGAGTGCATGACTAGCGTGATGTCTATGACAATAATCTAATACTTGACTTTCTCTTGACTTGGTTAGTTCTTGCTTGTTGGCCAATTTCCAGTTTTATCATGTTCTTGCTTTCCTTTCAATATTTTGTTACATTGTCATTTCCTTTCGCTCTTTATTTACACGCTCAAACATGCAATTAATTGGTTAATTACTTAAACTTGCCTGTTATTACCTACTGAGCGTTCGCTCACCCAGTTGTTTCCCCCCTTTCAGGTAGCTCAAGTGAGGACTCACAGACTAATGGGGATGGGCAAGAGTGATGACCATGGAGCGAACTAGCCAGTCATAGTTGATTATTTCTAGTGGTGTCTTAGAATGTTTTGGAAGAGTTGTAAAATTTGAATTCCGTAAATGTAATAGTGTTTAGTGGATGTTGTCGAAGGATATGTTAAGTGAGATTATTATGGTTTGGAACATGGATTAATTATATGTTATTTAATGAATGGAGTGTTTCTATTTATGGTGATGTCTTATCTTTTAGCTTTAGCATATCATGTCTATAAATTAACATATTATTATTACTTATTTTTACTGCCAGTCCCGATATTCCGCGTTGGGGCGTGACAGTTAGGTGGTATCAGAGCCTAGGTTTCCTAATATTCCTAGGTTATCTAAGTTCTAGGATTCTATGTGTTTGTCGTAGAACCTATATGCTTGTTATGAGCTATGAGTCAAAGGGCCAAACCTAGTGAGAATTTGGGTAGAGACTTGGGTTGAGTTAATAATCAACTCTAATCTCTTCTCCTAAAGGAACTTAAGATAAATTATTTTCGTGCAGGACATTCCGATGGCAGCTTAGCGTGCGCAGTGGCGGGACATGCAGCAAACTGTCCAAGGACTTACGCGGGCTTTGCAACAAGTGGCCCAAAGTGGAGCGGCAAATCATGGCGCTGGTAATCTACACCGGAGTTTTCGTGGGAAGAATCCCCCACATTTCGGAGGCTCAACTGATCCCGATGAAGCTGAGCACTGACTTAAGGAGATGGAGAGAATTTTTGAAGTTACGCAATGCAGCGACCACGAGCTTGTGCTTTTAACGACGTTCCAGCTGGAACGAGATGCTAGGACTTGGTGGGAGTCAGTAAAGGTGACCCTCGGTGATAGGCAAATTTCGTGGAAGGAATTCGAAGAATTTTTCAATAACAAGTACTTTTTTGACAGAGTCCAAGAGAAGAAAGCGGCTGAGTTTGCTGCTTTGAAGCAGTGAAGTCTATCTGTAGCAGAGTACGAAGCCTAGTTTTCTAGACTCTCTCGTTATGCTACTCATTTGATTTCCACAGATAAGATAAAGGCGAAACGTTTTCTTAATAGACTGAAGTTGCATTCTATTAACCAGTTTGCGCCGATGGAGATTCAGACCTATGCAAAGATGGTAAGGAAGGCCCAAGTTCTAGAAGATACCCTAGAGATGACGGAGAAAATCCGTGGGAAGAATGTCAAGAAGGAGCAATCTACTGGTTCCGGGAGTGCTAAACTCGGGAATAGCAAGAAGAGGGCGAATGGCGGGTCTGGTTCATGGAGGGGGAAAATGTCAAAGAATGAAGATAAAAAGCCTGGCTCTATTGTTCCATTCAAGGGCGTGTGCAAGTATTATGACCGTCCTGGTCACAAGATGGAAGAATGCTGGCGCAAGCTGGGTGCCTATTTACGTTGCGGAAGTAGGGATCATCGCATTCAAGAGTGTCCTCTTTTATCCGAGCAAGCTACCCCGACAAAACCTCAAGGTAGCAAGAAGCAGCAGGGCAAGCTCCAGGCCCTATAGGAAGATGATGCAGGCGCCACGGAGGAGGGTGGACTCGTTGAAGGTACCCTTATTGTTAATGGAAAGCCAGCTTTTATTCTTTTCGATACCGGTGCTACTCATTCATTTGTCTCTCGAAAATTTGCTAAGACATTAGTTGCGAAGCCGGTTTTGATGGATTCCCTATTAGAGATATCAACTCCTATTGGCTCTAGATCAACGATTAAGTATTTTTATCCTTCAAGCAAGGTTATGGTTAATGAATAGAATTTGCCGACCGATCTGGTTTGCATGGATATGAATGACTATGATGTAATTCTAGGAGTGGATTGGTTGGCTAAGCATGAGGCCAATGTCCATTGCAGTTCCAATTCTGTGTCTTTTTCTAGACACCCGGGACTTTCTTTCATAGGGTTTAGGCACCATAAGTCTGTGCCACTTATTTCAGCCATTCGAGCCGATAAGTTGATAAGGAAAGGGTGTCAAGCGTTTCTAGCCTTTGTTTATGTGACCCCTGAGAAGAAGATTGAGATTAAGGACATTCCTGTTGTCTGAAATTTTTTGGATGTTTTTCTTGAGGAATTTTCAGGACTTCCACTGGAGAGGGAAGTTCTATTTTCTATTGATTTAATTCCTGGTGCGACCCCTGTTTCTAAGGCTCATTATCTTATATCTCCTGCGGAGCTGAAGGAATTGAAGCATCAGTTAATGGAATTACTTTAGAAGGGGTTTATTCATCTAAGTACATCCACGTGGGGAGCCCCAGTATTGTTCTTCCGGAAGAAGGATGGTTTGATGAGGTTGTGTATTGATTATCTACAATTGAACCAGCTGACTATCAAGAATAAATATCCATTGCCGAGGATTGACGAGTTATTTAATCAGATAGTAGGAGCTCAGTATTTCTCTAAGATTGATCTTCGATCAGGCTATCATTAGTTGCGGATTAAGGAGGAGGATATTTATAAGACAACTTTTGGTAGCAGTATGGGCACTTTGAATTTGTTGTAATACCTTTTGGACTAACAAACGCACCTGTAGCTTTCATGCAGTTGATGAACGATGTATTCCAACTCTATCTTGATCAATGGGTCGTGGTGTTTATTGATGACATTCTGATTTATTCTAAGAATGAGGAAGAGCATGCCGAACATCTTGGGATGGCGTTGTAGATATTGAGAGATAATCAGTTATACACCAAGTTTAGCAAGTGTGAATTTTGACTGGAGGAGGTGTCCTTTCTAGGGCATATCATTACAAAAGAAGGTATCTCAGTTGACCCCTCGAAGGTAGGGGCAGTGAAGAATTGGGATCGGCCTACTAGTGTAACAGAAGTTAGAAGCTTCCTAGGCTTGACAGGATATTATCGAAGGTTTATTAAGAATTTCTCCAAGATAGCAGTACCCTTCACAAGGTTAACCCGCAAGGAGAATAAGTTTGATTGGTCGGAGGATTGTGAGAGAAGATTCCAGACTTTGAAGGAGTGTTTAACGACTGCCCCTATTTTAGCTTTACCATCTGGAGAAGGAGGCTTCGTGGTGTACACCGATGCTTCGAGAATTAGTTTAGGTTGTGTGCTAGTGCAGCACGGGAAAGTGATAGCCTATTCTTCTAGGCAGTTAAGAAAGCATGAGGAGAATTATCATGTCCATGATTTGGAACTAGCAGCAGTAGTGTTTGCCTTGAAGATATGGAGACACTACTTATATGGAGAGACATTCAAAGTATTTTCAGACCATAAAAGTTTGAAGTATTTTTTTTCTCAGAAAGAGCTCAATATGAGGAAGAGAAGATGGTTAGAATATTTAAAGGATTTTGACTTCTCCATAGAAAATCATCCCGGGAAGGGTAATGTGGTGGCAGATGCCTTAAGTCGCAAGCTAATGGCTAAGTTGTCAAGTCTCATGTTACAAGAATGGAAACTATTGGAGCAATTAGCTAGTTTGGATATTAATGTTGACAATGACTGAGTTATGATTGCTCATATTCAACTTAAACCAAAATTTTTGGCAGAAATCAAGTCCTAGCAAAACAATGACCCAGAGTTGGTAGAAATCAAGGAGAGCTTGGGTAGCAGACCTGACTTCATGCTCGCTGGTGATGGCATATTGTTGTTTCAAGGAAGGACTTGTATGTCTGATGTTGCTGAAGTTAAGAATAAGATCCTCGAGGAAGTGCAGAGATCCAGATATACTATTCATCTTCGAGGTACTAAGATGTTTAAGAATTTAAAGAGATCTTTGTAGTGGCTGAATATGAAGAAAGAAATTATAGAATTTGTGAGAAGATGCTTGGTGTGTCAGCAAGTTAAGGCTGGGCATTTCAGACCTGCAAGGAAGTTGAAACCACTTGATATACCTCAATGGAAGTGGGAGAGTATTGGCATAGATTTCATTATGGGTCTACCTAGGACTCGTAGTGGACTTGATGCGATTTGGGATATTATTGACAGGTTGACAAAGTCTGCTCATTTCTTATCTATTAAATCTAAGTGGACTGTTGATGTTTTAGCAGCTTTGTATATGAAGGATGTTGTGCGACTCCATGGTATTCCGGTCAGTATTGTGTCCGACATAGACCCTAGATTCACCTCGCACTTTTGGAAGGGATTGCAAGAATCTTTCGGAACCCATTTGAATTTTAGTACTGCGTTTCATCCACAAACAGACGGACAGATGGAAAGAACCAACTAGATAGTGGAAGATATGTTGAGAGCCTGCATGATTGATTTTGGAGGTAGTTGGAGTGATCACCTGGCCTTGATTGAATTTGCTTACAACAATAGTTATCAGTCCAATATTCAGATGGCTCCATTTGAAGCTTTATATGGAAGAAGTTGTCGATCCCCATTATGTTGGAACGAGGTAGGCGAGAAGCAGTGGCTGGGACCAGATCTGATTTCTGAATCCTCAAAGAATATTCGTATTATCATATACCGATTGCAAGTAGCACAATCAAGACAGAAGAGTTATGCAGACAATAGAAGGAGGGACTTAGAATTTCAGGTTGGTGAACATGCGTTTCTAAAGGTTTATCCCATAAAAGGAATCCAAAGATTTGGCATTCGTGGCAAGCTGAGTCCAAGATATGTTTGCCCATTGGAGACTCTGAAAAGAGTGGGGGAGGTTGCGTACCGTCTGGCACTACCACCTCAGTTATCTGGAGTACATAATGTCTTCCATGTGTCGATGTTGAGAAAATATGTGTATAACCCCACTCATGTCATTCAGCATGCGGATCTGGAGTTATGGGAAGACCTGACTTATGAAGAGAGACCTGTTAAGATTCTGGATCGTAAGCAGCAGTAGCTCAGGAATCGTTCTATGCCTCTGGTTAAAGTGCAATGGAGTCAGCGTGGAACCGAAGAAGCTACATGGGAGTCAGAAGATGCTATGCGAAAGCAGTATCCCGATTTGTTCTAGGTGAATTTCCACTCCCCATCGTGTTAAGTGCAGTGAATTTGGAGGACCAAATTCTTTGAAGTGGGGGAGAGTGTAATATCTCGAGTTATTAAATAATAAACATTATGTGAAAATTAATAAGAAATTCCTTAAGAAATAGGATAAGTGAAAATTTGGCCATTTTTATAAAAATCTAGAAAAAATTAGAATCTTGTAGAGGATAAAACGGTTAACAATAGTGTCTTCTATGACAGGCCCAAATAAAATTCGTAAGCAAGCCGAATTAACTGATTAAGGCCCAAATCACACTTAAACCTAATTTGACCTTAAAACGTGAAATTGGAGCACATTACCTAATCATTTAGGTTGAGATAGGATTCAAATGAAAGGCTAGGATGAGAGTATCATTTTCCCTCTTAGTTTTCACCGAAACCCTAACCCTAGAGAGCGAATTTTAGATTAGAAGGCGGCGGCTAACCCTATCCACGCGGTTCGCGCACGTCCAACTTGATTGGACTCTATCTTTGCGAATAAAAGACTCTAGACCTTGTGTGACCTATATAAATGACCCTTAGGAACCCTATTTTCGTTTGGGTGCTGTGGCGGCCGACGAGAAGTCAGGTGGAGGGATCATTCCGGCGATCACCGACAGGGTGTCCTTAACGCGTCGACATCCCCTCTTCTTCCTTGTTCCTTCATTTAAGGTAGGTTATAATGAGCCAAACCTTAAATACCCTATATGGTTAGAACCAGCATCGAGTACTCTCTCTTTTGAATGTAAAAACCCTAAAAGTTGTTTAGTATCCTGTTAGAATTTTAACGTTTAGTGGAAGCATGTTACATCTAGGGTTATACCTATTCCATCTCGTTTTAAGTTGGGATTACATGCACAAATCTTAAACTGTTTATGTTATCTTGTAGAGTTTTTCATGCTCTTTCTTTTAAGTCCAAAAGCCCCAATTTTCATGTGTTGTATTTAGGGAATTTAATCCTTTATTGAAACCCTAGCCAACCCGCCGGAGGCGGGGAGGGCGCATAAGAATTGTAAGTATGTTGACTTGTATGGCCTCGTGATAGACCGCTCATAATGGATGGACGGCCAGTCGTTGACCGCCCATATGTTGTACCTGCGATCGTTTTTGAGCGACAGATACCTAACCGCCCTTCTCTTTAAGCGGCATGTTCTAGACCGTGCAGGATCCCTAGCGGCACATTACAGATCGCTCAACCCTAGCAGGCCTTCGGGCTGAAGGAGGGATAAACGGCCTATCATGCGACCGCCGAGGTGATTGAGCGGCTCTGACAGAACTGCCCAACCCTTCAAATTTGGTTTGGCATGATTTCTCTTAATAGATTGATAGATAATTTGATTAGCTAGCAACCACATGATAATTGGAACATATTGAAGTAAATAAATCTCGAATTTTACTAATTTCTTTCACTTGATCTTGTTTCATCATGGCCTTAGTTATTTCATTATGTAAATTCAAACATGACATCTTAAATGCTATTAGGATTGTTTGACAATCGTTCTACTCCGGTAGGATTGACTGACCATCATACTCGTTTCTGCAGTTTTATTAGCTCAATTCCTTGTAATGTTTGGGACTCTCCTCTGGATATTCCTTCCGTCGGACTAGGACCTTCATTACGGGACCTCCGCAAGCCCCCGCGAGCCTAGGATTCCCACTTGGACGCTGGGTAGGTTATACCATCAAGACTTGAACCTGTGTACGCGATCGAATCACTTGGATTATCGTATTGTGAGTCACGGATCAACTTGGACCCCCTGAGAATTGTGCGGCCCGAAAGAGACCGTTTATCTCATTGGGCGGCCCATAATGAACCGTGCATCCCTGGCGAAGTGCCATTTATATTGGTCGTTTAGCCTTGATCTATCTTCGACCAAATCATGTTTGGATCGACCCAATAAGCCCTAGGTTGACTAATGGTGAGTGCACTGGACCATGGTTCAGTTCTGCCCCACTTGTGGTAGCACGGAGCCCATTTGGGTAGATTTCTAGTTGATTAAATTGAACGGACTGATTAGAACTTCCCACTTTATAGAGCGGATCTTATTGGACTGTCTTTCTACTGAGCGGCTCAGTAAGGATCGTTTATTTTGTTTTTGGGCCCTTAGCTCTGTTAGCCGTGAGTGGCCCATTATTGACTGTCCCATCCTTTGAATGGCCCAAGATGGACCGCGTATCTTTGACTCCGTGGAAGCTGATCCTCAGCCCCTTTCTATTTTGAACGGTCTAGTGTAGACCGTGTAATGCTCGAGCGGCCCAATTTTGACCGCTTATCATCCAGAAGTGATTTCCGTGATTATTCGTGTGTAAATCCAAGGACCTGATTGGTTCTTGATAACTTGAACTTTCTGGTCAAAGTATCTCTTCAACTTACCCTTGGAATCCTCCGAGGTGAGCTATACCTTGACATCATTGGCCATTAACTTGATTAATGTCTAGACATAACTTGGGATCTTGGATCCAACAAATCAGTGCCAACGCATCATAAGGGCTCGATCTGGTCCTTGGAGGAGCGCCCGAAAAGTACTTATGCCCCGGGGAGTTTGAATGACATGGTGAGGTATTGCACCGAGTGCATGACTAGCGTGATGTCTATGACAATAATCTAATACTTGAATTTCTCTTGACTTGGTTAGTTCTTGCTTGTTGGCCAATTTCTAGTTATATCATGTTGTTGCCTTCCTTTCATTATTTTGTTACATAGTCATTTCCTTTCGTTCTTTATTTACGCGCTCAAACATGCAATTAATTGGTTAATTATTTAAATTTACCTATTATTACCTACTGAGCGTTCGCTCACCTAGTTATTTCCCCCCTTTCAGGTAGCTCAGGTGAGGACTCACACACTGATGGGGACAGGCAAGAGTGACGACCATGGAGCGAACTAGCCAGTCATGGTTGATTATGTCTGGTGGTGTCTTAGAATGTTTTGGAAGAGTTTTAAAATTTAAATTCTGTAAATGTAATAGTGTTAAGTGGATGTTGTCGAGGGATATGTTAAGTGAGATTTTTGTGGTTTGGAGCATGGATTAATTGTATGTTATTTAATGAATGGAGTGTTTCTATTTATGGTGATGTGTGATCTTTTAGCTTTAGCATATCATGTCTATAAATCAACATATTATTATTGCTTGTTTCTACTGCTAGTCCCGATATTCCGCGTCGGGGCATGACATCGTAGAATGGCCTACATCTTTGTGAGTCTTGGTAGACAAACCGGCGGATAAACTGCAACCTCCCGATCAATCATCGAACTTCTTTCAAATTCTTGGGAGGAGGCATATCTCTTATTGCCCTCGCCTTATTGGGATCAATCTCTATACCCCTCTTGCTGACAATGAACCCCAACAATTTACCGGACGACACACCAAACACACACTTCTTAGGGTTCATTTTTAACTGATATTCCCTGGCTCTTTGCAACACATTAGTTAGAATCCCAGGATGCTCAATCCTTGATCTTGATTTAACTACCAGATTATCAACATACACCTCGATATAAATATGGATCATATCATGAAAAATAGCCATCATGGCCCTTTGATATGTGGCTCTGGCATTCTTGAGTCCGAATGGCATGACCACAAAACAATAAGTCCCCCATGGTGTAGTAAAGGAGGTCTTTTCTTGATCTTCCTCAGCCAGGCGAATCTGGTTGTAACCTGAAAAGCCATCCATAAAGGAAAGGGTCACATGCCCTGCCATATTATCAATCAGCACGTCTATGTGAGGGAGGGGAAAATCATCTTTAAGACATAGGTAATTAAGGTCCCAGAAGTCTATGCAAATTCTGACTCTTCCATCCTTCTTCATAACCGGGACAATGCTAGCCACCCAATTGTGGTAGAGGACGACTCTGATAAATCTAACCTTATGGAGCTTATGGACCTCTTCTTTCATTTTTAATGCCATATGAGGGTGGAAATGTCTTAACTGTTACATGACCGGGACGGACCCGTGCTTAAGTGTTAAGCGGTGCTCGAAAAGTGCTGGATCCAGACATGGCATATCTTCATAACTCCATGCAAACGTGTCCTTGAATTCTTGTAAAACCTGAATAAGAGCCTCTTCTACAGATGGAGGCAAATTTTTGCTTATGAGGACTATCTTAGGGCTTTCCTTGGTACCGAGATTGATTTCATTGGTAGGTTCTTCAATTGAGGCTGATGGTTCATCAAATCTCCTCATGCCACTTGCAAAAGCATCAGCCTCGTCGTCATACTCATCGTATACCTCATCCCCCTCTTCAATAGGGTCTTCATTGTTCATAATCTCATAAACTCGAAACCCTTCATCTAAAGAGCATGCATCCTCACATTACAAATTCGACAGGGAAATCAGATCCTCCAAAAACTAGAGAAGGGCCAAACATGCCCGGCACCTCCACTCTAAGTCCAACAAGAACCTACGGGGAATCTGCTTACCCTTGGTTTTCTTGGTGGGAACTATCCCAAGACACTTAATACTATCAGAGGAAGATGAACTAGCCTGATCATTAGAAACTAAAGAAGAGGAGGAAGAAGAAGTCGATACATGAGAAGGTACAGAAGAAGACTCCTCATCAGAGGAGTAAAAGTGGTCCACTAACGGACCTTGAATGAGCATCCTGTAGATGGCGGGTAGGCGTCGTCCACCCTCGGGGGAAGAACAATAGTAGACAAAGTGGTTATGGAAAGGTGATCGCTAGGGAGGTGTAGACTGTAGGAGTCGTCCACCTTCGTCTGTCTTAGGAGATGGAGATAACGAGATCAACTCAAGGAGAGAGAAAGAAAAGAAGAGGGATGTGGAGCGGACTCCGGTACGTGGCGGAGATAGGGGTCGGAAGACCCTCTCGCGCAAACTGACCCCTTTCCGGTAAGCGTGACTTACCGTTCCACGGGCAGTTTTTCATATACCGGGAAATCTGATAATCTATACAACAGAAATGGAGAGATGCGTAAACTCAGAAATCGCAACGGTATATCATTCTCCGAACAACTATAAGGACAATACGAACAAAGACGTACCACCACAGGACATTGGTCTTTGTGGGGTTCTAATAGCAATGCGATAACATCAACACTAATGAATATATATGTATATATTAAGACCACCACAAGACATTGGCCTTATGGGGTTTTACTACAGCATAAATAATAAGTATTATATGTACATACCACCGTGAGACATTGGCCTTTGCGGGGTTTTTTATTATAATAACAATATATGCATATATATGTATATATATGATAAGAAAAGACAAAGGGATCAAATAAACCGCCGCGAGATGTTACTCTCCGCGGGGTTTTAAAGCGATGATAGGGGAGAGTTAGATTGCAGAAATTAAATTGTTGAAGTAAAACGGTCGCGGGAGGTAGCCCAACGCACCAGTTAGATGAAACCACCGCGAGGGACTTGTTCCATCAACGGGGTTTGAACAAATAAAAGGGGATCAAATAAACCGCCGTCAGATGTTACTCTCCGCGGGGTTTTAAAGCGATGATAAGGGAGAGTTAGATTGCAGAAATTAAATTGCTGAAGTAAAACGGTCGCGGGAGGTAGCCCACCGCACCAGTTAGATGAAACCATCGCGAGGAACTGATTCCATCAACGGGGTTTGAACAAATAAAAGGGGATCAAATAAACCGCCGCGAGATGTCACTCTCCGCGGGGTTTTGAAGCAGTGATAGGGGAGGTTAGAGTTAAGCAGTTAGAGGTTAGGGGGTTAGAATACAGAAATTAAATAACTAAAATAAGATGGTCGCGGGAGATAGCCCACCGCACCAGTTAGATGGACCACCGCGAGGAATTGGTTCCGTCGACGTGGTTGAACAGAAGATAAATAAAAGGGGAAGGGAGGTGTGATCGCCAGGGGCTGAGAGCCCCACAGGAAATGTCCTGATCACGTTCGCCGCCGAAGCGGGAGCAGTACGGGTCCTTTCTTCCTCTTTAGTCGGCCGGCCGACGAAGAGGGCCTTCTTTGGTTACCTGGATTTTATTATCTTTTTTTTTGTTTTAGTTTTTTTTGTTATTATATATTTTTTTGGGGTTTTGTGGCTTTTATTGTTTTTATGTTTTTATATCTTTTTTAGGAGAAAGATGAGAGAGCAAAGAGAGAAATCGGGTGATAGATGGTAGAGTAAGGTAGTACGATATAAGAAAAGAATACTAAGAAAATATAGATAGGATGAAAATTTTATTTTAGATAAGACAGAGAAGAATAGAGGTGGAGGTTTAACGATATATAATACTAACAAGGGAGAGGAAATAGACTTATTGTTAAACGAAACGTAAAGGAGGATGAAGATGAAAATTTAACAACAAATGACAATGATGAAGGAAAGAACTAGAATAGACGAGAGAGAAAGTGGTCGGGTACCTCAAAAGGAGGGATGACCTCCTACTCTTTTGGTCGACGGAAGAAGCGGGCTCTCCGACTGGTTAACCCTGCACGGAAAACAAATGAAGAGAAACAACAACGAGATAAGGACGACGGTGGTGTAGTATCAATTCTTTAGAAGCTGATATTGAGAATAACATAAGAGAACACTAACCTAGTTGGTAGTATTTGAAACCCCTTTTAGACATGAAAAGGTAGATAGATGATATGATGAATGAACACGAAAAGGGACCTCTTAGGGAGAGAGATGCAGTGTGAACGACAGATAATGATGCATGCAATGCAATGTAACTAGCGAAACAAAAATGAATAAGACGATGTGGTGAGAAAACTTATTAGGCGGCCGATGACGTGCTCGCGGAAGCTTCTCCGAGGTGAGGATGGCACGAGCGTACGCTGAGATGTAACATGCTCTCGTATATTCCGACGTTTGGGAACTCGGCAGGGCCTTCCCGGTATCGGTGCCGCCCTGAAAAGGAGAAAGGAGGGAGAGAGAGAAAAGAAGAACTCTTTTTTGAGATTTTTATGCTTTAGTTTTATTATATAGTATGTATATATGTAGAGGATATATATATATTAACTATATAAGATATATATATATATATATAGTATACTTATGTATATATATGTTATATCTAAGAGAGGAAGAGACGAGGAAAAGAATAGGAGTGAGAGGGAGAGAATATCAAAGAGGGAAAGAGGAGATAAAGATAAAAATAAAAGAAAAGAGATGAGATGAGAGAGTTTGAGATAGAGAGAGGGGGAGAATGAGAAACAGAGAGAGGGAGAGAGAGAGAGAGACGGTGGGGGAGGAGATTAAAAAAAGAAAAAAGAAAGAAATAAGAGAGAGGGATCGAGAGAGAGAGAAGAGGTGGTGAGAGGGAGAGAGAGGGAGAGAGAGACGGTGGGGGAGGTTAAAAAAAAAGAAAAAAAAAGAGTGAGAGAGAGGGAGATCGAGAGAGAGAGAGGGAGAGAGAGATGAAGACACAGAGAGAAACAGAGAGTGAGAGAGGAATAGAGAGAGGGTGTGAGAGACGGTGGGGAGGGGCTAATAAAAAAGAAAAAAAAAAGAAAAGTGAGAGAGAGGGAGATCGAGAGAGAGAGAGAGGGAGAGGGAGTGGGAGAGTGAAGGAGAGAGAGAGTGAGAGGGAGAGGGAGAGAGTGGAGAGGGGGAGTGAGAGAGAGTGGGAGAGTGAGAGAGAGGTGCGAGAGAGAGAGTGGGGAGAGAGAGAGAACAGCGGTAGGAGGTGGAGTAAGGGAGAGGGGAAGAGAACGGCAGAGGGAGGAGGAGGAAGACGGAGGGGGAGGAAGGGAAGAGAGAGGGGGGGCGAGGGTGTCGCGACGGTGGCGTCGGGTGCACGGCGGGGGCGGCGTGCAGGCGGAAGCGGCCGGGGGCGGCGTCGAAGGCATCGGGTGCGTCGGAGGGCGGCAGTGGCACGGTGCCGGGGTCGCCGGAGGGGACGGGGGACGTGGCCGGAGGCGGTGCAGGCGGGGGGCTGGAGCGGCGATGACTGTGAGGCCGGAGCGGCGTCGGGGCGGTGTCGATGCTGGAGGAGGAGACGGCGAGCGAGGGCGGTCGTGCAGCAGAGGGTGGTGGCGGGCCGGTGAAGAAGAGAGCCGCAACGGCCCTATCTAGTTCAAAGGGGGGGGCACGGTCAACGAGGCCCCCCCTGCGAACTTGGCAAAATAAAAAAAATGCAAAGAAAAAAAAGAAGAGAGAGGTTGAGGGAGGGAGAACACAGAGGGAGAAAGAGAGTAGGGGAGAGGGAGAGTGAGGGAAAGGGAGAGAGAGGAAGGGGAGGAGAGTGATTACCAGATGGGGGAGAGAGAAGAGAGAGGAAGAAGGTAGAGAGATGGAGAGGGAAAGTGGAAGACGGGAGTGAGAGGGGGAGCAGAGGAGAGAAAGGGAGACCGGCTGAAGGAGGAGGTTAACGAGAAAAGAAAAAAATGGGAGAGTATGGGGGAGATGCTCACGTGTCACACAGAGAGAGAGAGAGGTGATGAGAAGAGATGGAGTAGTGATCGTATCTGCTGGTGGGAATGGTTGGGTATCGAGTGAATGGAAGCCAAAAGTTCTGGGAGGTGGAGGGGGATCTCGTAGGAATGAATGGATGTTAGCAGAGGGAATAGTATGCGTAGGAGTAAGGAGGTTCTGGATAGTGAAATGTCTCGGAGGAATGGATGGTAAGGAACTCTGGGTATTGGAGTCTAGGAGGGTGAATGGAAGTTAGCAGAGAAAGTGTGAGAGGAATCGGAGGGTTCTGAGGGTCTCACCGTTGTGGTGTTTTGGTGGCTTGCGGCTGCTGCCCGGTGGAGTGGTGATAGGGGAGAGAGAGATGAATGGGGGGGACAAGATCCAAAGAAAAAGGGGTAGTTAATATGAGAGTTAATAAAAACAATTTTATTTTATTCTTTCTTTTATTAAATGTTGGGCCCAAACTATTAATATTTATTATAAATATCAATATATATAATTATTTATTTATAAGGAATAAATGATGGGCCACACTTATTTAATATATATATATATATATATATTTATTTATTTATTTTCTTTGTTATTTATATATACATGGGGAGAATGGGCCTAAGCCCATAAAATTGATTTATTTAATAAAAAATAAAAATTTGAACAAGAATGGGCCAAGCCCATCAAAATCTTTATTTATTCCCCCCCTTTTCTTTTTAACATTGAGAGATGGGCCAAGCCCATTGACATCTTCATCCTTTTGTGTAGGAGAGGAATGGCCATAAGCCCATTAACAAGAGTCTCATTAAGAAACGAAAATTGAGGTTTATCAGATAAAAATTGGAGGTCACTCGACTAACTTAACCGTGCGAGCCACTTTGGGCGTCTTAGTGTAATACGGGATCTGTTCAGCATAGTGTTAAAATGCCGTGTCTACAGCTGCCCCGCCTTGACGTCTGCTTTGCAGGGGAATGACACGGAGTGGAATGAAATAGATGTGTAATGAAGTGGAGTGGAGAATGGACTGAAAAGTGGATGCCAAGGCGTGATGAGACACGTTTTTAACACTACGTGATTGGAATCTTTCCTGAGTTTCAATGAAACAACCTTGAAGAAGGTCCTCTGAAATCAACGATTATTTGGTTGGAAATAACAAAAGACTAACAGAAAGAGGGACCAACTTCTCGGTGCGGAAGTACCTGAGTCGTAGACCCGCAGGTTTCACCTTGGGGAGCGGTTACCAGCCAATGTGGAAGTGCTGCGAGCACGGTGGGTCCAATGGAGTAAATAAAAAGGGTAGCTGATAAATCCAAACAAAGGTCTCTTTCGGCCAACCAGCCCAAGATGGTTTCACAGAAACTCATTACTCGATTCAGAATGGAATATCCTGTATTAGTCAAGAATTTAAGCACAGCGGCCCTCACAATCGAGTTAAATGAATGATCTTTCACAGTGATATCAAAGTCCTACATGAATGCATGCTGGGTTTAAAGGAAAAATTAAAACAAACTAAAAAAAATAGAAGATAGCCAAGGATAATATTGTTAAGTTACTAAGTATGGGTCAGGATACCGCTCCGATGAGCTGATACTGAGCCGGGGCCCGTTTATCCACGCACCGACTTCACCGAATGGAACCATCGTCCCCATGCCATCACAACCTAACGGCCTATCCGTACATCCTGAACTTCTCTGGAGTTATCACTATTTTTGTTAGAGGGGAACTCAAACTCCAGATTTATTCAAGGCATAAGGTCCTTGACGTGCTCTAATAGCGTAGATATCATATAGTAGGATGCATGACACAGTGGTGTCAGTCACCGGGGTGGCTGATGGTGGGACATGGTAGGGCAATGGCGCCTTCTTGCTCTCTTATTTTCATTTTATTCTTGGAACCTGCACCGAATAGCAAGCAGTGAAAAAGGATTATTTCATAAGAAGTAAAATTACATTCAATTGTACAGGACGTCCACACACCAATACAGGAGCAGGGAAAAACCCGACGCAAATCAGACAAGATTCATCCGATTAAAAATTCCCCACAGTAACTTGTCATAAATGCTTTACATTTACCCCCCCCTTTTTCGCTATAAGTATCTCCTTTGACCCTTAGGAAAGATCATCCATTGGTGGTTCGAGGAGCTAAGCTCTTTTGAGATGGGGGGAGAGAAATCCTGCCCTTTTGAGATGGAAGGTGGGTCTTCCCGCCCTACCAAGAGGAGTAGGTTCGGCCGTGAATTCAGGAGGTTGACCGACATTGAAGGCCATCTGAGCGAGAGGATTCTCTCACGGGTGGTAAGTTGACTCTTTCTCCTAGTTTCCTTCATAAGTTCTCCCTCGCTTTTTCATTCCTTTCTTTTCCTTCCTTTCAGCCGTATCCTATTTTTCCAGGCCCAAGAAAATTCTCAAGGCTACCCTGGCTATCGAAGCTTACGTCCAACATCACTATTAGTATGAGGGCCGTTATTTCAAAATGGCACCTCCAAGGGTTGGTGATCCATGCCAAGCATTATGACAAGATCTACATGGATTGGGCGGCCCTGGGTGCATTGGCAGAGGTTTGGCATCCGGAAACCCACACTTTTATCTTCCCTACTTTTGAGGCAATGGTCCTCCTCGAGGAGGCAGAACTTCTACTAGGCTTAAGAAGGTCGATGAAGGATGACAAGATAAAGGTTTCGCGGATGCGGAACAGGGTATCTACCGAGGAAGTTCTTGGAAGCTTTATGCCATCTGGAACCATAAAGAGCGTTCAGACCCAGAAGGGAGTCAACTTGCAAAAGCTCGCAGACTGGACCATGACTGCCTTAGAAGGGTTGATAGATGATGAACATTTAGAAGGGCTTATGAAAGGGTTCACAATTTATTTGGCCGGAGCTCTCCTCTTTCCTTGTACTGACAATATCGTAGAGGAAGACCATTTGGGAGCGATTTGTGGACTTTGGGAGGGAAAGAGAGTAGGGCCCGCTGTCCTCGCGCATCATTACAGTGGTCTCACAGCCTCCAGCATGGGTAGGCCTCCTCATGGGTGCATGTTTCTCCTCAACTGCTGGATTGATCTTCACTTCAAATTTGATCGTGGCGAGGAAGTGCAAACTGCTTCCAGAATTTTCCAACAAAGCCCCCTTTATCATATGGCGGATGTGTTGGGCTTTGGCGGGAATGTGATCAATCGCATGCCTCGACTGAAGTCACGTGGGGATTGGCGCAACTACTTCAACACCTTGGAACGGGATGCGTTTATTCGTGCGCCTGCATGTTTACTTGGGCGTGAGCTTCTCACAAGCTCCTCTCCTGATGCAGAACTCCAGCTTATCGGTGCAACCAAATTTGTTCTTTACAGCTCACACCGATGCTGCCTGCAAATTGGCCTTCCTCGGCACTCTCTTCCTATGCTATCCAACCTTCCTTTAATTAAGGAGAGAGAGCTGGGTACGGAGGATGATGCAAAGGAGGTGAAGACGATCAAAGCTTCGTGGAAGGCAAGCATTCCAAGGAAGGTGACGGTGTCTGTGAGTGAGGATCGAGAGTTATGGAAGGCTTATGTAACTGAGCTCGGGAAACTGAGGCATGTGGTGCCCGAACCCTGATGTATCTTGTTTTGAAATAAATGCCAAGCCTAATTGCCGTTGCATGCTCTTTCAGTCTCTCCCCTCCCCCTTTTCTTTGTGACTGGAATGGCGGATGCCGGGTGATGGTTGGCCATCACCAGATAGGAGCTGGGGGACTGAAGCAACTACAGTATGCGGAGTTGCCCTGAGATGTTATGGAGCTGAGAATTTCTCTTCAGGTGGTGAGGAGAGAAGTAAACTGGGAGAGAAATGAAAGAGAAGCGTAGATAAAGCAATATCGGGATCAAGACGAGAGGAGGGCACATGAGGCCCAAGTGATGGAGCTCCGGAAGAAACAACGCTCGGACAGGTCACTCCTTCAGAGTCATTGCTGATTAGAGGAGAGTTGGAGCTCATGGTGGGGGAGCTCCTAGAGCTGGTGTGGTCTCCATCGCAGAGCAGGGGGCGGCTCAGCCAATAGCCTCGGGTTCAAGAGCTTCGCGGCAGTCGGGGTCGCGGGAGAGGCCAGAGGAGGGTGAGGAGCGCTATCAGAGAGGATGGGAACACGTGATGCGATGAGATAATTGCAACATCGCAAAGCTCCAGACGACCTCCGCCTTAGGAGGGAGAAGAGAGATGACCAAGAGGGTGGTGCAAGATTTAGCAAGTTGCTCGCACACCCGCTCTCTTCTCATGGTGAACATGCCGGCTTATATAGACGTATGAATGGAACGACTTGCCCTCATGTGACGGGTTTGCCCTCCATGCATTCCTTCTCTTCTACGCCTCCTCTTTTCATGTCATCCCCATGTGATGTGTTTAACAGAACCCCCCTGAGATAACGGATCGTGTCTCAGACTCAGTGTGCATTTATTTCGAGAGAATCCATCACAAATTTTAATGATGTGCCACCGAATTCAAAGATGCCAACCGCCCTTCTGTCCTCTTTCCTTGTAGACGGGTCCATTCCCAGATTAAAACATATTGACTCCCATTGTCCTTTCTCCTGTGGATGGGTCCACTCTCAAATTTAAGGACGTCGATCTGCATTGTCCTTTCTCCTGTGGATGAGTCCACTCTCAAATTTAAAGACATCGATCTGCATTGTCCTTTCTCCTGTGAATGAGTCCATCTCAAATTTATTCGAATCATGATGAACACAGGGAACCTAGACGCGTAGGGTGTGAATCAACCAGCCACGCCCCCGACCTCATTTATGTCGAGTGAAAGATGGATGCTTTGTTACAAGGCCCATTGCAAGGGGAACTGGGATAGATCTGGATCATATCCCTTCGATCCTATAAATACTCCCCCTGCCTGCTTCACTTGAAAGCACAGAGTTGTGGAGACTGGTTAGAAGAGTGAAAAGTTGACAAAAAGGAGTCAGAGTTTCTCATTCTCTGAGATGGAGGGAGAGTCCAGTTTCAGGGTGGAGGGCGAGTCTTCCCGCTCCTCGAAGAGGAGCAGATCCAGTGGTAGTTCCCGGAGACTCTCTGATGTTGAAAGGCCACTCAGTGAGAGGACCCAATCGGAGCTTGTAAACGAGCCAGCTCTTCCCTCTCATTCTTCATGATCCCTTTCTTCCTTTCTCATTATTTTTCTATTTTTTTTTATTTCAATGATGCACCTGCTTCTCACTTCCTATTTAATCCACAGAGTATGACGAGGTCACACATCTCATGGGAATTAGTGGTGGCTGCCTATCGAGGCTTGCCTGACTTCCAGAAAGCCCGGTTGGATGCGATGGGGTTTGGTGCATTCCTCCGGATCGAACCCATTAAGCTCGACCTCGCCCTCATCCAAGCGCTGCGCGAGAGATGGGACCCAGAGAGTCGTGCCTTCTTGATGCCCTGGGGGCACATGGTGCCCAGTCTCGAAGATGTGGCTCGAATCACCGGCCTTAGAGTGGATGGTGAGGCGGTGACCGGGGTCACCTACCTCGATTATCGCGAAGTGACTCAGAAGCTTCTTGGTCTGGAATTAAAGGACCAAAAGAATAGGTCAGTAGCCAAGGCATCAATCATGGAGGCATTGGGGCTCACTGACACTCGTCACCGTGATAACGAGTCCTTGGAGGAGTTCATGGAGAGAGCAGAAAGAGGGTCCCGCGCTGTGTATTGCGTGGATGCCAGTAGCTGGGAGAGGTCAAACATGGACTTGAGAATATTCCTCCTCTTCCTACTGGGAAAATTACTATTGGGTTCCAAAGGAGACGACATCCATTGTCGTTTCCTAGAATTTTTGGTGGACCTAGAGAGGGTAGGGCAATATGCCTGGGGAGCCGCCGTGCTGGCGCATCTGTTCGCAAGTCTGTCCCAAGGGACAGATCGAGAGGTGACTGTGAGTGGCTTCATACCATTTCTCCAGGCAATTATTTATTATTTTTTTGTTAATGCAACTAATCTATTTCATGAAATGCTGATGACATGCGACGACACAGGTATGGAGTTATTACTACATCCCAATGGGGCGAGCTCGACAGTGTCGTGTGGCTGTGGCACCACTAGCTCGGCGGTGGCAACCCATTATGAGCGCAGCCTCTCTGTCTTACCAGCTGACGGTATTAAGGCGTGAGCTGCAAGAGTTCCCCGCAGAGATGGTAGGACTCCATTTTTTTCGTCTTTTCTTTTTCCTCTCTCTTTTTTCTTTAGGTCCTTTTGAGTGATTAAGGAGATACACACATTCCAACGCAGGTGATCTGGAGGCCTTACTCGGGCTTGGTCGATGTCGACCAACCGTGGGTCATCGTAGGTCGCCCTCGATTTGGTCGGGACCTTTGGGTTCACTGCCTGAATGAAATCGAGCCACTCTGGCTACGATTGGTCATGAGGACTCTAGGGCTTGCCCAGGAATGGGTAGATATGACCGCACCACCCCGCATCGGGAGGAAGACACGTGGGCCAGTAACCTGTGTTGACTGGCGAGTGCGCTTCCCTGAACAATATGAAGATTGGCAGCAGGGTGGCATGCTCGTGGAGTCGCACGCCCGGGATAGTGAAGATTATTTATGTCTCTACAGGGCGATGTATGCAGAGCGACTCCATCTTGAGGGACTTGTGGAGGTGTATCTCCTTTCTCACTTTTTGATCATTTTTTTATTTTTTATCATTTTTCTAAATGTAATGTTGACTCTTATGACATGGGTCTAGGATGCCCGTGATACCATGATAGCGAACTTGCGGGCTCGCTTGGCGGACATGGAGGAAGAGTTGAGTGATACCCGTGAGGCTCTACATGTCTCGGTGAGTATGTATGCAAATGCATATTCCTAATTATACCCCTAGATTTCTGGTGTTTAGCCACTCATTGCCACTTCTCGCTATCATAGCGCGCTCGGCTCGACGCAACCCTACCAGCAGGAGGGGTAGAGGGTGCCTCTTCCAGTCTATGGATTCCTTCATCGGAACTAGATTCGCTCCACAAGCAGCTTGCCCGTGTAACACAGCGTGCCGCAGAGGCAGAGGGAATGCTTTCCGCGCAGGTGAAGGTTCCTGTTATCCAAGCTTCTCTGCTTATGTCTCATCATACCTCTGAAATGACGGATATGGCAGGCCGAAGAGATGCGAGAGATATTTGCTCGTGCAGCACAAGGGGAGGCCAGGATAGTAGAGCTGGAGGAGGAATTGCAGCGTCGCTCAGATGACAATTTTTCGCGGGACGCCATGGAGCTGAGGATCACCCTTCAGCTGGAAAGGGATGACAGAGAGAGAGAACGTGCTGAGAGGGAAAAGGACAAGGAAAGAGAGAAGGCTAAAAGATCAACCGAGAAAGAGGAGAGGAGGGCCCTGGAGGCCCAATTATTTGAGTTGAAGACCAGTCTCGGTCTTGCCGAGCAGTGGCTGAAGGATGGTGAGGAACGCTACCGAAGGGCACGAGAGCGTTTCTTTCATATTAGTAGCTCCCTTGCTGCCCCCGCAGATCGACGTCGGGGAGTGGAGATAGAAAGAAGACCACAAAGCGGTAGAAGTACCGCTTTTAATAGTTGGATAGCACCCTCAAGAGCGTCTTGCCCAGAGAGTGGTGAGACAAGTAATGTGGAGAAAGAGCGTGAAACCTGATGTACACTTCTGTTTGTTTTTAGTTGGGAGTGGAATAAATTAGTTTGTGCTTGGTTTTCTGCTTTTCTTGATCACTCTAGTCCCTGCATACACTTAAGCAAACAAGTTAGCATTTCTGCTCTGACTTGCCCCTTGCTCAATAGGCAAACGAGGTTTTGAACTGTCCTTGATAACGAGTCAAGGGGCAAGCCTTTATTAACAAAGGCAATAATAAAAGATGATGATGAATGCGACAGACAAGCACACGGATGCAAACGAGAATTTAAAAGTGGAATGCTGCATACAAATGCCAACATGCAAATTGCAATTTTTTTATTTTGGAGTTTTCATTCATTTTTTTTGTGTTTTTTTGTTTGCTAACTTTTTGGTGTTTTTTTTCATTTCCATTTTTTTTGTGCATATACATTTTTCTGCTTTTTTGGGGATTTTTTGATTTGTTATTTTTTGATTTGTTTTTTGGTTTATTTTAATATTTTTGTTTCTGCTAATGCATGATGACCACTCGATATAACATCCATCCCTATGAGAACAAGGGTTTCTTACTAACCTCCCAGGCATCCTAAGTGCACATCTAGGTTGATTTGGACCTCTAGACTCCTCGAATGACAATCCCGCCGGCTAAGACTTACCCTGATGACAATACCGTCATGCCATGCTTAGGCTCCCAGTTGCTTCCGACCACAGGGATTCACCCAAAAAGTGTTCGAGGTAAATGATTTGCCCGACCCGGGTCTATTTCCTCACAACTCTAGATGATATGTAATGGAACACCCTGGAACCCAAACGACCAACCGCGCGACGCTGACCCGGAATCAGACGCCATCGCACCCATAGGTGACGCACTTGCATTGGTCTAAGCCCGAGGTTAGGCTAAGAAGATATCAAGATGGTAGATGAAGATCTTGACCAGCCAGAAACATAAACTCCTTTGCGGCAATGGTTCCTGCTTTTCAAAATGGACAACCATGTGTTTGTGTTAAAAAGTGGCTGCAGACTTTGGCGAGTTTCACCGTTCAGGAACTCCATTGAGCCTTCATCTTTAGGGGAAGAAGGAAGAATATTGGGGGCAAACCTCCTGAGAGGACCGACAAAACCGTTAACCCGGCGAGCTAGTAGGGGCGCACTTAACTTCCCCTTTCGGGCAACTTCAGACTAAATCTCGAGCATTTACATGTCATGACCCCTTTTGTATGGAATTTTGACTTTCAGTCAAAGGGGTTTCATTTGTGGGATCAGGCACGGTTACGACCAGGCTTTTCACTTGACTTTGATTTTGTTCTTCTTCTTCTTCTTTTTTTCTAATTTTTCTTGATAGATTTTCACGAGGGACATAGTATTTTGACATTAGGGGATCCCTCTTGGATGCCTGCGGGGACACTGCCCTCTTCTCGTATTCTGACCCATGCTCAAAGAATTAGATCATACTCTTACCCTGGGGGGGGGGGGGGTCGTGTTTGTGCTTCCCATGCTCAGCGTTTTAAAGGCGCCGGCTGTCTCATTCAGTCGAGACGAAGAGAATAAAGATTTAAGCTTTCTGGAGGCCTTCTGGGTGAGGTCTCACCATAAGCACTGCTACCAATCTTTCATAGAACACACGTGTACATGCGTGTTGTCTTCTTTCGAAAGGGCATAGACTGAGCTGGCCGGACAGGGGTCTCCACGGTTCTGCAAACCAAGACCTGAGATCTACCAAATCCTAGTGAGCCCTATCATATCATGGAGGTGAGATGCGATAACTTGACTGCCTGGTGGCCTCCAAACATTAGCATTTTGAATTTTCTATTTTTTTTGGTCTTTTCTTTTTTATCATTTTTTGTTGTTTTCATGGTTTTTCATTTTTTTGTCATTTTTGTTTTCAATTTCTTTGACACTATGTACACATATCTAAGGGTAGTATTTCTTAAGATACAGCCCGTTCCAAGGGTGGGATAGCTCGACTCCCTCAGCATTGACTAGCCTGTAGGCATTGTCGGGATGCACAGCCTGAATTACGTATGGTCCTTCCCAATTGGGTTGGAGCTTAGAACGCGGTCCGCCAGGTTTGACAAAGATTCTTTTCACTACCATTTCACCGATTTGAAATTTTCTTTCAATGACCTTCTTTTGGTAAAAACGTGCGAGTCTAATTTGATATACACGTGCATGCTCGGCAGCGGCCAAACGTTTCTCGTCTAAGAGTTCCAGTTGGGCAAGGAGTGAATCACGACGTTCGTCGAGAGGGAGGTCCTTATCCAATTGTACTCTCAGAGAGGGAACCAGAATTTCGTACGGAACTACCGCCTCCATCCCATAAGTAAGGGCGAACGGAGTTTGCCCAGTGGGAGTACGGATTGAAGTGCGATAGGCCCATAGAGCCTCAATGAGCTTTTCTGGCCAATCCGAGAACTTGTTAGACTCACATGTCTTTTTTATGATTTTAATCAATGTTTTATTAGTGGCCTCTGCTTGGCCATTGCCTTGTGGATAATAAGGTGATGAATGATGCAATGTAATTTTATATCTTTTGCAGAGGTCCTGAAGGTCCTGAGAAATGAATTTCGGCCCATTGTCGGTGATGATTGTGCTTGGAATGCCGAACCTGGCGATGATGTTCTTCATGATGAATTTGCAGACCGTTGATGCTTTAACCTCCACGTAAGCTTCGGCTTCGGCCCATTTGGTGAAGTACTCCGTTGCAGTAAGGATGAATGATTTTTGCTTAGTGAGGGAGTAAGGATTACCAAGAGGACCAATGACATCGAAAGCCCACATGGAGAAAGGCCATGGGGAGGACACTGGATGGAGTGAAGAGGATGGAGAGTGAATTTTATCTGCGTGAAGTTGACACTTAACACACCTGCGGACATATACGGCACAATCCTCTTCCATAGTGGGCCAGTAAAAGCCTTGCCGAGAATTTTCTTGGCAAGCATTTGGCTATTCACATGGCCACCGCACACACCAGAGTGTGCTTCCTCGACACATTTCTAGACTTTCTCTTCGTCGAGACATCTTAGAAGAACACCAGTAAGACTTCTCTTGTATAGCACTCCTCCGACCAGCACGTATCTCTGTGCAACTCTCCTTATGGCTTTTCTATCTTCCGATGTGGCTTCTTCAGGGTAGGACTGATCTTTGCAATACTTGGCAATTTCATAAAACCATGGCTTCTCTTCATCAGCCATCTCTTCTTCTAATTCTGCCAACATGACTTCCCTCTTCTCAAGGATTTCTTCTTGTAAGATCTTCCTTGTAATCCTATCCTTGATATTTACATATGAAGCGTCATCGATCGCAGGGGCGTGACGCTTGTAGACGTGAATGGTATCAAACCATCTTCCTAGAGGGAACCTTAAAGATGATGCCAATGAGGCGAGGGCATCGGCCAAAATATTCTGATGACGAGGGACATGGACAAAGATCAGTTTGGTGAATAGTTTGGCAAAGGCAGCAGTGAGTTCTTGGTATGGCTTGAGCTTGGGATCGCGAGTGCAATATTTGGTGAGCACCTGGCGAAGGATGAGTTGACTATCACCTACGACTCGCAATTCGGTGATACGAAAAGAATGAGCGAGTTCTAGGCCTGCAAGAAGAGCTTCATATTCAGCTATATTGTTGGTAACAGGGAATTTGAGCTGATATGCCAGTGGGAATGTGATGCCTTCCGGCGACAGGAGGGCAATGCCGATTCCTTTCCCTTGGGAATTCAGAGCTCCATCAAAATGTAACGTCCACATGCAATCGTCTGATTGGGTGATGGACATTAGTTCCTCATCTGGAAACTCTGACTGGACAGGATCGAATCTAGGAAGAGGATGGTGAGCGAGATGCTCAGCTATGGCATACCCCTTAATCACCTTCTGCTGAATGTAGGTGATGTCAAACTGAGAAAGAAAGCTTTGCCAGCATGTTAATCTATCCGTAAGGACAGATTTTTCCAGAAGGAATTTGATAGGGTTCATTCGGGCAATCAGATGAACTTCATGAGCTAAGAAGTAATGTTTCAACTTCTGCACCACCCAGACAAGGGCGGCACAAGTTTTCTCCATAGCCATGTACTTCTGCTCACAGGGGTTGAGGAGTTTGGATATGTAATAGGTCGCCCTTTCCTTGCCCACTTCATCGGCTTGTGCCAGGACAGCTCCCACGGAGTCGTCTAGGACTGAGACGTAAAGGATTAAAGGTCTACCTGGCGTGGGTGGAATTAGAACGGGTGGATTGGCCAGATACTCTTTCAATCCTTCAAAAGCTTTTTGGCATTTAGAATTCCAAAGGAATTCTACTCCCGACTTAGTTAACTCGTAGAAAGGTTTGCACCTTTGCGAGTGCTGTGACACAAACCGACGAATGAATTGCAACCTTCCGATTAACCCTCGAACTTCTCTCAGATTTTTCGGAGGTGGCATATCCCTAATTGCTTTAGCTTTGTTGGGGTCTATCTCAATACCCCTCTTACTTATAATGAAGCCAAGCAATTTGCCTGATGAGACACCAAATACGTACTTTTTGGGGTTCATCTTCAAATTGAACTCCCTCGATCTTTGCAGCACCTTAGCCAGAACCCTCGGGTGTTCTGCCCTAGTCCTGGATTTCACGAGTAAATCATCCACATACACCTCTAAATATACATGCATCATGTCGTGAAATATCGCCATCATAGCCCTTTGATAAGTAGCTCCAGCATTCTTTAAGCCAAACGGCATGACTAGATAACAGTAAGTTCCCCAAGGTGTGGTGAATGATGTTTTCTCCTGATCTTCTTCTGCCAAACGGATCTGATTATACCCCGAAAATCCATCCATGAACAAGAGAGTTTCATAACCTGCAGTGTTATCGACCAACACATCGATGTGAGGTAAGGGGAAATCATCTTTTGGACACGCGCGGTTAAGGTCCCGGAAATCGATACATATTCTCACCTTTCCATCCTTTTTCATGACCGGGACAATGTTTGCCACCCATTGAGGATATAGGACGACTCTAATAAACCTGGCTTTATGGAGTTTATCGACCTCTTCCTTCATTTTTAGAGCCATTTGGGGGTGGAAACGTCTTAACCTTTGCTTTACCGAGACGGACCCTGGTTTTAACGTTAGGCGATGTTCGACTAGGGTAGAATCCAATCCCGGCATATCCTCGTATCTCCATGCGAACGTGTCCCTATACTCCTTTAGAACCTCGATCAATTCCTCTTCTTCAGATGGCGGCAAATTATCGCTTATGAGGACGATCCTAGGGTCTTCCTCGGTCCCTAGATTGATCTCTTTAGTGGGTTCCTCTATAGCGGCTGATGGTTCGTCAAACCTCCTCATTCCGCTAGCATACGCGTCAGCCGCGTCCTCATATTCTTCGTCCCCCTCTTCAATAGGATATTCTTCATCTGTGAGCTCGTAAACTCCATATCCTTCACTAATTATGCAATCTTCCTCACATTCTAACTCCGGCAGATGGATGTGATTTTCTAGCAACTCAGGAATAGATTGAAAAGTTTGACACCTATTGGCTAGATCTAGAAGAAATCGACGAGGGATTTGCCTACCCTTGGATTTCTTTCTAGGAACTACCCTTGACTCGTTATTCCTAACCTGACCGACTTGTTCTACGGACGAAGAGGGAGTTAAAGGATGTACAGGAAGAGACCCCTCGATGGAGGGGTAAAGAAAATCGCTCAAGGGACCTTGAATGAGTGGCCCGTAAGTCGGGGCACACCCGTGAGAGATGTAGGAGGTCTCCACAAAGGAGATGCACTGTTGATGAATTTGAAAATTGACGTTTTGTTTTCGTTTTCATTTTCAATTACAAAGCAATTGAAAGAACCTAGAGAATGAGAGGATGAAACTATAGCTAGAGGGTTGTATGGCTCATGGAGCAGATCATGATTGAAAACTTGACACGGGCTGAGAGACCCACGCAAGAATGTGAGCAGAGAAGGGGACCTGGGAATATCATCAGATAGACGCCGGGTCCAAGAAAGAGTCAGCAGCAATGGCTGAGGAGAATGATCAGATAGGATGACGGAAAGTGATCCGTCAGTGGCAACGTCCTCTTGGAGAGGACAACCTAGAATTCTGGGAATGTCAACAACATCGCTCGACACTTCAGAGATCAAAAGCGGCCCCTCTGAGTCCGAAGGCAAGAACATTTGCTGTAGTGCAATAGAAATATCGTGTATATCAAACCATTTGTTCCACTCGCAGTCCGGGTCATCATGTTTCCCCTTCTTTGCAGCTCTCGAGTAGCCTTCAGTTAAGTAGGCGACGTGTAATTTCCCGTGTGATTCTGGCACATAATCCCCCATTTGTATTACTGGCCCCTTTCTGAAATGGGAGTACAAGGTCCATGTGAGAAGTTCCTCAATTGCCTCATGTGGCCCTTCAAAACCTAGGCCGGCTCTAAGTGTTAATCTTGTCTTCTTTGGCGGCCTCAGTCTTCCTTGTAATTGTACACCCAAGCCATTGCCCTGTTGGTAGCCGATATTTTTCATGATCTCCCAGCCTTTAGAATGAGAGGGCTGACATGACTTTAGTGGTGGAGACGGCTTCTGTGTGGATGAGACGTGGCATGGGTCGCGCACATCTAGCAGCGAAAGAATTGGCCGATGGGTCGGCCAAACAGAAGGCAAGGAGGTGTTAATGGCATCCACTGTAGAAAAGATGGGCATACTATTGACCTTGATAATCCAAGACTTATATGGAAACTTTAAGCACTGATGATTGGTGGATGGCACGGCATTCATAACCTCGATGTAAGGGCGGCCTAATATGGCTTTGAATGTGGGATCCATATCGAGGATATGAAATTCCGTAGAGGTTGATGCAGGGCCCAATTCTACATTCAAGATAACCACCCCCATTGGCGGTCTTTTGCTGTTGTCGTAGGCCGTCACTGTGATCGATGAAGGCCTTACCTGTTCTGTGTCAACCCCACATAATTGGATAGTGGGCATAGAGATCACGTTTATGGACGCGCCAGTGTCCACCAAACATGGGTCTACAGGCACCCCATTGATCTTGACTGCAATACACAACGCATATTTTCGAGCTTCCTTGGGGGCGAGCTCGTGGTGGTGAAAGATAATAGCCGGTTGTGTATCAGTCGGTGTTAATACTGACGAGATCTTTTCCACTGGGAGATCCTCGTTTACCATGACCTTTTGGAGATATTTCATTAGTGCCTCTTGATGGGATGTAGACCTTTTGATCAGCTCGAGAATGGAGATCCGAGCTGGTGTCTTGTCCAAGTGTTTCAATAGGTCATATTGGGTCCCAGGGACGGATTCCTCTGGCTGCTCTTCGGTGTCTTTCTCTGGCTGAGATTGCTCAGGGACCTGACTATTTTGGGGGAAAATCCGATGGAACATCTTCCCACTACGAAGCACCATGGCATGCGGGTTCGGCGGCACCTCCATAGGGTGATTAGACATGGAGTGTATGGGGTTTATCAAAGGTTTGAGAGATAATGATGGAGGAACAATTGACAAAGCAGGGGCAACGACAGATGTAGGGGCTCTGATGAGTGGTTTATTAGGTTGAGGTATGGTGGGAGTGGATGAGATCTCAGGCGGACAATGGATGATTAGGGGTTTGGAAGGTGGAGGTATAGTAGTGGTTGACGGAGGCCCGGATGGGTGATGAATGATGAGGGGTTTTGAGTGTAAAGGAGTTATGGTGGAGGTAGATGGTATCTCGGAAGGGTGTTGGACAATAAGGGTTTTGTTTAATGGGGGCGGAATGAAGGTGGATGATGAAGTGGAAGCGTGAGAAACAATGAGAGGCTTTGAGGGTAACAATGTTATGGTGGAAGTGGAGGGTTCTTCAGAAGGGTGTTGGACACTGAGGGGTTTGTTTAGTGGAGGAGGAATAAAGGTGGATGACGAGGTGGAAGCGTGAGAAACAATGAAAGGCTTTGAGGGTGACGGTGTTATGGTAGAAATGGAGGGTGTTTGCTGGTGACTCGAAGGGAGGTCATTAGTAGAGACGCGGATGAGAGGACATGATGGCGGTGGAAATGAATAAGGTATCATTGCGGGTTGTGCTACGGGTGGAGGATAGACAGGAGCGGTACGAATAAGGCCTGGGGGTTGGACATGGACATGATTGGTGACAAGGACAGAGCCGCTTTCCGCATGCCAGTCTTGCCCTCTTCCAACCTCGGGGAAGGAAGAAATGGGGTTGACCTGGTGGTTAGGTGGTTGGTGGGCCGGTAATGGATTTTGTAGGATGCCCATGTTGGGCTGTTGCTGTGGTGCCTGCTGAGGCTGTTGTTACTGTTGTTGTGGTTGCTGCTGCTGCTGCTGTGGTCTAGGAGGAGGTCTCCTGGCCTTTAACATGGTGACGCATCGCCTCATTTCATCCCAATCTATTTTATGTTCATCGTTCAAATCATAGATATAATCTCTGAAATGGAAACAGTTTTCCACCGTATGACCCGGCTGTCTATGGAAGACACAATATCTGGAAGTGTCGACGTTCGGGGGCCATATGGCTTTTTCCTTAGGCAATGTGAGGAAATTAGTAGCCATGAGAGCATTAAAGATGTCTGATAATGACTCCGGCAAAGGTGGGTAGTGAGCCCTCCTGGGGCCAATTGGCCTCCTCTGTTGTGGGGGGCCATAATCCCCGGGTGGTGGAACCTGATTATATTGAGGAGGTCGCTGCTGTTGTTGTTGGAGATGAAGCGGTTGGGGCATATTATTCTGGAAGAGATTGTTTTGTGGGGGAGGATGATAGGGTTGCTGACCTTGTTGGTCCTGATGAAAGGGGAATTGTGGAGCTTGCGGAGGCCTAGGGTTAGCTTGCTGGTTGGGGTGGCCAACCGCGCCCACTTGTTCATTTGTTACAACCCCTTCCGTCACTCCACCTTGGGCACCCGTGCTCGGCTTCCTAAACACTTTTGGCTTTGGTGGCTCAAACATGTGCATGCGGGGAGAATCTTTCAGCTGTGTTTGGATATATCGAGCCCTCTCATACAATTCCTCCATAGTCGTGAGCTTATTCATAGCCAGGACATGTCTAAATTGCGGAGTAGCATTAGACACGATCAATTTTACTTGTTCTGATTCTGAGATGGGGTCCCTCACTTTCTCTGCTAAGGACCTCCATCGATCGGCAAATTGGATGAAATCTTCATCCGACTTCATTTTCTCGGCCACCAAATCGGTAATAGAAAAGGAGGGACCGATCCTATCCCGATATCTCTGTAAGAATTTCCGTTGCACCACATCAAAGTTCTCAGCCTCGCTCGGCTCTAAGGAATAGAACCACTCCAAGGCGGGGCCATCTAATGATCTTCTAAAGAGGTATGCCAAAGATCTTTGATCATTCTGCCAGAATGAGGACTCATACATGAAATCCTTTAGATGGATGAAGGGATTGCCTGTGCCGGTGTACCGTCGATATGTTGGCATTTCAGAAGGAGGGCGACGGAATACCGGAAGGATGGGTAAAGAGATCTCAGGTGCGGATTTGACATCCACGATCTTTTTGAAATCTCGGAATTATTCATCCATCTTGTTCATCCTATGAAGGAGAGATTGGGTGACCTCATTGTAAGGAGCAGGTTGTGGTGGCCACTGAGGCCTTGCAGAAACCTGAGCAGGGAATTCCGAGTGAGGGGGATGTTGTGGCATGTGAGTAGAAGGGACTGCCTGAAATATTGAATGAGGGAGTGGTGGAACCTGAGACTGGGGCGGTAATTGGAAAGAAGGGGGTTGCAGATGTTGTGACATATCGGTAAATGGAACTGACGGAAATGTTGTGTGAGGAATTGGTGGAACCTGAGGCTGGGGAGGTAATTGAAAAGAAGGAGGCTGCAAATGTTGTGACATATCAGTAAATGGAACTGACGGAAATGTTGTGTGAGGAATTGGTGGGACCTGAGGCTGGGGAGGTAATTGAAAAGAGGGAGGCTGCAGACTTGTATGCACAATAGGGAACGAGGAAGAGATTGCCTGTGCAGGCTCTTGAGTAGGGAAAGCGACTGGTGTTGGATCTTGTGGAGCAGAGTCAACATATTTTCCTTTTAAGATGGCCTGAAAGGCTCGGATTTGATCTGAAGTGAGCTGTGTGCTCGCGAGAGCACCCAGTAAGGAGGAGATATCTTGGGGTGGGGAAGCTTCCCCGACAGTGGTTCGTACCTCATATGAGGGCTCAAGGGAGGAACCTGCGTCCTCAGCAGGGACATGTGTCCCCTGGTGACTCGGGGTCGGGTTCTGACCGTTCCCGGACATATCTTGATCTTTTTCAGAATGTGTGATTGTGCCGGAATGTAGTAACATACAAACTCAAACCAACAACAAAGATTAGCAAACAAGTGCTTTACACCTCTTTTGTTTTCTTTTCTTTTTGTTTTGTTTTCTTTTTTCTTCTTTTAGTTGCTAATCAGAATATAAATACACACTCAAACCATTAGCAAACAAGTTGATGTTTAGCGCCTTTTTTTGTTTTCTTTTGGTTTTTCCCTTTTTTTTTCTTTTTTTCTAATCTAATGTTCACACCACAGGAAAGACCCTAGTTGCAATGTTGGTTTCCGCCGTGTCATCTAAGGACACTCGACTCACCACGAATGGGTTGACTACCTCCAGGGAACTTCAATGGTACAACTAGCCCAGTGAACGAAGAGGGAATCCTTCGATGTCGGGGACTTACGGGGGTCTCAGTGAAGGAGATCCTAGTCCGTCGAGAGGAATTCCCGACGGAGAGTCCTTCCTTCACCAAGAAAGGGTGATCCTAAGAAAAAGGAACAAAGAAATAAAAATAAAAGGGGATGATATGCAATGCAATGCTGAACTATATAACACCAGTATACAACCAAATAGAACAGGAACAACACAAATAAACAGAGATCTATGCAAAAGTACAACAAATATAACAATGATATAACAGAGATGTAAGAACAATAAACAGATGGAGTAGGATATGACCGTTCTTCTTTCTGAGCCGACACATATTAGAAGTCACCAAAGGGAAACTAGGAGAGTGCACGTAGTGCACGAGTAAAAAGGGAAGCACACGTGGGTGCTAAATGATGGAGGGGGCACACGTGGGTGCACGAAACAATGTCGACCTCTCGAGTAACCACAAGGGACCGAAGGAGTGCACGGGGTGCACGAGGGGAGTAGGCGCACGTGGGCGCGATAGGAAAGAGGCACACGTGGGTGCCGAAGGGAGGGACACGCATGGGTGTCAAGAGGAAAAGGCACCGCGGGTGCTAAAAGTGGGGGCGCGCGTGGGCGCAATAGGAGGGGCACATGTGGGTGCCGAGTGGAGGGGCACACGTGGGTGCCGGTGGCAGGAGTGCTACTGGGAGCACGAATGTAGCGCACACAGGCGCAAATCAGGAGGGACACACGTGGGTGCCGAAAATATTTGGGTAACCAGAGAAAACAAAAGAAGTCCCATCGTGATCGGCAAGAAAGTGTAGACGGCGGGTAGGCGTCGTCCACCCTCGGGGGAAGAACAATAGTAGACAAAATGGTTATGGAAAGGTGATCGTCAGGGAGGTGTAGACTGTAGGAGTCATCCACCTTCGTCTGTCTTAGGAGATGGAGATAACGAGATCAACTCAAGGAGAGAGAAAGAAAAGAAGAAGGATGTGGAGCGGACTCCGGTACGTGACGGAGATAGGGGTCAGAAGACCCTCTCGCGCAAACTGACCCCTTCCCGGTAAGCGTGACTTACCGTTCCACGGGTAGTTTTTCATATACCAGGAAATCCGATAATCTATACAACAGAAATGGAGAGATGCGTAAACTCAGAAATCGCAACGGTATATCATTCTCCGAACAACTATAAGGACAATACGAACAAAGACGTACCACCACAAGACATTGGTCTTTGTGGGGTTCTAATAGCAATGCGATAACATCAACACTAATGAATATATATGTATATATTAAGACCACCACAAGACATTGGCCTTATGGGGTTTTACTGCAGCATAAATAATAAGTATTATATGTACATACCACCGCGAGACATTGGCCTTTGTGGGGTTTTTTATTATAATAACTATATATGTATATATATGTATATATATGACAAGAAAAGACAAAGGGATCAAATAAACTGCCGCGAGATGTTACTCTCCGCGGGGTTTTAAAGCGATGATAGGGGAGAGTTAGATTGCAGAAATTAAATTGCTGAAGTAAAACGGTCGCGGGAGGTAGCCCACCGCACCAGTTAGATGAAACCACCGCGAGGAACTGGTTCCATCAACGGGGTTTGAACAAATAAAAGGGGATCAAATAAACCGCCGCGAGATGTTACTCTCCGCGGGGTTTTAAAGCGATGATAAGGGAGAGTTAGATTGCAGAAATTAAATTGCTGAAGTAAAACGGTCGCGGGAGGTAGCCCACCGCACCAGTTAGATGAAACCACCGCGAGGAACTGATTCCATCAACGGGGTTTGAACAAATAAAAGGGGATCAAATAAATCGCCGCGAGATGTCACTCTCCGCGGGGTTTTGAAGCAGTGATAGGGGAGGTTAGAGTTAAGCAGTTAGAGGTTAGGGGGTTAGAATACAGAAATTAAATAACTGAAATAAGACGGTCGCGGGAGATAGCCCACCGCACCAGTTAGATGGACCACCGCGAGGAACTAGTTCCGTCGACGGGGTTGAACAGAAGATAAATAAAAGGGGAAGGGAGGTGTGATCGCCAGGGGCTGAGAGCCCCATAGGAAATGTCCTGATCGTGTTCGCCGCCGAAGCGGGAGTAGTGCGGGTCCTTTCTTCCTCTTTAGTCGGCCGGCCGACGAAGAGGGCCTTCTTTGGTTACCCGGATTTTATTATCTTTTTTTGTTTTAGTTTTTTTTTGTTATTATATATTTTTTTGGGGTTTTGTGGCTTTTATTATTTTTATGTTTTTATATCTTTTTTAAGAGAAAGATGAGAGAGCAAAGAGAGAAATCGGGTGATAGATGGTAGAGTAAGGTAGTACGATATAGGAAAAGAATACTAAGAAAATATAGACATGATGAAAATTTTATTTTAGATAAGACAGAGAAGAATAGAGGTGGAGGTTTAACGATATATAATACTAACAAGGGAGAGGAAATAGACTTATTGTTAAACGAAACGTAAAGGAGGATGAAGATGACAATTTAACAACAAATGACAATGATGAAGGAAAGAACTAGAATAGACGAGAGAGACAGTGGTCAGGTACCTCAAAAGGAGGGATGACCTCCTACTCTTTTGGTTGACGGAAGAAGCGGGCTCCCCGACTGGTTAACCCTGCACGGAAAACAAATGAAGAGAAACAACAACGAGATAAGGACGACGGTGGTGTAGTATCAATTCTTTAGAAGCTGATATTGAGAATAACATAAGAGAACACTAACCTAGTTGGTAGTATTTGAAACCCCTTTTAGACATGAAAAGGTAGATAGATGATATGATGAATGAACACGAAAAGGGACCTCTTAGGGAGAGGGATGCAGTGTGAACGACAGATAATGATGCATGCAATGCAATGTAACTAGCGAAACAAAAACGAATAAGACGACGTGGTGAGAATTCTTATTGGGCGGCCGATGACGTGCTCGCGGAAGCTTCTCCGAGGTGAGGATGGCACGAGCGTACGCTGAGATGTAACATGCTCTCGTATATTCCGACGTTCGGGAACTCGGCAGGGCCTTCCCGGTATCGGTGCCGCCCTGAAAAGGAGAAAAGGAGGGAGAGAGAGAAAAGAAGAACTCTTTTTTGAGATTTTTGTGCTTTAGTTTTATTATATAGTATGTATATATGTAGAGGATATATATATATTAACTATATAAGATATATATATATATATATATAATATACTTATGTATATATATGTTATATCTAAGAGAGGAAGAGACGAGGAAAAGAATAGCAGTGAGAGGGAGAGAATATCAGAGAGGGAAAGAGGAAATAAAGATAAAAATAAAAGAAAAGAGATGAGATGAGAGAGTTTGAGATAGAGAGAGGGGGAGGGAAACTGTGAGAGGGGGAGAATGAGAAACAGAGAGAGGGAGAGAGAGAGAGAGAGACGGTGGGGGAGGAGATTAAAAAAAGAAAAAAAAAGAAATAAGAGAGAGGGATCGAGAGAAAGAGAGAGAAGAGGTGGTGAGAGGGAGAGAGAGACGGTGGGGGGAGGTTAAAAAAAAAGAAAAAAAAGAGTGAGAGAGAGGGAGATCGAGAGAGAGAGAGGGAGAGAGAGATGAAGACACAGAGAGAAATAGAGAGTAAGAGAGGAATAGAGAGAGGGAGTGAGAGATGGTGGGGAGGGGCTAATAAAAAAGAAAAAAAAGAAAAGTGAGAGAGAGGGAGATCGAGAGAGAGAGAGGGAGAGGGAGTGGGAGAGTGAAGGAGAGAGAGAGTGAGAGGGAGAGGGAGAGAGTGGAGAGGGGGAGTGAGAGAGAGTGAGAGAGTGAGAGAGAGGTGTGAGAGAGAGAGTGGGGAGAGAGAGAGAACAACAGCAGGAGGTGGAGTAAGGGAGAGATGAAGAGAACGGCAGAGGGAGGAGGAGGAAGACGGAGGGGGAGGAAGGGAAGAGAGAGGGGGGGGGCGAGGGTGTCGCGGCGGTGGCGTCGGGTGCACGGCGGGGGCGGCGTCGAAGGCGTCGGGTGCATCGGAGGGCGGCAGTGGCGCGATGCCGGGGTCGCCAGAGGCGACGAGGGATGTGGCCGGAGGCGGTGCAGGCGGGGGGCTGGAGCGGCGATGACGGTGAGGCCGGAGCGGCGTCGGGGCGGTGTCGATGCTGGAGGAGGAGACGGCGAGCGAGGGCGGTCGTGCAGCGGAGGGCGGTGGCGGGCCGGTGAAGAAGAGAGCCGCAACGGCCCTATCTAGTTCAAAGGGGGGGCACGGTCGACGAGGCCCCCCTGCGAACTTGGCAAAATAAAAAAAATGCAAAGAAAAAAAAGAAGAGAGAGGTTGGGGGAGGGAGAACACAGAGGGAGAAAGAGAGTAGGGGAGAGGGAGAATGAGGGAAAGGGAGAGAGAGGAAGGGGAGGAGAGGGATTACCAGATGGGGGAGAGAGAAGAGAGAGGAAGAAGGTAGAGAGATGGAGAGGGAAAGTGGAAGACATGAGTGAGAGGGGGAGCAGAGGAGAGAAAGGGAGACCGGCTGAAGGAGGAGGTTAACGAGAAAAGAAAAAAATGGGAGAGTATGGGGGAGATGCTCACGGTTCACAGAGAGAGAGAGAGAGGTGATGAGAAGAGATGGAGTAGTGATCGTATCTACCGGTGGGAATGGTTGGGTATCGAGTGAATGGAAGCCAAAAGTTCTGGGAGGTGGAGGGGGATCTCGTAGGAATGAATGGATGTTAGCAGAGGGAATAGTATGCGTAGGAGTAAGGAGGTTCTGGATAGTGAAATGTCTTGGAGGAATGGATGGTAAGGAACTCTGGGTAGTGGAGTCTAGGAGGGTGAATGGAAGTTAGCAGAGAAAGTGTGAGAGGAATCGGAGGGTTCTGAGGGTCTCACCGTTGTCGTTTTTTGGTGGCTTGCGGCTGCTGCCCAGTGGAGTGGTGATAGGGGAGAGAGAGATGAATGGGGGGGACAAGATCCAAAGAAAAAGGGGTAGTTAATATGAGAGTTAATAAAAAAAATTTATTTTATTCTTTCTTTTATTAAATGTTGGGCCCAAACTATTAATATTTATTATAAATATCAATATATATAATTATTTATTTATAAGGAATAAATGATGGGCCACACTTATTTAATATATATATATATATATATATATTCTTTTGTTATTTATATATACATGGGGAGAATGGGCTTAAGCCCACAAAATTGCTTTATTTAATAAAAAAGAAAATTTTGAACAAGAATGGGCCAAGCCCATCAAAATCTTTATTTGTTCCCCCCCTTTTCTTTTTAACATTGAGAGATGGGCCAAGCCCATTGACATCTTCATCCTTTTGTGTAGGAGAGGAATGGCCATAAGCCCATTAAGAAGAGTCTCATTAAGAAACGACAATTGAGGTTTATCAGATAAAAATTGGAGGTCACTCGACTAACTTAACCGTGCGAGCCACTTTGGGCGTCTTAGTGTAATACGGGATCTGTTCAGCATAGTGTTAAAATGCCGTGTCTACACCTCCTTTGGGTCGGGGCACACTCATGAGCAAGATAGGAGGTCTCTTCAACAGAGATGGAGGATTGAAGAGTTTGAATTTTGACATTTTTTTTTCATTTTCAATAATGAAGCAATGAGAAGGGGAACTAGAAGATGAAGTTGAAATTGAGAGATGGGTAAAAGATTGAACAAGAGATTTCCCGAGCAAGGGTGCAAGGGAAAATTTAGAGAATTGCCGGATGAGTAGAGGAGGAATTGATGGAATTCATAGAAAATCAGGAGATAAGGAGATCATGACGGCGGGTGGTCTAGGGATATTGGAGGTAAAAAGTTTGGAGTACCAAAAGGTAATGAGTAATGGGTGCAAGGAATCAACGAGGAAAAGTCCGGCCCACAACCGGTATATAGTGAAATCTACCACAAACGGCACATCTGGCTCTCCCGTATCAGTGTAATTTCTCAATAGCTGCCTCTTATTGGTGATCATTGCCGACTTTTCAATCAACTTATGAATAAGTGGTGGCCATTCCGCATCAGTTGGCATAAATAGTCGGCTCAAAGCAATAGTAATGTCATTCATGTCGAACCACCTATACCACTCACACTCGGGGTCATCCATCTTTCTTCTTTTATACGGTCTTAAGGAATCCAAAGCCTTATATGTGACTAGTGGTGCTAAATGGCGAGCAAATTGACGTGCATGCACATCTTGGTGATCCAGTAATGAAGTGATCACTGTAGTCTACTCGTCATCCTATTGAGTGGACCCCATTACAAAATAAGTGTATAAGGTCCACGTAAGTGGCCGTCTATCCGTCTTGAGAGTAGAAGTCATAGCAGCCCATGGCTTCTTTTCATTGTCATCATATTTCTCCTTGCTCGGCCCCTTGTAACCAAGGCCGCCTCAGTGAATAAGCTTATAATCCTTGATGGGCTTCACTATGCCTTGGAGACTGATACCCAAGCCTTTGCCAGATCTATACCCCATTCTCATCGTGATGCTCCAACCTGGGGTATTCACCACATTCTTCTTTTTTTTCCCCTTGGAAGGTAGAGCACTACCAAAAAAAGCGGGATTTCAGACAGACAAAATCCGTCTGAAATCCGTCTGAAAATCCGTCACAAACTATGTTTGTGACGGATCTCTGACTGATCTCAGACGGATACTGTCCGTCTGAAATTCTTAGTCAGAAATTTGTAACAGTTGCACTGACCGTCTGAAATTCCGTTTGAAACACAGACAGAATATATCCGTCACAAATTCCGTCTGAGTCTCAGACCAGATATTAATATTCCGTCTGTAATTTCCCTCGAAAATTTCCCATGAACTTTACGACCAATAAACTATCCGTCGTAAATACGCTCTAAAAGTTTGTGACAGATACTTTATCCTTGGTAAATGCCCTCTAAAATTTCACACGAAATTTACGACTAATAAACTATCCGTCGGATGTTGGTATTGATATAGAAGATGAAACTTGTGGCCTTAACAAGTCATGCCGCGGATCGGCAAGATCCAACACTGATAACAAAGGCCTGTTAGGTGGCCATATAGAGGGCACTGAGGTTGCAAAGTGTATATCAACTGAAGGCATAATAGGCATGCTGGTAACTTTGATGATGCGCCCTTTGTGTGGGAACTTTATACGTTGATGGTTTGTAGAGGGCACGACATCAAGCTCTTGGATATATGGACGGCCCAAAATGCCATTAAAAGTCGGATCCATGTCTAAAATGTGAAAATCTGTTGCAATTGACATAGGAGCCAGCCCAACTTTTAAAGTAATCATGCCTAGAGGTGGCTTCTTGGTGTTATCATAAGTTGTGACTGTAATGGTTGACGGTCGTATCTTACTGTCCAGAATACCACACATTTTTAAAGTGCTGGGAGGCAATACATTGATAGATGCTCCAGTATCTACTAAACATTGTTTAACATCCACCTTATTAATATTAACAGTGATGCACAAGACATACTTCCTGGCCGGCTTTGGAGCTAACTCATGCTCATGAAAGACAATAGTCGGTTGGTCACCTGCCGGAGTTAACATTGAAGTGATCTGTTCAGTTGGGATGTCTTCATTGACCATCACCTTCTGTAGATATTCATTTAAAGCTTGCTGATGAATGGTGGATCTCTTAGTCAATTCCAAAATAGAAATCTTGGCCGGGGTTTTGTCCAGATGCTTTAACAGATCATACTGAGTGCCCGGTATGGATTCTTGTTCTTGCTTTTGTTCCTCATTCCCTTGTACAGGCTCTTATTCCCGTTGTGGAAACACACAGTGGAAAGTCCGTCCACTACGAAGCACCATAGTTTGTGATGGTCGTGCCTCTATCGAGCTTTCGTTTGTGGTAGGATTGGTGGATGTAGAAGGGATATCGGGGTTAACAGGTGGTGGAGGCGGTGCAACCGAAGAGGGAACCTCTATGAGGGGCTTTGTCAGCTGAAGGTTAGTGGGAGCTGGAGGGATAGGAATGGGAGCAGGGTTAGAAGGGGTTGGTGATGCCTGGGTGGTTGGAAGCCATGTATGCTGGACAAGGATGGGGCTAGAAGGAGGTGAAGGATTTGAGATTGGTGTGGGTTGGAGTGATGGAGCCCTTGCCGGGGTAGGGGTAATGGTAATGGCAGTAGGAACTGGTGTTGGTGAGGGGCGGATGAGGAGTGGCCTAGATGGCAAAGGATTTGTGGAAGGAGGAGGGGTTCGTTGTGGTGCGGGAGTTGGTGCAGGGCGAATAAGGAGAGGCCTGGCCGGCAGGGGGTTGGTGATAGTAGAGGGAACTTGGTTGGTGGTGCGCAGGAGAGGACGAGAAGGTTGAGGGAGAGGTGTTTTTTTGTGAAGTTATTCGGAGCAGACGTGGTGGTTGATTAGAGGTTTGGTTCAAGGCCCCAATAGAGGCATTTTCTTCATGCCACCCTTGCCCTCTCTCCACTTCATGAAAGGAGGTGACAGGGTTCAATTGTTGATTTGGTGGGTGCTCCGGTAGCCGATTATGAACAATGCTCATGTCCGGTTGTGGTGTTGGGGTTTATTGCTACTAGAGAGGTTGCTAAACCTACTGCGATTGCTGCTGGGCCTGCTACTGCCAAGGAGGTCTTCGTGCCTTCAATATTGTAATAAACAGCCTCATCTCATCCCAATCAATACCGCCCTGATCATTCATATCATATATATAATCTTTAAAATGGCAACAACGATCTATGTTATGACCGGACTGTCGATGATAGACACAATACCGAGAGGTATCCACATTCTGGGACCAGATCGTCCTCTCCTTTGGCAATGTGAGTGTGTTGGCGGCCATAAGGGCGTTGGATATATCAGGAAGGCTTTCGGGTAAAGGAGGGTATTGGGCTCTTTTGGAGCCCGTGGGTCTCCTTGTTTGCTGAGGATCGTAACCAGTAAGTGGTGGCACTTGATAGTATTGCTGGGGAGGCGGGTTCTGTGGAATGGCTTGCTTTTCTGGAGGAAGAGGCCAGAACGGTTGAGAAGGGTTGTTTGTTTGGTGGGGAACTTGGTTAAAGAGAGAGGGTTGTTGTGGCTGTGACTGTTGGGGTGGCCTTGGGTTTGAAAGGGAGCGGAAAGGTCTGGGATTGCCAACCGCACCCACTTGCTCATTAGTAACAGTCCCCTCGGTAGTGCCACCATTAGTGTTAACATTGTTGGTCTTCCTCATCACTCTTGGCCTTGGTTAAAACATGCCCATGATGGGTGAATCTTTCATTTGAGTTTGGATGTACCTGGCCCGTTCATAGAGCTCCTCCATGGTATTAAGCTTGTTCATGGCCAAAATGTGTCGAAACTATGGAGTCGCATTTGATATTATCATCTTGACTTATTCTGACTCAGACAAGGCATCTTTTAGCTTCTCAGCCATCGACCTCCATCTATCGGCAAACTGAACGAAGTCCTCATCGAACTTCATCTTCTCGGCTACAAGATCAATAACGGACAAAGAAGGACCTACTCGGTCTTTATACTTTTGCAAGAATCTACGCTGAACAACATCAAAGTCTTCAGCTTTGGCTGGCTCTAGGGAGTAAAACCATTCAAGGGCCGGGCCATCAAGAGACCTTCTAAATAGATATGCCAAAGAGCTCTTATTATCTTTCCAAAAGGATGCCTCGTACATAAAATCTTTTAAATGGATGAACGTGTTGCCTGTTCCATTGTAACGCCTAAAGTTAGGCATATCTGACGGAGGCAAGTGAAAGACTGGAAGAGTAGGGAGAGTGATCTCCGGAGCATTCTTGGGGGCCGTGACCTTCTTGAGTTGCTCCTCCATACTAGCAATCTTCTGGAGGAGAATGGTGTTGGTATCGGACTCAGTCGGGGCTGGATTAGCGAGGAACGGATTTGGCATAGGCCTCCTTAAAAACTGAGGAGTCGGGGGATTTTACGGCCGAGCCACAGAGTGACTTGCCGGTTGAGCTGGCGCAAGAATAACGGGAGTCCGTGGACGGGATGGAATCTTCTAGGAGAACACCTGGTCATTAGAAGCATTGATTGGAAGGCCACCTGCGACTTGAGGAGGATTTGAAGATGAAGGTACATATTTACCTTTAAGAGCTACCTGGACCACTTGACATTGAGAGTCATCTAGTTGAGACAGAGCACGAATAAGATCATTTATATTGAAAGATGGGGAAGCATCCCCATATGTATTTGAGTGATGGGTTGAGTTCGGGAAGGAGACTCAACCCCTTCAGTAGTGGTGTCCACCACATAAACTTGAGGGTGATATGAATAAGAGGGAGCATAATTTCCCTCATAATGAATGGGATCTTGAGAAGGAACCTCATAGGATGGGTCAAATTGATCCTCCTCACAACCATCATATGAGTACTCATATTTGGCCATGTTGACAATTCTACCTGGACGAAGTTGCATGTCTAAGATAGGGAATTATTTCAAGCTAGCAAGTATGAAAAAGAAGTAATCGCCCAAACAAGAAAATTGTTCACACAAGTTGTAATGAACGCAAGATTTTAAGATTTGTTAATATTAAAATGGATTTTAAATGGGCGATCCATTCCCTCCCTTCAATGTGGACCCTAGTTTTAAGTTTGAGTGTAATCTCCGGGTTAACTAAGTTCTTTCTCTCTCTTTACCAACGAATGGGCTAACTAAACTCCGGGTGCTTCAAATGGTACAACTGACTCGACGTCCATGAGGGAATCCATGGGTGCGGGGACTTACGGAGGCCTTGGGAAAGGAATTTTTAATGCAAAGAGATGAAATGCTCAATGGATGGTCCTTCCAATTCCAAGAAAGTGTGGGGAATCCTAGAAGTGTAGAGAGAGGAGGATTCTGAACCAAATCTCCTAGAAATGCAAGCTAATGCAAGTAGGAGCAATCAATAATATAGATATGAGCAATAAAGAAGCACCCAAGAACAAATAACAGCAACAAAACCAATTCTGTGAACACAGAAACAAATGGCGACCTGAGGGAAGTCGCAGTATTAGTAAATAAACAGTCGTAGAATCTGGGAATGTTTGCTGGAAAACTACACCTTGGAGTGAGGCGTAGAATCAAGATCAACGCTTTCTCAAATAGACACAGAATGCAATAATCAGATTAAATTAATAAGTAATAAATAGTGACAGAAAAGAACACTACGCCTTTGTCTGAGACGTAGAAACTGGAACTACGCCTCTACACAGAGGTGCTACTTGCAAATGCACAGAAAATCAAAGTAATGGAAATAGGGAAGAAATTAGGGTCAGACACATAAAATTAAAGTCACCCCTACAGGGAGGCGTGAATCAACAACCGATGCTAAAAATAAAGGAAGTGACGTCTGAGTGAGGCGTCGTGGAATATAAATAGCGGCTGTGTAGCAGTCGCTAATTCCTAAAGGCTTCTCTTCTTCTTTTAAATCTATGAATAATCCATAAATTGGGCAAATCCAATAGGAGATGTGCACGTGGTGCACAAAGGGAGTGTGCTACGTGGAGCACTAAAGGGAGAGGCACATGTGGGTTCCAAAAGGAGGGGGCACGCATGGGTGCCAAAAGGAGGGGCACACGTGGGTGCCGAAAGGAGGGGGTAAGCAAATAAAAAAAATAGCAAGACGTCCCACCGTGATCGCCAATTTGTGAACGATGTCACATAGACATTTAAAAATAAGAAGGAATTTTTAATTTCTTCATATCTGATGAGAAGAATAAATAAAAGAAGGGGAAGGGAGCATGTGATGCTCTAAAGGAGTGTGATCGCTAGAGGGGTTACCTCAAAAAGAATAAAGAGATGATCACATGTACCTTGTGAAGAAGCGGGTGAGATTGTGAGTCTTTTTCTTCTTCCTTCTATCGGCCGGCCGATGAAGGGTTTTTTTTTTTGATTTGATTACCCTTGAAAGAACAACACAAAGAAACAAAATAAAGAAGTGGATTAGTGCCCAAATTGTGTAGTATCAATGCTCAAAAGAAGGACAATTATGCAATCAGAACATAAAACACCTTGTGTGTTTTATTTAAAACCCCTTAAAGGATTAAGGGGAAAGGGAATATGCTATGCAAATGCAAGATATGATGGGCCTAGCGAGAGGTGCTAGGTGATGATGTGTGTAAACTAAAGAGATAAATAACAAAAAAAAGTAAATGGAGAAGTTATATTTCTGCAGTAGAATAATGATCTGAAGGAGGTGCGGCCTCCCTGTGGCTTCAACGGCAGCAGGTGGAACAGAGGGAAGAAGCTTGGTCCGCTACTGCAACAAATGTCAAGAAGTAAGAGGCCTTTTGCAAGAGCCTCCTCTCCCGGCTACTGCAGCTACTCACCCCTCCATAAAAAGCCTCCATCTATTCATTAGCATTAGCCCACCCATGGTTGATCGAACAGGGTTTTTATAGAAGAAGAAATCCCAATTCAACTAGGTTTCAAATATTTGAAACCAAATGTGTTAGGGAAACTCTTTTCCCTAAAGAGAAATCGGAGCCCAAACTCGGCAAGATCATCACAGAGGAAGTTGCAGGCGAGCAGGACACGAACTCGAATGGCGTCCACGGTCGGGTCATTAATTCAAGTTGTGTCCATGACCATGTCGCAAATTCCCAGGATAGAAATACCAGACTTTCCACATGATTAAAAATAGGAAATGACGCCTACTCATAAAGTCGCTCATTAAAGAGCTCCTGTCTGAAAGATGCAAATTCCTTTTTAAATTAAGGTCAGTTGAAAAATCGGAAGCAAGAAATAGAATTGGAAATAGAGTCTATTTCTGCAGGCGCATAAAGTAAATAGCGACCTGAGGATAGTCGCTAATTAAAGAAAATTCAGAAAAAAGGAAAAATCATCTCATTAAAGAAAGAATGAAGTCCACTTTAGGGCATTACATTGTGACATAAAGTTTGCTCAACTTAGTCATTGATTTTGGCGTGTCTACAGGGAAGAGGGTTGTGGAGACAGAAGTGGGGGTTGTGTAGGAAAGTGTTAATGGAGACTAGTGGAAGGACTAGGCGAAGGCACATGCGAAGTAGAGTGGGAAGGTAAGTAGTGGACGTCATCCAGTTTCTCGGCGTTTGATGTTCCCTTGAGATGAGGTGGAGACACATGCGGGTACGTGGAGGCGGAAGCCTGACTCATGAAGGGTTGATGTGGTGGATTCATGGGAGGCTGATATGCGGAGGCATATGGCTGACTCGTGAAGGGTTGACTCATAGAAGGTACGAAGGGATATGTGGGGGAAGGCTGACTCATAGAGGGCGAGTATGCTGTGGATGACAGACTCATAGAGGGTGCATGATGGGTATAGGAGGACAGCGAGGTGTACGTGGGTGTGGAAGGTGGAGAAGACTCGGGGTCAAGGGAACCTTGGAATTGTTGGCGAATAAATCAGGCTCGACTATATAGTTGTTGCCAGGAGGTAATGTCATTTAGGGCTAAAATGAAGCGGTACTCACGCGTTGCATTGGAAATAAACATCTTGATTTGCTCTCCCTCCAGAATATGCCCTGGGACTTGCATGACGAGGCGACGCCAGCGGCCGGCAAAAGTAGAGAAATCCTCGTTGAGCTGCATCTTCTCATGGGCTAAATCCACAATTAAACACTTGGGCCCAACCTGGTCTTGAAACTGCTGAATGAACTTCTCTTGGACAGCTTGGAAATTCACAACTTGGCCTTGCGATAATGCAAAGAACGAATCCCGAGCCGGGCCTTCCAAAGACAGACCAAATAAATATGCCATCAAGCGTTGGTCATGTCCAAACTGGGCCGACTCATAAATAAACTCCTTCAAGTGCACATACAGGTCACCGACTCCACCATAACGGCGATATGTAAGAATTTGTGAAGGTGGTGGAAGCTGAAGATTTTGAAATGCGAGAGGAACACTCAAGGAGGATTTGGGATCGATCCGGCTTTGAAGTTCATCAAGCTGGCATTGGGTTTGAGAGATCATCTTCGGGGTAGGGAGAGATCGAAAGAAATGTCGACCAGCTTGAGCAAAAGGTTGTGAACACAGACCATGAGCAAGATAATGGGCCGGATAAGATGATCCAGGCTTAGAAGAAGAAGGGCCCATTCCGGAAGTAGAAGGGTATGTGGGCTTGGAAGAGATATTAGCATGGGGACCCTTTGGACCAGTGGCAACATGGGTAGAAGAAGGAGGCCTATTAAGGCAAAATCGGCAATTAGAAAATGGGCCAGTAGCATAGGAAGGAGAAGGTCCATTAAGAGAGGAAGGCCCATTACTATGTTTTGCAATGAGTTTTTGGGCCTGGGCCGGGTCCATCTAACGAAAAGGCATGATAGATGGGCCATAAGGTTGGCTTGCCCCTCAGATGGGTTAGAGGGACCACAGGAAGATGGGCCCGTGTGGGAAGAGGATTCCATGTGGGAATAGGAGGATTGAGAAGAAAGAGATGGATACAAAGGATGAAGGTGGTGCTCCATAAGGGCAAATGGACACTTAATATAAGGAAATCAATGAAAATATAGGCAGGGAAGCAAGGCCATGAAGGGCTAAAGAAAGGAGAGGGTTGACTCACTAGGACCAATGCAAGACCGACTCAGGACAACGGAACTGGACAATGGACACACAAAATGGACTAACCTAAATGGACCTATCAACAAAAACCTATATGGATAATGGGTGAAGCAACACAAAACACCACAAATGGGCTTGGACAAGCCCAAACAACACAAATAATGTGAAGTATTTCACCAAAGTCAAACAAGTTAATATGATGGGAATTTTTTATTCTCCAAAGTTTTGGTGGGCCTTTTAATGTTTTAAATTAAGCACAATTCCCTCAAAATAGGAGTCCTAAAGGGAAAGGTCCAAACTTTGGGTTGACTAAGGTTAGCTTCCTTACAAGTATGCAAAATGCAAGCCTAAGGGGTGGAAAGGTACAACCGGCCCAGGGTCCGTGTGAGAATCCACGGCTCACGGGGGCTTACGGAGGTCCCAAATAAGATCACCTAGTCAACTCCAAAGAATATGGAGGCAAGAGTATCACTTACCAAGGTAGGTGTGCAACTAGGGTATGCAATGCATGATCCTATGTGGACCAGAGTGCATGTAATTTCTAACCTAACTCTAGCAAATCAAGAAATAATAAGCATATGCAAACAAAGCAAGATGGGTGCAAAACATCATGAACAATTTGAAGAATATGATGAATATGAAATGCTATCTAAACATGGGCATACACATACCAAAATCACAGAAGAGCATGAATGAAGTGATGGGCGCTAGATGTCCCACCGTGATCACCAAAAAAGCTGTGGGTGTAGATATATGGAACTTGGCTAACACAATCAATGACTAAGATATGAATGTGTGAAGAACATGATGCGCCTTAGTCAAGCAAATAGTATGAACATGTAATCACATGCAAGCATGATCATATAAGTAATAAAAGGGCGAAAAAAGATGTAGAAGAATACCCTGATCGCCATCAAGGAATGACAACGCCGAAGGATATGTAGAAAGGGAGATGGGTGTGCATTGTGTACCTTGGAAAAGAGAGTATGATCGCACTCAATATGGATGCGGGGACTTGTAGGTCGGACTCTCATTGCCTTCCAGCCAGCTAGAAGGTAAGGGCCTCACCTTCCACGTCTTCTTTCAAATCAACACCAAAACAAGGGAGAAAACCCATTAGAACATGCAAGTGTAGAATCTGTCCCGAATGCATAAAAGAGTATGAAAGAATTGAGAGAAAAACGCACTATGGAGGTTTTTAACCCCTATAAAAGGAACAAAATAATAGGTGGATATATTGTGAATGCATATGCGTGAAATGATGACTTAACACACAGCCATGCTACGGGGAGAATCGACGGAAATTTGGAGAAAAACGCAGGAACAATGCATAAAACTGTGCAAACAACATAAACAAGGTGCAAAGAATGATAGAAATATAAATGAAAACAAAGTCCTAATAGGGAGAAAATGATGATAATAGAAGACATGAGTGTTGTGAACAAGTATGAACAAAGAACACAACCAAAGGATGCCTCGACATCAAGCATGAACGCCGAAGATTTGGCGAAAAATGCAGTATGTGCAGAAATTGCAGAACAGTGAGAAATTGGACTTAAAGAATAGGAGAGATCTTGTAGAAGAAGAGGCCTTAAAAGGAACGGGATGATCCTAATGAAAGGTGGAAATGTTGTGGTAAGATGAGGGTGAAAAGAGGGATTTAAAATGAAGAGAACAATGGGGGAAAATGAGGTGTAAAATGCAAGAAAATGCAACGTGCAGAACAGGCTCAGAATAGAGACTAAGTGTGGAAACTGTATGAAATTACAGAAAGCATGAGTGAAAATAAATATGCTAGGGACGAGGGAATGACCCCAAAATGAGGGAAAATGAAGATAACACTTCCCTTAAGAGCCTGAAGCCAAAGAAATGGGTTGGAGGTGCGGCATAGCTTCGCCCCGACCACGTAAATGTGCCACATTCACAGAGAAATCTGGGTTTAGAATTGCAGAAGAGAGTAGTGAAACTCATAAAGTTAGGGCAAGAAAAAGAGGGAAAATATGAGGAAAAGAACACCCAAATATGATGAACACGAAGCTAATACTCCCCTTAACAGCCCAGGGTCAAAGAAAGACGATGACGATGCAGCATGGCTCTACCCCGTCTTGGAAAAGACACCCCCGTCGCGCAGGCGCAGCAGAAATACAGTAAATTGTGATGATTTGGCAAAAGTAGGGGCAAAGAAATAAGGGAAAATGATGATGAAATGAAGCCCAAATAGGATAAATGCGAAGTTAATACTTCCCTTGACAGGCTAGGGCAGAAGAAGGACGTTGGAGATGCTGGATGGCTTCGTCTGAACATGAAGAACACGCCTCCATCGTGCAGGTGAACAGGTTTTATTTATATAGAAACTGCTAAAACCTAGAAAGTTCCCCCTATGATTTCGAGGATAGAGTCCAAGATAAAACTACTTTGATGGATGAATCTCGAGATAATATCAAGGGCAGGAGATTTGAGAAGATAGAACATGAATTGGTCGACCCATCTCGAAGTTATCAGCCCAAGAAGGAGGTCCTGTCAGATAGAAAATAGAGTCTAGCGAGAGCTGGACTCTTAAGGCAGAAATGGTTGGTCGATCGACCGTCTTCAGGCTTTTTTGCAGCAAAAGGCCACGGGCGCAGGAAGTCGACCTGACGGCCCAAAGTCAACTTTGGAATATAGGAAGTTGACCCAAATGGGTTCTAAGAGGACTTGTGGTGTTGGAAAAGGCCAAAATTGAAGGAAACAACCTCTGGGGCTTAATGGGATTATAATCTCCAAAGCTCAAAGGTTAGGGAATGATAAATTGAGCTCGAAATCCATCTAAGGAAAGCTTCAAAGCAACAGATAATCCAGGACATCAAAAATGATGAATTAGAGAAATAACGTAACTTGCAGGCTAAAAGTCAGTGTCAATAGCAGGGACAAGTCTGACAGAACGTGGTCATTCCAGAACCGCTACTTAACAGTAGCAGTTCTCTGAGAACTGTCATTAGGCAAGGTTCTAGAAAACATCGGTATCATATGTGCTATCTAAATTCATTAAGATTTTAGGGTACAATGAGCTCAACGTCCTAGTGGGAATCCCAGGCACGCGGAGACTTACGGAGGTCTTGAAATAAGATCACCTAGTATGGTGGAAGGAATATCCAACAGAGAGGATCACATGTCCAAGAGAGTGTTCCTATCAAGTGCAAAGTGTAACTAATGGCTACGTATCGAGATACACGCCATGTACTTATGAAAGACTTGAGGTAAGAGAGTGATAACCAAATAAAATAGCGATCAAACACATCATGACAACCCATGTTCAAAACATGAAGAGGTGACTTATCTACAAAACTATATGGATTTTGGCATAAAAGTAACATACGATTAAAATAGCTTTAAAACACATGAAGGGCTTGCCAGCTATCATGATAGATGCACAATATAACCATTAATAGGAATGCAGGGTCATAATCAAGAATAAAACCTAATTACCTAGGATTAACATATGTATGTATGGCCCGTTCTGCATTCTGTTTAGAGTTAACAAGCAGCAAAACCAGAACATGAAGGCGGTCAGCGTAGAACCCCTTATATACAGTAGCAGTTATCTGGGAAGTGCTGCTAGATAATGGTGGATCCTGTGGAACTGCCTTCTCCCTGTAATAGGTAGAATGTATAAGATGCAAGCAAGGCCTATTCTAGGGCAATATATGCATGGAAAACATGATAAACAGGTGGGTAAGTCATGATAGAATAATATTAAATCATGAAGATGCATGAGATTGCATAAATTAGGCCAAACTTATCATCCTTTTCATTAAGGGAAGAATCATGCACATGGAATTAAACTAGATGCGTAGTGATCGAAAAAATATAAAATACGACGTGTATAAGGCATGGAATTACGTGAAATCAGAGGGCTTTTACCACTAACATGTTGTCTTTGCCATCCATGAGATAACCTACCTCTGGTTAAGGCTCTAAACTTCAAATTTTGGACTAGAAGTCGATGTAGGCTCTGGCGCGCCCTGCGTCAAACTAGCGACTTCGCAGCTTTCTAACTCTTCAACCTCTTGACCTAAATCCATGAAATTTGGAGGATAGGTAGACGATATAAAGGTTAATAAATTGTTCTAAAGGATGAACTTATAAATAGCTCGATTAGGGCTTCTAATCTCTAGACCTTCCTTGGACCGACATGCTCGTTCCTGAGCGCCTTGCAGAGGAACAACAACTTCGGAAGCTTCTAACTTTCTGGACGCTTGACCTCCTAGCATAAAATTTGGAGGGGAGTTAGACAAAACTAAGGATAGCAATTTATTCTAAAGAACTAACCTGAAATAATGTCTCCTTACCTTCAAGATACGTGAGCCAAATCAAGAGTTCGTGTAGGTCGAATCTCGGCTTTATGTATAGGGTTGAGTTAGGGTTTGAGGATTTGATCATGTTGGGAGTCCTATTTGGGGTTAAGATCGATCCCCAAGAGTCCTAGATAGGTTTTCATGACAGATAGCATCTAACTAAAGGGATTGCCATGGGAAAAATCTAGGCTTTTCACGCTTCTTCCATTTTTGATCACGAAGCATAGTAGCGGTCATCACGCGACCGCTATTGTGTGAACGCGGTCGCCCGACTGACTGTGTTTAGGCACTAGATCCAAAATTTTCAGATTTTCCTAATTATCTCTCATTTATCCCATTAATTGGCCAACCTATCCAATTTTAATTCCATAAATTACCCTAATTATGTCTCTAGTAATGGGCTTGGGCCAAAAGAGTTTGGAAATTATTTTATGGGATGAACCCTTTGGTTAATATAGGGCCTTTAATTTATTTGAACTAACCCATAATTCCTTTTTAAATGCAAATAAATAGTTTTTAATTCTTGAAAACTCTTAGAAAATTCTTAGAAAATTCCAATGTGTTACACCCTCCCCCACTTAAAAAGAATTTGGTCCCAAAATTCATTACATGGGTTTTATGGAGAGTATACTTACAATCGAATAGTTTCGAAAATGTCTTATGCATAGCTTTCTCTGTCTCCCATGTTGCATCTTGGTCTGAAGCTTTATTCTACCAGATTTTCACCATGGGGATAGTTTTATTCCGAAGCTGACATCTTTCTCGATCAATGATTTTGATTGGCTTTTGCTCGTACGTTAAATCCTTTTGAATCACCAAGTCGTAAAGACTTATAACATGAAAAGGATCGTAGATGTATTTTTTTAGCATAGAAACATGAAACACATCATAGACTCCAGCTAATTGAGGGGGCAAAGCTATCCAGTATGCGACTTCGCCAACCCTTTCAAGAATTTCAAAAGGGTTAATGAACCTCGGAGTGAGCTTGCCTTTGATGCTAAATCTTTGAATTCCTCGTCTTGGAGAAACTTTAAGGAATACATGGTCGCCCACTTGAAATTTCACGTCACGCCTTCGATTATCAGCATAAGACTTTTGTCTATCTAGCCATATGGAGTTTCTCTCAAATAAGCTTTACCTTCTCGATAGTATCTCTAATGATTTCAAGGCCGAGAAATGATTTTTCTCCCACTTCATTCCAGCATATAGGTGAGCGACAACGTCTTCCATATAATGCCTCGAATGGTGCCATTTGAATGCTAGCTTGATAGCTATTGTTGTAGGCGAATTCCACTAGAGGTAAGTAGTCGTGCCAACTCCCACCGAAATCAATAACGCATGCCTTGAGCATATCTTCTACCACCTGATTTGTCCTCTCAGGTTGTCCATCGGTTTGAGGATAGAAAGCAGTGTTAAAATTGATTCAGGTCCCTAATGAGTGTTGTAGACCCTTCCTGAATTGAGATGTGAATCGGGGGTCTCGATCTGAAATAATGGTGACAGGGACACCGTGTAGCTTGACGATCTCCTTCATGTATAAAGCTGCTAGAATATCCACAGACCTTCTACTTTTGATTGGTAGCAAGTGTGCAGATTTAGTCAATCGGTCTATCTCAATCGGTCTATGATCACCCAAATACCATCATGTCCACCTCTTACCTTAGGTAAACCCATGATGAAATCTATCCCTATACTTTCCCACTTCTACTTGGGAATTTCTAAGGAATGTAGCTTTCCAGTGTGTTTTTGATGTTCTACCTTAACTTGCTGACAAGTGAGGTTGCGAGATAGAAAGTCCGCTATCTCTCTCTTCATATTGGGCCACCAGAAATTCCTTTTAAAATCTTGGTAGCACCAGAGTGAATAGTATATCTTGATTTATGAGCTTCTTCCACGATCAATTTCTTTGTGTCGGCATGATCCGACACATAGATTCGCCCTTTAAACAATAGTCTTCCATCGGTCGAAATAGAAAATTTTGATCGTTGATCAATATTGGTTTTAGTCTCCATCAATATTGGATCATTCTCTTGCAATTTAACTAGGTCTTCAATTAATGTAGGTTACGACCGGATATTGGAAATAATACTTCTTTCTTCTTCTGCATCAACATCTAGGTTCAACTTTGAAAAATCATCTATGAGAAGGGTCGCACTTTTCCTGAGGCTTACTAGAGTTGCCATCGGTCTCCTGATGGGGGCATCATTGACATCATTTGCTTTGCCTGGGTGATATTGTATAGAAAAGTCGAAGTCTTTGAGATACTCCAACCATCTTCATTGCCTCATGTTCAATTACTTTTGGGTGAAGAGGTATTGTAGACTTTTGGGATCTGAAAATATAGTGAACTTCTCCCCATAAAGGTAGTGTCGCCAAATTTTCAAGGCGAAGATAACAATAGCCAGCTCCAGATCATGTACGGGATAGTTTTCTTCATGACGCTTCAACTGTCTCGAAGAATAGCAAATCACCTTTCTATTTTGCATAAGAACACATCCGAGGCCAATGCCAGATGCATCTGTATAGACTTCAAACCCACCACCTTCAATAGGTAGTGCCAATATAGGGGCCGTAGTGAGATGTACCTTAAGAGTTAGGAAACTTGCTTCACAATCCTTCGACCATACAAAAGGGTTCTCCTTTCTTGTAAGTCTAGTCAAAGGGACGAGGATCTTAGAGAAATCCTTAATGAATCGCCTATAATAACCAGCCAAACCCAGAAAATTTCTAACTTGGCTCCAGTTCTTAACCGCTTCCACTTTAGAAGGATCAACAATGATACCTTCCTTTGAAATAATATGGCCAAGGAAAGAGACCTCCTTTAGCCAGAACTCACACTTGCTGAGCTTCGCTTAGAGTTGATGCTCTTTTAGTGTTTGCAAAGCTACTCTTAAATGTTCTTTATGTTCCTCCTTAGTCTTGGACTATATGAGAATGTCATCAATGAAAATGACCACAAATTGGCCGAGATAGGGCCTGAAGACATTATTCATAAGTTACATGAATGTTGCAGGGGCGTTAGTTAACCCAAATGGCATCACAACGAACTCGTAGTGTCCATATCTACTTCGAAACGTAGTCTTTTATATGTCTTCATCTTTAATCTTGAGTTGATGGTATCCTGACCTGAGGTCTATCTTGGAGAAATATTTCACTCCAGAGATCTGATCAAACAACTCGCCGATATGCGGCAACGGATATCTGTTTTTGATGGTGAGTTGATTTAACCGCCAGTAGTCAATGCACAGTCTAAGGGATCCATCCTTCTTTCTCACAAATAGAACCGACGCACCCCAAGGGGATGTGCTTGGTTGAATGAAGCCCTTGTCTAATAACTCTTGAAGTTGCTTCTTTAATTCTTTAAGTTCTGTGGGGGACATCCTATAGGGAGCTATTGAAATAGGTGCTGCTCCAGGAATGAGTTCAATGGAGAAGTTTACTTCTCTTTCGGGCGGTATACCGGATAAATCGGATGGGAAGACATGGGGAATTCATTCACAATGGGGATATCCTCTAGGATGATTTCCTTGGACTCGGTGACGATCACAGAAGCAAGGAAAGCTTCACAACCTTGCGAGATGAGTTTGCAAGCGTGAATAGAAGAAATAAAAGCACGGTGTTTTCTATATTTGATTCCAAGGAAGGAAAATCTTGGAAGATTGGGTTTGTGGAAGGAAATTCTCCTATTGTGATAATTAATGTCGGTATAATGATCAACGAGCCAATCTACCCCTAGGATAGCATCATTGTTGACACCCGTTTTAGCCCACAAGCTATGTCATTTCTCTTATTCATCATTTTTGATGTCCCGAATTAGCCATTATTTTGGAGCTTTCTTAAATGGATTTCAAGCCCATTTTTACCATTTCATATCCTTTGAGTGTTGGATATCATGATTTCCTAGAGCCCTGGAGCTTATCTTATCAAATTCTGGCTTCTAAGTCGACTTTCGACCCATTTAGGCCGTCTTCCCTCAAGCATTCGACTCTCTCTCACTACGCAGTCCTAAAAGTGGTTCTTTTTCACCTTCTTCCATTCCTCTTTTCAAAAAGTTGTCTTCACCAAAGTTATTCATCTTTCAAATTTCTAAAATTTCTTCTCCTACTCCATTGGCCAGTTCTGCCCCGATTGTGAGCTATTCACATTTTTTCGGCATGTTGTGCTATTCACCAACATCCCAGAATTTTCCTCTCTCTTCCAACCCCATTTTCTACATCTTATGATCATTTTCTCATCTTTCTGTCTTCATGAAAGTTGTTCCTCTCTCAGTTATCTACAATTTCTTCTTCTTCCACTTTCGCTAGTTCTGCCTCGTTTGAGAGATACACTTCAATTTCCAAAGTCGCACATAGTTTGCCCAGAATCTACCTTCATCGCTGTGAAGGTCTAGTGTAGGTGCGTTACATCAGTGTAACGGTCTATCGAAGACCGTTAGAGCACTGTGACGGTCTACTGTAGATGTGTCACAGTCAAACTTGCCAGAAATCATCCCGTTCGACCTCTAGAGTGTGACAGACCCACCCTAGTCCGTTACATAACTCTGACGGTCTTATGATAGACCGTTAAACATGCCTGAGAGTCCAATTCATGCTGGACTCTGCTCCGTTTCTGTGCGCCGTGGCCCTCTTGCGGAGTCCATAACTTCTTGAATTCTACTACGAATTGAGCGCCGTTTGTTCCTATGGTTTCTCCTTGGTATTATCTTGAATTCAGTCCAAAGAACTCAAATTTTCATTGGCAATATCTCTCGGGATCTGGGTCGCAAGATCAGGATTTAAGTATCCTGGTTCAACTCAAACTCTGCAGATAAGGCTCCGGGGCTACCTTCCAAGAGCCATATCTTCTAGAATCTTCCTCTGAATTGATCCCCGTTTGTTCATATCTCTTGTCCTTAGTATTATCTCAAGTTTTGTCTAGAGAACTCGATTTATCTTGGACTCTATCTCCAGGAATCGTGATAAGAAGATGATGCTTTCTTATAAAACTCTATAAAAACTGCCCAGTTCGCAGTCGCGACGGGGGGCTCTTTCCGGACGTGAGGCGAAGCCATGCTGCAACGCCGACACAATCCTTCGACCCCATCTTGGAGGGGGAAGTATTAATTTTCCATTCCATCCTTCTGGGCTTGATTTCATGGTCTACACTCTTAGTTCTAGTCTCCTCAAAATCACAAATCATCACAGTTTTTTACACTTTCTGCTACACATGCGTTTTTACACGTTTTGCATCATTGATTTCTCTCTATTCTCTCAATCAACTCTCGTGATTTCAAATCTCATGCATGCACAACACACCCACCTATCTTTTTCACCCTTCCACAGGGGTTAAAAACCTCCCCCCGGTGCGTTCTCCCCCTTTTATTCACACTATTTTATCACTTTGGGCAGATTTCTACACTTCATGTTCTAATGGGTTTTTTCCTTTGTGTTTCATCTTTGTTTTGCAGGAGAGCATGAATACAAAGTGAGGCCTTCTTCATCTAGCCGGCTGGAAGGAGAAGAGGTTTGATTCCACAAGTTCCCCACATCTTGTTCTTAAGCGCGATCAAGTCTTTAAGTTCCAAGGTACACGGCGCCGTTCTTTACACTACTTCATCCTTTGGCATTGTTAGAACCTTGGTGGCGATCACGGTTAGTATTTCCATCCTTTCATCACCCTTGTCTTTGATTCACATGTTTATGCATGTATGTATTTAAAGGGGGCGGGATAGGAATCTAATTAAAAAAAATAAATCAATAGTTTTTTGGCGATCACGGTGGGACACCAATGGCCATTACGTTTGTTTTCATGCTCTTTTGTTAGTTGGGTGCGTACATGTGCATGTGTAGGTGATATTTTATCCATTCTTCCACTGTTTCGGGGGGTTTTAAGGGCTCTGGCAGTGTGACGGTCCTATAGTAGACCGTCACATGAATGTAACGGTCATTTGGTAGACCGTTACAGCTTCTGGCAGTCTTGCATGCATGCTCACGGGGCCATATTCATCGAGGCATAACTTTTGATCCTGGGGTCCGATTGAGCAGATTCTTATTGCGTTGGATAGCCCTTTGTATTTTCTTTCCATCCATATATCATTTGCATCATTTGGTTAACATTTACATATTCCAATATTGTCTAAATTTTTGAGTTTTCTGCATAAGTTCTGCAGGTAGGCTTAGGGACAGGTTCACAGGTACATCTTTACTCAGTGATTTGATTGCCTTCCTGGTGTCTGATTGCACTGATTTTGTTCCATTGGATAGTCCTTTGTATTGTATTTCCATCCATAGCTTATTTGCATCATTTGGGACTCATTTGCTTAGTTAAAAATTGTCATCATTTTAGCATTTTGTCCATAAAATCTGCATGTGGTCTGCGCACCGATTCACAAGGGCAACTTTGCTCAGTGATTTGATTGACCTCCCGGGGTCAGATTGATCTGTTCTTGGGCTCATTGTGCAGACCTTTGTATTGTCTTTCCATCCATATACTATTTGTCTTAGTTGGATCATGTTTGCATTGCTTAATCAAGTCTTGATTTTCTAGTTTTAAGTTAAAATTTACATGCACTCCGGTGCACATAAGGCCATACATTGCATATCATAATTACATTCTCCTACCTTGGTGCGTGGACCTCTCATCTCCATATTCCTTGGGGCCGACCAGGAAAGCACATCAGGGACCTCCATAAGTCCCCGTGAGCCGTGGATTCCCACACGGACACCGGGCCGGTTGTACCTTTCCACCCCTTCAGGCTTGCATTTGCATAAGTGTGAGGGAGTTAACCTTAGTCAACCCAAAGTTTGGACCTTATTCCCATGGGATTCCTATCTTGAGGGAATTATTATTAATTCAAATCATTAAAAGGTCTGTTAAAATCCCTAAAATATTTCCCATCATATCAACTTGTTTGACTTGGGTGAAAACTCTCACATTGCATTATTTGTGTTGTTTGGGCTTGTCCAAGCCCATTAGTGGTTTTTGTGTTGCATTCTTTCATCATCCACATGTTTTGTTGTTGTTAGGCCCATTTAGCTTAGCCCATTTTGTGTGTTCATTTGTCTAGTCTATTGTCCCTTGGTCCGTTATCCATTCGTCTTTGCATTAGTGGGTCAGTCCCCTCTTGTCCTCGAGCCCATTAAGCCATTGCTTCCCCACTTATATTCTCCTTGACATCCATGTATTAAGTCTCCATTTGCCCGCATGGAGTAGTATTCTAACCCCTTGTATCATTCTTTTTCCCAATCTGCTTCTTATTCCCGCGTGGAATCCTCTTCCCACGCGGGCCCATCTTCCCGTGGTCCTTCTGATCCATCTGAGGAACATGCTAATCTCATGGCCCATCTTTCAAGCCTTGTTCGCCAAATGGACCTGACCTAGGTCCAACGTCTTATTGCATCTCATCTTCATGGGCCTTCTTATCATAATGGGCCATCTTCTATTCATGGGCCTCCTCCTTCTCCTTCATATGTTGCTGGCCCAATTGCTAATGGGCATTATTCTCTTAATAGGCCTCATTATTCTGCCCATGTTGCTGCTGGCCCATTCAACCCATGTTCCAACATCTCTTCCAGGACCGCTCACCCTTCCATTCTTGAAATGGGCCCTTTTTCTTCTCAGCCCGGATCCTCTTATCCGGCCCAATACCATCATACTGGTCCTAATTCACAACCTCTTGCTCAAGTTGGCGCATATTCTTCTCGATCTCTCCCTACCCAGGAGATGATTACTCAAACCTAATACCAGCTTGATGAGTTTCAACGCCGGATCGATCCCAAATCCTCCTTAAGTATTCCATTCACTTTCCAAGGTCTTCGGCTCCCACCTCCATCATAAATTCCCACATGTCGCCATAATAATGGAGTCGGTGACCCGTATGTGCACTTGAAGGAGTTCGTTTATGAGTCGGCCTAATATCGACATGACCAACACTTGATGGCTTATCTATTTGGTCTGTCATTGGAAGGCCCGGCTCGGGATTGGTTCTTCTCTCTTCCACAAGAGCAAGTTGTAAGCTTTCATGCCGTTAAAGAAAAGTTTATCCAACAGTATAAAGACCAAGTTGGGCCCAAGTACTCTATTGTGGATCTGGCCCATGAGATGATGAAGCCCAAAGAGGAGTTTTCTACCTTTGCCGATCGTTGGCGTCGCCTTGCCGCGCAAGTCCCGGGGCACATACCGGAGGGAGAGCAAATCAAGATGCTGATATCCAATTTCGTGCCTGAGTATCGGTTCATCTTAGCCTTCAACGACATCACCTCTTGGCAACAATTATACATCCGAGCCCGCTTCATTCGCCAACAAATCCAAGATTCCCTTGACCACGAGTCTCCACCATCCACCTCCACATATCAACCTTCACCCTCCATGTGCCAACCCTACGCTCCCATGAGTCAGTCGGCCATGAGTCAGCCTTCCGCTATATGTCCCTCCATGAGCCAATCTCCCACCTCTACGTACCCATACGCCTCTGCATATCAACCTTCCATGAGTCAACCTCCCGTATCCACATACACGTCTCCATCTACACTTCCGGTCAAGGGAGCACCACATCCCGAGCAGGTAGATGCCGTCTACATACTCCCTCATCCAGTTCCACACATGCCATCACCGAAGCCCTCCACCACAAGCCACGTACTCCTTCCTACACAACCTCCACTTCTGTAACCACAACCTTCTCCACCATTACATATCCCTCGGCATCCACCTTGCCCGAAGTCGGCTCCTCATCTTCCGTTGCCGGAGTGTTTCACTGATATATTTTGGCTTTGATGGCCACTCACGCATTGTCGCTCCCTTCGGTTGTGCCATGCCGACCCGTAGTCGGGGATATGCTTCAGTTCTATGATTTTCACCGCCAGTAGGGGCATTTGGTTAAGGATTGCCCCGAGTTCTGGGATTATGTTTATGATCTGGAAGCTAAGAAAAGGATTGATTGTGCCGCTATTCACAAAGTCATTTTACATCTTCACAGCCAACAGCAGCAGTAAGAAGTGCCGCCCGGGCAGCCGTCTCCGTTACTTCAAGGCCGGGGGCACCCCTGTGATTCCTCATTTAGTACTGCACTCGCTCCACCACCTACTCCGTTACCTCTACCATCTCCTACCCCGGCTCCATCGTCGCCACAAACCCAAGCCTCTGTTCATACTAATGCCTCCCCTTCTTCTCCCGCTGCCACTACCACTAATTCTATCCCTAACACCGCTTGACACGTTGTGTTAACACGTCAACGGTGGACACCACAACCTTTCTCTTCACCCTCTCCACCTCCATGTCCACTACCCCCATCGCCTTTATCACTATCCTCACCATCTCCATCATCTCCATCTCCACCACCAGTGCTTCCATCACCACCTCCATCTCCACCCTCGCCTCCATCTCTGCCATCACCTTTGCCCGATCCTGAGCAAGTCACACCTTTTCCTTTACCTCTACCCTCAGCCACGCCTTCACCTTCACCTTTGTCGCTACACGAGCCTATCATCCCCATATTGCCTGCGCTTTCACTTTCCATCACCACTCCCGTTGGAGCCTCCATGCCTTACAAACCTTCACATGTTCCACCCAAGCATATTCCCTTTACTTCTCCAACCACTCCCACCCCACGGAGCGGGTGTGCGCTTCCTTTGGTGCCCCTTGGGTCTAATCCTCAGGGAGACAATAAGCCAAGTCGAGATGATTCAGTGTCGTCCGTGCATTTCAAGATTCAGGATTTTATCTGTCGGATGCCGGTTCGGGTCCTGGTCCTTGGCTATTTTGGGGATGATGTGTCTCTACTTTCAAAGATGATAGTTGCTAAGAAGAGTTTCCTTGAGTTGATGTCAGTTTCTTCCCGAGCGAGGCCGGTGGCAATCTCCTTGCTCGCTGGAGAGTTCACCATTGATGCTATTATTTCTCCTCGCTCTATTGCTGTTCAGATAATAGGTCAAGAAGGGTTCTCTACCCATGTTGTGCTAACGCATACGGCCGCCAAGCAGATTATGGATTCTATATTCAAGGGGCAATTGGCCGTATCTTCTACACTTTCCAAGGATATTCTGCACTTGTTATGCAATCTTCCTCGGTTTATTAGCAAACCGGCCATGTCAATGCCATGTATTACTCTCCCTCAGCTTCACCCGTCTCTCTTATCAAGGGAATTGTGCTTCAAGACTAAGTTCCGAGTGGAGTTGCCGAATCTCATGCTTCTAGTGCCGAGAGACAAAGCCCCGTGGGCTTGTTATATTCATCACTCAAAAGGGTTACTTGTCCAAGAATGCCCACTTACTGTTGTTAGCACGGGGTGTCTATGGGTGATTGCCCCAGCAAAGCTGTATGTTCATAGCTAGGCCAGGCCATCTGCTAGATGGGCTCACTATTTGAGATGATATTACAAGGCAAGGTGCCCAAGGATTCAAGCCCATGCTAGGCGAGCCCATGTTCAAGAAGTATCAACTAAGAAGAGGCGACGACGTAAGTTTAAGGGCCGTTAATTGTGCACTCAGGGGTCCACTTCTCCTCCTTCTTCTTCCTTTCACTCGTCATTTCTTCTGCTCGGTTCCCACCCCTGGGTGGTGTATCTTCCCTCTCCTAATTCTCCCCCTATGATTCTCACCTCCCATCTCGGGTCTGCGAATCCCCATTCTTCCTTTTCCTATTCGGAACCTCTGGACTTTCCATCTCCTCACCATTCTCGGCCTCATCCTATGTCCTCCCCTGATTCTCCTCCCCCGGTATCCTCGGGTTCGACTTCTCATTTTCTTTTTCCGACCCTGTCGGGTGTTGATCAATTTCTTTCCCCGACCCTATCAGGTGACTCTCATTCTCCTTCCCCGACTATGTCGGGTGGTCCTAGTTCCTTTTCTCCGACCACGTCGGATGATCACTCCTCGTCCCCCTTACCTTTTCCACAATCATCTCATGGTTTGTCTATTCTCTCTTCTTCACCCTTTCGGGGTCATTGCCCTATTTCATGCTATTTTCGAGGCTTTAGTCCGCCTTGATCTCAGTTGATCTGTTTATTCTGTATTTGGTTCCTTGTTATCACAGCCTCGACGCCTTAACGAGGGAGTTCTAGCCCTTGTCTCTCTTCCTTTTTATCCTCCTTCATCTTGTTTGGTGTCTATCGCTCATCCATGTCAAGGAATCTTTAATCCTTTGCTATCCTCTCCCTTTCGTCCTATCAAGCAAGGAATATGAAGCTCGTGCTGCACGAAGCTCGATGATCACGATTGCTTCAGGATGCTAGTTTCATTCCGTGGATTTGCAAGGTATCTTTATTTTGTGCAAAGAACATGCTATTATTATCACTTATTTACTCCTGCACATTGTTAAGATAAATGTTGGTTCCTCACATGGTTTGAGTGACTTTTAGAGTTTGCTTAAAAGTGTCAAAATGAGTTCGCTTCTGCAGCATCCTTAGGCCAGTGATATCTCCACGCTGGGAGTCTAGTTTTTTCCCAAATCGTTGAGGGTGACCTTTGAGCATGGGTTTTCACACACCACACGGCGAGCCATAGCTGATCTCTCTAAGGCACACCGTTGCTGCCTTGGCCATACTTTGGGTATGCACAAAGGTCTTTTCTTTTCTCTACTCGGCCAAGTGCAAGGGGCAATAGATTGATGGATGAGATGACCAACCTAGGTGCTCTCCAATACGAGAGAGGTCTCAAATAGGGGCAGTCTTGACCCTTGAAAGTGAGCTTTCATGCAATATCTAGCCAAACAAGGGCTATCAAAAATAAATTGATGAATCAATGCAAGATTATGAATCAAAGGCATGACAAGAGTGGCAAAGCCCCGCGGGACGCCATGAGCCCGATCGCATGCGTGCTTGATAAATATGGGTCTCAAAATCAAAGACACAAAGCCCCAGCGCAACAGACCTACTCTTTGAGGGGTGGTGCCCTGGAATGAATTCGAGTCCCGATATCTCCCATCTTGCACAAATCTTTTCTCTAATTTTTCTTCCATTTCTCCCTCTTAGACTCGGTTGTATCCCGGGTATGGCCTTAGTAGGGGCACCGTTCTTTAGAGGCGGTTGGTTATGGTAAGTCACCCTAACATGCATGCCCTACTTAAGGGAAGTCTTTAATGAAAGGGGTAGGAACGATGATCCTTGGCGAGTAGTTTGAGCCCGTCTTTGGGTGCTGCAGATTGCTATTGTCAAAATCCAAAAAAAATAAAATATGGTTCAAAATCCAAAAAAATGTAATATGATTCAAAATTCCAAAAAAAAATAATAAATATGGTTCAAAATTCCAAAAAAAATAATAAATATGTCAAAATTCTAAAAAAATCAAATATGTCAAAATTCCAAAAGAAATCAAATATGTCAAAAAATAACAAAATTTTGAATATGGCAAAAAAATCAGAAATACAAAAATCCAAAAATACTTCTCTTTTGTTCCTTTTATTTTTATCTTGAGGACAGATACATAATCTGTTTGCTAAGTGTGCATGCTACAGGTTGCAGTTTCAAGCTTTCCTTGCTCTATCTTTTTGCTCTGTCTCCTGCTCATATTCTTCGATTTTCATCTCTTCAATATCTATTTTGAAGCTCATGGCCTTCTCAGCTTTCGCTTATTTACTTAATCATGTTTTCATGAGAGGCATTGTCTCACTATTTTTAACCTGGCGGTTCCGCTTCATCTGATCTTGGGATTTGATTGAAGAATGTGTTTGTTATCTTTATCATGTCTATGGTCCTCCATGTCTTTTGTCCCACTGTGTCCTTATCATATGTGTCTATGTCCTCTCATGTTGGTCGTATCTTTTGTCCCACCGTGTCATTCGTCACACATGTCCCTATCCCGCCGTGTCATACATCACTCGTGTCTTTGTCCTCCGTGGTATTGTCATCCCACATGTCTTTGTCCCACCATGTCCTTATACCACCGCGTGTGCTGTTCCAACATGTGTGTGTTGTCTTGTCCCACCGTGCCTTTAGTCGCATGTATGCTTGGCATTTGTTTGTTTGTTATGTTTCATCCATCTTCGTTATGTTATGTTATGCCATGTTTCATTCACATTTCTCTTATTATGTTATGTTCATGTTATGCTCGTTCATATTCGTTCACGTTCACATCATATCATGTCATATGGATGTCTTATGATGAAAATTCATAAAAAAATCAAACATCCAAAAGAATGTCGTGTCGCTTGGCAGGTAAGTCAGCTATGGCTCTCTATCCCTGCTCATTGTTACATTACTACATGGCATCTACGTTATTATAGCCTCTCAAGGACCGACTGGTTGCCCGTGTGTTCTAGAATCTGATGTTCCCTTTTAACAAAAATGATGATGATCTAGGAGCATACGGTTAATCATTGGATAGGCCGCTCGGTTGAGTCGAGTGGGGGACGATAGACTCTGTCTCGCACGACGTGGTTGTAAGAAGACTCTTGACCCCGTCTTGGCTCAGTCTAGCAATATTATCCTTGAGTACTTTCTATTTTATCTTTCTTTGCATTCATTTTAATTATTTCTTTATTTTAGCCCAGCATGCATCATGTCATTTTGAGCATTCACGTCTCGTGATCCGTTCAAGGACTTCTCCTCAACAATAGTTGATTGTACTTCAGTTCTCTTGGGTAAGAGATTCTTCATTCCACTCTGAATTCAAACGATTTCTCTGATCTTCCCGCTTGGTTTGTTTGGCCAGTGTGATTCCTGTCTAGATTTTATCTTAGTTTTCTTTCTCCTTTTCCAACTCTTATGTTATGTTCCTACCGACCCACTCATTGTCCATGGATTATGTCCCCGATGAGGCTGGTCATGTTTCCTTTCCCTTAGTTAGTTCTCCAGACATGTCTCATCCTTGTCAATCATTCCTTGTGGTTAGTTCAACATTTTCGGGAGAATTACTATCGCTTGTTGGTTTTGACGGGTGTCTTTTTACCTTGATGCCCGCTTATCAGTTCTCTCCGCTTCATCTCCATTTCATATCGCTGTCGCTTTTGCTCCATCTCCTTTGCATTTCGCCTCCGCGTCGCTTTCGCTCGTTCCCTTGTAAAGCGGACATCAAGGAGGGGCATCTGTTGACACCCGTTTTAGCCCACAAGTTGTGTCAGTTCTCTTATTCATCATTTTTGATGCCCCGAATTAGCCATTATTTTAGAGCTTTCTCAGATGGATTTCAAGCCCATTTTTACCATTTCATATCCTTTGAGTGTTGGAGATCGTGATTTCCTAGAGCCCTGGAACTTATCTTATCAAATTCTGGCTTCTATGTCGACTTTCGGCCCATTTAGGCCGTCTTCCCTCAAGCATTCGACTCTCTCCCACTATGTAGTCCTAAAAGTGGTTCTTTTTCACATTCTTCCATTCCTCTTTTCAAAACATTGTCTTCACCAAAGTTGTTCATCTTTCAAAGTTCTACAATTTCTTCTTCTACGCCGTTGGCCAATTCTGCCCCGATTGTGAGCTATTCACATTTTTCCGGCGTGCTGTGCTATTCACCAACATCCTAGAATTTTCCTCTCTCTTCTAGCCCCATTTTCTACATCTTATGATCATTTTCTCATCTCTATATCTTCATAAAAGTTGTTCCTCTCTCAGTTATCTACAATTTCTTCTTCTACCACTTTCACTAGTTCTGCCTCGTTTGAGAGATACGCTTCAATTTCAAAAGTCGCACGTAGTTTGCCTAGAATCTACCTTCATCAATGTGAAGGTCTAGTGTAGGTGCGTTACATCAGTGTAACGGTCTATCGAAGACCGTCAGAGCACTGTGACGGTCTACTGTAGATGCGTCACAGTCAAACTTGCCCGAAATCATCCCGTTCAACCTCCAGAGTGTGACGGACCCACCCTAGTCCGTTACATAACTCGGAGGGTCTTATGATAGACCGTTAAACATGCCTGGGAGTCTAATTCATGCTGGACTCTGCTCCGTTTCTGTGCGCCATGGCCCTCTTGCAGAGTCCACAACTTCTTGAATTCTACACCGAATTGAGCACCGTTTGTTCTTATGGTTTCTCCTTGGTATTATCTTGAATTCAGTCCAAAGAACTCAAATTTTCATTGGCAATATCTCTCGGGATCTGGGTCGCAAGATCAGGATTTAAGTATCCTAGTTCAACTCAAACTCTGCAGATAAGGCTCCGGGGCTACCTTCCAAGAGCCATATCTTCAAGAATCTTCCTCTGAATTGATCCCCGTTTGTTCCTATCTCTTGTCCTTAGTATTATCTCGAGTTTTGTCTAGAGAACTCGATTTATCTTGGACTCTATCTCCAGGAATCGTGATAAGAAGATGAGGCTTTCTTACAAAACTCTATAAAAATTGCCCAGTTCGCAGTCACGACGGGGGGCTCTTTCCGGACGTGAGGCGAAGCCATGCTGCAACGCCGACTCAATCCTTCGACCCCATCTTGGAGAGGGAAGTATTAATTTTTCATTCCATCCTTCTGGGCTTGATTTCATGGTCTACACTCTTAGTTCTAGTCTCCTCAAAATCACAAATCATCACAGTTTTCTACACTTTCTGCTACACGTATTTTTACACGTTTTGCATCATTGATTTCTCTCTATTATCTCAATCAACTCTCGTGATTTCAAATCTCATGCATGCACAACACACCCACCTATCTTTTCCACCCTTCCATAGGGGTTAAAAACCTCCCCCCAGTGCGTTCTCCCCCTTTTATTCACACTATTTTATCACTTTGGGCAGATTTCTACACTTCATGTTCTAATGGGTTTTTTCCTTTGTGTTTCATCTTTGTTTTGCAGGAGAGCATGAATACAAAGTGAGGCCTTCTTCATCTAGCCGGCTGGAAGGAGAAGAGGTTTGATTCCACAAGTTCCCCACATCCTGTTCTTAAGCGCGATCAAGTCTTTAAGTTCCAAGGTACACGGCGTCGTTCTTTACACTACTTCATCCTTTGGCATTGTTGGAACCTTGGTGGCGATCACGGTTAGTATTTCTATCCTTTCATCACCCTTGTCTTTGATTCACATGTTTATGCATGTACGTATTTAAAGGGGGCAGGATAGGAATCTAATTAAAAAAATAAATCAACAATCATAGCCTTCCATGTCAAGGCATATGAGGTTTGCGGGAAGATTATGACCCTCTATTATTATCTCACTATTTAGATAGTGGGTAGTAAGTTGAGTTCCAGGACCTAAGGGTGTTGTGATAGCTAGGTCCGAAGGTAGAGGAGCAGGTGAAACATGCAAAGTTTTTGAAAAAGTAGTAGATATAAAGGAATGAGAAGCACCAGTATCAAATAACACAAAAGTAGGATGTGAATAAATTTCAACGGTACCTTCCATTAGCCCGTCATTCTTGGGCGCATCATCATCCATTATGGCATTAAGATGTGCTTGGCGACTACGTCCGCCATTAGAAGATTGTTCCTTCTTAATTGGGCAATCGGGCATACGGTGCTCCCAACTCCCATAATGTAAAGAGGCGCCAAGGCGCTTCCAGCATTCCTCGGCTGAGTGGCTGGACTTTTTACAGAATGAGCAAGCCGTTACGACTTACGTTTCCTCCTCCCTTACCTTCTTGTTCTTGTTGTTATTTCTTTCATTCCCAATGGGGGACCTCTTCTTGTTATCGTGGGTTGTGTAAGACCCCGTGATGCTAAACTTGTCTTATTTTTGTCCGCACTTGTCAAACCTCCGGCTAGACTCCTCGCTCTTGCCTTTGAATTTCTCGACCTTCTCCAATGTTCTTTCACATAGGTGTGCCCGTTAGACCATCTTCGCATAAGTACGAATATTTTGAGGTCCAAGTTGAGAAATAAAAATCGGCCTTAGGCCATCCATAAAGCGGTTAGCCTTTAATAAGTCGGTGCTAACCAAGTGAGGAGCATAACGAGCTAGACGGGAGAATTAATGCTCCTACTCCGCTACGGACATCATTCCTTGTCGTAAGGAAGCAAATTATGTAGCCTTTCTCTACTTGACATGCTCGGAGAAATATTTTACATGGAAGAGTGTAAGGAATTCCTCCCATGTAGGTTGGGCATTGTTAGGTTGTGCCGAGGTGGCCTTCCACCACGTACGCGCATCTTTGTTTAGTTGAAATGTGGTGAGATGGACCTTATCTTGGTCGGAGCATTGCATGATGTCGAATATCCTGGTCATCAAGTCGATCCAGTTCTCCGCCTCGTCAAGGTTGGAGGATCCCAAGAATGTTGGAGGATTCATACTCTAAAAATTCCCGTGCAAATTACCAGCGCCATCCCTTGCGCCTGCTTGGGCCATAGTTTGTAGGGCCTGGGTAAGACCCACAACTATTTATTGCATCGCTCCCCAATTCACGCGATTAGCGACACGTTCACCAGTAATTGTAAGAGTGAAGTGCCTGAGAAACTAAACAAGTAATTAATTCCTATGGAATTGAAGAGAGTTAACTTAAAGATAATTTCTAAAGACTATCTCATCCCGGGCTGTACCCAATCTCTCATGGGTTTGGACATTTCTTTCCTAGCTCATTGGTGTAGGTCCTTAAATCTTGGACTTAGCCTATGACATGACATTTTCCTAGGACTTACTTATGCCTAGGCTCTGATACCACTTTAATTGTCACGTCCCGAGATATGCAACGGAAACCAGTCGAGAACGTGAGCAGCTGGCTAGTACGCCGCAAGCAAGCAATATAATCAGAGCGCCAACACATTCACATATAAAAGAGAAATGCACAAGATGATATACTAAAATTTTCACTTTATTGAATAATAATCAAAAGTATATAATGTTTACTCTCTTGACATGAAGACAACTAAACTCAATAAAAAGGAAAATTACATAATGGCTCATGACTAATCGTATGGACTCATGGCTAAGTCTTCTCTCGATCTTTAATCGCTCTCGAACCCATCACTTGAATAGTCCGAATCCAACCCGCTAGAATTTACTGAAAAGATCGGAAAAGTAGGGAATGAACATACATGCCCAGTAGGTATCTTCGTATCAATATAAAGGCAATGTTTAAGTAATTAACAATTTAGCTCTAGAATATAAGGTAAAAGAAATGCGATAATCATACGATATAAACCAAGTAGCATAAGTATCATGATATAAATGATATGAGAGTTCATGTAGAATGAGAGCAAGATCGAGAACGAATATAACATGAATGTAACTTGGCCTTTCATGAACGAGAATGTACTTTTCATAACTATAAAGGCTATGCACTAGAATGTCCTGTAACAAGAATGTACTATGTAAATTCATAAGATTGCCTCATGATTTTCACCCGTTTATAAAAAAAGTACTCCCTACGCAATGCGACGCCAGTGTTTATCATACTACATGGTTTATAGTATGTTTCCAAGTATCTGTCGATGGGGCTAGTGTCGAGCCCTTGGACACTGTCTGTGCCCGCTCTTGCATCTTCATGTTATAAATCAAGCTATGTAACGCCCGAGAAAAATTTTGGGATTAAATATAATTATATTAATTATTCAATGGGGGAAAAGGGCTATTAAATGAATTATGGTTAATTAAATCTAATTATTATGGCCCTGCACTAATCCAAGAGGATTAGGCCCATATAATAAACCCATTTGGCCCGAAAGACTATTTTGGACCTTAGCCCATATTCTAGAAGCTCAAAATTGGTGTAATCACGGAATTAAGGAGATACGTGGGAAAATTTTACGATAAAAGGTGGATAATAATACAAGAGTTTGAACTGGTTTCAAATTCGGTGCCCAATACCAAAAATGGTCTATTACAAGATCGCATAGCAACCAAAAACGGTCTCCTAAACGACCGCTAAGGCTCTGCAGATTCCGTGAGTGGAAGAAAGTGCAAAAAGATTAGACTTTTGGCGTCTAAACTCCTAGAGACCGAAGTATGTAGACTTGTAAGCATGGTTGGGACTCTCAGAGATCTATCTAATACTTAATTAGGACTGTAGAATCATTCTAATCCATTAAACGTTAGCAAAACCCTATAAATAAAACCCAGATCTCACCAGCACGACCCTTACTTATGGCTCATGGGGAACTAAGGTAAAGAGGTCGAATTAAAGGTAAGTTTCTTCTATAAATTTGTTCATTTTAGTTAGAGCTAAATTTTTTAAAATTTCGTTCTAGGAGATCAAGCCTACAAGGAGTTAGAAGCTTTCAAAGTTGCCGATTCTGCACCCATAACCCAGGAATCTATGCAACGGTTCAGTGAAGATCAGGAAATTTGAAGCCCTAAATGTGGTATTTAGCAATGGTGTCTTTAGAACTTTATGTTACCCTTTATATCTTCGTTCTACCCTCCAACTTTCATGACCATAGGGCAAGAGAATCAGGAGATACAAGAGTGTGAAGTTGCTAGTTTAGCACAGAACGTTCAGAACTAGGGCTTACTTCCAGTCAGAAATTGGCAGTCTAGGAGCACTATTTGAGGTAGGCTATCTCATGAACGACTTAAACATGACATTAGGGATAAAAACCCTCTATTTCCAGCCGATTTCATGCATTGTATACTAAGAATTTTATGTTTTCATTATGACTATGCATCTAGTATAATATTCATGCATGAACTAGCCCTAATTAAGTAAAAAGGAAATTCTCTTGTTAGTACAAAAACCCATGCATATTGGTTGACCTATCCTTGTTCTATCATGTTATAGAGTTTATTCATGTTGATTTCCATGCATGATATGCCTTAGATTAGTATTGCATTTTAGTACTATTGAGTTGCTGTTAACACAGGAAGAAACGGTCTTCCTATAGATCACCAAAAACCCTAGCGGTCGCACGATAGACCGTTAGCCACAAGAGACGGTCACCCGCTAGACCGTTTCATTTTTGAATTCTGTATTTAAGTTAACACAAAACTTAATGCAGAATGGTCCAAATTAATGTATGTTAAGCCTAGTTAAGTAGGTTTTACTCCTGCTTCATGTGATATTTTCATATGCCAAGTTATGTTAATAGAACATTCTAATAGATTTTATGATTCTTTATGCACTTAGAATTATTTTTAAAATTATGTTATTTTAATGACCAAATCATATACTTTTGTAATTTACTTAAATTTATATGATTCATGGACTAGTCATGATTTGATCGATGTTACCACTATCTTTCTCTTCTAGAGTCATTTTCTTAAGTACATGGCACATATCCCGGTATGTTGTCATTGTTACACCTTTGCACATTAAGTACACAATCTTGGACTTGATAATCTCTCCATTGGATATTCCTTCCAACGGACTAGGAAATCTTGTTTCATGGCCTACGTAAGACTCCACGAGCATGGGATTCCCACTAGGATGCCGAGCTGGTTGTACCATTAAAACCCCATTGTCTAGAGAGCACTTTTATCGGTGTTTTAATGAGCTCTGGACCTTAGTGGCCTAATGTATGACCGCCAGAGTCTGCTAGCGGCCCATGTTCGATCGCCAGCGACACCTAGCGGCCCTGACCTAGACTGCATGGTTCCAACTTCTCTTTCATCAAATCTAGTTATGTTTAACCCATGGTTTTACTTTTGTCTTGAGTATCCTATGATCCTAGATGGTCCATTGATTATCTAGATCTTATCTTGATTCAAATAAGCCATTAATAAATTATGGAAATAAAGAATGTACCGTTATGCTGTCAAATTTTCTTCATAGCATAACCTAGTTATTAATGTATTTCTTGAATTCTCATGATCAATTATTGGTACGTTCTATACCTTGGTTACCTTATCATGTAATTATTATTGAATTTATACATTATTAGTCACATTATTGTTATAATCATGGAAGTAGCTTGATTTATACTTGAAGATGTAGTTCGAGCACTGATTGTGTTCAAGGGCTCTATGCTAGTCCCCTCGGCTGATTGTCGAAAACATACTGTAAACCAATGGGGTATGATGCTACTGGCGTCGCATTACGCTAGGAGTACTTTCTTTATAAATAAGTGAAGATCCACGGACATGAATAAAGATCCATGTAAATTCATGAAGTACTTGCTATTAAGTGAAAAGTACTTTCTTGATCATTACATGACTTTCTAGTGCATATCCTCCATGATTATAAAAAGTACATTCTTGTTACATTCTTGTTCATAGAAAGGCCAAATTTACATTCTTGTTATATACTTGATCAATCATTTTCTCGTATCACGTCGTGATCATATCTTGTTTCTTTAGTTTTATTCACATGTTTTACCGTATTTGCATGATTTATCTTATTCTCTAGAGCTAAAATGTTAATCACTTAAACTCACCTTCATGTTGATACGAAGATACCTACTGGGCAAGTGTGCTCATTACCTACTTTCTCAATGTTTCAGGAAGTACAAGTGAATCGAATTCAGATTATACAAGTAATGGGTCCGAGAGTGATTGAATAACATATGAACGAGAGAAGCCTTAGTTTTCTAATGTCTAGCCAAGTCATTATGTAAATATTGTTTTATTGAGTCTAGCAAAGAGAGTCAAAGATCTTATGTACCTTGGGATTATTTGATAAAGAAATAAAGTTAAAGGTTTGGGAAAAAAATTACTTGTGCAATTACTTTAGTGTGATTGTCTTGCGCTCTGATTTCTTACTTGCGAGAGGCTTACCATGCCGACTGTTTACGTTCCCAAAATTTCTTCTGCTATATTAAAAGCTCGGGACATGATAGTTAGAGTGGTATCAGAGCATATGTCACGCCCCGACGCGGAATATCGGGACTGACAGTAGAAAGTGCTAGTAATGATAACATGCTATGCTAAGAATTTTCATAACATCATGAACAGTAATAACTCCAAGTCTATTACAATAACCATCAAATCGACTTAAACATATTCAAGCATAACCTCAACTTGACTCCATTACAATAACCATCACAAGCTCTAAGACATAGATAGATGTAAAATAACTATAACAATATCAACATATCTACTAGCTGATACACTCCAAGTCATCACTCTGACCCATTCCCATCCATCTGTGAATTTTCACTTGAGCTGCCTAGAAAGGGGGGAAAATAACTATATGAGCAAACTCTGAGTAGGTAACAACAAGCAAGTGTAAGTAATTAACAAATTAATTACATGTTTATATCAAACGAAAATAAAAGAAATGACGATCGAATGAAACAATATAAGAAGAAAGTGCTAAAGAATGAAATAGAATAACAATATGGCAGAATGATATAACTACAAGAATATCAAGTTTATGAACAATATAAATAACAGGAAATTGTAGGAAATTGGCCAACGAGTAAAAATATAACCAAGTCGAGCACGATTCAAGTAAAAGATTAAGAGATCATTGTCATAGACATCACGCTAGTCATGCACTCGGTGCAATGCCTCACCATGTCATTACAAACTCCCATGGGCACAAGTACTTTTCGGGCGCTCTCCCCAGGACTAGACTGGGACCCTATGATGCGTTGGCATGGATTTATTGGATCAAAGATCCCAAGTTGTCTAGACTTTAATCAAGTTAAAATGGCCAATTACAATCAAGTACAAGCTTACCTCGGAACATCCCAAGGCTAAGTTGAAGAGATACTATCTAGAATTTATGTCCAGGAGTTCAAGTTATCAAGAACCATCATGTTCTTGGATTCAAAACCATAAAACATGGAGAAAACTCGTCTCTGGATGATATGCGGTCACCACTGGGCTGTTCAAGCACTTGTGCGGTCGACTCGGGGCCGCACTGATGTAGCAACCCTGGTAAAAAAAAGAAATAAAGATCTTAAGTGGATTAAAAGATTAAATTAATATTAAAGGCCTAGCTCATATGTAAATACTTAGAACATATACAATATAGGTCAAGATGAATAATGCCTCTTAATAGGTCGTTATTTAATTGAAGAATGTTCAAACAGGCGCTAATTCAATAATTGACGCCCCTTTGAAAGGCGTCATATAAAGAAATTGAAGATTGTGCATAGAGGCGTCATTTTTAAATAATGCCCCAACCTGAGGCGTCATTTCCAAACTAACCTGTTAGTGTTTGGTTCGAACAAAGATGATAACTGGGTAAGTATAGATTAAGGAAAGGGATCAACACGTGGATGTTTAAGTTTAAAAGGGACTCTAAGAAGGAAGTTTTAATCCAAATTGAACTCCTAAAACCATTAGGATTCTCTACTCTATAAATATCAAACCCCACCGTCGAACCCCCTTGTTGGCACTATTCTTTTCAAAGTCGTTCTGCTACTGCAGCTGCTCAAAAAGTGGAGAACCTAAAGTTCTTCAACTCCTTCTTCTTCCTTATCATAGGAGCTGCTGCTTGCCTTCTTCAGCCGCCAAAATCAGAACAAGCTGCTGGTCTTGTTAATTCCTCTTAATTGTTGGCAGTGGACGTGGAAGGGGCTGCCGCTTTCCCCTACTGCTATTCAGTACGTGAGGAACATAGCAATTCTTCATCAGCGTCTTCTTCTTCCTTGCTGCGCAAAGGAGGTTGCTGCTATTACCTTCCTTCTTCTGCCTAATTACTCTGTTGAAAATAGAGAATCGTTCTATCAACCAAATCATCACCAAGGTAGGTTTTCTCAAGTGTTAAGCAAAATTTTATGGATATTAGGCCAATTGCATGCATGTAGGTGGTTAGTGCTGCGACTGACTGCCATATGAGTTTTCATTATTTCATCATTTTACTAAGAATGGCACCCTAGATCAAGGCGTTGTTTTTATTTAACGCCCGTGAAAACATGCGTCAATTGTCTAGTTAATTAATAATGACGAATGTTCAAAATTTAATAACTATAAACCCTGATGCGTTAACTAATGCATGGTCATGTTAATGAATTCCTGCTAATTTTTCTCTATCTACCCATGTCTCTAGTTTCTTGATTGGAAATTCCCTAAAAGCCATGTCTGTGATTGTACCTGATCATATGAAAAATAAATAACAACCATGTCTAGGTTGTCAATTGAACAAACGCCCCTGTACGCAGGCGTCAATTAGTCAAGAATTCCTGAAAATGTTTATAATTTCCTGGATATTGAAATAATGACATGCATCCTACCATCTTTTTGATATATGACGCCCCTGACTAGGGCGTTGTTTACGAAATAGAAGCCTTAATGTAAGACGTCATTTATATAATATCTGAAATTTTAGAATTTTTATAGATTTTAATATTAACAAGACCTGGATATAACGACTGCGTGAACAGTCGTCATTTACTGAACTGACGACCCTGGCAAGGGCGCCAATTCATAAAATGAAGACTTAAGCCCAGACGCCAATTGACTGATTTCTTGATTTCGTGGCTTTTGTAACCCTTTTACAGTGGGTTAGTCATTAGGCACTATATTCCATTCCGTGAGTATAGTCCCAAATTTCACATGTTTTATCGATTACCCACTATTTCTCGGTGATAGATGAACCCTCCGCGGGACATTCCGTTCCTTCGGATTGGTGACTTTATCATAGAGACCTCTGTAAGACTCCGCTAGCCTTGGATTTTCTCAAGGCAGCCGAGCTGGTTGTACCATTAAAACCCATGGCACTACTTAATTGCCATGTCACTCTATAGAAACATGGTAAACTGGCCCTCGTGACATGCTATGTGGATGTCATGAGAATAGTCTTGAACTAATGGAATGGGAAAACCATACCATTATTACTCCTTCAGAATTGAGTGTTGTACTTGTGGACACTAATTCTATTTCGTGTACAAGGACGAGCAACAATGTTTATATGGGCGCTTATTCTTATTATCATGGCACCTAATTAGGGAGCCGATTCCACCTAGTTTCATTGTTAATCATGATTATACCATTATTGTTGTCTTTATACATCATGTTCAATCCTTGAAATTCTATTCCACAAGATCTACCTTAAAGTCCCTACAAGCTTATTCCATTGAAACTCTATATAGACTACAACTATAGTGGATGTCGAAAAATACACGATCAAAGCCTACGCGTATAAGGGCCCGATCTGATCCTGGGAGGAGCACCCGAAAGTACTAGTGCCCATGGGAGTTGTAATGATCACGATATGGCATTGTACCGAAGTGCATGACTAGCTTGATAGACATTCCATAAATCTCGTACTTGACTTGACTTGACATGACATGACTTGCATGACCCGGAAAGGGTATTTATTGTACTTGCTTGAAATATGATAGCCGATTCCCGACATGACATGATGAATATGCTTGATTGACATTTATTGATATAAGTTCTTGAAAGACTTGCTAGTTCACTCACTATCACTTGATATACATTCTCTATTCTCTTATCTATTGTCGTTTTACGCGAACATGCATAGCTAAATTGCATTCATCTAAATTGTAATTTACTTAAAGCAAGCTAGCTCTTAAGATATAATCCCTACTGAGCGTTCGCTCATATAGTGTTTTTTTCCTTATTTTTCAGGTAAGTCCAAGGACGAAAGTCTTTCGGATGGGGAAAGTTGATGCACTCGGCATCCGTCGTTTAAAAATGCTGTGCCACACAAATTTTAAAATTGATAAAACCTCACTCACTCACTTAAATGATTTTGGAAATACGCGTACAGTGGTAAATACGGGTCGATCCCACGAGGAGAAAAAATCTTTATAGATCAAGTTGAAAAATATCCTTATGTTTTGAAAATCAATTTTTTTATCTTTTGAGCGCGATTAACACTAAAGGAAATTAAATTGTAACTTTGAATAAGAAGAGAAAAGTGAAGAAAATTTTAGTCAATGGATGAAGAACGCCGCCGTTTCCTCGCCGAGCCTTGGATGAAGATCACTCCGCCTTGGAAGTCGACGCCGTGAGATGACCGGAAGATGACTAACCATCTTCGGTGTGTGCAGAAATCATGAAGAGAGGGAGTTGGATAGAAATAGGAACAAAAACAAGTTGAAAACACGACAGAATTATATTGAAAATAGGAGGTTGGAAGGAAGAGAATAACTTAAAATATAGAGGGAATTAGAAGAAGTGGAAGAAATAAAAATTGTAGAGAATGAAAAGGGGAAGAAGTTTTATGAAGACCACAGAGATAGAAAATGAGAGGAAGATAGTGAACAACATGAAAAATCAAGATCTATCGGTGTGGATGAACAGTAAAATGGCAGAAAATAGAACAGTGAAAAGTTAATTATAGCTCATAAATGAAGATGAATTAGAAGAAGTGATAGAAGACCAAAATCTAGATCTATAAAAGAAGAACAACTTTCATGAAGAACTCAAAGTGAAAAGAGGATTGAAAAGGATTCAAAACAGAAGAATACTAGAAGGTATCATCTCGGATGAACAGTAATCACATCAAACAGAACTTAGAAAAATAGGAAATAACTTTCAAACTATAAGGAATTAAGGGAAATGATAGAAAGAGAAATTAGAGAAAAATTAATGATAAACAACTTTTGTGAAGATAGGAAAAATAAATGGAGATCAGAACAACAAGTAATGTGACTAAGAAAGGACTAAATGCTTAAAAATAACATTCATTAAAACAACATCAACTTACAAAGTTTACATCAAAAGCTCTCAAAACAACACCCTCTAACTCTCCTATGTAGTTCTACTAAGGCCAACAAGAATGAATTTTAAAAACTCAAAGCAACCCCTTACAACTCCTTGTAACACCCTTACAATAGAAGCCCCTTTTATAGGGTTAACACAACCCCATTCCCTATGTGAACACTTAAACATTTCTTACCTCTTTTGTTGAAAAACACAACCCATTGTTGCCATTTTTGACTCAGAATTGTGTGCCAGCATGTGTTGCACACTTTTATATTTTTTTCTGATTTTTTTCTTTCCTTCTTTCTCTCCCTTTCTCTCCCTTTCTCTCTCCTCTGGCCGCGTGCGCCGCCCATGTGAGTGCATGCGCCATCCGCTGTGGGTGCGCCGTGGTGCACCCGCCCCCCGTTGACGCGCGTAGGCGCGTTGACCGCGCGCCTGCCGTGCCTCCTCGTCGCCCGTGTTGCCTGCGAAGGCGCGGGCGCACCTTCCTGCACAGAAAACACACACATATTATATATATATATATATATATATATATATATATATTGATATATATATATGTTATATATATTGATATATATATCTTATGGATATATATAATATATATAGCATATAACAGCTATTTATTTTCTATTTTTTTCTCTTCTTTTTTCTCTTTTTTTTCTTTTCTTTTTGAACAAATCCATGGGCTTTTGGCCCATTTCAACATATATGTATTGTTTTATTTTTTTGTTTTATTTTATTTTATATATATATATTTGTTTCTTGTCGCTTCCCTCGTACCGAGTGCCTACATAAATAAATAAACATCGTTATTAAAATTTTTTAATTTCATAAAATTAAATATTTGACCCTAACTTAAAAGTACGTGTGATATGTGCATATTTATTATTATTAAAGCTCATAAAAATTTGTATAACACCCCTTAATATGTAAAAATGCACACTTATCACATCCCCCAACTTACTCATTGCTAGTCCCTTAGCAATGCAAACAATTTAAAATTTAGGACCAACAAGAGTTTAAAATATCTATGTCTCATTTTCAGAGCATCTTTCATAGAGTCAACTAAGGATTAAGAATCTGTAATCATTACCACACACTAGCCTTAGATTTGGAAATTACGTACATGATTAAGAAGTCAACTTAAAGGTCAATAGCACTTGTGCATGTGTAATGCTAAGTCCACAGTGAAGACAATTACATCAACCATTTGCTATTCCGAATAAGTGCCTTTCAATCCTGCACTTCTTAAATAGAGCATTCAACATAATAGCTTTTGTCTGCCTTATTGCTTTGTCCCTTTTGGGATCTATTTTTCTTTATCTTTTTTTTTATTTTTTTTCTATACACACATGATGCTGCACTACCTTCACTGTTTTACGCGAACCTCAACACGTCTTAGGTGAAGTAGGCCCGGTTGCACAGATCAAAGTTCCCTTTTCCTTTTGACGCGAACCTCAACACGTCTTAGGTGAAGTAGGCCAGGTTACTCAGAATCTGAGCATTTTTCATGGTGTTTTTATTAAAAAAAATTCAATAGATAACATGGTAGAAAGTTTATAAAATATCGCTTCTTCAAGAAGTGCAGAATATCAGACAGTATGTCTAAAATAGCAGAATGCTTGCCCTACTTGTTTCATTAGCGTGCAAAGTGATTTTTATTTTTTCAAAGTGCACATGAACTTTAAAGAGATTCTTAAATTAGTTTTCCATGGCCAGATTAGATAAATTATCCATCATCTGTTTCCCTAGTCTTTTCTATTCTAGAATCACTTTTAATAGAAGCATGAATTAGGAAATTCTAAATGGGGAAAACTTTTGTTTAACGTGACAATACAAGATATCAAGAAAAAATTTGAAGATGCCCCCCCCAACTTAAATGACATTGTCCTCAATGACATAAGAATTAGACAGATTAGAGAACACGTAAATAGATAATGTGGTTGGGATGGAAGGATACAACCTGATGGTCGGGGCAAAATGACGAGGGCTTCGTTTCGTCTTATCCTGACAACTGAAAAAGAAACACACTAAAACTAGATATCAAATCACAAAAATCGTGAGGTGCCTCCCAAAAGTGCTAAGTTTAACGTCTTCAGCCAGACGCATGAAAGCTCAAAAGGAATTTATTCATGATCACATAATGTTATGGATTCTTTTGGTGATAACAGCTCATTTTCCAAGTAAGGTTTAAATCTTTGGTCGTTAATAGTAAAGATATGACAATTTTGGGGATTCAAAATTATGACGGCTCCATGGTCAAATGCCTTAACAACTATGAATGGTCCATCCCATCTTGATTTCAATTTACCGGGGAACAAGCGTAGCCATGAGTTAAAAAGCCAAACCTTTTGATTTTCCTGAAAAGTTTTCCTGTGAATATGCTGATCATGGAAAGCCTTGGTTTTAGCTTTATAAATCTTGGAGTTTTCATATGCTTCGTTTCTTAGCTCCTCCAGTTCATTGAGTTGTAGGACTCGTTTGGTTCCAGCTTGAGTTAAGTCAAAGTTGACTTGCTTAATGGCCCAATAGGCTCTATGTTCAAGCTCGACAGGTAAGTGGCATGCTTTACCAAAGATAAGGCGATAGGGTGACATTCCAATAGGAGTTTTGAACGTAGTTCTATAGGCCCATAGTGCATCATCCAATCTCTCAGACCAGTCTTTTCTATCCGGCCTAACTATCTTATGCAGAATGTTCTTAATCTCCCTATTGGATACCTCCACCTGACAACTGGTTTAGGGATGATATGGGGTGGCAATTTTATGAGTGATCCCATATTTCTTGAGCAAAGCTCGAAATTGGGAGTGAGTGAAATGTGAACCCCCATTACTAATCATAGCCCTAGGACATCCAAATCTAGAAAAAATATTCTTGCGAACAAATTTCATCACTACCTTGTGATCATTGGTCCTTGTGGCTACAGCTTCAATCTATTTTGAAACATAATCAACCGCCACCAAAATATATTCATTCCCAAAGGATGGTGGAAACGGTCCCATGAAGTCTATTCCCCAAACATCAAAAATTTCCACTACAAGAATGGGGTTTAGCGGCATCATATCTCTCTTAGAAATATTACCTGTTGAACCGGTGTATGGTGAGCTAGAATGGGAGGGGTTGAATAGATCACCGTTTTAAAAAAAAATTATTATCTGAGCAGAGAAAGATATAGAAAATGAAGATGGCAGGGAAGGCAACCAAGAGGTAAAAGGATCAGGAACCTTGTTCCAGATAATGTAACCAGCGAACGCAGAGCATACACCACACACAATGTCGTCAGGGCATAAACACAACCACTACGTGAGCAGACAAACTGGAGCTTCGATCATCAAGATACACACAAACAATGAAGCCCAGATAGAAGCATAAGGAGAGACGATGCGCACAATCACACCACAAGGAATAGGAGATTTAGATGATTCAGTCTGCTATCGGCAGACTTACGTCCATCCCTCACTCTAAACAGAATGAGGCTTCCCTTTCACACGAAAGAAACTACAGACTCAGTCTGTGAACAACTCGCTGATCCAGAGCTTGGGAATCGAAGTCCCTACAGACGTTGAAGGTATAGCTTATACCCAGGTCTCACAACACAAGACCTGTCCTGGAGATAGCTCTCCCTTCCACTTAAAAACCAGCAGTGACTCACGCTCACTGCAGATCAGAGACGCTGTCTCTCTTCCTCCACACCCGGAGGGAATAACCCAGGTAGCTTCCTTACTTTACGAAGCACAAACTCCGGAGAACACCTCCCTTCCTCTGAAACGATTCAGAGGGTACCATAAAACAACTCATAGGATTCACCTCTCTTCCTCTACACCTAGAGGGAACAAAGACAGAGTATCAGAATTTAGAAATAATCAACTGAAAAACTCAAAGAAACATCGAAAAGCAATCGAACGGAGACACAATGTAGCTTCTTAGAGAAGCATGAACAAAATGTAGCAGAAGACCATCCTCTTCTTCATCACTCTCTCTCTCTTTTTCAGGTATGCTCGAGGAATGGATCAGGATGGCTTTTCCTTTTCTTTCTCTTGCTCTGGCCTCACTCTCTCTCCTGTGTCTTCGGTAGCATTTTAGGAACAGTGATCTTCCTATTTATCCAACCTCACTAGGGACGGAGGGTGTGAGAGACACGCGCGAAGAGATGCTTCCAGACGAGCCTTGGATCACGTGCTCACATGATTGGAATAAAAGTTCCAATTTGTCTTTTAGTCCCTGTAATGTATCAGAGAACATTCAGCTGATTTCATGAATATTCAAGTCATACGTGCGTTCATACTGAATGCGAAATATGATCAGTATGTGTACTGGACTGATGTGCAAAAAGCAAAAGGATAAGTTGCACAGATTAGTTCAAGGGAGCTGAAGGATGCGTCAACGCGGTATGTTTGAAGCGTTAAAGCAATTTAGGCAAGAAATTCAATTAGACTAACCTTAGTTAACCAATGTGTCAACCCCATAGTCTAATGACGTTAACGCAATGGTTACAAAGATGAAGAACACTGCCTTCCACAAAAACACACCGATGCATCAACGCATCAGTGACAGCATAGACGTATCAGCTTGCTTGAGGGTCACAAGGCCTTTGTTCAAGCCCAAGACGTCAACGCTACCACCGAACAGTGTCGACACATCTGCTAACGAAGACGAAATGCTCACGCCCTTGGCAACAGCCCAATGCGTCAACGCATCCAGAATCAGCGTCGACGTAGTAGCCAAGATATCAAGTGTAAGACCCACTGCTGCGTCTACGCAGCCAGCCAAGTGCGTCAACGCGCTAAGTGCACATAACCCATATGTAGAACAAGACAGACATGCAGAGCTAATGGGTGAGACATTTTAGAGGAATGAGAAGGTATTTAATCCACAGATGTGCATACAACCACAGAGATTAGATCCAAGGAATATTTAGACAAATCAGGATCTATATCATTCATCAAGAATCATCAAAATAATCATCAACAGAATAATTTGATTCATAGTGTTAGTCATCATCAAAACTACAGAGATTCGACAATCTCCCCCTTTTTGATGATGGCAACACCATGAGTCAAATTCAGTGAAAAAGGAAACATCAACTCAAGGCAGTTTAAAAAATGGTTCGTTAACACAGCAATTGAACTTTTTTTTTAAAAAAAAACTTGAACTCACTCGAACTCACTCACTTCTTCACTCACTCACCTCTTCACTCTCCCTTCATACCCCTATATCAACCTTCTCCCCCTTTGACATCATCAAAACAGGAGAGAAAGAGAGATGTTGATGCTGGAATAATGGGAAAAGGTGGAGAGAATCCCAACTGTAGAAACTTAGTGTCAAATCTTAGATGCTTAAGTGGGGCTTTAAGGTTCAGTGAAGAATCTTAGGGTTCTGGTAAGAAAAAAAAGATTCAGAATAACATTGAAGTTTATCAATGTACGATGATTATGAGAGAGAATATGTGTCAATAAGTATGACTGAGGTAGCTGTTAAGGCTAGTCACAAGGACAACAAGAATTTTTACCACTGAACCTGCCTGCAGGTGTTGAGGACAAACAGTCCAAGAAGAGAAGACACTGTTAAAGAGTGTATTTGGCCAACTACACTTTTGACATTAAGTATGCACCTTGGTTAGAGGCCAGCATCCCCAGTTACTCAGTGTAACAGCCTCATCACTTCTCAATTTAAGAACAGAGATAGTGACCATTGGTTTTTACATAGGGAGACACCTTGATCAGAGGCCAGAATCCCCAGTTGCTCACCATATTGTCATCATTGCTCTGCCGAGTATAACTTGAATTGAATTTCTTTCTTTTGAAATTTTTTTTTGAAAAACTGATACCTCATGACATAGGAAATTCTTATTTCATTGATGGGATTCCTAGTTTCTCAGTATGCAGAATTAAGCACTGATCAGTTGAACAAGCTCTTCAAGAAGGTTGTTTGAAAACAAAACCCAGGGCAAATGCAAGAGGTCTTATCAAGATGTCCAAAGAGAAGCTCATAAACAGAAACCATTTCATACAAGTCTAGCTTGTTCATGAGTCCTGAAGCAAGGTAAAAGTATATACTTGAAGGTTAATCTTAGCCTCTTTAAGACTTACTAGATTAGGATTCCAGCTGGACTTTAGTTGCACAAACTTAAGAATGTAGGAAGTGAATGAGGTTCTACTCAAGGGAATATTCAAGACCAATTCTTACATTTGTTCCAGCAACATCAACCATCTTCCAATTGTTTTTAATCAGTCAAGCTCCCCCTCTCTAGAAGCACTATCTCCCAAGCTACCCAGATGATAACATAGTAACAGAACAGACCACTCTCAAGGACTCACACCAGCTCCCCCTCACATAGAGACCCCTATCAAAAAAAATAACTACTAAATTCATGGAAATGCATGAACTAGAGTTCATTGTCACACAACAGTCAGAGTTTGTAAATGCAAAGTTCCCTTCTCAATGAAGTGAATTTCTCACAATCTAAAGGTTTTGTAAAAATATCAGCAATTTGATTTCCAGTTCCAACATGAATTAATTCAAATGTTTTTTTTGCAATTTCATTTCTAATAAAGTGGTGCCTGATTTCAATGTGTTTTGTTCGTGAGTGTAAAATAGGATTCTTTGCAATGTTTATTGCACTGGTGTTATCACAAAAGATGGGAGTGCAACCTGTCTCTACTTGGTAATCCTGAAGTTGATGTTTAATCCAGATAACCTGGGTGCCACAACTGCTTGCAGCCACGTATTCGGCCTCAGCAGTGGAAAGAGCCACTGAATGTTGTTTCTTTGAACTCCAAGAAACTAGGCATCCTCCTAAGAATTGGCAGTGGCCACTGGTGCTCTTCCTATCTAGTTTGCTGATGTGACACAACATGCAGCGGAGGACAATGATACCAATTTGATGTGATATGACTCCCTTGGACCTAGGATAGCAAGCAACACATGAGTTGGCAACGTCGCACTAGCGGACTCACTCGCGTTGGCACACTCGGGTCCGAAGGAGGACCGGCGATGACGGTGAGGGTCCGGGGTTGGACCTCAAGGTTCCAAGGGTTTGGCTAGCTCGGAAGGGACCCCAATGGGCCAGGGATGCCCGATTTCAAGGGCGGCCGGCATGCCGAGGGCGTGGGATGCAATGGCTCTCTCTCAACTTGCTCCGCGGCGAACACACAAATTGATTGAATGGCGGGTCGATCGCTCGTCTCACTTCCGACGGGCAACTAAAAAAAGCGATACTAAGCTAGCAATGGTAATAACCAGCAGCGAAGAGTGACCAGGAGCTCACCTGATCGGCGTGAAGACGCCGATCCCAGTCGGAGACGAGGGCGAGCGGGGAAGTGTGCTCCCCGCACACTGCGCCGGTGAAGCTTCAAAACCTGTTCAAGAGTACAATTACTACACCTCGCGCAGGAAGGTGATCTCGGGGGTGGGAATTGGTTAATTACAAACAAACACTACCACCACGCAGGGTGGGGCGGTAAGCCGGCCAGGCGGGGATGGGAGGACGGACCGAAATGGTAGAAAGGAAATCAATGTGGGTTCAGCTGCAATCTGGACGGCTGGACAGGGTGTTGTTGTTGGCTCTGCCCCGGGCTCGTCCGGACTCCGAATTGAGCGAAACCACCTCGCAATGCTTCCTGACTTGAAGTTGGTGTTGTCTGAATTTTGGGGCGGCCTTTGGAGTCAGGGACTGGCGGCGCAGGCGACTGAACCAGGACAGCTGGTGTGGTCTCTGGCCGGACCTGTTCTGTAGAAGTAGGTTGCAGATGCTGTCACGGGCGCTCCCGAGCGCCGATTGGCACGAAATGAGAGGCGTCGTCTCCATGGTCGAGGTAGCTTTCAGCTGGAGTCGGTGGGGCTGCGATCCGAGGCCGTGGATGGTCGGTGTGCCCTGAAGAGTAGGAACTGGTCGCTGCAGGCTGCAGGAGGCAGATCCGCGCGATAAAGGGAGAAAATTTGTAACTCTGCCTCCTAGATGCCGAATGTCGTTCCGTTTCTTGCTTCTGGTCGTGGACGGATGGAGGAAGAATTTTGAAGAAGAGCCGTTGGTCTGAATCCTCCAGGATTAGTCGTGGTGCAGCGACGAGCCGGGTTGGAGACTCTGGCCGCAGCGACTACCAGATACGAGCAGTGGATTGCAGAAGCTGCCACGGCCGCTCCCGGATGCCGAATCACAAACCGTTGGAGCCTCTGGAACCGTGGACAAAGCCTCTACACAGAAAAACTGACGGCAATACTTTCTGAAGTCGGGGTGGGCAAGAGGACTCCGATGAGTGGGAACTGGTCGCTGTAGACTGCAGGAGGCAGACCCGCGTGACTGAGGGAGAAACTTCGGAACTCTAGCTCCCAGATGTCGAATGCAGTTCTGCTTCTTGCTTCTGGTCGTGGACAGATGGAGGAAGACTTTTGAAGAAGAGACTTCAGCCTGATTCCTTCGCCGTTGGTCGAGAAGCAGCTTCCAATCGGGCTCAGGCTTTCTGCAGGTGGTGTCTGGTGCAGTCAGGGTAGGACAGCTCTCACGGGCGGCCACGAACTCGGAATTGCACGATTCTTTCTCGCCTGCGTAGGGGACTGGACGACCTTTCCAGAAAGGTAAGATACGACCTCAGATGTCGCAGTACAAACTCGGGGTAGCTTCTGCAAGACGGGTCTTCTTCTGCTACCTGCAGACTTGACTAGGTAAAGGGGTGGTGGTGGAGCTTGGTTAAAGGGAATGGTGATGTAGCAATGGTGGGAGGGCTGGTGGTGATGGTAGGGGGAGTTTAGGGGTGTGGGGAGGAGTGGAGCAGGGGAGATGGAGGTCCAAGAGGGTGGAGGGGAGGGGAGGCCGCAGCTAGGAGAGAGGGGGATGGAGTGGTCGGCCAAGGCAATGGAGGTGGAGAGGGGTTGAGGGGTTCGACCCTAGGAGGGAGGGGAAGGGGGTGGACGACCTAGGGAGTTGATGGGCTGTATTGGGGAGAGGAAGAGTCTTCTAGGGAGGTGGATGGTTGCTTGGGGAAGGGGGATGGATGCTTTGGGAAGGTGGAAGGGTGCTTGGGGAGGTGGAATGAGTAATGGAGAGAAGTAATGGGGCCTTGGGAGTTGAAGGGACTTGCCTAGGTGGAAAGTGAGGTGGCAAGGGGTGAGGAGAGAGGGGAATTTTTGAAATTTAGAGAGAGAGGGAGGGAGGAGAGAGAGGGGGTTCGCCCCTAGGAGAGAGGGAGAGAGAGAATTAGAGAGAGAGAGCTAGAGAGAGAGAGAGAAGACTCAAGGGGATTCAAGTGGGTTCAATTTTCATTCATTCATCAATTAAACCCCTTCAAGTGGGGGATTGGGGTCCTTATATAGGAAACCCACAATTTACAATAAGTCCTCACATTGTGGACAACTGACAGAAGACCAAAGGTTGGGGAAGGGGCGCCCATGGGCCAGGCCCAATAGCCTACTAAGCTAGTTAATGAAACTTGGACTTAGGTAAATGACTAACTAACTTAGGTAATAGACTCAATAAAAGGCAAAATTACATGATAATGACTCAAGAAAATTGTGGAAATTATATAGCTAGACTCCAAAAATCATGGCGAGCAAAATGGCGAGTAGCAGGACCCTCGGAGGTATGTGAAGGAGTAAGCGATGTCCCCATCATACTCCCGGGGTGCGGAGAACTCGACTCCGTCGAGTAAGGGCCCACCGGGGGAGCAGCTCAGGGCGTCCTGCAATCTCCAAAACCAACCTGCACCTGCGACCAGGGGATGGCTCTTCATCCTCTTAAGGCGGCCCGGACACACCCTCGTGCTGGCGTTGGAACCCTGCTTGCATAGTATTGCCCCTCTGTGTACACGTCGGGCTCTCAAGGCTGTTTGGTGGAAGCACTCCGGGGTGTCCCTCTTAAAGGAAGTTATAGGCTCAAAGTACTCACTGGGATTCACCGCGGTGCCCATGTAGGGTGCCGGATCAGCCGCATGATAATTGGGGTATATCCCATAGCCCATTAGTAAATCTAATCCATAAGCCAGTTTTGCCAAAGCCACTTGGAACATGAAAGGTCCAAATCCTCGTGCCCTCGATTTGGAGGTGGCCCTAAGATAGAGTCGTTCCAATGCCACCATTGCGAGGTTACCTCCTTGGATTTCAAAGTGCCACCCGTGAGTTATAGCCCGCTCATTATGATCGTTACTACCCGTATTTGGATGCTTGCTTGAATGAGTATGCTTTGAGTGATGGTGCGGTGGGGGTGGGAAGTATGTGGCATGCAAAGGGGGGCCGGGGCAACCGTACATAGACCTATCATTCATGGATGTGATGAGGCATCTTGTGGACTCAGGGGGGCCTGGGAAACCATAGGCGGATCTATTGTGTATGGCTGTGAGAGTTACCGGGGGACCCGGACATCCATGTGTGCTCCATTCAAGTGTAAGGGCTATGAAGAATGTGGGTGGGCCAGCACAACCAAATGTAGGCCAGTTATGCATTGAGCCTAAACTGTGCGTGACATGCATGGGAGGGCTGGACTCATGACCCTTGTCGAATGATGTGACATGCCAAGATGGGTGCTTTCTTCTCCTAGAGATGATGACCATGTGTGTGGGTATGGGGTGACCTTTAAGCTCCCATTTGTAAGGGTCGAAGGGATCATAGTAGGTATGCATCATGGGGTGGGGCACTACCTTGTTCCCTAGGTGTATACTGCCCATGGTCATGGTTCCCTTGGTGTGGACTGGGTCTAGGACGAGGTGTGTTGGTTCTAGCATGGTTGGTGAGGGTAGGAGGGAGTGGGTGGTGGGTAGGGCGGTCAGGTCCCATGGGTTCATTGTCTTCCATAGGGTGGGATCAAAGGGGTCATGGAATGTGTTACCAAGGGTGAGGTATTCTTTCACCTCAAGGTCTCCAAATGGTGAGTCCTCCTCCTCAAATGTAGTAATTGAACCGAAGTTCGAGGAGGGTTGGTTGGTCATGATTGGAGGGCTTGGTATCCTACCCGAAATAAGTAACTCCAATTCGCGGATAGCATCGGGCTCTTCGGGAATGGGGAGGGATAAAAGAAGGTCGCTAGTGTAGCAACCCATAGTGTAAATGGAAGAGATGGACCCGACACATAGATGTAGGAGGATAAGACTCCTAGGTTGGTTGGCTACAGTGGTCAACATGCCAGTTAGCTTCATTTGCCAAGTTAGACCCTGAAGAAAACCCCCTAATGTTTCCACCTGATAGGATGATTGGATTGTGGTGTGATAGGTGGATAAGGGTACTATAAGAAGGTTTTGCTCCATGGGTGGGTAAGCATGGACCATGAGATCTCCAAATGGGTTCTCCTTTAGCCAACGTGAAAGGGGTTCTCCTAAGATAAGCTCGGTCCCTATTAAGGAGGGTGGTGTAAGGTTAAGACCACCATGTGAAGTTCCTTCTTCTTCCTGGACATGGGTGATCTCTATGGCGGGGGTTGGTGTGTTCGCCTTTATGGGGTCGGGTATGGGAATCATGTGTTCCTCTATCAAGGAGGTGAGATGGTCCTGTGAGGGTGTGGTGGTGAGGATAGGTGTGTGGTACCCCCGAGGTGGGAGGTAAAGGGGAACTTGGTTTGGGATCCGTAAGGGGAGAAGTGGAGGCCTAGGTTGGGGTTGGATAGGGATTGGTAGTGGAAGATGGATGGGTTGAGGAGGATTGGGTTGATTGGTTTTAGGGGGTGTGTTTCTTTTAGGGTAAGATGGAGGGGTGGTTTTGGGGACCAAGGAAGTTTGTGGAGTGTGGGTTTGTGGGGGAGTTTTGGGTGGGGTGGTGGTGGCCATCATGGGCCTAGGTGGAGTGGACATGGGGTCCACACGGGTTGGAATGGTGAGGGTGGAGTGAGCCATGATGCTTCCTCCACTTGGGATGGGAACTTCTTGGCCTAACCCATGATATTGTGATTCATACTCTTCTTCCCAATCGGGGGAGGCCTCATATTCCTCAACTTCAATCTCATTCCTTTGTGGTGTGGGGGTCCTGCTCTCCAAGGGAGTGGGAAGGCCTTTTGGCGATGGGGTGGTGCAAGTTTGGGCCCTAAGGGAAGTGAAGATATTCTTAATCTCAATCCTTAGTTCTTCTAATGAGTCTTGGGGTCCTTTGGGTGGTGGGGTTTTGGTCCTAGTGGAGGGTTTAGATGGACTGGGCGGGAACGGGTTTGTGGGAGGGCTTCTCGGGTGGGTAGGGGATTGTCGGGCAGCATAGATCTTTCTAAGTTCCCTCTTCATGTCATCCCATGAGTGAATGGGCTCTTGTCCCCAAACCCTTCTGAATCTCTCTTTGTGTTCCCACATTTTCTTAGCTAGACCCCGAAGTCGTGCCTTGGCCCTGCGGACTCTCTCGGATCCATATACCCAAGTACTTTCAAAGTCCCTTTCCATGGTATTCTCCCACCTAAGATAGGCATGAGGATTTCCATCAAAATGAACGTCCTCATCTACAATGTAGTCTATGTGGAGGGGGTCAATCGGACCATGTGACCAACGAGGGGTATTCATGAGGATCGGGAGATGAATGCAAATGCCCTGGGACAAGACTTAGTAGAGACAAGTCTAGAACTTGCTCTGATACCAAGTTGATGTGACACAACATGCAGCGGAGGACAATGATACCAATTTGATGTGATATGACTCCCTTGGACCTAGGATAGCAAGCAACACATGAGTTGGCAACGTCGCACTAGCGGACTCACTCGCATAGGCACACTCGGGTCCGAAGGAGGACTGGCGATGACGGTGAGGGTCCGGGGTTGGACCTCAAGGTTCCAAGGGTTTGGCTAACTTGGAAGGGACCCCAATGGGCCAGGGATGCCCGATTTCAAGGGCGGCCGGCACGCCGAGGGCGTGGGATGCAATGGCTCTCTCTCAACTTGCTCCGCGGCGAACACACAAATTGATTGAATGGCGGGTCGATCGCTCATCTCACTTCCGACGGGCAACTAAAAAAGTGATACTAAGCTAGCAATGGTAATAACCAGCAGCGAAGAGTGACCAGGAGCTCACCTGATCGGCGTGAAGACGCCGATCCCAGTCGGAGACGAGGGCGAGCGGGGAAGTGTGCTCCCCGCACACTACGCCGGTGAAGCTTCAAAACCTGTTCAAGAGTACAATTACTACACCTCGCGCAAGAGGGTGATCTCGGGGGTGGGAATTGGTTAATTACAAACAAACACTACCACCACGCAGGGTGGGGCGGTAAGCCGGCCAGGCGGGGATGGGAGGACGGACCGAAATGGTAGAAAGGAAATCAATGTGGGTTCAGCTGCAAACTGGACGGCTGGACAGGGTGTTGTTGTTGGCTCTGCCCCGGGCTCGTCCGGACTCCGAATTGAGCGAAACCACCTCGCAATGCTTCCTGACTTGAAGTCGGTGTTGTCTGAATTTTGGGGCGGCCTTTGGAGTCAGGGACTGGCGGCGCAGGCGACTGAACCAGGACAGCTGGTGTGGTCTCTGGCCGGACCTGTTCTGTAGAAGTAGGTTGCAGATGCTGTCACGGGCGCTCCCGAGCTCCGATTGGCACAAAATGAGAGGCTTCGTCTCCGTGGTCAAGGTAGCTTTCAGCTGGAGTCAGTGGGGCTGCGATCCGAGGCCGTGGATGGTCGGTGTGCCCTGAAGAGTAGGCACTGGTCGCTGAAGGCTGCAGGAGGCAGATCCGCGCGACAGAGGGAGAAAATTTGTAACTCTGGCTCCTGGATGCCGAATGTTGTTATGTTTCTTGCTTCTGGTCGTGGACGGATGGAGGAAGAATTTTTAAGAAGAGCCGTTGGTCTGAATCCTCCACGATTAGTCGTGGTGCAGTGACGAGCCGGGTTGCAGACTCTGGCCGCAGCGACTACCAGATACGAGCAGTGGATTGCAGAAGTTACCACGGCCGCTCCCGGATGCCGAATCACAAACCGTTGGAGCCTCTGGAACCGTGGACGAAGCCTCTACACAGAAAAACTGACAGAAATACTTTCTGAAGTCGGGGTGGGCAGGAGGACGCCGATGAGTGTGAACTGGTCGCTGTAGACTGCAGGAGGCAGACCCGCGTGACTGAGGGAGAAACTTCGGAACTCTGGCTCCCGGATGTCGAATGCAGTTCTGCTTCTTATTTCCGGTCGTGGACAGATGGAGGAAGAATTTTGAAGAAGAGACTTCAGCCTGATTCTTTCGCCGTTGGTCGAGAAGCAGCTTCCAATTGGGCTCAGGCTTTCTGCAGGTGGTGTCTGGCGCAGTCGGGGTAGGACAGCTCTCACGGGCGGCCACGAACTCGGAATTGCACGATTCTTTCTCGCCTGCGTAGGGGACTGGACGGCCTTTCCAGAAAGGTAAGATACGCCCTCAGATGTCGCCGTACAAACTCGGGGTAGCTTCTGCAAGACGGGTCTTCTTCTGCTACCTGCAGACTTGACTAGGTAAAGGGGTGGTAGTGGAGCTTGGTTAAAGGGAATGGTGATGTAGCAATGGTGGGAGGGCTGGTGGTGATGGTAGGGGGAGTTTAGGGGTGTGGGGAGGAGTGGAGCAGGGGAGATGGAGGTCCAAGAGGGTGGAGGGGAGGGGAGGCCGCAGCTAGGAGAGAGGGGGATGGAGTGGTCGGCCAAGGCAATGGAGGTGGAGAGGGGTTGAGGGGTTCGACCCTAGGAGGGAGGGGAAGGGGGTGGACGACCTAGGGAGTTGATGGGCTGTATTGGGGAGAGGAAGAGTCTTCTAGGGAGGTGGATGGTTGCTTGGGGAAGGGGGATGGATGCTTTGGGAAGGTGGAAGGGTGCTTGGGGAGGTGGAATGAGTAATGGAGAGAAGTAATGGGGCCTTGGGAGTTGAAGGGACTTGCCTAGGTGGCAAGTGAGGTGGCAAGGGGTGAGGAGAGAGTGGAATTTCGAAATTTAGAGAGAGAGGGAGGGAGGAGAGAGAGGGGGTTCGCCCCTAGGAGAGAGGGAGAGAGAGAATTAGAGAGAGAGAGCTAGAGAGAGAGAGAAGACTCAAGGGGATTCAAGTGGGTTCAATTTTCATTCATTCATCAATTACCCCCTTCAAGTGGGGGATTGGGGTCCTTATATAGGAAACCCACAATTTACAATAAGTCCTCACATTGTGGACAACTGACAGAAGACCAAAGGTTGGGGAAGGGGCGCCCATGGGCCAGGCCCAATAGCCTACTAAGCTAGTTAATGAAACTTGGACTTAGGTAAATGACTAACTAACTTAGGTAATAGACTCAATAAAAGGCAAAATTACATGATAATGACTCAAGAAAATTGTGGAAATTATATAGCTAGACTCCAAAAATCCTGGCGAGCAAAATGGCGAGTAGCAGGACCCTCGGAGGTATGTGAAGGAGTAAGCGATGTCCCCATCATTTGCATCCAGCAAAGTCTGCATCAGTGTATGCAACTAAGTCCAATGTGCGAGAGGCAGGATACCATAAGCCTAATGTGTGAGTGGCCGACTGATATCTAAAGATTCTTTTCACAGCAGACAAATGAAGTTCAGTAGGCCTAGACTGATATCTTGCACATAGACGAACACTGAATTGTATGTCTTGCCTAGAGGCTGTTAAGTACAAGAGGGATCCGATCATACCTCTGTAGAGTTTTTCATCCACTTGTTTACCTGACTCATCTGAATTTAGGGTCATGCTTGTACTCATTGGGGTAGATATGTGCTTCAGGTTAGTCATCCCAAACCTTTTTAGGATATCCAGCGTGTACTTGGTTTGATGGAAGAAATAGCCTTCTGACATTTGATTTATCTGCAAGCCAAGGAAATAAGTAAGTTCTCCAACTAAGCTCATCTCAAATTCAGCTGACATAAGTTGTGAAAATTCGTTACACAGTTCAGGATTTGTTGATCCAAAGATAATGTCATCTACATATACCTGAATAATGATGAGATCCTGTCTTGAATTCTTAGTGAATAAGGTTTGATCAACTTTACCTCTGTTATATCCTTTATTCAGTAAGAAGCTGGTCAGCCTTTCATACCAGGCCCGGGGAGCCTGCTTTAGTCCATAGAGAGCTTTGTTTAACCTGAAGACTTGATCAGGTTTAGTTGAAAACTGAAATCCAGGAGGCTGTTCAACATAAACTTCTTCCTTTAGAATTCCATTTAAGAAGGCACTCTTAACATCCATTTGTTGAAGTTTTATGTTGTTTGAATAGGCAAAAGCTAATAGAATTCTAATAGCCTCCATTCTGGCTACTAGAGCAAAGGATTCATCAAAGTCTACTCCATACTCTTGACTGTAGCCTTTAGCTACAAGTCTAGCTTTGTTCCTAGAGATGACACCTTCTTCATTCAATTTGTTCTTAAAGACCCATTTTGTCCCTATTACATTGAGATTTTCAGGTCTAGATACAAGTTCCCAGACATTGTTTCTATCAAATTGTCCTAGTTCTTCACACATGGCAGTTACCCAATTTTCATCACTTAAGGCTTCTTCAATGGTCTTAGGCTCAATTTGAGAAACTAGAGCAATTAAATCCTGATTTTGTACATTTCTGAAATGGGATCTTGTCTTAGGGGGATCATGAAGACTACCAATTATATTGGTTACAGGGTGATCTCTTAAGGTTCTAACATTTGTTGAGGACTCACCTTGTTCGGCTGTACTTACTGGATTCAGATCAGTAGGTTCTTCAGCTGGTTGAACTTCCTCCTTTTCCATTTGATTCAGGAACTCTCCATCATGTTTTGCAGACCTGTTATCATCATTCAGACTGTTAGAGATTTTTGTTTCATCAAAAATGACATGAGGGGTTTCCTCTACTGTTCTATCAGTTTTATTAAAAACTCTGAAGGCCCTAGATGTTTCAGAGTATCCTAGAAATATTCCGGGAATACTTCTAGCGTCAAATTTATCTAAGTCTCTCTTGTTGTTATTATGGATAAAGCATTTAGAGCCAAAAATTTTGAAGTATGAGACATTTGGCCTCTTACCTTTCATGAGTTCATATGGTGTTTTCTTATGTATGGGTCTTACCAAGGCTCTATTAAGTATGTAACATGCTGTGTTTGCTGCTTCTGCCCAAAAACTCTTAGGTAGCTGAATCTCCAGTAGTAATGTTCTTGCCATTTCTACTATTGTCCGATTCCTTCTCTCCACAATTCCATTCTGCTCTGGGGTCCTGGGAGAAGAAAATTTGTGAGTCAGTCCTTCCTTGTCACAAAAACTCGAAAATGAGGAGTTTTCAAACTCTCCTCCATGATCTGATTGGACAACAGTGATCTTGTGACCTACATGTTTTTGCTTATTAAAAAAATGTTTAAATTTTTGAAAAGCATCATTCTTATTTGCCAAGAAAAACAGCCATGCAAATCTAGAGTAGTCATCGACAATGACAAAGCCAAATCTCTTACCATTTAGGCTCTGAGTTCTGGTAGGACCAAAGAGATCCATGTGCAAATGTTCCATGATCTTTGTTGACAAACTCTCAGACCTAATTTTAAAGGAAGCTCGGGTTTGCTTGCCTAGAGCACAAGCATCGCAATTCTTAGACACTGATTTGAACTTTAAGCTAGGCATGCCTCTAACTAAATCAAATTTAGCTAATTTATGCAAGGTGTTAAAGCTAGCATGGCCTAGTCTCCTATGCCAGTCAAACATGTCATTTTCTGAATCAGCAGTGAGACATAGATTAGACTCAGACTCATCATCAAGATCCACAATATAGACATTATTGACTCTATTAGCAATGAACTTTATTTTATCTGAGTTTGGTTCTAAAATTTTGCAAACATGCTCATCAAAAAGAACCTTGTGACCCTTGTCACATAACTGACTAATACTCAATAAATTATGTTGCAGACCTTCAACCAACAAGACTTTTTCAACAGAGTTGGAGGTTTTCTTACCAATGGTTCCGGTCCCAATAATTTGACCTTTGTTTTTACCTCCAAACTTGACTATCCCTCCTATTTTCAATTCAAGCTTGCTGAACTTCTTTTGATCCCCTGTCATGTGCCTCGAGCAGCCACTATCGAGATACCACTTGTTGTTCTCGGCTGCTAGGCTCACCTGCACAATAGCAATTTAAGTAGTGTGCTTTGGAACCCAAATTAAGTTGGGTCCAAAAATACCGTTCAATTCATAAAGCACAGTCTTGGGAATCCAGATCTATTTGAACCCCTTTTTCTTTCTATGTTGAGAGTTGACAGTTTTGCTATTGAGGTTTATTTCAATATTTTTCTATTGTTTCTTAATGTGTGCCCAGTTTTTGTTGATAAACTTCTGGCTCCCAGCCAGACCGAAATTTCCAAACTGCCTAGATGAAGGCATTTTATTGTCAGTATTCTGTGTGTAGTTAATCCTTCCCATGTTTCTTTTAAAATAGCCCATTCTTTTAATAGAATCATAGTTGTTGAATTGACAAGCACCTTGCTTCTGGTGCGTGAGCTTGTTGAACTTCTTGAAGACATAATTTTTAACTTCAGCCTGTTACACAACAGTTTTGGAGCTGGATGGATTGTCCAGTTTCTCTTCCCCTTTCTCAGTGCAAAATGTGGTAGTTTTTATCCCAAATGCTTCTTTCTTACTTGGGTTGAAACCCAACCCTTCTCTGTTAAAGTTTACTCTTGTGCCTAACAAGGCATTCAAATTACTCTCTCCCAAAACAAACCTTTCAAGGGTTTTCTTCTTATCTTCCAACTCCCTCCGTAGAGATATGTTGTTTTTCAGTAATTCATCATTAACACTTTTAACAGCTTCATACCATTGCTTGATTAAGTCATTTTGTCTCAGGTTTTCTTCAGTGTGTTGATTTGTTTCATCAAGCTGTTTTCTAAGTTTCTCTAGCTCATTCTTAACAAGATTACTCTCATTTCTTACATTTTCCATCTGAGCTAATTCAGCTACCAACTTGGAGTTTTCTATCTTAATGAGTTTTTGTTCTTCATTAGCCACATTGAGTTTACGTTTGATGACTCTATGTTCTTTAGCTAAGACATTGTACATATCTAGCAGTTCACCATATTTATCTTCCCAGTCATCAATAGAGTAAGTTACAAAGGGGTTGGTTACCTAATTCTCCTCGTCGGCCATCAGACATACTCCTTCAGTTTCCTTCCCTAAGGAATTAGTCTCTGAGTCTTCTTCTTCATCACTCCAAGTGCATACCATAGCTTTTGGGTTCTTCTTGTACACTCTGGAGTCTTTCTTGTGGTAATCCAGTGTCTTCTTCTGAAGCTCAGGGCAATCTTGCTTCATGTGCCCAGGGTTCCTGCAATGATAACATATCACATTTTTAGCATTCCTATCCTTGTCATTGCCATTGTTCGGATATTTACCTGATGAGTTGTTTCTTCTTCTCCCATATGATTTTCCTTTCATTTTCAAAAATTTCCTGAACTGTCGTATGAGCAGAGCTCTCTCACTTCTATCAAGGTCTGGAATTCCATCAGACTCTCCACTGCTGCTACTCCTGCAGCTACTGCTGCTATGTCTTTCACCTTTGAGAGCAAGATTCTTGCCCTTCCTGTCGCTTCCTTCTCCTACTTTCTTGAGATTCATCTCATAGGTCATAAGAGACCCTATGAGTTCAGTGACTATCATGGTAGTTAAATCCTTTGATTCCTCTATCATAGTGGCTTTTGTGTGCCACGCTGAAGTCAAGGATCTCAAGATTTTCCTGACAATATCCCCTTCAGATATTTCCTTTCCGAACCCCTTGAGGCTGTTTGTGATCAGTGACAGCCTAGCGTACATATCAGTCACGCTTTCCTCTGGCTTCATTTTGAACAATTCATACTCAGAGGTTAGGTAGTTCACCTTGGTAGCTCTGACCTGAGAGGTACCCTCGTAAATCAGCGCTAGCTCATCCCACATCTTATTAGCTGTCTTGCAAGCCGAGATTCGGGCATATTCTTCAGGGTGAACAGCGCACTGGATGATGTTGAGGGCAGACCAGTTCAGTGCGGATAACTTGATTTGATCTTCTGACCACATCTCCTCATTCAGAGGTAAATCATAAGGTCCTATTCTAATGACTCTCCACAGCTTGTGGCTCTGAGATCGGATGAAGACTTCCATCCTATTTTTCCAAAAAAAATAGTTAGAGCCATCAAAGTATGGGGGACGGGAGATAGACTGTCCTTCAGCTATGTAGCTGCGAGGACCACTGGTTCCAGGATTACCCTGGTCGTTGGACCACATCTCGGGTAAACCTGCTCTGATACCAACTGTTGAACCGGTGTATGGTGAGCTAGAAGGGGAGGGGTTGAATAGATCACCGTTTTAAAAAAAATTATTGTCTAAGCAGAGAAAGATATAGAAAATGAAGATGGTAGGGAAGGCAACCAAGAGGTAAAAGGATCAGGAACCTTGTTCCAGATAATGTAACCAGCGAACGCAGAGCATACACCACACACAATGTCGTCAGGGCATAAACACAACCACTACATAAGCAGACAAACTGGAGCTTCGATCATCAAGATACACACAAACAATGAAGCCCAGATAGAAGCATAAGGAGAGACGATGCACACAATCACACCACAAGGAACAGGAGATTTAGATGGTTCAGTCTGCTACCTGCAGACTTACGTCCATCCCTCACTCTAAATAGAATGAGGCTTCCCTTTCAAACGAAAGAAACTGCAGACTCAGTCTGCGAACAACTCGCTGATCGACAACTTGGGAATCGAAGTCCCTACAGATGCTGAAGGTACAGCTTATACCCAGGTCTCACAACACAAGACCTTTCCTGGAGATAGCTCTCCCTTCCACTTAAAAACCAGTAGTGACTCACCCTCACTGCAGATCAGAGACGCTGTCTCTCTTCCTCCACACCCGGAGGGAATAACCCAGGTAGCTTCCTTACTTTACGAAGCACAAACTCCGGAGAACACCTCCCTTCCTCTGAAACGATTCAGAGGGTACCATAAAACAACCCAGAGGATTCACCTCTCTTCCTCTACACCTAGAGGGAACAAAGACAGAGTATCGGAATTTAGAAACAATCAACTGAAAAACTCAAAGAAACATCGAAAAGCAATCGAACGGAGACACAATGTAGCTTCTTAGAGAAGCATGAACAAAATGTAGCAGAAGACCATCCTCTTCTTCATCACTCTCTCTCTCTTTTTCAGGTATGCTCGAGGAATGGATCAGGATGGCTTTTCCTTTTCTTTCTCTTGCTCTGGCCTCACTCTCTCTCTTTTGTCTTCGGCAGCATTCCAGGAACAGTGATCTTCCTATTTATCCAACCTCACTAGGGACGGAGGGTGTGAGAGACACGCGCGAAGAGATGCTTCCAGACAAGCCTTGGATCACGTGCTCACATGATTGGAATAAAAGTTCCAATTTGTCTTTTAGTCCCTGTAATGTATCAGAGAACATTCAGCTGATTTCATGAATATTCAAGTCATACGTGCGTTCACACTTAATGCGAAATATGATAAGTATGTGTACTGGACTGATGTGCAAAAAGCAAAAGGATAAGTTGCACAGATTAGTTCAAGGGAGCTGAAGGATGCGTCAACGCGGTATGTCTGAAGCGTTAACGCAATTTAGGCAAGAAATTCAATTAGACTAACCTTAGTTAACCAATGCGTCAACCCCATAGTCTAATGACGTTAACGCAATGGTTATAAAGATGAAGAATACTACCTTCCACAAAAACACACCGATGCGTGAACGCATCAGTGACAGCGTAGACGTATCAGCTTGCTTGATGGTCACAGGGCCTTTGTTCAAGCCCAAGACGTCAACGCTACCACCGAACAGCGTCGACACATCTGCTAACGAAGATGAAATGCTCACGCCCTTGGCAACAGCCCAATGCGTCAACGCATCCAGAATCAGCGTCGACGCAGTAGCCAAGATATCAAGTGTAAGACCCACTGCTGCATCTACGCAGCCAGCCAAGTGCGTCAACGCGCTAAGTGCACATAACCCATATGTAGAACAAGACAGACATGCAGAGCTAATGGGTGATACATTTTAGAGGAATGAGAAGGTATTTAATCCACAGATGTGCATACAACCACAGAGATTAGATCCAAGGAATATTTAGACAAATCAGGATCTATATCATTCATCAAGAATAATCAAAATAATCATCAACAGAATAATTTGATTCATAGTGTTAGTCATCATCAAAACTACAGAGATTCAACATTACCCACAGCTTGACACCTCAAACATGTTTTAGAAAATTCATAAGCATCCTTAAATAAAGTGGGCCAATAAAATCAACTTTGTAACACCTTAGCCGCAGTCTTCTTTCCTGAGAAGTGTCCTCCGCAAGCGAGAGTGTGACAAAAATTCAGTACAAATTGTTGCTCTTCCTCGGGGACACATCTTTTGATGATCTGATCAGGACCCATATGAAACAGTTCCGGGTCCTCCCAAAAATAATGCTTGACCTTAGCAAAGAAGTGATCCTTCTCCTGCTTAGTCCACCAACCCGGGATTTGTCTTACTGCCAAAAAGTTGACAATGTGAGCGTACTAGGGGGTTGAGATATAAGAGATAGATAACAGTTTTTCATCTGGAAAAGAATCAGACATGGGAGCACTCTCGGGTATCACTATTCGGGACAAATGATCAATCACCACATTCTCTAACCCCTTCTTGTCTTTAATTTCTAAATCAAATTCTTGCAGTAATAGAATCCATCGAATCAGACGGGGGTTTAGCATCCTTCTTGGTGAGCAGGTATTTCAAAGCAGCATGATCAGAATACACAATAACTTTGGCCCCTAAAAGATATGATCGAAATTTCTATAGGGCAAAAAGAATGGCCAGAACTTCCTTCTCTGTGGTGGTATAATTTAATTGAGCATCAGCGAGAGTGCGACTCGCATAATAGATCACCACAGGTTTCTTATCAATTCTCTGCCCTAAGACAGCTCCTATGGCATAGTCCGAGGCATCACACATGATTTCGAATGGCAGCGACCAATCTGGTGTTTGAAGAATCGGAGCTTAGGTCAAGGCTGCCTTCAAAGAATGGAAAGCTTCTAGACAAGACTCATCTAGGTGGAATGGAGTGTCCTTGGCTAGCAGCTTAGTGAGCGGGCGAGTAATGGAAGAGAAGTTCTGAATGAATCTTCTGTAAAAACCCGCATGGCCAAGAAATGATCGGATTTGCCTGATAGACGAAGGGGGAGGAAGATTAGAAATCGGATCAACCTTAGCCTTCTCTACCTCTATTGCCCTCTCTGAAATAACATGGCCTAACACAATGTCTTCTCTTACCATAAAATGACTTTTTTCCCAACTAAGCACCAGATTAGATTCAATGCATCGGGCCAACACTTTTTGCAAATTTCTCAAACAACAGTCAAATGAGTCACCGAAAACTGAGAAATCATCTATGAAAATTTCCAAAAATTCTCCCACCATTTCAGAAAAGATTGCCATCGTGCACCATTGAAAGGTGGCAGGGGTATTGCAAAGTCCAAACGGCATTCTCCTGAAAGCAAACGTGCCATAAGGACACGTGAATGTTGTTTTCTATTGATCTTCCGGGTAGACTGCAACTTGATTGTACTTGGAATATCCGTCTAAAAAGCAAAAATATTTTTGCCCAGTCAATTTCTCCAAAATTTGATCCAAAAACGGGAGAGGGAAATGATCCTTCTTTGTCATGGAGTTCAATTTTTTATAATCAATACAGATTCTCCATCCCGTTTGTAGTCTTATTGCCACCTCCTCACCTTTCTCATTTTGAGTCACGGTCAGCCCAGATTTCTTTAGAACAACTTGTGTGGGGCTGACCCACTTACTATCAGAGATGGTATATATAATCCCAGCATCCAACCACTTCACCACCTCTTGCTTGACTACCTCTTTCATGTTCGGGTTCAGCCGGCGCTGCATCTCCCTACTCGGCTTGGCATTATCCTCTAAGTAGATATGGTGCATACAGACATCCAGACTGATGCCCTTGAGATCTGAAACTGACCATCCTATTGCCCCCCTATGCTCCTTTAGGACATGTAAGAGTTCAGATTGATGAGCAGAAGTGAGGTTGGAGGCTATGATGATAGGCAAAGTTTGGTTAGGACCCAGATAAGCGTACGTAAGAGAATCCGGTAGAGGTTTCAATTCAAGAGTAGGTGGATGATCCAAAGATGGAAGCGCAAGTTCAGATTGTAATGGAGGCAGTGACTCTACCCTAGACCAGGGTGTGAAAGAGAGAGGAGAATCCTGAAGCATGCTACCTTCTTCTAGGGTGTCCTTAATGTCCTCCGGACTTTCATCAATCATTTCCTAACAGATATCAATAATATTGCATTCTTCTTCATGGTCTGGGTATTGAGAAGCCTTAAAAACATTCAATGCAACTTTATCACCTCCAAATGATATATCCATCATTCCCGTGGCACAATTTATATTGGCTTTAGCCGTAGCTAAAAATAGACGTCCTAAAATGATAGGTGTGTGTTTTAGATCCTAGGTCGAGGCCATATCTAAAATGAGAAAATCCACCGAGAAATAACAATCATGCACTTTCACAATCACATCCTCCAACAGTCCCCTTGGAGTTTTCACTGATCTATCTGCCAATTGAAGGATGATTGAAGTGGGTTTTAACTCTCCCAGATCAAATTGCTCATAGATGAAGGTGGGCAAAAGATTTACGCTAGCACCTAAATATTGCAAGGCTCAATCAAAAGTGACTCCACCTATGTCACATGAGATTAATGGGGCTCCGGCGTCCTTCAATTTTTTAGGCAAATGATTCATTACGACAGCACTCACATCCTCAGACAAGCAGACCTTTTGAGTTGCCGCCCTTGGCTCCCTCCTTGGAGTGCAAAGCTCTTTCAAAAACTTTGCATATGCTGGCACATGCTTGATTGCATCTAAAAGGGGAATATTGATATTCACATGTTTGAATAATTTCACTAACTCTTCTTATTGGACCGGTGGTTTCTTGTGAGCTTTTGGCTTTAGGGCATCAGGAAAAGGGACCTGAGGCACATAGTCTTGCGGTCCTTCATCAAGTTTCGCCTTTCCTTTATCCAACCTCTTCTCTCTACCCTCCGGCTTCTTCATTTCTTTAACAATTACAGGCTCCTCTTCCTCATCACTCTCCTCTTGGGCCTTTTGGCCCGAACTACTGCCAACTTCCTTTGTCCTATCAGGATTATCTAAAGTCTTCCCGCTCCTAAGAGAAGAGATTGCCTTAGCATTTTCAAATTGGGGACCTGTAGGAGGAGGCGGCTGAGGTTGGTTTGGTTGAGGAAGAATAGGAACTCTTTGGGGAAAACCCGAAGGTTGGTTCCTTGGGTTAGCCATAGGCTGGCTAGGAAGCTGACCCACCTCTCTCCTTACATTACTTGCTGCTAATTGCCCTATCTAACCTTCCAACTTAGCAATAGATTGTTATTGAGAAAGAATGAGCTGTTGGAGTTGGTCGAAATTTTCATCAAAATTGGGCTGTGGAGGTTGAGGAGGGGGTTGGAAGGGAACTTGATTGAATCGGTTAGAAGGATATTGATGGTATTGGCCCTGAGAAAGTTGAGCTTGCTGATACGGGGCCTGAGAATAATGTGATGGGTGTTGAGATTATTGTGGAAAAGGTGCATTGGATTGAGAAAAATTATGATGAGCTTGGTGAGTTAGGTGTTGGGTTTGGTGAAAATGAGATTGATAATGTTGGTGAGATTGAATTGGAGCATGAAAGGGTTGTTTTTGAAAAGAGGGATTGGATTGGGTAGATGGACCTTGCTGAGATTTTCAAGAAAAATTCGGGTGATTTCTCCAGCCTGGATTGTAGGTGTTGGAATAAGGATCATAATGAGGCTTAGAGACACTGTGAGCAGCGAAGATTTGTTCTTGGATGAATGGGGGAAGCTGGGCTACAGTGGGACAATCAGTTACCACATGATCGGGGCTAGAGCAAAGAGCACAGATCTCTTCATGACTGGGAGCTGAGAATGGTTGAGGTCGAGGACCTGAAGAAGAAGGTTCCTGCCTAGATAGAAATTGATCTAGCTTTTGAGTTACTAGATCAACATTCTCTATCTTCTGTGCCAACAATTCCATTTTGTTCAATTTCTGAGTCAAGACATTGATATCCATCATGTTCTCACACTCAACTTGGCTCTTCACTTCATAAAGCCCACCCTTCTTAGCTGGCCCAATCGTTCTCTCATAGGATGAGAGCGAGGCATGACTAATTGAATTTTCACTAAGCATTTCAAATAAATCATATGCCTCATCTTCGCTCTTACTCATAAAAGCCCCCCCACATGAAGCATCCACCATTTCTCTATAACTAACAGTCAATCCCTCATAGAATGCTTGAACTATTTGCCATCTTGACAAACCATGATGTGGACATTTTCTTAACAAATCTTTTGACCTATCCCATGCCTCATGGATTTGTTCCCTAGGATTTTGTGAAAACCCAGTTATCGCTCTCCTCATGGTATTGGTTCACCCTATGGGGTAGAATTTCTTTAAGAAATCCTCTTGCATTTTTGCCCATGTGTCTATCGGTTTACCCAAGGCTCCTAACCAATATTTGGCTTTATCTTTGAGAGAGAATGGGAAAAGGGTCAACCGGAGAGCATCATCAGAAAATTTGAGATTTTTAGAGTTGAACAAATCTGGAGGAACTCATCCAGATGTCTATAGGGATCATCATTGGTATTGCCATAGAAAGATGGCAACATTTGAATGGTGCTAGACTTGATTTCATATTGAGCTGCTTGATTTTGAGGTGCTTAGGTATAAAATGAAGGTTGGTATTGATTTGGAAGAAAATATTCCTTCATTTGCTTAGGAGTAACTTGTTGAATTTGCTGATTTTAGTTGTGATCCACCAAGAGGTTAGGTTGATGGTGAGTTCTAGTATGCACTAACCTCTCAATCTCTCCTATGGGTCCTAGCAAAGATCGGTGTAGAGATCTCCTTCCTTGCATAAACTAGGACCAAAGGCAAAAAAAAAATTATGCTGATTTTTGTATTTTTATTTGTTTTTTATTTTGACACACTACGATGAAAAGAGAGAAGAGAATTCTTCTTTTATTTTTATTATATTTTTTCGATTTGATTTTGTTGTTTTTTTTTGCAAAGATAAACAAGTTATTACATAAACTACCCTAATGACCTAGATGTGCCCTAAACCTACAAATGAGGTTTCACAAAATGATTAAAGTGAAACTTAAGTTCACCCTCAATATTTCCACCGGCCAGGTAAGGGGTGGGGTAGTGGTAGTGTCACGCCCCGAGTGCGGAAGATACCCGGAGATGCACGACGAGTTTATATCAATCATGTCAATCAGAGTAGTAGTGTATTCGACACCAAGACAGAGATGCACAAAAGTAAAGATAACCCAATCCATTTATTCCTTCATAACAGTAGACTATTACAAATCCAATACTCTGTTCAATAAAAGAAAAGGTACACGTTTGACTCAAGAAATATGGAGAAGACTCGATGACACATGGAAAAGCTCTAGCTCTTTCACTCTTGGCTCTCCCCTTCAGATTGAACTCCCTCGTCATCGGACTTACCTGAAAAGTAGGGAACACACGGAGTGAGCGAACGCTCAGTAGGAAATTATATCTCAAGCACTAGCAAGGGGTTTAAGTAATTACGTCTTTCATGAATGCACTATAGCTATGCATGCTCGCATAAAACGACAAGATAGAAAGAGAGTATAACAATAAGATAGCAAGATGAACTAGTCAAGAACTTTCAAGAAAAGATGGCAAGATATTCAAGCAAGTACTTTTAACAAGTCATGTCAGGAATTTGGCTATCATATTTCAAGCAAGCAAACAAGTAATTACCCTTTTTCGGGTCACGCAAGTCATGTCACGTCAAGTACGAGTCAAGTATAAGATTTGTGTGGAATGTCCAATCAAGCTAGTCATGCACTCGGTATAATGCCAAATACCTTATCATTCAACTCCCATGGGCACAAGTACTTCCGGGTGCTCCTCCCAGGACCAGATCGGGCCCTATATGTGCAGGCATTTATCATGTATTTTTGACATCCACTCTTGTATATAGCCAATATGGAATTTCAAGAATCAAGCTTGTAGACACGTAGGATAGACTTTGATAGAATAGAATCCAAAAATATGACACTTGACATAGATAGGCGATAATAACGGTACAATCACGAATATCGATAAAACTAGGTAGAATTAGGTTAACTTAACTCGGGTACCATGACAAGTAATCGGGCACTTTTTTTATATAGAATTGAGGTCCACATGAACAGCACCTCAATGGCAAGACATCCTCATTCTTAATATAGAATTGAGGTCCACAAGATCATCAAGTTAAATATAGAATTGGGGTTTACAGGAACAGCATTCAATGGCATGATAACCTCATCCCATTAAGGAAATTCTCATGATATACACTTTGCATAACATGAGGGCCGGTATACCATGTTTCTTTAGAGTGACATGGCAATCAATAGTGTAATGGGTTTTTAGAGTACAACCAGCTCAGTCGGCCTTGAGGGAATCCAAGGCTCGAGTAGTCTTATGGAGGTCTTATGACTAACTCGCTAGTCCAAAGGAACGGGATGTCCAAAGGAGAGCTTGTATGTCAATGGGAATTGAGGGTAAACGATAAAACATCATGAAACATGAGACTATACTCACGGAATGGAGATATAGTGCCGATATATGTACATATAATATAATGAAACCCTCGGTTAAACAGGATTAGTCAAAATATTTATCCCAGTCGAATAACGACTTAATGTAAGTCATTAATTATATAATAACGCCTTATTCCAGGGCGTTTCTCTTCAATTTGACGATAGGTGCATCAGTCGCCCCTTTGATATTTCTATTTTTACGAGATTTAAATATTCTGGAATTTTATCAAAACGCGCCCTGGGCAGGGGCGTTATATTTAAATTCGTGCCCTAGTTTGGGGCGTTAGTTTAACAAGACACGACCTAGCTAAGGTCGTTAATTCAAGAAATTACCATTATTCAGATAAAAAAATTTCAGGAAGTAAAGTACATGGTCATGACAGGAAAAATATCAGGATTTCAGAAGTATACTCATGCATTATATTAGATTCAAGATTTCATAGATATTAAATTTTAAACGTAGGTATTTAATTAATCACATGAAATTTCATGAAATTGACGTCTGGTTACAGGGCGTCAAATCTGGAATTGACGACCTTGCCATGGTCGTTCCTTTTTAAAGTAGCGCCCTTAGCTGGGTCGCGTATTAAAGTAGCGCCCTTGGAAAGGGCGTTTCTTTCCAAAACTCAACAGAAAACGTTTAAATCTCAGGAAAAAAACTATGTGCATGAATTGACATACGGTTTAAGCATAATTATTAAGGTGATTTGGACTACAATGCTTGAGAAAACCTACCTTGATAATCGTCTGGATGAAGAACGTGAAGGGTTTTCACAGAACACCCTGAAGCTTCTAACAGCAGCAGCAAGGTCAAGCAGATGAAGATGGATGCAGAGAAGGTCTTTAACGAAGGAGAGTTGTATTAACGAAGATCCTTCGTTCTTCAGAAAGGTTCACAGACAACCTATAGAGTATGGACTGAGGATGTCAGTTCCTTCCTAATACTCCACTGAAGGTAGAGGAGGAAGAACTTACCCACGGATGAGGACGGTAGACGATGAAGATCGATTGTCCTGTAGCTAAGCAGGAGCCTTCTCACACTGCAGGCAACCTGCAGAAGAAAAGGAAGATGAAGAGTCAATAGTCTTCATGAAAATCGAAAGTCAGGGGAGAACATATGGTTCTTCACATACCTTTGGAAAGATTGAACGCCAAAATAGCGAATCAGATCGTCAAGGTGAGTATTTATAGGATTTTTAGAATCCTAATAGGGTTAGTGTTTGATTGGAAGTAACACTTCCATAATAGAGTCCTTACCTTGGTAGAAACTTACTAGATTAACATAATCCTTCCCTGGATAAGTTCCTGGGTCGAACGGAACTAGAATAAATTTAACGCCGTGTCTAAGGGCGTTACTCAAATACATGCCTTGTGGAGAGGCGTTTATTGTTTAAAACACGCCTATGTATGGGGCGTCTCATTTACTTGCCCTTTTTATGTTTGAAATTTGACGCCGTGCGGTGAGGGCGTCCTTTCTTTATTAACGCCTTGGATCAAGGCGTTTCTTTTTTAATTCGTGCCTTACTTAGAGGCGTTATTTTCATTGTGGTTTTATTTAATTCCTTGTTTAGTCTATTATCACTTATTTACTCAGATTTGATTTATTTAAAAATCTTTGTTATTATTATTATTATTATCAGGGTTGCTACACCCTCCCCCACTTAAAAGAATTTGGTCCCCAAATTCAATCACATATATATATATATATAGGTTTGGAGAGTGTAGAGTATATACCTCTTAGAATAATTCTGAGAATTGTTTCCTCATGGATTCCTCGGTCTCCCATGTAGCTTCGTGTTCGGGACTCTTATTCCATTGTACCTTGAGCATGGGAATAACCTTATTCCTTAGGGTACGTACTTCACGATCTAGTACCTTTATGGGCTTCTACTCATATGTGAGATCTCTTTGGATCACCAGGTCTCCATGTTCAATAATATGGGACGGATCATGTACATACTTCTTCAACATGGATATGTGGAACACATTATGTACTTCGGACAATTGAGGGGGCAATGCGATGCGATAAGCAACCTCGCCGACTCTTTCGAGTATCTCAAAAGGTCCGATGAATCTTGGTGTAAGCTTGCCCTTAACACCAAATCTCCGTACGCCACGTCCAGGCGATATTTTGAGAAATACATGATCTCCTACTTTGGAATTCAAGATCTCTCCTTCTTGTGTCAGCATAAGCCTTTTGTCTTGTCTGAGCTACTTGCAGTCTTTCCCTGATCAATTGTATCTTTTCGGTGCTATCCCTTACCATGTCTGGACCTATCAGTTGTTTCTCTCCAATCTCATTCCAGCATAAGGGTGATCGGCAACTCCTTCCGTATAAGGCTTCGAAAGGTGCCATTTGGATACTAGTCTGGTAGCTATTATTATATGCAAATTCAACCAACGGCAAGTGGTCATACCAGCTTCCACCAAAATCAATGATGCAAGCTTTGAGCATATCTTCAACTACCTGATTCGTCCTTTCGGTCTGAACATCCGTTTGAGGATGAAAAGCTGTACTAAAATTAAGCCTCGTTCCAAACGAATGTTGTAATCTCTTCCAGAATTGAGAAGTAAATCGGGGATCTCTGTCAGACACGATTGAGACAAGAATACCATGCAATCGGACTATTTCCTTCAAGTATAATGCAGCTAAGACATCAATTGACCATCGGCTCTTGATTGGTAAGAAATGCGCCGATTTAGTCAATCGGTCAACAATAACCCATATTCCACCATATCCTCCTTTTTATTTAGATAAACCCATGATGAAATCCATATCGATATCCTCCCACTTCCATTTGGGAATATCTAGAGGGTGAAGTTTTCCAGCAGGCTTTTGGTGTTCCGCCTTGACCTGTTGGCATGTGAGACAGCGTGACACATAGTCCGCTATTTCTCTTTTCATATTGGGCCACCAAAAGTTTCTCTTCATATCTTGGTACATTTTAGTCGATCCAGGATGAATTGTGTACCTTGATCTATGAGCTTCATTTAAAATCTTCTTCTTCAATTCAGGGCAATCTGATGTACAAGTTCTATTCTTGAACAACAACCTTCCCTCAGAAGTAATTGGGAATTCTGATTGTCCTTCTAATCTGCCCTTGATTTCTACTAATGCAGGGTCATCATTCTGAAGTGCTTGTATTTCCGTTAATAATTCTGGCTGTATTGTTACATGAGATAGGGTGACACAATTGAAATCCGTGTCCATGTTAATATTAAGCTCGAAGAATTTCTCCAGCAGCTTCCATTCTTGGATCATGCAATTGGCTAATAATGCTCTTGGCTTTCGACTAAGGGCATCAGCTACATAATTACCCTTTCCGGGATGATATTGTATATTGAAGTCGAAGTCCTTGAGGTATTCTAGCCAACGTCTTTGCCTCATATTTAACTCCTTTTGTGAGAAGAGGTACTTGAGACTTTTATGATCAGAGTATACAGTGAACTACACTCCGTATAGATAATGTCTCCAGATCTTTAGTGCAATTACCACCGCGGCCAATTCTAAGTCATGGACGGGGTAGTTCTCTTCATGTTTCTTCAATTGACGCGAAGAGTAAGCTATAACCTTTCCTTGTTGCATTAGAACACATCCGAGGCCAATGCCAGAAGCATCAGTGTAAACCTCGAACTTCTCTCCTTCAATTGGTAGAGCTAAGAATGGAGCTGTAGTCAGATGATCCTTGAGAGTTTGGAAGCTTCTTTCACATTCCTCACTCCATTCGTAACGGATCTCTTTGCGAGTCAACCTCGTAAGTGGCACGGCGATTTTTGAAAAGTCTTTGATGAATTGCCGGTAATAGCCCGCAAGACCTAAGAAACTTCGGATCTCGCTAGCGTTAGTCGATCTTTCCCAATTCCTTACAGCCTCAACTTTTGATGGATCGACAGATAATCCATCCTTTGAGATAACATGTCCTAGAAAGGTCACTTCTTCAAGCCAGAACTCGCACTTACTGAGCTTTGCATATAATTGATTTGTCCTTAAGATCTGTAATGAAATCCTCAAATGCTCCTCATGCTCTTCCTTAGTCTTGGAATATATCAATATATCATCAATGAAAACCACCACGAATTGATCCAAATAAGGCCTGAATATACTATTCATTAACTGCATAAAGGTAGCAGGGGCATTTGTTAGTCTAAAAGGCATAACAATAAATTCATAATGGCCATACCTGCTTCTGAATGCGGTCTTATGAATGTCTTCCTCCTTAATCCTTAATTGATGATATCCTGACCTGAGATCAATCTTCGAAAAATACTTGGATCCTGAAATCTGATCAAATAATTCATCGATTCTCGGCAGTGAATATTTGTTCTTGATAGTGAGATGATTCAACTGTCGATAGTCGATGCATAATCTCATGGATCCATCCTTCTTATTCACGAATAGTACAGGTGCTCCCCACGGGGAAGTACTTGGTCTTATGAATCCTTTCTTAAGAAGTTCCATCAACTGTTCCTTTAACTCCTTGAGTTCTGCAGGGGACATTCTATATGGTGCCTTGGAAACTGGACCAGCACCAGGGACTAAGTCGATGGTGAAGGCCACTTCTCTTTGTGGGGGTAATATCGGCAATTCTTTCCGAAACACGTCCGAAAATTCTTGTACTACCTGAATGTCTTCTAACTTAGTTTCCTTAGTTTCCTTAACTGTAACGAATGCAAGGAAAGATACACATCCTTTCCTAATTAGCTTGCTAGCCCGTAGAGCTGAAATAAAAGGGGACTTGCTCCTACTCTTGGGACAAGTAAAGATTAATTCTGGAAACTCCTTAAAAGTAACCCTGCTATTGCGGCAATCAACCGTTGCCTAGTATTTAGATAACTAATCCGCTCCCAGTATGACATCATACTCTTTTAGATCTAAGCAGATGAGATCAAAAGGGAAATTCCTACCTTGAACCAATACCTCATAGTTTTGGTAATAATGTGTAATATCAGTCTCGTTTCCCAGAGGAGCAGACAAGACTAGTTTTATCCACTCTGGTTCTAGGGGTAACGGGTCAGCAAATTTCTTGGAAACAATGGAATGCGATGCACCAGTATCAATTAAGACATGTGCATTCTTGGAACAAATTTTCAAAGTACCTTCCACTAATCCGCCTTCTTCTTCGGGTTCGGTCTCCTGGATTGCATGAAGGCGAGCATTCTTCGTCACCGGGCGCTTACCGTCACCGGCTTGATCGTTGAGCAATGGACAATCGGGAATCCGATGTTCGCGACTCCCACAACGGAGACATGCTCCTAATTTCCTCCAACATTCTTCGGCTTTGTGACCAGCTTTGTCACAATGCTTGCATACTGCATTTGAAGGGGTAGTGGTAATAGAGAAGGGCTTGGTCTTTTTGAACTTCTGATCTTGAGAGGAAGAACCTCCATTGCTAGGCCTCTTCTTGAAATTGGGTTTAAAGGAACCTGAACCTGTGACTTGCTCTTTCTTGTCCTTCCCACGGATCCTATCAGATAGTTCCGTGGCGTCTTTTAATAGTTGGGCTCGGCGTACTATCTCCGAGTAGACCTGAATGTCCATCGGTGCCAATTGAGTGATGTACTGGGGCCTGAGCCCATTAAGAAACCTCCTAGCCTTCATCTTCTCGGTACTCACTAAATGCTTAGCGTACCGTGACAGTCTAGAAAACTGTGCCTCGTACTCAGCCACTGACAGCGATCGTTGCTTCAGTGCAGCGAATTCTACGGCTTTCTTCTCCGGGACTCGGTCCGAAAAATACTTAGCGTTGAAATACTCAACAAATTCTTCCCATGTAACTTGATTGGGATCTAAAGTAGCTTCTATCGACTCCCACCAACAGTGGGCGTCCCTTTCTAATTGGAAAGTGGCTAGTAGGACCTTATCTTGATCCGTGCATTGCATGACATGGAATATGTGTTCCGTCTCCCTAATCCAGTGCTCGGCATCGTCCGGATCAGTAGAACCCACGAATTTGGGAGGGTTCATATTTTTGAAGGTCTGATGGAGACTTCCGGCTCGTTGAGCGCCTCCCTGTGCTACCTGTTGTAGCACCTGAGTCATGCCTTGAAGCGTGCGCTGCATGTTGCGCCACTGAGCACGTTCGGCAGCCATTATCCTACAATTGCAATAGCTATATTAGTACGCGCTTATATTAAAAGTTTTCAGATATTTAATTCACCCTTGGTTCTACCCAATCTCACTTGGTTAAATGTCAAACCTATCCTTGGACTTGGGTTTTTCCTAGGAATTGAATACCCTAGGCTCTGATACCACAAAAACTGTCACGCCCCGAGCGCGGAAGATACCCGAAGATCCGCAACGAGTTTATATCAATCATGTCAATCAGAGTAGTAGTGTATTCGACACCAAGACAGAGATGCGCAAAAGTAAAGATAACCCAATCCATTTATTCCTTCATAACAGTAGACTATTACAAATCCAATACTCTATTCAATAAAAGAAAAAGTACACGTTTGACTCAAGAAATATGGAGAAGACTCGATGACACATGGAAAAGCTCTAGCTCTTTTACTCTTGGCTCTCCCCTTCAGATTGAACTCTCTCGTCATCGGACTTACCTGAAAAGTAGGGAACACATGGAGTGAGCGAACGCTCAGTAGGAAATTATATCTCAAGCACTAGCAAAGGGTTTAAGTAATTACGTCTTTCATAAATGCACTATAGCTATGCATGCTCACATAAAACGACAAGATAGAAAGAGAGTATAACAATAAGATAGCAAGATGAACTAGTCAAGAACTTTCAAGAAAAGATGGCAAGATATTCAAACAAGTACTTTTAACAAGTCATGTCAGGAATTTGGCTATCATGTTTCAAGCAAGCAAGCAAGTAATTACCCTTTTTCGGGTCACACAAGTCATGTCACGTCAAGTACGAGTCAAGTACAAGATTTATGTGGAATGTCCAATCAAGCTAGTCATGCACTCGGTATAATGCCAAATACCTTATCATTCAACTCCCATGGGCACAAGTACTTTCGGGTGCTCCTCCCAGGACCAGATCGGGCCCTATATGTGCAGGCATTTATCATGTATTTTTGACATCCACTCTTGTATATAGCCAATATGGAATTTGAAGAATCAAGCTTGTAGACACGTAGGATAGACTTTGATAGAATAGAATCCAAAAATATGACACTTGACATAGATAGGCGATAATAACGGTATAATCACGAATATCGATAAAACTAGGTAGAATTAGGTTCCCTTAACTCGGGTACCATGACAAGTAATCGGGCACTTTTTTATATAGAATTGAGGTCCACATGAACAGCACCTCAATGGCAAGACATCCTCATTCATAATATAGAATTGAGGTCCACAAGATCATCAAGTTAAATATAGAATTGGGGTTTACAGGAACAACATTCAATGGCATGATAACCTCATCCCATTAAGGAAATTCTCATGATATACACTTTGCATAACATGAGGTCCGGTATACCATGTTTCTTTAGAGTGACATGGCAATCAATAGTGTAATGGGTTTTTAGGGTACAACCAGCTCAGTCGGCCTTGAGGGAATCCAAGGCTCGAGAAGTCTTATGGAGGTCTCTATGACTAACTCGCTAGTCCAAAGGAACAGAATGTCCAGAGGAGAGCTTGTATGTCAATGAGAATTGAGGGTAAACGATAAAACATCATGAAACGTGGGACTATACTCACGGAATGGAGATATAGTGCCGATATATGTACATATAATATAATGAAACCCTCGGTTAAACATGATTAGTCAAAATATTTATCCCAGTCGAATAACGACTTAATGTAAGTCATTAATTATATAATTAACGCCTTATTCCTGGGCGTTTCTCTTCAATTTGACGACAGGTGCATCAGTCGCCCCTTTGATATTTCTATTTTTACGAGATTTAAATATTCTGGAATTTTATCAAAACGCGCCCTGGGCAGGGGCGTTATATTTAAATCTGTGCCCTAGTCTGGGGCGTTAGTTTAACAAGACACGACCTAGCTAAGGTCGTTAATTCAAGAAATTACCATTATTCAGATAAAAAAATTTCAGGAAGTAAAGTACATGGTCATGACAGGAAAAATATCAGGATTTCACAAGTATACTCATGCATTATATTAGATTCAAGATTTCATAGATATTAAATTTTAAACGTGGGTATTTAATTAATCACATGAAATTTCATGAAATTGACGTCTGGTTACAGGGCGTCAAATCTGGAATTGACGACCTTGTCATGGTCGTTTCTTTTTAAAGTAGCGCCCTTAGCTGGGTCGCGTATTAAAGTAGCGCCCTTGGAAAGGGTGTTTCTTTCCAAAACTCAACAGAAAACGTTTAAATCTCAGGAAAAAAACTATGTGCATGAATTGACATACGGTTTAAGCATAATTATTAAGGTGATTTGGACTACAATGCTTGAGAAAACCTACCTTGATAATCGTCTGGATGAAGAACGTGAAGGGTTTTCACAGAACACCCTGAAGCTTCTAACAGCAGCAGCAAGGTCAAGCAGATGAAGATGGATGCAGAGAAGGTCTTTAACGAAGGAGAGTTGTATTAACGAAGATCCTTCGTTCTTCAGAAAGGTTCGCAGACAACCTATAGAGTATGGACTGAGGATGTCAGTTCCTTCCTAATACTCCACTGAAGGTAGAGGAGGAAGAACTTACCCACGGATGAGGACGGTAGACGATGAAGATCGATTGTCCTGTAGCTAAGCAGGAGCCTTCTCACACTGCAGGCAACCTGCAGAAGAAAAGGAAGATGAAGAGTCAATAGTCTTCATGAAAATCGAAAGTCAGGGGAGAACATACGGTTCTTCACATACCTTTGGAAAGATTGAACGCCAAAATAGCGAATCAGATCGTCAAGGTGAGTATTTATAGGATTTTTAGAATCCTAATAGGGTTAGTGTTTGATTGGAAGTAACACTTCCATAATAGAGTCCTTACCTTGGTAGAAACTTACTGGATTAACATAATCCTTCCCTGGATAAGTTCTTGGGTCGAACGGAACTGGAATAAATTTAACGCTGTGTCTAAGGGCGTTACTCAAATACATGCCTTGTGGAGAGGCGTTTATTGTTTAAAACATGCCTTTGTATGGGGCGTCTCATTTACTTGCCCTTTTTATGTTTGAAATTTGACGCCGTGCGGTGAGGGCGTCCTTTCTTTATTAACGCCTTGGATCAAGGCGTTTCTTTTTAAATTCGCGCCTTACTTAGAGGCGTTATTTTCATTGTGGTTTTATTTAATTCCTTGTTTAGTCTATTATCACTTATTTACTTAGATTTGATTTATTTAAAAATCTTTATTATTATTATTATTTTTATCAGGGTTGCTATAGGGAGGCTCCCCCTACTTTAGTAGGGACTTAATTATGTCAAACCACTAGCCCGCTTAAGGCATTTGCCATCCGACCGTCTTGTCTTAGGCACCGGTTTTAATAAGAGGGTAAACCCAAATAACACAAGAACCACAGTCTGATCCTAGGGTCAACGTCTACTGACTTTTATTTATGGCGTAGGTCATGCAGATATGTAAGAGAAATGTGGTTTGTGGGCTAAGGAAGGGTGATGAATTCCCCACCTTATGTTATTTAAGGGTAGTGCCCTTAGAATATTTTGAAATGAAATGCACACCACAATTTCAAACAAGGGGTTCTTATGCAATATGCATGGTAGAATAGGATAAGTAGAACGTACCTTGTCCCTCGTAATCTTCAAAATGCAATGACAGGAATTAAATAAAGAAAAATTCTATGTTAAATGATACATGACCTAGAACATGATGGGTGTAGTTTCTATTCTTGGATGAAGCCTTTTATTTTGATACAAGTGTTTTTTTTAGTTAATGAACCTATCTAGCCAGCACAAAAATTTCTTTTGTTTTGATATTTTTTTGATTTTTATAGATTTTTCAAGAGTTTTTTAGATTTTTTTAAAGATTTTTCAGAAATTGGAAAAATAGAACTTGTTCCTACGTTTCTACCTTTTAGCGACGCTTGACTGCTACAATACAAGACTTTCAGCGACGCTTCATTTTCTTGGAATTTCAGGTATGATTTTCCTCCTTCTTTGATTTTCTGATTTGTTTTCTTTTTCCTGTAAAATAAAAATAGAAAAATTATTATACAAATATACACATCAAACACAAGAATATCCCAACATTCAAAAATTCCTCTCTCCGGTAACGGTGCCAAAACTTTGATGCGCTCGACATCCGTCGTTTAAAAATGCCGTGCCATACAAATTTTAAAATTGATAAAACTGCACTCACTCACTTAAACGATTTTAGAAATACGTGTACAATGATAAATACAGGTCGATCCCATTAGGAGAAAAAATCTTTATAGATCAAGTTGAAAAATATTCTTATGGTTTGAAAACTAATTTTTTTGTCTTTTGAGTGCGATTAACACTAAAGAAAATTAAATCGTAACTTTGAATAAGAAGAGAAAAGTGAAGGAAATTTTAGCCAATGAATGAAGAATGCCACCGTTTCCTCGCCGAGCCTTGGATGAAGATCACTCTGCCTTGGAAGTCGACGCCGTGAGATGACTGGAAGATGACTAACCGCCTTCGGTGTGTGCAAAAATCGTGAAGAGAGGGAGATGGATAGAAATAGGAACAAAAATAAGTTGAAAACACAACAGAATTATATTGAAAATAGGGGGTTGGAAGGAAGAGAATAACTTAAAATCTAGAGGGAATTAGAAGAAGTGGAAGAAATAAAAGTTGTAGAGAATGAAAAGAGGAAGACGTTTGATGAAGACCACAGAGATAGAAAACTAGAGGAAGATAGTGAAAAATGTGAACACTCAAGATCTATCGGTGCGGATGAACAGTACAATGGAAGAAAATAGAACAGTGAAAAGTTAATTATAGCTCATAAATGAAGAAGAATTAGAAGAAGTGATAGAAGAACAAAATCTAGATCTATAAAAGAAGAACAAAATCTAGATCTATAAAAGAAGAACAACTTTCATGAAGAACTTAGAGTGAAAAGAGGATTGGAAAGGGTTCAAAACAGAAGAATACTAAAAGGTATCACCGTGGATGAACAGTACTCACATCAAACAGAACTTAGAAAAATGAGAAATAACTTTCAAACTAGAAGGAATTAATAGAAATCATAGAAAGAGAAATTGGAGAACACTTAAAGATGAACAATTTTTGTGAAGATAGGAAAATTAAATGGAGATTAGAACAATAAGTAATGGGACTAAGAAAGGACTAAATGCTTAAAAAGAACATTCATTAAAACAACATCAACTTACAAAGTTTACATCAAAAGCTCTCAAAACAACACCCCCTAACTCTCCTATGTAGCTCTACTAAGGCCAACAAGAATGAATTTCAAAAACTCAAAGCAATCCCTTACAACCCCGTGTAACTCCCTTACAATAGAAGCCCCTTTTGTAGGGTTAACACGATCGCATTCCCTATGTGAACATTTTAACATTTTTTGCCTCTTTTGTTGAAAAACACAACCCATTGCTGCCATTTTTGACTCAGAATTATGTGCCAACATGTGTTGCACACTTTTACATTTTTTTCTGATTTTTTCTATTTTTTCTTCCCTTCTTTCTCTTCCTTTCTCTCTCTTTCTCTCCCTTTCTCTCTCCTCTGGCCGCGTGCGCCGCCCGTGTGAGCGCGTGCACCTTCCGCCGCGGGTGCGCCACGGTGCGCCCGCCCCCCGTTGACCGCGCACCTGCCGCTCCTCCTCGTCGCTTGTGCCGCCTGGCGAAGGCGCGGGCGCGCCTTGCTGCACAGAAAAAAAACACACACACACACATTATATATATATTATATATATTGATATATATATATATATCTTATGGATATATATAATATATATATAGCGTATAACAGCTATTTATTTTCTATTTTCTTTCTCTTCTTTTTTTTCTTTTTTTTCTTTTCTTTTTGAACAAATCCATGGGCTTTTGGCCCATTTCAACATATATGTAATGTTTTATTTTTTTGTTTTATTTTTATATATATATATTTATTTCTTGTTGCTTCCCTCGTACCAAGTGCCTACATAAATAAGTAATTATCATTATTAAAATTATTTAATTACATAAAATTAAATATTTGACTCTAACTTAAAAGTACGTGTGATATGTGCATATTTATTATTATTAAAGCTCATAAAAATGTGTATAACACCCCTTAATATGTAAAAATACACACTTATCAAAAGTCAAGAGTGATGAGATTAGAGCTACTCCAACTATCCAAGCGTTGTCTAGTCTTGACTTTTCTTCATTCTTGAATCAATCATTTTACTTTTTCTTTTTGTTGAGTCTTAGCACTAAGAGGATTGTAATAGAAGTACTTTGAAGGTTTTGATGAAATAAAGGATTGGGCTATCTTTACTCTTGCACGCTCTGCCTTTGTGTTGAATACACTAATGCTCTGATTGACATGATCGATATAAACTCGTCACGCGTCTCCGAGTTCCTTCCGTGCTCGGGGCGTGACAACTGAACAGGAATTGGGCTGGGTTCAGCCTTCGCGAGGTCAAGGTTGAACGGCTGGTTAAGGGCCGCTCTTCAATATGAACGGTAATTCTTGGGCCGCACAGGGCCAGAAGTTCACAAAAATCGAGGACAGGATATGCGGTCCTGACAGAGCCGCTCATTAATTGAACTGTCCATTAAGGGCCGACTGTCAGATGTACGGTCCATTACTATCCGCACAACACAGGGCCTAACAATAATCTAGAAATTTCCCCAAGTGGGCTCCCGGGCTGCCATAGGCACGGTGGAACAACCAGAGTCCAGCCCACTGTCTGCTGGTCGGCCTAAGGTCTACTGGACTGATCAAATCAGGATTTGGCCGAAGATGGATCATGGATAATCGGCCAAAACTAATTGGCATTATCCAGGGATGAACGGTCGCCAGAGGGCCGTTAAAGGAGATATGCGGTCCACTAACGGCCGCGCATGTCCCTATTAGTCCAATTCGGACTAACTCAAATCACAACAATTCGATTGAGTCTAAATTTAAATCTAGGGGATAATGATGGTTCAAGATTAACGGTTCAGGCTTAAGGTTATAACAAGTGTAAACCTAATAGCCATTTCAATTATAAATGATTCACAATTTAGATTGAAATTCATTGGAAATATGAATCAAGATCAAGCTGTAATTAAATAAATAAGCAAGAATTATTTATTGTCAGGAATTACAATTTATTTGGTGTGCTGCTAACATGCCATTTACCACTAATCTACTTAACATCACATGTCGTAATGACAATTTAATCTATTCTGTTATAGATGTGCGGTAGGTTCAGGACCTTACATCTCCATATACGGTCACAGACAGGCCGCTCATGCCCCCTCAGGTCCGAAGGCCTACTAGAGATGGACGGTCGGTAGGGTGCCACTGGGAAAGATGTGCGGTCTGGAACTAGCCCCAAGATAGACATGCTATTGGTATTCGGCCGCACGTTTCAGGGAAATGACCAGAGATAGAAACCTTTAAACGGTCAATAATAGGCCACCTGTCTCAGACGTGCGGTCTATCCTGTGGCCGCACAAGTCCAGACAGATCGATGCCCCTTTCGCCTTGCCCGACTCCGACGAGGTTTCTAGGGTTAGACTAAAACATGAAATTTGCATGATATAAAGTATTAAAATTGGGACTTTAACTACCATAACAAAGAGCACGAAAAACACTACAAGATGTGTGAATCAATTTAATGTTTACAGCCTGAAATTACCACTTAATCAAAAGGGAACATTTATAAACCTAGTTCTGACATGCTTCTACTAAAACCAAAAATTCTCGCAGAACACTTGATAAAATTTAGGATTTTCTACATCAATGAAAAGCTGACACGATGATGCTTTCAACCATATACTATTTGTAGAGTTTGGCTTGGTATCACCTACCTGAATCGGATGAAGAAGAAAGGAGAAAGAAAACCTGAGTCGCTGGTACACGCATACCTTAATCACTAGAGATCTCCCTCAATCCAGGTCCTCTGCAGCTGCCACTGGTTCTAAACGATTCTAGGGTTAGAGAGCTTCATTTTTATAGGTCACACGCCTTCTAGAGGGTTCTATGCGCGGAGTATTCGTCCATACAAGTTGGATTAATGTGAATACCGCCATAATTGTTGACGCGATCCAATCTCCGTCGATTGCATCTCCTAGGGTTAGGGTTTCGGGAGGTTAAGAGAGGGGAAATGATCCTCTCATCCTAGTCTTTAATTTGCCACTAGTTTGGGCTCATTTGATGGAGTATTGGGCTCGAATTTCGCGTTTCAAGGTATGGTTAACTGAGTGTTTAATTTCAGCTTAATCTATTAATTCGACCTACTTACAGATTTTATTTGGGTTGGTCGCAGAAGACACGTTTGTTAAACGTTTTATCCTCGATAAGAATATATTTTTTTTGAATTTTTATAAAATAGTCAAAATCTAGCTTATTCTATTTATTAAGTAATTTCTAATTAATCGGGGTATTACACCCTCCCCCACTTAAGGAATTTGGTCCTCCAAATTCAATGCACTCAATAAAAAGAGGGAGTGACACAGCTCACCTCGAATAAGTTAGGGTACTGCCTCCGCATAGTATCTTATGACTCCCAAGTAGCTTCTTCAGTTCCACGGCGACTCCACTGCACTTTAACCATCGATATGGAACGATTCCTGAGTTGCTATTACTTCCGATCCAGAATCTTGATCGGTCTTTCTTCATAAGTCAGATCTTCCTTCAATTCGAAGTCCATATGCTGAATAATATGAGTGGGATCATACACATATTTCCGTAACATAGACACATGGAAAATATTGTGTACTCCAGATAACTGAGGTGGTAGTGCCAAACGGTAAGCAACCTCCCCCGCTCTTTCTAGAATCTCGAATGGACCAATGTATCTTAGACTCAATTTACCCTAAATACCAAACCTTCGAATCCCTCTCGTAGGAGAAACCTTTAAAAACACATGCTCACCAACTTGAAATTCCAAAGCTCTCCTCCTGGTGTCGACATAACTCTTATGTCTTGATTGTGCTACTTGCAACCGAACTCTGATAATACGGATGTTCTTGGACGATTCAAAAATGAGATCTGGTCCAAGCCATTACTTCTCACCTACCTCGTCCCAACATAATGGGGATCGACAGCTTCTACCATACAAAGCTTCAAATAGAGCCATCTGAATGCTGGCCTGGTAACTGTTGTTGTAGGCGAATTCAACCAACGCCAAGTGATCACTCCAACTACCTCCAAAGTCAATCATGCAGGCTCTAAGCATATCTTCCATTATCTGGTTGGTTCTTTCAGTCTGTCCGTCTGTTTGTGGATGGAAAGCAGTACTGAAATTCAGACGAGTTCCCAAGGACTCTTGCAATCCTTTCCAAAAATGAGAAGTGAACCTGGGGTCTCTATCAGACACAATGCTGACTGGTATACCATGTAATCTTACCACTTCCTTCATATACAAAGCAGCCAATACATCAACTGTCCATTTGGACTTAATAGATAAGAAATGAGCAGATTTTGTCAATTTGTCGATAATCACCCATATTGCATCAAATCCACTACGAGTCTTAGGTAGACCAATAATGAAATCCATGCCAATGCTCTCTCACTTCCATTGGGGTATATCAAGGGGTTTCAATTTCCCTACTGGTCTGAAATGCTTAGCCTTGACTTGCTGACAAACCAGGCATCTACTTACGAAGTCCGCAACTTCTCTTTTCATATTCGGCCACCAAAAAGATCTTTTAAAATCCTTAAACATCTTAGTACCTCCAGGATGAATGGTGTATCTGGATCTATGAGCTTCCTCGAGGATCTTACTCTTTATCTCAGCTACATCAGGTACACAACTTCTTCACTTAAATAACAATCTTCCATCATCAGTCATCATGAAGTCAGTTCTGTTACTCAAGTTTCCCTTGATCTCTACCAACTCTGGGTCATCATCTTGCAGAGACTTGATTTCCATTAATAATTCGGGCTTAAGTTGAATATGAGCAATCATAATCCGATCCTTGTCAACATTAAGATCCAAACTAGCCAACTGCTCCAGTAATTTCTATTCTTGTAACATGAGGCTTGACAACTTAGCTATAGGCTTGCGGCTTAAGGCATCTGTCACAACATTACCTTTTCCAGGATGATACTCAATGAAGAAATCGAAGTCCTTCAAATACTCCAGCGATCCTCGCTACCACATATTGAGTTGCTTCTTAGAAAATAGTTATTTCAAACTCTTATGATATGAAAACACCATAAATGCCTCTCCATACAAGTAGTGCCTCCATATCTTCAAGGCGAACACCACTGCTGCTAGCTCCAAATCATGAACAAGATAATTCTCTTCATGCTTCCTCAACTGCCTAAAAGAATAGGCTATCACTTTCTTGTACTGCATGAGTGCACACCCTAAACCAATACTTGAAGTATCAGTGTATACAACAAAACCTCCTTCTCCAGAAGGTAAAGCCAAAATAGGTGCAATAGTCAGACATTGCTTCAAGGTCTGAAAATTCGCTCGCAATCTTCTGACCAATCAAATTTCATCTCTTTATAGGTTAATCTTGTCAGAGGTACCGTAATTTTGGAAAAATCTTGAATAAACCTTCGGTAGTAACCTACTAGGTCTAAGAAACTTCTCACTTCAGTCACATTAGTAGGCTTATCCCAATTCTTTACTGCCTTTACCTTCGAAGGATCAACAAAAATACCTTCTTTTGTGATGATATGCCCTAGAAAGGACACCTCTTGCAGTCAGAAATCACACTTACTAAACTTGGCATATAACTGATGATCTCTCAACAGTTATAATGTCATCCTCAAATGTTCAACATGCTCCTCCTCCTTCTTAGAATAAATCAAGATGTCATCAATGAACACGACGACCCATTGATCAAGATAGGGCCGAAACACATCATTCATAAGCTGCATGAAAGTAGCAGGTTCATTCATTAACCCCAAAGGCATTACTACAAATTTGAAATGCCCATACCAGCTACGAAAGGCTGTTTTATAGATATCCTCTTCCTTAATTCATAACTGATGATATCCAGATCGAAGGTCGATCTTAGAAAAATATTGAGCTCCTGCTATCTGATCAAATAACTCATCAATCCTTGGCAATGGATATCTGTTCTTGATAGTCAATTGGTTCAATTGCCGATAATCGATGCACAACCTCATCGAACCATCCTTCTTACGGACGAATAATACAGGGGCTCCCCATGGGGAAGTACTTGGACGAATGAATCCTTTCTCAAGCAATTCCATCAACTGCTGCTTTAGTTCCCTTAGTTCCGTAGAAGACATACGATAAGGAGCTTTGGAAAAAGGAGTCGCACCAGGAATTAGATCAATAGAAAAGATAACTTCCCTTTCAGGAGGAAGTCCTGACAGTTCCTCAGGAAAGACATCTGGAAAATCTTGGACGAAAGAAAAGTCCTCAATCTTAATCTTCTGCTCAGGGGTCACAAAGACAATGGCTAGAAAAGCCTTATATCCTCTCCTCATCAGCTTATCAGCTCGAAGAGCTGAAGTAAGTGGAACAGACTTATGGTGTCTAATTCCTATAAAAGAAAGCCCAGTGTGTCCAGTGAAAGACACAGAACTAGATCTGTATTGAACATTGGCCTCATACTTAGCCAACCAATCTGCTCCTAGGATTACATCATAATCCTTCATGTCCATACAAACTAAATCAGCTGGCAGGTTTTGTTCATTGATCATGACCTTACTGGAAGGATAGAAATATTTATTTGCTGATCCGGAGCCAATAGGGGTCGAAATCTCTAACGAAGAATTCATCAAAACTAGCTTCATAGCTAAAGACGTCGTAAATCTCCGAGAAATAAAAGAATGAGTGGCACCAGTATCAAAAAGAACAAAAGCTGATTTATCATGTATAATAAGAGTACCTTCGACGAGTCCACCCTCCTCGGTGGGTCCTGCCTCGTCTTCTTGTAGAGCCTGGAGCTTGCCTTGCTGCTTCTTGATTCCTTGCGGTTTCACCGGGGTAGCTTGCTCAGATAAAAGAGGACACTTGGGAATACGGTGATCCCTACTACCACAACATAAACATGCACCCAGCTTGCGCCAGCACTCCTCCACCTTGTGACCTGGACGGTCACAATACTTGCATATGCCCTTGAATGGAACAATATGGCTAGGCTTCTTGTCTTCAATCTTCGGCATCTTGCCCTTCCATGAACTAGACCCGCTAATGGGCCTCTTCCCGCTATGATCGGGCTTGATACTGCCAGAACCAGTGTGGTGTTATTCTTTCTTAACACTCTTCCCACGAATTCTCTCCGTCATTTCGAAAGTATCTTCCAATACTTGAGCCTTTCCCACCATCTCGGAATAAGTTTGAATTTCCATCGGTGCCAACTGGTTGATATACTGTAGCTTTATCCCATTAAGAAAGCGCTTAGCCTTCATCTTCTCGGTAGATATCAAGTGAGTAGCATAACGAGATAGCCGAGAGAACTCAGCTTCATATTCAGCTACAGATAGATTTCGTTGCTTCAAAGCAGCAAACTCAGCCGCCTTCTTCTATATCAGAAAAATATTTACCATTCAAGAATTTCTCGAACTCTTCCCATGTGACTTGTTTATCACCAAGGGTAGCCTTCACTGCGTCCCACCATGTCCTCACATCACATTCAAGTTGAAAGGTCGACAAGAGGACACGTTCTTGATCGCTTCATTGCATCACTTCAAAAATCATCCCTATCTCTTCAAGCCAATGCTCGGCTTCATCAGGGTCAGTCGAGCCTCCAAATCGCGGGGGATTCATCCCACGAAAGTTCCGATAAAGGTCGCCAGTGCCATGGTTTGCAGCCCCTCCTTGGGCCACATGTTGCAAAGCTTGAGTAAGTCCTTGAACTGTACGCTACAAGTTCCTCCATTCCGCGCGTTCTCCTACCCTTGCAAAAGCCTACACATGGAATAGGTTATGTTAGGTTCAATTAAGAATGGATAATCATGTAATTAGATTATTAACTCAACCCCAGTCTTCTACCCAAATCTCACCATGTTGGGTCCTTAGACTTATAACAAGGCTATAGGTCCTATGATATCACTTAGGATCTTAGAACTTAGAGAACATAGGAATATTAGAAAACCTAAGCTCTGATACCACCAAACTGTCATGCCCCGATGCGGAATATCAAGACTGGCAGTAGAAAACGCTAGTAATGATAAAATATAAGCTAAGAATTTTCATAACATCATGAACAGAAATAACTCCAAGTTTATTACAATAACCATCAAACCGACTTAAACATAATCAAGCATAACCTCAACTTGACTCCATTACAATAACTATCACAAGCTCTAAGGCATAGCTAGATGTAAAACAACTATAACAATCTCAACATATCTACTAGTTGATACACTCCAAGTCATCACTCTGACCCATTCCCATCCATCTGTGAATCTTCACTTGAGCTTCCTAGAAAGGGGGGAAAACAACTATATGAGTGAACGCTATGTGGGTAACAACAGGTAAGTGTAAGTAATTAACCAATTAATTACATGTTTATATCAAACGGAAAGAAAAGAAATGACGATCGGATGAAACAATATAAGAAGAAAGTGCTAAAGAACGAAATAGAATAACAATATGCCAGAATGATATAACTACAAGAATATCAAGTTTATGAGCAATATAAATAACAGGAAATTGTAGGAAATTACCCAACGAGTAAGAACATAACCAAGTCGAGCATGATTCAAGTAAAAGATTAAGAGATCATTGTCATAGACATCACGCTAGTCATGCACTCGGTGCAATGCCTCACCATGTCATTACAAACTCCTATGGGTACAAGTACTTTTCAGGCGCTCTGCCCAAGACCAGACCGGGCCCCTATGATGCGTTGGCATTGATTTATTGGATCCAAGATCCCAAGTTGTCTAGACTTTAATCAAGTTAAAATGGCCAATTACAATCAAGTACAAACTTACCTCGAAACATCCCAAGGCTAAGTTGAAGAGATACTGTCAAGAATTTCTGTCCAGGAGTTCAAGTTATCAAGAACCATCATGTTCTTGGATTCAAAACCATAAAACACGGAGAAAACTCGTCTCTAGATGATATGCGGTCACTACTGGGCCGCTCAAGCACTTGTGTGGTCGACTCGAGGCCGCACTGAATAGGAACTGGGTTGGGTTCAGCCTTCGCGAGGTCAAGGTTGAACGGCTGGTTAAAGGCCGCTCTTCAATATGAACGGTAATTCTTGGGATGCACAAGGCTAGAAGTTCATAAAAATCAAGGACATGATATGCGGTCCTGAGAGAGCCGCTCATTAATTGAACGTTCTATTATGGTCCGCCTATCAGATGTACGGTCCATTACTGTCCGCACAACATAGGGCCTAACAATAATCTAGAAATTCCCACAAGTGGGCTCCCGGGCTGCCATAGGCAGGGTGGAACTGAACCAGAGTCCAGCCCACTATCTGCTGGTCAGCCTAGGGTCTACTGGGCTAATCAAAACAGGATTTGACGGAAGATGGATCAAGGATAATCGGACAACACTAATTGACATTAGCCAAGGATGAACGGTCGCGAGAGGGCCGTTCAAGGAGATATGCAGTCCACTAACGGCCGCGCATGTCCCTGTTAGTCCAATTCGGACTAACCCAAATCACAGCAATTCGATTGAGTCCAAATTCAAATCTAGGGGATAATAATGGTTCAAGATTAACAGTTCAGGTCTAAGGTTATAACAAGTGTAAACCTAATAGCCATTTCAATTATAAATGATTCACAATTTAGATTGAAATTCATTATAAAGATGAATCAACATCAAGCTCTAATTAAATAAATCAGCAAGAATTATTTAGTGTCATGAATTATAGCTTATTAGGTGTGTTGCTAACATGCCATTTACCACTAATCTACTGAATATAACATGCTGTAATGACAATTTAATCTATTCTGTTATAGATGTGTGGTCGGTTCTGGACCTTACATCTCCATATACGGTCACAGACAGGCCGCTCATGCCCCCTCAGGTCCGAAGGCCCGCTGGAGATGGACGGTTGATAGGGCACCACTGGGAAAGATGTGCGAACTGGAATTGGCTGCAGGACAGACATGCAGTTGTTATTCGGCCGCACGTTCCAGGGAAACGATCAGAGATAGAAACCTTTAAACGGTCAACAACAGGCCGCCTGTCTTGGATGTGCGGTCTATTGTGTGGCCCTACAAGTCTAGACAGATCGTTGCCCCTTTCGCCTTGCCCGACTCCGATGAGGTTTCTAGGGTTAGACTAAAACATGGAATTCATATGATATAAAGCATTAAAATTGGGACTTTTGCTACCAAAAGAAAGAGCATGAAAAATGCTACAAGATGCATGAATCAATTTTATTTTTACAGCGTGAAATTGCTACTTAATCGAAAGGGAACAGTTATAACCCTAGTTTTGACATGCTTCTACTAAAAATAAAAATTCTCACAAAACACTTGATAAAATTTAGGGCTTTCTACATCAATGAAAAGCTAACATGATGATGCTTTCAACCATATATTATTTGTAGGGTTTGGCTTGCTATCACCTACCTGAATCGGATGAAGAAGGAAGGAGAAAGAAAACCCAAGTCGCTGGTATACGCAGCCCTTAATCGCTGGAGATCTCCCTTGATCCAGCTCCTCTACAGCTGCCACTAGTTCTAAACGATTCTAGGGTTAGAGAGCTTCATTTTTATAGGTCACACGCCTTCTAGAGGGTTCTATGCACGGCATATTCATCCACGCAAGTTGGGTTAATGTGAACGCCATCATAATTGTTGACGCGATCTAATCTCCACCGATTGCATCTCCTAGGATTAGGGTTTCGGGAGGTTAAGAGAGAGGAAATGATCCTCTCATCATGTCCTTTCATTTGCCACCGGTTTGGGCTCATTTGATGGAATATTGGGCTCGAATTTCACGTTTCAAGTTATGGTTAACTAAGTATTTAATTTGGGCTTAATCCACTAATTCGACCTACTTACACATTTTATTTGGGTTTATCACAGAAGACAAGTTTGTTAAACGTGTTATCCTCTACAAGAATATATATTTTTTAGATTTTTATAAAATGGTTGAAAACTAGCTTATTCTATTTATTAAGAAATTTCTAATTAATTTCTTGAAAAAAAAATCGGGGTATTACAACATAGGACTAGAAGTCCTAGGGAAGAAGTCATGTCATAGGCTAAGTCCAAGGTTTAAGGACCCACACCTATGAAACTAGGAATGAAACTCCCAACCTGTGAGAGGATTTGGGTAGAACCTAGGATGAGATAGTTATTTCTAAGGTTAACCTCACTCATTCCATTAGAATTAACAAATTCATTACTCTTCTCAGGTACCTCATTCTTTCAATGGCTCACCGTGTTGATTACGGTGGAATGCAACAAACCATTGCGGATCTCACTCAGGCATTAGAAAACATGGCACAAGCCGGCGTAAGAGCTGGTGTTGGTGATCTTCACCGCAACTTCAAGAGCCTAAATCCTCCTCGATTTTTTGGTTCCTCTAATCTAGATGAAGCTGAGAATTGGATTGATTAAATGAATCGCATACTTGAGGTTATGCAATATGCCGATCAAGAGAAGGTCCATCTTGCCACGTTCCAATTCAACAAAGATGCATGTACATGGTGGAAGTCAATTCCTGCACCGCCTCAAGATGCACCACATACTTGGGAGGTATTCCTCACCCTCTTCCGAGCAAAATACTTCTCCGAACATGTCAAGGAGAGGAAAGCTATGGAATTTGCTTCATTACGCCAATACATGATGACAGTAGCAGAGTATGAACTCTAGTTTTCTAGGCTGGCGTCTTATGCTCCTCATCTTGTTAGTACCGACTTATTAAAAGCTAACCGATTTATGGACGGTTTAAGGCCTGGCTTTATTCAACAACTAGGGTCTCATAACATCCGTACATATGCGTAGATAGTCCAATGGGCACATCTGGACCTTGGAGAAGGTCAAAAAACTTAAACGTAAAGGAGACGAGCCGAGTCGAAGGTCTGATCAGCATGAAAAGAAGGGAATGTTTAGTATCACGGAACATTACAAATCCCGTCATAGCAAGAAGAGATCTCGGAATGGGAGTGGTAGTGGCTACCACAAGAATAAGAAGGTCAAAGAAGAAGAAAAGCAAGTCATGGCTGCTTGCACATTTTGCAAGAAGTTCGATCATTAAGCCAATGCGTACTAGAAGCATCTCGGTGCTTGTTTAAGATGTGGCAGTAGGGAGCACCGCATGCTGGATTGCCCCCTTATGAAGGAACAATCTCCCGGTGGTGGACGTAAGCGATAGGTTCGTCTTAATGCTATTATGGAAGATAATGAAGCGCCCATGAATGATTGGCTAATGAAAGGTGATATCCAGATCTATTCCCATCCTGCATTCGTACTATTTGATACTGGTGCTTCTCATTCCTTTATATCTACTACTTTCACAAAAACCTTACCTATTTCATCAAATCCTTTACCCTCGGACCTTGCTATTACTACACCTTTAGGTCTTGGAACAAAACTTACAAATTACTATCCTGATAGTAAGGTAATGGTAGAAGGTCACAACCTTCCTACAAACCTCGTATGCCTTGACATGGAGGGCTACGATGCTATTTTAGATATAGATTGGCTAGTAGACCACGATGCCTTTATAAATTGTCACAACCAGATTATCTCTTTTTGGAAACCAGGTCTTCCAAGGTTTTTCTTCCTTGGTATTGAATATAGGAAGCATCCTACCATTATTTCATCTCTTCACGCTTGCAAACTCATTTCGCAAGGATGTGAAGTTTTTCTTACTTCTGTAATCATTACCGAGTCCAACGAGATCATCTTAGAAGATATTCCCATTGTGAATGAGTTTCCCGATGTATTCCCATCAGATTTACCCAGTTTACCACCCGAAAGGGAAGTAAACTTCTTCATTGAACACATTCCCAAAGCAGCACCTGTTTCAATAGCTCCCTATAGGATGTCCCCCACAGAACTCAAGGAATTGAAGAAACAACTTCATGAGTTATAAGACAAGGGTTTTATTCGACCTAGCACATCCCATTGGGGTGCGCCAGTTCTATTCGTCAAGAAGAAGGATGGATCCCTCATGCTGTGTATCAACTATCGGCGACTGAATCAACTCACAATTAAGAATAAATATCCGTTGCCGCGTATCGATGAACTCTTTGATCAGATTTTAGGAGCAGAATATTTCTCTAAGATAGACCTCAGGTCAGGTTATCTTCAGCTCAAGATCGAAGATAAAGAAATACATAAAACTACTTTTCGGAGTAGATATGGCCACTATGAATTCATGGTAATGCCGTTTGGGTTAACCAATGCCCCGACAGCATTTATGCAACTCATGAATACTGTCTTCAGGCCTTATCTTGACCAATTTGTAGTCATCTTCATTGACAATATTCTTATATACTCCAAAACAAAGGAGGAACATGAAGAGCACTTAAGAATAGCCTTGCATATTGGGTCTCCTCTGGAGTTGATCAGCAGTGTGAAGACTGATATGCATTGATTGTGTTTTGAATGATGTGTTTTGAATGATTGGCAACAATAGAGTTGACTTTGTTGATTGTAGAGTTGACTTTGATGTCTTTATATTGATCAAGATAATATTGTGTATTTTAATGAATTGGTTATATGTCAGACCTTTTCATAAAACATTTCTACACACTTCATTTTTATGAATCTAAGGTCGGTGCATGTCTGCATTGTGCTTGCATTTAGTCAGTGCATGGTTGTGTAAGAAACGCATATAAGTCAGTGCAGGTGTTTGTCTTGCTCTAGGTAAGGTCGGTGCAAGTAGTGCGGCTCGCACATCTCAGGTCGGTGCTAGTCGTCGTCTTCACTAAGTGAGGTCGATACAAGTTACCATGTGCGCCCATAGTCAGTGCAGAGTTTGCATTAAGCATATAGTCAGTGCAAGTTTTGCTTGGAGTATATAAGAGTCGGTGCAGGTAGTGTTATGAGCATAAGAGTCGGTGCAGGTAGTGTTATGAGCATAAGAGTCGGTGTAGGTTTCGCTATGACCATATAAGGTCGGTGCAAGTTTTACTGTGAGCATATAAGTCGGTGTAGGTTTCGCTATGACCATATAAGGTCGGTGCAAGTTTTGATGTGAGGATTTAAAGTCTGTGCACATTTTGCTTTACACATAATAGGTCAGTGTGTTACTTTGCCTTACGCATATTAGAGGTCGGCGTAATGTTTGCTTCACATATATAGGTCCGTGCATGTTTTCATACATGCGTAATAATGTCAGTGCACACTTGTATCCTACCCAACCAAAGTTAGTGCATTGCTTGATTTACGATGTATAGATGGTCAGTGCACTTTCTATTATATTTCATAACATGTAGAGCCTCACATACACTTAGAGTCGGTGCATGTGTATTTCAGGTCTGCGCTAGTTGTATGACATAGTCTGTGCTAGTCCCTCTTGCATCTGTGCAGATACATAGACTTGTGAATTGTCTAAGTCCATAACACGTGATTAACACTGTGTTCATTAAAATGACAGGTCAAGCTTATGATCAAACACCTGACGCGTGTCCCAACTACCTGCGAACTCCAAGTCACGAGCAACTGAAGTACCAGGATAAAAGGCACGTGATCCAAAGCAAAAGGTGAAGCTTTGTGTTTGCCACATGGAAAGCAACCTAGTCAAGATGCTGCCACGTGGACATTTGAAGCTTAGATCTGAACGAATTTTTGGGCGAGAAACATGGTTTCCACAAGCCCATCAACTGTTGCCTTATAAAAGGGGCATATCACCCATTGTTGAAGAAAAAGAAAAGAGAGAGAACAAGACACTGAGCATATACAAAGAGGATAGCAGCAGCCAAGTCAAGAGGATGTTCAAGCAAGATCGAGAGAGAGAGAAATCAAAGAAGAAGTGGAGCCTTGAGAGAGCTTTAAGAGAGATTTGAGAGAAGAGCTTAGAGTCATTTGAAGAGTGTGAGTCTGAATTTCTGTAAGTCATTATTTTCGGCTTCTTGGTACAATACCAGAGTCGATCTGCTTTTTGTGAGAGCTACAAATTATTTTACTATTTTTCTATTGCTTTTGTTTTTTAATTTCAAACTCTTGTTATAGCAAGCTGTGAGTCAGCGGTGGGTAAGCTGTAATCCCCAGCGGTAGAGGAGGATTCCTCTGATGGCTTAAGTTGTAAGGCTCAGCGTGTGTTGGGAAGTTTTCCCCGAAGCTGTGGACCAGCAGATTAAAAGCTATGTATCAGTGGTGAAGCCACATTTGGCTTAAGTGTGGGGTGGACGTAGATCTCTGCAGGAGATCGAACCACCTAAAAATCGCTTGTCTACGCTTGATGGTTTGTGATCGCTGCATTTATACATCTGGTTGTTATCTTGCTTCGTTTGATTGATATATTTAATATTCTAGAGAGTGGAGAAGGTATATCAAAAGGTACTACTGGAAGGATAAGTTAGGCTTATCTGAAAAGCAGTTTATCTTGCGTGAGGACACTCTTTGAGTTCTACCTCCGCCAAGTACCTCTTCACACTCCATCTCTCTGGAATTTAGCTTTGCTATTGTTATGTTTCACCTGTCTAATTGAATTTACTCATTCTCTCTGTTCATATCACTAGACTAAGTCTTTTGTTGATTCAGTGACTCTAGTGATTCTATGTCTACATTGGCTGTTCTGATTAAGCAACTTTTAATTTCTCATTTTATCTGCTTAATATTGGTTTAAGATTTGGGGTAGATCTATTCACCCCCTCTCTAGATCCATATCACGTGATATCAGAGCCTAACTCTTCTACAGGGACTAACATCCTGAAGAGATAGACATCATGGATGCTAAAGGAATGATAGCCGAAGGACAATCAACAACCAAGCCTCCATACTTTGATGGTTTAAACTATGCATAATGGAAGAATCATATGCAAGTCTTCTTGAGGGCAAAAGATTTTGAACTCTGGAAAGTTGTTAGCAAAGGCCCCTTCGAACTGTCTGAGGACGAGTATCTATGGACACAAGAGCAGATCTGAAGATCAACACTCAACTGGAGCGCTATCAATGCCATTCAGTGTGCCCTTAATCCCATAGAGTTCTCCAAGATCTCATCCTATTCATTAGCTAAGGAGATGTGGGATAAATTGGAGGTTATATATGAAGGGACATCCCAAGTGAGAGAGACCAAAGCCAACATGCTGGTCTCTGAGTATGAGGCTTTTAGGATGAGGCCGAATGAGACTATCACAGAGATGTATGCTCGCCTCATGATTATCACCAATGGACTCAGGAGCCTTAGCAAAGTGTATTCTAAATATGAGGTGGTTAGAAAGATTTTGCGATCCCTAACTCCGATCTGACACACAAAGGCTACTGTTATTGAGGATTCTAGGTATTTAAAGACCACCAAGGTTGATGAGTTAATTGGTTCACTCATGACATATAAGATGAACTTGCCAAAGGCAGATGAGCTGGAGAAGAGGAAGAGACCCATTGTATTGAAGGCCAACTCCTGTAAAAGTGGGTCATCTAGCGACCACAACTCCTTAGGGTCAGAGATTGAAGGAGATCAGCTCGCTATGCTGACTCGATAATTCAGAAGGTTTCTGAGAAAAGAGGGAAGAAACTTTGGAAGAAGACAACACAGTGACAGAAGACAGACAAGGTATAAAACCAATCCTGCCAAAAAGTCTGACACCACTATTTGCTATCATTGCAGGAAGGCAGGCCACATGAAGGTAGAATGTCCTGAGCTCTAAAAACTGAAAGAAAAAGCTAAGAAGAAAAATACGAAAGGCAAAGCTATGATAAGCACTTGGAGCGATGAGGATGATGGCAATTTCAGCTGTACTTCGGAGAGTGAATGAGAAAGAAGTCATGTATGCCTGATGGCCAGGGACTGCGATAGAGAAGAAGAAAATGATGAGGTAGCATCTCCCTTCGAAAATTACACTCTTACTAATTGGGAAGATACTTACAGTGAATTGTTAGATAAAGTTGATGATATAAGAAAAGAAAATAGACAGTTAAAAAGAAAAGTCAATTCTCTTATTAATGATACTACCATGTCTGACAGAATTTCATATCTTGAAATAGAAAATAACTATCTAAAACAATTTGCTGCTGAATTTGATGAGATGAAATCTATTTTAATTGATGCTAGGAAGGAAAATGACATGCTGAAAAATGTGATTGATGACTTAAAGTTAAAATTTCAAAATTATGAAAATGAAATCAAAATTGTTAATGAAAAGTATGAAGCATTGTTAAATGTTAATGTTGAATTGAAGAAATCAATAGAAAATCTTAAAAAAGAAAATGAGGATAAACAGAAAACCCTTGAGAGCATGACCCAAGGTACTGAAAACTTAAATGGTCTTTTGGGAACAAGGGTGAATTTCAGAAAAGAGGGTCTTGGTTTTAATCCCACTGCTAAAAGCTTTGAATTCAAAACTGGTTCAATTGTAGTAGAAAAGGGAAAGAACACCCCTCTTATTAAAATATATAATGGAAACAATGCTGAATTTTTTTTATAAAAATTGCTAATCAGAAAAAGCCCAACACTCAGGACAAGGGCAAACAAAAAGTTGAGGTGTCCAACAGTTCACGCACACACAAGTCTACACCTCAGGGCATACACCAGTATAGGGGTAAACCGTCTGCAATATCAAAACCCCAGAGTAACTCCAGTAGGTCTCCACAGAAAGGTAACTAGAAAACACAAACCACTCCCTTGCATATTCCAGGTTGACCCACTACTGTCGGGAGATCAAAGAGTAACATAAATTATCCCAGAGCTCAGACCTAACATGCATACCATTATGCATAGCCATATCAGTTCAATAGGTTTGAAAAGGATAGAGTTTATGGAAGGTCTACATACCATTCAAATCCCACTCAGAAGTATGGACCTCAGGTTAGAAATTGGTTTGAGCAATCCAAGACATGGAACACAAGGAAACACACTTCCTATGGTCAGCCTAGGACCAACCCAGGGTACACTTCACACAATGTTGTCCACATAATGAATGACAATAAACACATGAACAACAAAAAGAAAACAAACAAATCCATAAGGTAATCTGTTCCAAAACAAATGTGGATACCTAAATGTTTGTTATCTTGTTTTGATGATTCATCTGTTGTTTTGGGGCCAAAACATTTTTGGGTTCCAAACTTTTCTACTTGATGCAGGTATGCCTGGTAGCCAAGCAGAATCGGTGGTACTTGGACAGTGGCTGTTCCAGGCATTTGACGAGGGACAGGGCCAAATTTTGTATGCTGGTTGAAAAGAATGGAGGCCTTGTTACCTTTGGAGGCAGTACCAAGGGTAAGATTGTCGGATCAGGAAAGGTAGGTAAGTGCTCTACCTATTGTATTGATGAAGTTATGCTCGTAGAAGGTCTTGCATATAATTTGTTAAGTATTAGCCAACTTTGTGATAAAGGTCAAAGCGTAGTTTTTGACTCTACTGGTTGCAACATTTATAAGCCTAATTCTGATGATGTTAAATTTTCTGGTAAAAGAGTCAATAACATTTATCTAGTTGACCTAGATGATGTAGCACATTCAAATCTGTGCCTTACTGCTAACAAGGATGACCTAGCCTATCTTTAGCATCGTTGACTAGGTCATGCTAGTTATACAGTGCCACACAAATTAAATAAGCATTCCATGGTTAGAGGACTTCCTGAAATATCTTTTAAAATTGATAATGTTGTATGTGAGGCATGTACTCAGTCCAAACAGACTATGAAGTCATTCAAGTCTAGAACATAAAACCTATCTTCTAAACCATACGATCTGATTCATATGGATCTCTTTGGACCCACTAGGTCAGCTAGTTTATCAAATTGAAGATATGGTTTTGTGTTAGTTGATGACTTCTCTAGGTTTACTTGGGTGTTTTTCCTCACACACAAAAATGAAGTATTAAATGAATCTCAGGAGTTCTATTTAAAAATAAAATAGAATAATGACAATTCTATTCAGAATATATTATCTGATCATGGTGGTGAGTTTGATAACTCACAATTTGATGACTTCTATAGGGATAATGGTATAACACACAGGTTCTCCTCTTCAAGAACTCCAGAGCAAAATGGCATAGTAGAAAGGAGGAATTGGACCCTTGTGGAGATGGCTCGAACACTACTGGTGGAAGGTAACCTACCAAGAAAATTTTGAGCTGAGGTAGTCAACACTACATGCCATATAGTCAATAGAGCCATGGTAAGGTCATTTACCCAGAAAACTCCTTGTGAAATTCTCATGGTAAGAAACCTACACTAGCTTATTTCATGGTCTTCGGTTGTAAGTGTTTTGTGCATGTCAAAGCTAAAAGAGATCTTGATAAATTTGAACCTAAAAGTGATCCCGAAATCTTTCTCAGATACTCAAAAACATCTAGAGCCTATAGGGTATTCAATTTAAACTCTAAAATAGTAAAAGAATCTCCACATGTGGTCTTTGATGAAACAATGACTAAGATTGAAAATGGTTTGTGCAGGGAACAAAATAATGGAGAAATTCTTAAAGATGAAGATCCTGCAGATCAATCTGAAGATAATGATGTAGAGGAGCCTGGTTCTCGGGGGTAGGTAAATGAGGTTCAAGGTAATCAAATTATCAATGTCAAATTTTTTAGAGATCATCCTATAGATAACATAATTGGTAATTTGCATGAACCCCCTAGGACCAGATCTTATCTCAGAGCTCAGAATGCGTTAAACTCCTTTGCATTAGTGTCACACATAGAACCCAAAAACATAGGCAGTGCCCTTAGTGACGTGCATTGGATCAATGCCATGCACGAGAAATTAAATCAATTTGACAGGAACAAGGTATGGCACCTAGTTCCACCTGATCATGGGACTATCATTGGGACTAAATGGGTTTTCAGGAATAAAACCGATGAGCAGGGCAATGTTGTTAGAAATAAGGCCAGATTGGTAGCACAGGGGTACAATCAAGAATATGGTATTGACTTTGAAGAGTCTTTTGCCCCTGTGGCAAGGTTAGAGGCTATCAAAAATCTGTTAGCATATGCATGCTCATTAGGATTCACCCTTCAGCAGATGGATGTGAAATCTGTATTTCTGAATAGAAAATTAAAGAGGATGACTTCGTAAGATAGCCTCTTGGTTTTGAATGTATAGATTTTCCTAATCATGTTTATAAGTTGAATAAAGATCTATATGGATTGAAACAAGCTCCTAGAGCTTGGTATGACAGACTCAGTAAGTTCCTCTCAGACAAGAAGTTCACAAGAGGTGAAATTGACCAAACCTTGTTCACAAAGGTATGTCATCCAGACATTCTCATTGTTCAAATATATGTGGATGATATAGTTTTTGGTTCAACTCACCCTAAAATGTGTAAAGAATTTTCTGATTTAATGACACGAGTTTGAGATAAGCTCTATGGGTGAGCTAAAATTGTTTCTTGGACTGCAGGTGACACAGACCAAAGAAGGAACCTTCATCACTCTGTCCAAGTATATAAGGGATCTATTGAAGAAGTTCAAATTAGAAAATCTCAAGGAGATAACAGCACCAATGGGTACATAAACTAGCCTTGATGATGACCCAAAAGGTAAATTGGTTGACACTAAGTTGTACAGAGGTATGATCGGATCCCTTCTTTACGTTACTGCATCTAGGCCTGATATATAATTTGTTTTGTGTTTATGTTCTAGATTTCAGGCTAGTCATAAAGATTCACATATTTGTGCTGTTAAGAGGATTTTTAGATATCTAACAGGCACCCTAGAACTAGGTCTTTGGTATCCTGCCAGGTGTGACCTAAACCTACTAGCTTACACTGATGTAAATTATGCTGGGTATTGGATTGATAGGAAAAGCACTAGTGGGTAATGCCAGATCTTAGGTGGTTGTCTAGTGTCTTGGGCATCAAAGAAGCAACACATTGTTGCTCTATCCACTGCTGAGACAGAATATCTCGCAGTAGGGAAATGTGCAGCCCAGATACTCTGGATCAAGCACCAACTCACTGATTATCAGATAAAATTGGGATGCATTCTAATTTTATGTGATAATACTAGTGCTACATGATTGACTAAAAATCATGTTCATCAATCTAGGTCTTTTAGATTCTAAGAAATCCACTTAGAAATGAAGAAAAACTATCATGGTAAAGAATAAGGGAAAAGAGAATGGGGAGCATACGAGGATGCTAAGGGGAATGTGATCGCCAGAGGGGTTACCTCAAATAAGAAAAAGGATGATCGCAAATATCTCGTGTTCAGCAGGGGAGATTATGGATCCTTTCTTCCTACTTCTACCGGCCGGCCGATGAAGGGGGTTTGTAGCTTGATTACCCTTGTAAGAAAAACACACAAAACAAATAAAAGAATGGATTAGCCAAAGAGTGTAGTATCAATGCTCTAAAAATATGAAATTAATCAATTTGAACATGAACACACCTTGTGTGTTTTGATTTTTAAAACCACTAAGAGGAGTAACAAGGTTTGAAGAATATGGATGCAATGCTATGCAAAATATATGGTATGAGATATCTAGCAAATAGCTAGAAAAGGGAGATGCACGATGATGGTATATTGTAGATAAAAACAATTAAGCTAAGAAGAGGGTTCCTTTCTGCTGTGCATGCAGCAGTGAAGGGAGAAAGAGGGAGCTTCAATATGCGATGGTTGCAACAGACGTTCATCCGTGGAAGAAGAAGGAACTGCCTGGAAGAAGATAAACCAATAACCTGCAATCAAATAAACACTCTCCTTTCTGTCAGCTCTCTCGTATGCACTTCTTTCTTCTTGTTCTTATTGTCTCCCTCTCTCTTTTTTCGTGCGAGGAACACCAGGGGGTATTTATAGGGCTAATATCCTTGGAGAAAAAGGATTAAAACAAGGCAAACATTTTTATTAAGAAACACCCTTCCTAGTCGAACACAAGGCTCAAAATGAGGTAGGAACCATTGTTGGAAAGAAGCAGGCGAAAGGGAGACGGAAGTGAAAATGACGACCTCTCGCAGGGCGTCAATTCCAAAGTGACGACACGATCGCAAGCGTTAATTAAAATAACGACATCCATCCGAGCGTCAATCCCTGAATTTATTTATAGAAATGATTACCTTCCTTATTTAAAATAATGAACTGACGCCATCCCAACCGACGTCAAATAAAAAACGCCTCCATGAAGGACGTCAATTCTTCAATTTTCATTTTATTTGCGAACCATAATTTCCAGTAAATCCAAAAAAATGACGCCCGTATTGGTAGCCGTCAAATTTTAAAATAGACGCCCTGCGTCATGTCATCAATTTAAATAGCGCCCCTTCTTAAGGCATTAATTCCAATTATCAAAGGAAAAATGCTAAGAAATCATAATTAAATAGAAAAACTTCATATTAAATCAATATCGAAGTCCACTTTAGGGCATCACGTGGTGACATGAGATTTACTCAACATAGCATTAATTTTGGTGTGTCTAAAGCTGCCCCGCCTTGGCGTCTGCTTTGCAAGGGAGTGAGACGGAGTGGAGTGGAAGTGAAACAAGCAAAATGGAGTGAAACGAACTGATAAGTAGATGCCAAGGTGTGATGTGACATGCCTCTGACACTAAGCATTGGAAATCTTTCCAAAACTCTGAATGAAATAACTTAAGATGATTCTAAGAAAGCATCGATTGGCTGGATAAAGGAGACTAAACTAGATAAACAAAATGTGCGCGAGGGCACGACAGGGAGGCACCATTGGAGAGCGGTTACCAGCCAATGTGGACGTGTTATAACCAAGGTGGATTTGCATAAAAGTAAAATGAATTGAGACAAGGATCCAACAAATGGATGATTTTCAAGAGACCAGTCTGAGCGGCTTCAAAGAGAATAAAGTACTTGATTTGGGATGGAATATCTCATGTCAACTCAATTAAGAGCGAGTGACCTTCATTATTGTCGTAATATGAAGATTTTAGTCATTAAGCTCAAAGTCCTACATGATGCATGCTGGGCTAAAAGAAAAACTAAAACAAACTAAACTAAAAGATAATCAAGGATAATATTGCTAAGCCATCTAGATTTGGTCAAGAATCCAGATTTCTGAGATGACACTAAGCCGAAGCACGTTTGTCCACGCATCAACTCAGAAAGTGGAACCATCATCCCAGACCTTGAATGACTCAACGGCCTATCCGTGCGATCATAATTCCCCTGGGGTTATCACTGTTTTTGATGAGGGGGAACTCAAACTCCAGGTTCATCAGGACCGCAAGGTCCTTGATATGCTATAATAGCGTAAATACCATATAGTAACAATGCATACAGGGGAGATACAAAGGACGGAGTGATATTACCAATAGACCAATCGCGCATTTCCATACTTGCACAACCTGTACTCAAAGCTCATCAACTTAAATGATCATTAGCTCAAAATATGATCATAAGTGATTAATAGAAATAACTTCAATTAAAATGATAGCACTTAAGTTCATGAACAATCAGCTCAAAAGCATGAGTTTTTAAAAAATGACGTCCCTTCTGATCGGCGTCAAATTAGTAAATGACGACATGTATTGAGGCGTTAATTGCAATTGAGGTTTAACTTGGAATTGGAATGTAAATGACGCCCTCCGTTGAGGTGCCGGATAAATGACGACCCTGGGAATGTCGTTAATTCCACAAATGACGCCCAAGGGCACGTTGTTAATTACCTATTTTCGTTTCCTGCTCAGATTTAAACTTCCAGCAAACTGTTTTATTCAAACACAAACCATAATACTTATTAACGTTCGAATCACTATAAAAAGGTAACTGCTGGTGTTTCCAAGCATCAAAACCATCGAATTACAGAGAACCGAAGCATCCTCTGTTAGTAGAAGAACAAACAGATCATAAGAACAGATAATAGCACTGTCAGAAATATGAATCAATTGATGCAGCAGAAGCTTTCTAAGAAGCCTAAGATGAGCTTTCCAAAGATCTGTGAAGTACCTGGCCATATTAGTGGGAGGATCATCAATAGCCAAGTGATTTTTTTATGCTTAAGCTTTTATTTCGTTCTGTATTCTTCTTTTTTTCAAAATTTCTGATATTATTCTCTCTTCTTCTTCTTCTTTTATTTTATGTTTTCAGGATTACCCCACTATTCCTGGCCCAAGAAGATTCTTAAAAATCAAATGGCTCCCTTTGTTACTCTCCAAACTCTCTCTAGACATGAGATCCTTCCTTGCTAAGTGGAACCTTCTAGGCCTCATCACCCATGCCACCCACTATAATAACATCCATCTTGATTGGGCTTCAATCGGAGCTCTTATAGAATTGTGGCACCCTCATACCCATACATTCCTCTTCCCTACCTTTGAAGCCACCATTCTGCTAGAAGAAGTGGAAATGCTCTCGGGTTTGAAGAAGATGAAGCAAGGAGAGGAAACAAAGATGGCCCACATGACCAAGCCCATACAAGCCCATGACCTACTCATGAGTCTTCTTCAAAGCTCAAATTTGGTGAATCAAATGAAGGCCAATAAGGGGATCAATCTTTTGAAGTTGGCCTCATGAGTGTATAAAAACATGGAGAAGGTTCAAGATGATGAAGCCCTTTTGGAAAGAGTAATGAAGGGGTTTGTCATATGTGTAAGAGGAGCTTTATTCTTCCCTTCATTGGAGGATCATTTGGAGGAGCAACATTTGAGTTAAATAGCAAGCATGTGGGAGGGAAAGAGAATAGGTGGGTCAATATTAGCCAACCTATACAACGGGCTCACCTCGGCTTCACTAGGACGGCCCATATTTGGATCAATGCTTCTTTTAGTTTGTTGGATAGACTTACACTTTAAGTTTGATCCATGCCAAGCCAACCAAACGGCCTCCAAAATCTTCTCCAAGAGCCCACTTCGGTATATGACAGATTCATTGGGCTTATGTGAAAGGGTTACTAATAGAGTTCTCAAGCTCCAGAAGAGGAATGAATGGAGAGATTATTTCAAATCAATGCAAAAGAGTAATTTTACTTGCACACCAGGGTTTCTGAAAACCCAAGAACTTCGCTCAAGGTTATCTTCCGGCATCGAGCTCCGCTTGATTGGTGGCATCGACTTCTTCCTCTACAATGCACACCACGGGCTTCCTCGACATATCTTAGAAGGACCTTCTCACCTTCCTCCAATCAAGAAAAGGGAGCTATGCTCAAGCGGTGACCATGAAGAAATCAGGACCATCATGGCTCAATGGAAGGTGGCACTTCTCCACAAATCCAAAACTCATGTTGAAGAAGAGGAGAATAAATGCAAAGCTTATGTACTGGCTCTCAAGAAAATAAGGCCCACAGTGGCTTAATGAAATGCAATCTTAATTTGCTTCTTTCAATGAAATAAAATTATGTTCTTGTTTGAGCCAAATAATGAGTGATAATGATTAATTCTTCTAATTACTTCAATTCTGTCTGATAAAAATAGGCTTCGAGCTTTCTGTTGTTAGTAGCACCTCCACCAATGCCGTTAATTTATGAAAACATGCCTCACCGAATGTCGTCCATTCAATAAATTGACGCCCACCAATACGGGCGTTTCTTAACTCACGTCCTTAGATAAGGCGTTGATCAATTCAAATTTTCAAGATATTTTCCAAAATAATTTCTGAATTTCTTAAAAGACACGCCTTTTCTCACGTCGTGTTTTGAAGAATGGACGCCCGTTCTCCCGGTCGTCAAATCTAAAGGGTAATAATGATGCCCTCTCTCATCAATCAAATCCCATTAATGCGCCTGACGACGATTGAAAGTCCCCATGCAAAACAAAATGACGCATGGCCACAGGCCGTCAAATCCAAAATCCACGCCTTTCTTTAAGCCGTCAATTTTCAAAGAGACGACCTCCATTAAGCCGTTAATTTTTCTCGACCGTTAAACCCTACTTTCCCCCTTTCTTCTCCTTCATTCGTTCATCTCCTTCTTCTTTTCTGCAAAACCCTAACCGAGCCCCCCCTCTCTCTCATTCTCTCTCATTCTCACCCTCTATCTCTCTCTCCCTTCTCAATCCTATGGCTGGCGGTGGTCACAAATGCCAAAGGGTGTCCTCCCCCGACGTAGTAGACCTGGAAGACGAGCACGCCATGAAGGATGTCCCCCCCCCCCCCCCCCCCGCAGCGGTCGAAGGCATACTGGTGGCGGCGGCCGGCGATGAAGGCGAACAGGAAGACGACGGAGCAGAAGATGACGAAGAAGACGAAGAAGGAGATGAAGAAGAAGGAGAAGAAAGTGAAGAAGGGGATGGAGAGGGTGAATAAGAAGGAGAAGAAGGTGGAGAACCATTGGAGACGTGGTGGTGGCAGCGGTGGCCCGTCGGCCCGGCCAACTCCGGCGACCAAGGCAGCCGAGGCAACCCCTTCGTGGGGGGTTGATTAGCCCTAAATGACAAAAGGTAAGCCCCCACACCCATATTTTCCATTTTTTTATTTATTATTCCCCTATTTCCATAGCCCTCGGGCATAAAAAAATAGAGATACAGGAAAGAGACGCCCCCAGGGGCGTCGCGAATTTAAATAACGTCCCGGAGAGGGTCGTTAATTCAATATTTTTATTTTCTGAAAACTATTAATCGCATGAAAGAAACGCCCTGCAGCATGTCGTTATTTTTAATTTCATCATGTTTTGCCAGCATGCTGTTATTTTTGTGTCATTTTATTTATTTTTATCATGCATGTGTTTTGTCATTTTAATTTTGCACATTAATAATCTTGAAACCCCAAGAAAACCACGCCCCCCATCGGGACGTCCATTAGATAGGTAACGATCACCAGGATGGTCGTCAATTCAACATTTTCCAAAAAATGTATTTTAGGATAGAAAATTATTTTGTGGACCGCGCCCCCCACAGGGGCGTTACTTAAGGAACTGACGACCCAGGGTTGGGCGTCAATTCAACAAAATTTCAGAATTTAGGAAATTAAGTTCAAAACAACGCCGCCCACAGGGGCATCTCTTAGATAAACAACGACCCAGGCTGGGTCGTTAATGCAATGAACCCACAGAGTTAATTACAACCCATTTAGAAATAACGCCGCCCCTAGGGGCGTCAATCACGAAAACCACGACCTAAGGTCGGTCGTTAATTGTCAAAATCACAGTTAATGAAGTTAAATGAATTTCTTCAATAAAATGAATTCCCACAATAAAACTTTAAACAAAGAAATTCTTTAATTTGCATGCAGGGGTTGATGAGGACACGGGTTTCCTGGGTCCAGGTCCAGGCAGCTTACTACGGCCTCCCTGAGTTCCAGAGAGCTAGAGTAGATGCTATGGGGTTGGGGGCTTTCCTTAGCATAGAGCCTGTTAGGCCAGACCTACCTTTGATCCAGGTGCTGAGAGAGAGATGGGATAGGTCGAGCAGGGCATTTCTGATGCCATGGGGTCATATGGTTCCCATCCTAAAGGATGTCACTAGGATCACGGGGCTGAGGGTAGATGGGGAGGCTGTGAGCGGGCTCACCTTCCCTGACTATAGCAAGCTTACCTAGAGGCTACTAGGGCTAGAGACGGTGTACGAGACACCGAGAGAGTGCAGGACCATCTTCCGAACTGACCTGACCATAGCTATCGGTTTGGGAGATGCTAGACAGAGGCCCAGGGAGTCCTTAGAGCAATTTTCACAGAGGTTGATAGATGGGGCTAGGGCTGCCTATTGTCAGGACCCAGCTGACAGGGAGAGAGCAGAAAGAGATTTGAGGAGGTTTCTATTCTTGATGCTCGGGAGGCTGCTACTCGGCACGAAGGGCGACGTCATCAACTGCCGCTTCTTGGGCATTCTAGAGGACTTGGAGGGCGTCGGCCGATACGCCTGGGGTGCGGCTCTGTTGGCGCACTTGATAGCCGACCTATCCACGGGGATAGGTCGAGAGATGACCGTTAGTGGCTTCTCACCTTTTCTTCAGGTATGCATTTTCTTTTCTTTTCTTTTTTCTTTTGTTTGAATGCATATGCATATGAATGCTTTACTAATGCGATGCGTGAATGTAGATGTGGAGCCATTTATACATGCCCATGGGGCGTGTCGATCTATGACCCAGAGAGGAGGGATCTTTCCCTTTGTCACGCCGTTGGCTACCGATAGTGATCGGAGCCCCACTCGCCTACGAGTTACGAGTGCTGCGACGGGAGTTCTGAGACTTCCCTCCCTCACTGGTATGTATGCTTGATATGATGCAAATTTTTTATGTTTTATTGTAGAATGTGTTATGATGTGATGAATGACTGATATGCGTGCTTATGGATGCAGGTGTGGTGGAGACCCTATGAGGGGATGACGGAGGAGGGCCAGCCATGGGTCGTAGCGTGCCAACCTCGCTTTGGGCATGAGCTTTGGGTTCATTGCCTGAACGAGACTGAGCCGTTACGGCTTAGGCTGGTGATGAGGACCCTCGACTTACACCAGGAGTGGATCGAGATAGGAGAGCCGCGAGGAATAGGCAAGAAGACACGTGGTCGCATGAAGGTGATCGATTGGAGGGTGCAGTTTTCGGACCAGTACACCGACTGGCGGCGTGGCGGGACCCGGGTCACCTCGCGGGCGACCGACAGCTTCGAGTACCTCCGACGCTACCGGGAGGTTTACGCCGGCCGACCCCAGATGAGGGTCTTAGGGGTATGTATGAATGCATTTATCTTCCAAAATAAGTGCAAATGCTTATATATCTATTATGCGACTAATATGTGGTGAATGCAGGACGCACGGGACATAGTAGCGATGGCTGCATAGGCTCATCTACAAAACCTGGAGGACCAGTTAGCCGTCACACAGGCAGACCTGGAGACCCAGGTGAGTGTTTAAATTATTCCTATATGTAAATTAATTCCTTCTTTTGTTGAATTATTGATGATTAGCCACTGATGATATTGATAAATGCAGCGTGCCCAGCAGGGAGCGGTAGGGAGAGATATGGGAGAGGCCTCCAGCTCGAGTGGGCCCAGTGCAGAGACGACTGCACTAGCGGGGCAGCTAGCAGTGGCAGTTACAGGGGCCGAGGCGGCAGAGCGCGACCTCACCTCACGGGTAAATTTCAAACTCAAACATTCATTAAATTATTTGGTATATATCATTATGCTGATGAAAACTTGTTTTGCAGACTGAGGAGCTCCGAGCCGCCCTGACTTGCATCGAGGAGGGTCAGCGGGTGACGGCCACTCTGGTGAGTGATTTATTTTCAGCCATGCATTACTTTTCATGAATTATTGAATTATTGCATTAAATGTGGAATTGATGACTTGTTTACCTGTTTGCAGACCACACAGTTACAGGCGGCACCTACCCAGGCTGCCCTGGCCGGGGCAGAGTTGGCGATCCGCGAGCAGTGGGTCACGGAGCTGGAGCGTGCTTTGAGGCGGCGGGAGGAGCTGCCTCAAGACGTGGCTGAGTTGCGGGTCGCCCTCGAGCTGGAGCGGCAAGAGCGTGCTCGTGAGCACGAGGTGTAACAGGCGGACCGTGCTCGGCACCACGAGCTGCAGCAGACGGAGCATGCTCAGTACCTCGAGCTGGGGGCAGCAGGTGAGCGTGAGCTGGCGGACTTGAGGGCCTAGCTAGCCATCACTCAGGAGCGGCTACGAGCGTCTGAGGAGCGTCTTCAGCGGGGGAGAGAGTGGGCGCGAGCTGCCGGATACAGCTTCGCCAGCTCTACTTTTGTGGTGGGCTCTTCTCTCCGGCAGAGGAGCGAGGTAGGGGAGCCGGCTCGGGCTCCAGCTACTTCACAGGGGTCCATCCCCCACCACCAGTGCCTCGTCAGGAGGACGTGTCACGCCCCGACACGGAATATCGGGACGTACAGTTAGAAACGAGCTGGAAAGAGAGAGACTAATCTAAATATTACATAAGTGCCAAGAGATGGAAATAACTTATTGACCATTAAACAAAACACAACTGGTACAATAATCCTCAAATCAACTTAATACAACTTAGAACAATTCTAACCAAAATAACATAATTGAAGCACAACACACTCTAAACACAACTAGGAGTAGGATAACACTGCTAACACACTAGAACTAATACACTCAAGACATCACTCCTGCCCTTCCCTGATGGTAAGCTCGCCACCTGAATAGCCTGGAAAGGGGGGAAACAACTATGAGCTGACACTCAGTAGGAAATAACATAAAGGTATAAGTGATTAACAGTTTAATTACATTTTTAAAATGTCATGCTACAAAGGATAATGCAATAAAAAGATAATGATGATATAATGAAACAAAATTTAAAGATCTTGCAAGGTCAAGAAATAAAAAGGAACAAAATGGTAATACTTAAAAGGAATAACAAAGACAAGAATTTACTGCAGGACATAACGATAACGAGTTGGCCATATCAAGACAATTCCAGTCATGTCAAGCACATATGTAATTTCATTTCCACGTCCAAGTAACAGCAAGTAAAGTATAGAACAGTGAAGAGTGGAAAGTGAAAAGTAGTAGAGAGTAGTGACAGTAGTGGACAGTCCTAGATTTAACTGATGTCATAGTACTGGTGCCAAATGCCACACCTAGTCAATCACCTCCCCGGAGGTACACGTAGTGTTTGGGTGCTCCTCCCAGGACTAGACCGAGCCCTTAATTGTTTGCCAAGCATTGATTTCTTTGGATCAAAGATCCCATGAATCTAGACTTCCATAATTTATGGCCAAAATTCCAACGTTTAAACTATGTAGCAATAACAATTTCAAGTAGGAAAGAGATTCATTTCAGAATTTCAAGGTAAGCACAATCATCAAGAAGATCGAGAACCAAGTCACAATAAGAGTTAATCGTGCTGCGCTACTGTAGTACAGTAGCTATCTAGCGAGCTAATCAACATATTAATCCTAATTACCAAGTTAATATATCAAAGATTATCCATTATCATTTGCATTAAGCATTAAGCCAAAAGGAGATTCAAGATGATAAGGTAAAGAACAAGCTCACAGGAATGAAGTAGCATGCATTAACAGAGATTTAGTTACACCAATGTATGCGTTGAAATGAAGATGGTAAATGGCATATTTTTATACTATGTTTGCAAGTAGGAACTAATGTAAATTGAAATCATAAAGTTTCAAGAATAGGTCACTAGTTCTTCAAAAGTATAGTTTTCAATTGGTCTAAGTTGAATGGGTCGATCCCCTAATGATCCGGATCGATCCTAGGGTCGAAAAAAATGACAAAACTGGTTTTCTGGTGTATGGGTCGACCCCTGGGGTCAACCCCTACAAAAATAGGGTCTACCAGCTGAATGGGTCGACCCTGGGGTCGACCCCAACAATTTCTACAGGATGGGTCGACCCCTGGGGTCGACCCCCTTGCAGGGACTGGATGGGTCGACCCCTGGGGTCGACCCTCGGGCCTGCAGGGCTGCCCAAAAAATGGGTCGACCCCAGGGGTCGACCCCTACAAGAACAGCAACGGCTGTTGCCTCCGGAAAACACATGAACTCACCCAATTGAGGTCCAATTGAGTTGAAATCAAAACCATATGCTATAGGAATCTTACTAGACATATGAGGGTCATAATACATGAGTTTTAAAGCACGAATTTCAACAGAAATCCATTAAATCACAACCTATTTATGATAATTACAAAAAAACCTAGTTATTGACATACTTCCACTAAATTGTAAAATTCTCACAATATACCAAACCAAATTTAGGGCTTCTTGCATCAAAAGAAAGCTAACTCGATGCTGAATCCAACAATATATTATAAGCTATATGTGGATCAAGATCACTAACTCAAATCAGCCCGCAATCAAGCTCTAACTCAAAGGGTCACAATAAGAATCAAGTTCTAGAGATACTCCTACTTCGATCCAAAATACTCTAAACATGCTCAATAAAAATTAGGGATTTCTACGCCAAATGAAAGTTAACAACATGCTAATTACATCATGTAAGTTAATTAGGGTTTGGCTGTTAGACCCTACCTCAAATCGAAGAGAGGTCTCGAAACCCTATAATGAAGAACAAGCTTGACAGCACCTCACTAATCCCACGATTACTCTCTAGACACCTGATAAAAATTGGGGCTTTCAGTCCCACTGGATAGATCTCGTTGAGAGGAACAAAATCATATACTCATGTGCGAATTTTGGTTGAGAATTCCTACCTCAATTGAAGGAACAAGGAAGGAAGAAGGAAGCCGATGACCTACCGACACACCTTCACAAATCGAGCAAGATCTTCCTAGATCTGAAACTTCAGCGAACCCCACAGCCACCAAAAGAAACTAGACTGGAAGATCTTTCTATCTATAGCTCACACAGCTTCTGGAGAGTTCTGAGCTGTGAGAATTCGACGGAACAAGAGACGTGTTAGAAACGGCGCCGAAAATGTTTACTCAATCAAACTCGGCCAACTACGCCTTCTAGGGTTAGGTTTGTGTCAAATTGATAGAGGGCTTATGATCCTCTAATCAAGAATGTTCATTTGCCTCTGGTTTGAGCTCATTTGGTCGAGTATTAAGTCCTAATTTTGCGTTTTAATCCAAGATTAGGTAAGGGTCAAAAAGTGTGTACTTTTGGGCTTAATCTCTAAATAGATCTCACCACGGATTTTTAATGGCTTAATGACAGAAGACAAAATTGTTGTCTACATCGACTTTAACCTGTTTACCATTTTTATGCATTTTTATGAGGTAGTCGAATTTTCACTTATTCAATTTCTAACGAATTAAACATTAATAATCCAAAATTCAATTATTAATTCATTAAAAATTCAATTTTTAATTAATAAAAGCTCAATAAATAATCGGGGTATTACACCCTCCCCTACTTAAAGAATTTGGTCCTTCAAATTCACTGCACTACATACGGAAGGTAGGGAAAAGATAGATCACCTAGAATAGGTCGGGATACCGCTTCCGCATAGTATCTTCCGATTCCTAAGTAGCTTCTTCGGTCCCACGCCGACTCCACTGAATCTTGACCATCGGTATGGAACGATTCCGAAGTTTTTGTTGCTTCCGGTCCAAAATCTTGATAGGCCTTTCCTCATATGTCAAATCTTCCTTCAATTCGAAATCCACTTGCTGAATGATATGAGTAGGGTCGTACACATATTTCCGTAACATAGACACTTGAAAGACATTATGCATGCCAGACAATTGAGGCGGTAATGCTAGTCTGTAAGCAACTTCTCCCACTCTATCCAGAATCTCGAATGGACCAATGTATCTTGGACTCAGCGTGCCATGAATGCCAAATCTTCGGATCCCTCTCGTCGGAGAGACCTTTAAGAACACATGTTCACCAACCTGAAATTCCAATGCTCTTCTTCTGTTGTCAGCATAACTTTTCTGTCTTGACTGGACTACTAGTAACCGATTTCGGATAATACGGATGTTTTGTGATGATTCCGAAACAAGATCCGGTCCAAGCCATTGCTTCTCACCGACCTCATCCCAACATAACGGGGAACGACAGCTTCTTCCATACAATGCTTCAAAAGGAGCCATTTGTATGCTAGATTGGTAACTGTTGTTGTAGGCGAATTCAATCAATGCCAAGTGATTACTCCAACTACCTCCGAAATCAATCATGCATGCTCTAAGCATATCTTCCACTATCTGGTTGGTTCTTTCAGTCTGTCCATCTGTCTGTGGATGAAAAGCAGTACTGAAATTCAGACGAGTACCAAGAGACTCTTGCAGTCCCTTCCAGAAATGTGAAGTAAATCTCGGGTCTCTATCAGACACAATGCTGACAGGTATACCATGGAGTCTTACCATTTCCTTCAAATATAAAGCAGCCAATACATCAACTGTCCACTTGGACTTAATGGGTAAGAAATGAGCCGATTTTGTCAAGCGATCAACAATCACCCATATCGCATCCATTCCACCACAAGTCCTAGGTAGACCCATGATGAAGTCCATGCCAATGCTTTCTTACTTCCATTGGAGTATGTCGAGTGGTTTCAACTTTCTTGTCGGTCTGAAATGTTCAGCCTTAACTTGTTGACAAACCAGGCATCTACTCAAGAAATCTGTAATTTCCCTTTTCATATTCGGCCACCAAAAGGACCTTTTCAAATCCTTGAACATTTTAGTGCCTCTGGGATGAATAGTGTATTTGGATCTATGTGCTTCCTCCAGAATCTTGGTCTTTAACTCAGCTTCATCAGGTACACAAGTTCTACCCTGGAATAACAATCTTCCATCGTCAGCCACCATGAAGTCGGGTCTGCTGCTCAAACTTCCCTTGATCTCAACCAGCTCGAGATCATTATCTTGCAAGGATTTGATATCCATCAATAATTCGGGCTTAAGTCAAATCTGTGCAATTATAACCCGATCATTATCAACATTTAGATCCAGGCTAGCTAACTGTTCCAATAGCCTCCACTCTTGTAACATGAGACTTGACAATTTAGTCACAGGCTTCCGACTTAATGAATCTGCCACCACATTGCCTTTACCGGGGTGATATTCAATCGAGAAGTCGAAGTCCTTCAAGTACTCCAACCATCTTCTCTGTCTCATGTTGAGTTCCTTCTGAGAAAATAAAAAATAAATACTTCAGACTCTTATGATCTGAAAATACTGTGAATGTTTCTCCATACAAGTAATGCCTCCAAATTTTTAAGGCGAATACAACTGCTGCAAGTTCCAAGTCATGAACGGGGTAATTTTCTTCATGCTTCCTCAGCTGCCTAGAAGAATACGCAATCACCTTCCCATGTTGCATGAGTACACAGCCAAAGCCAATACCAGAAGCATCGGTATAGAGCACGAAACCTCCGTCGCCAGAAGGTAAAGCCAATACGGGTGAAGTAGTGAGGCAATCCTTCAATGTTTGAAAGCTCCGCTGACATTCTTCGGACCATTCAAACTTATTGTCTTTGCGAGTCAATCGAGTGAGAGGTACCGCAATCTTGGAGAAGTCTTGAATAAATCTCCGATAATAGCCTGCCAGGCCTAGGAAGCTTCTCACCTCGGTCACTATAGTAGGCTGATCCCAGTTCTTTACTGCCTCCACTTTCGAAGGATCAACTGAAATAACTTCTTTGGTTATGATATGTCCTAAGAACGACACTTCTTGCATCCAGAAATCACATTTACTTAATTTGGCATATAGTTGATGATCTCTCAATATCTACAATGCCATCCTCAGATGTTCGGCATGCTCTTCTTCAGTCTTGGAATAAATCAGTATGTCGTCAATGAATACCACGACCCATTGATCAAGATAAGGCCGGAATACATTATTCATTAACTGCATGAAAGCCGCTGGTGCATTCGTTAGGCCAAAAGGCATAACAACAAACTCAAAATGTCCATACCTGCTGCGGAAAGCCGTTTTATAAATATCATCTTCGTTAATCCTCAGCTGATGATATCCAGATCGAAGATCGATCTTACAGAAATAATGTGCTCCCACTATCTGGTCGAATAATTCGTCGATCCTCGGCAATGGGTATTTATTTTTGATGGTTAGATGGTTTAGTTGCTGATAATCGATGCATAACCTCATCAAACTATCCTTCTTCCTAACGAATAATACAAGAGCTCCCCAAGGTGAAGTACTCGGACGAATAAAGCCCTTCTCGAGCAATTCCATCAGCTGTTGCTTTAATTCCCTTAGCTCCGCAGGGGACATACGGTAAGGAGCTCTAGAAATAGGAGACGTGCCAGGAACAATATCAATGGAGAAGATAACTTCCCGCTCAAGCGAAAGTCAAGGTAGTTCCTCCGGAAAGACTTCGGAGAATTCTCGGACAATAGGAGTGTCCTTTATCTCAACTTGCTGTTCCGGTGTAGCATGGACAAAGGCTAGAAAAGCCTCGCAACCTCGCCTCATCAGCTTGTTAGCTCGAAGAGCCGAGATGAGTGATACGGGGTTATGGTGCTTGATTCTCGTAAAAGATAAACCAGAATGTCCAGTAAAAGTCACTGAGCTAGAACTACAGTGAACATTGGCCTCATACTTGGCCAACCAATCTGCTCCAAGGATTACATCATAATCCTTTATATCCATGCAAACTAAGTCGGCTGGAAAGTTTCGTTCATCAATAATAACCTTACTAGAAGGATAGTAATATTGAATAGCCGCTCCAGAACCAATAGGAGTTGATATAACTACTAGAGAATTCATCATAATAGGTTCCACAGATAACGACTTCGTAAATTTTTGAGAAATAAAAGAATGCGTTGCACCAGTATCAAAGAGAACAAATGCGGGCTTGTCGATTATAGTAAGAGTACCTTCGACGAGTCCGCCATCATCAGAAATCCCAGTTTCATCTGCATGTAAAGCTTGGAGCCTTCCTTGCGGCTTCTTGAAAACTTGGGGTTTTGCCTGTGTAGCCTGTTCCGATAGAAGAGGGCAGTCAGGGATACGGTGCTCCCTACTCCCACATCGTAAACACGCGCCTAGCTTGCGCCAGCATTCCTCCATCTTGTGACCTAGACGATCGTAATACTTGCACTTGCCCTTGAATGGAACAATAGGGCCCAGTTTCTTCACTTCATTTCTTGGCATCTTGCCTTTCCACGTTCCCGATCCGATCCACGAGCTAGACCCACTCATGGGCCTCTTCTTACTAGTGCCAAGTCCGGGTTTAGGAGTTGGTTGTTCCTTCTTCATGCCTTTCCCACGGATCCTCTCCGTCATCTCTAAGGTATCTTCTAGAACTTGTGTGTTTCTCACCATCTCAGAATAAGTAGAGATCTCCATTGGCGCCAGTTGATTGATGTAGTGAAGCTTCAACCCGTTGAGAAATCGCTTAGCTTTCATATTTTCGGTGGAGATAAGGTGAGTAGCATAGCGCGAAAGCTGAGAGAATTGTGCTTCATATTCGGCCACCGATAAGCTTTACTGCTTTAGAGCCGCGAACTCCGCCGCCTTCTTCTCTTGTAAACGATCAGAAAAATATTTATCGTTGAAGAATTCCTCGAACTCTTCCTATGTGACTTGTTGATCGCCTAGAGTTGCCTTGACGGAATCCCACAAAGTACGCGCGTCCCGCTCCAATTGGAAGGTAGAAAGAAGGACACGCTCTTGGTCAGTGCATTGCATGACTTTAAAGATTATCCCCATTTCGTTGAGCCAATGCTCGGCCTCGTCGGGGTTAGTCGAACCAGCAAATCTTGGCGGGTTCATTCCTCGAAAGTTTCAGTATAAGTCACCGGTGCCATGACCCGCTGCTCCAGCTTGAGCTACCTGATGTAACGCCTGAGTCAGGCCTTGAACTGTGCACTGTAGGTTCCTCCATTTAGCACGTTCGGCTGCCATTGCAATTACCTACAAGTAGAGTAAATCAATTAGGGTTATTAAGATAGATAATACAACAATCGAGGTATTGCTCAACCCAAGTTTCTATCCAATCTCACCAGGTCAGGTTCTAGACTTTAACAAGGTTAGGGGTCCAATGCACCTAGACATGACCAAAACTCGGTACCTGACGGAGATAACCGATCCGAAGACCACTCGCGCAAGTGTGCGACATTCCCGATAGGCGTAGCCTAACATTCGGACAACACCTTTTGATATACCGGGTTATTGGAATGTGGATACAAAATCTAGGACTTAGGAAAACCTAGGAATGTGAAACCTAGGGCTCTGATACCAACTAAACTGTCACGTCCCGACGCGGAATATCAGGACGTACAGTTAGAAATGAGCTGGAAAGAGAGAGACTAATCTAAATATTACATAAGTGCTAAGAGATGGAAATAACTTATTGACCATTAAACAAAACACAACTGGTACAATAATCCTCAAATCAACTTAATACAACTGAGAACAATTCTAACCAAAATAACATAACTGAAGCACAACACACTCTAAACACAACTAGGAGTAGGATAACACTGCTAACACACTAGAACTGATACACTCAAGACATCACTCCTGCCCTTCCCCGATGGTAATCTCGCCACCTGAATAGCCTAGAAAGGGGGGAAACAACAACTATGAGTTAACGCTCAGTAGGAAATAACAGATAGGTATAAGTGATTAACAGTTTAATTACATTTTCAAAATGTCATGCTAAAAAGGATAATGCAATAAAAAGATAATGATGATATAATGAAACAAAATTTAAAGACCTTGCAAGGTCAAGAAATATAAAGGAACAGAATGGTAATACTTAAAAGGAATAACAAAGACAAGAATTTACTGCAGGAGATAACGATAACGAGTCGGCCATATCAAGACAATTCCAATCATGTCAAGCACGTATGTAATTTCATTTCCACGTCCAAGTAACAGCAAGTAAAGTATAGAACAGTGAAGAGTGGAAAGTGAAAAGTAGTAGAGAGTAGTGGATAGTAGTGGATAGTAGTGGACAGTAGTGAAGAGTAGTGGAGAGTAGTGGACAGTCCTAGATTTAACTCATGTCATAGTACTGGTGCCAAATGCCACACCTAGTCAATCACCTCCCCGGGGAAACACGTAGTGTTCGGGCGCTCCTCCCAGGACTAGACCGAGCCCTTAATTATTTGTCAGGCATTGATTTCTTTGGATCAAAGATCCCACGAATCTAGACTTCCATAATTTATGACCAGAATTCCAAAGTTTAAACTATGTAGCAATAACAATTTCAAGTAGGAAAGAGATTCATTTTAGAATTTCAAGGTAAGCACAATCATCAAGAAGATCGAGAACCAAGTCACAATAAGAGTTAATCGTGCTGCGCTACTGCAGTATAGTAGCTATCTAGCGAGCTAATCAACATATTAATCCTAATTACCAAGTTAATATGTCAAAGATTATCCATTATCATTTGCATTAAGCATTAAGCCAAAAGAAGATTCAAGATGATAAGGTAAAGAACAAGCTCACAGGAATGAAGTAGCATGCATTAATAGAGATTTAGTTACACCATTAACCACTAATTATGTGGGTTTCTATTTAACCAATGCATGCGTCGAAATGAAGATGGTAAATGGCATGCTTTTACACTATGTTTGCAAGTAGGAACCAATGTAAATTGAAATCATAAGGTTTCCAGAATAGGTCACTGGTTCTTCAAAAGTATAGTTTTCAATTGGTCTAAGTTGAATGGGTCGATCCCTTAATGATCCGAATCGATCCTCGGGTCGAAAAAAATAACAAAACTGGTTTTCTGGTGTATGGGTCGACCCCTGGGGCGACCCCTGTAAAAACAGGGTCTGCCAGCTGAATGGGTCGACCCCTGGGGTTGACCCCCACAATTTCTGCAGGATGGGTCGATCCCTGGGGTCGACCCCTACACTCCAGCGCATGGGTCGACCCCTGGGGTCGACCCCCTTGCAGGGACTGGATGGGTCGACCCTCGAGCCTGCAGGGCTGCCCAGAAAATGGGTCGACCCCAGGGATCGACCCCTGCAAGAACAGCAACGGTTGTTGCCTCCGAAAATCACATGAACTCACCCAATTGAGGTCCAATTGAGTTGAAATCAAAACCACATGCTATAGGAATCTTCTAGACATATGAGGGTCATAATACATGAGTTTTAAAGTACGAATTTCAACAGAAACCCATTAAATCAAAACCTATTTATGATAATCACATGAAAAACCTAGTTCTTGACATACTTCCACTAAATTATAAAATTCTCACAATATACCAAACCAAATTTGGGTTTCTTACATCAAAAGAAAGCTAACTTGATGCTGAATCCAACAATATATTATAAGCTATATGTGGATCAAGATCTCTAATTCAAATCAGCCCGCAATCAATCTCTAACTCAAAGGGTCATAATAAGAATCAAGTTCTAGATATACTCCTACTTTGATCCAAAATACTCTAAACATGCTCAATAAAAATTAGGGATTTCTATGCCAAATGAAAGTTAACAACATGCTGATTACATCATGTAAGTTAATTAGGGTTTGGCTGTTAGACCCTACCTCAAATCGAAGAGAGGTCTCGAAACCCTATAATGAAGAACAAGCTTGACAGCACCTCACTAATCCCACGATTACTCTCTAGACACCTGATAAAAATTGGGGCTTTTAGTCCCACTGGATAGATCTCGTCGAGAGGAACAAAATCATATATTCATGTGCGAATTTTGGTTGAGAATTCCTACCTCAATTGAAGGAACAAGGAAGGAAGAAGGAAGCTGACGACCTGCCGACACACCTTCACAAATCGAGCAAGATCTTCCTAGATCTGAAACTTCAGTAAACCCCACAGCCACCAAAAGAAACTAGACTTGAAGAGATTTCTATCTATAGCTCACACAGCTTCTGGAGAGTTCTGAGCTGTGAGAATTTGACGGAACAAGAGACGTGTTAGAAACGGCGCTGAAAATGTTGACTCAATCAAACTCGGCCGGCTACGCCTTCTAGGGTTAGGTTTGTGTCGAATTGATAGAGGTATTTTGATCCTCTAATCAAGACTGTTCATTTGCCTCTGGTTTGAGCTCATTTGGTAGAGTATTAAGCCCTAATTTTACATTTTAATCCAAGGTTAGGTAATGGTCAAAAAGTGTGTACTTTTGGCTTAATCTCTAAATAGATCTCACCACGGATTTTTAATGGCTTAATGACAGAAGATAAAATTGTTGTCTACATCGATCTTAACCTGTTTACCATTTTTATGGATTTTTATGAGGTAGTCGAATTTTCACTTATTCAATTTCTAATGAATTAAATATTAATAATCTGAAATTTAATTATTAATTCATTAAAAATTCAATTTTTAATTAATAAAAGCTCAATAAATAATCGGGGTATTACAGGACGAGAGTGAGGCAGAGAGCAGGAGAGAGGAGGGTGGAGGCGAGAGCTGAGAGAGACTTTTACTTGTACTCCTCCACCCTCACACATGTACACATGATAGATATGATATATATATATATATATACATATATGAGTTTGAAATTTTTGTTACCTGAGCACTTATGTAGTTGTGTTTTTCTTTTCCTCTTCGCCTTTTACTTTTGCCCTGCGCTTGTAGCTGTAGCTCACACTCACACAAACAGATTAATTCATCTGTTCGACTTGGCCCCTTGCTCAATAAGCAAGGGATGTCTTCATTTTGACCTTGATAACGGGTCAAGGGGCCAAGCCTTTAATCAATGAAGGCAAATGATAGATATAAAATGCGTCATGCGAGCAAGCATATGCAAACTGGAAATAAAAGATGCCCCATGCAAGCAAGCATATGAGAAGTAAAGGACTTGAAATTATTTTTTGTTATCATTTGTATATATGCTTTTTGTTGAATTTTTGTTTTGAAAGTGAAACTTAATTTTGAAAAAGACGTTTATTTGAAACATTTTGTTTTGGAGGCGAGTATAGTATAGGGTTTTGAAGCCTTAACCATCATAATCTAAAATTCATTAATCTTTCTCAAGAAACTTATCAAAAGAGTCAATGTGACTTATTTAAGATTTTACTCATATTCTCTTGCAGCCCATCCTTCTTAGTGGGTCTTTGCCATTCTTTGAGTTTACAACCCACCATGGAGGGAGAAGAGAAGAATGATTGAGGAGGCTCACGAAAAATTTTCAAGAACGGGGCATGCTCCTCCCCTGCCCAAATGCCTGTTGGGGTTCGGTCTTTGGCTTAGGGAAATTTTGTTGCTCTTTTTTGCCCTTATTCCTGCATGCTTACGACCAAGATTTTCCTTGCGGGTACTTTGCCCTCTTGACATGCTTTCTTTTATAATAACTTCCTTTTCTTTTCTTTCTCTTTTTGAAACAGATAAAGACCTAATTGTACTTGGGCTTTAAGCATTTGATTCCCTTTTGGGCCCTGACTTCCACCTACTAGGGCGGCGAGTAGGCTTGGTTAGTAACCCCCAACTTGTATTCCCTCTCGTGAGTCGAAAGGAAGAGAATAGGTAAGGTTTTTACACTCTTGGTTTGGGTCGGACTTTCCTCAAATTCTGGGCTGCTCGAGCTTAAGAATAAAGCGTGTAGTGTGTGTGTGAATTGACTCAAGAGTTAAATTATCGAGTATGAAGAATGAATTTAAGGATTTTGATTGTCTCAGGCTCGTGGCCCATGTACTATACCAGCCTCCATGATTTTTATTTTTTCTTTCTTTTTATTTGCTTTTCGTTTTTATTTTTTTATTTATTTATTATTATGGGTAGTACTTCTTCAGATAGAGACCATTCCAAGGGTGAGTTAATTCTTCGCCTTCAGCATTAATCAATTTGTAAGCATTGCCAAGATAAACATCTTTTATGATAAAGGGTCCTTCACAATTAGGTTGGAGATTTGAACGTGACCCTCCAGGTTTTACAAAGATTCTTTTAATTACCATCTCACCAACTTTGAATTTTCTCTCAATTACTTTCTTTTGATAAAAACGTGAAAGCCTATTTTGGTAAATACGTGCATGCTCGGCGGCGGCCATACACTTCTCGTCTAGGAGTTCCAACTGAGGAAGGAGAGACTCGCGACGCTCATCAATAGGGAGCTCCTTGTCCAATTGTACTCACAATGAAGGGATAAGAATCTCGTAAGGGACTACTGCCTCCATTCCATAAGTAAGGGCGAAAGGTGTTTGCCCAGTAGGGGTACGAATGGAAGTGCGATAGGCCCAAAGAGCTTCAACCAATTTCTCTGGCCAATCCACAAATTTAGTAGCCTCACACGTTTTCTTGATAATTTTAATCAAGGTTTTATTCATTGCCTCTGCTTGGCCATTGCCCTGCGGATAATAAGGAGATGAATGATGCAATGCAATGTTATACATGTTGCAGAGGTCTTTAAGCTCCTGAGAGATGAATTGAGGTCCATTGTCGGTGACGATGGTACTTGGGATGCCGAACCTTGCGATGATGTTCTTCATTATAAACTTGCAGATGGTTGACACTTTAATTTTCACGTAAGCTTCCGCTTCCGCCCACTTGGTGAAGTACTCCGTCGCCGTGAGTATGAATGACTTTGGCTTCGTGAGGAGGGTCGGATCACCAAGATGTCCAATAATATCGAAAGCCCACATGGAGAAAGGCCATGGGGAAGATACGGGATGGAGTGAAGAAGCAGGAGAATGAATCTTATCAGCGTGCAGTTGACACTTAACACACCTTCGAACATAGATAGAACAATCCTCTTCTAGAGTGGGCCAATAAAAGCCTAGCCTAATGATCTTCTTAGCAAGAATCTGGCTATTGACGTGACCACCACACACTCCTGAATGGGCCTCTTCCACAACCTTCCAAGATTCATCATCATCTAGGCATCTTAATAAAACTCCAGTGAGACCTCTTCTGTAGAGCACTCCTCCAATCAGAGTGTATCGCTGAGCAACCCTTCTAATGGCTTTCTTTTCTTCAGCTGTGGCCTATTCAATATATGATTGATCCTGGCAATACTTTGCAATTTCATAATACCATGGCTTTTCTTCATCATCCAATTCTTCTTATAAGTCTAATAGCATGACCTCCTTATTCTCAATGATTCTGCCTTACTCAACTTTCCTAAGCACCTCCTCCTTAATCCTAAGGAAATATGGGTCTTGAATGGCGGGAGTGAGCAACTTATGAACAGTGATGGAGTGGGAATCCCTTTCGGGAAGGAGAACCAAGGAAGATGCGAGAGAAGCAAGAGCATCAGCTAGAATGTTATGGTCACGAGGGACGTGAATGAAGATCAATTTAGTGAAAAGCTTAGTATAAGCATAGGTCAATTCCTGATAGGGTTTGAGTCTAGGATTGAGCATGCGGCACTTGGAGAGCACTTGATGAAGAATAAGTTGACTATTACCTACAATTCGCAATTGGGTAACACTGAGTTGATGAGCGGCCTCCAGTCCGGCCAAAAGAGTTTCGTACTCAGCTATATTATTTGTAACTGGAAATGCAAGCTGAGAGGCGAGCGGAATGGTGATACCTTCTGGTAATAGAAGAACAATACCAATCCCTTTTCCTTTAGAATTCAAAGCTCCATCAAAATGTAACGTCCACATCGAATCGGATTGATTGACGGACATTAGTTCCTCATCTGGAAACTCTGAGCGAATAGGGTCAAATCTAGGGAGAGGATGGTGAGCAAGATGTTCTGCTATGGCATAACCTTTAATCACTTTTTGTTGAATGTAGATGATGTCAAATTGAGAGAGGAAGCTTTGCCATCATCCCAATCAATCAGTGAGAACATATTTTTCAAGAAGGAACTTGATTGGATTCATGCGAGCAATGAGATGAACCTCGTGAGCTAGGAAATAGTGCTTGAGTTTCTGAACTACCCAGACTAAAGCTGCACAAGTCTTCTCTATGGCTGAGTACCTCTGCTCACAGGGGTTAAGGAGTTTTGACAAGTAGTAGGCTGCCCTCTCTTTTGCTTCTTCATCAACTTGGGCTAGGACAGCGCCTATAGAGTCATCCAGGATAGACATATAAAGAACAAGCGGTTTGCCCGGAACTGGCGACCTCAGAACAGGAGGATTTGATAGATAATCCTTCAATCTGTCAAAAGTTGCCTGACACTTGTCATCCAAAATAAACTTGACTCCCGACTTGGTAAGCTCGTAGAACAGCTTACATCTTTGCGAATGTTGGGAGACAAAGTGGCGGATAAATTACAACCTCCCGATTAATCCTCGAACTTCTTTCAAATTCCTAGGAGGAGGCATTTCTCTGATGGCCTTCGCCTTGTTGGGATCAATCTCAATACCCCTTTTACTTACAATGAATCCAAGCAACTTTTCTGATGAAACTCCAAATACGCATTTCTTAGGATTCATCTTCAACTGATACTCCCGCGCTCTTTGCAAGACCTTGGCTAGAACCCCAGGATGCTCAATCCTTGTTCTTGATTTTATTACCAGGTCATCCACATACACCTCAATATAAATGTGGATCATATCGTGAAAAATAGCCATCATAGCCCTTTGATAGGTGGCTCCAACATTCTTGAATCCAAAAGACATGACCACATAACAATAAGTTCCCCATGGTGTAGTGAACGATGTCTTCTCTTGATCCTTCTCAGCCAAGCGAATCTGATTATAGCCTGAAAAGCCATCCATAAAGGAGAGAGTCTCAAATCCTGTCGTATTATCAATTAAAACATCAATATGAGGGAGGGGAAAGTTGTCTTTAGGACACGCATGATTGAGGTCCTAGAAGTCTATACAAATTCACACCTTTCCATCCTTCTTCATAACCGGGACGATGTTAGCCACCCAATTGGGATAGAGGACGACCCTAACAAATTTATCCTTATGAAGCTTATCAACCTCTTCTTTCATCTTTAAAGCCATATTGGGGTGGAAACGTCTCAACTGCTGTTTGACCGGGATAGACCCTGGCTTAAGTGTAAGCCGATGTTCAACTAGTGTAGGGTCTAGTCCAGGTATATCTTCATAACTCCATGCAAATGCGTCCTTGTATTCTTGAAGAACCAAAATGAGCGTCTCCTCTTCGGAGGGCGGCAAGTTCTTTGAAATGAGGACAATCCTAGGGTCTTCTTCAGTGCCCAGATTTATTTCTTTGGTGGATTCTTCTACTGAGGCTGATGGTTCATCGAATCTTCTCATGCCACTATCGAAAGCATAAACCTCGTCCTCATATTCTTCATAACTTTCGTCCCCCTCTTCAATAGGGTCTTCATCATTCATTATTTCGTAGACACCAAAACCCTCATTGGAAGCATAAATATCCTCATATTCTATCTCTGGCAGGATAATCGGATTCTCCACAAATTCAGGGATGGCTAAACAAGCCCGACATCTGATGGCTAATTCCAACAAGAATCTATGGGGAATCTGCTTACCCTTGGATTTCTTATGTGAAGCTACCCCCTGAGCTTGAAAACTAGAGGAAGAGGAACACCTAGCCTGATCAGTAGAATTCAATAACGATGAAGGGGGAGAAGAAAAAGCAGGTACAGAAGGTGATACTGAAGAAGTCCCCTCACCGAAGGGGTAGGGGAGGTCCCTTAACAGATCCGGGAAGAGCAGCCCCGGGATCGGGACACACTCGGGAAGAAGATAGGAGGTCTCCTTAATGGAGATGGATTGGGAAGTTTGAATTTTGGTGTTTTTTTTTTTCGTTTTCAAGGAGAAAGCAATGAGAGGTGGAAACAGGAGGTGGAGTAGAGATTGAAAGTTTGGTGAAGGATTGAATCAATGATGACCCGCGTAGGGGTGTAATGGAGAGTTTGGAGAATTGCTCGAGGAGCAAGGGGGGAATTGGAGGAGAAACTTGAAGCGAATATAGAGAAAAGATGACCATAATCGGAGGCGGTCTAGGCACACATGAAAACGATTGAGAATACATGGAGAAAAGAAGAGACAGATGCATGGAAGTGAGAGAGAAAAGGCCGGCCCACAGCCTATCTGTATTGAAGCCTTCCTCAAACGGCACATCAGGCTCTCCAGTATCTGAATAGTCACTCAGAAGCTACCTCTTGTCTGTAATTACTGCTGGCTTTTCAATCAACTCATGAATCAACGGCGGCCATTCTGGATTAGTCGGCATAAACAAGCAACTCAGAGCAATAGAAATATCATTCATGTCGAACCACCTATACCAGTCACATTTAGGATCATCCATCTTCCTTCGCTTATCTAGCCTTAATGACTCCAAACCCTTATATGTGGCTAACGGCACTATATGGCGAGCAAACTGCCGTGCATGCACATCTTGGCAATCCAGCATGGAAGTGACTACCGTTGTTTGCTCATCATCATTCTGAATACCCCCTATTACAAAATGTGTTTGAAGGGTCCATGTAAGAGGTTGCCGATCTATTTTGAGGGTGGAAGTCATAACAACCCATGGCTCTTTTTCATCATTGCTTGGTGCTTTATATCCGAGGCCACCTCGGAGAATCATCTTTTGAGGTTTGACAGGCTTAACTTTCCCTTGGAGATTGGCACCCGAGCCTTTACCAGTTCGATACCCTATCTTCATTAAAATATTCCATCCTTGCGTATTCATCAAACCTTTCTTCTTCTTGCCTTTGGATGGTGGCATTTGGATGGTAGGAGGGGTTGAAGGGGATGATCCTGCCAAATCTTGCCGCAGATCGGCAACATCCAAAACTGAAAGCAAAGGCCTATTGGAAGACCACATAGAAGGCACTGATGTTGTACAATGTATGTCTTCAGTCGGCAAGATGGGCATGCTAGTGACTTTAATGATGCGCCCTTTGTGTGGGAACTTGATGCATTGATGATTTGTGGAAGGCACGGCATCCAGTTCCTGAATGTAGGGGCGGCCCAAAATGCCATTAAAAGTCGGGTCCATATCCAGAATATGGAAATCTACTGTGACTGAGATTGGCCCCAAACCAACTTTCAGAGTAATCATTCCCAATGGCGGCTTTCTGGTATTATCATAAGCAGTGACGGTAATTGTGGATGACCTGATCTGACTCTCCAGGATGCCACACATTTTCAAAGTGCTTGGCGGCAGAACATTAATGGAGGCCCCAGTATCAACCAAGCATTGCTTCACAGCAATTTTGTTGATATCAATAGTGATGCACAGTGCATATTTCCTGGCTGGCTGGGGAGCCAATTCATGCTCATAAAAAGTGATGGCTGGTTGATTGTTAGCTGGATTTAAAACGGTAGTGACTTGTTAGGTCGGGATGTCTTCATTCACCATCACTCTTTGCAAATATTGTTCTAAAGCTTGCTGATGTGCGGTGGATCTTTTAATCAGCTCCAGAATAGAAATACGGGCCGGTGTTCTGTCTAAGTGCTTCAATAAGTCATATTTCGTGCCCTGTGTAGATTCTTGTTCTTGTTCCCCTTGCTCCTGTGTCGGCTCCTGCTCCTGTTGAGGAAATACTCGATGAAACATCTGTCCGCTACGGAGCACCATTGTCCTTTGAGCCTCTATCGGGCTTGGAGTAGGTAAAGGGGTGGAGGAAGTAGAAGGAGTAGTGTTGGATGCGGGTGCAGGGTTGGTGGGAGGAAGGGTTCTTATAAGGGGCCTCGCCCGCTGTGGATTATTGGAATGAGGTGATGGTGATTGTGTAACAAGGAGGGGCCTTGGAATCATGGTGGTGGTAGATGGAGGTGGAACGTGAGGGGCGACAGCTGCCAACGGAGTACGAATAAGAGGAGGTCTGTTTGGTGGAGGGTTTCGGGGTGATGGAGGGTTTGTGGATTGGCGCAAAAGAAGTGGACGTGAAGGGACGATATTGGTATTGGATGGGCCAGGAGTGAGGGGGCGTATAGGGGGACGTTGTGGTTGGGAAGGAGGAATGGGCTGGTGCCTTCTTAACAATGACGGTGGTGGTGGATTGGAGTTTTAGTTAATGGCCCCGACAGAGGCGTTTTCATTATGCCAAATTTGCCCTCTCTCCACTTCATGGATCGAGGCGACGATGTTTTCTTGTTGATTTGGAACCGGGTGCTCTGGTAGCGGATTATTAACTATGCCCATATTGGGTTGGGGAGCAGGAACCTGTTCTTGTGGAGCTTGTGGTTGTTGTCCTTGCTGATGATGCTGTTGAGCTGCTGGTTGCCGAGGAGTCCTTCGAACTTTTAAAGAAGCAATGACTTTCCTCATCTCATCCCAATCAATATCACCTTGATCATTCATGTCATGAATGTAATCTTTGAAATGGAAGCAATGATCAATATTATGCCCTGGCTGTCGGTGAACGATGCAATACTGGGATGTATCCACATGTTGGGGCCATATTGCTCTTTCCTTTGGCAATGTGAGCAGGTTAGCGGCCATAAGGGCATTAAAGATATCTAATAAGCTTTCGGGAAGAGGGGAGTACTGTGCCCTTCGAGGACCCAATGGTCTTCTTTATTGAAATTGTTGCGGTGCATAGTTGGCTGGTGGGGGCACCTGGTGATATTGTGGGGTTTGATTTGGTGGAGCAAATTGGGGTTGTTGTTGAGGAGGTGGAGAAGGCCGTAAGGTCTACAGAGGGTTGTTATTTGGATGGTGGACTTGGCTTTGGAAGGCGGGCTGTTGTGGTGATGACCCTTGGTTTAGAGGGTGGCAGAAGGGTGTGGAATTGCCAAACGCGCTCACCTGCTCGTTGGTAACGGTGCCTTCAGTGGTTGCCCCAGTATTGCCAATATTGGGATTCCTCTTGATCACCTTCATCCTTGGCTCAAACATACCCATGATGGGCGAATCCTTCATTTACGTCTGAATATACCTAGCTCTTTCATAGAGCTCCTCCATAGTGCTTAGTTTATTCATGGCCAGGATATGATGGAATTGCGGAGTGGAATTTGAAATGATCATTTTGACTTGCTCCGTTTCCGACAATGCGTCTTTCAATTTCTCGGCCATAGCCCTCCACCTATCAGCAAACACAACGAAGTCCTCCTCGGGCTTCATTTTTTCAGCAACCAGATCTGTAACAGATAAGGAGGGACCTACACGGTCCTTGTACTTCTATATGAATTTTCGTTGAACTATATCAAAATCACCGGCATCGGCCGGCTCCAGGGAATAAAACCATTCAAGTGCGGAGCCATCCAAAGACCGCCTGAAGAGATAAGCCAATGAATTTTTATTATCTTGCCAAAATGACGCTTCATACATAAAATCCTTTAGGTGGATGTTCGGGTTGCTCGTGCCATTATATCACCAAAAATTTGGCATTTCATATGGTGGCAGATGGAAAACCGGCATGGGAGGAATTACGATCTCTGGAGCACTCTTGGATATAGTGACCTTCTTAAGCTGTTCCTCCATTTTGGCCATCCTTTGGAATAACAGAGCATGGTTATCAGACTCGACTGGGGCTTGCTGAAAGGAATGTTAGTTTGTTATAGGCCTTATTAGAATTTTAGAACCAAGGGGCTGCTGAGGCCTAATAATGGAGTGACTTGTCAGTTGGTCCGGCATAGTCACAACAGGAGTTGATGGGCGCGAGGGTACCCTAGGGACGATCGACGGGTCATTAGGAGAGTTAGCGGAGTGGCCACCCATGGCCTGACGAGGGTTAGAAGATGACGGGATGACCTTTCCCTTCAGAAGAGCGCCTTGAGCTGCCTGGCGCTGGGAATCATCCAGCTGAGCAATAGCCTTGAGAATTTCATTGAGATTGAGGAAAGAGGAAGTGTCCCCTGGAGTATTCTGAGTAGTAGGTTGGGCCTGGGAAGAAGGCTCAACCTCTAAAGCAGTAGTGGTGGTGTCCACCACATGGACTTGATTGGAGGAAGAATAGTAGTTTCCCTCATAATAAATAGAGTCTTGAGAGGGAATCTCATAAAACGGGTCAGAATGACCCTCCTCATTACCATCATAGGTATACCCATAGTTGGCCATGTTGAGAATTTTACCTGAACGTAATTTCATACTTAAGGAGAAAGAGATAAATTCCTCACAACAAAAGATAACCCAAAAGATATCACCTTTGCAAGGAAGGGAAACACCCAAGTTGTAATGAGCGCAAACTTTTAAGATCCTTTTTGAAACTTATGGTGAGTTCAATATTGGGTTCTCTCTTTTGAGGGTGGATCCTGATTGAAAATCTGGGTATAATCTCCGGGTTTCTAGGTTTTTCTCTCTCCTCTCCAACGTATGGGTCAAATATACTCCGGGTACTTCAATGGTACAACCTGCCTAGCGTCCGTGAGGGAATCCACGGGTGCGAGGACTTATGGAGGCTTGGCTTAGGAATTTACAATCCAAAGAGACGGAATGATCAATGGAGGGTCCTTCCTTTACCAAGAGGGGTGAAATCTCCTAATAAGTGTGGGGAGAGGAGGTCTCCCAAACCATATGCAGGGATGAGTGCAAACAGGTAGTATCAACAGCAACAGATATATGAATAATCAGGTAAACAAAGTAACAAACAGAATGAGGAGTTCTGTGGGCACAGAACAAAAACACAACCCAAGACAGGTCGTTAATTGAGTAAATAGCGCCTGGAGTGCAGGCTCTAATCATTGTGAATAGTGAGAAGAATGCCTCTGGGCAGAGGCGTGAAGTAATGTAAATAATACTCAGGAAATAACCAAATCACCAATAATTAAGAAAATGACGCCTTAAGCTAAGACGTCTAATGAGAAAATGACGCCCGGGAGTTAGGGCGCCAAAATCAATGAACAGTGGTCCAACTGAATCAAAACAAATCGTAACAATGGAAATGACGCCTTGTTGTAAGTCGTCTTATGAAGAAATGACGCCTCTGTACTTGGGTCGGTAATGTGGTAACCACGAAGAAACCCGCGTATCTCTTTACGTCCCACCGGGCGTGCCAGACTTGTGGACGCGATTTTTTTTATGATGATATCTTCATTTATTTATTTAATTTAATTTATTGGATTGATTTATTATTTATTGATTTATTGGTTCATTTGCGTGCCAGTCACCGTGGTGACGATTCTTATTGTGCACTCGATCTGACATGGTCAGTCGATTGTGAGTGATCGTGTCTGGACTAGAAGTCCGTCATACCCTGAACGCTATGACGTTAATTACGTCCTCCCTAAGGAAGACAACCCTTGATTAAACGCTAGAGGTAGGAGGAAGACAGCGGTAAAGCCGTATGCTCAAAGGAGACAAAATTCATCTGTTTGCAAGACGTTAAATGTATTTGAACAGAGCAGGGGTTTGTTAATTACGGGAGAAACCCGACGGCATATTCCCACCATCTTGGATGATGCCAAGTGGGGAATAGGAAACCACCCATGCAGCGGCAGGGTGGGATCCATAAAAGATCGGGTGTATACACATAACCCAGAATCCGGATGGGGACCGGCCTGATGTAACACACCCGGTACGAGTGCGATGTCTTATTAATATCCCCCTTCGGAGGACCATCGGAGATCACGCAAGGGCATAACTCCGTGGGCCAGCGGGGTTGGAAGAGAGTACCACACTCGATTGGTGGGGTATATGTAAATTTTGGCAGCATGTTCCCTCAACCTGGATTGTGCCAAGGGAGGATAGGTCATCATCCACGGAGAGCCGGGACAACGACCGAACAAAGATGGGCACCAGGCCCAGGGACATCTCTTGCCTTCATATCATTGATCAATATTCCCTTGGAACCCATTAGAACACATGTAATGACATGGTTCTTTGGGTTCATAAGGCAGCGGTGAAATCCGGATTCGGGGCGAGAGCTGTAGGGGAGATCTTCCCCATTATTGTATCTCATCAAGACACAAGTGATGGTCTGTGAGTATCCCCTTGAATAGATGTAGGGGGAGATTTAGAAGTTTGAAGAAAGATGGTGCAGGGATGGGCCTCGGAGTGGATTTCATTGACTGAAGGAGGGATCTCGGCGTGGCTTTCGATTGGCAAGAAGGGGCTCTCGGCGTGGCTTTGATATTGGCCAAGGAGGGGTCCCGGCCAGGAGCTTTCGGCGGCCAAAAAAAAGGGTCTCGGCCAGGGGTTTTCGGCAGCCAAAAGAGGCTCTCGGCCGAGGGTTCTCGGCGGCCAAAAGAGGCTCTCAGCCGGGGGTTTGGCCGGCCAAAGAGGGAGGAAGGCCAGGGGCTTTCGGCGGGCTCCTGGGCGCGCCGGAAAGGGGGGCGCCGAGAGGGACACCCCCCCTTTCCTGTTTAGAGGGTGTCAGATCGTGACGACACAAGATCACGATAAGTGGTAGCCTGGTTAGGACGGAGTGTCACTATACCAAGGAAAGGATATCTTGGCTTGGGCGGAGTGCCATTAGGCCAAGGAAAAGGTATCTTGACTAGGGCGGAGTGCCACTAGGCCAGGGAAAGGGTATCTCGGCTAGGGCGGAGTGCCACTAGACCAAGGAAGGGTAGCTCGGCTAGGGCGGAGTGCCACTAGACCAAGGAAGGGTAGCTCGGCTAGGGCGGAGTGCCGCTAAACCAAGAAAAAGGTATCCCGGCTAGGGCGGAGTGCCGCTAGGCCAAGGAAAAGGTATCTTGACTAGGGCGGAGTGCCGCTAGGCCAAGGAAAGGGTATCTCGGCTAGGGCGGAGTGCCGCTAGGCCAAGGAAAGGATATCTTGACTAGGGCGGAGTGCCGCTAAGCCAAGGAAAGGGTATCTCGGCTAGGGCGTAGTGCCGCTAGACCAAGAAAAAGGTATCTCTTGCCCGATTACTCAGGGAATATCAGCTGTGCAGCATGATACAACTTTAGGTGTTTACCGTTGAGTGGTGAGAATTGGATCTCCCCTCGATGATTAAAAACTATGTAGGCCCCTCCTTCGTAGACCCTTTGTATCACATATGGACCTTCCCAATTGGGATTTAGCTTTCCCTTCGGGTTGGACGCCATGACTTCTTTTTTCTTGACCATGACGAGGTCACCTTTCTTAAATTCTCGTCCTTTTACGAGTTTGTTAAATGCAGTGGCCATGCGGACCTGATACATTTGGATATTCTTCTGAGCTTGGAGGCACTTCCCTTCCAATTCAGCCAATTCTTCTAATCTTCTTTCTGCATTGGTTTGTTCGCCATGGGCTAGGTCGTATTGGACTGCCACTCTGAGTGACGAGACTTCCAGCTCTAGTGGGACTACTGCCTCTTAGCCGTATACCAAGGAGTATGGTGAGCACCCTGTAGGTGTTTTGAAGACGGTGCGATACGCCCACAGAGCTTCATACATCTTTTCTTCCCAATCCTTCTTATTGGCACTGACGACTTTGGCCAGCAGGGTGCACAAAGTCTTATTGAAAGCTTCTGCCAATCCATTTGCCTAGGGATTGTAAGGAGTGGAAGTCCTCCATTCGATCTTATATTTCTCGGCAAGCCGATAGATTTTCTGATTTCTGAAATGACTCCCATTGTCAGATATTATTCGGCTGGGGATCCCAAACCGGAAGATGATGTTTTGCTTGATGAATCTGGCGACCAGCTCACCAGTGACTTCTCTTAGTGCTATAGCCTCTGCCCATCGGGAGAAGTAATCTGTTATGGCCAGTATATACTTATGCCCGGCCGAGGAAGTCGGTAGTGGACCGACTACATCAGTTCCCCATTGTGCAAACGGCCAGCTAGGGACTGTAGGGTGCAGAATCGTAGGTGGCCTTCTAGGCACAACAGCATGCTCCTGACACTTCTGGCATGACTTTGCAAATGTGCAGCAGTCCTCAAACATAGTGGGCCAATAGTAGCCCATCTTCTTGATTTCTATCTTCATCTTGGGGCCAGCCTGGTGGGCACCTGCTGTCCCAGCATGTACTTCTTTCATCGCTTGCCAAGCTTCCTCAGTGGACAGGCAGTGGAGTAGAATCTTCTTGCGTGCATCTGCCATTATTCGGAACAGAGTCCCATTCCTGAATTCATAAGAATCTTTGATTCGCAGAAGTTTCATCTTTTCTTCTCTTTTCTGCGGCAGCTGTTGGTGTAAAAACCATTGTAGCAGGTGTTGTCTCCAATCAGATGCCTGTTCTGTACTGATCGTGGCGACTTCATTTTCTTCGGGGCAGCCTTCTAGCATGCTGGGGACTTGCCGCCGATTGGCAAAGGCGCCGAAAGCCCATGTCGAAGCCCAGATACTTGCGCCGAGAGACCAAATTCGAGCGCGTCGGGAAGCTTACCTCAAGCGCGCCGTGAAGGTGCCTGCCGAGAAGGAAGAGGAAAAGGGTTATAAAACCCCCTCCCTTCGAAGAAAGAAGAGAGAGGAGGCGGCTGAGAAGAAGTAGGGGGAAGAAGAAGAGAAAAAGCCAAGCCAGATAGAAAAAGGGGATCGAGAGAAAAAGGGGATCGATCGGAAGAAAGAAAAAGAAAAGATAGAGCAATAGAAAGATAGAGAGGGAGTCCCGTTCAGAGAGCAAGAGCCACCCCCCCTTTCAACCAATAGAGAAGAGAAGAAGAAGGAAAGCTCCAGGTGGGCATTGGGGAGGGAGAGGAGTCAATGCTCCACCCTCCCCTCCTCCATGTTTTTCTTTTATCTGATGTAATATAGTGAGTCCTTTCTCGATTTATCAACTGTAGCTGGAGAGTTCCGGCCTTGATTTTTACCTTTATGTCTTGCATTTCTCTTTCATGATCAGTGTAAGATTTTTATGCAATGCAATGAAACATCGATATGGCCCGCCTGGGCACTGATTGATCAAGATATCCGATCTCTGTCTCTCTATGTATATGGTCTTTGTCTGAAAGAAATATAGATTAGACTCCTTGGGTTTCAGAGCCGATCGTATGGGTTTGTTCTTCGAAGAGGGACGAGGATAGGACTCCTACCCCCATCTAATGGGTTATTGAGTTTTGTTCTCTCCTTCCCTCTCTGATCTCAATGGATGTTTCCCTATATATAATCTGAGTTTTCTGACGAGCCCCCTTATGCGGTTTAGGAACCAGAGATATTAGTCTCTTGGTTTTCTAGACTGTCCAGCTCTCATTAATGATGATCCGATCCCAGGGTCCTCCATTCTAAGTATTGAATGCTTAGGGCCTGAAGTTTCTGCGTTGAGAGTCCCTCCTTCTCCGGTTTTCAATGTCACTGGGCTCGTCTGGAGGGGTCGGAGGATAGTCATCTCTTGACTCCCCCAAATGGCCTGCAACAGATAGATAAAACCCTCCACAGGATCAGGTGATGGTCTGATTTCTTTCATTGATTCCATCGTCCAATTCCCTTGGCACCCTTCTAATAGAAACATTCATGAGTCTCCCCTTTTGCACTCCTGGCTCGGCATCAATTCGAGCTTGAAATCCCAGAAAACATCTAAACAGAGCATCATTTTTGAGCTCTGAAACCCTGAAATCCTTCTGTATTTCATCTTCTCGGCGTGCGAGTTTCCCCGCCGAGAACCATAAGGCCGAGAGGCCTTCTCCTTCTTTTAGCTAAACGACAAACCAGTCTGTTACAGCACTTTCCACATGACTCCCTGTGCAAGGCTCCTGGCGGCAGATATTTCAGCTCTGAAACCCTGAAATCCTGCAACAATCCCACCTTCTCGGCGTGTGAGTTTCCCCGCCGAAAGCTCCTCTGCCGAGAGAGCTGTCCCCTTTGCTAAACGACAACCCAGTATGTTACAAATACTTTCCACGTGAGGCTATGTGCAAGGCTCCCGGTGGCAGACTCCCGGCGCGGCTAGGAGCGCGCCGGGAAACACTCTGCCGAGAGCCCCTCTGCCTTCGCAGCCATTCACACCCCTTTTGCCCAAAACTTGATGATGCCCCTCTCGGCGCCCCCCTTTCCGGCGCGCCCAGGAGCCCGCCGAGAAGCTCCAGGCCGAGGAAATTTCATCAGGACCTCATTCCCGTAATGCATTTCTCTCTCCTCTGGTTCCTCCCCCTCCCGTTCTCCTCCTCCGCGACCCTTCTCCCTCCCTGCGGTTTGCCTCCCCCTGCGGCCGCCTGAGCCCGGGGATGGCCGGCAGTGGGGGGGGGCCCTGTGCCTCCCCCTCCCTTCTCTGGCTTCTCCCTGCCTCGGCTGGCCTCGTCTGGCGGTGGTCGCGGTGCCCCCCCTGCCGAGCTGCCACCCCCCGTAGCGGCTGTTAGTTCGGGCGTGGATGCTCTCCCTCCGTCAGCGGTCGGAGGTGGAGGGGCTGTGCTACCTCTCCTTGCCGCGCACGGCTGCTTCGGTGGTCAGCTGTCCAACGTCTCCCCTTCGCCTTCGTCTACTGTTGTCTTGCCCGCTTCTGTTAGCTCCTGCGTAGCGATGGAGGGCTCGGACGCAGGTGGCCTCGGTTCTTCTGTTCTTGATGGGGTCCCTCCTATCGGCTCCCCCTCATCTCCGGCTGGCGTCCAAGGTTTCTCCTCCGTCTCCGGCCCTCTGGCCTATACTCCGGCCTCCTCTCCCTTGGCCGACGGCGTCCCGTGCGGTCCCCGGTCTGCTCCGCCACCAACTCCCGCTTGCCACGTTTTTCACCATGCTAGCACGTTACCTCCACCCCCCGCTTCTGCCCTTCCCCCGTCGATCGCTCAGCTCCCCCTCACGCAACCACCCCCTCTCTGCCACATACCCCGGTCAACCCCCTCCCCCGCGTTGACCGAGCCGATCCCCCACTCGCCTTCTCAGCTTCTGCCCGCCACGACACCTGCTTCGGATGGGACGTTGGGCAAAAATGGTGCTCTGTTTTTGCCCAACGCCCCATCTCCTCCTTCCGCCAGTCTAACCCCCCCTCCCCTGTTTTGCGGCGTCTCTCCGGCGGATCCCCTGGACTGTGGCGGTGGCGTCCTCCCGCTCCCATCTTCCTCCCCCTTGGTGATCTGTCCGGGGGTCCCTCCTGTTGCCGCCGTGCCTCGCCTCGGCCCGCTGCCTGCTGCTCGTGGCGGTGCCCGGGGTGGTGCTGCGATGCTCGACCCCTTCGGTAGTCCACCTACCGCCACCGTGGGGCCTTCCTTTGCCCAGGCAGTTCTCTCTTCCATCTCCCCTCCTTCCCTCCCCCTGCTGGTTCGTGCTCCTGCTTCTACGGACTCAGGCGAGCCAGCCATTTTCTTCCCCCCGGATGACATCCGCATCTCCTGCCAGTCGCTAGCCTTTGCGCTTGTTGCCCGGACACCCAAAGGCCGGCCCCCGTTCCAAGATATTCGTTATCATCTTGCTCACCGGTTTCAGTTTCGTCAAGATTTTTTCATCAGCGCTTTGGACAACCGCCACTTGCTTCTGCGCTTTCAAAACGAGGAAGACTTCTTGCGGGTTCTGCTCAAAGATCTCCTCTTTGTTCATGGTCGGCCCTTCCTATTCTCCAGGTGGCACGTCAGGTTCTCCCCGGAGGAGGACTCACCTTTCGTGCCAGTTTGGGTGGAGATGCCGGCCCTCCCGGCCAACTTCTACAACGAACCAATGCTCCTCTCTATAGCCGGTACCGTCGGCACCCCTCTCAAAGTCGACCGCAACTCTCTCTGCCTCACCTAATCGGATGCCGCTCGCGTGTGTGTCCTGTTGGATGTCACCAAGCAGCCTCCTGCCCGTCTTTGGATCAATTGTGGAGGGTGGGGTTTTTGGCAGCCGCTGCACTACCCTTCCATCCCCTTGTTTTGCTCTTCATGCAGGCGTTTGGGTCACGGTCCCTCCTTGTGCAAGAGTCGCCCTGCCGGCCCGTCTGCGTTTGGTCCCTCTAAGCTCGCCCGCGAGGTTCAGAAGCCGGCGGGGTCGGCAGCCGTGGCCTCTGGCCCAACGACCACTGCATATGCGCCAACGCTTGCTGCCCCTGCAACGGCTTCCAAGCCAGCTCCCCCCTCGGAGCCTACTCATCCTCCGCTGGCGAAGGGTTTGGCTGATGCGGCCTCCAACGCTCTGGCTTACGCTCCTGGCCCCCCTGTCCCCCCTAGCGCCACCTGGAGGCCCGTGGGCGCCTCAGGGATCCTGCCTGCCTGTGCCCTCCCCGTGCCTCTTTTGGATGCTCCTGTTGGTGGCTGCCCAACCGCTCCCGCTCCACTGCTTCGTCCCCCCGCATCTCCGCCTATTCCTGCCCAGGAGGAGCTTCAGGTGTGCGATGTAGCCCCCGTGGATCTCGTCCTCCCTGCTGCTTCCCCTGCTGAGCTGGTCAACGTGCCTCCGTCAACTGCCCCTCCACCTCCTGTGGACAGTTGGGCTCCCTGTTCCCTGCATGGCCCGCTCCCCTCTGGTTTTGCCATGGGTGCAGCCGGAGGTTCTCTCCTGGTGGTCCACCCACTTGTGGAGGGGTGCCAACTGCCTGCAGAGCATCCGCTGCCCAAAGCTACCTCCTCGTCGGCCGCTTGCTCCCTGCCCTCTGCCTCCCTCCCGCTGGAGTCTCCACGTCATCTGGCTACGGTTCGCTCGCCGGACCATTTGACTGCTGCCCATGGCGTCTTGGGCCCTGCTCCTTCGTGCACCGGGACTGAGGCTCCCCCTCGAGCTCTCCCCGTGGCTGAGGGGCTGTCTCCTCTTCCCGCTCCCGTCTTGGGATCTTCACTGGATGTCACTGCTGCCTTGGGCCCAGTTGCAGTTCAGGGACCCTCTGCTGTGGTGCCTCTTGGCTCTGCCCGCAGTGGGGCTCCCCTCCCTGCCTTGCTGCCTGGGGCTTCTGTCTCCCCTACTCCTGCCCGGCTAGATGAGGGGCCCCCTGCCTCTCCAGTGAAGCACCCTGTTGCTGTGCGTCTCATTTCCCAAGTGCTCTCTGTGCCAGGATTGGAGCCCATCTCTCACTTTCCAGACTTGCCGGCTGCACATGCTAGTTTTGTTGGCCTCGCCCCTCCTTCGGGTCGTGGTGCCTGCCCTCCGGCTCCGTCTGTGGGCATCGCGCCCATCCCCCGGGCTACTCACCCTTCTGGGAAGGGGGTCCCCCCTCCGTGTGCTGCTGTGCCCGCGGGTGTCCCTCCTACATCTTGGGCGTCCTCGTCTGTGATCCCCGGCCTCTCGGCACTGGATACTCACCCCCTGGGCGGCCCCTTGCCGCTAGCGGGGCTTAATGCCGCTGCGGCAGCTTGGTCTCCTGGGACGCTGCCCTCTCCCCAGGAGGCTGCTGTTGAGCGTCCCTTGGCTTCCTCCTCTGCTCCGACAGCTGCCCCTCGTCTCTCCTTCGCCCAAGCTTTGAAGCAGAAAATCAACCGGGCCCCGCCCGGGCCGATCGTCGATTCCACCCCGCCTCCTGCTCCGGTGCCTCCTGTGGGTCTTGTGCCCCCCCCGGATCTTGGCATGCCCCTCACGCTTCCCTTCCTCGTCCAGCCGCTTCATATACCCGGTGTTGTGCCTGCTTCGTCGGGGCTCGGGGACACGGCGGCTCATGTGGCTTTTGTGGGCTCCCCCGGCCTGGACCGCTCTCGGCTACCCTCCAGGGTGGATAGCGGAGCTCCTCGGCGTACCTTCCGGCAGTCCAACTCCACTTCCTCCTCGCGTGATCGTCAGTGCTTGTTTGAGGATGCTGCTCTTCCTCCCCGTCGCTCTCTTCGGCTCCAGTCTTCCTCGATGGCACCCCCGCCCCCGGCCTACTCGTCCTTCACGGAGGCGCTCGATACAGACGGCTCAGAGGTTGACCCCTTCTCTCCGGGACGTCTGCGTGGCGTCCGTTCTGTGTTCTCTTCCGACTCAGAAGGGGTCTTCGATGAAGATTCCTATTTGTAGGGGCTTGGTCTCTTCTGTGGGTTCTCGGGCCTTTGTTTTTGCCCTTGCCTTGGTTCTTTGGTCTCCTTTATGCTTTCTTGGGCCTTGGGCCATGTTCTATCCTTGGCCCTCTTTGGGCGTCCCCCCCCCTCTGTACCCCTTTCTCTTTTATGCTTTCATATATGAAAATTGCTTGCCTGGTGGCCGGGATAGTGGTTTCATCGTCTTCCGCAATGAAGAGATGAACCCCCTCTCCCGTCTCCCCCCTTGCAAGTATCAACTTTAGTTTCAAAAAAAAGAAGCTCCAGGCCGAGAGGCCTCCCTCCCTCTCTTGGCCGGATAGAACCCTGGCCGAGACCCCTTGTTGGCCGCCGAAAACCCCTGGCCGAGACCCTTCTTTGGCCACCGAAAGCCCCTGGCCTTCCTCCCTCTTTTGGCAGGCCAAACCCCTGGCTGAGCCTCTTTTGCCCGCCGAAAACCCCTGGCCGAGACCTATTTTTGGCCGCCGAAAGCCTCCAGGCCGGGACCCCTCTTTGGCCAATATCAAAGCCACGCCGAGAGCTCCTTCTTGCCAATCAAAAGCCACGCCGAGATCCCTCCTTCAGTCAATGAAATCCATTCCGAGGCCCATCCCTGCACCATCTTTCTTCAAACTTCTTAATCTCCCCCTACATCTGTTTAAGGGGATACTCACAGACCATCACTTGTGTCTCGATGAGATACAATAACGGGGAAGATCTCCCCTACAGCTCTCGTCCCAAATCCGGATTTCACCGCTGCCTTATGAACCCAAAGAACCATGTCATTACAAGTGTTCTGATGGGTTCCAAGGGAATATTGATCAATGATATGAAGGCAAGAGATGTCCCTGGGCCTGGTGCCCATCTTTGTTCGGTCGTTGTCCCGGCTCTCCGTGGACGATGACCTATCCTCCCTTGGCATAATCCAGGTTGAGGGAACATGCTGCCAAAATTTACATATACCCCACCAATCGAGTGTGGTACTCTCTTCTAACCCCGCTGGCCCACGGAGTTATGCCCTTGCGTGATCTCCGATGGTCCTCCGAAGGGGGATATTAATAAGACATCGCACTCGTACCGGGTGTGTTACATCAGGCCGGTCCCCATCCGATTCCGGGTTATGTGTATACACCCGATCTTTTATGGATCCCACCCTGCCGCTGCATGGGTGGTTTCCTATTCCCCACTTGGCATCATCCAAGATGGTGGGAACATGCCGTCGGGTTTCTCCCGTAATTAACAAACCCCTGCTCTGTTCAAATACATTTAACGTCTTGCAAACAGATGAATTTTGTCTCCTTTGAGCATACGGCTTTACCGCTGTCTTCCTCCTACCTCTAGCGTTTAATCAAGGGTTGTCTTCCTTAGGGAGGACGTAATTAACGTCATAGCGTTCAGGGTATGACGGACTTCTAGTCCAGACACGATCACTCACAATCGACTGACCATGTCAGATCGAGCGCACAATAAGAATCGTCACCACGGTGACTGGCACGCCAATGAACCAATAAATCAATAAATAATAAATCAATCCAATAAATTAAATTAAATAAATAAATAAAGATACCATCATAAAAAAAATCGCGTCCACAAGTCTGGCACACCCGGTGGGACTTAGTCTCCCTTCATCTTTACGCTAAGGTAGGAGGCCCAGCGGGCCCCCCTCAAATTTCTGATTCCGTGTGTTTCCTTGTTTCCAGGAAACTACGATGACAACACAAATCGCGTCTGTATGCTTCGACAAGCAACCGGTGGACATGCACGTCCAGGAGGGGTACCTGGCGGTACCACTGGCGTTCGGTTTGTTTCCCCCAGCTGTCGGGCTGCCCAACTGCTTGGGTGTTGTCTACACCGATCTTCTACAGGTCGATAACGAGGAGCAAGGCGCTGCTGCAAACGCCCCAGTGGAGGCCGCTGATCGCAAGGATGGCTTACCGAAGAAAACGGCCCCCACGGCCGTCGCCTGCTACGTCCATCATGTCCAGAAAAGGGACATGGTCCTCACTGCTGCCCAGAAGGGGAAGAAAACCAACCGGAGGAGCCGGTCTACTGCTGTTGATCGTCACCTTTCCAATTCCGGAAAGACGATAATGATGGGTGCTATTAGGGCGAACCTCGATGGTCGCCCCAGGGGAGTCCGGCCGGACAGAATGGTCCCGACCATCCCAACTGACAACAAGTTCCAGGTTTTGGCCACTAGGAGGGCCAACTGGGAAGCTGCTGAAAAGAAGCAGCTGGCGCCCAAGCCAGCAAAATACAAACAGGTCTGGCGACCGAAGAGGATCCAAAGCTGGGCCCCAGCTGAAGACAGAGAGAACCTCACTGATATCACTGTTGCCCGCCTCAGAGCAGGGGAAAGAAGGGAGATGAAGAAAGATGAAAGAAATGCTACTGCTGCCTACCCCAGGACCCGGGGGAAGAGAGATGAGATTGAGGGTCAAAAAAGAAATATGATTGCTGTTCGTCCCATGATGAGGGGCGGAAGATATGAGACCAGGGAAAACTTCACCAACACCCATCCCATGGCCAGGGGCAAGAGATGGGGAGAGAAGATCTATAATGCTGCTGCCAACCGCTGCCAAGTTGGCGATATGAGAAGAAGTGAACCAGTCACTATGCTTACTGTAAGAAGATCAGGAGCCTGTGCCAGACAGGCTGATATCTTCAAATATCCCAGGGCCGAACATCTGAATGCTCGGGTGACAAGACTGGCCTGGCAGCAAAAGGGCCAGGACAGACTGATGCTCCGACCTGAGCCGAAAAGGCGCGACCTAGAGGAGACTAAGCAAGTAGTCCAAGATTACTTCCACTACCTAGGGAGCTCTGCCCTAGGCCAGCAAAGACTATCCCGTGCCTTGGGCATCAGGGATGATGAAGAAGAAGAAACCTTCCAAGAAATGATGATCGAAGCCTCTTCCTCCGATTCAAATGACTATGAAGAAGGCCCCAGGGTCGATATAATGAAGAAGACCTGTACGAGGAAGAAGCCAAAGAAAGAATATCGGTCTTTGACCGGCTCAGATATCCTAGTCAAATAAAAAGAAAGGTCTACAGGCGGAAAGGAAAATGCAAATCTTCGCCTGCAATATGGCTGGACTGGCCAGGGGGCAGGATATACTACCAACTCAGCCAGAGGAATTGCTCAGGCTGGCAACTAGACCTGGTCCTGTCACAAGAAGAGGCCAGGCAGCAAAAGATAAAATCAAAATTGATGATGAAGCCCGCAGGGTTACCACTATGACAGTTAATGTGGTAACAGCGGAAGATGGAGATAACCCCTTCGTTGATGATGCTGAAGGGACTTCTGAAGATATACAAATTCCATCAACCATGGATCCCATGATCCAGATGATGTTCAGAAGATACCAACAGGAGATCAATGCTCTCCGAAGATAGCTCAATGAGAGACAGGAAGCTACATCAGTCTCGAAGCAAGCTGAACCTGCGGGGCAGACATCCAGCTCTACAGAAACAACTATCCTGGCTAATCCTCTCTTAGCTGATAAGGGCAAAGCACCAAGTCAACCTGTTCCACAGCAAACAGTAGCTCAGCCCTCTGTGTCTCAGACACAGCCTACCGCGCCCATCTTGCGCGCCACTGTGATGACAACTCCTCACAGCCAGCAACAAGCCCACTTCTTTCTAGAAGATATAGATCCAGCTATAGCCCACAAGCAGATGATTGAAAGAATTGTGGAAATGAAGCTGTCAGAGAAGACTGGAGATGATACTAGTGCCTATGATGTGTACAAGGTACCGTATCCCCCCCAGTATGCTGCCAAAAGACTACCTCCAGGCGTCAGCAAGCCGCCAAAGTTTGAGAAATTCAATGGCCAGGGCTCCCCCAGGGAGCATATAGCCTACTATACTACAATCATGGGCGACCTAGCAGTCGATGAAGCCTATCTGCTCAAGTTCTTTGGCTCGTCCCTCACTGGGTTGGCCTTTGAATGGTATTCAAGCTTGTCAGCAGGATCAGTGGTTGATTGGCCCGATATGCAGAGAAAATTCCGCGACAGGTTTCATGTCACGGAGAGGGAAATCACAATAGCAGAACTGTATGCTACCAGGCAGAAACAGGATGAAACTGCACTGGAGTACATCAAAAGATGGAGAAATCTAGTCATGAGATGCAGAAGACCTCCTCATCAGGAGGATGCAGTGCAGATATGCAAGCAGAACCTCAGGAGGGAGGTACTAGAAAAAATGATCGGTGCAGATGTCAAAACATTTGACCGACTGAACAATATAGTGGCGGAGGTCGAGGCGTTCTTGTCCAAACGTCCGACCGTCAATGCTCCCGCCATGCCAAAAGGTAAATCCAATGATCGGCGGCCGTCACACTCTGAGGCCAACACCGTCGATTTTAGAACCTTTGAGCAACAAAAAGGGAAGAAAGGGGCAGATGAAGCTCCCCCGATGGCAGATACAGCAGAAAGAAGAGACAAAGTCTCTCTGAGGGACAGGATGAGAAGGGCTTACTCTTTTCCCAAGGGTAAGACTGCAGCATTATTTAACTGGGCATATAAGTTCAATAAGGTAACATTGCCTGAACCAAAGAAGCCCGAAGACGCAGAAAAGAAAGATGATCCGATGTTCTGTCCATTTCACTGGGTGTTGGGGCACGCAATTGAGGACTGTTATGTCTTCAAAGATATCATGGAAGGAATGGTCAAGAAGGGTGAACTGCAGCTGGGAGATTACCAGGTGAAGCCGCCTCGGCCACATGAGCTTCTGCCCTGGAGGGTGGCCGCTAATATGATCTCAATCTATCAACAGCTACCTAAGGAAGCCATTGAAGAATGCACCAGGCACACCTATGAAGCCTGCCTCCTCACCCCATTGAGAGATCAGGAAGGATGGAAGACGGTACCGACAAAAAGCAGAAAGACGACTCCCGCAGCTAAAACCAACGGAGCAGTTATCCGGGGTGTCACCCCAAGGCCTGAGTCGCCTCCAATAAAGCCAATATGGCCTACAGTTGAGACCGGACCAGTCATCCGGATCCATACTCGCAACCGGAGGAGACAAACTCCCCTCCCTGCACATAAAGAAGAAAGTCCTGCAACCAGGCGTCTGCAGCAATATATTATTGAGCTTGATGAGTATGAGCAGAAAAAGCCGAAACACCTGTTGGTGAAAGACTGTATACTCTGGGAGCAGCTCGAAGAATTGAAAATTGAAGAGCAGCCGGAGGCAGAACAAAGAAAAGATGAGACTGAGTCCTTCTGGGGGCAGGAACTAGCAAAGCCAACTTCCCAGAAAAAGAAGAGACGGCCTAAGGCCAAAAAGGGAAAGAAGGTCACGACAGTACAATGCAATACTCTGTCGGTACTCTTTTCTCTGCCCGGGGAGGATGATGAACAAGAAGCATCAGATGCCCCGCTAGAAGCCAATCATGCTGAGGCCTCTACCTCAGCCCATGCAACACGTTCTGGGAGAAAATGGGGGCGTCCGCCACTAGCTAACCATAATATTATGTTCAGAGGGGAGCAACCCTATCAGATCCCGAAACCAGAGGTGCGCGGTGTCCAGGTTCCTCCCCCTGCCAGCTTGTACCAAGGAAAAGATAAAGCAGAAGGAGCCCCTTCATTCCTGGAGTTCCTGTCCAGCTTAGAAAATGAGCAGCCGTCTCATACTGCTCCAGCTAAAAGCGATAAATGCCAGCAGACAGCAACTGGAAAGCAGAAACAGCATGAAGAAAATGAAGAAAATAGCCCTCTAGCAAAGCCAGGGGCAGTCATTACAGAAGAAGCCCTCCGGGAGACCGATGAAGAAAATGAAACTGGGACTGGGCAGCAAAGGCCACAGGCACCACATGAACTTCCAAGACCCCGGTGGGCAGAGGAGATGAGGCTGTCTAATGTTCGGGTTGGCAGTCGAATCATGAAAATGTTGAAGAAGCTCCCCACCAGATTCTCCATCTGGGAGATACTCTCTCTGAGTGAAGAGGCCCGCCAAGAAATTGTGGATGCCCTGCAGTCGCCGGCACAATATGAAGCACTCTTGGCAGAAGTGAATGCTAGACCATCAATCACGTTCACAGAAGATGATATGCTGATCCCAAATGCCAGTCACAACAGACCGTTGTATATGAGGGGCTCCCTGAACTGTCAGTCGCTGAGCAGGATACTGATAGATCCCGGGGTGCTGTAAATATTCTCCCGTATCGCATCTATCAGAAATACTACTTTGATCTGCAGCTTACCAAGGTCAGAGACATGAAGATTGCTGGGTTCAACCAGAAATGTGAAACACCTCTCGGGGTGGCTGATTTCAACCTCACATTGGGCGACCTCACTACCATGGTACGATTCTATGTGATCGACTCCAACACCACGTATAAGGCCCTGTTGGGGAGACCGTGGCTGCATGAATATCAGATAGTGCCATCCACGCTACACCAATGCATAAAATACTGCCATGAAGGAAAGGAAGAAAGGGTGTTTGCAGACCTACATCCCTTTGAAGTGTTCGAATGCCATATGCTCGATGCCTCCTACTACACCGAGGTGTCACAAAAGGATGAAAAGAAAGAGGCTGTGATCAGCCAGAAGAAGCCGGCGACGAAGGCAAAAGCTTGGTCTCCACCGCCACCCAGGGGCTATGTTGAAAAGCATGAAGTAGCTCACATCTCTTATGCTGATGATTTTGCTCGGATCACCCCTCCTAGCATCCATCCAGATAGCACTGATCAAGAAATGAAAGAAAGGTGCATACAGGTGAAGGTCCCACAAGGTTTAATCAAACCCGTCGCCAGCCTAGAATACCAAACAGTGCTGCCACTGAAGACTATGGAAATCCCTCGCTTCTGCGAGCCACCTACCATATTCTACACCAGGGAGGCAGTCGAAGAAGATGATCAAGACTGCATGGTCCCTGAAGAAGCCGCAAACCGGATGGTGCCGATTACAGGCCTGGAGTATACTACCCAGCAGGTTTCGCAGATGTTCTCCAAGATGCAAATGCCATCACTACAATCTGCAGCCCAGAAGAAAGCATTCAGGGAGCTATGGGATCCGCCTCGAGATAATAAGGAACTGAGGAAGATCACACAGCATCTGGGATTGGGTTATACCCTTCAAGAATATTATGAAGCCGAGGTGGATGTCATCTCTACCTTCTACCAGCATGGAGACTCCCCTGGGATAGGATATGATCAATATCCCTTTGAGGATGAAGAGGTTATGTATCAAACCATAACAGACAATGAAGCCCAAGATGACCAGCCAGAAGCAGGGATGTCTGATAAAACTGAGAGGGGTCGGTGCTGGAAGGACCCGTCCTGCAAGGAGGATCTATTCCAGGCCGAAGCACAATTTGATACGGGAACCCCGGATGAAGACCAGATGGCCAAAGAACTGAGAGAATGCTTGGAATTTGAGCGCATTCTGGAAGAAGTCCGGGCTCTACAGAAAGATGACCTTTCAGGGGAGCCTGCAACAGAAAGATCCCTAAGAGCGGAAGATTCCACTTTTGAATTCTCTTCTGAACCAGTCTCGTCCTCGGGGCAGACTGAACAGAATCCGATGGTATCGGCCTTATATGATAAGCCGACATCCGCTGATGAGCAGGATGACGATACAGAAGAACATGAAACTGAAGAGAATTATATCCCGGGAGGCTTTATTGATTTGCAAGAAGCCCCACCCGAAGTTGAGGACGGAGGCCAGGCCACCGTCGATGAGCTGATAGAAGTGAATCTGGGGTCAGCGGATGAGCCAAAGCCGACATTCCTCAGTGCACTACTAGAACCAGCTGCCAGAGAACAATACATACAGTTTCTGAAAGAGTTCCAAGACTGCTTTGCATGGACATATGATGAGATGTCGGGACTGAGCTCTGATGTGGCACATCACCGATTGGCGATAAACCCGGGGGCAAGCCCTGTAAAGCAGCCTTCAAGGAGAATGCGTCCCGAACTGATAAATCAGATCAACAAAGAAGTCGACAAGCTGATCAATGTGGGCTTTGTTGAAGAGAACCAATATACTACATGGCTGGCCAATATAGTGCCCGTGAAGAAGAAAAATGGGCAGATCAGAATATGTGTAGATTTCAGGGACCTGAATAAGGCTTGCCCGAAGGATGATTTCCCAGTGCCAATTACTGAAGTAATGATCGATGCAACCATTGGCCATGAAGCCCTGTCATTCATGGATGGGTCATCCGGATATAACCAGATCTGGATCGCTGAAGAAGACAGAGTGCACACTGCATTCCGCACTCCGAAGGGGATATTCCACTATAAAAGGATGCCGTTCGGCCTCAAGAATGCCGGCGCTACTTACCAAAGAGCTATGACAAAGATCTTTGGTGATTTGCTCTTCAAAAAGGTAGAGTGCTACATTGATGACCTGGTGGTGAAAACCAGCAGAAAAGAAGACCATTTGCAGGATCTGAGAGTAGTGTTCCAGAGGCTGCGCAAATATGAGCTCAAAATGAACCCTATGAAATGTGCCTTCGGCGTGTCCAGTGGAAAATTCCTTGGGTTCATCGTCCGTCATAGGGGCATTGAGATTGACCCATCCAAGATTAAAGCTATCCAGGAGCTCCCTCCACCAAGGAATCTCCACGAGCTGAGATCTCTACAAGGGCGTTTGGCCTACATCCGACGATTCATATCAAATCTGTCGGGGAGATGCCACCCTTTTCACAAGCTCATGATGAAAGATGTGCCGTTCCTCTGGGACGATGGCTGTCAGGAGGCCTTTGAGAAGCTGAAAGAATATCTCAAAACCCCTCCAGTGCTGGGGGCACCTATTAAGGGCAAACCCCTGATACTGTACATTGCAGCCACACACTGTTCCCTGGGGGCAATGCTAGCACAAATAAATGAAGAAGGCAAAGAGCAGGCTCTATACTACCTGAGTAGGAGGCTGATCAGAACCGAAGAAAGTTACACCTATATAGAGAAGACATGCTTGGCACTAGTCTTTGCCGTTAAAAAACTCCGGCACTATATGCTGTCACATGAAGTCAGATTGATATCTGCAGCAGATCCACTCAAATACATACTGACTCAACCAGTACTGAAAGGCCGGTTGGGAAAATGGGCAGTAATTCTGATGGAATTCGATATCACATATATACCCCAGAGGGCAATAAAAGGACAGGCTGTGGCCGATTTCTTCGCAGAACATCCTGTGCCAGAGAATGATATGTTGGGGACTGAGTTACCCGATGATGAGACACTAGAAGCCTGCCAGGCTCAGTCAACTATGTGGCAGCTATTCTTTGATGGAGCATCTAGAACAGAGACGGACTCCGATGGAAAGACCAGAATACGGGCCGGAGCCGGTATTGTGCTGAAATCGCCGGAAGGGGAGGTTGTGCATACTTCCTGTTCTATAAACAAGCCCTGCACTAATAATGAAGCCGAGTATGAAGCTCTGATAATCGACTGCATATAAGCCTCAACATGGGTATCAGATGCTTCAGGTATTCGGGGATTCAATGTTGATAATAAAGCAAATCCAAGGTGAGTTCGAAGTGCGAAAGCCGGAGTTGAACCCCTACCACCAGAAAGCTGTGCGCCTCATGGCGAAATTCTATCATATTGAGCTCAAGCATGTGGGCCGTGCACATAATGCCCAGGCTGATGCATTGGCAAAGCTAGCCAGCTCAATAGCAGTCCCACCAGATGAGACACTGAACATTGTTGTCATAAATCGGCGGCAAGTCCCCAGCATGCTAGAAGGCTGCCCCGAAGAAAATGAAGTCGCCACGATCAGTACAGAACAGGCATCTGATTGGAGACAACACCTGCTACAATGGTTTTTACACCAACAGCTGCCGCAGAAAAGAGAAGAAAAGATGAAACTCTGCGAATCAAAGATTCTTATGAATTCAGGAATGGGACTCTGTTCCGAATAATGGCAGATGCACGCAAGAAGATTCTGCTCCGCTGCCTGTCCACTGAGGAAGCTTGGCAAGCGATGAAAGAAGTACATGCTGGGACAGCAGGTGCCCACCAGGCTGGCCCCAAGATGAAGATAGAAATCAAGAAGCTGGGCTACTATTGGCCCACTATGTTTGAGGACTGCTGCACATTTGCAAAGTCATGCCAGAAGTGTCAGGAGCATGCTGTTGTGCCTAGAAGGCCACCTACGATTCTGCACCCTACAGTCCCTAGCTGGCCGTTTGCACAATGGGGAACTGATGTAGTCGGTCCACTACCGACTTCCTCGGCCGGGCATAAGTATATACTGGCCATAACAGATTACTTCTCCCGATGGGCAGAGGCTATAGCACTAAGAGAAGTCACTGGTGAGCTGGTCGCCAGATTCATCAAGCAAAACATCATCTTCCGGTTTGGGATCCCCAGCCGAATAATATCTGACAATGGGAGTCATTTCAGAAATCAGAAAATCTATCGGCTTGCCGAGAAATATAAGATCGAATGGAGGACTTCCACTCCTTACAATCCACAGGCAAATGGATTGGCAGAAGCTTTCAATAAGACTTTGTGCACCCTGCTGGCCAAAGTCGTCAGTGCCAATAAGAAGGATTGGGAAGAAAAGATGTATGAAGCTCTGTGGGCGTATCGCACCATCTTCAAAACACCTACAGGGTGCTCACCATACTCCTTGGTATACGGCTCAGAGGCAGTAGTCCCACTAGAGCTGGAAGTCCCGTCACTCAGAGTGGCAGTCCAATACGACCTAGCCCATGGCGAACAAACCAATGCAGAAAGAAGATTAGAAGAATTGGCTGAATTGGAAGGGAAGCGCCTCCAAGCTCAGAAGAATATCCAAATGTATCAGGTCCGCATGGCCACTGCATTTAACAAACTCGTAAAAGGACGAGAATTTAAGAAAGGTGACCTCGTCATGGTCAAGAAAAAAGAAGTCATGGCGTCCAACCCGAAGGGAAAGCTAAATCCCAATTAGGAAGGTCCATATGTGATACAAAGGGTCTACGAAGGAGGGGCCTACATAGTTGTTAATCATCGAGGGGAGATCCAATTCTCACCACTCAACGGTAAACACCTAAAGTTGTATCATGCTGCACAGCTGATATTCCCCGAGTAATCGGGCAAGAGATACCTTTTTCTTGGTCTAGCGGCACTACGCCCTAGCCGAGATACCCTTTCCTTGGCTTAGCGGCACTCCGCCCTAGTCAAGATATACTTTCCTTGGCCTAGCGGCACTCCGCCCTAGCCGAGATACCCTTTCCTTGGCCTAGCGGCACTCCGCCCTAGTCAAGATACCTTTTCTTTGGCCTAGCGGCACTCCGCTCTAGCCGGGATACCTTTTTCTTGGTTTAGCGGCACTCCGCCCTAGCCGAGCTACCCTTCCTTGGTCTAGTGGCACTCCGCCCTAGCCGAGCTACCCTTCCTTGGTCTAGTGGCACTCCGCCCTAGCCGAGATACCCTTTCCCTGGCCTAGTGGCACTCCGCCCTAGTCAAGATACCTTTTCCTTGGCCTAATGGCACTCCGCCCTAGCCAAGATATCCTTTCCTTGGTATAGTGACACTCCGTCCTAACCAGGCTACCACTTATCGTGATCTTGTGTCGTCACGATCTGACACCCTCTAAACAGGAAGGGGGGGGATAGAAGAAAATAAAAAATATATATATAAAAAAATGGGGTTAAAAATAGAGATACCCCGCCAGTCTTGTTCGGACATTCTGAACAAGGGCAAAAATGGCTAAAACCTAGCTGTGGTGAAAACCCGAAAGGGCACTGCAGGCAAAATCGGGTACCCCGCCACGTGAAAATCCGAAAGGACGCGTGGGCAAAAGCAAGAGGGGGCTGGCTCTGGTGAAAACCCGAAAGGGCACTTGGGTCGGTAATGTGGTAACCACGAAGAAACCCGCGTATCTCTTTACGTCCCGCCGTGATAAAATCCATCCAGTTTGGACCTTACGTCTATCCTGGTGAAATTTATAAAAAATTTCTTTACATTGGTATAAACCCAATACCGATGATGAAACCCGTTGCTGATTGATTGGCGCATTGCCCGATCAGCGATGAAACCTGTCCAGTTTAGACCGTACGTCTATCCTGATGAAGCCTATAAAAATCCTTGCATTGGTATAAACCCAATACCGATGATGAAACCCGTTGCTGATTGATTGGCGCATTGCCCGATCAGCGATGAAACCTGTCCAGTTTAGACCGTACGTCTATCCTGATGAAGCCTATAAAAATCCTTGCATTGGTATAAACCCAATATCGATGATGAAACCCGTTGCTGATTGATTGGCGCATTGCCCGATCAGCGATGAAACCTGTCCAGTTTAGACCTTACGTCTACCCTGATCAAACCTATAAAAATCCTTGCATTGGTATAAACCCAATACCGATGATGAAACCCGTTGCTGATTGATTGGCGCCCTGCCCGATTAGCGATGAAACCTGTCCAGTTTAGACCTTACGTCTATCCTGATGAAACCTATAAAAAATCCATGCATTGGTATAAACCCAATACCGATGATGAAACCCGTTGCTGATTGATTGGCGCATTGCCCGATCAACGATGAAACCTGTCCAGTTTAGACCTTACGTCTATCCTGATCAAACCTATAAAAATCCTTGCATTGGTATAAACCCAATACCAACGATGAAACCCGTTGCTGATTGATTGGCGCATTGCCCGATCAGCGATGAAACCTGTCCAGTTTAGACCTTACGTCTATCCTGATGAGACCTATGAAACCCTTGCATTGATGTTAGCACCCACATCAATGATGACATATGCACAAGCTGCGCCCATCAGTTATAGAATCAAAGTTTCAATATAAAAAAAAGGAAGAAAAGAAGAGACAAAATGGGGTTAAAAATAGAGATACCCCGCCAGTCTTGTTTAGGCATTCTGAACGAGGGAAAAAATGGCTAAAACCCAGCTGTGGTGAAAACCCGAAAGGGCACTGCAGGCAAAATCGGGTACCCCGCCACGTGAAAATCCGAAAGGACGCGTGGGCAAAAGCAAGAGGGGGCTGGCTCTGGTGAAAACCCGAAAGGGCACTTGGGTCAGTAATATGGTAATTCAAAAAGTTCCGTGCCAACCGGCACGATACCTTCATCTACCTTCATCGGTAAAACCTTCCGTCGGTCATATGGCTCCATGCCCCACCGATGATAAAGCCTTTCTGGGACAGACCTTACGTTTGCCCTGATAAAATCCACATACCCCCATTCGCAAATCCCACCAACAATGAAGCCCATCACCGTTTTGCTAAAGCCTATCCAGCTCAGACCTTACGTCTGCCCTGATAAAACCTATGCATTTCTTGGCAAAGTCCCACCTGCGATAAACCCTACTCAGTTTAGACCTTTCGTCTATTCTGAGGAAACTTTTAAATCCTCTTCGCATCGATATAAATCCAATATCGATGATAAAATCAACTGTTGATCGATTGGCACCTCGCCCGATCAATGATGAAACCCTACTCAACTTAGACCTTTCGTCTATCCTGAGGAAACTTATAAATCCTTTTCGCATCGATATAAATCCAATATCGATGATGAAATCAGCTGTTGATCGATTGGCACCTCGCCCGATCAATGATGAAGCCCTACTCAGTTTAGACCTTTCGTCTATTCTGAGGAAACTTATAAATCCTTTTTGCATCGATATAAATCCAAAATCGATGATGAAATCAACTGTTGATCGATTGGCACCTCGTCCGATCAATGATGAAACCCTACTCAGCTTAGACCTCTCGTCTATCCTGAGGAAACTTATAAATCCTTTTTGCATCGATATAAATCCAATATCGATGATGAAATCAACTGTTGATCGATTGGCACCTCGCCCGATCAATGATGAAACCCTACTCGGTGTAGACCTTTCGTCTATTCTGGGGAAACTTATGAACTCTTCTTGCATCGATATAAACCCAATATCGATGATGAAACCAGCTGTTGATCGACTGGCATTTCGCCCGATCAATGATAAAACCCTATTCAATTCAGACCCTACGTCTGTCTTGATGAAAACCACATATCATGTAATCGTCCCACCTGCTATAACCTCTACCCAGTCTAGACTTTCCGTCTATTCTGATAAGGCCCTTTCTTTCACATTCCTGCAAATTGTCTCCCTCACAGCACATATTGCCAAGAGGGACGTTTGCCGCTACCAACAGAATCCGGTTTAAGCACCTCTTCGGATGCCGTCACGCGGTGGAGCGAGTTCCCCATCCTTTCTCTGAAGGGGTGGACGCTCTCCTGCCAGATACGAGCCATTCGCATGAGGGGTTGCTAAAACCACTACCCCACTTCCCTGAAGTGATAAAACCACATGGAAAAGAAGGCGGATACACATAAAGCAAAATTTTTCTTTTCATTAAGAAGTGAGTACATGAAGGGCCCCGAGGGGACATTGTATCACAAAAGAGCACCAAAAAAAAGAGAGAAGAAGAAAAGAAAAAGAAAATGATTCATGGCTGCCGGAAGATATCCTCGAATGCCAGAAGACCCACAGAAGGGGCGGCTCCTAGTTCATGAAGCCGAGCCTCCTCTTCCTGCAGTCGAACAGACTGGTCTCGAAAGGATGCCACCTGCCCCTCTAATAAAGCTGCTTCTTCCTTGAGCTGCAGTCGAGAAGTTGTTAGCTGTGGCAGCTCAGCTCGGAGATCAGACGGTTCAGCTTCTAGGATAGTTATCCGGTCGCGCACGAAATGCTCCCGCTCCGCCAAAGACTGCATTTGACGCTGTCGCTCCTGAAGGATAGAGTTCATCTTTGCCAGCTCGGACTTGCACTCCATTCTTTGCAACTTCAAGGCTGCCAATCTGTCCGACATGATGTGTGTCAAGAAATCCCGACGATGAACAAATTTTAACAACAAAAGTACCCGCTGGGCCCATATTTCTGTGGGACATCCCATCGCCTGTAAGCCGGCGGTGAAGCGCCCGGCTATCTCCTTCAACTGTGAATAAGTTAGTCCAGGTTGGGACTCCACCAGTTGACGCAGCATGCCTAGATGTTGCCAGACAAAACTTTCAGGGGAAGTGAAGCCAGGCGAAGGAAGAGGAGCTACTTCAAAAGTTACTTCACTGTCTATATCCGCCCATAGGGTGATATCCGGCTGCGAAGAAGAAGACGGCAGGTCTGCCGAAGCCACCAACTGAGCTCTGCCTGTAACCTCTGACGTGGCTGAGAGATCTTCCACCTCCATCTCCTCGGAGGCGGCCGTCGGAATACTTCCGGATGCAAAGTCAGGCATCTCCTCCTCAGATTCTGAAAATACGGAAGCAGATTCCGTGGCCGTTATAGGCGATACTCCCAGTTCTGCAACAGATACCTCTCCTTCTTCCATTTCGGTGCCTAGCCCCTGCAATGTCAAGGCTGCGGGGGCCACGGTCTGAAGAGGCAAAGGTTCGCTCTCCATGACTGATACTATGGGAACTGTTGATTCTGGAGCGATGGTCATCACTACAGCTGGTATAAAGGCAGAACCCCTTGCTGGGTCCATTTCAGCTCTGAAATCCAAAGCCTTGATGAGAGCCGGGCCTTCCCCTGCATTCCGCAGGTCCAATGATGCTAAGTCTGTGGAGGACTGCACCCTCACGGGCACAGGGCGAATTATCTCAAGAACGGCTGCCGAAGCAGGAACAATAGCCAGGGTGCCAGATAAAGTGGCTTCAACGGCTGCACTCGTAGCCGGGAGGGCAACAGGGGATTCCTGTGAAAGAATCAATGCAGCGTCAAGCAGTAGATAAAGATGGGAAAAAGGAAACCATAAAGGGAAAAGACTCACTTCTAAAGTGATGCCAATATCCTCAAAAGACTGCAGGGAAGAAGAAAGCCCCGCTGATGAGACCACAAAAGGAGGAGTTATATCTGCCTCGGTATCCAGAGCGGCGAACTCTTCTGGTAATTCTTCTCCAGAAAATGGCACCAGCAGCTTGGGGGGTGTAAATGATAAAACAATGGCAGTACATACGGATGGGGCCTCTGGTTTGGAGGCACCCTCTGTGTCGCTCCCGCTGAGATCTGTTTCTTCTCCACCTGCCTCAGAAGCGGCCGCAGAGCTACCGGAAGAGATTTCTACTCTGTCCACGGGCGGGGCCATCAATTCTAACATCTGCTTGGAGGAAGACTGGGTAACTATGCGCCTTCCGGGAGCGGGGCCCCATTTCGCCTGGGTCTTGTGACCCTCCCGCGGCTGAGTAATATCGCCAGCCGCTCGTATAATCTCAGTCTCCTCCCCGGCCATCACTATAAAGAAAAGCCTGTGAGAGGGACGATGAAAAGTAGCTGAAATGAACAGAAAAAGATGAAAAGGGCATGCTTACCCTCCGCCTCACTAGTCGGCGTGGGAGAGGGCAACCTGGTCCCCACCTCGGAGGGCGCCGCGACTGGCTCTTGGGCTGTGCAAGAAGGAGTGGTCAGATTTAAACACTCCTCTGAAACCCAGCAAGATAGAATGAAGAATGCAATGGCAGAATATTAATGTTACCCTGAACTGATGCCTGAGCAGCCTCCCTCTGAGTTTCGAACTCGTCAAATGAGGGAATGTCAGGGAGAGGGGTCCCGGTGTCCATCACTACCGAAGCTGATTGTTGAGCCTGAGCTTTCTTGGCCTTCCTGGCCTTCCCAACTGCAGCCTTGACTGCAGAAGCCTTCCTCTTCTTGCCAGGAGGCAGGGGAGTAGTGGTCGGTGCTGCAGCAGGAACTTCAAAATAAGTGGGCTTCTCAGCCTGCGCAATAATCTTCCTGTAGAGCCCCTGCCGCTTTATATCGGGCCGGTCTGTTAAGAACGGCAGAAAGATGAGGGGATCAATAGATGCAAAATTCAGATGCTAAACAGAAGACACTGCAGTCAGAAAGGAAAAGATTATACCTGCTGGTCCATCATAAAATACAGAGAGCGGCCAGTACAGATAAGCCACTTCTTTGGAGCGGGAAGCAGCCTCCTTGATAAGCCAGCAAACATCGCCGAATATCTGGTATTTCTCCACTAAAGCTGCCAGGTCATTATGGCCGCGAGAGTCAAGGCAGCGAAACAAGTCCAGATGGTCCATGCCCCAGCCATCGACATAATGAAATGATATAAACAGTGGCTTGTTCAAAATGCCAGCTATCGGGCTTTCCGCAGATAATCCATGCAAACTCAGCAGAATGAACAGCCAGGACGTTTGCTTATAGTACGTCTGAGTTCTATCTTCCCGGCGTACAAACGTCCTATACGGATGAAATTTATCAACTGGACCCCTCCAATGAGCTACTGTCGGAAGCGGCTCTTCAACAGGAAATGGATACTGTTGTGCCTCCAAGCGATCATCTCCTATATGGCACAGATGTTTCAGGGTCTTTACGAAACTGTCTTCGTTAATAGCGGCAAAGACAGGAGCGGGCGGCTCAGAATTCTTTTCCTTCAGAGCTCGACGCTGGGCCAGATAGTTCTCTGCCTCCCTCTGGTTCTGCGAATAAAGCTTTCTCAGATGGGCCTCGGGGATTTCAAACACCGGCCCAGGCTACTGTTTCAGGAAAGACCGCTCTGCTACATCCCAGAAAGCACCCCTGCCATCCCTGAAAAAGCCGGTCCGAATGTTCCACCATTTAATATATTCTAATGTTACCCGGGGAACACGGTTGGAGACGGTGGGCACCCTGAAGATTGCATCGTCCTGACGATGATAGAAATCCCACCACAACCGGCCGTCGCCGACAATGGTGGACCCATGCTTGGCCCTGCTATCCAGGGGAAATTGAGCAGCTGATGTAGGGATGTGCTGGTCATAACCGAAGTTCCGCCCAAATCGGAACGGATAGTATGGCTCCAACAGAAGCAGGCCACCCTTTCTGTAAACCAAAACACTGGGCCGAATTGCCATGGCCCATCTCACCAGCTCCGGTTCCAAGATTGGCCGAGCAGTGTTGACCCCTGAGACAGGGTGGATATATGTCTCTATCTCCTCCAGCTTGCACTCTCTTTGAGGATCAATCAAAGGAGCTGAGCCTGCTGCCAAGCTCCAAAAATGTATGCTGCCAGGGGCGTCCACTGGTACTTTTATCAGTCGGCCCCTTATTTTAAATAGCTGATCATAAAAGGGACCAGGCTCAGCGCTGGCAAATTCAATCATCTTGGGTGACACTGTATCCGCCTGCAAGGTTCTCGGAGCTAATTCAGGGAATATACTGCAGACCCAGGCATTGAAGAAATGAAAAGGACCCACGGTCCTCAAAGAACGGGGAGTCCGATGCTTGTGCAGGTCCCCCAAAGATTTATAAATCAAACACAGGGCCACTGGGCAGAGCGACAGCTTCATCCCCCAGGCCATCTGACAAGCTGGATATATGGCCTCTGGCCGAATGACTGTCTCGTCCCCTTGTGGAAGAGCAAAAGTACACAGCCAGAATGTGAAATAAGCTGCACAGTGTGTGATGGGATCTACCCCTGCCGGGTTGGGACCACCTTTGCCCGCATGGCGCAATGAAGATGGTAGTGCCGATTTATAGCGGGGAGCTCTTATCTGCTTGCTCGCAACAGGACCCATAGAGGGGAAATCTGCATATTTCAGGGGACCGTCGAAGAAGTACTGGAGCCAATGCCCGATCCGGACCCTCAGTTTGCTACCTTTCTCTCGGGGATGATAGCCTTTGGAGGATCCTCTACTATATGCCAGACAAATGGAGCGATAGACCTTCATCAGATATCGGTAAGAGAAGCCAAGGGAATACTTGCCTTCCCCATCAGAGCTGTCTTTCTCGGAGTCTGCCAAGCAGACTTCTTCATACGGTTCACCGTCAATAGGCAGACCGGAGAGCCGTGATAAACTCTAGAGGTCTAGGGATGTCTCACCCTCTGCTGTATAAAAAGTGTTGAACGAAGGACAGAACACTTCAAACATCCCACAGCATAACCCCCTGGAGATGGGATATCGGAATCTGGAAGCAAAAACACTGTGGTATACTCCCGCTCTGATCAGCAGAGGGGCATATTCCGTCAGAACAAACTCGGTAAATTCTACTGCCCCTACTCGGAATAGATGGGAGTCAGTGATCTTGCAGTCTCCGAACCAACCAGCCGACAAATGGTACTTGAACTGAATGACCGAACAATTTAGCACGAAGGGCTCTTCGTGATATCCCCACTTTATAGGTGCCAAGAACATACCATAGCCGGGCTTCTCCCTATGAACTCGGCCGCCAGCATTGTCCCACCGAGCAGGTGTAAATTCGGTGCCCGGGTCAGCATCTTCTTCTCCGGTTCTAGTTCCGATATTCCAAGGACTGCATCCCAGTCCCGCTTCTCCCTAGGAAGATATATGGCCTTGCTGCGATACACTGATTCCTTCAGGCTATCTCGCTCGGCAAGGATGGCAGCTTCAACTACGCGAGCTATCCGATAATCTCGCAAGCCACCCACTGTGAAGGTCCGGATGAACGGCATCAAGTGGCGATCCTTCGGGAAGTCTGGCCGGTAGTTATTATCCCGCCTGAAGCATGTCTCGGTCGCCGTGGAGTATACCCGGGCCGTCGACACTGTGTCAGTTTCAAAATCAGATGATTAATCAACTGAAGCTATTCTATCATATCCAACATCCAAGCTGTGCACGTTCAACCAATTTACTGTGGCCCGAGATATGTCTGGCTGGGCCGATGAACTAACTCCAACAGCTCCGGAAGATGCAGCAGTAGAGCTAGAAGCCATTGCTATATCTGTAAACAAAAGAAGAAATGTGGATTAAAAGTCAGTCTTATAAGGATTGCAACATGAGATTCTATAAAAAATTTCGGCAGCATCTCCCCTTATTCGGGATCTGCCCAAAAAGAATAGGGAGTCACCAACCAAGAGGGGGTGATCCCGGAAGCAAAGGGATTGAATCCCCAAAAGACGTCACCCAGGATGGAAGGACTCGCGGCCACCGCCGAGAGGATGAAGACGGCTCGCGCTGAAGAGAGGAAATGGAGAAAAGCTGAAGAAAGAGAAAGAATGGTGAAGAATGAAGAAAAACAGGCCGTCGGTGCCCTAAATAGGGGCCCAGGCGACCAGGATCTCGGCGCGGTGAAACGCGCACCGAGAACCTCCAGGTCGAGAGCCCCCGGTGGCCAGAAGGCGCGTCGAGAAGACCCCGCGCCGAGAAGGCTCCCAGGCCGAGAAGACCCCAGGCCGAGAAGCCCCCCAGGCCGAGGCCCCTCTGCGGCCAGGGCGCGCCGAGAAGGCTCCCAGGCCGAGAACACCCCAGGCCGAGACCCCCTGCGCCAGGGCGCGCCGAGAGGGTCCAGGCCGAGAGCCTAGCCAATCAGGCTGCACCGAGAGACCCCTACGCCGAGAAGCTTCGCGCCGGGAGGTCCTGCAGGCCGAAAAGCCCCAAATGCTGAAAATAATGACAGAAAATATGAAGAGAAGAAACATCGATGTGTAGAATACTGTTACAGCGAGATGATCAGGTCTGAGAACTGAATTGAAGATAAATTGAGGAAGATACCCTCGAATAGTAAAAGACACCTGCAACCCCCGTGGCGCTTATTCTGCGCTTACGCCGCCCGCAGGTGGGGGGCATTTGTTGACACCCAGAAAATGAACAAGGGTGGAAGCATAATTGAAAAGAAGATCTGACCAACAGCGAAAGACTAAGGATGAAGCTTATCAACCTTTCACCCGGCTAAAGCCCTTGTCGGCCAAAGCTGATGCCCGGTGCCAATGTCACTCAGACGGCAGCACTGATAAAGCAGCAGTCACTCGACTAATGAGATCTTCCAGCCCTTTAAGAAGAGCTGTACTACTGCTTCGTCCAAGAAGTCACAGACGATATGTCAGGGTAAGTCAGATGTCGGCTTACTGACGGAAGTAATATGAGATAAAGATGAAGCCAGCACCGGCAGATGAAGATGATAAAGGCTCCTGAGAAGATAGAGCAGAAGAAGAATCGTCTCCACAGATTATGCACCCAGCTGAGGTCTTCCCAGACTAAGGCTGATGTCCGAGCTCATCGTCATTCGAGTGACGATATTGATAAGATGAAATCCCTGTCTACGGACTGATGAGAACCCTGTCTACGGACTGATGAAACCCTGTCTACGGACTGATGAAATCTCTGTCTACGGACTGATGAAATCCCTGTCTACGGACTGATGAAACCCTGTCTATGGACTAATGAAATCCCTGTCTACGGACTGATAAAACCCTGTCTACGGACTGATGAAATCCCTGTCTACGGACTGATAAAACCCTGTCTGCGGACTGATGAAATCCCTATCTACGGACTGATAAAACCCTATCTACGGACTGATAAACCCCTGTCTACGGACTGATGAAACCCCTGTCTACGGACTGATAAAACCCCGACTGCGGACTGATAAAAATTGTAATCATGATTTCAATACAAGATATTTCATAGAGGATAGACCCTTTGGGGTGATGATACACTTAAAGAAACCCCAAGTGGGCCTACATGAAGGTGACGCCGAAAGCCCATGTCGAAGCCCAGATACTGGCGCCGAGAGACCAAATTCGAGCGCGCCGGGAAGCTTACCTCAAGCGCGCTGTGAAGGTGCCTGCCGAGAAGGAAGAGGAAAAGGGTTATAAAACCCCCTCCCTTCGAAGAAAGAAGAGAGAGGAGGCGGCTGAGAAGAAGTAGGGGGAAGAAGAAGAGAAAAAGCCAAGCCAGATAGAAAAAGGGGATCGAGAGAAAAAGGGGATCGATCGAAAGAAAGAAAAAGAAAAGATAGAGCAATAGAAAGATAGAGAGGGAGTCCCGTTCGGAGAGCAAGAGCCACCCCCCCTTTCAACCAACAGAGAAGAGAAGAAGAAGGAAAGCTCCAGGTGGGCACTGGGGAGGGAGAGGAGTCAATGCTCCACCCTCCCCTCCTCCATGTTTTTCTTTTATCTGATGTAATATAGCGAGTCCTTTCTCGATTTATCAACTATAGCCGGAGAGTTCCGGCCTTGATTTTTACCTTTCTGTCTTGCATTTCTCTTTCATGATCAGTGTAAGATTTTTATGCAATGCAATGAAACATCGATATGGCCCGCCTGGGCACTGATTGATCAAGATATCCGATCTCTGTCTCTCTATGTATATGGTCTTTGTCTGAAAGAAATATAGATTAGACTCCTTGGGTTTCAGAGCCGATCGTATGGGTTTGTTCTTCGAAGAGGGACGAGGATAGGACTCCTACCCCCATCTAATGGGTTATTGAGTTTTGTTCTCTCCTTCCCTCTCCGATCTCAATGGATGTTTCCCTATATATAATCTGAGTTTTCTAACGAGCCCCCTTATGCGGTTTAGGAACCAGAGATATCAGTCTCTTGGTTTCCTGGACTGTCCAGCTCTCATAAATGATGATCCGATCCCAGGGTCCTCCATTCTAAGTATTGAATGCTTAGGGCCTGAAGTTTCTGCGTTGAGAGTCCCTCCTTCTCCGGTTTTCAATGTCACTGGGCTCGTCTGGAGGGGTCGGAGGACAGTCATCTCTTGACTCCCCCAAATGGCCTGCAACAGATAGATAAAACCCTCCACAGGATCAGGTGATGGTCTGATTTCTTTCATTGATTCCATCGTCCAATTCCCTTGGCACCCTTCTAATAGAAACATCCATGAGTCTCCCCTTTTGCACTCCTGGCTCGGCATCAATTCGAGCTTGAAATCCCAGAAAACATCTAAACAGAGCATCATTTTTGAGCTCTGAAACCCTGAAATCCTTCTGCATTTCATCTTCTCGGCGTGCGAGTTTCCCCGCCGAGAACCATAAGGCCGAGAGGCCTTCTCCTTCTTTTAGCTAAACGACAAACCAGTATGTTACAGCACTTTCCACATGACTCCCTGTGCAAGGCTCCCGACGGCAGATATTTCAGCTCTCAAACCCTGAAATCCTGCAACAATCCCACCTTCTCGGCGTGCGAGTTTCCCCGCCGAAAGCTCCTCTGCCGAGAGAGCTGTCCCCTTTGCTAAACGACAACCCAGTCTGTTACAAATACTTTCCATGTGAGGCTATGTGCAAGGCTCCCGGCGGCAGACTCCCGGCGCGGCCAGGAGCGCGCCGGGAAACCCTCTGCCGAGAGCCCCTCTGCCTTCGCAGCCATTCACACCCCTTTTGCCCAAAACTTGATGATGCCCCTCTCGGCGCCCCCCTTTCCGGCGCGCCCAGGAGCCCGCCGAGAAGCTCCAGGCCGAGAGGCCTCTCTCCCTCTCTTGGCCGGATAGAACCCTGGCCGAGACCCCTTGTTGGCCGCCGAAAACCCCTGGCCGAGACCCTTCTTTGGCCGCCGAAAGCCCCTGGCCTTCCTCCCTCTTTTGGCCGGCCAAACCCCTGGCCGAGCCTCTTTTGCCCGCCGAAAACCCTGGCCGAGACCTATTTTTGGCCGCCGAAAGCCTCCAGGCCGGGACCCCTCTTTGGCCAATATCAAAGCCACGCCGAGAGCTCCTTCTTGCCAATCAAAAGCCACGCCGAGATCCCTCCTTCAGTTAATGAAATCCATTCCGAGGCCCATCCCTGCACCATCTTTCTTCAAACTTCTTAATCTCCCCCTACATCTGTTTAAGGGGATACTCACAGACCATCACTTGTGTCTCGATGAGATACAATAATGGGGAAGATCTCCCCTACAGCTCTCTTCCCGAATCCGGATTTCACCACTGCCTTATGAACCCAAAGAACCATGTCATTACATGTGTTCTGATGGGTTCCAAGGGAATATTGATCAATGATATGAAGGCAAGAGATGTCCCTGGGCCTGGTGCCCATCTTTGTTCGGTCGTTGTCCCGGCTCTCCGTGGACGATGACCTATCCTCCCTTGGCATAATCCAGGTTGAGGGAACATGCTGCCAAAATTTACATATACCCCACCAATCGAGTGTGGTACTCTCTTCTAACCCCGCTGGCCCACGGAGTTATGCCCTTGCGTGATCTCCGATGGTCCTCCGAAGGGGGATATTAATAAGACATCGCACTCGTACCGGGTGTGTTACATCAGGCTGGTCCCCATCCGGATTCCGGGTTATGTGTATACATCCGATCTTTTATGGATCCCACCCTGCCGCTGCATGGGTGGTTTCCTATTCCCCACTTGGCATCATCCAAGATGGTGGGAACATGCCGTCGGGTTTCTCCCGTAATTAACAAACCCCTGCTCTGTTCAAATACATTTAACGTCTTGCAAACAGATGAATTTTGTCTCCTTTGAGCATACGGCTTTACCGCTGTCTTCCTCCTACCTCTAGCGTTTAATCAAGGGTTGTCTTCCTTAGGGAGGACGTAATTAACGTCATAGCGTTCAGGGTATGACGGACTTCTAGTCCAGACACGATCACTCACAATCGCCTGACCATGTCAGATCGAGCGCACAATAAGAATCGTCACCACGGTGACTGGCACGCCAATGAACCAATAAATCAATAAATAATAAATCAATCCAATAAATTAAATTAAATAAATAAATAAAGATACCATCATAAAAAAAATCGCGTCCACAACGAGGCGTGAATAAGAAAATAACAGCAGCAGGGAAGGCGTTACTTCAGCTCAATGAACTAAAATCAGAATGGATGTATGGGAACTGTAAAAAAAGCTAATCAGTGGGGAGGTGTGCACGTGGTGCACAATGGGGAGTGTGCTACGTGGAGCATAAGGGAGGGACACACGAGGGTGTCAACGGAGGGGCACCGAGGGCACCAATGGGAGGGTGCTACATGGAGCACGAGGGAGGGGTACGCGAGGGTACCAATGGGAGGGACACGCGAGGGTGTCAATGGGAGGGGCACGCGAGGGTGCCAATGGGAGTGTGCTACGTGGAACACATGGGAGGGGCAATCAAACTAAAAACACTAGAAGTCCCACCGTGATCGCCAATTTGTAGATTCTAAGAAATCCACTTAGAAATGAAGAAAAACTATCATGGTAAAGAATAGGGGAAAAGAGAATGGGGAGCATACGAGGATGCTAAGCGGAATGTGATCGCCAGAGGGGTTACCTCAAATAAGAAAAAGGATGATCACAAATACCTCGTGTTAAGCGGGGGAGATTATGGATCCTTTCTTCCTCCTTCTACCGGCCGGCCGATGAAGGGGGTTTGTAGCTTGATTACCCTTGTAAGAAAAACACACAAAACAAATAAAAGAATGGATTAGCCAAAGAGTGTAGTATCAATGCTCTAAAAATATGAAATCAATCAATTTGAACATGAACACACCTTGTGTGTTTTGATTTTTAAAACCCCTAAGAGGAGTAACAAGGTTTGAAGAATATGGATGCAATGCTAAGCAAAATATATGGTATGAGATATCTAGCAAATAGCTAGAAAAGGGAGATGCACGATAATGGTATATTGTTGATAAAAACGATTAAGCTAAGAAGAGGGTTCCATTCTGCTGTGCATGCAGCAGTGAAGGGAGAAAGAGGGAGCTTCAATATGTGATGGTTGCAGCAGACGTTCATCCGTGGAAGAAGAAGGACCCACCTGGAAGAAGAGAAACCAATAACCTGCAATCAAATAAACACTCTCCTTTCTGTCAGCTCTCTCATATGCACTTCTTTCTTCTTGTTCTTATTGTCTCCCTCTCTCTTTTTTCGCGCGAGGAACACCAGGGGGGTATTTATAGGGCTAATATCCTTGGAGAACAAGGATTAAAATAAGGGAAACATTTTTATTAAGAAACACCCTTCCCAGTTGAACACAAGGCTCAAAATGAGGTAGGAACCATTGTTGGAAAGAAGCAGGCGAAAGGGAGATGGAAGTGAAAATGACGACCCCTCGCAGGGCGTCAATTCCAAAGTGACGACACGATCACAGGCATTATTTCAAATAACGACATCCATCTGGGCATCAATCCCTGGATTTATTTATAGAAATGATTACCTTCCTTATTTAAAATAATGAACTGACGCCATCCCAACTGACGTCAAATAAAAAACGCCTCCATGAAGGACGTCAATTCTTCAATTTTCATTTTATTTGTGAACCATAATTTCCAATAAATCCAAAAAAATGACGCCCGTATTGGTAGCCGTCAAATTTTAAAATAGATGCCCTACGTCATGTCGTCAATTTAAATCGCGCCCCTTCTTAAGGTGTTAATTCTAATTATCAAAGCAAAAATGCTAAGAAATCATAATTAAATAGAAAAACTTCATATTAAATCAATATCGAAGTCCACTTTAGGGCGTCACGTGATGACATGAGATTTACTCAACATAGCATTAATTTTGGCGTGTCTACATGTCTAAGCACATAGAAATTAAACACCATTTTCTTAGAGATGAGGTAAGCAAGAATGAAATTGAACTGAATTTTATTGAAACTGAAAAATGGATTGCTGACATATTTACTAAACCTTTGGGAAATGAAAGATTTAAATTCTTAAGAAGAGAATTAGGTTTATGCAAATTTTAGTATGATGAATAATCTTGATTTCATTCTTGAATTAATGGTCTAATCTAGCCTAAGTTGTTTCATATCTGCTTGCTTATAGCCTTATCACCGTCATAGTGAGTCATCTTAATTTCAGAGGTATATAAAATGATATGTGGTGGAAAGACAGATTCTATCTGTCTAAAAGATCATACCATATGTAGAGGACTATCCTCTGCCAGGTATCATGAATCAAGAGAGTCCATCCATTGCATTGCATTTCTTAAATGTTGGGTCTAGTGTTCTATGGTTAGCTGTGTCTTAATGTGGAATAAACACGCATATAGACAGGGGGAGCTTTTGTTTAGAACAAGATTGCATGTTCATGCTACACTGTTCTGTCAAGAGGGAGTATGGTACAGTCATGTGTGGGTATGATCAGTTTAAGATACTCTATTATGTTCAAACTCCTATCATTTAAACTCTCTCTTCAAATTCAGAAACATTCATTACTCAGTCTCCTCTAAACTCAATTGTATCAATTGGCTCCATTTAGATCCATATCAATTGTATCACGTGGTATCCATTCCAATAATTTGGTTTCATTTTTATTCCCTGATATTCCTCAAGAGCTGAGTCTGTGCTTCAACTTCAATTCCCTTATTCTGAATAGATGACAGTCTTGCAATCAGTTCACTATCTTAAGCATCAACCATCATATGTCTTCTATAAGAATCATGTTTGCTTCATGAATGAACTATTGGTTTAATCTTCATAAACTGTAGAGTTTAAAGACTGTATTCAGAAAATAGGGTGGTGGAAAACTGTTTATAGCTCTCAACCTCCTTCTCATATTGTGATAGATAAGATCTTTACATTATCTGAAAATTAAAGGCTTACTGAAATCTAGGTTGAGAAACTCAGATAGTGTATTATTTTTACACAAGTCACTTTGAAAAATTAAAAGGGCAGTAAAAAGAAAAGCATTCAAAAAATAAATAAATATCTCAATTGGTAGAGCAATGACTAAACTGCACTGAGAAACTAAGTACTTCATCAATTAAATTGATACAAACTCATGTCATGAAGTGCTTCATGTTAACTCTGTTCACATGATCAAATCTGTAGAATTGGTTTCACTAAGGAGCTAGGGGTACTAGCGTCTGATAAACGTGTACCCTTATGCAAAAAGGTGTAATCATGACTGATATTTTTGATCAGAGACAGATATGGTAGTCTATGCTTAGTAACTGAGGGTACTAGCATCTAACCCACATGTACCCTTAATGTCAAAGGTATAGAAGTTACCTATCTGTTCAATAAGCTCAGTTTTAAAATCAAAATTGAAAAAGTTTGCTGTAACCCTTGAACTTCTAGTTTCACTAAGTGTCAAATTGTTTAATCTCGATGCATATCCTAGTTACTTCCATAGATATTCATTGGTTCAGAAATCAGTAGGATACAGTATTGACCAAGTCTATCATGGTTATGTGACTTAGGTTTAGTGCTATAAATAGGAACTACAACCTTATATATGACATTCAGTGAATCTACTCTACCTTTTATCACTATTAAACCAGTCATTTGTCACGAATGCATAATTGTGATTCTCTATCTAAAGACTTTCCCTATAATCTGCTTATCTATCGAACTATTGCAAAGGGTGTTACTCTATTCCATTCTTCTCTTCCATAGTATTCCTTACTCCTTGTTTGCTGATGGCAAAGGGGGAGAGAAAAGTACTTCATGGTATTTTAATTAAAGGGGAATTGTATTTTAGGATAATCTATAGGGGGAGAACATCTTCAGGGGGTAGATGTGTTTGGGAAGAGTACCTAGTGTCAGGAGATTTTGGGGGAGAGCTTCTTCAGGGGGTAGAGACACACTTGGTGAGTTTAGGGGGAGTCTGCATATGCGTGCTGCATTGCTAATGTGTTTCGTATCAAATACGTTTGATATTTGATTAATCTTGTGTCATCAGAATACATCATAATTTCATAATTTTGGGTGTTGCCATCATCAAAAAGGGGGAGAATGTTGGGTCTTCTCTGGAGTTGATCAGCAGTGTGAAGACTGCTATGCAATGATTGTGTTTTGAATGATGTGTTTTGAATGATTCAAAATATTGTGTATTTTGATGAATTGGTTATATGTCAGACCTTTTCATAAAATATTTCTGCACACTTTGTTTTTCAAAATCTAAGGTCGGTGCATGTCTGCATTGTGCTTGCATTTAGTCGGTGCATGGTTGTGTAAGAAACGCATATAAGTCAGTGCAGGCATTTGTCTTGCACTAAGTAAGGTCGGTGCAAGTAGTGCCACTCGTACATCTCAGGTCAGTGCTAGTCGTCATCTTCCCTGAGTGAGGTCGAGGCAAGTTACAATGTGCGCCCATAGTCTGTGCAGAGTCTGCATTAAGCATACAGTCGGTGCAGGTTTGCTTGGAGTACATAAGAGTCGGGGCAGGTAGTGTTATGAGCATAAGAGTTGGTGCAGGTAGTGTTATGAGCATAAGAGCCGATGTAGGTTTCGTTATGACCATTAAGGTCGGTGCAAGTTTTACTGTGAGCATATAAGTCGGTGCAGGTTTCGCTGTGGCTATATAAGGTCGGTGCAAGTTTTGATGTGAGCATTTAAAGTCTCTGCACATTTTGCTTTACACATAATAGGTTGGTGCATTACTTTGCCTACCGTATATTGGAGGTCGGTGCAATGTCTGCTTCACATGTATAGGTCCGTGCATGTTTTCATACATGCATAATAAGGTCAGTGCACACTTGTATCCTGCCCAACCAAAGTCAGTGCATTGCTTGCTTTACGATGTATAGATGGTCAGTGCACTTTCTGTTCTATATCATAACACGTAGAGCCTCACACACACTTAGGTTTGGTGCATGTGTATTTTAGGTTTGCGCTTGTTGTATGACATACTCTGTGCTAGTCCCTCTTGCATCTGTGCACATACATAGACTTGTGAATTGTCTAAGTCCATAACACGTGATTGACACTGTGTTCATTAAAATGACATGTGAGGCTTATGATCAAACACTTGACGCGTGTCCCAACTACCTGTGAAGTCCAAGTCACGAGCAACTAAAGTACTAGGATAACAGGCACGTGATCCAAAGCAAAAGGTGAAGCTCTATATTTGACACGTGGAAAGCATCCTAGTCAAGATGATGCCACGTGGACATTTCAAGCTCAGATCTGAACGAATTTTTGGGCGGGAAAGATGGTTTCCACAAGCCCATCAACTGTTGCCTTATAAAAGGGGCAGATCACCCATTGTCGAAGAAAAAGAAAAGAGAGAGAACAAGACACTGAGCATATACAGAAGCATATACAGAGTGGATAGCAACATCCAAGTCAAGAGGATGTTCAAGCAAGATCGTGAGAGAGAGATAGAAATCAGAGAAGAAGAGGAGCCTTGAGAGATCTTTAAGAGAGATTTTAGAGAAGAGCTTAGAGTCATTTGAAGAATGTGAGTCTGAATTTTTGTAAGTTATTATTTTCGGCTTCTTGGTACAATACCAGAGTCGATCTGCTCTTTGTGAGAGCTACAGATTGTTTTACTATTTTTCTATTGCTTTTGTTTTTCAATTTCAAACTCTTGTTATAGCAAGCTGTGAGTCAGTGGTGGGCAAGCTGTAATCCCCAGCGGTAGAGGAGGATTCCTCTGATGGCTTAAGTTGTAAAGCTCAGCGTGTGTTGGGAAGTTTTCCCCGAAGCTGTGAAACAACAGATTAAAAGCTGTGTATCAGCAGTGAAGCCACATTTTGTTTAAGTGTGGGGTGGACGTAGATCTCTACAGGAGATCGAACCACCTAAAAATTGCTTGTCTATGCTTGATGCTTTGTGATCGCTGCATTTGTACATCTGGTTGTTATCTTGCTTTGTTTGATTGATGTATTGAATATTCTAGAGAGTGGAGAAGGTATATCAAAAGGTACTACTGGAAGGATAAGTTAGGCTTATCTGAAAAGCGGTTTATCTTGCGTGAGGACACTCTTTGATTTCTACCTCTGCCAAGTACCTCTTCACACTCCATCTCTCTGGAATTTAGCTTTGCTGTTGTTGTGTTTCACCTGTCTAATTGAATTTACTCATTCTCTCTGTTCATATCACTAGACTAAGTCTTTTGTTGATTCAGTGACTCTAGTGATTCTGTGTCTACATTGGCTTTTCTGATTAAGCAACTTTTAATTCCGCATTTTATCTGCTTAATATTGGTTTAAGATTTGGGGTAGATCTATTCACCCCTCTAGGTCCATATCATTGCAAACGCTAAGAGAGCAAAAACTTTATGCAAAGCTTAGTAAGTGCGAGTTCTGGCTAAAGGAGGCCTCTTTCCTTGGCCATATTATTTCAAAGGAAGGTATCGATGTTGACCCTTCTAAAATAGAAGCTATTAAGAACTGGAGTCAGCTGACGACCATGTCTGAAGTTAGAAGTTTTCTAGGTCTGGCTGGTTATTATAGGAGATTTATCAAAGATTTCTCAAAGATTGCCTTTCCTTTGACTAGACTCACAAGAAAGGAAAATCATTTTATATGGTCGAAAGATTGCGAAGAGAGTTTTCAAACTCTTAAAGAACAGCTTACCACTGCACCTATATTAACGCTACCGATAGAGGGTGGTGGCTTTGAAGTCTATACGTATGTGTCTGACATTGGCCTATGATGCGTCCTTATGCAAAGTGGAAAGGTGATTTGCTATCCATCAAGGCAGTTAAAGCATCACGAAGAAAATTACCCTGTGCATGATCTGCAACAAGATGCTGTTATATTCACATTGAAGATATGACGACATTACCTTTATAGGGAGAAATTCATTATATTTTTAGATCATAAAAGTCTGAAATATCTCTTCACCCAGAAGGAATTAAATATACGACAACGCAGATGGTTGGAGTATCTCAAAGACTTCGATTTTACTATCCAGTATCATCCAGGCAAAGCCAATGCAGTAGCTCATGCCCTTAGCAGGAAACCAATGGCAAATCTAGCAAGCCTCAGGAAAGTTATAACTTGTCTTATTAAAGATTTTTCTCATTTAAATCTTGATATTGACAGAGAAGGAGAAGGAGGTATGATTGCCAATATAAGATCTCAACCTACATTGATTGAAGATATAGTCGAATTGCAAGAAAATGACCCTACATTGATGAAGATTAAGGATAATATTGATCAAAAATCAGAATTTTCTATCTCAAAGGATGGAAGACTATTATTTAAGGATCGAATTTGTGTGCCGAATCATGATGACACTAAGAAATTGATCATGAAAGAAGCTCACAATTCAAGGTATGCTATTCACCCTAGTGCTACCAAGATGTATCAATATTTGAAAAGAAACTTTTGGTGGCCCAATATGAAAAGAGAAGTAGCAGACTTTGTAGCTTGTTGTCTCACTTGTCAGCAAGTAAAGGCAGAACATTTAAAGCCTACTAGGAAATTACACCCCTTAAATATTCCCGAGTGGAAATGGGAAAGTATAGGGATGGATTTCATCATGGATTTACCTAAGATGAGAGGTGGACATGATGGCATATGGGTGATCATAGACTGATTAACTAAATCTACACATTTTCTACTAATCAAAATTTGATGGTCTGTGGATGTACTAGCAGCATTATACATGAAGGAGATTTTAAAACTATGTGGTGTCCCTGTCACCATTATATCCGACCGAGACTCTCAGTTTACATCACAGTTCTGGAAGAGTCTTCAACATTCATTAGGAACCCGACTCAACTTCAGCACCGCGTTCAATCCATAAACTAATGGTCAAACTGAAAGGACAAATCAAGTGGTGGAATATATGCTCAGGGCTTGTGCTATTGACTTTGGAGGAAGTTGGCACGACCATTTACCTCTAGTGAAATTTGCCTATAACAATAGCTATCGGGCTAGCATTCAGATGGCACCATTCGAGGCATTGTATGGAAGGAATTCTCGCTCACCTATTTGCTGGAATGAAGTAGGAGAAAGGCAATTTCTCGACCCCGACATCATTAGGGATACTACCGAGAAGATAAAACTTATTCAGGAAAGACACCAGATGGCTCAAGACAGGTAGAAATCGTATGCTGATAATTGAAGGCTCAACCTGGAATTTCAAGTAGGAGACCATGTATTCCTTAGGGTTTCTCTAGGTAGAGGTATTCGAAGATTCGGTATCAAAGGTAAGCTTACTCAAAGATTCATTGGCCCCTTTGAAATTCTCGACATGGTTGGTGAAGTCACGTATCGAGTAGCTTTGCCTCATCAATTATCAAGAATTCATGATGTATTTCATGTCTCAATGCTCAAAAAATATGTTCCTAATCCTTTCCATGTCATAACTTACGATAATTTGGAAATTCAAAAAGACTTGTCGTGCGAGCAAAAGCCAATCAAGATCATTGAACGAGAAGTGCGTCAACTTTGGAATAAAACTATTCCTATGGTCAAGATCCAATGACCAAGTCATGGCCACATGAAGCAACATGAGAAACTGAAGAGGCCATGCACAAAAGATTTCTAGAGATATTTGAATGTAAGTACACTCTCCTTAGCAAATCTTATTACAAGGAATTTGGGGGCCAAATTCTTTTAAGTGGGGGAGGGTGCAATGCCCGAGAAAAATTATGGGATTAAATATAATTATATTAATTATTGAATGGGAAAAAAGGGCTATTAAATGAATTATAGTTAATTAAATCTAATTATTATGGCCCTATACTGATCCAAGAGGATTAGGCCCATATAATAAACCCATTTGGCCCAAAAGACTGTTTTGGACCTTAGCCCATATTCTAGAAGCTTAAAATTGGTGTAATCACGGAATTAAGGAGATAAGTGGGAAAATTTTAGGATAAAGAGGTGGATAATAATACAAGAGTTTGAACTAGTTTCAAATTCAGCACCTAAGATCGAAAACGGTCTATCGCGAGACCGCATAGCAACCAAAAATGGTATCCTAAACGACCGCTAAGGCTCTGCAGAATCTGCACGTGGAAGAAAGTGCAAAAAGATTGGATTTTTGGCGTCTAAACTCCAAGAGACCAAAGTATGTAGACTTGTAAGCATGCTTGGGACTCTCAAAGATGGATCTAATTCCTAATTAGGACTCTAGAATCGTTCTAATCCATGAAACCCTAGCAAAACCCTACAAATAGAACCCAGATCTCACTTGCACGACCCTTACTTTTGGCTCACGTGGAACTAAGGTAAAGAGGTCGAATTAGAAGTAAGTTTCTTCTAGAAATTTGTTCATTTTAGTTAGACCTAACTTTTCTTAAAATTTCATTCTATGTGATCAAGCCTACCAAGATTTAGAAGCTTTCAAAGTTACTGATTCTGCACCCAGAACCCAAGAATCTGTGCAACTGTAATACCCTGGGTCTATTGGATCTTTATTAGAGAGCTTTTGGATCCCTTTTGTGGGACCTGAGTTGTGTTTTACAATCCACGTAGGTTTTTCTCTCGTACAAGTTACGGAACCCAATGGTGAGTTTATTATTAAGTTCATCGACTCGAGGACGCTACAGTTGCGTTGTGCTCCTTCCGAGGATCGTTTAGACTATTTTTCTGTATTTTTCTGAATTAGTGAATTTTCGGGCCAAAAATCAAATTTCACAAAAATTAGGAAATTCTTATTTTCCTTTTCTTTTAACCCTCTCTCTCTCCATCCTCTCTCCTCATCGCCATTCACTCTCTCCCTCTCATTCTCTCTCCTCTATTCTCCTCTCTCCGTAGGGCATGCGACCGTGGTGAGGTGCGCGAGGAAGGAACATCGTAGAGTTGTCATGGAGCATGTTGGTGTGAAGGATGGAGCGTGGCGTTGCCGTGATCCCTCGGTGGATTCAAAGCCGGCGTGTTCGGGTTCGTGTGATGGTTTTTGGCATGGTTTAGTCATTTCGTCGCGCGAGAACTTCGGTGGAGGTAGGAGGATAGAAGCTCAACTTCTCTTCTGCATTCCCTCGCGATTTGGAGCCGAACGGTGCATATACGAATGGGTTTTGCTTCGTTTTTGGTAAAGCATGCTTTGGGGGGTGAGACAAGTTCACCTCTTTCGGCGATGATTTGTAGCCTAGTCAGTGTTAATTGAACCTCTGGCATATCAGCATTTCATTTCCGCTAGTTTCATTGCCATTGGTTATCATTTGGGGCCGGTATGAGCCTGGGAACCCATGTGACTCATTTTTGGTCGATTCGTTGGAATCACCCGTTTCTTGTTGTCTTAGCATGGTTTGGATCCCTTTCGGACTGTGGAAGATTTATATGGTCATTAGCATTGTTTTCACTTCGTTTTAGGGTGAACGGGGCGTGGAAAGGCCAAGTTTTAGCAATTCCTATGATTTTCCCGCCGTAACGCCTTTGCGGTCTTACCAGTGACCATTTTTATCTCTTAAGCAGCCCTGGGGTGACCGTTTTGGTTCTTTGTCCATTTAAGTCGATTAGGGTCTTAGCGGTCATGCGACAGACCATTTTCCTTTGCTTGCGGCCCATTGGAGGACCTCTAAGCTCTGTCAAGCTGACCCTTAGAGACCGCTAGGCTATGTGTTGTATGTCGGTTTGGCTAAGCGGTCATATGTTAGACCTCTAGGCAAGCTATGGCGGTTCATGGATGACCGCTAAGCTTCATTTGAATTCGGTTAACAGTTTTTAAGTCGGTTCGGGGGTTGACTGGGTTATGCGGCCATGTGAATGACTGCTACAGTCATCATGCGGCCCTTCGATAGACTGCATGCGCCTTGTGTTTTTGTAGTTTTGTTTCTTTCGGTCACTAAGTGTAGCGGCCATCCCCATGACCATTTCACTCAGATGGAGGCTCCTTAGTGGACCGTTTTATCTTGGTGCGGCCCTTTCATGACCGCCCAGTGTCTGAGTTCTCTATGTAAGGGTAGCAGCCCTTTGGTTGACTGCTTGGTTTGCCTAGCGGTCCGGCATGCGACCGTTTTCTTCTTTAAGTTCTATTTTCTTGATGTTTTGGCCTCCAATTGTCTTGGCTTGACCTAGTGGTTTGCCCGTTGTCCCGTGGATGTCTTGGATATCCTATGAGGGCTATGACCAGGTTATAGGGTGGCTAGGAGTGCCATTATATCGAGTGGTGTTCTGTATTGCTTTACAGTCATTATTAGTTTCTGGTCAACTTGATATGATCCTTTGGTTGACATGTGACCTCTTGAATGTCTCAGTAGTCCTATATGAATGGAGACATGGTTTTGGATGTCTTAAGGTACTATCTTACCTCGGTTTACGTGTCCATGTACTTTAAGGGTCTTGGTGATCCCTCAGGTCTTCGTGATTTGTGTTATGCAGATGTGTGGCTTCAGCTGTCCTATGATGTTTCCTTTATCAGTGTTTTACCATGCTTTGACTTAGGGATTAGGCTGATTGGCGGCATGTTACCGCTTTTGTGTGACGATCTTGACCTGAGTCGTGAGACTCAAGGATCATTGTGTCAGCAGGTCTAGTTGTCTGTCCTGAGTCCGGTGGCAGCTTTATGTTCTACCTTGTGTCTTGTGCTTAGTATTTCATAATACGTGCGATAGTGCGTGCTTAGCCTATCCGTACTTCAACAATAATGTTTTGGAGTCTCTGTGTCTAGTGAGCCTCCACTAGTCGTAGCCTGATGACACTTTCCTGTGTGCCGGCCCACCTGGGAGTGGTGGCGAGGCGAGTTTCTGATATACGGTTTGTGGCTAGTTTCCGTGGGCCCCTTTGCTTTTCATTAGCGTCCTACTGAGGGGGAAGTAGATACCTAGCTCAAGGCATTGAGCTTGTGTGTGCACAAGTGGTCAGGGGCGTTTAGACGAGCGCCGCCGGTGTGACCCTGACTAGTCACTCGTTACTATAGTACTATTATGCCATGCACTTGGTATTGTTGTTCCTTGTACTTGGTTCTGTGGGTGTCTCAATTATCACCGTTCTCGATGTCTGGGAGATACTTGTGACACAGTATAAGACGTATGTGGATGCATCTGGCTGTTCTTTTAGGGAGGAGGTGCTTTTGTCACTTGACGCATGACCCTTATGGCTTGTGTTTTCGTGACCAGTTTCCGAGTAGCCTGTGCGTGGCTTCACTCAAGATCTAGTCTTATGTAGCATACACGACGGTGAGCTCATGTACGTTTGTGCCTTTGACATTGTAGGTCTTTTGTAGGCTTTTGCCTGTTTTGGTAGGCTTAGGCTTTTCATGATAGGGTTTCGTGATTTGACGATAGATCGGTAACGCCCGACTTCGTGAGATCGGGGTTCGCCTTTACTGTTGTAGTTTAGCACTAATTTTACTTCTTACTCTTGCTTTGTTACTGATTTGCTTTAGCATAACACTGCTGCTTTTGCGTGGTTTTCGATGGGGTTCTATGGGATCCCTACTGAGCCAGTGACAGGAGGCTCACCCCTGACTTTTCTGGTATAGCTGTGCTTCCTTGTGCTGTGAGTCCACTGTGCGGTAGTTCTGTTGCCAACGTTGCCAGTGTCGGGCTTCCCCCGACTGGAGGGTACATTTCCCTTTTTTTTGGACTATACTTGTCTTCCTTTGGGCTGGACTCTGTAATTTGAATTTTTAATTGAAAAATATAATTTTATTTCTGCTACTTTAGCAATCCTGATCATTGAAATTTAATTGCTTATATATGGAACTCCAATGTACTCTCACATACCTTTCTATCCCTTCGGAGCTTTTCCGCTCTTGGGAGGCCTCGTAGGTTCGAAGTGGTATCGGGTTTACCCGGTATCCGGAGTCTGGGTCGTCACAGTTGGTATCAGAGCGAGAGTTTAGATTTTTTCGGAATTTTTCTGAGCCATCTGAGCTTTTGTTTGTGAAGTACATGGGAATTCAAGATATTACAGTGTTCATAGTCCTTAAGGTCCAATACAGTCGATTGCTGGCGTTGGTTTTGCAATTGTTTATCGCTTTGTTTTTGTGTGTGGTCTTGTGCGTGCTGTGTTGATACTATGCGAGATGGTTTCGCTCTTGTCAGGATGTGACGAAATATTCGTCTTTTGTCATGGTGTTTGTCTCAGTTATGCTATACTTGGCAGATTTTGCCAGCAGGCGTCAATCTATGGTGAGGTGTTCAAGATTTTTCTGTGGATTTGTTCAGGTGACTGGTGACTTTATCGTTGGTGTGATGGCCGTGCACATTTTTATGTTTCTTTGGTCGTCCTAGTTTGAGATTTGTTCAGCCCCTGAGGTGTTAAGTTTGTGATGAGGTGGTCAGTTAGATGCCTTGGTTGAATGAATGCTCGGGTGAACCTAGGATTTTCCTTCCTGGTAAGCTATCGTTAGTTGAGCTTGATTCTTCTGATCCTGTCTTATGGTGTCTTTTCAAGGTAAGCTTTGAAAGTGTTGTCTCGATAACGCCTTTGTCATGTGTCTACTTGAGTGTGGACTGTGTTAATTCTGAGCCTGAGTTTGCTCTTGTTCGACGGTTGCGTGGCTTTGGGCCCAGTGTGTGTGTTGGGGGCCATTGTGCACCGTGTCCGACGTGCTGTGTTTGGCAGCTGTTGTGCTGTGAAGGTTTAGTAATCATTCCGGGACGTAAGGATAAGCTGAGATAGGTGTTCTTTGTGCTTTGTGCTGAAGCTGGTGCTCTTTCTTGTTTGCACTATGGCAACTTGTGATCGGTTGTTAGCAGGATCGGTACTCAAGACGTGGTATATTGGAAATGTCGACGCATTGAGCACTTCAAAACTCAAACAGAAACGTGAAAATCCTTCGTTTGTTCTTGCAGTGTTGACACTCCTGACAGGTGAGGTTGACACTTTGAACGTGCTAAACCTATCTCATGAACACTTTGACATTTTGATTAAAAAAACTACAAATACTTAGACTTCGACTTACAATAATGATTTCATCTTTTGTTATCATCAAAACCTGGGGACACCACATTCTCCCCCTTTTTGATGATGACAACCATGAGTCATTATTATAAGATCATTCACATGACATTCATTATTGCAGACAAAAAAAATAGGAGTTTTATCATTCAAGAAGAAACTATCTTCATACACATCAAGAGAGTTTTACACAACAAAAGCGTTTCATACTGAGATCATTCAAGTGTGTACAAGTGTGCATGTAATGCATGAACCCTAGATGACCTCTAACTCTAAATAAACTATCTAATGCCCAAATGATCTCGCATGAGTGTCTCCCCCTTTGTCATCAGTAAGGAGGGGGTGAACCAGATGGATGCTGTGGAGGAGGCATGGAATTGGAGCTTCTAGGAAATTGAAATGCCTGAGCATCAGAAACTTGTTGCTATAATTAAAGGACTGTTGCTGCCAGGGAGTCCACCTTCTGAGTTAGCTACTCATCTTTTTGTTTCACAAATCGATGGAGGGACTGGATGTTTTCATTGATATCGTCCAGCCAATTGTGTAACATCTCACAGATGTATTGTGTTTGGGCTTTCTGTTGGGAGGCTTTTTCTGATACATAGGATGAGGTGGCTTCGGATGGACTAGGGTACCTTTCCTCACTTGTGTCTTCAAGGTTAGGTAGAAATTGTGCTTTGTGCAGATGAATCATCTCAAGTATTTTATCTCCCAACATATCTAGTTTCTTGTATATAACATCCACTCTCTTTTCAATTCTAGCAAAGATATTAATCATCTGTGCAGTGTCAGCATTAACTCTTTTTTCAAGTTTGGCAGAGAGCATCGATGATCTTGGTAGAGTCTGCATGAAATGTTCCTTTAAGTCTAATGGATGCATCAATGATTTTTGTAGAATCAACAGTCACCTTTTCTTCATCCCTTTTGGATGTATCAATAAGGGTGGCATACTTGAGAGACAACCTATTCTGCCCCTCTCGAATATCATAAGCATGAATCAGCATTTGTGTAGTTTTCTCTTGTGTTTCGGTGTGTACTTCTTTCAGCCTTTTCATCACAGTTTCTGCTTTCTCACAAACATGCATCAGTGAGGTCATGAAGGCGTTCAATTGTGCATCAGATTTGAACTTGTCTTTGACAAATTTTTCCCATCGGCTATTTGAGAGTTGCTCAACATGAGCAAGTCTCACTTCTAGCTTTTCAACATTCATATTCAGCTGCATAATGGAGGAGTTGATGTTTGCAAACTGAGCTGTCAAGAATCTGATCAATGTGGGATGGATACCCATTGGGCCTTCTTGTGCCTCACACCTTGTTCCTCTTTATGTAGAAGCTTCAACATGGAACTCAGGAGGAGCATCTGATTCAGCAAAAATTCTTGGCTCATTATCAGTATGGAATGCATCATGAGAGTGAGGTGGAAGAATTCTGAAAGGCATTATAGGACAAAAATGAGTTTCCTGTGCTATATGAGCAGGTTGTTGCTCTTGATTCAGCTCAAATTGTGCATCCATGTGAAATTGTTCATCTAGCTGTTCTAGTTGGTCATTTTATGCTGACTGTTCTTGCTACTCAGGTGCTCCTAGTCAGGAGAAGTTGGTGGATGTTCAGGTTGATGACCAGGCAAATCTCTTATTACTTTATTCCCTTTCTTCTTGAATTTCATAAATTTTTCAATAAATCACAAAGTGTAGACATTGCTCTGTGGAATTTCTTTCATTTTCTCATTTTCTAAGGGGATTCCAACTCTTTGAAAAATGGCAGTGAGGTGTGCTGCATATGGCAGGTTTCTTCATTGCCCAGTACAACTGCCCATAATTTGTAATATTATCTTCAGGAGGCAGACCTTCAAGTTGCCAAACATACAATAGAAAAGGAATCGTTGTGTTTCCGTTAACTGACTTCTACCACCACCTTGAGGAGTAATTACAGTAGTGAAGATGTGGTGCAAAAGTCGTTGTAAAGGAGGAAACCTATTTGTGTTAAACATAGTCACATGAAGCTGTGTTTCATCCTCTGAGTTACTGGGCTTGCCAGTCAAAATAGTGTAAGCAGCAGACAAATCAAACTGAAATTTATATTCTGACAAACCATCCAAAGGAATACGCAAAGTTTTGTGAAGGAGCTTTGGTTGTAACTTAATTCTAACTCCCTTCACTTCTGTCCAAAGTTCCTCTTTGTTCTGGTCATAGAATAAATTTTTATAGAACTACTGAACTAAAAATGGATAGTAGACCCTATGTCTTGTCAGGAACGTCTTCCATCCTTGGAATTCAACTAGTGGTAGTAACTCAAGAAATGTTTCAAGCATCTTGTGGTCGTGCTAATCCATAAACCTTGGAAATAAAATTTGTGTTGGATCACTATATTCCTCTCTTGGAGTTGGAGCAGAAACTGGTGGAGAAAATCTCAAGTTTATTCAATGAATAGAAGTACAATAAGCAAGATTAACTCGCTTCAGCTTCAGCCACACGAATTTTTGATATTCCTTTGTATTTCTCATTGAACATTTTCTTCTTTCCCTTTCCCTTTTTCTACTGTAGATAGCTTCTTCTTCTTTATTGGTTGTTCTGCGGTTTTCCCTTTCTTGCTGATTGAGGCCTTTGTCGGTGCCTCTTTCCTCTTCCCAGTTGTGGCTGGTCAGTCATGTGCGTGCTTGGAGCGAGGTTCAATCCTATCAAGGGCCTTGATAGGTGCTTGCTTTTTCGATGCTGCAGCCTTGCCCTTTCCTTGAGTGACCGGCAGAGTCATCTTCTGGAATGGAGAGAGGAGAAGATGGAGCTAGGGTTGGAAGAGAAGGATGGTGTTAGAAGACCTGAGCTGGCTGCGGAGAAGATGGGAGTGCGAAGAAGCGCTTGTAGAGGGCGACAGTGTGAAGAGGTGCGAGTGTCGACTTCTCGTGGGTGAACCTACGCACAAGGGCTCCAGAGCAAGGTGATGCAGAGAGAGAAAGATGAAAGGGTGAAATGAAATTGTTATGCACCGATCAATAAAAAGATAAAGAAAATGAGATGTTATTTGAAAAACACCCTTTATTTAGGAAAAGTCTGAAACACCCCCTTTATTAAGTCTTAAGCGGTTTAAAGCTTATAAGGTCAATTTTGAAGAATAATAGTTTAATAAAAATCATTTATGCAAAAATAATAGGATTAAAATATTTAATTAAAGCCATTTGTCTTAACTCAGCCTATTAATCTTACTTATCAAGTTTGTAGTGGACCTAGGGTCACAGGATTAATCCCACATCGGATGTTGAGAAAGCAACCGAGTGCTTATAAAGAAGGTCTTCACCTCTTAACCCAAGAGAGCCCTTTTACAAGAACAAAACCCTAGCTGCCCTTCGGTGTGACGGGGACAATACCTCTTGGGGGCACCAAAAAGGTTCATCTCACATCTATAAAGTGGCGCTGTCTGTGGGAACCCTGAGCTCGCACTCGCTTGACTTCTCAAGGGGGGGCTTGTGCAGTGGACCTAGGGTCACAGGATTAATCCCACATCGGATGTTGAGAAAGCAACCAAGTGCTTATAAAGATGGTCTTCACCTCTTAACCCAAGAGGACCATTTTACAAGGACAAAACCCTAACCGCCCTCCGGTGTGACGGGGACAATACCTCTTGGGGGCACCAAAAAGGTTCATCTCGCATCTACAAAGTTCATTAGGCTAGTTTGGGAGAAAAATAAGCAAGTATTGAAAATAAACAATATAACCCGTTTGAAGCAAAGGAAAGAGTCAGCCCCATTTTTTTTAAATCGTCTGATATGGCATACACCTTTTGACAAAAGGAAACACGTTGATTAGACGCTAGAGTCTCCGGTTACTTAGTGTAGCTTATCGTTCTGTTTCTTTTTTAACAGAGATAGCATTCTTCATCATGGCTTGATTTACTGCACTTCATTGATGCAGGATCCAGTTTCTCCAATGATGATGCCATTGCACTGAAATTATTATTATTTAATTTTTATAGGCGTATTCTCTAGCAAGCGTCAATTTAGGTGGTATGTTTAAGGTCAATACAAGCTAAGAATTCTCCAACCAACCAAGCCCTTTTACAATTAACTTTCAAAAGCTTGGGACTTGGTTGTGAACAAGAACCTTGATGAATGTTTTAACCCTATCACAATTGCGAGATGGGTGCATTCTAAAACAATTAGCAATAGAATTGAGGGTTATAAACATTAAACCATTTTCTTAACAGAGATAGAACAGAAATGACTTAACCAAGGATGTATTAAGGATGGAATCATTCTCAACTCCCTCTTAATTAATGGCCGATGACTAAACAAGGTTCAAATGTGAGAGATTGGATAGAGAGTATGAAGAGGATTCTCCAATCGAGAAGACAAAGTAAGCTAGGAAGGATGGATAGAAAACTCTCCATACACCAGAAGGTAGAGTAGCTGGATGGCAATGTCGACTCTTCTGCAAGCGGTGTTGACCTCCTGATGGAAAACAAAAACAAATTTTTGAGCACCTTTAATGGTAGTGTTGACACTTCTCCAAACATTGTCGACCTGTTCAGTTGAACTATCGCAGCCAATATCTCTGACCTTGATCCTTCCTTTTCTGCTTTCATTCTTAAGCTAGTCTGACAACTTCTGAAGTTTGATACTCTCAGACACTTTCATTTCAATCATTCAAAAAGATTACACCTACTTTCTACCTGAGAGATGTGCTTATTTGATGTGAAAGCTATAAATATGCTATGCACTAAAGATTAACATGCAGTTCCTATTCTAAATCCAACTTTGGAGGTCAGTCCTCATGCATAGGGAGAGTTTTCGAACAGGCATAACCTGTCTTTTCACAACTCACCATTTGATATACTATGAAGTCAAGAGATGACATGCAATTCAAAATATTCAAGATGCAAATAATGATAGCATATGCACACAGCCTCACCCTGAATGTAACCAATATCAAATGAACAATTCAATTATTCAATCAGAACACAACAAGACAAATCAGGGATTTTTTTTTAGGTTACCACAGTAATGACAAGAATTATAAGTAGTAAGAACTTTAATGAGCAGCTCAAACCTGATTGTGTTGAGGTCTACATAGACCTAGCTCTCTTCTTAGGGTTGAGAATCTGTCATTGCATAATGGCTTGGTGAAAATGTCAGCAACTTGATTTTCTGATTCAACAAAGCAGAGCTCAAAGTTTTTCTTAAGGACTTCATCTCTGATAAAATGGTGCCTAATTTCTATGTGCTTAGTCCTAGAGTGCATGACTGAATTTTTTGTAAGGTTGATAGCACTTGTGTTATCACACAAGATCGGGGCACATCTAAGATCTATTAAATAGTCTTGGAGTTGGTGTTTGATCCACAGCACTAGGGTGTCACAACTCCCTACAGCGACATATTCTGCCTCTACAGTAGAGAGGGTAACCGAGTGCTATTTCTTGGAAGTACAAGAAACTAAACATCCACCTAGAAATTGGTAATAGCCGCTAGTGCTCTTGCGATCCAACTTGCACCCTGCATAATCTGCATCTGAATATTAAATAAGAGAGAGTTCACATGATGCAAGATACCATAATCCCAATTCTTGAGTGCCAACAAGATATCTAAAGATACGCTTGATAGGGGTCAAGTCAGATTCTCTAGGACTAGACTGAAATCTAGCACAAAGGCAAACACTAAACTGGATGTCTGGTCTAGATGCAGTTAAGTAGAGTAATGAACCAATCATACCTCTGTATCTTTTTGCATCCACAAGTATACCTTTTTCATCTGCATCTAGTGATGTAGCAGTCCCCATAGGAGTTCCAATTGATTTGCAGTAAGTCATGTCAAACCTCCTTAGCAACTCCTTGACATACTTGGCTTGACTGATGAAGCATCCTTCACTCCTTTGATTAACCTACAAGCCAAGGAAAAATTAAAGCTCACCCATTAGACTCATCTCAAACTCATTGGTCATGAGTTTAGCAAAATCCTCACACATTTAAGATTTAGTGGATCCAAACACAATGTCATCTACATAAATCTGAACCAACAAGATATCTTTACCTTGTCTTCTTGTGAAGAGTGTTTGGTCTACATTACCTCTTGTATACCCTTTTTCAGTGAGGAATGGGCATAACCTATCAGACCAAGCTCTTGGTGCCTGCCTCAGTCCATAAAAAGCCTTGTCCAACTTATAAATATGATCTTTATGATAAGAACATTCAAAACCTAGGGATTGTTCAACATATACTTCTTCTTTTATTAACCCATTCAAAAAGGCACTTTTAACATCCATTTGTTGCAACTTGATTTTATATGAACATGTAAATGCTAGCAACAACCTAATTGCTTCTAATCTGGCTACAAGGGCAAATGATTCTTCAAAATCTATGCCAAATTCCTGATTATGAACCTGAGCCACTAATCTTACTTTATTCTTGATTATTTTTCCATCTTTACTGAATTTGTTCCTAAATACCTATTTAGTACCTATGACAGATTTTTCTTAGGGCCTAGGAACAAGATGCCACACTTTATTTCTTTTAAACTAGTTTAATTCATCATGCATGGAGTTTATCCAGTTTTCATCTTTTAAAGCTTCTTCAGTATTTTTAGGTTCAGTTTGGGAGACAAGTGCAAGTTGTTCTAGTTCATCCATGATTCTAAAATGTGACCTAGTTCTAGGTGGGTCATGTAGACTACCCAAGATGTTCTCTAATGGATGATCTTTAAGCACTCAAATATCAGTGAGATAGTTACCTCCATTAGTTGCATTACTTGACTCTCCTTGGTCATCATTTCTTTGTGTCTCTCCTTGTTGAAGATCTTATTTTTCTTTGAGGTTTAGAAACTCATCATCATCATTTTTCCTGCATGATTTATCATCATCAGTTTCATCAAATGTGATGTGGGGTGACTCTTCCACACATAGTCTTGAGATTATAGACTCTATAAGCACTAAACCTATTAGAATATCCAAGAAAAATTCCTTCATCATTTTTGGGCTCAAATTTATCTAAATATCTTTTGTCATTATTGTAAATAAAATATTTTGAACCAAAGACTTTCATATGAGAGAGGGATGGCTTCTTACCTTTTAACAGCTCATAAGGAGTTTTCTTAGTGAAGGGCCTTACCATGGAGCCGTTTATGATGTAACAAGCAGTGTTAATAGCTTCTGCCCAGTACCTCCTTGGGATTTGCCTTTCAACTAGCATTATCCGTGCCATCTCTATAAGAGTTCTGTTTTTCCTCTAAACTATCGCATTTTGTTCAGGGGTTCTTGGTGATGAAAACTTATGAGTTATGCCTTCAATCCTGCACAAATTATCAAAGTTAACATTATCGAATTCACCACCATGATCTGAATGTATGTTGAAAATTCTAAACTCACCCTTTTGCTTCACCTTCATGTAGAGTACCTGAAACTCATAAAAAGTCGCATTTTTATGTGCAAGATAGAACACCCATGTCAACTTAGAGAAGTCATGTACTAGAACATAGCCATACCTTTTACCACTTAATCTAGCAATTTTAGTTGGATCAAACAAGTTCATATGGATTAGTTCAAGTGGTTTGGATGCTAAGTTTTCAGTTCTACTCTTGAATGACTTCCTAGTTTGTTTTCCTTGGGTGCATGCATCACAGATTTTATTGTTTTGTTTGAATTTGAGTTCAGGTAGTCCTTTTACAATAGAATGCTTCACAAGTTTATGAAGTGTATTGTAGCTAGCATGACCTAATCTACAATGCCATAGACATGCAAGATCTGATTTAGGTGCAACAAGATAGAGATTTAAATGAGCGGGGTCATCTAAGTCTATCATGTACACATTGTTGACTTTTTCCCCAGAAAATTTTGTTTCTTTTGATTTAGGCTCAAAAATTTTACATTCATTAGAGTCAAACATAACATTGTGACCTTTGTCACATAACTGACTTATGCTCAACAAGTTATATTCTAAACCTTCAGCGAGTAAAACATTTTCAATAGAGTTGGAGGGATTCTTACCAACTTTACCTGTACCAATGATTTTTCCTTTGTTGTTCCCTTTAAAAGTAACATGACATGTTTCATTCTACACCAAGAGACAGAATTTGGTATTATCCCCAGTTATGTGTCTTGAGCAGCCACTATCAAGATACCATCAATTATGCACGGCTGCAAGGCACTCCTGCACAAGGAATTAAGTAACAATGTTTGGAACCCAAGGACAATTGGGTCCCATCAAACCTTTCATTTTAGCAAAACAAGATACCATGGATTTGGGAAGCCAGATTTTCTTTACATTCCATTTTTGCTTTTTAACCTCTTGTGCTTTTGAGGTTTGATAGACATTAGAAAATGATTGATTCTTTGTCCACTTAGTCCGATGAGTGGGTTTTGAGTGGTAGAAGGTGTAATAGTTCCTAGGGTATTAAGGTTGGGTAGGACTGTGGAAGTATGGCTTATAACTACCCCAAGTGTAGGATGGTGTCGACCTCCCCCCTCTTCTATCCACTCATAACGATCTCTAGATGATGGAAGTGTCAACCTCCTATAACCTATGTGTCAACCTCTCGCTCGTTCTGCCCATTTATAATGGTCTCTATTTGCTAGTCGTGTCGACTCCCTGTGACCTAAGTGTCAACCTGATGGATTATTCCCAGTAAATTGATGGGGAGATGACCATGTAGGAGTCGACCGGTTCGAAGGGTAGTGTCGGCCTGTACTATTGTTTCGACCATTTCTACCTAGAGGATGTATAGACCTAAACTGTGACTGGTGTCGACCTATCTGGGTTTTTTGGTGAACTTTCTTGGAAGTTTTAGTATTTTTCTCCAGGGGCATTTCCACTTTTTCTTTACCTTTGTTGTTAGGTCTTTCTTGGCTTTGGCTAGGTTTAGTCTTGGAAGTTAATGCTTCAAAATGTGAAACAAAGATTCTAGTTTTCATTCCAATTGAGTTTTTCTAGGTGGGATTATATCCCAGCCCTTCCTTGTTGAAATTCATCTTAGTGCCCAGCATGGCATTGACGTTTTCACTTCTGTCCACAAATTTTTTTAAAGACTTTTGTTTGTCCCCCAGGTCTTTTTGGAGTTTTTCAATATCTTTAAGAAGTTAAGAGTTCACTTGTTTAATTGCATCATGTTTCTTATTACACAGTTTATTGTCCTTAACAAAGCTTTGCATTTTTAACTTTAACTCATCAACTTCATTTCTTAGGCTTTCATTTTCAACCTCCAAATCTTTCATTTCATTTCTTCCCTCTTCTAAATTTTCAATAACTTTTCTAAGATCTTCGTTTTCAGATTCTGGGGAAGCAATTTTCTCATTCAGGCTATGATCATCTATCGAGGTGTTAATTTTCTTCTTTAAAGCCTTATTTTCTTTCTTCTACACTTCATACTTATCCATTAGTTCAAAGTAAGCTTCCTCCCAATCATGAGTTGAGAAATGTACAAATGGATAGCTTACCTCACTTTCCTTATCTCCTTTGGCCATCAAGCATAAATCTTCCTTTTCTTCTTCTATGGAGCTGGTTCCTTCTTCTTCTTCCTCCTCATCACTCCACGTGCAGACCATGGCCTTGTTCTTTTTGCCCTTCCATTTTGGCGTTGTTTTCTTTGCTTCCTCTAGGCATTCAGACTTGATGTGTCCGAGTTTCTTGCATGATTAACAAACGAGCTTTTCTGATTTCTTAAAATTCTCAGGTTTTTACCTGAAACACTTCTTTACCTGAGGCTTCCTTTTTGTGAAGCCTTTACCTTCCTTTCTTAGGAACCTTCTGAATTTTTGAGTAAACATGGCTACTTCATCCTCGTCTCGATTGCTACTCGAAGATTCACCTTCATCAGAGGTATCATTGTTACTTGGTCCAGCCTTTAGAGCCAGAGGCTACTTCTTACTTACCTCTGCTTCTTTGTTCTTCAAGTTCATCTCATAGGTCATCAGAGACCCTATGCGCTCTTCCACTTTGGTAGTTGCCAAATCCTTGGATTCTTCAACCATTCTGGCCTTGGTATGCCACGCAGGGGTCAAAAAACTGAGAATCTTCCTCAGAATCTCCTACTGGGAGTAGCCTTTTCCTAATTCTATCAAGTTGTTAGTGAGCATGGTTAGCCTAGCATACATATCTGAGATTGACTCATCAGGTTTCATTCTGAATTTCTCATATTCAGAGATTAGCATATTAGCCTTAGTCTCACGTACTTGGGATGTCCCTTCATATATTACCTCGAGACGGTCCCACATCTCCTTTGCAGTGGCACACGTCGATACTCTTGAAAATTCCACCAGATGAAGGGAGCACTACATTATGTGCTTTGCACCCCAGTTCAAGGTTGATCTTCTGATCTGCTCTTTGGTTCATGTCTCTTCTTCTTCAGGTAGCTCATATGGACCTTTGCTCACCACTCGCCATATCTCATGATCCTGGGCCTAGATAAACACCTGCATACGATTTTTCTAGTAAGGATAATATGACCCAGTGAAAAAGGGTGGTCTATTAATGGAATGCACTTTGGGCATGCGATCCTCAGCTGCCATATCATCGTTTCTCTCAAGGTCATTACACCACATACAGAGGGACTAGCTCTGATACCACGTGATAGATAGTGATAGGCGGATCTAGAAGGGAGGGATGAATTGATCAGCCCCCTCTTTTGAGAATGATCTAAAGATAAAAACTATGTAGCAATCAACAAAGGATAACCAACATCTATTTAGCTAAATGCAAGAGTAAGGAAGAACCAATGCTTCTAAACAAGCATCTAGCGTCAAATCGAGTAAATACACAAGCCACAGAGACAAAAGATTTTAAGGTGGTTCGGTCTCTATTCAGAGACCTACGTCCACCCCTCACTCAACTAAGTGAGGCTTCACTAGTGCCAAGGCACTATCCACTGATTCATAGCTTCTCACAGAGAGAAAAACTCTCTCCAAACGCTGTCCAACAGCTTGCGGGCGTACAAAGCCCAAAACCACAGATGTGAGCTTCTCTCAGTATATCTTCCTACAAGCAAGTAGGGACCAATGCTAATGTGTGATTTTGAGAAAGAAATATAAAAGAAAAACAAATCTGACAAACAAGGTATAATGATGATAGTTGATAGAAGAAAAAATCATGTCTGCAAACTGGAAGAAGCTCTGGAGCGGCTTCTAATCTCTTGGCCTCTTTACCACGAACTCAAGAGAAAACGCTGTGGGATCTTCCCAGATGCTACACAGAGGACTGGAGATGCAGTCTTCTTTGCAATCCGGGCTCTAGAAATTGAAGGAGAGGAGTCCACCCTGATGCCTTTACACCAGTAGAAAGGGATGATGAGATCACCCTCACGAGCTCTTCCACGCTGCTTAACCAGTTCTTCACCTTCTACTGAGGAGGGGAAGCTTCTAATGCTTCTTCTCCAAGATTTCTTCCCCACGAACAGCTCTGCAGGATGTCGCTCTCCCACGTTCTTTATTTGCTTCCTACTCTCTTGTCTCTTCTGACATGCACGCCAGCAGCCTGGGCAGATAAGGAAACCAAATCTTCAGTGGGCCCCACTATTGAATGATACCTCTGTCTACCAATCATTTCCTATGAAAAAGCTACCTTCCAGAAGCATTTTTCATGTACGAACGGATAGTAACGAGTGAGTGCGAATCTTGGAAATGGACTGCTATCGAACTCAGATCCGTTCTAGGTGAACTTGATGGTGTCGACACTCTTCAACCAAAGTGTCGACACTTCCTACTATTTGCAAGAAGAAACATTGAAATCATCACGAACAGGTCGACACTCCTGAGCCTACAGGTCAACACGGGTATCACAAACGCATGCGACTTGAACTATTGTGTTGCACATGGCCCTGGTGGTGTCGAGGCATGAGTGCCAGACAGAGACGTTAGTCTGTCACGCTGGACTGAAGTGTCGACACGTTCAGTTGGAAATGTCGACACATTGAGCACTTCGGAACTCAAACAGAAACGTGAAAATCCTTCGTTTGTTCTTGCAGTGTCGACACTCCTGACAGGTGAGGTCGACACTTTGAACGTGCTAAAACTATCTCATGAACACTTTGACATTTTGATTTAAAAAACTACAAATACTTAGACTTAGACTTACAATAATGATTTCATGGTTTGTTATCATCAAAACCTGGGGACACCACATTCTCCCCCTTTTTGATGATGACAACCATGAGTCATTATTGTAATATCATTCACATGACATTCATTATTGTAGACAAATAATAGGAGTTTTGTCATTCAAGAAGAAACTATCTTCATACACATCAAGAGAGTTTTACACAACAAAAGTGTTTTATACTGAAATCATTCAAGTGTGTACAAGTGTGCATGTAATGCATGAACTCTAGATGACCTCTAACTCTAAATATACTATCTAATGAACAAATGATCTCGCAGCTGTCTCTCCCCCTTTGTAAACAGCAAGGAGGGGGTGAACTAGATGGATGCTGTGGAGGAGGCATGGAACTGGAGCTTCTAGGAAATTGAAATGCCTGAGCATTGGAAACTTGTTGCTGTTGGGGAGTCCACCTTCTAAGTTAGCTGCTCGTCTTTTTGTTTCACAAATCGATGGAGGGACATGATGTTTTCATTGATATCATATAGCCAATTGTGTAACATCTCACAGATGTATTCTGTTTGGGCTTTCTGCTGGGAGGCTTTTTCTGATACATAGGATGAGGTGGCTTCGGATGGACGAGGGTAGCATGCCTCACCTGTGTCTTCAAGGTTAGGTGGAAATTGTGCTTTGTGCAGACGAATCATCTCAAGTATTTCATCTCCCACCATATCTAGTTTGTTGTATATAACATCCACTCTCTTTTCAATTCTGGCAGAGATATTAATCATCCGTGCAGTTTCAGCATTAACTTTTTTTTTCAAGTGTAGCGGAAGCATCGATGATCTTGGCAGAGTCAGCATGAACTATTCCTTTAAGTCTAATGGAGGCATCAATGCTTTTTGCAGAATCAGTAATCACCTTTTCTTCAACCCTTTTGGATGTATCAATGAGGGTGGCATACTTGAGAGACAGATTCTACTCCTCTCGAATATCATAAGCATGAATCAGCATCTGTGTAGTTTTCTCTTGTGTTTCAGTGTGTACTTCTTTTAGCCTTTTCATCACAGTTCCTACTTTCTTACAAATATGCATCAGTGAGGTCATAAAGGCACTCAATTGTGCATCAGATTTGAACTTGTATCTGACAAATTTTTCCCATCGATTGTTGGAGAGTTGCTCAACATGTGCAAGTCTCACTTCTAGCTTTTCTACATTCATATTCAGCTACATAATAGAGGAGTTGATGTTCGCAAACTGAGCTGTCAAGAATCTGACCAATGTGGGATGGATACCTATTGGGCATTCTTGTGCCTCATACCTTGTTCCTCTTGATGTAGAAGCTTCAGCATGGAACTCAGGAGGAGCATCAGATTCAGCAATAATTCTTGGCTCATCATCAGTATGGAATGCATCATGAGGAGTGTGACGACCCGAGGATCCGAGTACCGGAAAGGAACCGGTGCGTCTCGAATCTCGGCCCGCCAACCCACGAGCCCGAGGACTCGGAAGGGTAGAAAGGAGTGGTGTGGGGGTACAAGAGGAGCTGCAACGACCACAAAGATAGCACAATAATCTAAAACAAAATGCACAGAATAATATAAATAAATAAACTGCTACAAGGTCCACAGAGTCTCATGTCCAAAAGAAAGTACAGTCAACAGAAAGGAAAAGTACAACTACACGGGGCATCCCCCGGAGTACAACTACACGGGGCATCCCCTGGAGTACAACTACACGGGGCATCCCCCGGCTCTGGCAGACTGGCGACTAACCCTAGCTAGAAGAACCACGCTGAAACTCGGCCGCGCCTCCTGTCGACCCCGCCTCACCTGAAGAGCAGGGATGAGCCTCATTTCATTGGCCCAGTAGGGATCCCGCAAATCCCCACCTCACATGAAAAATGAGAAAGAATAAGGCAACCCTACCAAACAAGAGTATGGTAGAACCAACAAGCTAAAGTAAATAAATGGAAAAGCCGTCTACTCTAACAGTACCGTACTACTGAACATCGGTCCAACAAAGCACGAGTCCACGTCTGCTAGTGAACAGGAGCACTATCCACCAGAAGAACGACCGGATGCGTCCCCTGACGTCTTACACCGCGTCACAAGTGTCTAGCTACTACGCCCCGGGTATGAGACTCAGACACGCAACAAGTACCACGACAAGGACTAGCTGGAGTCGCGCTCATCAGCGCGTGTGCTAAGCCCCCAACTACGTGTGCACACACAGACCATCTACTCTAGGTCGGGTCCTCTAGCTGGTTTTCCCCCCCACCAGACTCTGGTGGCAAAGGCAAGGGGCCGACGGAAACTAGCCTAAAAACTACGTCTCACCGGGTCGCGCTCTCCACCACCCCCGGGTGGGTCCACACACGTGTGCGCAGGAAGCTACGACTAGTTGATAGGTCACTGGAAGTAAGGACCAACTCACGGAAACCACCAGCTACACACCAACACAGATTCTCGATAACCATACGGTAGGTACGGATGCCGGGGACACGCATGAGGTCCGACCGTCCCTCAAGTCACGCGGCACCCCTACCGAGGCAAATGATTCTCCGAGGAACCCCTGGCGCCCCTGTGGCTCTCACTGGGTGCCCACGGCATCCCTCGGGCCACACGCCACAACTGGGTCCAAAACTCACCCAACCGGAGGCGAAACTGCTAAAATAAAACACGGCTCGGGAAGGGGGATTAACACGCTAGGGACCCAGAGTGTGACACTGTCGCGCTATGGTCCCCTAGCGTGACCCCTGAAGAACATGGTAGCAGAAGCTAGTGCATTCTCCAAGAAGGCGCTAGCCGAGGCTAGCGCGTTCAACAAGAACGCGCTAGGGAAAGCTAGCGCGTTCTTCAAGAACGTGCTGCCTGCCCCAGGCGCAACACGAACCGCCAAACTATTCATCTTATTGGATGAACGTGCTTGGACGACACGGCACGTTCATTGAGAACGTGCCACTGGAATATAGCGCGACAACGGGCCGAGCCCGGTTTGCGAAATACGCCCGAAAATCGTAAAACCACGCCCATTCACCCCCCTGGTGAAGGGAAAACAACGGGAAGTCACCGCCTTGATGTCCTAGCATGCATCTAGAGCCCCCAAATCGATCAAAAACCCCACGAATCAATGGATCTGGCGCTCAAACCCCAAGCATGAGAATAACCCTCCCAGCATGAATTTAGCCCCACTCGGCCTCTCCACGGCCTAGAAATCACGGGGAATGCTGTAAAGAGGGCAAGGATCCGTCCCCCTACCTCAATGAAGCTCGAAATTTGTCGGGAAGTCGTCGATCTTCAAATCTAGCTCAAGCACGAACTCCTCTCCCACGCACCAATGGGGGTACTGTCACGATCCTCCCGCCACTGCTGTTGTCACCGTGCCGTCGCAGTCGTCCGCCACCCATCGCCGGAGGAGGAAGGGGCGCCGCGAGGTCCAACGGGCAAGATGGGGGGGAGGTGACCGTTGTGCTCACGGGGGAGGAAAGAAGAAAGAAGAAAAAGAGAAGAAAAAAGAAAAAGAAAAGGGCTATAAATAGAAAATCTGAACAATGCCAAAAATACTGAAAAATGGAAAAATACACCTCCTCGATCGTCTCGACACATAGATCGCAATGGTACCACTCGCGGGTAGATGAACGACCCGGTTCACCCGCTACAGGGTTCTGAAGGATTCATCGAAACCCGTACACGAAAATCGGAAAACACACACGGGAAAAGCCACGGACACACTCTGGGCCTCTGAAACAACTCCGGATCGCACCCATCCAAACACGAAAGATGTCCGAAACAAACTTTCAAACACCACGGGGTCGGACACTCAGAGAAACCAGATTCGGGACCCACAAAGAAGGATCCGAAAGATCCGGGGCATTACAAGGAGAGTGAGGTGGAAGAATTCTGAAAGGCATTATAGGACCAAAATGAGTTTCTTGTGCTATATGAGTAGGTTGTTGCTCTTGATTCAGCTCAAACTGTGCATCCATGTGAAATTGTTCATCTGGCTATTCTAGTGGCTCATTTTGTGATGGCTGTTCTTGCTGCTCAGGTGCTACTATTTGGTCAGGAGCAGCTAGTGGCTATTCAGGTTGATGACCAGGCAAATCTCTTATTACTTTATCCCCTTTCTTCTTGAATTTCATAAAATTTTCAATAAATCACAAAGTGTAGATGTTGCTCTGTGGAATTTCTTTCATTTTCTCATTTTCTAAAGGGATTCCAAGTATTTGAAAAATGGCAATGAGGTGTGCTGCATATGGTAGCTTTCAAAGGTGCCCAGTGCAATTGCCCATGATCTGTAATATTATCTCCTGGAGGCAGACATTCAAGTTGCTAAACATACAATAGAAAAGGAATCGTTGTGTTTCAGTTAACCGACTTCTGCCAGCACCTTGAGGAGTAATTATAGTAGTGAAGATGTGGTGCAAAAGTTGTTGTAAAGGAGGAAACCTGTTTGTGTTAAACATAGTCACATGAAGATGTGTTTCATCCTCCAAGTTATTGGGCTTGCCAGTCAAAATAGTGTAAGTAATAGACAAATCACACCAAAATTCAGATTCTAAAAAAATATCTAAGGGAATACGCAAAGCTTTGTGAAGGAGCTTTGGTTGTAGCTTAATTCTTACTCCCTTCACTCCAGTCCAAAGTTCCTCTTTGTTCTGGTCATAGAATAGGTTTTTATAGAACTGTTAAACTAAAAATAGGATAGTAGACCCTATGTCTTGTCAGGAGCTTCTTCCATCCTTGGATTCAACTAGTGATAGTAACTCAGGAAATGTTTCAAGCATCTTGTCGTCATGAAAATCCACAAACTTGGAAATAAAATTCGTGTTAGTAACTGGTTGTGGCTGAACATTTTCTTCTTTCCCTTTCCCTTTTTCTGCTGCAGACAACATCTTCTTATTTGTTCGCTATTCTGCAGTTTTCCCTTTCTTGCTAATTGAGGCCTTTGTTGGTGCCTCTTTCCTCTTCCCAGTTGTGTCTAGTCAGTCATGTGCGTGCTTGGAGCGAGGTTCAATCCTGTCGAGGGCCTTGATAGGTGCTTACTTTTTCGATGCTGCAGCCTTGCCCTTTCCTCGAGTGACCGGTAGAGTCATCTTCTGGAACGGAGAGAGGAGAAGATGGAGCTAGGGTTGGAAGAGAATGAGGGTACTGGAAGACCTGAGCTGGCTGCAGAGCTGATGGGAGTGGGAAGGAGCACTTTGGGAGGGCGACAATGTGAAGAGGTGCAAGTGTCGACTTCTCGCGGGTGAATCTATGCACAGGGGCTCCGGAGCAAGGCGATATGGAAAGAGAAAGATGAAAGGGTGAGATGAAATTGTTACGCACCAGTCAATAAAAAGGGTAAGAAAATGAGATTTTATTTGAAAAACACTCTTGAGTTAGGAAAAGTATGAAATACCCATTTTATTAAGTCTTAAGTGGTTTAAAGCTCATTAGCTCAATTTTGAAGAATAATAGTTTAAGAAAAATCGTTTATGCAAAAATAATAGGATTAAAATATTTAATTAAAGCGATTTGTCTTAACCAAGTCTATTAATCTTACTCATCAAGTTCATTAGGCCAGTTTGGGAGAAAAATAAGCAAGGGTTGAAAATAAACAATATGACCCGTTTGAAGTAAAGGAAAGAGTCAGCCCCAATTTTTTTTTAAAAAAAATAAATAGTCTGATATGGCATACATCTTTTGACACAAGGAAACATGTTGATTAGACACTAGAGTCCTCAGTTACTCAATGTAACTTATCGTTCGTTTTCTTTTTGAACAGAGATAACATTCTTCATCATGACTTGATTTACTACAGTTCATTGATGCAGGATCTAGTTTCTCCAAAGATAATTCCATTGCTCTAAAATTATTATTATTTATTTTTTAGAGGTGTATTCTCTAGCTAGCTTCAATTTAGGTGGTATGTTTAAGGTCAATACAAGCTAAGGATTCTCCAACCAACCAAGCCCTTTTACAATTAACTTTCAGAAGCCTAGGACATGGTTGTGAACAAGAACCTTGATGAATGTTTTAACCCAATCACATTTGCAAGTTGGGTGCATTCTAAAACAATTAGCAACAAAATTGAGGGGTATAAACATTAAACCATTTTTGTAATAGGGGTAGAACAGAAATGACTTAACCAAGGATGTATTAAGGATGGAATCCTTCTCAACTCCCCCTTAATTAATGGCTGGTGACTAAACAAGGTTCAAATGTGAGAGATTGGATAGAGAGTATGAAGAGGGTTCTTCAATCGAGAAGACAAAGTAAGCCAAGAAGGATGGATAGAAAACTCTCCATACACTAGAAGGTAGAGTAGCTGGACGACAGTGTCGACTCTTCTGCAACCGGTGTCGACCTCTTGATGGAAAACAGAAACCAATTTTCGAGCACCTTCAACGGTAGTGTCGACACTTCTCCGGACCGTGTCGACCTATTCAGTTGAACTATCATGGCCAATATCTTTGACCTTGATCCTTCCTTTTCAGCTTCAATATCTTTTACCTTGAAGCCTCCCAAGAGCTGTAAAGCTCCGAAGGGAAAAAGGATTGTCGTGTAGTACATTGAAGCCACCGAGATATAATATTAAGCAATTAAATTTCATTAGATCAGTTTGCTAAAGTAGCAGAAATAAAATTACTTTTTAATTAATAGTTAAAGTTTAACAATTATACCAGAGTCTAGTCCAAAGGAAACACAAACAGTACAGTCAACAGAAGGGAAAACGTACACTGAGGTCAGGGGAAGCCCGACGTAGGTACCGCTAGCAGCTACGAACTTGCCACACCAGGAATCGCGGAAGCAGGACAACGCCACCCACCTGAAAAGCAGGGGTGAGACTCGTGTCACTGGCCCAATAGGGGTCACGCGGATCCCCATTGAAAAACATGTAGTAACACGAAATGACAAAAACAACAGGTGTAGTAAAGCAGGAAAACTAAACTACAAAGTTGTAAAAGAAGACCAGAATGGAAGAAGTAGGAATAGCAAAAATGAAAGGGAAAAGCCGTACTCAACAAAACATGGCTGCCAAACTAACCTCGACCCCTAAGCTACTTCAAATCACAACAGCAACAGATGGGCAAAATCTGAACTAACAAAGTCAGGAGTTGCCGATCTGTCGGCAAGCATGAGGCCCAAGACGAAGGCCTACGAAACTAGACAACAAGTCTAGAAAAAAAGACCTAGACAGACCCAGACAACCTAAAGCATACACGACTCGATTGTCATGCACGCTCTTCTAGATATGACCACACACACACAAGACTAGAACGTCGTGTACACGACACAACACTGACCTCGGGCAAGACCACAAGAGGGCTAACCCGGAACGGTCATGACGTGCGAAAAACACGAGAGTCATGTGCCACGTGACAGAAGTACCCCCTCATTAGAAGAACAGCCAGCTGCGTCCACTAACGTCTTATGCTGCGCCTACGAGCGTCTCGTCTACTATGCCGCCCAAACCATGATAGACACTTAGACACTAAACCAGAACAGGAACTATAGTAACGAGTGACTAGACAGGGGAACGCCCGTTGGCGTCAGTCCAAAGCCCCTAACCACGTGTGCACACACCGACTCTTGCTAGAGAGCCAGGCCTCTAGCTAGTTTTCCCCACCCAGCAGGACGCTACAGTACAGCGGGGGCCCATAGAAACTAGCTTACAAACCGTATATCAAGAACTGCCCCGCCACAAGGGCCGATAGGCCGTAACGTGTCGTAAGGCTATGACTAGTGGAGTCTCACAAGACATAGACTCCAAAACATGAGTGCCGGAGTACGGATAGGAAAAGACGCATTATCGTACGTACTACGAAGCACAAGACATGAGGTAGCATACCAGACTGTCACCAGACTCAGGACAAGGTAACTAGACCTGAAAATACAACGATCCTTGAGTCTCACAACTCAGAGTCAAGATCTTCGTACAAACCGAAACAAGCCACCAATCGGTATATTCCTAAGCCAGAAGAAACAACCATAGAAAATGACACACAGAGACCTGAGGGAACACCAAGACCCTCAGCACGCCTGGACACAGAAACTGAGGTAAAATGATACCTCGATGCATCCATAACCACGTCTCAAATTGGATAGAACCGCCGAGACACTCAAGGTTACCTGTCAACCACTAGGTCACCCCGGGTTGACTGGAACCTTGACAATGATGATTCTACAGTAGGAAAGAAAATCCTACTTCAAGCAAGAAAACTCCTGGCTACCTCTTAACACGATCTTAGCCCTGATAGGACATCAAAAGATATCCACGAGAACGGCAATCCACTAGGTCAAGCCAAGATATATGGAAATCAAAATGAATGGAAATGACACTCTGGGCATAAACGATCCATCATTCAGCTGCTAGGGAAACTAAGCAGTCAAGAAGGAAACCGCTATGCACACAGAGACAAGAGCACTGGCAGTCAGGGGTAGAGCCACGAGGCGACTGTAGCGGTCAAGGACGAACCACTAGACTTAGTCAACTCTAGCTAACCTGCACAACAAACCATGAGGCGGTCGATGGTAGACACGCTACATGGACTAGGTGGTCCAATAGACAACCGCCATACTAATCGCCCTAAGACACTGAGCTAAGACAAATGACTCGTAGTAGCCTAAGGAAGGTGAGCTACAGTAAAGAAACGCATGAAGGTTGGGCCACCAAGGCCAACCGACTTAAATCATAACTAGGTCAAAAACAACAATAACAAGAATACCGAGGTAGACCACAGGCTGCTGAGACCATTCCCTCAAGACAGGAACTCAAGGAAGGCCACTCACATGCGGGGGAAATCCCATCACACTCACACCGATACACGGTGACTCGATCGAGCGTAACACAAAGCTCAAAAAATGCATGCCTTTGGGCACGCTAATTGAGGTAACATGGCACCTCTCGAGACCCCAGAAACAAGGACATGGAATCCACAGGGTTTCCAGGACACTCACGAGACCATAGGTCGGTCATTGGGTCTCAACCGGACCGACCAGGACTCAAAACGGGCAAAAACACTGCATTTCGGTCCACCTGACCCCTAGGGGCGGTCGACCTAACAGGGTCGGTCGACCAGCTCTAGGCAGTCGATCGATCGGACCGAACGATCCACCTGCCCGCTGGCGCGAACGCCGACCGGTTGACCGGCTAGCCTGTGGCGGTCGACCGGTCACGGCTGGAAACCAGTCGGACCACATCCTAAAACCCGAATCCACGCCCCGTTCGATCCCGATCGAAGAGGAAACATCCATAACGTCGTAGAACGATGATAAACAACATTTAGACTACAACGGGAGTCAAATCGACCAAGAAATGGCAAGAAATGGGCCATTTCAACGAATCAACCCTAAATGAGTGACCGGGGTTCCCGGACTCATACCTGCCCCAAATGACCACCAAACGACACGAAATCAGCGGATCTAGAACGCTGACATTCTAGGGGTTCAATTGATGCAAACCAATCTAAAAACCGTCACTATTTTCTGGCGATCCCTACAAAACCCAAGAAACCCCAATTTAGGCTAAACGAGCGCAAACTCGGCCGTTTCCATACTATACGACGTACAATGGCAGGGAAAACGTGCAGGATGAAGCGGTGATCCATCTCCCTACCTCCACCGAAGAAACCATGCGCTGAAGCGACTAAATCGCGCCGAAAACCACATCGCGAGCTCGACCATTGGCTTTGAATCCACCGTTCGAGATCGCACAAAAACCGATCCGATCCTTGCCCGATCGCGCACCTCATGGACCCCACGCCGTCGCCACCTCACCCATGAGCCTCCTCCATCTGCAGTCGGAGCCAGGAGGGCAAGAGAGGAGAGAAAATAGGAGAGAGAGAGGGTCACGCGCGAATGAATTGGAGGAGAGAGGAAGAAGAAAGAAAAAGGAAAAAGAAATTAGGAATTTTCCTAATTGCAAAAAATTTGATAATTTGCCTAAAATGGACTAATTCTAAAAAATATGCAAAAATATCCGAAACAATCGTCTCGAAGAGTACATCACAACTGCGGCGTCCACGAGTCGATGAACTGAGAAATAAACTCACCGTAGGGTTCCGTAACTAGTGCGAGAGAAAAATCCACACGGATCGTTAAACTCAACTCAGGACCCACAAAAGCGACCCGAAACTCTCCGGAAAGGATCCGAAAGACCTAATAAAGATCCGACAAGAATCTAGGGCATTACATCCTCCCCTCCTTTAAAAAATTTCATCCTCAAAATTTAAGGACTAGCGAAGGAGAAGCAAGGAAGAACAACCCCAAGACACAACTTGAAACAGCTCGAATCTCGAAAAACACAACCCAGAGGAACACCGCCAGACCATAATTACAAGTACATGCTCTGGATCGAGTACGACACAAGTGAACACAAGTATGACACCTCTGAAACAAGGCAACGTCGCTTACATCTCACAGGAAAGGAGACATGATAACAACTATCGGGAAAATAAAACGACAGACACGGCAAGCATCATCTTAAACAAGGAAGCATAGTCCTCTTAGCTGACAGCTCGGAACATCACCGGCTCCAGTGTCAAAGGCAACATGGAACACCTAGCACACAGGACACCAATGATAGCACCGGACCACAAGCACAATCAAGTCAGTCCTCTCTCAGATATTACATTTGATCAAGTCACAAGCTCACTCTACCATGAGAAGAGTACAGCAAGGCTAACCGACAAGGCCTGGTCCACACAGTGCCAAGACAGACAGACAAAATCATAGAGAAACAACGATAAAATGACAACAACCGCACTTGTAAGATTCCGGCTCCGTACTGAACACAGAAACACAGAACATCCCTGCAAGCTAGGTGTAGCACCCCGTATAAAAAAATGAAAAAAAAAATTTATTAATAATATTTCCCAAATAAAAAAAATATTAGATAAACTCTATAGGAAGCTTAAGTAAGAAGTTGGAACATGGAGTTATCATATGTAAAGATTATTCACTTAACAAGTGACTTCTTGGTGTAGTTGGTTAAGTGATGTGCCTTTCAACCTAGCGACTAGGCTTCCAATCCCAGCATCCACCATTTACATTTTGTGCCAAATAATTATACGTTATAGGCTAGCAAAACTTTCACCGAGGCAGAAACCTATATGCAACCAGCCAATGGATAGACTTTGAGCTGGTGAACGTAGGTAAAGATAGGAATGTATAGACTTTGTGTTGCAGCAACGTAGGTAAAGATAGGAAAGTATAGACTTTGATGAATGTACAGACTTTGAGGATGTAACGTAGGTAAAGATAGGAATGTATAGACTTTGAGGAATATACAGACTCTGAGGATGTATAGACTTTGTGTTGAGCCGATGTACAGACTTTGTGTTGCACAGACTTTGTGTTGAGCCGATGTATAGACTTTGAGGATGTACGGACTTTGTGAAGCCAATGTATAGACTTTGAGAGGATGTATAGACTTTGTGAAGCCAATGTATAGACTTTGAGAAAGCCAATGTATAGACTTAGAGGATGTACAGACTTTGAGGAAGCCAATGTATAGACTTTGAGGATGTATAGACTTTGAGGATGTACAGACTTTGTGAAGTCAATGTTGTATAGACTTTGAGGATGTATGGACTTTGAGGAAGCCAATGTATAGACTTTGAGGATGTACAGACTTTGTGAAGCCAATGTATTGACTTTGAGGAAGCCAATGTATAGACTTTGAGGATGTACAGACTTTGAGGAAGCCAATGTGTAGACTTTGAGGATGTACGGACTTTGTGAAGCCAATGTATAGACTTTGAGGATGTACAGACTTTGAAAGTGTGCACATTGAAGAGGGATCGTGTATGAATATGGGAGACAGACTTTACGATTTGGGTCATGGATTGGCTGTCCAAACATTATCCCTTATCTCTCCAGCCTGTACAAGCTATAAAGCCCCATTATTCCAGATCTTGCCCCCCTATCCAGTCATACCAGACCCTAAAACATACCCTTTGCTACCCCCATTCTAGGTTAGCTAAGGTTGGGGCAAAGCTCTGCAGGGATTACACAGTCACCTAGAAGGGTTCTACTATTGCTAGAGATCTTCCAACAAGGTAGGTGTTCTCAATTTTTAACTAAACTAGTAGCTAATCTAGGATGATTAGTCTAGGCAGTTAGTCTTAGGCTCATCTCCATGCGATATTTTGTATTTATACAACATGTGTTAGCCTCATAGTTAGCATGTATTAGCTTTAATCTAAGAAAAGTAGTAAAGTTTGTAAAGCAATTAGTTTCATAACCAGGATAATTAGCATGCAATAACTTCAATCTGGGACAATTAGCAAGTATTAGTCTCATGCCCCAGATAATTAGCATGTATTAGCTTCATTAACTAATCTATTAGCATACCTAATCTATTAGCATACCTAATTAACCTGTTAATCTACCAAATCTATACCCCTAGTGTAGACACTTGGTGTCGACACCTCCATTGTACCCTATTGGACATTTATACATATAGTTAAATGTCGACACCTACAAAATGAAGGTGTCGACACCTCCAAGCTAAATGTTGACACCTCTATTAATTATATATATATAACACCTCCATATATATATATATAACACCTCCCTATATATATATATAACTAAAACCTCCCTATATACAAATATCGACACCTCCATTCTAACAATTGTCGGCACCTCTATATATAAGTATATATATAACACCTCCATTATACCTCCATTAATTGTATATATAAAACACCTCCATTATATATTGTTAGACAAGAATATATATATATATATATATAACTAATGTCTACACCTCCAGTATATGCTGTTAGAACTAATGTCTACACCTCCATGCTCATCGAATATATATATATATATAGAACAAAATATAATATAAAATGGACTCCTCCATTCTTTCAGAGTATATACATATAGAATAATGTAATATATACAGAATATATATAGACCAATGTAAAATATGTAGATATACATATAGAAAAATATATAGATATACAGGAATATGCAATGTAATAATATATAGATATACATGAATTTATAATTTAATATATATACAGAATATATATAGACCAATGTAAAATATGTAGATATACATATAGAAAAATATATAGATATACATGAATATACAATGTAATATATACAGAATATATATAGACCAATGTAAAATATGTAGATATACATCTAGAAAAAATATATATATATATAGATATACAGGAATATATATATATATAACTAAATGATATAACTAAGTAACTATTGTACATGATATCTATATATATAGCTAAATGTAGACACCTCCCTATATCAAAACAGGAATATATATATAACTGAATGCCGACACCTCTCTATATGTATATGTCGACACCTCCCCAAAACCTCCTTATATATAAATGTCGACACCTCACTATATATATAAATGTATATAAATGTCGACACCATGTAAATAAATGTCGACACCTCATATATATATATTGGACAGAAGATATATATATCTATAACCTCCATTATAAATATATAACAGGATGCTATATACATATTGGACATAATTCTATAACCTCCATTATATATATATTGGACAGAATTCTATAACCTCCATTACATATATATAACAGGATATACATATATATACATATTGGACAAAATATATATATAACTAATGTCGACACCTCATATAATTGGACAGGAATATGTATATATATATATATAGAGAGAGAGAGAGAGAGAACTAATGTCGAAATCAAGTATCGACATTTACAATCAACAGATTGATGTCGCCATGTACTATAAGAAGGAAAAATCAGAACTAGTGGAACAATAAATAAACAAAGTTAACCTCACCAAGGACAATGGCAAGACAAAATGGGTTATGTGAAGTTTTGAAATTCTCAAAGTTTCCTCTATATGTCCACATCATCAATTTGCATAACTCGACTTAAATTGATGGGCGTCCCTGACCCGGACGCTATTCACTGACCAGCGGCCGTATAACATACGCTTATTCCAAACGAAAAATCCAAACGGAAAATAGGCAGTGAAGTTAAACTCTAGCTACATAGCTAACCTAGACTGGTTAAATCTCGATTTAACCAATAAATCATCTAGTCAACCTGGTTAAACCAAAGCCTACAACGCACCAATCTTACCTAGTTTTTTTTTATGCTTCAAACGTTGCTGGTTTTACTCCTAGTTTGTCCCTACATAACGATACGCCTTGGATTCTATTCTATAATCCACCTTATATACATCCTACCTGGTCAACCCTTGAAATTCTATATTGGCTATAAACGAGAGTGGATGTCGACAAACATGACCAATGCTGTGCATATAGGGCCCGGTCTGGTCCTAGGAGGAGCACCTGAAGGTACTTGTGCCCATGAGAGTTTATTGACCACGGTGTTTGGCATTGCACTGGAGTACTTTCTTGCTAGACTTTAGGCATTCCACTCATTCTCGTGATATTACTTGATTGATTGGCTTGAGACCCGCAGAAGGGTAAAAGTATTTACTTGAATGCATTGATAAATAGTCAATTCCAGTTATACATGCTTGAACTACTTTGCTTACTATTGCTAGCTTGATTAACATGTTGCTATTCTAGTTATTACTTCTCAGTTATCACTAGCTTGATATCATTTGCTATCACTTGCTACTGCTGCTTGAAATTGTAAAATCCATATACTCTCACTTTCTACTCATGTCGATCTTATGATTCCTTGATATCTATCTGTCTACATGCATAGGTTACCTAAATTAAATGAACGTGTAATTCACTTAAAGTATGTTAGAACTTGAGATGTAAATCCTACTGAGCGGTTCACCTATCTAGTTATTTTCTAACCTTTTCAGGTAGTTCAGATATCAGCCAGAACTCGGAAGGGAATGAGTCTGAGTGATGAGTGTAGAAATGGAGTTATCATGTTGTCTTGTTAATTATGCTTTTGTAAATTGTGTTACCCAATTATGTCAGTCATATCTATTTATGTCAGACGTCAGCTGTGTTAGTCCAATTGATTAGAACTGTAATAAGGGCTTGAAGCCTAGTATTGGACCTGGAAATGTATGTAGTTATCTTTTGGTTAGTTGTAACAATTGTCAGCTCGTACTATTTGTATTAATTTCAAGTTAAATCTTAGTTATCTGCGCACTCTATTAACTGTCAAATGAAGAATTCCATCAAATAGCTAGCTCGCTTTGGTTCTATATAAAGGACTATCGCGCCACGGGTAAGCTTCCGCGCTCAGGATGTGACACTAGGTCACATCAAGGCACAACGATCGTTGAATGCACAACCATAAGGGATGAGTCATGCAGTGAGCATGTTCACCAAGAAACGACCCACGATGATGAAAATGACAATATTGGGAAATGCATCTCAAGGACCATGATCACGTCCTGAGAGCACAATACCCTAAGAAAGAATACAGAGGAGTAGAGGGTACTCAATCAGCAAGGAATGCCGACAGATTCCCCAACACTCACAAACGTCAGTGCCAACACCAGAATGACTCCAGTAATAACACGGCAAGAGACCACATCAAGGCACATGAAGCCAAGATGAAGTCACATCGAGAAAAGACAATTCTCTCGACCGGTCAGAATCTTACAACAACGATCCTCGACATGTGGGTTATCAACCTGAACGCTTCCACTACGCACTCAAACAACGCACACCGGCATCAGAAATGCCTCGGCATCTGCATCTCAACACACACTCGATGCCATCGTAATTCATGAAAATCGTAATATAACATGCCACGAGTACTGATCCTGCAAACAACCGATCACAAAATAGCCTAAGTGCAAAGAAGGAGAGTACTAGATTCAGCACAAAGCACAACGAAAGGCTAATATCAGCTTACCATTACGTCCTGGAAGAATAACTGAGCCTTTACAGCACATCGGCCGCTAGAGATGGCACGACAAATATGGTACACGACAGCTCTTAACACCATGATGGAGTCCAAAACCAAGCAACCGTAACCCAAGGAGAAGATGAGGCTCAAAAGAAATATTGTCTACACTTAAGTAGACACAGGACAAAGGCCTCACCAAGATAGTAATTCCAAGGCTAACCTCGAAAAAGACTCCACCAAGTGGAACGAGAAGCATTAAGCTCGACTAACATAAGCTCACCAAGAAGAAAAATCCTAGGTCGCCTGAGCATCTCCTCAATCAAGGGAATCTAATCGAGCACTTCGACAGAAGCGAAACACCCCAGGAGCTGCATAGACTTGAGCTGGGATGACCAAAAAAACGTAAGAACATGTACGACCATCACACCAACTCGAAAAAGTCACCAGCCACCTGGACAAACTATGGAAAATCTCGAACAGTGTATTATAGATTCAAGCCTATCGGTGAACTCTGCCAAGTACACTACGATCAAGATAAACACCACGATGAAAAAAAACATCCCGTCGCATCTTGACGAGAGCAAAACCATCTTGTACAGTGCCAACATGGCACGTACAAGACACACATGAAAAATGAAGCGACAAAGAATCGTAAAACCTAAGTCAACGAAAGACTGTACTGGACTTTCAGGATGCTGGAAACTGTATATCTTGGATTCCCATGTACTTCACACAACAATGCTCTGATACCAGCCATGACGACCCGAATCCCGGATATCGGATAAACCCGATAGGACTATCGAGCAGACCCGATACCACATGGAACCCGTGAAGCCTCCCAAGAGCTGTAAAGCTTCTAAGGGAAAAAGGATTGTCATGTAGTACATTAAAGCCACAAAGATATAATAATAAGCAATTAAATTTAACTAGATCAGTTTGCTAAAGTAGCAGAAATAAAATTACTTTTTAATTAACAGTCAAAGTTCAACAATTATACCAGAGTCTGGTCCAAAGGAAAGACAAGTAGTAAAGTCAACAGAAGGGAAAACATACACTGAGGTCGGGGGAAGCCCGACGCAGGTACCGCTGGCAGCTACAAACTCGCCACACCAGGAATCGCAGAAGCAGAACAACGTCACCCACCTGAAAAGTAGGGGTGAGCCTCGTGTCACTGGCCCAGTAGGGGTCACGTGGATCCCCACTAAAAAACATGTAGTAACACGGAACGACAAAAATAGCAGGTGTAGTAAAGCAGGAAAACTAAACTACAAAGCTGTAAAAGAAGATCAGAACGGAAGAAGTAGGAATAGCTAAAAGGAAAGGGAAAATCCGTACTGAACCAAACACGGCTGCCGAACTAACCTCGGCCCGTAAGCTACTCCAAACCACAACAGCAATAGATGGGCAAACTCTGAACTGACGAAGTCAGGAGTTGTCGATCTGTCGGCAAGCACGAGGCCCAAGACGAAGGCCTACGAAACCAGACAACAAGTCTAGAAAAAAAAAAACCGAGATAGACACAGATAACCTAAAGCATACACAACTCGATTGTCATGCACGCTCTTCTAGATATGACCACACACACACGACTAGAACGTCGTGCACACGACACAACACTGACCTCGGGCAAGACCACGAGAGGGCTAACCCAAAACGGTCACGACGTGCGAAAAGTACGAGAGTCATGTGCCACATGACGGAAGTAACCCCTCACTAGAAGAACAGCCAGGTGCGTCAACTGACGTCTTATGCTGCGCCTACGAGCGTCTCGTCTAGTATGCCACCCAAACCACGACAGAGACTATGACACTGAACCAGAATAGGAACTATAGTAATGAGTGACTAGATAGGGGAACGCCCGTAGACATCAGTCCAAAGCCCCTGACCATGTGTGCACACACCGACTCTTGCTGGAGAGGTAGGTCTCTAGCTAGTTTTCCCCACCCAGCAGGACGCTACAGTACAACCGGGGCCCACGGAAACTAGCTTACAAACCGTATATCTGGAACTGCCCCGCCACAAGGGCCGACACGCCATAATGTGTCATAAGGCTATGACTAGTGGAGGCTCACAAGACACAAACTCCAAAACACGAGTACCAGAGTACAGATAGGCAAAGAAGCATTGTCGTACGTAATATGAAGCACATGACACAAGGTAGCATACTAGACTACCACCGGACTCAGGGAAGGCCACTCACATACGGGGGAAACCCCACTGCACTCACACCGATACACGGTGATTCGATCGAGCGTATCACAAAGCTTAAAACACGTATGCCTTCTGGCACGCTAATAGAGGTAACACAGCACCTCCCGACACCCCAGAAATATGGACACGAAATCCACATGGTGTCCGGGACACTCACGAGGACATAAGTCGGTCATTGGGTCTCAACCGGACCGACTTGGACTCAAAACGGGCAAAAACACTGCAATTCGATCGACCTGATCCCTAGGGGCGGTCGACCGGACCGAACGGTCCACTTGCCCGCTGGCACGAACGCCAGTCGATCGACCAGCTAGCCCGTGGCGGTCGACCGGTCATGGCGAGAAACCAGCCAGACCACGCCCTAAAATCTGAATCCACGCCCCGTTCGATCCCGATCAAAGGGGAAACATCCATAATGTCACAGAACGACGATATACAACATTTAGACTCTAACGGGAGTCGAATTGACTAAGAAATGGCAAGAAACAGGCGATTTCAACTAATCGACCTTAAATGAGTCACTGGGGTTCCCGGACTCGTACCGGCCACAAATGAAAACCAAACGACACGAAATCAGTGGATATGGAACGCTGACATTCCAGGGGTTCGATTGATACCAACTAATCTAAAAATCGTCACTATTTTTCGGCGAACCCTACGAAACCCACGAAACCCCGATTTAGGCTAAAATTGCCCAAACTCAGCCGTTTTTGCACCAAACGACGTGCAATGGTAGAAAAAATGTGCAAGAGGAAGTGGTGATCTGTCTCCCTACCTCCACCAAAGAAACCGTGCGCCGAAGCGACTAAATCGCGTCGAAAAGCATGTCGCGAGCTCGACCATCGACTTTGAATCCACCGTTCGGGATCACGCCAAAACCGATCCTATCCTCGCCTGATCGCGCAACTCATGGACCCCACGTTGTCGCCACCTCGCCCACAAGCCTTCTCCGTCTGCAGTCGGAGTTGGGAGGGCAATAGAGGAGAGAAAATAGGGGAGAGAGAGGGTCGCGCGCGAATGAACGGGAGTAGAGAGGAAGAAGAAAGAAAAAGGGAAAAGAAATTAGGAATTTTCCTAATTTCTAAAAATTCGATAATTAGCCTGAAAATAGACTAATTCAGAAAAATTTGCAAAAATAGCCGAACCGATCATCTCGAAGAGTACATCATAACTGCGGTGTGCGCGAGTCGATGAACTGAGAAACAAACTCACCGTAGGGTTCCGTAACTAGTACGAGAGAAAAACCTACACGGATCGTTAAACTCAACTCAGGACCCACAAAAACTACCCGAAACTCTCCGAAAAGGATCCGAAAGACCTAATAAAGATCCGAAAAGAATCCAGGGCATTACAGGTAGGCCTATGGAAGTATGGCTCATAACTACCCCAAGGGTAGGATGGTGTCGACCTGTATGAGTTTGAGTGTCGACCTCTCCCCTCTTCTATCCACTCATAACAGCTTCTGGATGATGGAAGTGCCGACCTCCTGTCACCTACGTGTCAAGCTCTTGCCCATTCTGCCCATTTATAATGCTCTTTATTTTCTGGTCGTGTCGACTCCCTGTGACCTAAGTGTCGACCTGATGGATTATTCCTAGCAAACTGATGGGGAGATGACCATGTAGGTGTCGACCTGTTCTGAGGGTAGTGTCGACCTGTACTATTGTTTTGACCATTTCTACCCTGAGGATGTACAGACCTAAACAGTGACTGGTGTCGGCCTATCTGGGTTTTTTGGTGAACTTTCTTGGAAGTTTTAGGATTTTTCTCTAGGGGCACTTCGACTTTTTATTTACCTTTGTTGTTAGGTCTTTCTTGGCTTTGGCTGGGTTTAGTCTTGGAAGTTGATGCTTTAGAAGATGAAACAAAGGTTATGGTTTTCATTTCAATTGACTTTTTCTGGGTGGGATTATATCCTAGACCTTCCTTGTTGAAATTCATCTTAGTGCCTAGCAGGGCATTGAGGTTTTCACTTCCGTCCACATATTTTTCTAAAGACTTTTGTTTGTCCTCTAGGTCTTTTTGGAGCTTTTCAATATCGTTAAGAAGTTGAGAGTTCACTTGTTTAATTGCATCGTGTTTCTCATTACATAGTTTGTTGTCCTTAACATAGCTGTACATTTTTAACTTTAAGTCATCAACTTCATTTCTTAGGCTTTCATTTTCAACCTCCAAATCGTTCATTTCATTTCTTCCCTTTTCTAAATTTTCAATCACTTTTCTAAGATCTTCGTTTTCAGATTCTAGGGAAGCAGTTTTCTTATTCAGGCTATGAACATCTACCGAGGTGTTGATTTTCTTCTTTAAAGCCTTATTTTCTTTCTTGTACACTTCATACTTATCCATTAGTTCAAAGTAAGCTTCCTCCCAATCATGAGTTGAGAAATGTTCACATGGATAGCTTACCTCACTTTCCTCATCTCCTTTGGCCATCAAGCATAAATCTTCGTTTTCTTCTTCTGTGGAGCTGGTTTCTTCTTCTTCCTCCTCCTCATCACTCCACGTGCAGACTATGGCCTTGTTATTTTTGCCCTTCCATTGTGGCATTATTTTCTTTGCTCCCTCTGGGCATTCGGACTTAATGTGTTCGGGTTTCCTGCATGAGCAGCAAACGAGCTTTTCAGATTTCTTAAAATTCTTAGGTTTTGACTTGAAACCCTTCCTTACTTGAGGCTTCCTTTTTTGTAAAGCGTTTACCTTCCTTTCTTGGAAACCTTATGAATTTTTGAGTAAGCATGGCTACTTCATCCTCGTCTCTATTGCTACTCGAAGATTCACCTTCATTAGAGGTATACTTGTTACTTGGTCTAGCCTTTAGAGCCAGAGGCTACTTCTTACTTATCTCTGCTTCTTTGTTCTTCAAGTTCATCTCATAGATCATCAGAGACCCTATGAGCCCTTCCACTTTGGTAGTTGCCAAATACTTGGATTCTTCAACCACTGTGGCCTTGGTATGCCACGCAGGGGTCAAAGATTTGATAATCTTCCTCACAATCTCATGTTGGGAGTAGCTTTTTCCTAATTCTATCAAGTTGTTAGTGAACAAGATTAGCCTAGCATACATATCTGAGATTGGCTCATCATGTTTCATTCTGAATTTCTCATATTTAGAGATTAGCATGTTAGCCTTAGTCTCACGTGCCTGGGATGTCCCTTCATATATTACCTCGAGACAGTCTCACATCTCCTTTACAGTGACACATGTCGATACTCTTGAAAATTTCACCAGATGAAGGGAGAACTACATTATGTGCATTGCACCCTAGTTCAAGGTTGATCTTCAGATCTGCTCTTTTATCCATGTCTCTTCTTCTTTAGGCAGCTCATATGGACCTTTGCTCACCACTCGCCATATCTCATGATCCTGGGCACGGATAAATACGTGCATACGATTTTTCCTATAACGATAATTTGACCTTGTGAAAAAGGGTGGTCTATTAATGGAATGCCCTTCGGGCATGTGACCCTTAGCCACCATATCACCGTTTCTCTCAAGGCCATTAGACCACATACAGAGAGACAAGCTCTGATACCACGTGATAGATAGTGATAGGCGGATCTAGAGGGGAGGGGTGAATAGATCAGCCCCTTCTTTCGAGAACAATCTAAAGATAAAAGCTATGTTGCAATAAATAAAGGATAACCAGCATCTATTTAGCAAAATGTAAGAGTGAGGAAGAACCAGCGCTCCTAAACAAGCATCTTGCGTCAAATCGAGCAAATACACAAGCCACAGAGACAGAAGATTTTAAGGTGGTTCGGTCTCTATCCAGAGACCTATGTCTACCCATCACTCAAATGAGTGAGGCTTCATTAGTGCCAAGGCACTATCTGCTGATTCATAGCTTCTAAAAGAGAGAAAAACTCTCTCTAAATGATGTCCAACAGCTTGCGGGCATACAAAGCCCAAAACCACAGATGTGAGATTCTCTCAGTTTGTCCTCCTACAAGCGGGTAGGGACCAATGCTAAAGTGTGATTTTCAGAAAGAGAAACAAAATAGAAATAAATTTGACAGATAGGATATAACGATGAGAGTTGATAGCAGAAAAAATCCTATCTGCAAACTGGAAGAAGCTCTAGAGCAGGTTCTAATCTCTTGGCCTCTTCACCACGGACTCAAGAGAAAACGCTGGAGGATCTTCCCAGCTACTGCATAGAGGACTAGAGATGCAATCTTCTTTGCAATCCGGGCTCCAGAAAATGAAGGAGAGGAGTTCATCCATATGCCTTCACGCCAGTAGGAAGGGATGACAAGATCTCCCTCACGAGCTCTTCCACGCTGCTCTTCCCTCTGCTCAACCAGTTCTTCACCTTCTGCTAAGGAGGTGAAGCTTCGAATGCTTCTTCTCCAAGCTTTCTTCCCCGTGAATAGCTCTGCAGGACGTTGCTCTCCCACATTCTCTATTTTCTTCCTATGCCCTTGTCTCTTCTGCCGTGTGCCCCAGGAGCATCAGCAGATAAGGGAACCAAATCTTTAGTGGGCCCCACTTCTGAAAGATACCTCTGTCTGCCAATCATTTCATCTGAAAAAACAACCTTCCAGAAGCATTTTCATGTATGAACGGATCCCAGCGAGTGAGTGTGGATCTTGGAAATGGACTGCTATCGAACTCAGATCCGTTCTGGGCGAACTTGATGGTTTCGACAGTCTTCAACCAAAGTGTCGACACTTCCTGCTGTTTGCAAGAAGAAATGTTGGAATCATCACCAAAAGGTCAATACTCCTAAGCCTACAGGTAGACACGGGTATCGCAGACGCATGTAGCTTGAACTATCGTGTCGACACATGGCCCTGGTGGTGTCGAGACATGAGCGCCAGACAGAGACGTTAGTCTGTCGCACTGGACTGAAGTGTCGACACGTTTAGTTCGAAGTGTCGATGCACTGAGCACTTCAGAACTCAAATAGAAACGGGAAAATCCTTCCTTTGTTCTTGCAGTGTCGACACTCCTGACAGGTGAGGTCGACACTTTGAATGTGCTAGACCTGTCTTATGAACACTTTGACATTTTGATTAGAAAAACAACAAAGACTTGGACTTAGACTTACAATAATGATTTCATGGTTTGTTATCATCAAAACCTGCGGACACAACATTCTCCCCCTTTTTAATGATGACAACTATGTGTCATTATGATAAGACCATTCACATGACATTCATTATTACAGATAAAAAAAATATGAGTTTTGTCATTCAAGAAGAAACTATCTTCATACACAGCAAGACAGTTTTACACAACAAAAGAGTTTCATACTGAAATCATTCAAGTGTGTACAAGTGTGCATGTAATGCATGAACTCTAGATGGGCTCTAACTCTAAATAAACTATCTAATTCCCAAATGATCTAGCAGTAGTCTCGCCCCCTTTGTCATCACCAAGGATGGGGTGAACCGAATGGATGCTATGGAGGAGGCATGGAACTGGAGCTTCCAGGAAATTAAAATGCCAGAGCATCAGAAACTTGGTGCTATAATTGAAGGACTTTTGCTGACAGGGAGTACACCTTATGAGTTAGATGCTTTTTTGTTTCATAAATCGATGGAGGGACTTGATGTTTTCATTGATATCGTCCAGCCAATTGTGTAACATCTCGTAGATGTATTCTGTTTAAGCTTTCTGTTGGGAGGCTTTTTCTGATACATAGGATGAGGTATCCTCGGATGGATGAGGGTACCATGCCTCACCTGTGTCTTCAAGGTTAGGTGGAAATTGTGCTTTGTGCAGACGAAGCATCTCAGGTATTTCATCTCCCACAATATCCAATTTGTTGTATATAACATCCACTCTCTCTTCAATTCTGGTAGAGATATTAATCATCTGTGTAGTGTCAGCATTAACACTTTTTTCAAGTTTGGCATAGGCATCGATGATCTTGGTAGAGTCAGCATGAACTATTCCTTTAATTCTGATGGAGGCATCAATTATTTTTGCAGAATCAACAGTTACCTTTTCTTCAACCGTTTTGGATGTATCAATGAGGGTGGCATGCTTAAGAGAGAGCCTATTCTACTCCTCTCGAATATCATAAGCATGAATCAACATCTGGGTAGTTTTCTGTTGTGTTTCAGTGTGTACTTCTTTCAACCTTTTCATCATAGTTCCTGCTTTCTCACAAACATTCATCAGTGAGGTCATGAAGGCGTTCAATTGTGCATCAGATTTGAACTTGTCTATGACAAAATTTTCCCATTGTCCGTTGGACAGTTGCTCAACATGAGCAAGTCTCACTTCTAGCTTTTCAACATTCATATTCAGCTACATAATAAAGGAGTTGATGTTTGCAAACTGAGCTATCAAGAATATGATCAATGTGGGATGGATACCTATTGGGCCTTCTTGTGCCTCATACCTTGTTCCTCTTGATGTAGAAGCTTCAGCATGGAACTCAAGAGGAGCATCAGATTTAGCAAAAATTCTTGGCTCATTATCAGTATGGAATGCATCTTGAGGAGAGTGAGGTGGAAGAATTCCAAAAGGCATTATAAGACCAAAATGAGTTTCCTGTGCTATATGAGCAAGTTGTTGCTCCTGATTCAGCTCAAACTATGCATCCATGTGAAATTGTTCATCTGGCTATTCTAGTGGCTCATTTTGTGCTGGTTGTTCTTGCTGCTCAGGTGTTGCTGTTTGGTCAGGAGTAGTCGGTGGATGTTCAGGTTGATGACCAGGCAAATCTCTTATTACTTTATCCCCTTTCTTCTTAATTTCATAAATTTTTTAATAAATCGCAAAGTGTAGACGTTGCTTTGTGGAATTTCTTTCATTTTCTCATTTTCTGAGGGGATTCCAACTCTTTGAAAAATGGCGGTGAGGTGTGCTACATATGGCAGGTTTCTTCACTGCCCAGTGCAACTGCCCATGATCTGCAATATTATCTCCGGAGGTAGACCTTCAAGTTGCTAAACATACAATAGAAAAGGAATCGTTGTGTTTCAGTTAACCGACTTCTACCACCACCTTAAGGAGTAATTATGGTAGTGAAGATGTGGTGCAAAAGTCATTGTAAAGGAGGAAACCTACTTGTGTTAAACATAGTCACATGAAGTTGTGTTTCATCCTCCGAGTTACTGGGCTTGCCAGTCAAAATAGTGTAAGTAGCAGACAAATCAAATTGAAATTTAGATTCCGACAAACCATCCAAGGGAATACGCAAAGCATGTGAAGGAGCTTTGGTTATAACTTAATTCTTACTCTCTTCACTTCAGTCCAAAGTTCCTCTTTGTTATGGTCATAGAATAGATTTTTATAGAACTATTGAACTAAAAATGGATAGTAAACCCTATGTCTTGTCATGAACTTCTTCCATCCTTGGAATTCAACTAGTGGTAGTAACTCAGGAAATGTTTCAAGCATCTTGTGGTCGTGAAAATCCACAAACCTTGGAAATAAAATTCACGTTGGATCACTGTCTTCTTCTCTTGGAGTTGGAGTAGTAACTGGCTGTGGCTGAACATTTTCTTCTTTCCCTTTGCCTTTTTCTGATGCAGATAGCTTCTTCTTCTCTGTTGGATGTTCTGCGGTTTCCCCTTTCTCACTTATTGAGGCCTTTGTCGGTGCCTCTTTCCTGTTCCTAGTTGCGGCTGGTCGGCCATGTGCGTGCTTGGAGCGAGGTTCAACCCTATTGAGGGCCTTGATAGGTGCTTGCTTTTCCGATGCTGCAGCCTTACCCTTTCCTCGAGTGACTGGTGAAGTCATCCTCTAGAACAGAGAGAGGAGAAGATGGAGCTAGGGTTGGAAGAGAAGGAGGGTGCTAGAAGACCTGAGCTAGCTGCAGAGCTGATGGGAATGCGAAGAAGCACTTGCGGAGGGTGACGGTGTGAAGAGGTGCAAGTGTCGACTTCTCGCGGGTGAACCTGCGCATAGGGGCTCCGGAGCAAGGCGATGTGGAGAGAGAAAGATGACAGGGTGAAATAAAATTGTTACGCACCGGTCAATAAAAAGGGTAGAAAAATGAGATCTTATTTGAAAAATACCCTTTAGTTAGGAAAAGTCTCAAATACCCTTTTCTTATGTATTAAGAGATTTAAAGCTCATAAGCTCAATTTTGAAGAATAATAGTTTAAGAAAAACCATTTATGCAAAAATAATAGGATTAAAATATTTAATTAAGCCATTTGTCTTAACCAAGCCTATTAATCTTACTCATCAAGTTCATTAGGCCAATTTAGGAGAAAAATAAGCAAGTAGTGAAAATAAACAATATAACCCGTTTGAAGTAAAGGAAAGAGTCATCCCCAATTTTTTTTAAAAAAATAAACAGTCTGATATGGCATACACCTTTTGACACAAGGAAACACGTTGATTAGACGCTAGAGTCCTCGGTTACTCAGTGTAGCTTAACATTTTGTTTCTTTTTTATCAGAGATAGCATTCTTCATCATGACTTGATTTACTGCACTTCGTTGATGCAGGATCCAGTTTCTCCAAAGATAATGCCATTGCTATGAAATTATTATTATTTATTTTTTAGAGGCGTATTCTCTAGCTAGCTTCAATTTAGGTGGTATGTTTAAGGTCAATACAAGCTAAGGATTCTCCATCCAACCAAGCCCTTTTACAATTAACTTTCAGAAGCCTAGGACTTGGTTGTGAACAAGAACCTTGATGAATGTTTTAACCCTATCACAATTGCAAGATGGGTGCATTCTAAAACAATTAGCAATAGAATTGAGGGTTATAAACATTAAACCATTTTCTTAATAGGGGTAGAACAGAAATGACTTAACCAAGGATGTATTAAGGATGGAATCCTTCTCAACTCACCCTTAATGTTAGATATTGGATAGAGAGTATGAAGATAATTCTCCAATTGAGAAGACAAAGTATGCCAAGAAGGATGGATAGAAAACTCTCCATACACAAGAAGGTAGAGTAGCTGGACAGCAGTTTCGACTCTTCTGCAGGCGGTGTTGACCTCCTGATGGAAAACAGAAACCAATTTTTGAGCACCTTCAACGGTAGTGTCGACACTTCTCCAGACTGTGTCGACCTGTTCAGTTGAACTATCGCAGCCAATGTCTCTAACCTTGATCCTTCCTTTTCTGCTTCAATTCTCAAGATAGTCTAACAACTTCTGAAGTTTGATACTCTCAGACACTTTCATTTCAATCATTCAAAAAGATTCCACCTACTTTCTGCCTGAGAGATGTGCTTATTTGATGCAAAAGTTGTAAATATGCTATGCACTGAATATTAACATGCAGTTCCTATTTAAATCCAACTTTGACTAATGATACCTTGCGGAGGTCAGTACTCACGCATAGGGAGAGTTTCCGGATAGGCATAACCTGTCTTTTCACAACTCGCCATTTGATATACCATGAAGTCAAGAGATGACATGTAATGCAAAACAGTCAAGATGCAAAGAATGATAGCATATGCACACAACCTCCCCCTGAATGTAACCATCATTAAATGAACAATTCAATTATTTAATCAGAACATAAAAAGAAAAATTAGGGATTTTTTTTTGATTACCACAACAATGACAAGAATTATAAGCAGTAAGAACTTTAATGAGTAGCTCGAACCTAATTATGTTGAGGTCTACATAGACCTAGCACTCTTCTTAGGGTTGAGAATCTATAATTGCATAATGGCTTGGTGAAAATGTCAGCAACCTAATTTTTGATTCAACAAAGTAGAGCTCAAAGTTTTTCTTAAGGACTTCATCTCTGATAAAATGATGCCTAATTTTATGTGCTTAGTCCTAGAGTGCAGGATTTGATTTTTTTGCAAGGACTCCATACACACTAGATCAGTTGAAAATTTTAGACCATTCACTAGGACCTCACTAGAGGGATAATAATATTTAATAGCTGAACCTGAGCTAAAAGGGGTTGAAATGACTAAATGAGAGTCCATCAATATAGGTTTGACGGATACGGACTTAGCAAAATTCTGAGAAATAAACGAATGAGTAGCTCCGGTATCGAAAAGAACGAACGTCGGCTGAAAAAGAACATTAAGAGTACCTTCGACCAATCCACCCTCCTTGGTGGGTTCCGTTTCGGTCTCTTGGAGAGCTTGGAGCTTGCCCTGCCGCTTCTGACTCCCTTGCGGCCTCTCTGACATAGCTTGATCAGAAATCAGGGGACACTCAAGGATCCAATGGTCTCTGTTTCTGTAACGCAGACAGGCACCAAGCTTGCACCAACACTCTTCCATCTTGTGACCTGGCCGATCACAATACTTGCAAACTGCTTAGGATTGGGCAGTCGAACCTATTGCCTTCTTGCCTCCTTCTCTTGGCTTCTTATCCATCAAAAAACTTGGCCCACCATTGGCCCTCTTCTTGCCGTTTGTGGACTTGAAATTTCTAGAGCTGGTTATCTATTCTCTCTCTTTATCTCTCCCTTGAATCCGATCCGTCATCTCCATAGTATCTTGGAGAACTTGGGCCTTTCTGACAATCTCAGCATAGGTGTGGATTTCCATTAGCTCTTGCTGGTTAATATATTGAAGCTCCAGCCCATTTAAGAACCGCTTGGCCTTCATTTTCTCTGTGGATACCAGATGCGACGCATAGCGGGATAATCTGACGAATTGTGCCTCATACGCTGCAACTGATAAATTCCTTTGTTTTAGTGAAGAGAACTCCGCCACCTTCTTCTCCTATACACGATCTGAGAAATACTTGCTATTAAAATGTTCACAGAACTCTTCCCAAGTTGCGTGACCATTTGCAAGCGTGGGCTTTACTGATTCCCACCATGCATGAGCGTCACGCTCTAACTGAAACATCGCCAACAAGACTCGCTCTTGGTTGTTGCACTGCATTACCCAAACAACCCACTCCATTTCCTTAAGCCAATGTTTTGCCTCGTTAGGGTCCGGCGAACCACTGAATCGTGGGGGGTCAAGCCTCGAAAGTTCCGGTGGAGGTCACCGGGTCCATGATGCGCGGCTCCATGCGCTACTTGCTGTAAGGCATGGGTCAGGCCCTAAACCGTGCATTGCATATCTCACCACTGTATGTGCTCAGCTACCATCGCTAGGAATTCCTACAATGTGGAGAGAATAGTTAAGAACGTTCTACCGAATTCATTTTCTTAGAGTTTGTTTGTTACTTAACTTAACCCGAGTCTCTACCCCATCTCACTGGGTTAGATTCTAGATTTTACCAACGTCACGGGTTCTACTGAAACTTCCTAGAACCTAAGGTCTTAAGAAAACCTAGGCTCTAATACCACAAAATTGTCACGCCCCGACATGGAAAATCGGAACACGACAGTTATAATCATTCATGTCAATCGGAGCATAATTTCCACAAGAGAGTAACCATCAAAATTGCCAAAATAAAAAGCAAATAACTAAATTTTATTGATAAGAAAGAGGAATGTTCAATTACAGCATCCTGTGGACATGACTAACCAACTCTTACATCAAGACCCAATTAACAAAAAAAAGGCTAAACAACTCTTACGTCATCATCTAAGGAAAGAAAATTGACAGACTCAAAAATAACTAGACCGATGGAACTAAAACATCAGACGACATAGGACATGCCACGACTAAGTTGGTTCGCTCCAAAGCACTACACTCGCCCGTCCCCATCAATTTGCGTATCGTCATCCGAGCTACCTAAAAAGGGTTGGAAAAGTAGGGTGAGCGAGAGCTCAGTAGAATTTTATATCTCTATCATCGGGCATAGTCTAATTGATTAATCATTTAATCATGTACAATAAAGAATGCAAGAGAAAAGAACTATAATAAGCAGTATATCTTGCTAAATGACAAACCAAAGATTAGACTTCAAGAGATAGCAAGTAAGGGACAATTGCAAGTGTAACGAGAACATTTCATGTAGTTGGCCGTAACAAGCACGCATGTATAACAAGCAATGTAGAGAGATTTCTAAGTAGGAATGAATGTCATAGACAACATGATAGCAAGTACTCGGTGCAATGCCACACCTTGTCATTACAAACACCGCGGGGAACAAGTACTTTCAGGCGCTCCTCCCAGGACCAAACCGGGCCCTTTATGATGCATTGGCATTGAATGGTGGATCAAAGATCCCAAGTAATATCTAGACATTCATTTATTTCGGCCAAGAGTTAAATGTTAAGCTTAAGTAACCTATCTCTAAGACCAATAGTTATTCCAAACAAAATTTGGACAGGAAGTCATAGAAATATGACTTGGAAGCCAAGATTCACTTTAAGGGAAAAGACTAGATTGTAGCCTAGAGGGCTACCTTTGATCAGGCTAGTATATCACACAAGAATCAAGAAAAACCAGACCTAGAAATAGGTTGAGGTCAATCCCAGACCAAACTGCTATTAGGAGGACAGTCATAAGGCTTGCGTTGACTCGATGGATCAACGGGTCGACTCAACAAGGTAAGAGGGAGATAGCGGTCTATCGCGGGCCGCTATTAGATGGTGGTGGTTCAAAGAGGACCGCTACCAAATCAAGTCATGCAAGAGGTGAAATCCAGTCGACCTAATCAGGTTCTCAGTTGGCCTGAGGCATTGTTGGACCGAACCAGGGCTCAACCCACGTAACCCAGGTCAATTGAGAGGCCATAGGTTGACATGAATATGGCTATGTCGACTTGAGTGAAGGATAGCACACAGGTCAGATCAGAAAGCAGGAGGTGGTCACGCCATGGCCGCTACCTCAAGGTAGTGGTCCAGAGAGGGCCGCCTTCTGGTCGAGATAGGCAGAACAGTCATGAACTCAAACTGCTCAAAATGAAATTCGGTCGAGTCGTTGGGTACATGTTTTCAGGGTACAACCTGCCCGACGTCCTAGTGGGAATCCCAACATCGCGGGGACTTACGAAGGCCTTGTAATAGCAGTTCTAGTCCGACAGAAGGAGTATCCGGCGGAGAGTCCCGACTATCACAAGATTGAAGGTGTAAAAATGCAGAAAACAGAGTGAACGGTAAGTCACCACCAACGGAGTAGCGTGACCTTCAAACAGTCCAAATAATGGAATGAATAAAATTCCGCAAGTTATGAATAGCACAAGAAATTCATGGACCAATTCTTTGGTGAACATTTAATGCTACGCATTTTTCTTTTGATCGCAAGATGACATAAGAATGATGATCAAAGAGGTATAATCATGGTAATAATTCAAAGTTAACATTTCTATTTTAATGTCCCTAGTGAGAGTGTGTTTTCGTAAAGCAATAACCATGGAACATACATGAAAAACTATGGTCAAACGAGCCATAAGTTATAGGAAACATGACAGAAAGCATCTACTGGACAGGCATATGGCGGTCTTGTGAAGGCCGCCTTATGGAAGAGACATTCATGGGAGGACTATTTTCACAAAAATCTGGGCCACCCAGAGGCGGTCTATCTCGAGGCCGCTACTTCAGGTAGCGGTCTCTGGTATGACCGTCATCTGGTCCCGAATTCAGGACGCCAGGGATTCCTGACATACCTCCCATAAAAACACGATGCAATCTAAATACGACATGAAAATTCGGCAAATATATACGAAAAGAAAAAGCATTCAAAACGTACAAAATGGTATGATTTGATTAGATTTTTTCCTGAGAGACACCTACCTTTGAGCGCAAGAAAGAAAGTCGAAAAAGAAAACCCTCGACGAAGACTTCTCCTTCCTCGCCGCACCACGCTCCCGATCATGCACACTAGCAGCTACTACGGCCAAATGGGGCTCTCGGGAGTGTTGGACATCGACTTATAGGGCTGGGATCGAAGGAGGGATCGAGATATGAATGGAGATGAGTCGTGGAGATTCCTTCGCGTGACCCGCCAAGCTTTAAAATGTTGTACCCCTGTGGTTTTGATGATGCCAAACACTATGGCTCATCTAAGCATAATGTCATATGTGTTGATGCTGCATTTATGTGGTTTTGATAATGCCATGATATTAATATGGTTTAATGATGCCAAACATTGATGGATGTGATACATTGCATTTTGGCTGACATAATTGTTCTTAAGATGATCTGATTATATGTAGAAGATGTGTGTTGAATTCTCCATAGAACAGGCTCTGAGAATAAGGCAAAAGGTTAAGTCAGAGTCATGAGGAAATCAGTGAAGTTGAAAGAGCAGGTTGACATACTCTGACTGAGCAAGGGTATCAGGTCCATGCAGCTAGGCACTACCGCGATACAGCGCTAGTCATAGAAGCAAATATGAAGAGATTGCCTCGATGCAGTAATGGGTTGCCTCGACACAGTCGGGAGATGCCTCGATACAGAGAAGGCATAAAAAAACCAAATGAAACTGCCTCGACATAGGTGGCCAATGCCTCGATGCATCGGTTCACATTCCTTAAGGAAGAGTTCTGCCTCGACGCATCTACAGCACATGCCTCGACACATCAGTGTAGAACTTCAATTTGGAAATCTGCAAAGTAGAATCACCAAGAATTCTGCCTCGACGCATCGAGATGTCCCATATGTGTCATTGCAAAGATAGGTTGATGGAGAAGTGCAACCTATTACTTGGGTAGAGAAAGATCGATGGAGTAGCTTATAGAGAAGTCTGACGGTCTTCAAATGAGAAAATGTTGAACATGGCACCTGGTTCGTTGCTGGGTCTGGCTAAAGCTATACTCAAGATAAACAACCTACTGCTATGGCTGATTGGAAACGACCTTGATGCAATGATGCTCAAAGGAGCCATTTCCAAATTCTGCATCGACGCAACCCAAGAGTTGCACTGACGCAATAAGTCCATCATGAAGAGAAAGGTCGATGCACTCAAGCCATTCAAGATCGAAAGGTCGATGCACCTCAGTTCCTTTAAGACAAGGGTCCATGCAGCAAATTCAACCAGTACTGGGAAGGTCAGTACAGAAGCATAATTTTCTCTCTGAATAGAGACAGGTCGATGCATCTTGTATCTACATACGAATAAGGTCGATGCATTAGAAGTAATTGACAGTCTCCAGTGAAAATTCAGTTTACAGCTGTATTCAAAAACACTAAAATCAAGTCAGCTAAAGTTACATGCTATCTTACATACTGGATCAATATGACAAGAGATATGTGAAGCTATATTCAGTGGGCCTTGCCCAGATGAGTCAAATCTTATGAAGAAGAAGAACCGTTTGATGAAATGCCTTAGTAAGCACAACACTCGCATCAAGTCGATGCAGTACGGAAGGTCATCACATCGAATTTTGCCTCGATGCAGCAATTAACCCGAACCAAGAAATGAAGATCCATTTCCAGATATGATCCAAGTCAACCAATGATAGACACGTGATCCTAGGATGGTGGGTAAGTGGCACGTGAACCCAAGGAGCATATGCTAGGCACGTGTTCCAAGGCTCAAGGATGGAGGAACACTATTATCCCTGCCACGTTGGCCAATGAAAGAAAAATGTAATCAAATTACCTTGTCCAGAAAGCTTCTCTGGAGGCTCTGTCTTGGGTATAAATAGGAGGTAACTTCCTCCAAGCATGGAGAGAAAAAATAGGCTGCTACAAAGAAGAAAAGTGAGACAGTAGAAGAAGGGAGAAGAGAGCATGTGTACGAGCAAAAGAAAAGAAAAGAAAGAGAGGAAATCTGAGAAAGAAGAGAGAGAGGAGAGAAAGAAAAAGAGAGTGATCGACATTGAAGCAGTCGGTTCCAAAATTGAAGATCTATGTTCATCTATTCTAGGATCAAATTCTGAACAGTTTTTTGCTCCTACGAGAGCTACAGTTTTCATTTCATCAGTTGTGTTTTTCTTTGTTGCTTTCATTTTCTATTTTGCTTTTCCGAGTCCCAGTTTTGGGATCGATGTTCCTCCTGAGGATTCAGGAGAAGGGAGATTTTTCTCTGGTTGCCCTCTATGGATTCAGAGGAAGGGAGACCGTGTCTCCGGTTGTGAGTGACGGGGTGTCACTCATGGTGTTCTCTCTGTGGTCTCAGAGGAAGGAGGTTGTCCTTCGGTTGTAGTTATGCGGGTGGTAGAGCTAGGGTGCTGGTCTTGTGGGAAGCAAGACCAAGTCGAGGGGTTTGTTTCTCTCTAGCTCAAGCTATTAGGCAGCATCCTATTGCAGACTGAGTTTGCTTTCATTTCTAGCTTGTGCTAGTGGAATCCTAGCTCGGTGGGAGCGAGGGGTGGACGTAGGCTGACTCTTGGTCCGCTGTACCACCTAAAAATCTGAGTCTGTCATTGTGTGATTGCACTTGTGATTGTCTGATTGTTCTTGTCGTCTCTTCAAGCTGTTGTGTTTTGCTATTTCGTCATTCTATCTTTTGTGCGCTATGTGCTAGATGGTTTATGTGAATCACCATCTCATTCTAGCAGATAGTCTTTCAGTATGTGGTGTCGGATATCGTGTGGAGCTTATCTGTGGAAGGTCTTAGCAGACCTTTGGTATTGAGTGTGTGTGTATAATACCTTCTGTTTCTAATTTGATTTAAAATGCTCTTAGTCAGAAATATTTTCGGGTGTGCATTTTTAATTTCCCTTTTGCATGATCTATTCATCCCCCCTTCTAGATCCTATCAGTATCTCTGCTATTTAGCAGTCTCAGGGTGTCCAATAAGTGGTATCAGAGAAGGCTTCTAATTCTTGCAGATTCAGTCATCTGCAGAAAAGGGATCCTAGTGCCCTGTGACTGCTCGATCTTATTTCGCTATGCATTTTTCTCATGGATTCCGCACCAGTGTTTGACAGTACTAGCTTTTATATATGGATTGCTTAAATGGGCCATATCACAAATTCAATTGATCCAAACCATTGGACAATTATTACTCAAGGGCCACACAAATTGCCCACAAGTAAGTCCAATTGGACTGAGGATCATATAGAAAAACATCTTGAGAACATTAAAGCACTGAAGATGATGAAGAGTGCAGTCAAGATGATGAAGAGTGCAGTCGACACTAACAAGTTTCCCTTTGTTTCTTCCTGTAGGGCTACTAAAGAAATTTGGGACCACTTGAATGATATTCATCAAAACGAAAACTCAAAGTGTATGATGGTTGATGAAAGCGAGGATGCTAAAGAGGTAAACAATCATTTTGCTAGCTTTTCTCTAGAAGACTGGGAAGATGCATATGTTGATTTGCTAGAGTCCTATGAAAATAGAAAATGACATATTTACTACACAATTGAAAAATCTTGATGACATTAGTTCAGAACTTGATTATGTGAAATCTGAAAATGAAAAACTAAAAAACCAGTTTCAGGAATCTGAACATAGATCAATGAATCTTTAAAGTGAAAATAGATTGATCTCTGAAAAATTGGAGGCTGTTAGAGTAATAAATTTAGAGCTTCACATAAATTTTACAAACCTCAATCAGAAAATCAACAAGAAGTGTTTAATGAGTGTCAGACTTCCTTATGTGATTTGGTGTTTGATGATGAACTCCAGGAGCAAAATAGTAAAGTAAAGAGGAAATTAACAAGCTAAAACACCTAAACACAGCTTTGTTTAAGAGACTAATCACATTTGAAAAAGGTAAGTGCGTGAGCATGGATAGTTCTAATAAGATGGTGAATGCAGAACAAGAAAATGAGAGTCTAAAAATTGTTAATCAAATGTTGAATGAAAAGGCTACTTGCTATGAAGAGAAGATAGATGGATATGAGCTCCATGTCTCAAAACTTGAATCTAAAATTCCTGGCCTGAACAAATCTCTTGAAAAAATTGTGAGTGGAAAAGATAATTTATACAAACTCCTAGGCTATAAAGTGAATTTCCAACGTGAGGGTCTGGGTTTCAACCCAGCTAATAAAAGGGGGTTTGACAGTAAGCTTCACAAATTATTTGTGTGTAGTTCTGGGCCGACCAGCATATCCAGTGCACCTATATTTCAATTTAGTGCCCATAGGAACCAAAAATCCACTATGAGTTTAAAAACTGTAGAACAAACTCAAAAATTGAAAAAGAAAGAAAATCCACATAAAAAGTTCAAAAACACTCCTCTTGGCACAAAGAATGCTGCACAGAAGTCACATGCTCTCTCACACACCCATACAAGAAAGGGCTCATGTCATTATTGTGGAAAATTCGGTCATGTGATGCACAATTGTTACATCTTGGAAACTAATGAATTAAATGTTCAAAAAGGAATGAAGGAAATGAGAAATTCAGGAAACACACACATGCATTTCACTAAGGGTTCACAAAACAATCAAGTTGCCCAGAAAAGGCAACTCAAATGTTTTCACTGTGGTCGATTCGGTCATGTAATGCATGACTATTGGTTTGTGAAAAAGAATGAGTATAAGGATTTTAGAAGGAACCCTATTCCTAGAACTGCTCCAAGGAGACTTTATGGCAATGCATGTGGTAAATCCGGCCATACAGTCAAAGACTGTTGGCACTTGAAACACAATCACAACACTCATGCTAGAAAGAGCAAAAATCCTATTTTCACTCGGACACATGATGCACAATTCTTTAAAAAACATGATTTCTCTGTTCAATGTCATTACTGTGGATTGTTAGGGCATATCATAGATGAATGTCGTCATTTAAAGAATGATGAAGATATTGCCCTGAGGTCAAGGACAACACCTACAAGAGGTGCAGCTAACTTCTTTGGACCAAAGAAATATTGGGTACCAAAATTTGCAAAATGAGAATGTGTCTTGCAGGTGTGCCTTGGGGATGAAGAATAAAAAGGGGTTGAATAAACCAAGGAACCAGTGTATGGTAAAACCCTAGTTCTGCTTTATTCAGGTTTGATTATTTCAGCTTTTAATAATTCTTTTTAGATAGATGCATATCATGGCTGATTTGTTATTTAGAATTTCATGCATATTTGTTTATATCCTTGCATTATTGCATGAGTTTGATACTTGCATAAGTCCATTTGCATTTATCTAAATATCTGTATAAGTCATAATGCACATATCACACAAACACTGAATATCTGTTTCATGCAATCATCATCTGCATTCGCATGTGCTTAGAATACTGTCTTTTAATATTTGCATTGCACATAGAACTGCATATATGACTGCACTGTGATAGGATTGGTGATCCTCACTGATTCCAAATGTCAGAATCGGAGTGAGCACGACTAAGATCCAAAGGGGGGGTGAATGGATCCCAGTGAAAACGTTTGCGGAATTAAAAACTTCAAAACTACTTTCACTGAATTAAATTGAAAGCAACACTTTCTTGAGAAAAATTCTCTACACTTAGACTAGATCTCAAAGACTCAGTATGCAGATGATTGCAACGATTGTCACTTGAATGAAAAGAAATGCCAACAATCAAGTACGAGGCGGAGGTGTGATCTAGGATCCCTCACGTAAGGTATGACATTCCTGATTGGCATAACCAATCTTTCTTGCCATAGCTTTTGATGTACTTGATAGTTGAAGGAATTTACCACTCATTTAAATGAGAATAAGATCGAAATCAAATGCAGACTGTGAACTGCCCTAAGTATACATCTAATCGAAGCAGTAAACAAATAAGCAATCACATAGATGACACAGAAAATTTTTAGGTGGCTCGGTCTCAACCTTGAGACCTACATCCACCCCACACTCAAACCTGAGTGTGGATTCCACTGACACACAGCTTTATCTGTTGATCCACAGCTTCAGGGATGAATCCCTAAAATTGCTGAGCAACACAACTCGCTATCCGTTGACTAACAGCTTGATCCGCTGAGATTCACAGCTTGCTGATCGCTAACAAACAGCTTGAACCGCTGAGCACTACAGCTTGCTGTCTGAGGAGTTGCTCCTCGCCACTGAGCTTCACAGCTTGCTTCACTGCCAAATAGCTTGAAACATAGAGACAAAAGAAAAATACAAAGGACTGAAAACAATGACCAGATAAAGCATGAAAATCAATATAGCTCAAGTGAGCAGACGATTCTAGATCTGATCTAGGAATCGTGACTTCAGCAATGAACTTTTTTCTCACTTCTTCTCCTCCTCTACGATACTTTGTTCTGGCTTTTCTTCTCTTTCTGCAATTCACTCTCACTCACCAGCACTCTACTCTTCTATGATCTCTGACGCTCTCATTGCTCTGAATTCTCTCCTCTATTTTTTTCTTCTATATTTCAATTTTTCTATTTCAATACATGCTTCAGATGAGAGTTCTCCTTTTTGTATACGATCTAACGGGATTAGTGGTCCCCATGTGATTTTAGTCCAGCGTGTGGAGAGAGGATTCCCACCATTAACTTTTTAGAAAAATGGCTTGAATAGATCCACATGTCCTTGAAGACAAGAAGAATTCACGTGTTTGATCGTTCATGAAAAGCTGGGAGCCTTGGAGCCTTGGATCACGTGGTTGATTACGCAATTCTTGGATCACGTGATAACTTGAATCTTTGTTGCACTCTGCCTTTTAAGTGATTGATTTAATTCCTGTCAATAAGATATAAGACATTCATCAAATACCTTTTCATCATATTAGTTTAGGAAACTACACACTTAATCAATTTCAGAGAAATCAGATACTCAGATCAAAGGACTCTATGATAATGCAGATGCATTAAAGTATATGCCCCAATGCATAGACTTGATGACCTGGATTCTATATGTGCATCGACCTTAGACTATACATGTGCACAGATTATACATGTGCACCAACCATGAATTCTGCTTGTGTATAGACTTTATTCTTCATATGCACAGACTTTACATGTGCACTGACATATACTATGCATGTGCACAGACCTCATACTGTGCATCAACCTTATAAAGCAAGTTGTAGAATGTGCATCGGCCTTGTAGAGCAAGTTATAGAATGTGCATCGACCTTGTAGAACATGCTGCAATACATGCATCGACCTGATGTGCATAATACTTGCATGGCTCTATGCAATTCAGTCATATCATGATTCATATTATAATGTCATCAAAATCAAGGTTCCAACAATCTCCCCCTTTTTGATGATGATACTATGAGTCAGGTACATATTTGATCAAGATGGAAAAATATTCAATCATTCACACATTCAATTTATTCAATCATTAAAACATTCATTCAATCAAGGTCATCTCCATTCAGTTCAGACAAACACATTCAATTCATCCAGAATTTTAAACTCATTTCTCATGAAATTTTTTAAAGTTTACAACCTTACAAAAATATGCAGATGCAAAACTACCATGCAAACACTATGTACAATAGGAAATGAAGGATACTGCTATTTTTGACAAACTTTCATCATCTGCTCAACTCTTCACCTCATGACTGACTTCTGACTCTGCTCTTTAGCTCAGCTCATGACTCATCTATTGGATGGTTAAGAGAGGATCTAGAGGGGGGTGAATAGATCCGAGTTTACACAATGAACATTTTAAACGATGAACAAAGACGCAGTACAGATCTGAAATGAAAACGTGAGTTGATCTGTGGGATGAAAAGAATGTAGAGCTTTGAGAACCTGTGAATGGTGGTAGAAGAGATGGATAAACAGCAACACACCATAACATGAGGCTTTTTAGGTGGTTCGGCTCTCCCAAGACAAGCCTACGTCCACCCCCCTCCCAACTAGGATAGGCTTCCACTCTTTAGCCAAAAGAAGGACAACCACACACGCACGCTATCACTACAGCTAGACACGGGGACAAGCCCCACACGAGGAACAACTCCTCACAAGGATGAAGTCCTCACCACATATGGGGACAATCCCCACACAAGGAGCAACTCCTCACGAGGACGAAGTCCTCACCACACATGGGGACAAGCCCCACAGAACAAGTTGATCAGAAAAAAAGAAACAAGAAAAATAAAGGAAAACAAAGAAAAAATGAGACTGCTGGAGGTGCATCGACTCTAGATGAAAGGCACCGAGAGTGATAGGGCAAGTGTAACAGTGCAAAGAATCCAGGGCTGGCTATCTTGGCTACTGACCTTCTTCGTTCTCTTCCTCCATTTCTTTCATACGGTGCTCAACAGGCATTCATCTCTCTTTTCTTTTTTTTCTCCCTTTTCTTTTTCACCCTCTATTTCTTCCTAAAAGGCCCAGCTTCGGTTCTTGCAGTAGCTCAACAGTTCTTCAAGCATGGGGTCCCATTTATAGGCGTAGGTAGACCTTCCAGTAGGAGGTTTCAGGCTATATCTGATTGGCTCCACATAATCAATTATTTGTCTTCAAGAAGCTTTTTTCTTGGCAGCCTCTGATTGGCTTGAGAAGCAGCAAAATAATTTCTAGCATTCTTGTTACCCTGGTTGACAAGAAAATATGTGAGTAGATGCTTCCCAAGTAAGAACTGCAGCATCTTTTTCTTCTTGTGGCTAGACTGTTAAGGATGTTCTTTTGTCATGTGCAATCTCAGAGACAGAGCATCTATTGGGTAGAGGCAAAAAGGTGGGTACCAGGAAAGGTGACTATTCCTAGATATGGTAACTGGCTTCTCCATTGACCAAAAGGACTAATATAGCAAGCCAATGATGACAAGGATGGTTGACTCAGCAAAGAAACCTTTCCAGACCTCAAAAGATGTGTTTTTTGGCATTTGTGATTCCTATTTTTGGTCTCTAGATCCTTTTCTGAAAAACCTGCAAGTTTGCTATAAAAGCCCCAGGGTGCCCAGATGCGTCGATGTACATATGAAGAGTTTCTTCATAGGGTCAGTGCAGCTTGCTTGGCATGACTTGGAAGGTCGGTGCAGCTTGCTTGGCATGAAGAACAGGGTCGGTGCACATGAAGACCTTCTTCAGTGAGGTCGGTGCACATGAGGTGTGATGCGGGACGGACCACGGACTCGACTCCAATTGAAATACGATCCTTGGACTCTATGCAAACTCGCGATCGTCCCTTAGCGAGGGAAGCGTCAGACGTGCACGGTTGAAAAATCGACAGTGAGCTAGGGTGGTCGGCTCTCTTTTCGTGCCCGGATCGGCTCACAGGACGGTATCTCTCTCTCGCTCGCAGTAGTGAATAACAATAAATAGCGAGCTAAGTTACCCTATCATGCTCTCTAGCAGTGGCATATAAAGCATATACGAACTAATCAAAGTGTCGAGTAAGGAGTGAACACGATACCTCCACGCTCTCGGCGTGGGGAAGACGACCCTGGTCGAACTAATACTCCCGGAACAATTATTACACAAATATTACAGTAATGAATATGAATGTCCACTCCACGCAGGGAGGTAAAGGGTGACACAATGGGACCCGGGAGTAGCGGGTTCGGGTTCACGGACAGCTTCTTGTAGGGCTTCGGCGCCACGCGTACTCACGACCGTGGGACCCACGTGTTGGTCCGAGGGGCCGTGTGGGACCGAGGTGGCACCACTGTGGTGAGGACGCCTGGAGGGGCGCTCCCTGGGATCGCGGTACACTGCAGTCGGAGGTCGGGCAGCTTCGAATTTCACTCGTCGGAGTTGCTGCCCACGGATCTGAACTGCTGTGTCAAACCCGTGTGTCCCGACGAAATCCACTGCTGCGGTCACTCCCGACATCGGATCGACGCACAAGAGATACCGATGGAAAGCTGACTTGAAATCCTTTGATCTATGGACATAGAAAGAAATTTGAGTTTTCTGTTGATGGCATTTGTTGAATTATCAAGCTGCTAACTCACAGGATCTGAAAACTGAGTGCAGATTTGAGTTTTCCTGAGAGTTGGCGTTGACCGTGATGTAGACCTTCGATTCAACCTTTGAGTCCTTCATGAAAGTTGTAGAGGCCGAAGAGAGGAAAATGGGGATATATCATATGCAAGATTTGGTGGACGTTTCGATTTTTTAAGGATTTGATGCTGACCCGGGGTCGGATCTGGATAGCAGAAACAGAACTGAATTTAGAGGAAAGACACGATTTCTAAAAATAGGTAGAGGGCTTTTGGAATTTGACGAAAATTTGTGGAGGATGGGGATGGTGGACAGATCATCCAATAAATTTGGATATTCAAAAAAAAATCAAGAAGGGGGTCGAAAGGGGGATGATCTAAGCTTCTGCTACACAGATCTGAAAAGGAACTGATAAGGAAGACAAAAAGACACGAAAATGGAAAAATATAAAAATAAGGTGAAATGACGGGATAATTTTACTGGAGGTTGAAGATCAAGTGGGGAACCAACCCCAAAAATCTTCACTCCAGATGATTTTGGAATTGGGAGTTAAAATTCTCATAGTGAGCCTCTATCCAGTAGAACAGAGATCTGGACAGCACTTCGGAAGTGGCTTCGCGGCGGTTCAATGGCGGCACGAACGGCGGCGGCGGCACCAGAGATGAATCTAGAGATAGAGTGGCTAAGAAAGAAGGTGTCTACACCCTGAAATGTAGAGGGAGGAAGGAGGAACCAGAGGAGAGAGAGGAGGGGTGCAAATCTGCTCCAAGCAAACTGATTTTTTTCTTCTCATTAATTCACACAAAATGAAAATTACATGGCATATATAGTTCTACATTAATGACCCAAATGACCCAGATCTAGGGTTAGAGGAGGGGCATTCAAGGGAGTGGAAATGGGTCAAAAAAACACATAATAAAAAATAAATATAAAGGGGAGTTTGCCCCCCTCCTTTAGAGTCCAAATTGGACTTGATTTCCTTTTTTTAATTCATGGTCCAAGTCCACATTTGGACAATGGACCTGCCCCCATGGGCCCTGGAGTCCATGTGGACCAATGAAAGGGAGAGGGGGCCCCTTCTAGATCTACATGCACTTTTGCAAAGAAACCCAATGCCCTTTTGTAAATAAACCCACTAAGACCTACAATTATGTACCCATATATCACAAGGGTATACATACAAATATAAAAGGACATAAATGTAAATAAAATGAGAGCAACCTTGCTTCGATGTCCCCATCAATTCTCCCCGGGTGGGAAGAACTCGACCCCGTAAAGTAATGGGGTGACTACTCGAGTAGGTCCGGCGGATCCGTCACCGTACCAAGTAGCGCTGGTACGCTCCACTCCAAGTGATTGTCACCTGCTCATTCCGTATATACTCGATATGCACAAGTTGTCGTGGGAATGAGGCTAGTGGTGGCACACTTCGGGGTGGGGTCACTCTCAGGGGGAGGAGGCGGCTCGAAGACTCATTAGGAATCACCATTGGGTCCCTGTAGGTGACTAGATCCGGGCCATAGATGTAGAGCTGATCCCATACTCACCTCTCACTCATACGGGACTGATATCAACAAGCTTGCACAAGACACATGCAGACTCACCCTGTACTAACACATGTATGCAAACCACACAAACAAGCCACACAAAGAAGAAACAAACTGACTCATGCATTACCCTAGACTTAAGGTTGTGACATCACCCACCAGGTGGCCATCACCCAAGTGTCGCATCCTGAGTGTCGGTAGGCTCCTCCAGACTTTCGTACTCATCAGCTAGTTCCGGGTCGGCCTCGTAGCTGACAGTCACAAGCCCAGAAGGCGAGGCTTCTCCTACCCCAAGGGCTAGAGTGGCATGAGAGGGGCATTGGTTGGCAACGTAGCCAAACCCATGACAGTGGGAACACTGTAGTCTAGACCTACTACTCTCTCCGAGAAGAGGGCCCTTACCCTTATCCTCCCGACGGGCAGCGGGTGCAGGCAACAGGGGTGGAGCTGTAGGTGCCATGGGCAATAGGGGTGGGGGTGCCGGTGCCAGAGGACGGGCAATGGGTGCCGGGGGGCGAGCAACGGGTGCTGGTGCCAGAGGATGGGCAATGGGTGCCGGGGGCGAGCAACAGGTGCCGGTGGTTGGGATGGAGGTAGATCCCGTGGCGAGGGAGGACGAGGTCTAGGAGTGAAGTGCTCCTGACGGGCGGGCTCGTGAGGTTGCATCATGGGACCCCTCAGGTATGGGCCTAAGGAGCTACGTGACTCGGCACTACGGAGAGGAATGGGGCCTAACCGTTGGATAGACTCGAACTCTCCCTCGAACTGCTCCATCTCGAGAGCAACTTGGTACGCATCCTCTAACTTGTCCACCTTGTGGCGGAAAAGCTCATCTCGTAAGTGCAGCCGTAGACCACGCCGAAATCGGGAGACATTAAGAGAATCCTCCTCTGTTGCATCACATCACAAATAGTATTCATCGAACTCGGCGATGTACTCGGAGACGGATCGATCTCCTTGGGTAAGACTCTGCCACCTGTCTATGAGACGCTGGCGGTAAGTGACCGGGTGGTACTTCTTACTAAGTTTGGACCTCATCTCTTCCCATGTTTCTACCTAGGGTTTATGACAGTGAAATAGCAGGTTCTCCATGTTTCTCCAAAAGGTTTGACCTTGCCCTACAAATTTCATCTTAGCAAACTTGACCTTCCATTGGCCTGACATCTCAAATCACTCAAAATATCGGTCCATATTGGCTTCCCAATCAAGATATACCCTTGGGTCTAAGGACCCGTCAAAAGTGGGAGGGTCGGCATGAACGGTCCTGAGGGCCCACTCATCCTCATCACGATTCCGTTGTTAAACACGACGGTCATGTCCATATCCCCTATTTTCATCCTCGGACTCATAGTCTAGCACCTCGAAGAATTGACGTCTCCTAACATCTATCCATTGAACCCTTGGGATAGCAAGTTGCTGAACCAGTTCCCGTTGACCATGTGTAGGTGGGGGGGTGCCTCAACTGGGGCTCTCGGGGGTGCATCGGCTGGGGCTCCCTCTAATGTGGCAACTCTCCCTACCAGGTCGTGAACGAACTGGTCCGACTCGAAGGCCATATCCTCTAAGACCTTCATCCTTTCTTCAAGACGGGTGCCTAAGCCATTCATCCGTGCACTCAACCCGTCCATCCGATCTACCCATGTAGTCAACGCATCCATGCGTGTACCCAACCCATCCATACGTGTAGTCAACCCTTGCATTTGTCCCATAAGGGTTTGGAACATTTCGGCCACCGACGACGCATCGAGACTAGGGGCTCGGGGATCCGCCACAGGTGGTGGTGGGGGTAAGTACTGTGTACCTCTACGAGTGGGCATGCAAAGACACATAGAGACATCGACTAATGCAAACATGGACTAAAGTAAAGATGATGCACCTAGACTTAACCAAGACTCGGTACGTGGCGGAGTTAATCGATCTGAAGATCACTCGCGTAAGTGTGCGGCCTTCCCGATAGGCGTATCCTAATGTTCGGACAACAACTTTTTATATACCGGGTTATTGTGATGAAATGTAACCTAGACCGACTTAGACGATGACTAGACGCAAATGACACTTTTTTTAAAGTTTGGACACCCTAGACTCAAGTTCGCTCTGATACCAAACTGATGTGGGACGGACCACGGACTCGACTCCAATTGAAATGTGATCCTTGGACTCTATGCAAACTCGCAATCGTCCCTTCGCGAGGGAAGCGTCGGACGTGCACGGTTGAAAAACCGGCAGTGAGCTAGGGTGGTCAGCTCTCTTTTCGTGCCCGGATCGGGTCACAGTACGGTATCTCTCTCTCGCTCGTAGCAGTGAATAACAATAAATAGCGAGCTAAGTTACCCAATCATGCTCTTTAGCCGCGGCATATAAAGCATATACAAACTAAGCAAAGTGACGAGTAAGGAGCGAACACGATACCTTCACGCTCTCGGCGAGGGGAAGACGACCCCGAGCGACCTGATACTCCCGGAACAATTATTACACAAATATTACAGTAATGAATATGAATGCCCACTCAACGCAGGGAGGTAAAGTCCGACACAATGGGACCCGGGAGTAGCGGGTTCGTGTTGGCGGGCAACTTCTTGTGGAGCTTCGGCGGAACGCGTACTCACGACCATGGGACCCACGTGCTGGTCCGAGGGGCCGTGTGGGGCCGGGGTGGCACCACTGTGGTGGGGACACCTGGAAGGGTGCTCCCTGGGATGGCGGTACGATGGTTCGCCGGTCGAAGGCCGGGCAGCTCCGAACTTCACTCGTCGGAGTTGCTACCCATGGATCTGAACTACTGTTTCAGACCCGCGCGTCCCAACGAAATCCGATGCTGCGGTCACTCCCGACGTTGGATAGATGCACAAGAGGAACCAATGGAAAGCTGACTTGAAATCCTTCGATCTATGGCCGAAGAAAGAAATTTGAGTTTCCCGTTGATGGCCTTTGTCAAATTTTTATGCTGCTGACTCACAGGATCTGAAAACTCTGGGTAGATTTGAGTTTTCCTGAGAGTTCGAGTTGACCGTGATGTAAACCTTCGATTCAGCCTTTGAGCCCTTCATAAAAGTTGTAGATGCCAAAGAGAGAAAAATGGGGATATATCTTATGCAAGATTTGGTGGATGTTTCGATTGTTTGGGGATTTTATACTGACCCGGGGTCGGATCTGGACAGTAGAAACAGAACTGAATTTGGGGGAAAGACACAATTTCTAAAAATAGGAAGAGGGCTTTTGAAATTTGATGAAAATTTTTGGAGGATGGGGATGGTGGACAGATCCTCCAATAAATTTGGGGATTCAAAAACAAATCAACAAGGGGGTAGAAAGGGGGAAGAACTAAGCTTCTACTACACAGATCTGAAAAGGGACTCATCAGGAAGATAGAAAGCCACGAAAATGGAAAAATATAAAAAGAATGTGAAATGACGGGATAATTTTACTAGAGGTTAAGGATCAAGTGGGGAACCAACCCTGAAAATTTCAACTCCAGATGATGTCAGAGTTGGGAGGTAAAATTCTCGTAGTGAGCCTTTGTCCAGCAGAATAGAGATCTGGACAGCATTTCGGAAGCGGCTTCGCGGTGGCTCAATGGCGGCACGAACGGCGGCGGCGGCACCAGAGATGAATCTAAAGATAGAGGGGCTAAGAAATAAGGGGTCTACACCCTTAAATGCATAGGGAGGAAGGAGGAACCAGAGGAGAGGGAGGGGGGCGCAAATCTGCTCCAAGCAAACTGATTTTTTCTTCTCATTGATTCACACAAAATGAAAATTACATGGCATATATTGTTCTACATTAATGACCCAAATGACCCCAGATCTAGGGTTAGAGGAGGGGTATTCAAGGGAGTGGAAATGGGTCAAAAAAACACACAATAAAAAATGAATATAAAGGGGAGTTCGCCCCCCTCCTTGAGAGTCCAAATTGGACTTGATTTCTTTTTTTTAATTCATGGTCCAAGTCCACATTTGGACCATGGACCAGCCCCCATGGGCCCTGGAGTCCATGTGGACCAATAAGAGGGTAGGAGGGGGCCCCTGCTGGACCTACATGCACTTTTGCAAAGAAACCCAATGTCCTTTTGCAAATAAACCAACTAAGACCTACAATTGTATACCCATATATCACAAGGGTATACATACAAATATAAAAAGACATAAATGCAAATAAAATGTGAGCGGCCTTGCTTCGATGTCCCCATCAATGTGCTTGGCCTTTGGCAAAGTCGGTGCACATGAAGACTTTCTTCAGTAAGGTCGGTGCAGCTAGCTTGGCATGAAGAACAGGGTCGGTGCACATGAAGGACTTCTTATGTGAGGTCAGTGCACATGAAATGCTTGGTCTTTGGGGAGGTCGGTGCACATGAAGACTTTCTTCAGTAAGGTCGGTGCACATTAGGAACTTCCTCAATTGAGGTCGGTGCACATGTGACCTTTCTTTAGTAAGGTCGGTGCATATTAGGAACCTCCTTAGTTGAGGTCGATGCACATGAAGACTAAGGTCGGTACACATGTGACCTTTCTACAGTTGAGGTCAGTGCATATGGAGACTAAGGTCGGTGCAGATGTGACCTTTCTTCAGTTGAGGTCAGTGCACATGAAGACTAAGGTCGGTGCACATGTGACCTTTCTTCAGTTGAGGTCAGTGCACATGAAGACTAAGGTCGGTGCAGATGTGACCTTTCTTCAGTTGAGGTCAGTGCACATGAAGACTAAGGTCGGTGCACATGTGACCTTTCTTCAGTTGAGGTCAGTGCACATGAAGACTAAGGTCGGTGCACATGTGACCTTTCTTCAGTCGGTGCACATTAGGAACTTCCTTAGTTGAGGTTGATGCATATGAAGACTAAGGTCGGTGCACATGTGACCTTTCTTCAGTTGAGGTCGGTGCACATGAAGACTAAGGTTGGTGCACATTCAGAACAAGGTCGATGCACATCCCATACTTTGAACATTCAAGGTCAGTGCACATGATCTGCTTAGCAGGATATCTTCACACCTAGACACATCAAAAGATGGCATGAATTTCTAAGCCAATTTGCTAATGACTCATGGTGTGTCATCATCAAAACATCATGTACTTAACATTCTCCCCCTTTTTGATGATGACAATAATGAGTCATGGGCTTACTGATTAGTAAAGTAATTTTAAAGAGCAAGACAAAAAATTATGCAGCAGGATATGCTGTGAACAAGATATGCGACAAATACAAACTCCCCCTTAATACAAAATCACACTCTATCCCCCTTTGACAACATAAAAAACGGAGGAGTGAAAATATCAGAGGAGAGGTTCAGAACTAAGACACACATTGGTGAACCTGGACCATCAAATTGAAGGATTTCCCAGTATGCTAGCATGGTAGGACAAAAGGAGGAACTGAGGGATTAAAATCAAGAAAACATGCAAGCACGGTTGAAACCAAGGAACGAGCCAGGGTATGGTCACAGAGACTACTAAGGTTGATATACCTTGAGGGAACAAGAGACATAATGTTCCCGGTTCAGTCTATCTCAAGAGATCGAATGACATTAGAGGAACAACAACCATCAATAGTGAAGTAAACCAAGACATAACGAAGAGACAGCGAATGTAGGCACATCTGGTAAGCAATTTTGATATTAACTGATAGTCAAGTTGAATAGGCACCGTTGGACGTGAAGAGTCACATTTGTTTCAGTGCAACTACCCCAGTCACTAAGTGCAATTTACTATCGTGCCACATGGGAACCAGAGTTGGCCTACCACATCATGCTTGACCAGCTAGCACTTCTTTGGTGAAGGGGTGCAGTTTCTTAGTGGGTACAAGCTATTGCTCTTCTTGTTTTGTATATTTTTTGAATGGTTTGTTTTTTTTGTATTGTTTTGAGGAACCAGAGTAGAGATAGTCAAGAGAGTGCCTTTTACGTAAGCCACCTCATGTCTCAGGTGGAGTGCACCTAGTTACTCAGCATACCTTTACCATTGCTCTGCAATTAGTGCCTTGAACCATTGTCTCTTGTAAAGTAATGGTGGACCACAATCAGAGCACATAATATGAAAGAAAAGTGGTCACTAGATGAGCACAAGCAGACCGTGCGTCAGGGCATATCAACAATAGGAGACCAATGAGGTCCTCCCGTCAGGGTTCAAGATTTCAAAATGCAGAAGGTTATTGAGTTTAAGTGTCACGTCCCAAGCCTTTATTACAGTGGAAGACTAGCTCGAGGAACGTGAATAGCCAGCATGGTAAGCCTCTTCCAAGCAAGAACGATCAGAGCGCAAGACAATCACACATAAAACTGCAATTGTAGAATATTTTACTCAAATTTCAACTTTATTTCATTAATAAGCAAAATATGCCAATACAATAACTTTTTAACCTTCTTCAATCCATCAGACTCAAGGAAAAAGCAAAATTACAAAGACTCGATCTAAACAAGATTGACTTCCTAGGTCTTCACTCTCATTTTGATACGACTTTCATTCGCTCTCGGACCCGCTACTTGTATAACTCGAATCAGAATTCGAATCACTTCCATCTCCTAAAAAGATTGGAAATAGGTAATGAGCACACTTGCCTAGTATGTATCTTCTCATCAACATGAAGGCACTATTAAAGTGATTATCATTTTAGTTCTAAAGAATAAGGTAAAATCATACGAATGCGATCGACCATGCGATTAAACCAAAGTAACAAAGATGATCATGTAAGATAGAATGAGCAAGTATGATCTAGCAAGAATGTAACAAGAACATGATATGGCCTTTCATGAACAAGAATGTACTAGAAAGTCATGTAACAAGCAAGTAAGTACTCTTCGCTAAATAGCATGTACTTCGTGAATTTATGTGGAATGCCATTTTGTGGATAATTCCATGAATTCTGTGATTTTCGTGATGCCGTGGATTTTTACTTATTTATAAAGAAAGTACTCCCAGCGCAATGCGACGCCAGTAGCATCATACCTCATGGTTTATAATAATATATTTCTGATAATCAGTCGAGGGGACTAGCATAGAGCCCTTGAACACAATCAGTGCTCGATCCACATCTTCAAGTATAAATCAAGCTACCTCCACGTTTCAAGCAATAAAATATGGCCAATAATGTAACAAGTTCAATAAGTTCATAATAATTCAAATGAACGAATGCTTCAATTAAGAATATGAGAGATCAAGAATGACTTAAAACAATGTTATGCTCATGGAACAATTTTGACAGCATAACAGTATATTCCTTATCTTACATAAATTAAAATGAAGTATCTTGAGCAATATGACAAGTCCTAGACCATCAATAATCCATCTAGGAACTTTGGAATATCAACCCTTGGGTCAAACCTCGGGTCAAAGTACTCAGGAATTGTGACGGTCAATTAATTGGCTGTTACATGAACGTGACAGTCTAATATTGGACCATTAGAATGGGCTAAATCTAGCAAGAATAAATTGGACCAAATAATGTGACGGTTGTGTATTGGACCGTTAGATGGGCCTGACGGTCGAGTAATAGGCCGTTACATTAACAAAATTCAAAACTTCGATAGTGCTTTTCTAGACAATTGGGCTTTAATGGTATAACCAACTCGGTGTCCTAGTTGAAATCCCAGGCTCGCGGAGAATTACGGAGGCTTTGAAACAAGATTTCCTAGTCCATTGGAAGGAATATCCAATAGAGAGGTCCTCAAGTTCAAGAATATGTTCCTATTGTGCAAAAGTGTGAACAAATGGTCATATACCGGAATATACACCATGTACTTAGAGAAATTGACTCTATAGATAGAAAATAATGTGTAACGATGTGAAACCATGATAAAACTCCGTCAATACAATATTTAAAATCATGTTTTTAAAACTATAGAGCTTTGGCAAATGAAATTAATATACGCTTAAAATAACTCAAGGTGCTTTAGACATGCAATTCCTAACATAAATCAATTAATAAACTCAAAGTCATGAAAAAAAGGTCAAAACTTAGATATCTAGGCTTATTTATAAGCTAATTTGATTGTTCTCAATTCTGTTCTGAATAGACAGGACACAGCACTCTGGCGGTCTAAGATAGGCGTGTCATATGGCTGTGATAGTTTATCATGGAGCCGTCAGAAGACTGTGACGCACTGCTTCTGGTCCGTCAGAGATTATAGAGAACTTAAGTGTGACAGAAGGTCTGACGGTCTATCGTAACGCCGTTAAAGTCATGTGACGGTCTAACTATAATCCGTTAGAGCACTGCTGATAGTAAAAATAAAAGAACTTCGGTTGAAAACCTCTCATGTAAGAAGAATCAAAATAAATAAGTACTCTAGTCATGACAAAACGAAGTAAAGGCTATCTAGATGCACATGTTGCAGTGAATTAACAACGGAATATATTTTACCTTTAATTTAGGCTAAAGGTATGCATGTATCCATAGACCGAACTAAAACATGAAATTCATGGTCCATAGTGCATGAAATCAAACAAAACCAGAGGGCTTTTACTCCTATCAGGATGTTCTTGCCATTCATGAGATGACCTACCTCTTTACTAGGCTTTCAACTTCCAATTTGGGACTACAAAACACGCCCTAGTTCTTCCCTTCATGTGAGTCTTCAGCAACTTCACGTTGCTCTAACTCCGTAATCCCTTGACCTAAAGACGTGAAATTTGGAGGTGCTGGCACTCGAAATATCACTCGCGGCGATCAAGCCTCGAAGACGAATGGCACGGCCTACTGAAGCACAGAAGCCGATAGACATCAACATATTGAAGCCCTCTCGAGCTGCCAGAGCTTCAGGTCACTCTGTATGAACACTAGGGGACTTCAACTCAGGAGAGTCGAGATGAATTCACAACCAACCGATAGTGCGACCAAGCCTGCCCAATGAACTGGCATCGACTTCGTCGTGCCGCATACACTACACCCGTTGTCCGACCCAGGACGACGGTCTACCCGGTGGCCCACCACCTCATGAAAGACTCTCCTGAGATTGAAGGACTCCCTTGGCTCTTCAGAATAGAGGATCGATGATGGGGACATCGAAGCAAGACCGTCCACCTTTTGTTTGCATTTATGTCCTTTCATATTTGTATGTATACCCTTGTGTTATATGGGTACGCAATTGTAAGTCTTAGTGGGTTTTTGTGCAAATATGTAGTAGGTCCAGCTAGGGGCCCTCCCTCCTTTCCCATTGGTCCACCTAAGCCATGTGGGGCTGGTCAACCATCCTAGGTGGCCATCTAGAAGGGTTGAATGCTAATTGACCACATGGGAGACAAATGGGTTGGAAAGTCAAGGGTAGGCCACCTACCCTCCCCCTTGGTCAAGGGGGCGCCCCCCCCTTAGAATTAATTAGAAATTGATTTTTTTTATTTTGTTTGGACCAAATTTGATGTCCCTTAAATGCCCCTCCAGATCCTAGATCTGAGGGTATTCATGGTCCTTTTTTGTTTATTATTTAAGCCATGTATTTCTATTATTCTTGAATTAATTAATGAAAAGACGAAACCGATTGAGTGCAATAGCATACCTGCGACCTCCTCTCTCTCCCCTGGTGTTTATCCTTCCTCCCTCTGCATCTCAGGGTTTAGAACGCTTCTACCTTGCCCCCCCCCCCACCTCTGATTTCATCCGGTGCCACCGCCGCCGCCATCCGTTCTGCCATCGAGCCACCACGAGCAACCGTCGGAAGTTCTGTCCAGGTTCTTTTTTTCAGGATATAAGGCCACTCTGAGAATTTTAGCTCCCAATTCTCTCATCTTCTAGATCTGATATTTCAAGGTACGTTCTATGGCCCATCATAACCCTCCAGAAAAATTGAAATAAAATTATAGCCCTGTTTGATAATTTTCCATTTTCGTGCATCTCCACCCACCAGTTCTAACTTTTGTTCAGATCCAGTCACAGCCACCCTGAGTTTTGCCTTCTTGGTCCCCTCTTTGATTTTTGTTGGAACCCCCAAAATTACTGGAGGTTCTACCAACCATCCCCTCCACCCACGAATTTTCGTGGAATTTCTAAAGGTCTTTACATATTTTCTAAAAATCATTCTCAGATCTCCCACAGTTTTGTCTGCCAGTGTCCAGATCCGACCACCTACCAGTCTAAAATAGCTTTCCCTATTCAAACCTCCACCAATCCCTTCACAAAAATTATTGCCATTTTTCTCTCTTTCCCCCCTACAATTCTTATGAGGAGCTCGAAGTCTTAATCTGAAGTCTACCTTGCGGTCAAAGGCAGTTCTCAGGAAACTTCCCTGCTGCCCTGAGATTTCAGGCACTGTCCAACAGCAACTTCAAAATTATACTAAGGCCAGATCCGTGCAGATCCAACTTATCTCTCTGGCCTTAGATCGAACTACTTCGAAAGTGCTTCCCAACGATACCTTCTGTGCGTCGATCCGGCATCAGGATTATTCGCAACAGTGATTCTCATCGGGTCGCACGGTGAAAAATAGAAGTTGCAGATCCATGGGGAGCAAATCCAGCGAATGACGATCGAAGCCGCCTGGCCTCCGATCGGCGAACCAGCATGCCGCCATCCCAGGAAGCGCCCCTCCAGGCATCTCCACTATAGTGGTGCCGCCCGGTCCCACACGGCTCCACCGACCAGCACGTGGGCCCCACAACCAGCAGCTTACGCCGTCCGAACCGTGCTGACGGGGTGATCAAATGCAGCCCGTCAACCCGAGAACGGTCCTCCCGGGCCCGCTTGTGTAGCCCTTTACCTCCCTGCGTGGAGTGGGCGATATTTCATTGCTGTAATTTAATTCATTACTATTACTGGGAGTTACCGAATTCGGCCGGGATCATCTTCCCCACGCCGAGAGTGTGGAGGTATCATGTTCGCTCCCTTGACTCAGCATTTTGCTTTATTCGTATATGCTTGTTTATGCCACTACTAGAGAGCATACTAGGATCATAGCTCACTATACTTTTTATATCACCACTGCTGCGAGAGAGAGAGCGAGACCGTCCCGTGACCCGATCCGGGCACAAGAGAGAATTGACCACCCTAGCTCTTGCCGGTTTCTTAACCGCGCACGTCCGACGCTTCTCTCGTTAGGGACGATCGTGAGGTTCCTTAGAGCCCGAGGATCGCATTCCAATTGGAGTCGAGTCCGTGGTCCGTCCTGCATCAGTTTGGCATCAGAGCGAGTTTGAGTCTAGGGTGTCTAAAATAAAAAAAAAAGAGTGTCATTTACGTCTAGTCATCGTCTAAGTCGGTCTAGGTTGCATTTGCATCCCTTTACTCGGTATATAAAAAGGTGTTGTCCGAATGTTAGGCTACGTCTATCGGGAAGGCAGCACACTTGCGCGAGTGATCTTCGGATCGGTTAGCTCCGCCACGTACTGAGTCTTGGTTGTGTCTAGGTTGTAGTTGAGTCTCATTTTAACTTTGCATTTGCATCTCATTATAAGTCGTGTCTAGGTGCTTGCAAAAACAAAACAAAAAATGGCCTTGCATATCCATTCCTAGGGGACCCAACCCCATCTTTGCAACCATGGCCGCACCCCGAGCCTATAGTTCCGATGAAGTGGTCGCAATGTTCTAAGCCATGATGGGACAAGTGCAAGGGTTGAGTACAAGCCTAGATCGGTTTAGTACTAGCCTAGATCGATTGTCTACCGGGGTAGATCGGATGTTCCCGGAGCCACCCCAAGGACCCCTTCTCCACGAGGTGGACATCTCTTCCTTACCCATGAGGGCTCATTGCCACCCCCTACTCCAACCCGCACCTTTGAGGAAATCGAGAAATGATTTTAGATTGGTTGGAAATGACACGTGCTCCGTCACCACCCGTGGATGCTCCATTGCTATCTACTTCCGATCTTCATCCGGAGCCATCAAACTGGGCCACCTCATCCCGAGCCTCCCGTGTTTCTAACGGGTATGCTATACATAGCCGAGCCGCTTCTTAGTTGGCTCAAAGATGGCTTGGTCCCACTTCCTTATCCATCCATGGACCCCACCTTACCATTAGTGCCTATCAACTCATTCCACACTACATTTCGATCTAGTCACCATGTTGATACCTTGGAAGATCTTGTTATGGGATTAGATTCACAATAGAAGTTGACGCACTTATTGGCCCGAAGCTTCGACCAACCCACTAGTCTTAGCTTCACCCATCCGGCCTTAGGGTCCATTACCTCTGTGTGCACCATGGGTTGTATCACCACGGAGGTTCTCTTATTCCTCCCCATGTCGGCCGAACCCGACTTCATACCCTTTGTCCCGAGGGAGGAACCATATCTTCTACACACGGTCCCATTTACCACGAGGGATGGAGGTGACCATCACCTTCATGAATTTCAAATATGGGACTATGTAACGGAAGGACCGAGGGGTCACACATTCTTTGACCCATTCGACTCCTTCTCTAGTGGGCCTCGTGATCCATCACTTCCTTCATACCTTGTCGGGGAAGTCCACTTTCACACCCCTTTCCCATAGGCCGAACCATCTATACCCACCAAGCCCATCCTCGATACACCCACACCCGGCTCTTCCACACCCATCTCTTCTAGCCCTCTCAAGTCTCCCAAATCCAAAGGGCCGTCCATGCATGACTGGGTCATACTTGGACGTTTAGGTGTTCCCCATGCCACCCATCTCCGGTTCCATAACATGCATGTATGGCACACGTTCGGGTGTCCTGGTCCGCCGTCACCCATGTACAGGTCGGACTAAAAATAGGTTTATCTAGAGTCATGCATGAGTCAGTTTCTTGTTTGTGTGGTTTGCATACGTGTGTTAGTACATGGTGAGTCTGCATGTGTCTTGTGCGAGCTCGTTGATGTCAGTCCCTTAAGAGGCGAGTGGACTTGCTCGATGAGTATGGGATCAGTTCTACATCTATGTCCCAGATCTAGTCACCTACAGGGACCCAGCGGTGATTCCTAGTGAGTCTTCTAGCCGCCTCCTTCCCCTTGAGAGTGACCCCACCCCAGAGTGTTCCACCACTAGCCCCTTCCCATAGCAGCATGTGCATATCGAGTATATACGGAATGACTAGGTGACTATCACTTAGAGTGGAGCGTACCCGCACTACTTGGTACGGTGACGGATCCGCCGGAGCTACTCGAGCAGTCACCCCCTTTACTCGACGGGGTCGAGTTCTTCCCACCCGGGGAGAATTGATGGGGACATCGAAGCAAGACCGTCCACCATTTGTTTGCATTTATGTCCTTTCATATTTGTATGTATACCCTTGTGTTATATGGGTACACAATTATAAGTCTTAGTGGATTTTTATGCAAATGTGTAGTAGGTCCAGCTAGGGGGCCCTCCCTCCTTTCCCATTGGTCCACCTAAGCCATATGGGACTGGTCAACCATCCTAGGTGGCCATCTAGAAGGGTTGAATGCTAATTGACCACATGGGAGACAAATGGGTTGGAAAGTCAAGGGTAGGCCACCTACCCTCCCCCTTGGTCAAGGGGGCGCCCCCCCCTTTAGAATTAATTAGGAATTGATTTTTTTCATTTTGTTTGGAACAAATGTGATGTCCCTTAAATGCCCCTCCAGATCCTAGATCTGAGGGTATTCATGGTCTTTTTTCGTTTATTATTTAAGCCATGTATTTCTATTATTCTTGAATTAATGAAAAGAAGAAACCTATTGAGTGCAAGAGCATACCTGCGACCTCCTCTCTCTCCCCTGGTGTTTCTCCTTCCTCCCTCTGCATCTCAGGGTTTAGAACCCTTCTACCTTGCCCCCCCCCCACCTCTGATTTCATCCGGTGCCGCCGTCGCCGCCGTTCGTGCCGCCATCGAGCCACTACGAGCAACCATTGGAAGTTCTGTCCAGATTCTATTTTTCAGGACTGAAGGCCACTCCAAGAATTTTAGCTCCCAATTCTCTCCTCTTCCGGAGCTGATATTTTCAAGATACATTCTAGGATCCATCATAACCCTCCAGACAAATTGAAAAAAATTTATAGCCCCATTTTATAATTTTTCATTTTCATACATCTCCAACCACCAATTCTACCATTTGTTCAGATCTAGTCACAGTCACCCTGAGTTTCACCTTCTTGGTCCCCTTTTTGATTTTTTTTGGAACCCCCAAACTTACTGGAGGTTCTACCAACCTCCCCTCCACCCACGAATTTTCGTGGAATTTCTAAAGGTCTTTACATATTTTCTAAAAATCATTCTCAGATCTCCCACAGTTCTATCTGCCAGTGTCCAGATCCGACCACCTACCAGTCTAAAATAGCTTTCCCCATTCAAACCTTCACCAATCCCTTCACAAAAATTATTGTCGTTTTCCTCTCTTTCCCCTCTATAATTATGATGAAGATCTTGAAGTCTGAATCTGAAGTCTACCTTACGGTCAAAGGCAGTTCTCCAGAAACATCCTTGCTGCCCTGAGATTTCGGGCACTGTCCAATAGCAACTTCAAAATTAGACTAAGGCTAGATCCGTGCAAATCCAACTTATCTCTCTGGCCCTAGATCGAACTACTTCAAAAGAGCTTTCCAATGATACCTTCTGTGAGTCGATCCGGCATCAGGATTGATCGCAGCAGCGATTATCGTCGGGTCACGCGCTGAAAAATAGAAGTTGCAGATCCGTGGGGAGCAAATCCGGCGAGTGACGATCGGAGCCGCCCGGCCTCCGACCGGCGAACTAGCCTGCCGCCATCCCAGGAAGCGCCCCTCCAAGTGTCTCCACCACAGTGGTGACGCCCGGTCCCACACGGCCCTACCGACCAGCACGTGGGCCCCACAACCAGCAGCTTATGTTGTCTGAACTGTGCCGACGGGGTGATCAAGTGCAGCCCGTCAACCCGAGAATGGTCCTCCTGGGCCCACTTGTGTAGCCCTTTACCTCCCTGCGTGGAGTGGGCGATATTTCATTGCTGTAATTTAATTCATTACTATTACCGGGAGTTACCGAATTCGGCCGGGATCGTCTTCCCCACGCCGAGAGCGTGGAGGTATCATGTTCACTCCCTTGACTCGATATTTTACTTTATTCGTATATGCTTGTTTATGCCACTACTAGAGAGCATGCTAGGATCGTAGCTCGCTATACTTTTTATATCACCACTACTGTGAGAGAGAGCGAGACCGTCCCGTGACCCGATCCGGGTACAAGAGAGAATTGACCACCCTAGCTCTTGTCGATTTCTCAACCGCGCACATCCGACGCTTCCCTCGTTAGGGATGATCGTGAGCTTGCTTAGAGTCTGAGGATCGCATTCCAATTGGAGTCGAGTCCGTGGTCCGTCCCGCATCAACCGAGGGCTCTATCGTGAAAGATCCTGGCTACCCGGCACGAGTACGGCTTCTCGCCAAGTTGGGCCTGGTAGCGGATGAATGATCACCCGACCTGGGTGGAACTATCCCGGGTGTCACCCCACCCTTCAAGAAGCTTTGAGCACAAGTCAGACTGCGCCAGCAGCACATATCATAGTGCCGAGAGATGTGTTAGCAGAAAACCCGCATGTTCAAATCAAAGACATTTAAAGTTCCGAGAATGGCCATACGTCATCCTAAGACCTTCGACAAGGCGTCCCGTCGAGGTTTTGAAGAACGGTGACAAGATGAATGTTCACAGCGATCCCCGAAACCATCCCCAGACTCATCGGCTAACCCGCGACGGGCGGGAGACGCTAATACAGTGCGCCTTAAGCCGGCACGCCCTCTTATTCGGCGCCCCTCTATTCCAGCGCGCAAAAGCTGCAGAAGCCCCTCTTATTCGACGTGCCATTCCCATGCTGGATTAAGCCCGAATGGTTCCTGTATATGAGGCCATTCGAAGCAAAGAAAAAAAGAGGAGGAAGGGCAGTTTTCAAAAGAAAAAGTGAATTGGAAGAAAAGGAGAGAGGGTCTGAGAGCCAATCACCTGCGAGGGAGAGAGGGTTTCTTGCGAGTAAAGTAGGGTCTCTCTGAGCGCCCTTTGCCTCCGGCTTCCCTCCTCTGTCTGAAGCCCTGCAGAGCCGGAGAGGAATGAGGTGTCCCGATACTCTGTTCTTGGAACAGGTGGGTCATCTGCGTTTTCCCGCCTCTCCTCTGCCTTACTTTCTCTCGATCGAATGTAAGCAAGAGGGGTGGGGGATGGCGATGATATGAGCCAACCCCTCCCCCCTTGTTAGCCATCCTTCTTTCTTTTTCTATTGCTCTTCTGTGAGCTCCCCTGTAAGTAAAACGGTGGCCGTGCCGCGATGCCAGCACCAAACTTGTAACATATGTGTAGCCTCCTTCGCCGATGGGATGATGGCATGCGTATATGAATGTATCAGTGGATTGAATGCTCAACGCCTCATTTTCTCCTCCCACTGCTATTTCATTCGGTAGATAAATATCGGTGCCCCCCCATGTATAGATTTCCAATTTTGATTTCCCCCCGATTCTGAATACGCCCTGGGATGCCATGGGCTACAGAGATAACCCCTCCCCAGGTCCTCCGCGTCCGTGCCTGTGCATACGTCTCTCCCCATTTTAATATGAGATCTGACCTCGACCTTCTTCCCTCTTTGCATTTCTCTGTTGCTTAGAGGAGGTAGGGGTTGCTTCTGGAATAGTGGAATCCGCCTTGTGATTACTGCGTTCCAGCCATTCGAGTATATGCGCATGTAGATAAATCATCCCGGCTGCATATCAACTACCTCTCTCTCTGTGACTGCTGTTTGCATTCTCTTCTATGGATGGCGACCCAGTCTCGCGAGCTTTAACATCTCAACCCTGTGGCGGGTATACTATCAATGCCAAGAAGCCTTACTACCCTCATTTGTGGTTTATATCCACAAAACCATTCGAGTCACATTGGTTTCGTCTTAATCACCCGGGGAGGGGGATATTCCCCATTGCTTCACAGAGTTGTCAATCGGTCAAGGGAGCTCCACTCCTGAATGATGGACGCTTCCCATGGGCTGTAGGGCTAATAACAACAGGGGCTTCATCCCGACAACATCAAATCCACAGTCTCTTGGGGTTCTGTGGTAGCTAAGGGATGAGTGTTCCTAGTAGGCTTGTCCTCGGGGCTTCTCTAACTAATTCCCTCTCACTAGCGGGTGCAGTGCACGCTGTAGGTTGCCCACCCCTCGTAGGCCAGTCCTCGGGGTGTTGCTTCCGTCAATAGCTGCCTCGTCCCTCTGTTTCCACCCACGGAACTATGGTGCCCCTCGTAGGCTACTCCTCGGGGTATCCTGTCCGATTGGGGTTTTGCTGGCTGCCACCATGCAGACCGGCTGTTTAGGGGCTTACTCCACGAGTAAGTATGACCCCGTTTCTCCCCTGCAGTCCTTCAGAGACGGGGGAGATGCTACCCAATTTTTTGTAGAATCTTTTTAACTTATAAGATCACCAACATGAAATGGCTTCAACAAAACGTTTGTTCTAAAGGCTAAGGACCCTAGTGCTTGAGTATAAACCTCGCACTAGCTTATAATTTCACTTCTGGAGGGTGCTGGGCTCCAGTTAAACAAACAATCACCTCAATTACCTTCAAAACCCTCAATAGAACCTAATAAACATAAATTGTGTCAAAATTCATCAAAAAATTAGCTAAAATAGCGCGGTCCTAATCTGGCGCCCCTCCCGCACTGGAATAGCCTTACACTCATAAAAACTTGTTTTCAAATGGCATGTTCCCAGCGCGCCCTAAACCGGCACGCCCCAAGCATACTGCGTCGTATTAACCATGGTTATGGCCGCGCCGTATTAAGATCATTTACCTACGTTTGCCCGCGCTGGGGAAAGCTATCCCTACGCACAGCGGCGCCAGTTTGAAGCATTGAAATGTCCTGATCAATCATTCACCCTCGGAGCGATCCTCATCTCCCGCAGTGGAGATTAATGACCCTCACCAATAATAAATTGAATAAGAAAGGGGCTATTCATGCCCGAGCTGTCTTGTTACCATGCTTTTGCTACCGTGTCCGTTATCGCTTCGCTTTCATTATCGTGCTTTGGTTATCACTTTCGTCCCCCTTGGGGGGAGGCTAATAATTTGATTGATCAATGATCATCATTAAAACTCTACTACCATGCTTAGTATAATCACGAGCATCATGTGTGCATGTCTGCCTGGACCCTTGGGTATATTAAATGGCACTGACGGAGGTCCGTGTTACGCCCGATCGGAAGTCTTCGCTATGCGCGATGGTGGTCTTCGGACCTACCTCCCCCGCCACGTACTAAGGGTCTCTAATTTAATGAACCATGCCTCTCTTGCATGATATATAGAAACATCTCATGTGTCATCGTCACGTTTATACCTTCGCATCTTTATTCCAGCCTCAGCAGCCCACTATCTCGGCAATTAATCAAAGGTTTTCCCTCCTCGTGGGGGATGTAATTAACGCCACAGCCTTTATGGTGTGGCGGACTATTGGTCCCGACTGAATCTCACTCTCGCCCGTGTACGGGTAAGAATGAGCGCATAATAAACTTGTCACTTATGTGGCTGGCATGCCTGCGCAGTCAATCAGTCAGTTAATTGCCGGCTAATTAATTGGTTGATTGATATGTAAATAAACCAAATAAACACACCAATAAAACAAAAAAATAATAATCTTCAACAAAGTATGAGGAAGAGATCCCATTGCTGAAACAGTCTGGCACGCCCGGTGGGACTAGTGTCACCTTTCATCTCTTTGCCGAGATACTCGGGCTTCGAGGCCCTCCCAAAGGTTGCTGATCGTTGGTTTGTTTGTCTTGGCAGGCGAACGATGATGATAACAATTGGACTGACTAGCGTCGGCTTCGGCCCTTCAATAGTGGCCGGTCATGCGCAAGGGTACCTAGCGGTGCCCATGGTGTTCGGCAACTTCCCTGCTGTTGTTGGCTTCCCCAACTTCTTGGGGTTAGCCTTTGTGGATATGCTAGAGGTGGAATCCTTGGAGGCCGTCGAGGGAGCTACAAAGAAGATGGAGCCTCTGAATGCTTGATGCTGCCACGACTCGCCCAAGAGTCCAACCCTGGTCGCCAGCTACCTGGTGCACCATGCTGTCCATGGGGTCCACCCCGATGCTAATAACAAGTCCGGAGGTCGTCAGCGCAAACAACTCCGGAGGAGCACTACTGTGGTTACCGGATCTCTGTCTCAATCTGGTAAATCCATGATGGTTGGTGGCGTATGCATCTTCCTCAATGGACGTGACACACAAATAGTCCCGGACTAGGTCGTCACTGCCGTCCCCGTCCACAACTCATACCAAGCCCTCACTGGAAGGAGGGCGGAAAGAGAAGTGGTTGGCCGCTATGGCCAAGAGAAGTTGGCCCCCAGGCCAAAGAAGTTCAAATAGGTATGGGTCCCCAAAAGGGTCCAACCTGTCCACCAAGCTGCACCTATCCACTGTCGCCCTGCTCGCGACGGAGTGGAGGGACGGAAAGAAAGGGGCCTAGCCCCGAGAGAAGAAGAAGTGGTTGCGGACCCTCCATCCCACGAAAGCTTCCGGGCCTGCGCCCGCCAAGCCAACATCCCTGCTGTAGGATGAAGATTTCAGCAACTTGCCGATAGGGCTCGACTGCCTTACATCCCTCTTGCGGGAGGTCGACAATTGTCCCCCGTGCTACATCAAGAACGGGGTTGAGAAGAGATGGCCAATTTGATCAAGAATTATTTCCGAGGGCTAGGCAACCCCTCACTTGGACAGTAGCAGTTGATGCAAGCAGCCGCAGCCAATAAAGACTACTGCCCTCCAATGGCAGTTGAAGAAGATGCAGGAGAAAGGATGATGGTGTCGTCGGTTGACAACAATGGCTATGATGACGACTTTGAGATCAAAGTCGATGAAGCCGCCCCTAGGCGAGAAGAAACAAGAAGGACTTCTGTGTAGAAACCCGATAATTACAAATGAAATATATATATATTTTGTTGTATTATGTAATTAAAATTTTCATGAAATAAGTTAATTACATTTTTCTATATGAAAAACGCTAGTTTATTGGATAGTTGTTAAAAGCTTTGAACCTTGGATAAATCCTAGGAAGCCCAATAAGAGTTCATGTAATGGACTGGGAGCGAATGACCATTTGACAATTTATGATGGGTGGAATAAATAAAATTGCAGGATATATTAAAGGGTGGAAAGGCCTAATTTCGTACATGTGCTTCATATGAGAAGCGTAACATGTGCATAATTGGGAAGGTGGACTTTGACCCTAAGCCACCCTTGGACCGGCCGCTTTCACACCCAAAGATAGGCTGGAAGCTGCGTTTACACTTTTCTTCTAAACACGTACTCAACACGTTGGTGAGATTAGCTGGAAAAAAAAACCTGACAATTTGGGCAAGAGAGTGGCTATAAATAGCACCCCTTATGACCCTCAAATCATCCGTGTAGATCAGATATACGATGCTATGAAGGTGGTGGCGAATTGAAGGCAGATTTAGAAGATCAAGGGTTCTTCTCATATTTGGGGCTTTTCCATAGAACTGCAAAAAGGTAGGTATCTCTCATGCTATACTCTAATTAATTAATGCCAGCATGATCGTTTCTTTGTCCTCTTTCTATTGATAGCTCATTTGCTAAATTCCATCATGAAATAAGCAAGTTATGAACGTTCGATTGATTTGGGGTGTTCGCGATCTTTTTATCCAGAACGTACTGACTTCTGCAACACGTTCTTATCCCTTAACAGAAGATAAGATTAATTAAGACGTTGGCTTTGAATTATATAAATAACTAAGATGCTGATTTAAACACGCAAACTAAGACGCAGAAACGGTCTTAGATGACCAATTGAGACACAATGTATAGACTTCATGTCTTATACAGACTTAGTGCACAATGTATAGACTTAATGTTAGCATTGTATAGACTTAGTGATGCATTGTATAGACTTCATGCCTTGTACAGACTTAGTGCACAATGTATAGACTTAATGTTAGCATTGTATAGACTTAGTGATGCATTGCATAGACTTAATGTTAGCATTGTATAGACTTAGTGATGCATTGTATAGACTTCATGCCTTGCACAGACTTAGTGTAAAATGTATAGACTTAATGTTAGCATTGTATAGACTTAGTGATGCATTGTATAGACTTCATGCCTTGTACAGACTTAGTGCACAATGTATAGACTTAATGTTAGCATTCTATAGACTTAGTGATGCATTGTATAGACTTCATGCCTTGTACAGACTTAGTGTTCAATGTATAGACTTAATGTTAGCATTGTACAGCATTAGTGTTGCATTGTATAGACTTCAAGCATTGTACAGACTTAGTGTACAATGTATAGACTTAATGTTAGCATTGTATAGCATTAGTGTTGCATTGTATAGACTTCATGCCTTGTACAGACTTAGTGTACAAAGTATAGACTTAATGTTAGCATTATATAGACTTAGTGATGCATTGTATAGACTTCATGCCTTGTACAGACTTAGTGTACAATGTATAGACTTAATGTTAGCATTATAAAAGCATTAGTGTTGCATTGTATAGACTTCACGCATTGTACAGACTTAGTGTACAATGTATAGACTTAATGTTAGCATTGTATAGACTTAGTGTTGCATTATATAGACTTCGTGCATTGTACAGACTTAAATAGTGCAGTGCACTGACTCAAGCAGTGCTTTGCACTGACTTCTATAGTGTTTTGCAAAGACTCGTGCAAACATAAAGGACCCATTACACGAACCCCGCAGTGTTTTGTACCGACCTTAGGTGCAAGCTTATAAGAACATGCATCGCCCCATCCAGTAGTGTGCTGACCTTGTAGTGGACTGCACCGATGCAGTGATATGAGATTTGTGAGCAACTTTTGTTCTTTTTAAACCACAGTGTCAACGCAGCACTCCACTGCGTCAACGCATTGAACCTCATTTAGCGCATTCACCGCAACCGCCACACACAGTAAAATAGACTGTAGTATATTCTATAATATTAAATTATTTTCAGCATGCTACTTCGATTTTTTTATCATGTGATATATTAATGTATGAATAAATATTAATAGCTAAACTCATTATTTTAATCCTTGAATATATACATTTCTTTACTAATGAAGGGTCCTTTACTAAAACTTGATGTCTTTTTGAATTCTAAAATCATTCTAAGGCATTAAAATAAGTCTAATAAAATGACTATCTTAAAATTTTCTTCCTACTGATCATTCATTTTTGAACTCCACGACTTAATGTCATTAAACATGATGCCTAAATGGTTATCCACTTTTCTTGTAATTTCTGAAATTTTGTCAAATTTGTGCTTATTACAAACAACACTTTCTTGAAAATCATTGGCTATATACATTGAAGTGGATGTCTAAACGTACTTGGGATCTTCGGATCCATATGACTCAATACCTGGCATTAATGGGGCCCGGTCTGGTCCTGGGAGGAGCGCCCGAAAGTACTTGTGCCCATGGGAGTTGATTGACCACTGTGTGGCATTGCACCGAAGTGCATGATAGATTTTACTTGATATGGCATTCCACTACTCGTACTTGTTTACATGACTGCTTGAAAGTTTACATGAAATACTTGACTTGCATGAAATGGCCAAATTCATGAAATATCTTACTTGTTCAAAAGTGTTTACTTGAATGCTCTTGACATCTTCTTATCTTTTTGGTTGTTGGAAATTTCTTATACAACAATTCTACTTGACTTTCATGATTTAACACTTCCTGATTTGACTTGGATAAATTGTTCAACATGCTAAATACTTAAAGATTGCCTGATTCATAGAGATATAAAATCCTACTGAGCTTTCTAGTGATAAGTAAGATATGAAGTGATCTAGAAGGGGAGGGGATGAATAGATCACTATTTTCCACAAATTAAAAGATTACTGCAGTGATCCACAAAAACCAAATAATCTCGGGCTAGTACTATCAAAGGCGCACAGTAGACAATAATTCGAATGAATAGAAGGCACACACCGAAGTCACCACAAAGCAATCACACGAGTACTCAGAGGATTTTTAGGTGGTTCGATCAGACCTCCAGCCTGCCTACGTCCACCCCTCACTTCATATCGAAGTGAGGCTTCCACTAGCTCCTGCTAGCAAAGCAGACTCAGTCTGCAACAAATGCTGATTCACAGCTTTACCAGGGGAACATCCTCCCCTCTTCCTTCACACTCGAAGGGAAACCTAAGGACACCGAGTCCTCAGAAACCAGGAACCACGTTCCTCTTCCTCCACACCCGGAGGGAACACCTCTTCTACGAGAGGGAACAAAAACCCGCAACCTCTGTTGCAAACAAACCAGAGAGATCACATCTCTCTCTTCCCTTGAACACCAGGAGGTAACACAGATGATCTAAGATCAAGAATAAAGACAGATAAAATGAAAACGAGAATCACGGAAACCAAGTTTCAGAAACTAAAACAATAGAGCTCAAACTGAGCAGCAGACTTCGGATTTGATCCGTAAGTCAATACAAATCTTCTGATCACTCTTCTGCTCTCTCTTCTCTTTCAACAGGATCGCTCTTGTTCTTTCAGGGATGCTCTCTCGCTTCTGCTCTTTCTCAGGTTTCTTCACAGTAATTTCAGAGCTCTCCCCTTTCGTGGATGATGAGGCAGTGCCTTTATAGGCGTTCAGGAAGGATCACGCGAGGCGTGTGCTTCCCGCGCTTTCTCCAGAACCTTCTTGTCACGTGCCTTCACAGGATTAGTTCCTTCAGTATTGGATCACGTGCCCCCCAAGTGCTGGAATGTTCTTCCTCGGACCCCTGCAAGAAGATGAAGACAATTAATACTCAGGGCTCGCTATATGTATATATATAGCTGAGATAAATTGATTTCCCACAAATCTTAAAACTGCACGAGGTATACCAGATGACTACAGCACACGATGAAAAGAAACTGACACGAGATATAATGGTGACAAAACCAACATGGCGAAGAGAATGACACTAGGTACACGAGAACATAGCTAACACAGAGAGAAGATGACACGAAGTCACATGAAGACAGTAAGAGGTGAGAAGGAAGTAACACGAGGATACGAATATGAAAGCAACACGAAGAAACGAGCACAACAATACTGTGATGACACAGACACAAAAATAACATGGAGAGATAATCATAAAATCAACACGAAGTGACAAACGGCAAGGAGAACGATACAAAGTGAAATGACACAAAGACAAGGACGTCATGGGTTGAAAGGAACGTGAAGACAAACACAGAAACCAACACGAAGTGAGAATGACACGAAGTGAAGACGACACTTAATCCTAAAAAGACTTAAGGACACAAGAAAAATGACTCGAGGACACAACTGCTCGAACCTACGAATCGACTCGAAGTTGGGAACGACACGGTTTGAAAACAACACGAAGACGAGAACAGACACGACGACGCGAATAGAAATCAACACGAGGTGTGGACACAAAGCCAGAAAGACACGAGGTCATGGAAAAACAACACAAAGAGATAAAACAGAAACGGCTATTACGACACGCGATGAAAACGTGAAAGCATGAAGATGACTCGAGGAACTACAGTAACTGACACGACAACACAAGAGCAAACATAGAAGAATGACTCGAGATGAGCAACTAAATGCTCATGAAACGACACGAGGTTCATAGAGAACCGACTCGACGTTCATCAGAAGACTTCGAGCTGTTTCAGTAAACAGCACGAAGACTGACAACAACCAGAAATAAAACAACACGAAGTGTTGTTAACACACACGAAGTGTTGTGAGCACAAACAACACGAAGTGTTTTCGTGTTGAGAGCAAACACAGCACGAAACACTTACCAGACAACACGAAGTGAGACAGAAAATAGCACGGACACACAAAGTACTACCTCGTAGCAGTTATCCTGTAAATCATGGATATTTCAAGTGCAAGATATCTGATAAAAATAACAACATTTAACATAGTGTTGCTCATCATCAAAACACTAGGGAAGACACAAAATCCAACAATCTCCCCCTTTTTGATGATGGCAACACTATATTAAATAAATGAGATGCAAATGAGATCATGTAAAGATAATCAATGATGAACATGAGATCATGTAAAGATAATCAATGATGACTCACACTAAACTAGCCTCCTCTGATAACCACCAAAACACTCCCCAACACTCCCCCTGAACACAGCAACAGCTTCCTCAAACAGGATAAGTAACTCCCCCACAAACAATAACACAAAAACCGAAACACAATGACATGCAATGCTAATTGGAACACAATGGCATGCAATGCTAACTCTCCCCCTTTAAACCTCTACTCTCCCCCTTTAAACCTCTGCAATCTTATGACAACGCAATACTTCTCCCCCTTTGTCATCATCAAAAGCTAGGGGAAGGTCTGAAGATATCACGAAAGAGAGATTGTTGACAGTGGAGAGAACAGCAAGAGAGAGTATGGCTTATAAAGGGAAGTTATTGAGATGTTTAGTCAATTAAGAAGGCCATTAATTAAATGTGAGGACTTTACAGATCAGTTAGTCAGGTGGTTGTCAGAGGAGGCTAGTTTAGTGTGAGTCATCATTGATTATCTTTACATGATCTCATGTTCATCATTGATTATCTTTACATGATCTCATTTGCATCTCATTTATTTAATATAGTGTTGCCATCATCAAAAAGGGGGAGATTGTTGGATTTTGTGTCTTCCCTAGTGTTTTGATGATGAGCAACACTATGTTAAATGTTGTTATTTTTATCAGATATCTTGCACTTGAAATATCCATGATTTACAGGATAACTGCTACGAGGTAGTACTTTGTGTGTCCGTGCTATTTTCTGTCTCACTTCGTGTTGTCTGGTAAGTGTTTTGCAAAATCTTGATACCAAGAGGGAGAACATTTTTCCAAGACAGTCATGACCAAAGGTAAATCTGTCAAGTACACCTTTGACATTAGGGAGACACCTTGTTTAGAGGCAGGAATCCCCAGTTACTCGGTGTCAAGACCACATTACCCCTTCTTAAGAGGACAGAGATAGTATTCTAACTGGTGTTGACATTAGGGTGACACCTTTATCAGAGGCCAGACACCCCAGTTACTAACCAGATATGTACCATAGCTCTGTATGATCAAGACAACACATTAACTCAGATTTATACTATCATCTCATGACATGGAATGCTTTCATTTCATTGATGAAAGTCCCAGTTTCTCAATGAACAGTTAAAATTTTCTTCACGAAATTTCTCTTTTCAAAAATTTTCATTAGACAGCACATGAAACCTTATTTAATAGACTTGACTCAGTTTGAAAACAATACACCAGATCCAAAGTTTCATCAGACTAAGGCACTATATACCTCATTTCGGACTTAATAAGACTAAGTAGGTATGCAGTCCTGACTAGATCAGAGCCAGTTATAGTGAAGGAGGACAATCTTGAATTCAGATTTTGAAATCAGTGAGACTAACAGCTTAAACTCCAACAAGAAATTAGATGAGCAGTTTTAACGGATAAAACATCCAAGAATTTCTTTTATGCACCTACTCAACTTGATTCTCTTATAAGGTCAGCAAAGATCCGTTCAGAGTATGTTCAGATTTGGCCAAAAGCACAAAACATCTATTGATAATCTAGCTCCCCCTGAGACCTTGACTCCACCTCAGACTAAACCAAAACACACCTCAAAACACTTCAAAGAAGCCAAAGTAATATCAATCAATATGAATGAATCAGCATGCACACATAGTGAGGTTGTTTTCAGCAACAGATAATGAGTAGATAAGCACAGGAGAGCATGACAGATATTTCAGAAACCAATTTTTCAATCATGAAATTCTGTAAATACCTAATTCTCTGCGCAAGGTGCTAAATTTCTCAGAATCCAGTGGCTTAGTGAAGATATCTGCAATTTGTGAGTTAGTGCCAACATGGATCAATTCAAAAGTCTTTCTAGCCACTTCATCTCGAATAAAATGATGCCTAATTTCTATGTGTTTAGTTCGAGAATGAAGTACAGGATTCTTTGAAATGTTTATTGCACTAGTATTATCACAATAAATGGAAGTGCAACCTAGCTCAACAGAGTAATCCAGAAGCTGGTGTTTTATCCATATAACCTGTGTGCCACAGCTCCCTGCTGCCACATACTCAGCTTCAGCAGTAGAAAGAGCCACAGAGTGCTGCTTCTTGGATCCCCAAGAGACTAAGCACCCTCCTAGATATTCACAGTGACCACTAGTACTCTTCCTGTCGATTTACATCCTGCATAATCTGCATCTGTATATGCAATGAGATCTAAACCACATGATGCAGGATACCAGAGACCTAGATCATGAGTAGCAGATAAGTATCTAAAAATCCTTTTTACAGCTGTCAAATGTAATTCAGTAGGCCTAGACTGGTATCTGGCACACATCCCTACACTAAATTGAATGTCAGGCCTGGATGCTGTTAAGTAGAGGAGTGAACCGATCATACCTCTATATAGTTTAACATCCACTTCTTTACCTTTTTCGTCTGAATCTAGTGAGGAGTTGGTGCCCATGGGTGTTGAGATAGTCTTGAGGTTGGTCATTCCAAACCTTTTCAGCATCTCCAGAGTATACTTGGTTTGATTTATGAAACACCCATCCTCCATCTGTTTAACCTGCAGCCCAAGAAAATACTTTAGTTCTCCAACTAAGCTCATTTCAAATTCTTGAGACATATACTCAGAAAATTCTTTACACAATTTTGAATTGTTAGATCCGAAAATGATATCATCAACATATACCTGGACCACTGTTAAATCTTTTCTGAGATTTTTGGTGAAGAGGGTTTGGTCAACTTTACCTCGAGTGTAGCCCTTGCTCAATAGAAATTCAGAAAGTCTTTCATACCAGGCTCGGGGAGCCTACTTCAATCCATAGAGAGCTTTATTTAATCTAAAAACCATGTTAGGCTGAACAGAGAAATTAAAACCTGGAGGTTGTTCAACATATACCTCTTCCTTCAATAACCCATTTAAAAATGCGCTTTTGACATCCATCTGCTGCAAACAAATCTTCCTAGAACATGCAAATGCAAGCAGAATTCTTATAGCCTCCATCCTAGCCACTGGGGCATAGGATTCATCAAAATCTACACCAAATTCCTGACTGTAGCCTTGAGCTACAAGTCTTGCTTTGTTTCTAGTGATAGCTCCATTCTCATCAATTTTATTCTTGAAGACCCATTTGGTGCCAATGACATGAGTGTCAACAGGTCTGGAAACAAGTTCCCATACACTATTTTTCTCAAATTGATTTAATTCCTCACACATGGAGGAAACCCAAGAATCATGTTTTAGGGCTTCTTCTACGGACTTGGGTTCCACTTGAGATACCAATGCAGCTAAGTCCTGTTCTTGGACAATTCTAAAATGAGACCTTGTCCTAGGGGGATCATGCAAATTTCCTATAACATTTTCACTAGGGTGATCTTTGTGGAATATTATCTCACCTGAGGGTTCACCTACCTCAACTGCTCCTTCTTGCTGTGGGTTTTCTGGTTGAGCAGCTGGCTGCATTTCTTCTTCTTCAATCTTCTCCAAGAAATCTCCCTCATCAGATTGTTCCCTGTCATCATTCATCACTTTGTTAGAGAAATCATTTTCATTAAACACTACATGCGGTGTTTCTTCAACAGTTTGATCATCTTTATTGAAAACTCTATAGGCCCTTGAGGTTTCTGAATATCCGAGAAAGATTCCAGGAGAGCTTCTAGCTTCAAATTTGTCCAAACCATTCTTACCATTATTGTGAATAAAACATTTGGAACCAAAAACCTTATAGTAAGAAATGTTTGGCTGCTTACCTTTGAGAAGTTCATAAGGAGTTTTCTTATGAGTAGGTCTTACCAAGGCTCGGTTTAGAATATAGCATGCAGTATTTGCAGCTTCTGCCCAAAATCTCCTTGGAAGTCTACTCTCAATCAGCATCGTCCGGGCCATTTCAATTATTGACTTGTTTCTTCTCTCAACAATTCCATTTTGCTCCGGTGTCCTGGGAGCAGAAAACCTGTGAGTCACTCCTTCTTTTGCGCAAAATTCATAAAATGAAGAGTTCTCAAACTCTCCTCCATGGTCAGACTGAATTGTGATGATCTTATATTCACCTTGCAGTTTGATTTTATTGAAAAGTTCTTCAAAGTGAACGAAAGCATCATTTTTATTTGCTAAACAAAACAACCAAGCAAATCTAGTGAAGTCATCTTCTATGACAAGTCCATATCTCTTACCTGACAGGCTTTGAATGCGAGTAGGACCAAAAAGATCCATGTGCAAGTGGTGCCGTGGTTTAGAAGAAAGACCCTCAGTCCTCAATTTAAAGACTGCCCGAGTCTGTTTACCTTGAGCACAAGCATCACAGAGCTTGGACCCTAACTTAAATCTTATTCTGGGCAGACCTCTAACTAGGTTATGCTTAGATAGTTTATTCAAAGTAGATAAACTAGCATGGCCTAGACGCCTATGCCAGTCAAAAGCAACCTGTTCAGAATTTGCAGATAGACACAAGTTAGTTTCAGAACTATCATCCAGATCCACGATGTATACATTATTTACTCTATGACCTTTAAACATGATGTTATCAGAATTCAGCTCAAAAACAATGCAAGAATTATGATCAAAGAGTACCTTGTGTCCCTTGTCACAGAGTTGACTAATACTCACCAAGTTGTGCTGAAGTCCTTCGACAAGGTACACATCTTCAATGGAGTTAGTAGATGACTTACCAACCATACCGATTCTAATAATTCTTCCTCTGTTATTTCCACCAAATTTGACCAGGCCCCCATACTTCATTTTCAGCTTGCTGAATTTGGACCTGTCTCCTGTCATGTGCCTGCTACAGCCGCTGTCAAGATACCACTTGTTATGCTCGGCTGCCAGGCTAACCTGCGAGAATTCAAACAGAGTAATGTGGGACCCAATTCAAATTGGGTCCAAAGACAGTTTTCAGATTATGCAAAAAACACTTAGGAACCCACACTTGTTTTACTGTTTTCTTCAGTGGTTTTATGTGGGTTGATTCTTCCTTTTTAGCATTTCTTAGTGGGTGTTGAGTGAACCCATTCCTATTAGAATTATGCTGTTTCGGGACAAAAATATTGTTGTGTGGCCTCTTAGAGGAAACATGTGTGTGCTGAGTATAATTCATGTAAGCATTTTTATTCAAGTGAGAAGTGTGCTTCAAATGGTGCAAGTTTGCATGCTTTCCTTGATAACTAGCATGACAGGCTTTCTTAGCAACACTGTTCACCTTACTTGACTTAGCCTGCTGACCAGTGGATTGAATGAGTTTACTGGTCGAATCCTTCAAGGTAGAGACAGATTTGGAACTGGATGGTGTTTCCAGTTTTTCTTTGCCCTTGGCGGGGCAACGTGACAACTTTAAATTCAAAGGGTTTTTTTCTTGTGGGATTGTATCCTAATCCCTCTCTATTGAAGTTTACCCTTGACCCCAGAAGGGCATCCAAATTATTTCTCCCCTCAGTAAATTTTTCTAGCATTTTTCTTTTGTCCTCAACCTCCTTCTGAAGTTCATTGTGTTGAACCTGGAGTTCCTGATTAACCTTTCTAACAGCCTCATATTTTTCTGCCATCAATCTAGTCTCTCTTTCACTCTCTTCAGCTTTACCCTTCAGCTCATTCATCCTAGCTAGACTTTCCTCTCTTTCCATTCTCAGCTTCTCAGTCTCACTTCTAGCCTACTCTAGCTCGCAGGCCATCTCCTTGACCTTCATGTTTTCCGTAATAGCAATGGAGTGTTCCTCAGAGACAGAGTGAAATTTACGTTTAAGCATTCTATGTTCCTTGGTTAGAAAATTATATTTCGCTAACAAGTCGCCATAGGCGTCCTCCCAATCATCCAAGGTGAAGTTCTCAAATAAATTTGTTACCTCTTCCTCATGGTTGGCCATGAGGCATGTCTTCTCTTCTCTTTCACTGGACGAGGTGGCTTCTAAATCCTCCTCCTCGTCGCTCCATGTACACAGCATAGCTTTCTTCTTCTTGTGCACCATCTTCTTCTGGTGTCTAGGAGCCTTAGCTTGCAGCTCTGGACATTCACTTTTCATGTGACCAGGTTTCTGACAATGGTAGTGGTGAGGACACTAGAGCACGCGTACGGCCCAACTCAGCGAGCCGTCGGTACCGGACCCGCAGCACGACTCGGTCGACATCGACATCCTTGTGGCTGGGTGACAGTATGGAGTCCCTACCTGAGTATTAATACTTCCCAATGTTTATTGTGAGAGTATTAGCATGTATTTGCTTATTGTGAGTGTATTAGTGTGTATTTTATATTTTAACTTCTAGTTGGGTCAAGATTGTACTATGGGCTACACTTCATGTAAGGGGTTAAATTTCTAAATTGGGCCTCAAGACCATTAGGAGCCCAAGCCCAAGGTGGGTTCTAGAAGGCTTGGACCATTAGACTAAGGAGACAAAGGTGGAGGATGTCCCCTCCTTGTCCCCCATGCTTGTCTCCCACCTACCCTTGACCAATGTTAGTGGATGTCCTTTAGAGTTAGTGGATGTCCTTTGATGTTAGTGATGTCCTTGGTGTAGTGGATGTCCTTGGATCTAGATCTAGGGTTTTCATATTTATAGTCTCTTGTTGTATTTTGTGTAGAACTAATGAAGAAATTGAAGTGAAATGCATTTTGGCACCCCCTCTCTCTCTCTCTCTCTTGTTCTTGAGTGTTCTTCCCCCTTTCTTCCTCAATCTCTTCCAGATCTGAGTATAGATCCTCTATCTCCCCCTAAATCTCTTCCTCATCTCTTCTACTACCGGCTGGATCATCCATCGCCGCCGCCGCTGCCGCCGCTGGAGGTGCCAGCAAGCTGCCATAGCCCCGCCGCCGAGCTGCTGTCCAGACCGGCAACCTGCAGATCTGAAGCTCAAAGAAGAAGCCGTAACTCTTGATCCAACCGTTGGATCGAGCTGCTTTTTGGAGGGTTTAGTCCGCGGGATAGATGCTAGCATTTGATTTTTCCCACCCATCAAATGGAGTCCAAATCAAGCAAAAGACCTATGCTGAAGAACAGGGAGATCCACTTCTGTCCCTGAGATCGGTCTGTCCGAACCAGAAATGGGGTCATGCCACAGAAGTTTTCATTTCCGATCTGACCGTTGGATGAAGCTGCATTTCCAGTATGTCGAAGAGCTCTGAGTCCTCTATCCAACAGCGCTAATCTCACTTCGATCCGACTTCGGATCTGATCGTGGCGACCGTTTTCGTGGAGGCGCGCCGATCTGGCCTGAAAGGGGGCTGCGAGACAGCCTTGGGGGTTAATTCCCTATAAACCCCCCAGCTCACCGTCGGCGACCACCGCTCTCGGGGATCGACCCGGGGCACTCCAGCGACGACCCCCCCCCCCCGGTCACAGCCGCCAGAAGACGTGCGGAAGCCGCTGCCCCAGCAGCCGGGCCCACTTGGAGCCTTGTGGGCCCCGCGTTGAGCGCCACCACCGTGCTGCCCGCCACCGTCCGGAACCACAAATCGCGGCCCGCCAACCCCTGGAACGGCACTCCCGGATCGCTGTTGTGGTCTTTTACCTCCCTGCGTGGAGTGGACCGAGTATTTACTGCTGTGAATTAATTATCACTTTGTACCGGGAGTGACGGTTCACGGCCGGGAAGTCTTCGCCACACCGCGAGCGTGGACGTACACCCGCCGCCCATTAGTCTAGTTTGCTTATTTAGTATGTATTCTACTGTCGCTGCATGTGCGTAGTTATTTTCCTAGCTAGTTAATTTATTAATCACCGTTGTGAGTTGTGAGAGCGAGAACCCGTCCCGTGACTCATTCCGAGTACGAGAGTGAGTTGACTACCCCAATCTCAAAGCCGGTTTCTCAACCGTACACGATCGTCGCGTTTCCCTCGATGGGGCCGACTGTGAGTAGCGCTTCTTGTTTGGGGCTAGTTCGCCTCTTCTGGAGCTCGTTCGGTGCCGCGTCTTAGTGCGTGTTGCTGGTCGCGTCGTCTGTCTAGCCGAGTCACGTAGTCGTCCCGCGTCAAATTGGTATCAGAGTCGGTTTGAGTCTAGGGTAGTCTTGTCCAAGGTCTTGCATTGCATCCCAATATTCGGTATATAAAAAGGTGTTGCCCGACCGTTAGGTTACGCCTATCGGGGAGGCGATTCACTCGCGTGAGAGGATCTTCGGATCCCCGGACTCCGTCAGGTACCGGATATCAGTTTAAGTATAGGGTCCTCAACTTGCATCGGTCCATCCATATAGGTCTAGTGAGTCACCCTTAGTTCTCTTTAGGCCTCATTGCATGCCCACCCGTGGAGGTGCCCAGTACCATCGCCCTGACACTATGGGTGAACACCGAGGTGCCAACCCGGGAGGCCGTTCCTTGGAGGACATGATAGCTCTACTCATGGAGCGCATGGATAGGTCCGAGCAAACTCTTAGAGAGCATACTGAGCATATGGAGAGCCGATTCAAAGCCATGGAGGACCGCGCCGAGGCTTCTGACCGATCTGTCCAAGGTCTAGTTGGAAGGTTAGAGAGTGTGGAGAGAACCCCTCGCCGAGACCTACCCGGCATTCTCCCGGTCCCTCAGGCACATGCTGCCCAGCCCGTGGCTGCTGCCCAGCCCACGCCTGCTGCCCAGCTCGCACCACCTCGGGCTGAGGAGCAACGGCAACGTGCCCCCCATTTTGAGGACTACGAGTCCGACAACGATTATGAGGGAAATGGCCGACGCCGACATGGTCACCGACCACATAGGGATGATGAGGACGAACGGATCCTCAAAACCGTCCGTGTGGACCCTCCCACGTTTGATGGCTCCAAGCCTTTGGAACCCAAGATCTATCTTGATTGGGAGGCCAGCATGGACCGGTACTTTGAGTGGTTCGAGATGACGGACCACCGGAGGGTCAGATATGCCAAGATGAAGTTGTTGGGGCAAGCACAGACTTACTGGAGCAATGTAGAGAGCTTGCTCTTTCAGCGTCATGAGCCTCAGATAGGTTCTTGGGATGAGATGAAGGACAAGCTTAGGCGTAAGTACCTTCCTGCCACATACCGTCAGCGACTTATTGATAGGTGGCAGAGTCTCTCCCAAGGGGACCGATCCGTGTCAGACTACATGGCGGAGTTTGACGAGTACTTTTTGCGATGTGGAGTTACGGAGGAGAGCACCATGCCTGTATCGCGCTTCCGTCGTGGTTTGCGGCCCCACTACCAATATGAATTATTTCGCCGCAATGTTAACACCTTGGAAGACGCATACCAGGTTGCTCTAGAGTTGGAGCAGTTCGAGGCGGAGTTTGCTCCCGTCCAGCGCCCGGGGTTCACCTATCAGCGTGGGACCGACCCTCGTACCACGCCTACCTCCTATAGCCGCTTTCCGGTGGCCCGTCCCTCGGAACCCCCTCGGCAGGACCCCACTGCTCCTAGGCTCCGCACTTTCCCTCCGAGGGACCCTCCCCCTCACCCGCAGGCACCCATCCCTGCCACTCGGCCTTATCAGCCCGCCGTACCAGCTCGGCCTCTTCTTCCTACACCCCCAGTCCATCGAGAGGACAAGGGTAAGGGGCCAATGATTGGTGGAACATCTCAGGGCAATGGGCCACGAGACCGTTGCTACACTTGCGGTGGAGTTGGCCACTTTGCCAGCAAGTGTCCCACCCGGGGAGCACTTGTTATTGCCGACACACCGGCCCGTGACCCCACGCCTAAGTTGGTGCCAGTCAGCTACGAGCCGGACCAAGAATTGGCTGAGGAATTCTTTGACGAGTTATTGGAGGGCGAGCAGGTTGACGTCCCTGGTACCTCGTATCCGGATGACGTACATTTGGGTGTAGTCAGGTGCATCCTTACCCAGCCTCAGGTGAGCGACGACTGGCGTCGCACCACCATATTCCACACATTTTGTAGGCTGGAAGGGAAAGCCTGCAAGGTGATTATAGATAGCGGGAGTTGCATCAACGCTATCTCTACAGGCACCGTCAAGCGCCTTGGTTTGATGCCCGTGGATCACCCTGCACCTTACAGAGTTTCTTGGGTGGATTCCACTTCCATCCCGGTCAGACTGCGGTGTCTGGTGCCGCTGCAGTTCCAGTCATACCATGATGCGATCTAGTGTGATGTACTACCTATGGAGGTGGGTAGTATCATCCTTGGTAGGCCTTGGCTCTTTGACCGAGATGCCACCCTTCATGGCAGGTCGAACACTTGCACCTTCGACCATGATGGCCATAGGATTACCCTCCACCCAGTCTAGCCGAAGGACCCATCTATCCGCGGACCAGCAGGCCCCAGCACTATGACCACTTCTGGTCAGGGGAAGGCCGGTCCCCCCACTTTATCCTCGGCACAGGCATCCACCTCTTTGACTGCTCCTAGCAGAGTGGACCCTCCACCCAGGAGGTTGATGATGATCAGTCTGAGAGAGATGGAGCAGGAGGTGACCGGGGGTAACCCCATTCTAGCTGTCGTCATCAGGGGCGTTGAGGATGTTGCCCCTAGGTCCGAAGATGAGCATCCCTCGGAGATAGCTGCAATTTTGCGGGAATTCTCCGATGTATTTCCCGAAGACCTCCCGGGAGGCCTTCCACCCATGAGGGATATCCAACATGAGATCGACCTCATCCCGGGCTCATCCTTGCCCAACCTTCCCCACTATAGGATGAGTCCCACGGACCATGCCGAGCTACAGCGGCAGGTCGAGGAGTTGATGAGTCGGGGATCTCTTCGGGACAGCAAAAGCCCTTGCGCTGTTCCCGCATTATTGGCCCCGAAGAAAGATGGCACATGGAGGATGTGCATTGATAGCCGTGCAATCAACAAGATCACGGTGAAGTATCGTTTTCCCATTCCCCGACTGGATGATTTTCTTGATATGATGTCAGGAGCCACTATCTTCTCAAAGATAGACCTTCGTAGTGGCTATCACCAGGTGCGGATCAGGCCCGGGGATGAATGGAAGACCGCATTCAAGACCAAGGATGGTCTTTATGAGTGGTTGGTTATGCCCTTTGGGCTTTCCAACGCCCCTAGCACCTTCATGCGGTTGATGACCCAAATCTTACGCCCTATGATTGGGGTCTTCTTGGTCGTCTACTTTGATGACATTCTTATCTACAGCCGCACTAGGGAGGATCACTTAGACCATCTTAGGCAGGTCTGCATTGTCTTGAGGCATGAGACTTTATACGCCAACCCGAAGAAATGTGCTTTTATGTCTGATCATATCACTTTCCTCGGGTTTATTGTGTCGAGAGATGGAGTCTCCGCTGATCCGGAGAAGATTAGGGCCATCCAGGAGTGGCCCGAGCCCCGCACACTTCACGATGTTCGGAGTTTCCATGGCCTAGCGACGTTCTACCATCGCTTCATTCGTGGCTTTAGTTCTATCACTGCCCCAATCACTGATTGCATAAAGAAGGGGGCATTTGTATGGACCAAAGTCGCAGCCACAGCATTCCAGGACATCAAGGAGCGTATGACCCAGGCACCTGTCCTTGCACTTCCTGATTTTCTAAGGTGTTTGAGGTCACATGTGACGCTTCTGGGGTAGGCATTGGTGGAGTGTTGAGTCAGGAGTCCCACCCCATTGCATTCTTTAGCGAGAAGCTTAACGATGCCAAACTGCGTTATTCCACTTATGATAAAGAATTTTACGCAGTCATCCAGGCATTAAGGTATTGGAGGCATTATCTATTGCACCAGGAGTTTGTCCTCTTTTCTGATCATGAGGCCTTACGATTCCTCCATACCCAGAAAAAACTGAACGCCCGTCACAGTCGTTGGGTGAAATATCTCCAGGAGTACACCTTTGTGCTTAAGCACAAGGCAGGGGCGGAGAATAAGGTGGCCGACGCACTGAGTCGTCGGGTGATGATGTTGACCACCATGAGTGTGGAGGTGGTAGGGCTAGAGAGGCTGAAGGACGCTTATGTTGACTGTCCAGACTTTGGTCCGATCTATGCCGTCCTTCAGGCTGGTCCCTCACGTGATTATAGCGAGTTTGTGCTACAGGAGGGTCACCTATTCCGGGGTGACAAGTTGTGCATCCCACGGACTTCTGTTCGTGACTTTCTTACGTGGGAGATGCATGTAGGAGGTCTTGCTGGCCACTTTGGTCGGAACAAGACCATAGAGGCGGTTGAGCATCGATTCTATTGGCTTAGCCTAAAGAGGGATGTTGCTCGTATTGTGGCCCAATGCCGCACTTGTGCTATGGCCAAACAAAGGAAGCAAAGTACCGGCCTCTATACTCCCCTTCCCGTCCCGGATAGTCCATGGCAAGACATTAGCATGGACTTTGTGTTGGGATTGCCCCGCACCCTCCGAAAGCATGACTCGATCTTTGTGGTTGTCGACCGGTTCTCTAAGATGGCATTATTCATCCCATGCTCTAAAACCTCATATGCCTCTAGAGTTGCCCGTCTATTTTTTTCACATTGTGTCTCCAGGTTCGGACTCCCACGCACTATAGTGTCTGATAGGGATGTGCGCTTCACTAGCTATTTTTGGAAGACCCTATGGCACATGATGGGCACCCAATTGAAATTCTCCACTGCATATCACCCCCAAACCGATGGTCAGACTGAGGTTGTCAATAGAAGTTTGGGGGATCTTCTTAGGTGTCTTGTCCGAGATCGAGTCAGTGATTGTGATTTAGTTTTACCCTTGGCCGAGTTCGCCTATAATGATTCGGTCAATAGGTCTACAGGTATGAGCCCCTTCGAGATTGTCACTGGCCGTTGTTTGACACACTTTCTATATCCATCTTATGTTTTATTTTATTTTGGATTTTTGATCTATTAGGCGTGCCAGTCACCGGAGTGACGATTTTATTGTGCGCTCGATCTGACTTGGTCAGTCGATTGTGAGTGATCGTGTCTGGACCAGAAGTCCGTCATACCATAAAGGCTATGACGTTAATTACGCCCTTCCAAGGAAGGACAACCCTTGATTAAACGCTAAAGATAGGAGGAAAAACAGCGGTAAAGCTGAAGGTTCAAAGAGGCGGGATTCGTTTGTTTACAAGACGTCAAATGGATTAGACAAAGCAGGGGTTTGTTATTTTCGGGATAAATCCGACGGCATATTCCCACCATCTTGGACCATGCCAAGTGGGGAATAGGAAACCACCCATGCAGCGGTAGGGTGGGATCCGTAAAAGATCGGGCATAATTGACCCGGAATCCGAGTAAGTACTGGCGTGACATGACACGCTCCGTGCAGACGTGATGTTGCATCTATATCCCCCTTCAAAGGGCCATCGGAGAGCATGCAAGGGCATAACTCCACAGGCTGGTGGGGTTGAGATAGAAAGCATCACATTTTTTCCAATAGGGTAAGTATAAATTTCGGCAGCATGTCCCCTCAACTTGGATTATGCCAAGAGAAGATAGGTCATCATCCACGGAATGCCGGGATGATGACCGAACGAGGATGGGCACCGGGCCCCGGGACATCGCTTGCCTCTGTCTCATCGGTCAATATTCCCTTGGAACCTCATCAGAACGCACATAATAACATGGCTCTATGGGTTCATAGGGTAGCAGTGGAATCCGGCCAGAGAATAAGGGCTATAGGGGAGATCTTTCCCCATTGATGTACCTTCTCAGGACACACATGATGGTCTCTGAACATCCCCGGGACATATATGTGAAGAGATCAGAAGGTTGACAAATGGTAGTGCAGAGATGAGCCTCTGACTGGACTTCATTTGGCCAAGAAGATGGGTCTCGGCGTGGCTTTAGTTGGCCTAAAGAAGGCTCTCGGCGTAGGGCTTACTGGCCAAAGGGGGGGTCTCGGCATGGGTGGAGTTGGCTTAAAAGGGCTCTCGGCGTGGGACTTCCCGGCGCGCCCATTACCGCGCCGGGAAGGTGGCGCCGGGAAGCTATGGGAGGTTTGCATGAAGGGGTTGAGCTGGCTTATATAGGGGGTCTCGGCATGGAGCTTCCCAGCGCGGTGAGGAGTGCGCCGGGAGCTTGGCGCCGGGAGCCTGTGGGCTGGGAGGTTTGCATGAAAGGGTTTGAACACGGTTTGTCGTTTAGCTGAAGGGGAAAGAAGAGGAAGGCCTCTCGGCGGGACAGCTCTCGGCGGGGAATTTTGTACGCCGGGAAGGTGGAGTTGCGGAAGGAATTCAGAGTTTACAGAGCTCAAACGATACTCTGTTTCTGGGATTCCTGAGCTTTCTGGCTGCGATTGAAGCCGAATTTGAAGTGCAGGAGGGGGGATTTCATGGATGCTTTAGGAAGGGCCAAGGGGGATCTGGAAGGTAGAATCGATGGGGAAACGAGACCATCATCTGGATTTCTGAAGACTTTATTTATTTCTGCCGCCGGCCGTCTGGGGATCAAGAGATGACTGTCTCTGATCCCCTGGACGAACCCAATAGCATCTAAAAACCGGTGACTGAGGAACCTTTAGCATCGAAACTCCAGACCCTAGTCATCCAAGGGGTTAGAATGGAGGGTCGAGAGATCGAGATCGTCACTCGCTAGAATCCGAGGGATAGCAGTGGTTTGTAGAATCGACATGTCCTCTCGTATAGCCAGCAGTTCATGAATCCAAGAGATTGATGTCTCTGGTCCTGAACGGCACAAGGAGGAGCCTTAAGGGGCCTTGTAAGAAAGCTCGAACGGGTACGATGGATCTGCCATCGAGACAGGAAGGGAGGAGGCGACAGAACCCAGTAACCCATTAGATAAGGGTAGGGGTTCTGTTTTCATGCCTCTGAAGAGAAGATTCATATGAACCATTAGACATTTCGCATAAACGATAAGCATACAAGGGGAAGCGGAGAGCAGACATTTCAATCAAAAGGGAGCAGACATCTTAATCAGTAGATCCCCAAATGGGTCACGTTGATATTTCATTGCATTGCTCGAAGCCTTACACTGATTGTAAAAGAGAAATGCAAAGTATAGAGAGAGAGACGGAGCTCGAGACCTAAAACTCGCTAGCCACGTTTGATAAATCGAGAAAGAAAACTCGCTAGATTACATCAATAGAAAGAAAAGACAACATGGGGAGGGCGGAGCATTGACTCCTCTCCCTCCCCGGAGCAGACCACCTGAAGCTTGTTTGCTTCTTCTTCTCTTCTCTCGGCCGAGGGGGCTCTCTCTTGGCAGGACTCCCTCTCTATTCTTTTTTGTCTCTTTGATCCTCCTCGATCTCTTTTCCTTTCTATCTTTTTTTTTCTTCTGCCTCTCTCTTCTTTTTTTCTATTCTTCTATCTTTTCTTTCTTTATCTGTTCGAAGGGAGGGGGTTTTTATAACTGTTTCCCCCCTTCTCGGCAGGCTTCATCAAGGCGCGCCTCATCTGAGGCTTCCCGGCGCGCTTGCCTTCAGCTTCTCGGCGCCATCTTTTGGGCTTCGGCAAGTGACTCTCGGCGCCAATATTGCAGGCCCAATTAAAGTATTTTAGCCACTTTCACAGGCCCATTTGGGTCTTTCAAGGGCATCATCACCCAAAAGGGTCTTCCATTGGTGACACAGCTTGTATCGAGATCATTATTACGGTTTTCATCAGTCCGTAGACAGGGGTTTCATCAGTCCGTAGACAGGGGTTTCATCAGTATTGCCATCTGAACGGTGACAAAATCGGGTATCATCTTATCGATATCGTCACTTGAATGGTGACGAGCTCGGACATCAGCTTTAGTCTGGGAAGACCTCAGCCGGGTATATAATCTGTGGAGACGATTCTTCTTCTGTTCTGACTTTGCAAAAGCCTTTGCAATCTTTATCTGCCGGTACCGGCTTCATCTTTATCTCATATTACATCTGTCAGTAAGCCGACATCTGACTTACCCTGACATATCATCCATGGATTCTTGGACGAAGCAGTAGTACAGCTCTTATTAAAGGGGGCTGGAAGGTCTCATAAGTCGAGTGACCGCTGCTTTATCAGTTCTGCCGTTTGAGTGACATCGGCACCGGGCATCAGCTTGGCCGACAAGGGCTTTAGCCGGGTGAATGGTTGACGAGCTTCATCATTGGCCTTTCACTGTTGGTCCGACCCTCTTTTCAATTATGCTTCGACCTTTGTTCATTTTCAAGGTGTCAACAAATGCCCCCCACCTGCGGGCGGCATAAGCGCAGAATAAGCGGCACGGGGCTTGCAGGTGACTTTCATTATTCGAGGGTATCTTCCTCAACTTATCTTCAATCCGGTCCTTAGGCCTGATTATTTCGTTGCAACAATATTCTGCACACGTGTCTTTCATTTTCATATCTTCCATCTTCATAATTTCTAACTTTATTTTCAGCAATTTGGAGCTTCTCGGCACGGGGCCATAGGCTTCTCGGCATGACCCTCTCTGCGCAAGGCTTCTCGGCACGCAAGACCTTCCGACGCGAAGCTTCTCGGTGCGAGGGGCCTCTCGGCGCGGCGAAGGAGGGCTCTCGGCCTGGGGGCTCTCGGCGCGCCCTTGGCCGAAGGGGGCTCTCGGCCTGGGTTCTCGGCGCGCCCTTTTGGGTGACGGGGGCTCTCGGCCCAGGGGTTCTCGGCGCGCATTTCATCGCGCCGAGACCCTGCTCGCTTGGGCCTCTATTTGAGGCGCCGAGGCTCTTGTTTTTCTCATTCTCAACCTCTTTTTCTCTTTCTTCATCTTCTTTCTCCTTCTTCTGCTTTCTTTCATCGGCGGGAGCTTCTTCTCCTCTCGGCCGTCTCATTTTCTTCGCCCGTCAGGACGCTCTTTGGGGATTTAATCCCTTTTGATTTCGGGATCACCCCCTCTTGGTTGGTGACTCCCTATTCTCCTTGGGCAGACCCCGAATAAGGGGAGATGCTGCCGAAATTTTCATAGGGTCTCATGTTACAATCTTTATAAGACTGGCTTTTAATTCACACTTTTTCTCTGACTGCAGGCACCGCAATGGCTTCCAGTTCTGATGCTGCATCTTCCGGAGCTGTTGGAACTAGTTCATCGGCCCAGCCAGACATATCACGGGCCAAAGTAAACTGACTGAACGTGCACAGTCTGGATTTCGGATATGACAGGATTGCTTCAGTCGATGAATCGTCTGACTCCGAGACTGACACAGTGTCGATATCTCGGGTATACTCCACCGCCATGGGAACATGCTTCAGACGGGATGGTGATTATCGTCCGGATTTCCCGAAGGACAAGCACCTGATGCCGTTTATCCGGACCTTCACCGTAGGTGGAATGCGGGACTACCGAGTGGCTCGTGAAGTTGAAGCCGCAATCCTGGCCGAGAGAGACAGCCTAAAAGATTCCGTGTATCGAGGGAAGGCCATATATCTTCCCGGGGAGAAGCGTGACTGGGATGCAGTCCTTGGCATATCGGAGCTAGAACCGGAGAAGAAGATGCTGACCCGGGCCCCGGAATTCACACCAGCTCGGTGGGATAGTGCTAGCGGCCGAGTTCATAGGGAGAAGCCCGGCTATGGTCTGTTCTTGGCACCGATAAAGTGGGGGTATCGCGAAGAGCCCTTCGTGCTGAATTGTTCGGCCATTCAGTTCAAGTACCATCTGGCCGCTGGTTGGTTTGGGGATACCAAGATCACTGATGCCCATCTATTCCGGGTCGGAGCAGTGGAGTTCACAGAGTTTGTTCTGAAGGACTATGCCCCTCTGCTGATCAGAGCCGGGGTATATCACAGCGTCTTTGCTTCCAGATTTCGGTATCCGATATCCAGAGGACTATGCTGTGGAATGTTTGAAGTATTCTGCCCTCTATTCAACATCTTTCATACATCAGAGGGTGAGACTTCTCTTGACCTCTGGAGTTTATCACAGCTCTCCGGTCTGCCTATTGACGGTGAACCGTATGAAGAAGTCTGCTTGGCAGATTCTGAGAAAGACAGCTCTGATGGCGAAGGCAAGTATTCCCTCGGCTTCTCATACCAATATCTGATGAAGATCCATCGCTCCACCAGTCTGGCGTATTGCAGAGGATCCTCCAAGGGTTACCGACCTCGAGAGAAAGGCAGCAAGCTGAGGGTCCGGATAGGGCAGTGGATCCAGTATTTCTTCGACGGTCCCCTGAAATATGCAGACTTCCCTTCCATGGGTCCTGTCGCGAGCAAGCAGATAAGAGCTCCTCGCTATAAGTCAGCACTGCCATCTTCATTGCGCCGTGCGGGCAAAGGTGGTCCCAACCCGGCGGGGGTGGATCCCATCACACACTGTGCAGCTTATTTCACATTCTGGCTGTGTACTTTTACTCTCCCAGAAGGGGATGAGACAGTTATTCGGCCAGAAGCCATATATCCAGCTTGTCAGATGGCATGGGGGATGAGGCTGTCGCTCTGCCCAGTGGCCCTGTGTTTGACATATAAGTCTTTGGGGGATCTGTACAGGCATCGGACTCCCCGTTCTTTGAGGACCGTGGGTCCTTTTCATTTCTTCAACGCCTGGGTTTGCAGTCTATTTCCTGAACTGGCTCGCAGGACCTTGCAGGCGGACACAGTATTGCCCAGGATGGTTGAATTTGCCAGTGCTGAGCCTGGCCCTTTCTATGATCAGCTATTCAAAATAAGGGGCCGACTGATAAGGGTACCAGTGGACGCCCCCGGCAGCATACATTTCTGGAGCTTGGCAGTAGGTTCAGCTCCGTTAATCCATTCTCAGAGAGAGTGCAAGCTGGAAGAGATAGAGACTTATGCTCATCCTGTCACAGGGGCTGAAGTTGCTCGGCCTATCCTGGAGCCGGAGCTAGTCAGATGGGCCATGGCTATTCGGCCCAGTGTTTTAGTTTTCAGGAAGGGTGGCCTTCTTCTTTTGGAGCCATACTATCCGTTCCGATTTGGGCGGAACTTCGGCTACGACCAACACATTCCTACCTCAGTTGCCCAGTTTCCCTTGGATAGCCGGGCCAAGCATGGGCCCACCATTGTTGGCGAGGGTCGGCTGTGGTGGGATTTCTATCATCGTCGAGACGATGCAATTTTCAGGGTGCCCACTGTCTCTAACCGTGTTCCCCGGGTAACATCAGAATATATCAAATGGTGGAACATTCGAACCGACTTTTACAGGGATGGCAGAGGTGCTTTCTGGGATGTGGCAGAGTGCTCCTTCCTGAAACAGCAGCCTGGGCCGATGTTCGACATTTCTGAGGCCCATTTGAAGAAACATTACTCACAGCACCAGAGGGAGGCGGAGAATTATCTGACTCAGCGTCGGGCATTGAAGGAAAAAAGTTCCGAGCCACTTGCTCCTGTCTTTGCTGCTATCAACGAAGACAGTTTCATGAAGACCCTGAAGCATTTATGCCATGTAGGGGGCGCTCGTCTGGAAGTGCAGCAGTACCCGTTCCCTGTTGAAGAGCCGCTTCCGACAGTAGCTCCTTGGAAGGGTCCGACTGATAAATTTCATCCATATAGGATGTTTGTACGCCGAGAAGATAGAACTCAGACGTACTACAGGCAGACGTCCTGGCTGTTTATTCTGCTGAATTTACATGGATTATCTGCAGAAAGCCCGATAGCTGGCATATTGAACAAGCCACTGTTTATATCATTTCATTATGTCGATGGCTGGGGCATGGACCATCTTGATTTATTTCGATGCCTTGATTTTCATGGCCATAGTGATCTGGTAGCTTTAGTGGAGAAGTGCCAGATATTTGGTGATGTGTGCTGGCTCATCAAGGAGGCTGCTTCCCGCTCCAAGGAGGTAGCTTATCTGTACTGGCCACTTTCTGTATTCTACGATGGCCCGGCAGGTAAGATTTCTTATTTTCTGATTACAGTGTTTTCTGTTCAGCATTTAAACTCTGCATCCACTGATCACATTGCCTCTCTGACATCTTCAACAGACAGACCCGATATAAAGCGACAGGGGCTTTATAGAAAAATCATTGCGCAGGCTGAGAAGCCCACTTATTTTGAAGTCCCTGCAGCGGCACCAACTACCACTCCCCTTCCTCCTGGCAAAAAGAGGAAGGCTTCCGCAGTTAAGGTTGCAGTTGGGAAGGCCAGGAAGGCCAAGAAGGCTCATGCTCAGCAGTCGGCTTCAGTAGCGATGGATACTAGGACCCCTCTCCCCGGCATTCCCTCATTTGATGAGTTTGAGTCGCAAAGGGAGGCTGCTCAGACCTTGGTTCAGGGTAACATCATTAGCTTGCATTTGCATTATTCATCATCTTTTGCAGAATTTCAAAGAAATCCTGGAATCTGATCCCTCCCTTTTGCACAGCTGAAGAGCCAGTTGTGGCACCTTCCGAGGTGGAGGTCAGGTTGCCTTCTCCCACGCCGGCCAGTGAGGTGGAGGGTAAGTGTGTTGTCTTATCTATCTCATACTTTTATCGCTTTTTCTGCTATAATACTCAGAGGTCCCTTTTCTGTTGAAGTGGCAGTCGAAGAGCAGACTGAGGTTGAAATGATGACAGAAGAGCCGAGTCAACCGCGGGAGGGTCACAAGACTCAGTCGAAGCGGGGTGCTGTTCCGGCCAGGCGCATAATTACCCGATCCACATCCCGACATGCTTTAGAGGTGGCCCCACAGCATATAGCCAGTGTAGAAATATCATCGGGCAGCTCTACAACCGTCTCTGATGAGGAGGAAGTGGCTTTCAGCGGTAGTGAGGGGGATGCTCCTGAATTAGAAGCCCCGCTTGTACTTGCAAAAGATGTTCCGCCTCTTCAGCCTGCCAAGCTGCTGGTGCTGTCTTCTGAGGAGGAGTTGTAGGAGGAGTTTGCCAGGCTCGACACCGAGATCGACATATCTCCACTCTTTGTTATTTCAACTTCGGAGCTCCCTCCCCTTTCACCCCACCTCGAGGATGTGGATCCTTCTCCGAAGGTGGGCCCCCTTTCAGGTTTGCTATTTCATTGCATCTTCATGTAGTGCTGAAGATTGTTCTGCTTTGGTCTCAGGGCCCTATCACTGCCAGCTCAGACACGACTGCAACTTTTATGGAGGTTTCTTCTGCGAACTGGGCTATTGTCCCTTTTCTGCCTTTATCCTGCATGGGAGCTCCTGAGGTCATTCGCCCTGTTCCAATGCGAATACAGTCTTCAACAGATTTAGCATCGTTGGACTTGGGGGCCTCAGGAGACAGATGCACTCCTATCAGGGCTTCAGATTTCAGAGTCGAAGCTGATCTAGCCAGAAGTTCTACTTTCATACCGGCCGCAGTGATGACCATCGCTCCTGAGTCAACAATTCCCATAACATCAATCATAGAGAGTGAACCTTTGCCTCTTTAGACTGTGGCCTCCGCGGCCTCGACATTGAAGGAATTGGCCACCGAAGCAGAGATGGAAGAAGGAGAGGTAGCTGCTGCAGAACTGGGAGTATTGCCTGTAACCGCCCCGGACTCTATCTCCATACTTTCAGAATCTGAGGAGGAGGTGCCTGAAGTTGCATCCGGGAGTATTCAGACGGCCGCCTCCGAGGAGATGGAAGTGGAAGATCTCTTGGCCACACCAGAGGTTGCTGGGAGAGCTCAGTTGGTACCTTCGGTAGACCTCCCATCTTCTTCTTCGTAGCCGGATATCACCCTATGGGCGGACATTGACAGTGAAGTAACCTTCGAAGTAGCTCCTCTTCCTTTGCCTGGCTTTACTTCACCTGAGAGTTTTATCTGGCAACATCTGGGCATGCTGCGCCAGCTAGTGGAGTCCCAGCCCGGACTAACCTATCCACAGTTGAAGGAGATAGCCGAGCGCTTCACCGCCGGCTTGCAGGTGATGGGATGTCCCACAGAAATATGGGCCCAGCGGGTTCTTTTATTGTTAAAATTTGTTCATCGCCGGGATTTCTTGACACATATCATGTCTGACAAACTGGCGGCTTTGAAGTTGCAAAGAATGGAATGCAAATCCGAGCTGGCGAAGATGAACTCTATTCTTCAGGAGCGACAGTGCCAAATGCAGTCTTTGGTGGAGCGGGAGCAGTTTGTGCGCGACCGGATAACTATCCTGGAAGCTGACCTGTCCGATCTCCGAGCTGAGCTGCCGCAGCTAACAACTTCTCGACCGCAGCTCGAGGAAGAAGCAGCTCTATTAGAGGGGCAGGTGGCGTCCTTTCAAGACGAGTCCGTTCGAATGCAGGAGGAGGAGGCTCGTCTTCATGAACTGGGAGCCGCCCCTTATGTGACGGCCCGAGAATCCGATTACCGGGAAGGCCTGATAACCCGAGACTCGCACCGCCGCCCACAAGCCGGGAGGGCTCGGAAGGGCTAAAAGGAGTGTGGAGGCACAAAGAAATAGGAAATAAAGCAGGACAACTCAACAATTAACAGAAATAAATAAACAACTACAACAGAGTCCAGTCCAACAGAAAGTATAGTCTAAAGCAGTAAAGTGTACCACATGCCAAGTGAACACTCGGCCCGGCAAGGTGGCAACAGAGAACCTCCGCTCCGCACTCTCGAACCTCGAGGAAGAACTGCCACACCTGAAAAGCAGGGAATGAGTCTCCAAAACAGAGACTCAGCAGGGATCCCGCGGAACCCCAACTGGAAACAACGGCGGTAGCGGAAAGGAAGCTACAACTACAGCAGGAATAGCAAACCGGTGGCCGGTCAAAAACTCGGCACTACAGCTACTCCTACTGCCAGAAGGCACACCTCGATCACGCAGTCGAAGCTACCGAACCACGCTAGCACCACCTACCGAAGTAAGAACACACGGCAACCACGCCGTAGAGGCCTATCCCCCGGACACAGCCGACCTGGACACGCTGTCCAAGGTGCAACCCCGACCATCCGATCGCGGGTACCGCACAACAAGACCCAACCTCGGTAAAGCCACTAGCACTAATCTCACGACGCAAGAACCGACACACGCGCCAAGGTGAAACAACCGAACTCACCGGTCAACACGACCAAAAACCCGAAGGTCAAAGACACAGAGACTGACAGTCTGACACTCCGTACTCAACAGGAGTACCACCCACTAGAAGAACGACCGGATGCGTCCCCTGACGTCTTACACCGCGTCACAAGTGTCTAGCTACAACGCCCCGGGCGTGAGACTCAGACACGCAACAAGTACCACAACAAGGACTAGCTGGGGTCGCGCTCGTCAGCACGTGTCCTAAGCCCCCAACTACGTGTGCACACACAGACCATCTGCTCTAGGTCGGGTCCTCTAGCTAGTTTTCCCCCCCACCGGACTCTGGTGGCAAAGGCAAGGGGCCGACGGAAACCAGCCTAAAAACCGCGTCTCACCGGGTCACGCTCTCCACCACTCCCAGGTGGGTCCGCACACGCGTGCGCAGGAAGCTACGACTAGTGGAGGATCACAGAACGTGGACACAGAAACCACGCACGCACTCATTACGAGTAACACGGAGTAACAGGTGGCACGACGCCACCAGACTCTAGACAGCCCACTAGACCTACAACTCAACGGCCTTTGAGTCACAAGACTCGAGGTCAAGACCATTGCACATGATAGCACTGAGCCGTCAATCTGGCCTAATCCCTAGGTCCAAAACCACAATGCGACAACTCACGAGGCAGTTCATCACTGCCGAGACCCATCCCTCGAGGAGGGAACTTAAAAAAACCCCCAGCCTCAGGCTGGGAAGCTGGACTCACCGTCCAAGGCCACACGCTTGGCCCACTAGGAAGCCACCTTCCAGAGAAGCCACGACTTGTGGGGAAACCTCACCGCACTCACACCGACACACGGTGACACGATCTGGCACGAACACGGAAGCTCGAAATACCTGGGGTCGCCTGGACCCACCAAGCCCACGGGCATGCTTATCAAGGTAGCATGGTACCTCCAGACACCCCAAAACACGGTAACAAAACCCACGGGGTGCCCGGGACACTCACAAGGCCAAAGGTCGACCACTGGGTCACAACCGGGTCGACCGGAGACCAACACAACACAATCGGAACACTAGAAGGTCACTCGGACCCTTAAACTCACGGGAACGCTAATCGAGGTAAACCAAACCTCTGGACACCCAAAGACACGGTCACGAAACTCCACGGGGTGTCCAGGACACACACGGCCCAAGGGGAGCACGATCAGCCGCAGACCGTCCGTCTCGGGCAGCCTGGCAGGCCACCCCAAAAACGCGCTACACATGCATAGCGCATTAAGCAAGAACGCGCTATGCAAACCTAGCGCGTTCAGCAAGAACGCGCTATATGTCCGTAGCGCGACCAGACCAGGTCGCGCTATGATCCTATAGCGCGACAACCAAAAACGCGCTGGGACCCTAGAGCGCGACAAGAACCACCTTACTGTTCATCTTCTCCGATGAACGCGCCCCATCGGGACAGCGCGACACTCAAGAACGCGCTACTGGAAGCTAGCGCGTTCTCAGTCCGCGCCCGAAAACGGTAGAAACGGCGGGAAAACCCATTCCACGCCCCGATCACCCCCGGGTGATGGGGAAACAAAGGGGGAAACATTCCCCAACCCCTCTGGCACCGAGAGGACCCATTTAAACCCCAAAAACACGATCAAAACACAAGATTCGGCTCACACCCCAAAAACATGCATTTTTCCCAAATCACCCCGTTTAGCCCGCTCGGCTCACCACGGCCTACGAAACTCGCGGGAATTGAAGTACACGGGTTGAGGGTCCATCTCCCTACCTCCACCGAAGATTCGACGCGCCATGGACGCCGATCCACGAAGAAACGCCATTTAAACCCTCGTCGGTTCACGATCCCACGAACCGCCTCCACCACGCCTCCACCGCTCGATCCTCGACCCGTCCCCGCCCGCATCCTTGCCCACGCCGCCACTAGCTCGCCCCCGTCCCGCTCCGTCGGCCGTCGGAGAAGAGAGGGGAGAAAGGGAGCGTGAGAGAAGAGAGAGGGAGGGAAGAGAGAAATGAGAGGGGAGAGAGAGAGAAAGGAGGTTATTATATAGAAAATCCAGAAATTATCAAAAATACCTAAAAATAGAAAATCATGTTTTTGCGATCCTCGGAACACACCGATCGCAACGGTACCACTCGCGCCCTGGTGAACAGCCCGGTTCACCCGCAATGAGGTTCCGAGGGAATTACCGAAACACACACCGGGAATCGGAAAACACACGCGGAAAAGCCGCGGAACGCTTCCGGGCCTCCGAAACAACTCCGGATCGCGCCGATCCGAACACGAAAGATGTCCGAAACGAAATTTCGGACACAACGGAGTCGGACACTCCAAGAAACCAGATCCGAGACCCATGAACAAGGATCCCAAAAAACCGGGGCATTACAGCCCTCCCCCCTTAAAGAAATTTCATCCTCGAAATTCAGGACAAGCACAGGAACAGGGGAAGAACGCCGTAACCCACTGACAACGTCGTCAGAACCCCAACATAAAAAAACCTCGATCCTCGTAAAAGCGCCAATCATGAGGGATACAGCCAGACCATAATCACGAACAATGCCATGCTCCGCACACCGCGCACACACCGGCCACCAGAGCAGGCGTAACACAAGGGCACAAGTCTGGTATCACCTCAGACACAACGGAAACCACTCACGTCAACGCTGCCACCCTCTCACTCACCGAGGGAACGCAATCCTCACCCCAAGAACCAAACCACCGGTCAACGCCCATGCTCGGCGGACCAACCAAACGCCAGCTTCACAACCGCTGATCGATCTCACACCCTGCACCAGGGGCAACCAATCACTGAGCTTCCACCAGCTCACACCTCAGAAACGGCCACCAGAAGGCCTCGCTTGCACGCCGCTCTCTCCATTCTTGAGCCCTTACAACCAACATCTTCTGTCTCTGAAAAGACCATCCGCTGGTCACCAGACATTCGCCAACGGAAAACCTCCACCGGCCCAGCAGGCACGATCCAACTCATGACAGGCCATCCGTTGACTCTTCGCACAGACCACCACCACCTCCAATCTCGAACCTCACGCCAACTCTACCCTCTCAGGGGAGCACGTCGAAACCACATGACTCCATCTCCACACGGTCCTCACGTCACTCGACTCAAACTTACGGGGAATCCTCCCTTGCTGGCCACAGACTGAGGATCAATATCCCACGCCAACGTCTCATCAGAGACCTCCACACACAGGCATCAACCACCGTCCTGTCTCATCGAATCCTATCTCATCAAAATCTCCATCTCAATTAATCCAAGAGGATGCCTGCCAATCCCGACTCCCACTCTTATCACAGAGCCACGGGACACACAACCTCTTACAACCCACGGCACACTTCTCCAGAACACGATCTCATCCGCGAATGCAACCTCTAACGCAAAAACATGGTACTCATGCGGCAACCTCGCCAGCATATTTCCCCAACTCTCCACCTGCCAGTGCCATGAACGACAAGATCTCAAGCAACGGCACGGCAACAACACGTCTTACACCGCCGGAGACAACACACACCGATGAACCAATCCTCCGCTGCTCTACTCATTCTCAAGAAATCCGCCCGTAGCAACCAACGCTACGATCCACGCACTCTGATCCACATACACAGCCACCACAATGCCAACTCGGGATTCGCCATCTCGACAACCATCTGCAACCCCGCAGACTTCGATCCTCCGCACATCGGGAACCACAACACCAACTGCAAATCTCAAAAACACCGCCCAGCCGGCACTCATCCTTCTGGAACAGCGCCAACACCCTTACACATCAGGGAACGGGCAACGCTTCTTACATGCAACCACCTTGCCAAAACACGGAACACGTCTCGCACGGACTTCACGGCGCACAAAGGCCAACCAATCCGGACGCACAGTTCAAGACGACGAACCTTAGCCAAACACGATTCTCTCCAACCAAAGGAGAACCCAATCACACCTCCAACCAACGGAATGAAAACTCCACATTCGACCTGACCTCGAGCCTCGCGCATGCTGGGAACAGCACCTTCCAGCACCAAGGAAACCGTCACCACGTCAGGTCAGCTCCTCCGACAACACTTACCAAGTGTTCCGTCGGACCATGATCACAACATCTCTCGATGCACCACCGCTACAATCCCCCGAACTACAACACGCCCGCCGGCAACCTCTGCCCAACGCAACACAACCAGGGCCACCACTCAAGGGAGAAAGCTCTCGACCTCGATCTTTAGACCCCACGCCGGCACAAAAGCCGCGAACAGCTACCACCCTCACCGCGCCGCACAGCGCACTCAAACTCTCAAGCGAGAAACAAAGCAGAAAACATGCACGAGTCCCTATGCCAACTGCTGACTGTACTGGACTTTACGGACTCTGATCACTGCAATATCTCAAATTCCAATGTACGTCCATAACCACGCTCTGATACCAGCTGTGACGGCCCGAGAATCTGATTACCGGGAAGGCCCGATAACCCGAGACTCGCACCGCCGCCCACGAGCCGGGAGGGCTCGGAAGGGCTAAAAGGAGTGTGGAGGCACAAAGAAATAGGAAATAAAGCAGGACAACTCAACAATTAACAGAAATAAATAAACAACTACAACAGAGTCTAGTCCAACAGAAAGTACAGTCTAAAGCAGTAAAGTGTACCACATGCCAAGTGAACACTCGGCCCGGCAAGCTGGCAACAGAGAACCTCCGCTCCGCACTCTCGAACCTCGAGGAAGAACTGCCACACCTGAAAAGCAGGGAATGAGTCTCCAAAACAGAGACTCAGCAGGGATCCCGCGGAACCCCAACCGGAAACAACGGCGGTAGCGGAAAGGAAGCTACAACTACAGCAGGAACAGCAAACCGGTGGCTGGTCAAAAACTCGGCACTACAGCTACTCCTACTGCCAGAAGGCACACCTCGATCACGCAGTCGAAGCTACCGAACCACGCTAGCACCACCTACCGAAGTAAGAACACACGGCAACCACGCCGTAGAGGCCTATCCCCCGGACACAGCCGACCTGGACACGCTGTCCAAGGTGCAACCCCGACCATCCGATCGCGGGTACCGCACAACAAGACCCAACCTCGGTAAAGCCACTAGCACTAATCTCACGACGCAAGAACCGACACACGCGCCAAGGTGAAACAACCGAACTCACCGGTCAACACGACCAAAAACCCGAAGGTCAAAGACACAGAGACTGACAGTCTGACACTCCGTACTCGACAAGAGTACCACCCACTAGAAGAACGACCGGATGCGTCCCCTGACGTCTTACACCGCGTCACAAGTGTCTAGCTACAACGCCCCGGGCGTGAGACTCAGACACGCAACAAGTACCACAACAAGGACTAGCTGGGGTCGCGCTCGTCAGCACGTGTCCTAAGCCCCCAACTACGTGTGCACACACAGACCATCTGCTCTAGGTCGGGTCCTCTAGCTGGTTTTCCCCCCCACCGGACTCTGGTGGCAAAGGCAAGGGGCCGACGGAAACCAGCCTAAAAACCGCGTCTCACCGGGTCGCGCTCTCCACCACTCCCAGGTGGGTCCGCACACGCGTGCGCAGGAAGCTACGACTAGTGGAGGATCACAGAACGTGGACACAGAAACCACGCACGCACTCATTACGAGTAACACGGAGTAACAGGTGGCACGACGCCACCAGACTCTAGACAGCCCACTAGACCTACAACTCAACGGCCTTTGAGTCACAAGACTCGAGGTCAAGACCATTGCACATGACAGCACTGAGCCGTCAATCTGGCCTAATCCCTAGGTCCAAAACCACAATGCGACAACTCACGAGGCAGTTCATCACTGCCGAGACCCATCCCTCGAGGAGGGAACTTAAAAAAACCCCCAGCCTCAGGCTGGGAAGCTGGACTCACCATCCAAGGCCACTCGCTTGGCCCACTAGGAAGCCACCTTCCAGAGAAGCCACGACTTGCGGGGAAACCTCACCGCACTCACACCGACACACGGTGACACGATCTGGCACGAACACGGAAGCTCGAAATACCTGGGGTCGCCTGGACCCACCAAGCCCACGGGCATGCTTATCAAGGTAGCATGGTACCTCCAGACACCCCAAAACACGGTAACAAAACCCACGGGGTGCCCGGGACACTCACAAGGCCAAAGGTCGACCACTGCGTCACAACCGGGTCGACCGGAGACCAACATAACACAATCGGAACACTAGAAGGTCACTCGGACCCTTAAACTCACTGGAACGCTAATCGAGGTAAACCAAACCTCTGGACACCCAAAGACACGATCACGAAACTCCACGGGGTGTCCAGGACACACACGGCCCAAGGGGAGCACGATCAGCCGCAGACCGTCCGCCTCGGGCAGCCCGGCAGGCCACCCCAAGAATGCGCTACACATGCATAGCGCGTTAAGCAAGAACGCGCTATGCAAACCTAGCGCGTTCAGCAAGAACGCGCTATATGTCCATAGCGCGACCAGACCAGGTCGCGCTATGATCCTATAGCGCGACAACCAAAAACGCGATGGGACCCTAGAGCGCGACAAGAACCGCCTTACTGTTCATCTTCTCCGATGAACGCGCCCCATCGGGACAGCGCGACACTCAAGAACGCGCTACTGGAAGCTAGCGCGTTCTCAGTCCGCGCCCGAAAACGGTAGAAACGGCGGGAAAACCCATTCCACACCCCGATCACCCCCAGGTGATGGGGAAACAAAGGGGGAAACATTCCCCAACCCCTCTGGCACCGAGAGGACCCATTTAAACCCCAAAAACACGATCAAAACACAAGATTCGGCTCACACCCCCAAAACATGCATTTTTCCCAAATCACCCCGTTTAGCCCGCTCGGCTCACCACGGCCTACGAAACTCGCGGGAATTGAAGTACACGGGTTGAGGGTCCATCTCCCTACCTCCACCAAAGATTCGACGCGCCATGGACGCCGATCCACGAAGAAACGCCATTTTAACCCTCGCCGGTTCACGATCTCACGAACCGCCTCCACCACGCCTCCACCGCTCGATCCTCGACCCGTCCCCGCCCGCATCCTCGCCCGCGCCGCCACTAGCTCGCCCCCGTCCCGCTCCGTCGGCCGCCGGAGAAGAGAGGGGAGAAAGGGAGCGTGAGAGAAGAGAGAGGGAGGGAAGAGAGAAATGAGAGGGGAGAGAGAGAGAAAGGAGGTTATTATATAGAAAATCCGGAAATTCTCATAAATACCGAAAAATAGAAAATCACGTTTTTGCGATCCTCGGAACACACCGATTGCAACGGTACCACTCGCGCCCTGGTGAACAGCCCGGTTCACCCGCAATGAGGTTCCAAGGGAATTACCGAAACACACACCGGGAATCGGAAAACACACGCGAAAAAGTCGCGGAACGCTTCCGGGCCTCCGAAACAACTCCAGATCGCGCTGATCCGAACACGAAAGATGTCCGAAATGAAATTTCGGACACAACGGAGTCGGACACTCCAAGAAACCAGATCCGAGACCCATGAACAAGGATCCCAAAATTCCGGGGCATTACACCTTATGTGGGTCTTCTGGCTTTCGAGGATATCTTCAGGCAGCCATGAACCATCTTCTCTTTCTTTTTCTTTTGTACTCTTTTGTGATACAACGTCCCCTCGGGGCCCTTTATGTACTCACTTATTAATGAAAAGAAATCTTTGGCTTCACGCGTATCCATTTTCTTCTGCATGTGGTTTTATCACTTTGAGAAGTGGGGTAGCGGTTTTAGCAATTCCTCATGCGAATGGCCCGTACTTGGCAGGAGAGCGTCCACCCCCTCAGAGAAAGGATGGGGAACTCGCTCCACCGCGTGACGGCATCCGGAGAGGTGCTTAAACCGGATTCTGTTGGTAGCAGCAAACGTCCCTCTTGGCAATATGTGCTGCGAGGGAGACAATTTGCAGAAATGTTAAAGAAGAGGTTTCATCGGAATAGACGAAAGGTCTAGACTGTGTAGAGGTTATAGCAGGTGGGACATTAAAGGGTGCATGGTTTTCATCAGGGCAGACGTAAGGTCTAGCCTGGGTAGGGTTTAATCATTGATTGAGCGGGATGCCGGCCAGTCAATAGTTGGTTTCATCATCGATATTGGGTTTATATCGACGCAAAGAAGAGTTTAAGTTTCATCAGAATAGACGAAAGGTCTAAACTGGGTAGGGTTTCATCATTGATCGGGCAAGGCGCCGGTCGATCAATAACTGGTTTCATCATCGATATTGGGTTTATATCGACGCAAGGAGTTTTCCATAGGCTTCATCAGAGTAGACGGAAGGTCTAAACCGGGTAGGGTTTCATCATTGATCGGGCAAGGTGCCGGTCGACCAATAACTGGTTTCATCATCGATATTGGGTTTATATCGACGCAAAGAAGAGTTTCATAAGTTTCATCAGCATAGACGAAAGGTCTAAACTGGGAGGGTTTCATCATTGATCGGGCAAGGTGCCGGTCGACCAATAGCTGGTTTCATCATCGATATTGGGTTTATATCGACGCAAAGAAGAGTTTCATAAGTTTCATCAGCATAGACGAAAGGTCTAAACTGGGAGGGTCTCATCATTGATCGGGCAAGGTGCCGGTCGACCAATAACTGGTTTCATCATCGATATTGGGTTTATATCGACGCAAAGAAGAGTTTCATGAGTTTCATCAGCATAGACGAAAGGTCTAAACTGGGAGGGTTTCATCATTGATCGGGCAAGGTGCCGGTCGACCAATAACTGGTTTCATCATCGATATTGGGTTTATATCGATGCAAAGAAGAGTTTCATAAGTTTCATCAGCATAGACGAAAGGTCTAAACTGGGAGGGTTTCATCATTGATCGGGCAAGGTGCCGGTTGTAGGTAGAGGTGTAGGTATCGTCAGGATAGACGTAAGGTCTATTCTGGCAGATTTTATCGCGGGTGGGACATTGCCAAGAAGCATGTAGGTTTCATCAGAATAGACATAAGGTCTATCCTGGCAGGGTTTCATTGTCGGTGGGATGTTTGAAAGAGGGTATGAAAATTTCATCAGGGTAAACGTAAGGTCTACCCCGGAAGGGTTTTACCATTGGTAGGGCATGGAGCCAGTTGACCGACGGAGGGTTTCATGAGTGAAGGGGAGGTAGAGGCAGCGTGCCGGTTGGCATGGAACTTTTGAAGTACCACATTCCTGACCCAAGCGCCCTTTCGGGTTTTCACCAGAGCCAGCCCCCTCTTACTTTTGCCCACGCCCCCTTTCGGGTTTTCACGTGGCGGGGTACCCGATTTTGCCTGCAGTGCCCTTTCGGGTTTTCACCACAGCTGAGTTTTAGCCATTTTTGCCCTTGTTCAGAATGTCTGAACAAGTCTGGCGGGGCATCTCTATTTTTAACCCCATTTTTATTATATTTTATATTTATTTTTTTTGAACTAGGACTTTGGCACTGATTAGGGGGTGTGGCCCCTTCATTAGCAGCTGTTCTCATCATCGGTATTGGGTTTATACCAATGCAAGGATTTCATAAGTTTCATCAGGATAGACGAAAGGTCTGGCCTGGATAGGTTTCATCGCCGATTGGGCAGTGTGCCGATCGACCAGCAGCAGGCTTCATCATCGGTATTGGGTTTATACCAATGCAAGGATGTCATAAGTTTCATCAGGATAGACGTAGGGTCTAAACTGGATGGGTTTCATCGTTGATCAGGCAGTGTGCCGATCGATCAACAGCAGGTTTCATCATCGGTATTGGGTTTATACCAATGCAAGGATGTCATAAGTTTCATCAGGATAGACGTAGGGTCTAAACTGGATGGGTTTCATCGTTGATCGGGCGATGTGCCAATCGATCAACGGTTGGTTTCGTCATCGGTATTGGGTTTATACCAATGCAAGGGTTTCATGGGTTTTATCGGAATAGACGTAAGGTCTAAACCGGACAGGTTTCATTGTTGATCGGGGCGAGTGTGCCCATTAATCAGCAGCAGGTTTCATCACGGTGGGACATAGCGAGACACGCAGCTCTAGTCGGAACAGATGTAAGGTCTAGACCGAACAGGTTTCTTCGCCGATCGGGCAGGGTGCCCTGTCGACCAAAGGTGGGTTTCATCATCGGTATTGGGTTCATACCAATGCAAGAATATCATGGATTTCATCAGGATAGACGTAAGGTCTAAACTGGAGAGGGTTTCATCATTGATCGGGCGAGGCGCCGGTCGATCAGTGGTGGGTTTCACCATGGTGGCACTTTGGATAGGACGAACGGTGGTCTTATCAGGATAGACGTAGGGCCTATACTGAGTGGGTTTTACCGCTGGTCGGGCGAGGTGCCGGTCGATCAATGAGGAGCTTATGGTGGGAGATGAGGCTTCTTTTGGGATTACCACATTACTGACCCAAGTGCCCTTTCGGGTTTTCACCGGAGCCAACCCCCTCTTGCTTTTACCCACGCGCCCTTTCGGGTTTTCACGTGGCGGGGTACCTGATTTTGCCTGCAGTGCCCTTTCGGGTTTTCACCACAGCTGGGTTTGGCCATTTTTGCCCTTGCTCAGAATGTCTGAACAAGACTGGCGGGGTATCTCTATTTTTAACCCCATTTTTCTTTTCTTTTCTTCTTTTCTTTTATTTGGTATGCTAGCTGAGAGAGGGCAGCTTGGGCAGGGCGAGATGCCACTGGACCAAGGAGAGGGTGGCTCGATTAGGGCGGAATGCCACTAATCAAGGTGAAGTAGCTCGATTAGGGCGGAGTGCTGCTAACCAAGGGAGAGGACAGCTCGGCTAGGGTGGAATGCCGCTAGACCAGGAAAGAGGGTGGCTCGGCTAGGGCGGAGTGCCGCTAAACCGAGAAATGGGGTAGCTTGGCTAGGGCGGAGTGCCGCTAACCCAAGAAATGGGGTAGCTCGGCTAGGGCGGAGTGCCGCTAAACCAAGAAATAGGGTAGCTCGGCTAGTGCGGAGTGCCGCTAAACAAAGAAATGGGGTAGCTCGGCTAGGGCGGAGTGCCGCTAAACCAAGAAATAGGGTAGTTCGGCTAGGGTGAAGTGCCACTAAACCAAGAAATGGGGTAGCTCGGCTAGGGCGGGGTGCCGCTAAACCAAGAAATGGGGTAGTTTGGCTAGGGCGGAGTGCCGCTAGACCAAGAGATAGGGTAGCTTGGCTAGGGCAGAGTGCCGCTAGGCCAAGTGATGTGACACAACCTCGGACCTAATGCAAGCAAGCACAATCACAATCTACATGGGCCAATTTGGGCCGCCGCTCTCTCGTCGCTCACCCAAGCCTGGGGTAACTTGGCAATGCCAAGGTGAGGTTGAGGGGTTGGGCCCTTGCTGGTGGAGGACCAGCAAGGCCAAGATTTGATTCCCAATGGATTTGGAAGCCCAATTCAACGGGGCCGACGAAGTGCCGAAGGCACCGGTTGCACTCTTCCCACGGTGATCACTCAAGGTAATGGGGCTTGAGGATCGGGCTCTCACTCGCATAACCAGCGGAATTAGAACTAATATTGAAAGACAAGCACTAAGTGGAGTGAAGGTTTGAGCACTTACTCGACCGGTTTGAAGAAATCGGTCCCGGTCGGAGACGAGGGCGAGTGGGGAGGCGAGTGGATCCCCATACGCCGCCGCGGTGTCGCTTGACCTGCCCAAACAAATTACACCACTACACCTCTCGCAGGAGGGGGAACTTGGGGTGGGGGTTAATGATATTACATCAATACTACCTCCACGTAGGGAGGGGCCTTCAGCCGGCCAAGCGGGGTGGGGAAACCAAAGCAAAGAACGAGGAACAAGGGTGGACGCCGAATCTGCCTGCTGTCTGCGAACCAGGACAGAGGGTTGGTGTTGCTATTGTAGATCTTGCTCAGGAATTTATATGATGGCGAGACCAGCGGCAAAATCTTCGTAACAGGAAGGGGAATGCCTCAGAATTTTTGTAAATTCTTCTGGAGTCGCTGCAGGTCGGGGCAGGAGCTTGAACAGGGCCTCTATTTCTCGGACTAGCAGGGGCAGGTCACCAACAGTAGGATGCAGAGGCTGTCCTGGCCGCTCCTGAACTCCAAATTTGATGCCGTCAGCGCCCTTAGAGCCGTGGGTGAGTCCTCTTTGCAGCAAAAGAAACGGGGACACCAGAAGAGAATGGAGACGATCTGTGGAGCCAGAAGAGTGAGGAGGTGTCGATGCAGACTGGGGAAGGTAGAGCCGTGCGACCGTGGAAGGAAATTGGTAACTTCTGTTCCTGGATGCTGAATGGGCTTCCGCTTCTTGATTATGAAAGTAGACAGGCCGATGAAGAACTTTGAAGAATAACTTGAGGACTGATTCCTTGGGGTTCATCGTGGAAGAACTTCTAATCTGGCTCAGGTCCTCAGCCAAGGCAGAACCGCGCAGCTGTGGGAGAATGGACCTCCTGGACGACTCGGAGATCGGAAGAAGACGAAACCACTTCGGTTGCGAAGGCGACTGGAAGACGCTTCCGACAATGGCTCTTGGGTCTTCAAACTCGTCCGGAGGAGGTCGTGGTGGCCACTGCAAGTTGCTGGTCAGCTATAGATCTTCAGTTGAGAGCTGTAGGTTGATGATGATGGGGGGGAATGGGGTATATGGGAGGGGAAATGGGGGTGGATGAGTGTGGGGAAAGTCCGGGCTGTGAGGGGGTCTAGGAGGGAGTGTTCTAAGGTGGGGGAAGGGAAGAATGGGGTCTGGAAGGGGGTCTAACAGGTGGTGGGAGGAGGAGCTACGAATTTGGGAAGGTGGGTGAGAGGAGAAAGTGAGGGGGGGGGCACAAGTGAGTGGAGGGAAGGGTGGATTTCAAATTTGAAATGGCCTTGGAAGTTGTGGGGTTGTGTGGGGAAGGGGTTGATTGTGTTGGAATGGGGAAAGTGGTGTTGGAATGTGGAAGATGGTATTGGAATGGTGAGGGATCTTCTTGGGACTAGGGGGTGGAGTAATGGAGGCTATGAGGAAGTGGAGGGCTTTAATGATGGTAGGTGGGGGTTTAGGTGGTTGGGAAGGGAGGAGAGAGAAGAAAATTTGAAATTGGGTGTTGAGGAGAGAGAAAGTGGAGTAAAAAAGAGGGATTAAGATAGGGAAGGGTGGGGAATCTCTCCCCTAGGGTTTCTCACCCAAAGAATGTTAGAATCACTCCACTAAACTAAGCTTTGGACTCTCAAATGGCATTTTTTTCATTGATTGATTCATTACCTCCAAATGAAGGAAATGGGGCCCTATATATAGGAAACCCACATTTTACAATAAGTCCCTTACAAAAGACTCAATAACAAATAACCGAAGGGGTAGGGGGGGCTCATGGGCCAAGCCCGAAGAATTGGGCCCAATAGCACATTACACAATCTAATGACACTCAAACTTAGAAAAATAAATGCAAGACCTAGGAACATGACTCAAATAAAAGGGAAAATACATCAAATGACTCAAATAAAATTACATAGGACTCAAAATTAAATGACTAAACCATGTCGGATGCAACCGGGGCGAGGAGACGAGCTGTGAACGTGGGCATAGGAGGTGATGTCCCCATCATACTCCCGGGGTGCGGAGAACTCGACTCCGTCGAGTAAATGTCCTTCCCTCCTTAGAGGGTGTAGAAGTGGTACTGCCCTCAAGTCTTCCGAGACCGATCCATCCACCTATCGAGATAGCGCTCGTATACCTTGCTCCGAGTGGTAGTGACTTCTTCATCCAATATTTGTTCAATTTGTTCACGCTGGGCTCTCTTGGCTGGTGGACTCTCCTCACGGGTGGGTGCTCTCTCAACAGAGGGAATCGGCTCAATAGCCTCACTAGGTACCACCGTGGGGTCCCTTATATGCCACTAGGTCGGTGACATTGAATGTGGGACTTATTCCATACTCCTCAGGGAGATCTAACTCGTAGGCATTTGCATCAATGCGCCTCAAGACCTGGAAGGGACCAGCCCCACGTGACCTCAGTTTAGAGTTGGCTCCCGGGGAGAGCCTCTCCGTCCTTACCATCACAAAGTCACCCTCATGAAAGTCTCGGTGACGCCGATGAGAGTCGGCCCGCCTCTTATAAGCCTCATCCTTTTTGCTTATGTGCTTGCAAAGGCTTTCATGCAATTTCGTGAATGTTGACATTCTAGGGGTGATGGGTGGACCTGGGCAACCAAAAGTAGACCGATCATGCTTTGATGCCAAGAAGACTTTGATGGATTTTGGAGGGCCGGGGCAACCATATGTGGACTTATCATGCAATGTTGTCATGTAGACGTTGGTGGGCCTAGGTGGGTCGGGGCACCCGTAGGTGAACCTATCATGCAAAGTGGTGATAAATGTGGGGGGACCCGGACATCCATAGATGCTTTTGACATGCTTAAGATCCATGATGAATGAAGGAGGACCATGACATCCGAATGTGGACCACTCATACTTTTTACTTGACATGTGGGTGATATGAATGAATGGACCCAACATAGTGTTCATGCCAAGGAGTGTGGTAAGCCTAGACATATGCATGCTTTTCCCAAAGGTGACTTCCATGTGTATAGGTGTGGGACAACCTTTGAACTCCCATTGGAAAGGATCGAATGGATCTAAGAAGGTGGTCATCATGGGGTGGGGCACAACCTGATTACCTAGGGATATGTGGCCCAAGATCATGGCTCCCAAGGTGTAACCCGGGTCATGGATGAGGTGGGTTTGGCCCAATATGGTGGGTGAGGGTAGGAATGGGTGGGTGGTTGGTAAGATGGTTGGGTCATGTGAGTCCCTTGACTCCTATTGGAATGGATCATATGGATCATAAAATGGGTCACCTAGGGGGAGGAACTCCATGTCCTCAAGATCCTTAAAAGGTGCTAAGTCATCCTTCTTCATGATAGTTGGGCCAATGTTCTTGACAAGTGGGTCGGTCATGAGTGGAGGGCTTGGCTTTCTACCCGATATAAGAAGCTCTAAATCGAGGAGAAGGTTGGGCTCATCGGGTGTAGGTAGGAATAGAAGGAGGTCGCTAGTGTAGTAACCAATGGTGCAAACCGAGGTGATAGACCCTATGCATAGGTGTAGGAGGCTAAGGCTCCTAGGTTGTTCTACCATAGGGGTCAACATGCTAGTCATCTCTAATTGCCATGCTATGCCCTTGAGAAGGTCCTCTAAGGTCTCCACTTGATAGGATGCTTGGATTGTGGTGTGATAGGAGAAGAAGGGCACTAAGGGAAGGTCTTGTTCTATGGGAGGGAAAACATGGGCTCGGATCTCTCTAATTGGGCTCTCCTTTAGCCAACTAACAATGGGTTCTTCTAAGATGAGCTTGGTCCCAACTAGAGAGGGTGATGTAAGGTGAGGACCATCGTGTGATGTTTCTTTCTCAACTTGGACTTGGGTTTCCTCCAAGGTGGGGAGTGGGTTTGGAGTGTCCTCAACTATTGAATTGGGTATGAGTTCTTCTAACAAGGAGGTGAGAGGGTCTTTTGGGGTGATGAGGGTTGGTGTGTGGTGCTCCCGGGGTGGAGGGTAAAGGGAAACTTGGTTTGGGATTGGTACTGTGGGGTTTGGGAGTGGAAGTATTGGAGGCTTAGGTTGGGATAGGATTGGGGTAGGGAGAGGAAGATGGGTGGGTTGAAGGGGTTTGGGTTGATTGGTTTTGGGAGGAGTGTCCCCTTTTGGGGGTGATGGAGAGGTAGTGGTGAGGGTTACCATGGGCCTAGGTGGAGAGTTGGTCATGGGGCCCAATTGGGTATGGGGACCTATGGTTGTGGTGTGGACTACTTCTTCTAAAGCTAATGGAGCGGGAAGGTTCTTTGATGGTGGGATGATGATGGCCGGAGTATGGTGCACCCGGGGTGGTGAACAAGGGCGGGATTCCCGCGGGTGGGAGAATATAAGGTTGTTGAATTTAAAGATTCCCGAAAGGTGTGGCGGATGCACTAGGCAAGTCCGACGTGTTGGGTCGATGTCGGCATTCCTTTCATCTAACCATTTCTTACCTAGGATTATACATGGACCCGCCAATGTTCCCTTTTGACACCAAGCCCCATCCAAATACTTAGTCTTCCCGAACCATTTATGGAATTCAACGAAGACTATGTCTCCGTTGTGCACAATTTGTCTAGTCGTAGAGAGGGTGGCTACAATATCGGGGGATACCCAATTATCTTCTTCCATGTCGATGAAGTCAATTTCTGTGGGGCTCCCATTAGGTAGGTATGCTTGGGATATGATGGGAATTGGGGCCTTTTGGTCGGTAGACTCAATGACAATGGGAGGTGGATAATGCATAGAACGATCCGATGAGAACTCTAATGCAAGCGTGCCCATGGACTTGACTTGTGAGAACAAATCAAAAACTTGCTCTGATACCACTTGATGTGACACAACCTCGGACCTAATGCAAGCAAGCACAATCGCAATCTACATGGGCCAATTTGGGCCGCCGCTCTCTCGTCTCTCACCCAAGCCTGGGGTAACTTGGCAATGCCAAGGTGAGGTTGAGGGGTTGGGCCCTTGCTGGTAGAGGACCAGCAAGGCCAAGATTTGATTCCCAATGGATTTGGAAGCCCAATTCAACGGGGCCGACGAAGTGCCGAAGGCACCGGTTGCACTCTTCCCACGGTGATCACTCAAGGTAATGGGGCTTGAGGATCGGGCTCTCACTCGCATAACCAGCGGAATTAGAACTAATATTGAAAGACAAGCACTAAGTGGAGTGAAGGTTTGAGCACTTACTCGACCGGTTTGAAGAAACCGGTCCCGGTCGGAGACGAGGGCGAGTGGGGAGGCGAGTGGATCCCCATACGCCGCGGCGGTGTCGCTTGACCTGCCCAAATAAATTACACCACTACACCTCTCGCAGGAGGGGGAACATGGGGTGGGGGTTAATGATATTACATCAATACTACCTCCATGCAGGGAGGGGCCTTCAGCCGGCCAAGCGGGGTGGGGAAACCAAAGCAAAGAACGAGGAACAAGGGTGGACGCCGAATCTACCTGCTATCTGCGAACCAGGATAGAGGGTCGGTGTTGTTATTGTATATCTTGCTCAGGAATTTCTATGATGGCGAGACCAGTGGAGAAATCTTCGTAACAGGAAGGGGAATGCCTTAGAATTTTTTTAAATTCTTCTGGAGTCGCTGCAGGTCGGGGCAGGAGCTTGAACAGGGCCTCTATTTCTCGGACTAGCAGGGGCAGGTCACCAACAGTAGGATGCAGAGGCTGTCCTGGCCGCTCCCGAACTCCAAATTTGATGCTGTCAGTGCCGTTAGAACCGTGGGTGAGTCCTCTTTGCATCAAAAGAAACGGGGACACCAGAAGAGAACGGAGACGATCTGTGGAGCCATAAGAGTGAGGAGGTGTTGATGCAGACTGGGGAAGGTAGAGCCGTGTGACCGTGGAAGAAAATTGGTAACTTCTGTTCCTGGATGCTGAATGGGCTTCCGCTTCTTGATTCTGAAAGTAGACAGGCCGATGAAGAACTTTGAAGAAGAACCTTAGGACTGATTCCTTCGGGGTTCGTCGTGGCAGAGCTTCTAATCTGGATCAGGTCCTCAGCCGAGGTAGAACCGCGCAGCTGTGGGAGAATGGACCTCCTGGACGACTCGGAGATCGGAAGAAGACGAAACCACTTCGGTTGCGAAGGCGACTGGCAGACGCTTCCGACAATGGCTCTTGGGTCTTCAAACTCGTCCAGAGGAGGTCATGGTGGCTGCTGCAAGTTGCTGGTCTGCTATAGATCTTCTAGTTGAGAGCTGTAGGTTGATGATGATGGGGGGGAATGGGGTATATGGGAGGGGAAATGGGGGTGGATGAGTGTGGGGAAAGTCCGGGCTGTGAGGGGGTCTAGGAGGGGGTGTTCTAAGGTGGGGGAAGGGAAGAATGGGGTCTGGAAGGGGGTCTAACAGGTGGTGGGAGGAGGAGCTACGAATTTGGGAAGGTGGGTGAGAGGAGAAAGTGAGGGGGGGGGCACAAGTGAGTGGAGGGAAGGGTGAATTTCAAATTTGAAATGGCCTTGGAAGTTGTGGGGTTGTGTGGGGAAGGGGTTGATTGTGTTGGAATGGGGAAAGTGGTGTTGGAATGTGGAAGATGGTGTTGGAATGGTGAGGGATCTTCTTGGGACTAGGGGGGTGGAGTAATGGAGGCCATGGGGAAGTGGAGGGCTTTAATGATGGTAGGTGGGGGTTTAGGTGGTTGGGAAGGGAGGAGAGAGAAGAAAATTCAAAATTAGGTGTTGAGGAGAGAGAAAGTGGAGTAAAAAAGAGGGATTAAGAGAGGGAAGGGTGGGGAATCTCACCCCTAGGGTTTCTCACCCAAAGAATGTTGGAATCACTCCACTAAACTAAGCTTTGGACTCTCAAATGGCATTTTTTTCATTGATTGATTCATTACCTCCAAATGAAGGAAATGGGGCCCTATATATAGGAAACCCACATTTTACAATAAGTCCCTTACAAAAGACTCAATAACAAATAACCGAAGGGGTAGGGGGGGCTCATGGGCCAAGCCCGAAGAATTGGGCCCAATAGCACATTACACAATCTAATGACACTCAAACTTAGGAAAATAAATGCAAGACCTAGGAACATGACTCAAATAAAAGGGAAAATACATCAAATGACTCAAATAAAATTACATAGGACTCAAAATTAAATGACTAAACCATGTCGGATGCAACCGGGGCGAGGAGACGAGCTGTGAACGTGGGCATGGGAGGTGATGTCCCCATCACCAAGAAAGAGGGTAGCTTGGCTAGGGCGGAGTGCCGCTAGACCAAGAGAAGGGGGTAGCTTGGCTAGGGCGGAGTGCCGCTAGACCAAGAGATAGGGTAGCTTGGCTAGGGCGGAGTGCCGCTAGACCAAAAGATGGGGTAGCTTGGCTAGGGCGGAGTGCCGCTAAACCAAGAAATGGGGTCTTTGCCCGATTACTCGGGGAATGTTGGCTGTGCAGCATGATATAATTTTAGGTGTCTTCCGTTGAGTGGCGAGAATTGGATTTCCCCTCGATGGTTGACAACTATGTAGGCCCCACCTTCGTAGACCCTTTGTATCACATAAGGGCCCTCCCAATTAGGATTTAGCTTTCTTTTTGGGTTGGATGCCATGACTTCTTTTTTCTTGACCATGACAAGGTCACCTTTCTTGAATTCTCGTCCTTTTACGAGTTTGTTGAATGCAGTGGCCATGCGGGCCTGATACATTTGGATATTCTTCTGAGCTTGGAGGCGCTTCCCTTCCAATTCAGCCAATTCTTCTAATCTTCTTTCTGCATTGGTCTGTTCGCCACGGGCCAGGTCATATTGGACTGCCACTCTGAGTGACGGGACTTCCAGCTCTAGCGGAACCACTGCCTCTGAGCCGTATACCAGTGAATATGGTGAGCACCCCGTAGGTGTTTTGAAGATGATGCAGTATGCCCACAGAGCTTCATACATTTTCTCTTCCCAGTCCCTCTTATTAGAACTGACAACCTTGGCTATCAAGGTGCACAGAGTCTTGTTAAAAGCTTCTGCCAATCCATTTGCCTGTGGATTGTAGGGCGTGGAGGTTCTCCATTCGATCTTATACTTTTCGGCAAGCCGATAGATTTTCTGATTTCTGAAATGGCTTCCATTATCAGATATTATTCGGTTGGGGATCCCAAACCGGAAGATAATGTTCTGTTTGATAAATCTGGCGACCAGCTCACCAGTCACTTCTCTTAATGCTATAGCTTCCGCCCATCGGGAGAAGTAATCTGTTATGGCCAATATGTACTTATGTCCGGCCGAGGAAGTCGACAGTGGCCCGACTACATCAGTTCCCCATTGTGCAAACGGCCAGCTAGGGACTGTAGGGTGTAGAGCTGTAGGTGGCCTTCTAGGCACAACAGCATGCTCCTGACATTTCTGGCATGACTTTGCAAATTTGCAGCAGTCTTCAAACATAGTGGGCCAATAGTAGCCCAGTTTCTTGATTTCTATCTTCATCTTGGGGCCAGCCTGGTGGGCACCTGCTGTCCCAGCATGTATTTCTTTCATTGCTTGCCAAGCTTCCTCAGTGGACAGGCAGCGAAGTAGAATCTTCTTGCGTGCATCTGCCATTATTCGGAACAGAGTTCCATTTCTGAATTCATAAGAATCTTTAATTCTCAGAAGTTTCATCTTTTCTTCTCTTTTCTGCGGCAGCTGCTGGTGCAGGAACCACTGTAGCAAGTGCTGTCTCCAATCAGATGACTGTACTATGCTAATCGTAGCAACTTCTTCTTCTTCGGGGCACCCTTCTAGCATACTGGGGACTTGCCACCGGTTCATAAAAATAATGTTTAGTGTCTCATTCGGTGGGACTGCTATGGAGCTGGCTAGCTTTGCCAGTGCATCAGCTTGGGCATTATGTCCACGGCCCACATGCTTGAGTTCAATATGATAGAATTTCGCCATGAGGCGCACAACTTTTTGGTGGTAGGGATTCAGCTCTGGCTTTCGCACCTCGAACTCCCCTTGGATTTGCTTTATTATCAACATCGAATCCCCGAATACTTGAAGCATTTGGATGCCCATGTTGAGGCTGACATGCAGTCCGATTATCAGAGCTTCATATTCTGCTTCATTATTAGTGCAGGGATTGTTTATAGAACAGGAAGTATGCACAACCTCCCCCTCTGGTGATTTCAGCACAATACCGGCTCCGGCCCGTATTCTGGTCTTTCCATCGGAGTCCGTCTCCGTTCTAGATGCTCCATCAAAGAATAGCTGCCACATAACTGGCTGAGCCTGGTAGGCTTCGAGTGTTTCATCATTGGGTAGCTCAGTCCCCAACATATCATTTTCAGGCACGGGATGCTCTGCGAAGAAATCAGCCACGGCCTGTCCTTTTATCACCCTTCGGGGTATATAGGTAATGTCGAATTCCATCAGAATCACTGCCCATTTGCCCAACCGGCCTTTGAGTACTGGCTGAGTCAATATGTATTTGAGCGGATCTGCTGCAGATATCAATCTGACTTCATGTGACAACATATAGTGTCGGAGTTTCTTGACAGCAAAGACCAGTGCCAAGCATGTCTTTTCTATGTAGCTGTAGGTTTCTTCAGTTCTGATCAGCCTCCTACTTAGGTAGTACAAGGCCTGCTCTTTGCCTTCTTCATTTATCTGTGCCAGCATTGCCCCCAGGGAACAGTGTGTGGCTGCGATATATAGTATCAAGGGTCTGTCTTTAACTGGTGCCCCCAGTACTGGAGGGGTCCTGAGGTATTCTTTCAACTTCTCAAAGGCCTCCTGACATCCATCGTCCCAAAGGAACGGTACATCTTTCATCATGAGCTTATGAAAGGGGTGACATCTGCCCGACAGATTCGATATAAATCACCGGACGTAGGCCAGACGCCCCTGCAGAGATCTCAGCTCGTGCAGATTCCTTGGTGGAGGGAGCTCCTGGATGGCTTTAATCTTGGATGGGTCAATTTCAATACCCCTGTGCCGGACGATAAATCCGAGGAATTTTCCACTGGACACGCCGAAGGCGCACTTCATAGGATTCTTCTTGAGTTCATATCTGCGCAGCCTCTGGAATACTACCCCCAGATCTTGCAAATGGTCTTCTTTTCTGTTGGTTTTCACTACCAGATCATCAATGTAGCACTCTACTTTCTTGAAGAGCAAGTCATCAAAGATCTTTGTCATAGCTCTTTGGTAGGTAGCGCCTGCATTCTTAAGGCCGAACGGCATCCTTTTGTAGTGGAATATCCCCTTCGAGTGTGGAATGCAGTGTGCACTCTGTGTTCTTCAGCAATCCAGATCTGGTTGTATCCGGATGACCCATCCATGAATGACAATGCTTCATGGCCAGTGGTTGCATCAATCATCACTTCAGTGATTGGTACCGAGAAATCGTCTTTCGGGCAAGCCTTATTAAGGTCCCGAAAATCAACACATATTCTGATCTGCCCATTCTTCTTCTTTACGGGCACTATATTGGCTAGCCATGTAGTATACTGATTTTCTTTGACAAAGCCCACATCAATCAGCTTATCAACCTCTTTGTTAATCTGATTTATCAGTTCAGGGCGCATTCTCCTGGAAGGCTGCTTTACAGGGTTAGCCTCTGGGTTTATTGCCAATCGGTGCTGTGCCACATCAGAACTCAGTCCCGGCATTTCATCATATGTCCATGCAAAGCAGTCCCGGAATTCTTTCAAGAACTGTATATACTGCTCCCTGGCAGCTGGCTCTAGTAGTGCACTGAGGAATGTCGGCTTTGGCTCATCTGCCGACCCCAGATTTACTTCTACCAGTTCATCGACGGTGGCTTGGCCCCCATCTTCAACTTCGGGTGGGGCTTCTTGCAAATCAATAAAGCCTCCTGGGATATAATTTTCTTCAGTTTCATGCTCTTCTGCCTCATCATTCTGATCATCAGCGGAGGCTGGTACATCATATAAGGCCGATATTGCTGGATTCCGTTCGGCCTGCCCTGAGGACAAGGCTGGCTCAGCAGGAAATTCAGAGGCGGAACCTTCCGCCATTAGAGGCTCTTCTGAAGTGGGCTCCCCTGAGAGGTCATCATTCTGTAGAGCTCGGAATTCTTCCAGAATGCGTTCAAACTCCAAGCATTCCTTTAGCTCTTTGGCCATTTGGTCTTCGTCCGGGGTTCCCGTATCAAACTGCGTCTCAGCCTGGAACGAATCCTCCTGTAGGATGGGTCCTCCCAGCACCAATCCTTCTTAGTCTCATCAGACATCCCTGCCTCTAGCCGGCCGTCTTGGGCTTCATTGTCCGTTACGGATTGATACATGATTTCTTCATCCTCAAAGGGGTATTGATCATATCCCACTTTAGGGGGATCTTCATACTGGTAGAAGGTAGAGATGACATCCACCTCGGCCTCATAGTATTCTTGCAGGGTATAACCCAGTCCCGGGTGCTGCGTGATCTTCCTCAGTTCCTTGTTATCTCGAGGCGGATCCCATAGCTCCTTGAATGCTTTTTTCTGGGCAGCGGGCTGTAGTGATGGCATCTGCATCTTAGAGAACATCTGTGAAACCCGTTGAGTAGTATAATCCAGGCCCGCGATCGGCACCATCCGGTTTGCCGCTTCCTCAGGGACCATGCAGTCTTGATCATCTTCTTCGACTGGCTCCCCGGTGTAGAATATGATAGGGGGTTCGCAGAAGCGAGGGATTTCCATAGTCTTCAGCGGCAGTACCGTCTGGTACTCTAGGCTGGCGACGGGCTTGACTAAACCCTGTGGCACCTCCAGCTGTGTGTATTTTTCTTTCATCTTTTCATCGGTATCACCTGGGTGGATGCTAGGAGGAGCTATCCGAGCAAAGTCTCCAGCATAGGAGATATGGGACACCTCATGCTTTTTAATGTAGCCCTTGGGTGGCGGTGGAGACCAATTTTTGGCCTTTGTCACCGGCTTCTTCTGGCTGACCACAGCCTCTCTTTCTTCATCCTTCCGTGACACCTCGGTGTAGTAGGACGCATCGAGCATATGGCACTCGAATACTTCAAAGGGATGCAGATCAGCAAACACCCTTTCTTCTTTTCCTTCATGGCAGTATTTGATGCACTGATGTAGCGTAGACGGCACTATCTGATATTCATGCAGCCACGGCCTTCCCAGCAGGGCTTTGTACGTGGTATTGGAGTCGATTACATAGAATCGTACCACGGTAGTGAGGTCCCCCAAGGTGAGGTTGAAATCAGCTACCCCAAGAGGTGTTTCACATTTCTGATTGAATCCCGCAATCTTCATGTCTCTGACCTTGGTGAGCTGTAGATCAAAGTAATATTTCTGATAGATGCGGTATGGGAGAATGTTCACAGCAGCCCCGGGGTCTATCAGTATCCTGCTCAATGGCTGACAGTTTAAGGAACCCCTCATATACAGCGGCCTATTATGACCAGAATTCAGGATCAGCATATCATCCTCTGTGAATGTGATCGAGGGCACAAAATTCACTTCTGTCAAGAGTGCTTCATACTGTGCCGGCGACTGCAAGGCATCAATGATGGCTTGGCGGGCTTCTTCACTCATAGAGAGAATCTCCCAGATGGAGAATCTGGTAGGGAGCTTCTTTAGCATTTTCATGATCCGGCTGCCTACCTGGACATTAGACAGCCTCATCTCCTCCACCCAACAGGGTCTTGGAGGTTCACGTGGTACCTGTGGCCTTTGATGCTCGGCCCCAATTTCATCCTCCAGATCGATTCCTTGGAATGCTTCTTCCGTAGCAACGGCCCCTGGTTTTGTCGGGGGGTTACTTCTTTCATCTTCTTCGTGCTGCTTCTACTTTCTATCTGCTGACTGCTGGCACTTGTTGTTTTTAGCTGGCACAGCTTGAACTGGCTGTTCGCTCTCCAGACTGGATAGAAATTCTAGGAATGAAGGGGCCTCATCTGCTTTTCTTTTATCATGGCATAAGCTGGCAGGGGGAGGAATCTGGACACCTCGTACCTCAGGTTCGGGGATTTGATAGGGCTGCTCCCCTCTGAACATGATGTTATGGTTAGCTGGCGGTGGGCGCCCCCACTTTCTCCCAGAACGTGTTGCATGGGCCGAGGTTGAGGCCTCAGCATGGTTGGCTTCTAGCGGGGCATTTGATGATTCAGCCTCGTCATTCTCCTCAGGCAAGGTAAAGAGCACTGATAGAGTGTTACATTGTACTGTCGTGATTTTCTTTCCCCTTTTGGACTTGGGCCGTCTTTTCTTGTTCTGGGAATTTGGCTTTGCTGGCTCCTGCCCCCAGAAAGGTTCAGTCTCATTTTTTCTTTGCTCTGCCTCCGGCTGCTCTTCAATTTTCAATTCTTCGAGTTGTTCCCAGAGTATACAGTCTTTCACTAGCAGGTTTTTGGGCTTCTTCTGCTCATATTCCTCGAGCTCATTAATATATTGCTGCAGACGCCTGGCTGCAGGACTGACTTCTTTATGTGCTGGCAGGGGAGTTTGTCTCCTCCGGTTGTGAGTGGGGATCCGGATGACTGGTCCGGTCTCAGCTGTGCGCCACACTGGCTTCACTGGAGGTGGCTCGGGCCTCGGGGTGACACCCCGGATGGTTGCTCCACTGGTGCTAGCTGCAGGAGTCTTTTTTCTGTTCTTTATGGGCTACGTCTGCCATCCTTCCTGATCTTTCAGTGGGGTGAGGAAGCAAGCTTCATAGGTGTGCCTAGTACATTCTTCAACGGCTTCTTTAGGGAGCTGTTGGTAGACTGAGATCATATTGGCGGCCACTCTCCAGGGCGGAGGATCATGTGGATGAGGCGGCTTCACCTGGTAATCCCCCAACTGCAGTTCCCCCTTTTTTACCATTCCTTCCATAATATCTTTGAAGACGTAACAATCTTCAATTGCGTGCCCCAGCGCACGGTGATATGGACAAAACATCGGGTCATCCTTCTTTGCTGCATCTGTAGGTCTCTTTGGTTCAGGCAATGTCACCTTGTTGAACTTGTATGCCCAGTGAAACAGTGCGGCTGTCTTATCCTTTGGAAAGGAATATGCTTTTCTCATCTTGTCTCTTAGAGAGACCTTGTCTTTTCTTTCTACTGCGCCCTCAGGCGGGGGAGCTTCATCTGCCTTCTTTTTCCCCTTCTGCTGCTCGAAGGTTCTGAAGTCGACGGTGTTAGCCTCAGAATGTGACGACCGTCGATCATTGGATTTTCCCTTCAGCATAGTGGGAGGATTGGCGGTCGGTCGCTTGGACAAGAACGTCTCGACCTCGGCCACTATATTGTTTAATCGGTCAAATGTTCTGACATCTGCACCGATCATCTTTTCCAGCACCTCTCTTCTGAGGCTCTGTTTACATATCTGCACCGCATCTTCTTGATGAGGAGGTCTTCTGCATCTCATGGCTAAGTTCCTCCACCTTTTGATGTAGTCCAGTGCTGTTTCATCCTGTTTCTGCTTGGTTGCATATAATTCTGCTATAGTGATCTCTCTTTCTGTGACATGAAACCTGTCACGGAACTTTCTCTGCATATCAGGCCAGTCAACCACCGACCCAGCTGGCAGGCTCGAATACCATTCAAAGGCTAACCCAGTGAGAGACGAGCCAAAGAATTTGAGCAGATAAGCTTCATCGGCTGCCAAATCGCCCATGATTGTGGTGTAGTAGGCTATATGCTCCCTGGGGGAGCCTTGGCCATTGAACTTCTCAAATTTCGGCGGCTTGCTGACGCCTGGAGGTAATCTTTTAGCAGCATACTGGGGTGGATACGACACCTTGTATACATCATAGGTGTTGGCATCATCACCAGTCTTCTCAGACAGCTTCATCTCCACAATTCTCTCAATCATCAGCTTGTGGGCTATGGCTGGATCTATCTCCTCTGGGAAGAAATGAGCTTGTTGCTGGCTGTAAGGAGTTGTCATCACAGTTGCACGCAAGGTGGGCGCAGCAAGCTGTGTCTGAGATGCAGAGGGCTGAGCTGCTGTTTGTTGCAGAACATGTTGGCTTGGAGCTTTGCCCTTATCAGCTGGAAGAGGGTTGGTTGGGATAGCCACCTCTGCTGAGCTGGAAGTCTGCCCTACCGGCTCGGCTTGCTTGGAGACCGGCGTAGCTTCATGTCTCTCATTGAGCTGTCTTCTGAGAGCGCTGATCTCCTGCTGATATCTCCTGAACATCATTTGAATCATGGGGTCCAGGGTTGTCGGGATCTGTATATCTTCTGAAGTCCCTTCAGCATCATCAATGAAGGGGTTATCTCCCTCTTCCGTTGTTACCACATTAACTGTCATAGTGGTAATCTTGCGGGCTTCATCATCAGCTTTCATCTTATCTTTAGCAGCTTGGCCTCTTCTGGTGACAGGACCGGGTCTCGTAGCCAGCCTGAGCAGCTCGTCCGGCTGAGTTGGTAACATGTCTTGCCCCTCGGCAATCCCAGCCATGTTACAGGCGAAGATTTGCATTCTTCCTTTCTGCCTGCAAACTTTTCTTCTTGCTTGGAGGGGATATTTGAGTCGGTCAAAGACCGATATTCTTTCTTTAGTTTCTTCCCTGTACAGGTCTTCTTCATCATATCCGGCCCTGAGGCCTTCTTCATAATCATTTGAGTCGGAGGAGGAGACTCCGATCATTATTTCTTCCAGAGTTTCTTCTTCTTCTTCATCCACGGCGCCCAAGGCGCGGGACAATCTTTGTTGACCTAGGGCAGAGTTCCCCAGGTAGTGGAAGTAGTCCTGGACTACTTGCTTCATCTCCTCCGGATTGTGCCTTTGTGGCTCAGGTTGGAGCATCAATCTGTCCTGGCTCTTTTGCTGATAAGCCAGTCTTGCCACCTGAGCATTCAAATGCTCAATTCTAGAGTATCTGAAGATATCAGCCTGTCTGGCACGGGCTCTTGGTCTTCTTGCAGTAACCCCAGTGATTTGTTCACTTCTTCTCACATCGCCAACTTGGCAGCAGCGTCATAGATTTTCCTTTCCCATCTCCTGCCCCCAGCCCTGGAACGGGTGGCAATAAGGTCCTCCTTCTTTTCATATCTTCTACCCCTCATCATGGGGCGAGCAGCAGTCAGATTCTCTCCTTGACCCTCAGTCTCATCTCTCCTCCCCCGAGTCCTGGGGTAGACAGCAGTAGCATTTCTTTCATCTTTTCTCTCTTCCCTTCTGCCCCCTGCTCTGAGGCGGGCAACAGTGACATCAGTAAGATTCTCTCTGTCTTGAGCTGGGACCCAGCTCTGTATCTTCTTCGGCCGCCAGACCTGTTTGTATTTTGCTGGCTTCGGCGCCAGCGGCTTCTTTTCATCAGCTTCCCGGTTGGCCCTCCTAGTGGCCAGAATCTGGAATTTGTTGTTGGTCGGGATGGTCGGGACGATCCTGTCCGGCCGGACTCCCCTGGGGCGACCGTCAAGGTTTGCCCTAATAGCACCCATCATCATCGTCTTTCCGGAATTGGAAAGACGACGATCAACAGCAGCATACCGGCTCCTCCGGTTGGTTTTCTTTCCCTTCTGGGGAGCAGTGGAGACCATGTCCCTCCTTTGGACATGATGCACATAGCATGCGACGGCTGTGGAGGTTGTCTTCTCCGGTGAACCAGCCTTCTCCTCAGTAGTCTTTTTCGGGGCACTCGCAGTGGTGCGTTGCTCATTGTTGTCGTCGACCTGTAGAAGGTCGGTGAAGACGAGGCCCAAACAGTTAGGCAGCCCGACAGCAGGCGGCATCGATCCGAACGCAAGAGGTACCGCCAGGTATCCTTCTTGCACATGCATATCAACTGGTTGTTTGTCGAAGCGCACGGACATGATTCCAGTCGTCATTGTAGTTTCCTGAAAGTAAGGAAAGTACACAGAATTAGAAGTTTGAGGGGGGACCCGCTGGGCCTCCTACTTTAGCGTAAAGATGAAGGGAGACTCGGTCCCACCGGGCGTGCCAGACTTGTTTGACACACTTTCTTTATCCATCTTATGTTTTATTTTATTTTGGATTTTTGATCTATTAGGCGTGCCAGTCACCGGAGTGACGATTTTATTATGCGCTCGATCTGACTTGGTCAGTCGATTGTGAGTGATCGTGTCTGGACCAGAAGTCCGTCATACCATAAAGGCTATGACATTAATTACGCCCTTCCAAGGAAGGACAACCCTTGATTAAACGCTAAAGATAGGAGGAAAAATAGCGGTAAAGCTGAAGGTTCAAAGAGGCGGGATTCGTTTGTTTACAAGACGTCAAATGGATTAGACAAAGCAGGGGTTTGTTATTTTCGGGATAAATCCGATGGCATATTCCCACCATCTTGGACCATGCCAAGTGGGGAATAGGAAACCACCCATGTAGCGGCAGGGTGGGATCCGTAAAAGATCGGGCATAATTGACCCGGAATCCGAGTAAGTACTGGCGTGACATGACACGCTCCGTGCAGACGTGATGTTGCATCTATATCCCCCTTCAAAGGGCCATCGGAGAGCATGCAAGGGCATAACTCCACAGGCTGGTGGGGTTGAGATAGAAAGCATCACATTTTTTCCAATAGGGTAAGTATAAATTTCGGCAGCATGTCCCCTCAACTTGGATTATGCCAAGAGAAGATAGGTCATCATCCACGGAATGCCGGGATGACGACCGAACGAGGATGGGCACCGGGCCCCGGGACATCGCTTGCCTCTGTCTCATCGGTCAATATTCCCTTGGAACCTCATCAGAACGCACATAATAACATGGCTCTGTGGGTTCATAGGGTAGCAGTGGAATCCGGCCAGAGAATAAGGGTTGTAGGGGAGATCTTTCCCCATTGATGTACCTTCTCAGGACACACATGATGGTCTCTGAACATCCCCGGGACATATATGTGAAGAGATCAGAAGGTTGACAAATGGTAGTGCAGAGATGAGCCTCTGACTGGACTTCATTTGGCCAAGAAGATGGGTCTCGGCGTGGCTTTAGTTGGCCTAAAGAAGGCTCTCGGCGTAGGGCTTACTGGCCAAAGGGGGGGTCTCGGCATGGGTGGAGTTGGCATAAAAGGGCTCTCGGCGTGGGACTTCCCGGCGCGCCCATTACCGCGCCGGGAAGGTGGCGCCGGGAAGCTATGGGAGGTTTGCATGAAGGGGTTGAGCTGGCTTATATAGGGGGGTCTCAGCGTGGAGCTTCCCGGCGCTCTCCTCGCCGCGCTGGGAGCTTGGCGCCGGGAGCCTGTGGGCTGGGAGGTTTGCATGAAAGGGTTTGAACACGGTTTGTCGTTTAGCTGAAGGGGAAAGAAGAGGAAGGCCTCTCGGCGGGACAGCTCTCGGTGGGGAATTTTGTACGCCAGGAAGGTGGAGTTGCGGAAGGAATTCAGGGTTTACAGAGCTCAAACGATACTCTGTTTCTGGGATTCCTGAGCTTTCTGGCTGCGATTGAAGCCGAATTTGAAGTGCAGGAGGGGGGATTTCATGGATGCTTTAGGAAGGGCCAAGGGGGATCTGGAAGGTAGAATCGATGGGGAAACGAGACCATCATCTGGATTTCTGAAGACTTTATTTATTTCTGCCGCCGGCCGTCTGGGGATCAAGAGATGACTGTCTCTGATCCCCTGGACGAACCCAATAGCATCTAAAAACCGGTGACTGAGGAACCTTTAGCATCGAAACTCCAGACCCTAGTCATCCGAGGGGTTAGAATGGAGGGTCGAGAGATCGAGATCGTCACTCGCTAGAATCCGAGGGATAGCAGTGGTCTGTAGAATCGACATGTCCTCTCGTATAGCCAACAGTTCAGGAATCCAAGAGATTGATGTCTCTGGTCCTGAACGGCACAAGGAGGAGCCTTAAGGGGCCTTGTAAGAAAGCTCGAACGGGTACGATGGATCTGCCATCAAGACAGGAAGGGAGGAGGCGACAGAACCCAGTAACCCATTAGATAAGGGTAGGGGTTCTGTTTTCATGCCTCTGAAGAGAAGATTCATATGAACCATTAGACATTTCGCATAAACGATAAGCATACAAGGGGAAGCGAAGAGCAGACATTTCAATCAAAAGGGAGCAGACATCTTAATCAGTAGATCCCCAAATGGGTCACGTTGATATTTCATTGCATTGCTCGAAGCCTTACACTGATTGTAAAAGAGAAATGCAAAGTATAGAGAGAGAGACGGAGCTCGAGACCCAAAACTCGCTAGCCACGTTTGATAAATCGAGAAAGAAAACTCGCTAGATTACATCAATAGAAAGAAAAGACAGCATGGGGAGGGCGGAGCATTGACTCCTCTCCCTCCCCGGAGCAGCCCACCTGAAGCTTGTTTGCTTCTTCTTCTCTTCTGCTTCTTCTCTTCTCTCGGCCGAGGGGGTTCTCTCTTGGCAGGACTCCCTCTCTATTCTTTTTTGTCTCTTTGATCCTCCTCGATCTCTTTTCCTTTCTATCTTTTTTTTTTCTTCTGCCTCTCTCTTCTTTTTTTCTATTCTTCTATCTTCTCTTTCTTTATCTGTTCGAAGGGAGGGGGTTTTTATAACCGTTTCCCCCCTTCTCGGCAGGCTTCATCACGGCGCGCCTCATCTGAGGCTTCCCGGCGCGCTTGCCTTCAGCTTCTCGGCGCCATCTTTTGGGCTTCGGCAAGTGACTCTCGGCGCCAATATTGCAGGCCCAATTAAAGTATTTTAGCCACTTTCACAGGCCCATTTGGGTCTTTCAAGGGCATCATCACCCAAAAGGGTCTTCCATTGGTGACACAGCTTGTATCGAGATCATTATTACGGTTTTCATCAGTCCGTAGACAGGGGTTTCATCAGTCCGTAGACAGGGGTTTCATCAGTATTGCCATCTGAACGGTGACAAAACCGGGTATCATCTTATCGATATGGTCACTTGAATGGTGACGAGCTCAGACATCAGCTTTAGTCTGGGAACACCTCAGCCGGGTATATAATCTGTGGAGATGATTCTTCTTCTGTTCTGACTTTGCAAAAGCCTTTGCAATCTTTATCTGCCGGTACCGGCTTCATCTTTATCTCAAATTACATCTGTCAGTAAGCCGACATCTGACTTACCCTGACATATCATCCGTGGATTCTTGGACGAAACAGTAGTACAGCTCTTATTAAAGGGGGCTGGAAGGTCTCATCAGTCGAGTGACCGCTGCTTTATCAGTGCTGCCATCTGAGTGACATCGGCATCGGGCATCAGCTTGGCCGACAAGGGCTTTAGCCGGGTGAATGGTTGACGAGCTTCATCATTGGCCTTTCACTGTTGGTCCGACCCTCTTTTCAATTATGCTTCGACCTTTGTTCATTTTCAAGGTGTCAACAGCCGTAGACCTAGGAGACCCATAGACCTAGTCCCATCTCCCATTCAGTCCCGTGTGTCTGAGTCAGCCGAGTCTTTTGCTACCCATATTAGACAGTTGCATGAGCATATTCGTCGTCACATTGAGTCCAGCAACGCACGATACAAAGAATTGGCTGACGCCCATAGGCACCACCGTGAGTTTCAGGAGGGCGATTCTGTCATGATCAGGGTCAGACCTGAACGGTTTCCCTCAGGAGCCGTGAAGAAGTTGCATAATCGTGGTGCCGGTCCCTTTCGGGTAGTGAGGCGAGTAGGATCGAACGCATATGTTGTGGACTTGCCAGAGGATTACGGGATCAGCTCAACTTTCAACGTCTCGGATCTTGTCGCTTATAGGGACCCAGCGGTGATACCCAGTGAGCCCTTTGAGCCGTCTCCACCCGTTGTGAGTGACACCACCCTAGAGTGTCCACCTCTAGCCTTGTTACCTCAGCAGCGAGAGCAGATAGAATGTATACTAGATGAGCAGGTAACGACTACTCGAGGCGGAGTGTACCAGCACTACTTGGTGCGTTGGAGGGGACGACCTGTGTCCGATGACACCTGGATCACCCGGGCAGAGCTACAGAGGATAGATCCAGATCTGCTGGATCGGTACCAGAGCGACCCGGACCCTTACTCGACAGGGTCGAGCTTCTCCCACCCGGGGAGAATTGGTGAGGACACTAGAGCACGCGTACGGCCCGACTCAACGAGCCGTCGGTACCGGACCCGCAGCACGACTCGGTCGACATCGACATCCTTGTGGCTGGGCGACAATATGGAGTCCCTACCTTAGTATTGATACTTCCCAATGTTTATTGTGAGAGTATTAGCATGTATTTGCTTATTGTGAGTGTATTAGTGTGTATTTTGTATTTTAACTTCTAGTTGGGTCAAGATTGTACTATGGGCTACACTTCATGTAAGGGGTCCAATTTCTAAATTGGGCCTCAAGACCATTAGGAGCCCAAGCCCAAGGTGGGTTCTAGAAGGCTTGGACCATTAGACTAAGGAGACAAAGGTGGAGGATGTCCCCTCCTTGTCCCCCATGCTTGTCTCCCACCTACCCTTGACCAATGTTAGTGGATGTCCTTTAGAGTTAGTGGATGTCCTTTGATGTTAGTGGATGTCCTTTGGTGTTAGTGGATGTCCTTGGATCTAGATCTAGGGTTTTCATATTTATAGTCTCTTGTTGTATTTTGTGTGGAACTAATGAAGAAATTGAAGTGAAATGCATTTTGGCACCCCCTCTCTCTCTCTCTTATTCTTGAGTGTTCTTCCCCCTTTCTTCCTCAATCTCTTCCAGATCTGAGTATAGATCCTCTATCTCCCCCTAAATCTCTTCCTCATCTCTTCTACTACCGGCTGGGATTGTCCATCGCCGCCGCTGCCGCCGCTGGAGGCGCCAGCAAGCTGCCATAGCCCCACCGCCGAGCTGTTGTCCAGACCGGCAACCTGCAGATCTGAAGCTCAAAGAAGAAGCCGTAACTCTTGATCCAACCGTTGGATCGAGCTGCTTTTTGGAGGGTTTAGTCCGCGGGATAGATGCTGGCATTTGATTTTTCCCACCCATCAAATGGAGTCCAAATCAAGCAAAAGACCTATGCTGAAGAACAGGGAGATCCACTTCTGTCCCTGAGATCGGTCTGTCCGAACCAGAAATGGGGTCATGCCACAGAAGTTTTCATTTCCGATCTGACCGTTGAATGAAGCTGCATTTCCAGTATGTCGAAGAGCTCTGAGTCCTCTATCCAACGGCGCTAATCTCACTTCAATCCGACTTCGGATCTGATCGTGGCGACCGTTTTCGTGGAGGCGCGCCGATCTGGCCTGAAAGGGGGCTGCGAGACAGCCTTGGGGGTTAATTCCCTATAAACCCCCCAGCACACCGTCGGCGACCACCGCTCCCGGGGATCGACCCGGGGCACTCCAGCGACGACCCCCCCGGTCACCACCGCCAGAAGACGTGCGAAAGCCGCTGCCCCAGCAGCCGGGCCCACTTGGAGCCTTATGGGCCCCGCGTTGAGCGCCACCACCGTGCTGCCCGCCACCGCCCGGAACCACAAATCACGGCCCGCCAACCCCTGGAACGGCACTCCCGGATCGCTGTTGTGGTCTTTTACCTCCCTGCGTGGAGTGGACCGAGTATTTACTGCTGTGAATTAATTATCACTTTGTACCGGGAGTGACGGTTCACGGCCGAGAAGTCTTCGCCACGTCGCGAGCGTGGAGGTACACCCGCCGCCCATTAGTCTAGTTTACTTATTTAGTATGTATTCTTGATGTGACACAAGTATAGGGTATGCAGCAAGCAAGCGCAAACCTCGGACCTAATCCGCATTCACAATCACATAGCAAGTAAAATGATAAATTGAGACCGAAACGCCGTCGCACGCACACTCGCAAGCCCCGGGTAACTATATGATGCTAGAAGGAGGTGATGGATCAAGACCCTAACTGGTAGAGTGCCAGCAGGGCTAGGGTTATCCTCCCGAGGGTACGTGGCCCACACTTTGGGGCTGGCCGGTGCCACTTGGGGCACAAGGTCCCACTCTCTCACGATGACCACGGTGACCACTCAATGATGATGGCTCCGGGAACGGGCACTCACTCTCTTGCGCAACGGAGCTATGTCTACGGATATTAAACAAACAGACACTAATATAAATGGAGCAAAGTTTTAGAGCTCACCTGGTTGGTTTGAAGAAACCAACCCCGTTTGGAGACGTGGGCGAGCGGGGAAGTGTGATCCCCGCACACTGCGCCGATGAAGCTTGGGCTGCTAGTTACATGAACTACACCCCACGCAGGAGGGTTGAACTAGGGGTGGGGTAATCACAATTACATCAAACACTACCTCCACGCAGGGAGGGGCGCTAAGCCGGCCAGGCGAGAGAGAGAATTCCGCCGAGGACGACGGAACGGGCGCCGACGTGGTTCTGCCCACTTGTTGTTGGAGGGGACAGGAGGTCGCTGTTGCAGTCGTAGCTTGCTCTCAGGAATTTTGCCGATGACGAGATCAGTGAGGATGGCTTCGTAACAGGTACAGGGATGCCTCAGATTTATGTCAAATTCTTCTGCCGTTGCTGGTGGTCGTGGTGGAGACTCGAACAGGACGTCGGAATCTGGGGTTGGCAGCTTCAGAATGGATGCAGCCGGATGCAGAAGTTGTACCTGGGGCTTCCGGACTCAGAATCTCGATCCATCAGAGTTGTTGGATCCGTGGACAAGTCCTCTGCACAGAAAAACTGACGGAGACTCCTTCTGAGGTCGGGGTGGACAGGAGGGATCCGTTGAGTGGGATCTGGTCACGGCAGACAGCAGGAGGCAGACCCGAACGACGGTGGGAGAAAATTTGGAACTCTAGCTCCCGGAGGCCGAACGGAGTTCCGTTTCTTGCTCCTGATCGGGGATAGGGAGAGGAAGATCTTTGGAGAAGAAACTTCAGTCTGGATCTGTCGCTGTCGACCGTGGTTGAGCTTCTAGTCGGACTCTAGTGCTCTGCAGCTAGTTCCAGACGCTGTCGGAGGAGATCGGCTCTCACGGGTGGCCACGAACTTGGAACGGAGTGCTTCCACTTCGCCTGGGAAGAGGACTGGGAGCCCTTTCCAGAATAGTATGCCTTGCCTTCAGAAGCCACTGTATGAGTTCGGGGGAGCCTCTGCAAGACGTGTCTTCTTCTGCTACCTGTAGTGGGGCAGGATGTAGGAGAGGGGGTGGGATGGAGGCATGGGAGGCTAGTGTTTGGTGGAGGTGGAGAGGGTGGGGGTGTTCGTAGGTGGCAGGGGGGTTGTGTGGGAGTGGAGGAAGGGGTGGAGCAGGGGTGTGAAGGGGCAGGAGGGTGGAGAGGAAGTGGGGGCCGAAGCTAGTGGAGGTGGAGGTGGGGTTCGGCCATGGCAAGGATGTAAGGGGGGGGGTGGCTGTTTGCGCAATAGGTGGAGGGGGGGGGCTGGAGTTTGAATGGTCTTGGGGTGTGAATGAAGGTGTGGGGGAGTGGGAAGGTTGCTTGGGGAAGAGGGAGGGGTGTATTGGAGGTGGGGAAGGTGTATGGGGAATAGGAAGAGTCACTTGGGAAGGGGAGGGAATTGATGGGGGATAAGTGGCCTAGGGGAGGTGAAAGGTTGGAGGGGGAGGTGGCAGCTGAGGTGGAGGAGAGAGAGAGGAGGTGAAGGGGCAGGTTCGCCCTTGGGAGAGAGAGAGAAGGGGGAGGAGAGAGAGGGGGATCCGCCCCAAGGAGAGAGAGAGGGAGAGAGAACTAGAGAGAGATAGGGGGATTGTAATTATGCTCAATTCTTCAAATCTTCATTACCTTCTCAAGTGGGAGTTGGGGTTCTATATATAGGGAACCCAACTTTGTACAAAAGCCCTTGAGAAAAAGGGAAATAACAGATAACCAAGGGTGTAAGAAGGGGGCGCCCATGGGCCTAGCTCCCTAATGGGCCAAAAGACCAGACAAGTCCAATATGATGACCCACTAATAAGAGCACCTAGGGCAAGACTCAAAAATAGAAGTGAAATACATCAAAAGGACTCAATCAAAGGATAAAATACATCAAGATGTCTATAGTAGTGAGATCCAGTGCCGTCGAGGCCCCATCAAGTCATCCTATCCGTCTCCAGAGGGGAGAGATGTGTCGAGCCAGAGGGAGCTCTGAGTGATGTCCCCATCAACTCCCCTGGACTGGGAAGAACTCGACTCTGTCGAGTAAGGGTCTTCTCGGCTGCGGTAATGCTCCAGGAGATCAGGGTCCAGCTGCTGAAGATCCTCCCTGCTCACCCATGAGTCATCAGTAGGAGGCCGGCCCTTCCACCTGACCAGGTATCGCTCGTATACTTTGCTCCGGGTGACAGTGACCTGTTCATCCAATATCCGCTCTATCTGCTCCCGTTGGCCTCTCTGGGCTGGTGGAACTTTCTTGTGGGTGGGGGCTCTCTCAAAAAGTGGGACAGGCTCAATTCCCTCACTAGGTGTCACCGTGGAACCCCTGTATGGCACCAGGTCAGCCACATTGAATGTGGGACTTATTGTGTACTCCACGGGGAGGTCTAACACGTAAGCGTTTGTGCCAATCCTCTTTAGAACCTGGAAGGGGCCTGATCCACGCGACCTCAATTTGGAGACATTCCCAGGGGAAAGCCTCTCAGTTCGTACCATCACATAATCACCTACGTGAAACTCCTGGTGGCGGCGGTGGGAGTCGCCCGTCTTTTTATACACCTCATTGCTTTTGTTAATGTGTTTGCGGATTTCCTCATGCAATTCCTTCATGTGTTGGGCAAACGACTCAGCACTAATAGACACTCTAGCATGCGGTGGCAAAGGAATGAGATCTGTAGGGGTTCTAGGCTTGTACCCATGCACAGCTTCAAACGGGCTCATCCCTATCGACCTATTCACAGAATTGTTGTATGCAAACTCTGCCTGGGGTAATATGAGATCCCAATTCCCGGGGCGATCCTCAACAAGGCACCGTAGAAGGTTCCCCAAGCTCCGATTGATAACTTCAGTCTGTCCATCGGTTTGGGGGTGGTAGGCTGTGGAAAACTTAAGCAGGGTCCCCATAAGATGCCAGAGGGTCTTCCAAAAGTAGCTGGTGAATTTGACGTCCCTATCTGAGATAATGGTCTTGGGTAGACCATGGAGTCGGACCACCTCTTCAAAGAATAGACGGGCCACATGGGAGGCGTCTGAGGTTTTGGAACAGGGGATGAAATGAGCCATTTTAGAGAATCGGTCCACCACGACATAAATGGAGTCATGTTTCCTTTGGGTCCGGGGTAGCCCTAGTACGAAGTCCATGCTAAGATCTTGCCAAGGTCGGTCTGGTACTGGTAAGGGAGTGTACAGGCCTGTGTTTTGTTTGATCTGCTTAGCGGTTGCACATGTGCGGCATTGCCTCACAATTTTGGCCACATCCCTTTTGAGGCTGGGCCAATGGAATTGTCCTTCTACCAAGGCAATGGTTTTGTGAATCCCAAAGTGTCCAGCCAAGCCTCCTGCATGTAATTCCCAGATCAGAAAATCCCGTAGAGAGGTCCTTGGTACGCAAAGCCTATGACCTTTAAAAATGAACCCGTCCTCTAAAATGAATCCTTGGTGTTCCTTTGGTGAGAGGGTGGACAGAGTGGTATGGATTGGGCCAAAGTCCTGGCAAGCAGAGTACTCTTCTTTGAGTCTTTCAAACCCTATGACTTCCACCTGTATGGTAGCTAGCAAGGAAATTCTCCTACTGAGGGCATCGGCTGCTCGGTTTTCACTCCCAGCCTTGTGTTTGATTACAAATGTGTAAGCCTGGATGTGTTCGACCCATCGGGCATGCCGAGCATTCAGTTTCTGCTGGGAGTTGAGGTATTTCAGGGCCTCATGGTCGGAGAATATGACAAACTCATTAGGCAAGAGGTAGTGTCTCCAATGCCGGAGGGATTGTACCACAGCATAGAATTCCTTGTCGTAGGTGGAGTACCTCATCCTGGCATCACACAGTTTTTCGCTAAAGTAGGCCACTGGGTGTCCTTCCTGGCTAAGGATCCCACCAATTCCTACCCCTGAGGCATCGCAAGTCACTTCAAAGACTTTGGAGAAATCAGGGAGGCATAAGACAGGGGCTTGGGTCATTCTCTCTTTGAGCTCTTGGAAGGCTCTAGTGGCGGTCTTGGTCCACACAAAGGTCCCCTTTTTGAGGCAATCGGTGATAGGGGCTGTGATGGTGCTGAACCCCCTGATGAACCTCCGGTAAAAGGTGGCTAACCCATGAAAACTGCGGGCTTCATGGAGGGTGCGAGGTTCAGGCCAATTGATGATGGCTTGGACTTTGTCAGGGTCCATGGATACGCCCTCTGTGGAGACAACATACCCCAGGAAGGTGATGGATTGGGTCATAAAGTGACACTTCCCTAAATTTGTAAAGAGGCTTTCCTTCCTAAGGGTGGTGCAAACTTGCCTTAGATGACTGAGGTGGGCTTCCTTGGTTCGGCTGTAAATGAGGATGTCATCAAAATAAACTACCAGGAAGACTCCAATGTAGGCCTCAGGACCTCGGTCATAAGGCGCATGAAGGTACTTGGGGCATTTGAAAGCCCAAAAGGCATCACCAGCCATTCATAAAGTCCATCCTTGGTTTTAAAGGCTATTTTCCATTCATCCCCGGGCCTTATCCTAACCTGATGATAGCCACTTTTGAGGTCTATTTTGGAAAATATGGTGGCTCCGGCGAGCATGTCCAGCATGTCGTCAAGTCTAGGTATGGGAAACCTATATTTGACAGTAATCTTGTTGATGGCCCTGCTATCAATACACATTCGCCATGTCCCATCTTTTTTTGGTGTGAGGAGGGCCGGGACGGCACATGGGCTTTTGCTCAGCCTAAGAAACCCCTTTCTAATCAGTTCCTCCACTTGCCTCCTTAACTCAGCATGTTCGGTGGGATTGAGGCGATAGTGGGGCATGTTTGGGAGGGTGGCTCCTGGGACAAGATCTATAGCGTGCTGGACATCCCTCATGGGTGGTAGTTGGTCGGGGAGTTCCTTGGGAAAAACGTCCTTAAATTCTTCCAAGAGAGGGTGGATTTCCACGGGGTGAGGGTTGGAGGGAGTTGCCTCCCCAAGGCATATGACAATGGCACAAAGGGGTGCCCCCCGGGTTATCTCTTCTTCGAGCTCTTTCTTGGTGATAAGGTGGAGGCCTTTGACTGTCGGAGTTGCAGGTGTGTGACTTTGTGTTGAAGATTTGGTTGGAGCAATCGAGGCCTTGGGTTTTGGTGGTGTGGGAAGGGTTCCCTTGGTGGGTGGTTCTTTTTGGGGAGGGGAGGGGTTGAGACGGATAGTCTTCCCCTCGTGGTCAAAGGTGCAAGTGTTTGTCTTTCCATGGATAGTGGCATTGACATCATATATCCAAGGTCTCCCCAATAGGATGCTTCCTACAGCCATAGGTATGATATCGCACCATATTTGCCCTTGGTAGGATGAAAAGGTGATAGGGATAAGGCAACATGTGTTGACGGGTAGGGAGTGGTTGTTTATCCAGGACACACGGTAAGGTTTGGGGTGGGATGTAGGGGTAAGTCCTAGGAGTTTGACGGTGTCCGGAGACACGGCGTTGACACAACTCCCATTGTCTAGGATGACCTTCCTAACATGGTCCCCGATTTTGATAAATGTGTGAAAAATGGAAGTCCTCCGCCAATCATCCTCTTGTGGTTGTGTGAGGGTGCACCTTATCACCCCTAGGTGGCTGGAGTGGGGGTCCTCCTCTACTCCTTCTTCATAGAATTGCTCATGGTATTCCTCTTCCCATTCTAAATTGGCCTGATAATCCTCAATAGTACCCTCATGTGTTTCCTGAGTAGTAGAAGGTCCACCCTCAATAACTAGGCTTGACAACCCCTTAGAGGGACAGTGGGAGGCTATGTGGCCATAGCCATGGCATTGGAAACACTTGATCGTGCTACTCATTGGGGTCTTCCCTTTGGAGTTGTCTTCCTTTCTAGGGGGAGGATTGGGTGTGGTGGGTGGCGGGGAGGGCCTTGTAGGAGTTCCCCCGCTGGGGGGTGGTGTTCTTAACAAAGGAGGGAGGTTGGGACGTGGTCCTGACCCTTTGGGAGGGGCAAACCTAGGATTTCTGGAGAATCTCTCTACATCCCGAGCTATTTGATAGGCAATTTCCAAGCTATGCACTTCCCTCATAAAGAGCTCCCGTTTGATGTGGGGAAGGAGACCATTCCTAAACCGGGATAAGGTAACGGCTGGATCCTCAACCACACCGCACCTTAGGAGATATGAATCAAATTTCTCAATATACTCTTCCACGGTCTTTCCCTCTTGGGTAAGGCTTTGCCATTCATCAAGAAGAAGTTGGCTATAGGAGATGGGAAGGTATTTGTTCCTAAGTTGATCTTTCATGTCAATCCAAGTGTTAATGGGTTCCTCTCGCCTGATCCTCCTTTGGTTTTCAACCTTTAGCCAATAGGTTTTGGCTAGTTTAAGGAGGTGCATCTTGGCCAACCTAACCTTCCTCTCCTCGGTCATGGGGTACCACTCGAAGTATTGATCCATGCCATGCTCCCAATCTTTGTAGACACTAGGGTTGTGAGACCCATCAAAATTAGGGGCTTCCACTTTGATCATTCTTAATAGGAGTTCATCATGATCCTCACGTGGTCGCCTCTCATAGTGTCGTGGTTGAGGAGCTCTCTCTTGTTCACGATACCACCCATCATCTAGGTCTTCCCTCTCATGTTCATCCCGCGGAGGGGGAAATCTTTGGGCATAGTTCCTAGGTGGGATTCTCTCATGATGTCGGGGCCGTTGAGGCCTCTCCGGTTCGTGGTACCACTCATTCTCAAGGTCTTCCCTACCCGGTTCAACTTGTGGAAGGGGGGTTCTTTGGGCAGGGATCCTAGGTGGGGTCCTTAATTCCTCTAGCTTATCCATTCGGGTGGTAAGTCCATCAAGTTTCTCTAGGATAGCCCTAAGGATAGGGTCAACTTGCTCCATAGGGGCAGGTGGGACTTCACTAGGGATGCCTTGATTGCCCTGAGAATGGGAACTCATGGGGGGATCGGAAGTTGGGGGGTTGGTTTGGTAAGCGGTGCCTCTACGGGTGGACATGCACGAAGGAGAAGAAATTGACACGCGGGTGGAAGTGCAAGAGCCCTAGGACCTAGGCTTGTAGAGACAAGTCTAAAACTTGCTCTGATACCAATTTGATGTGACACAAGTATAGGGTATGCAGCAAGCAAGCGCAAACCTCGGACCTAATCCGCATTCACAATCACATAGCAAGTAAAATGATAAATTGAGACCGAAACGCCGTCGCACACTCGCAAGCCCCGGGTAACTATATGATGCTAGAAGGAGGTGATGGATCAAGACCCTAACTGGTAGAGTGCCAGTAGGGCTAGGGTTATCCTCCCGAGGGTACGTGGCCCACACTTTGGGGCTGGCCGGTGCCACTTGGGGCACAAGGTCCCACTCTCTCACGATGACCACGGTGACCACTCAATGATGATGGCTCCGGGAACGGGCACTCACTCTCTTGCGCAACGGAGCTATGTCTACGGATATTAAACAAACAGACACTAATATAAATGGAGCAAAATTTTAGAGCTCACCTGGTTGGTTTGAAGAAACCAACCCCGTTTGGAGACGTGGGCAAGCGGGGAAGTGTGATCCCCGCACACTGCGCCGATGAAGCTTGGGCTGCTAGTTACATGAACTACACCCCACGCAGGAGGGTTGAACTAGGGGTGGGGTAATCACAATTACATCAAACACTACCTCCACGCAGGGAGGGGCGCTAAGCCGGCCAGGCGAGAGAGAGAATTCCGCCGAGGACGACGGAACGGGCGCCGACGTGGTTCTGCCCACTTGTTGTTGGAGGGGACAGGAGGTCGCTGTTGCAGTCGTAGCTTGCTCTCAGGAATTTTTCCGATGACGAGATCAGTGAGGATGGCTTCGTAACAGGTACAGGGATGCCTCAGATTTATGTCAAATTCTTCTGCCGTTGCTGGTGGTCGTGGTGGAGACTCGAACAGGACATCGGAATCTGGGGTTGGCAGCTTCAGAATGGATGCAGCCGGATGCAGAAGTTGTACCTGGGGCTTCCGGACTCAGAATCTCGATCCGTCAGAGTTGTTGGATCCGTGGACAAGTCCTCTACACAGAAAAACTGACGGAGACTCCTTCTGAGGTCGGGGTGGACAGGAGGGATCCGTTGAGTGGGATCTGGTCACGGCAGACAGCAGGAGGCAGACCCGAACGACGGTGGGAGAAAATTTGGAACTCTAGCTCCCGGAGGCCGAACGGGGTTCCGTTTCTTGCTCCTGATCGGGGATAGGGAGAGGAAGATCTTTTGAGAAGAAACTTCAGTCTGGATCTGTCGCTGTCGACCGTGGTTGAGCTTCTAGTCGGACTCTGGTGCTCTGCAGCTAGTTCCAGATGCTGTCGGAGGAGATCGGCTCTCACGGGTGGCCACGAACTTGGAACGGAGTGCTTCCACTTCGCCTGGGAAGAGGACTGGGAGCCCTTTCCAGAATGGTATGCCTTGCCTTCAGAAGCCACTGTATGAGTTTGGGGGAGCCTCTGCAAGACGTGTCTTCTTCTGCTACCTGTAGTGGGGCAGGATGTAGGAGAGGGGGTGGGATGGAGGCATGGGAGGCTAGTGTTTGGTGGAGGTGGAGAGGGTGGGGGTGTTCGTAGGTGGCAGGGGGGTTGTGTGGGAGTGGAGGAAGGGGTGGAGCAGGGGTGTGAAGGGGCAGGAGGGTGGATAGGAAGTGGGGGCCGAAGCTAGTGGAGGTGGAGGTGGGGTTTGGCCATGGCAAGGATGTAAGGGGGGGGGTGGCTGTTTGCGCAATAGGTGGAGGGGGGGGCTGGAGTTTGAATGGTCTTGGGGTGTGAATGAAGGTGTGGGGGAGTGGGAAGGTTGCTTGGGGAAGAGGGAGGGGTGTATTGGAGGTGGGGAAGGTGTATGGGGAATAGGAAGAGTCACTTGGGAAGGGGAGGGAATTGATGGGGGATAAGTGGCCTAGGGGAGGTGAAAGGTTGGAGGGGGAGGTGGCAGCTGAGGTGGAGGAGAGAGAGAGGAGGTGAAGGGGCAGGTTCGCCCTTGGGAGAGAGAGAGAAGGGGGAGGAGAGAGAGGGGGATCCGCCCCAAGGAGAGAGAGAGGGAGAGAGAACTAGAGAGAGAGAGGGGGATTGCAATTATGCTCAATTCTTCAAATCTTCATTACCTTCTCAAGTGGGAGTTGGGGTTCTATATATAGGGAACCCAACTTTGTACAAAAGCCCTTGAGAAAAAGGGAAATAACAGATAACCAAGGGTGTAAGAAGGGGGCGCCCATGGGCCTAGCTCCCTAATGGGCCAAAAGACCAGACAAGTCCAATATGATGACCCACTAATAAGAGCACCTAGGGCAAGACTCAAAAATAGAAGTGAAATACATCAAAAGGACTCAATCAAAGGATAAAATACATCAAGATGTCTATAGTAGTGAGATCCAGTGCCGTCGAGGCCCCATCAAGTCATCCTATCCGTCTCCAGAGGGGAGAGATGTGTCGAGCCAGAGGGAGCTCTGAGTGATGTCCCCATCAATTCTACTGCCGCTGCATGTGCATAGTTATTTTCCTAGCTAGTTAATTTATTAATCACCGTTGTGAGTTGTGAGAGCGAGAACCCGTCCCGTGACTCATTCCGAGTACGAGAGTGAGTTGACTACCCCAGTCTCAAAGCCGGTTTCTCAACCGTGCACGATCGTCGCGTTTCCCTCGATGGGGCCGACTGTGAGTAGCGCTTCTTGTTTGGGGCTAGTTCGCCTCTTCTGGAGCTCGTTCGGTGCCGCGTCTTAGTGCGTGTTGCTGGTCGCGTCGTCTGTCTAGCCGAGTCACGTAGTCGTCCCGCGTCAGGTAGCATGTAATCATCTTAGCAAACCGGTTCTTCTCAAGTCCTCGTTCAGGAGACTTCCTTGCAGCATTAAATTTCTTTCTCCTGTAGAATTTCCCTTTGGTTCTTAAGAACTTCCTGAATTGCCTGGTGAGCATAGCTTGCTCATCCTTGTCCAGGTCTGAGAGTCCGTCAGATTCTTCGCTGCTACCACCACCGCTACTGCTACTGCTGCTGCTGCTCTTCTTAGAATGTCGTGAGACCTTCAGAGCAACATTCTTTCCCTTTCTGTCATGCCCATCATTTCCTTGTTTGAAATTCATTTCGTGGGTCATGAGGGATCCAATCAGCTGGGTTACCGTCATGGTGGATAAATCTCTTGACTCCTCTATGACGGTCACCTTAGTATCCCAGATAGGAGTTAGAGACCTAAGGATCTTCCTGACAATGTCTTCTTGTTGGATGTCTTTTCCCAGGCCTTTCAGACTGTTGATGATCACATATAGTCTAGCATACATCTCTGTGATCGACTCCTCTGGCTTCATCTTGAATAACTCATATTGAGTTGTAAGCATGTTGATCTTTGTAGCTTTCACCTGAGATGTGCCATCATGAATTAACTGCAGTTCATCCCACATTTTCTTTGCAGTCTTGCAAGATGAGATCCTCGAATACTCTTCTGGGTGGACGGCGCACTGTATGATGTTAAGAGCTGTCCAATTCAGTGCGGAGAGTTTAACCTGATCTTCTGTCCACATATCTTCGTTCGGTGGAAGGTTGTACGGACCATCTGTAATAACTTTCCATAGCTTGTGGCTTTGGGCCCTGATAAAGACTTCCATCCTGTTCTTCCAAAAGAAATAATTATTGCCATCAAAGAAGGGGGGGACGGGTGATAGACTGCCCTTCAGCCATGTAACTGCGAGGACCAGTGGATCCGTTTCCCTGGCCGTTGGACCACATTCTGGGAAAAAACCTGCTCTGATACCAACTGATAAGTAAGATATGAAGTAATCTAGAAGGGGAGGGGATGAATAGATCATTGTTTTCCACAAATTAAAAGATTACTGCAGTGATCCACAAAAACCAAATAATCTCGGGCTAGTACTATCAAAGGCGCACAGTAGACAATAATTCGAATGAATAGAAGGCACACACCGAAGTCACCACAAAGCAATCACACGTGTACTCAGAGGATTTTTAGGTGGTTCGGTCAGACCTCCAGCCTGCCTACATCCACCCCTCACTTCATATCGAAGTGAGGCTTCCACTAGCTCCTGCTAGCAAAGCAGACTCAGTCTGCAACAAATGCTGATTCACAGCTTTACCAGGGGAACATCCTCCCCTCTTCCTTCACACTCGAAGGGAAACCTAAGGACACCGAGTCCTCAGAAACCAAGAACCACGTTCCTCTTCCTCCACACCCGGAGGGAACACCTCTTCTACATGAGGGAACAAAAACCCACAACCTCTGTTGCAAACAAACCAGAGAGATCACGTCTCTCTCTTCCCCTGAACACCAGGAGGTAACACAGATGATCTAAGATCAAGAATAAAGACAGATAAAATGAAAACGAGAATCACAGAAACCAAGTTTCAGAAACTAAAACAATATAGCTCAAACTGAGCAGCATACTTCGGATTTGATCCGCAAGTCAATACAAATCTTCTGATCACTCTTCTGCTCTCTCTTCTCTTTCAACAGGATCGCTCTTGTTCTTTCAGGGATGCTCTCTCGCTTCTGCTCTTTCTCAGGTTTCTTCACAGTAATTTCAGAGCTCTCCCCTTTCGTGGATGATGAGGCAGTGCCTTTATAGGCGTTCAGGAAGGATCACGCGAGGCGTGTGCTTCCCGCGCTTTCTCCAGAACCTTCTTGCCACGTGCCTTCACAGGATTAGTTCCTTCAGTATTGGATCACGTGCTCCCCAGGTGCTGGAATGTTCTTCCTCAGACCCCTGCAAGAAGATGAAGACAATTAATACTCAGGGCTCGCTATATGTATATATATAGCTGAGATAAATTGATTTCCCACAAATCTTAAAACTGCACGAGGTATACCAGATGACTACAGCACATGATGAAAAGAAACTGACACGAGATATAATGGTGACAAAACCAACATGGCGAAGAGAATGACACTAGGTACACGAGAACATAGCTAACACAGAGAGAAGATGACACGAAGTCACATGAAGACAGCAAGAGGTGAGAAGGGAGTAACACGAGGATACGAATATGAAAGCAACACGAAGAAATGAGCACAACAATACTGTGACGACACAGACACAGAAATAACATGGAGAGATAATCATAAAATCAACACGAAGTGACAAACGGCAAGGAGAACGATACAAAGTGAAATGACACGAAGACAAGGACGTCATGGGTTGAAAGCAACGTGAAGACAAACACAGAAACCAACACGAAGTGAGAATGACACGAAGTGAAGACGACACTTAATCCTAAAAAGACTTAAGGACACAAGAAAAATGACTCGAGGACACAACTGCTCGAACCTACGAATCGACTCAAAGTTGGGAACGACACGGTTTGAAAACAACACGAAGACGAGAACAGACATGACAACGCGAATAGAAATCAACACGAGGTGTTGACACAAAGCCAGAAAGACACGAGGTCATGGAAAAACAACACGAAGAGATAAAACAGAAACAGCTATTACGACACGCGATGAAAATGTGAAAGCATGAAGACGACTCGAGGAACTACAGTAACTGACACGACAACACAAGAGCAAACATAGAAGAATGACTCGAGATGAGCAACTAAATGCTCATGAAACGACACGAGGTTCATAGAGAACTGACTCGACGTTCATCAGAAGACTTCGAGCTGTTTCAGTAAACAGCACGAAGACTGACAACAACCAGAAATAAAACAACATGAAGTGTTGTTAACACACACAAAGTGTTGTGAGCACAAACAACACGAAGTGTTTTCGTGTTGAGAGCAAACACAGCACGAAACACTTACCAGACAACACGAAGTGAGACAGAAAACAGCACGGACACACAAAGTACTACCTCGTAGCAGTTATCCTTTAAATCATGGATATTTCAAGTGCAAGATATCTGATAAAAATAACAACATTTAACATAGTGTTGCTCATCATCAAAACACTAGGGAAGACACAAAATCCAACATCTAGCTCACCCTACGTTTGGGTTAATTGTTGCAGGAAATGAAAATGGACAAGGGAAGGGACATGAGTGAAAGAGAGTTTTCTTGTTTACCCAGATTCATGTAGATCCCTAGTGATTCATGTATTTTGGATTGGAAATTGTACTTTGCCTATATGGCCTACCAATAAATGTTGTAAACTTCACTTGATGAAATAAAGGTATCATTTTCCCATTCATTTATGTCCTTAGAAATGAAATTTTACTTGCTCTGATCGACACGCTTGTTTACAACTCGTCGCGCCTCGATATTCCGCGTCGGGGCGTGACATTCTGTGTTCAAGAGGCTGACCTTCCTAGAGCAGGCTAAGAGGAAGGCCCATTGACGGAGAAGAAGGATGTAGGTCTTCACCTGCAATATGGCCTGCACATTCAGCCGATATGGGGGGCTTCCCAAAGAGCCCCGTGAGTTGGCTCAATTGGCCACGAGGCTGGGGCCGAATACTCGAAGAACAGAAGCCACAAGCGAGCTCCTGGCGATAGCTAAAGGAAAACAACCCCTAGGTTATTACTAGTGGAATGATGGAGCTGCTATCTTAACCGCCAATGTAGTGATGGCGGAAGAAGACGATGACGTCCTCCTTGACATCCTGCCCGAGGGTACATCCGAGGAAGCAACAGAGGCTATCCCTAGCACGGCAACTATGGACCCGTCGATCATGATGCTACTTCAAAGATACTGGCAAGAGATAGACTTGCTGAAGAAATAGCTGATGGAGAAGACTGAACTGTCATTAGCTTCCAAGTCGCCTGAAGTCCAGGGCGAATCATCCCGGGGAGCGATCCGTCATGTCGACCGTCCGCCGCTCTACACCATGCCTCAGTCGTCAGAGTCGAGCATGATGACAACTCAGCAGCAGCCACCATAGTCGCAACCGTTGATGCTGTCGGTGCTCCACCTAGTGCACCAGACACCCCCACTGCTGTGTCCTCCACAGGTGACCGCTCTGGTCACCTCGTATCTGCAGCCGGCGCACTTCTATCCGGACCCAGTTGACCCCACAGTCATGAACCGGATGATGGTGGAAAGGATAATCGAGCTGAAGCTCGCAGAAAGGAGTGAAGGCGACTACGTCGCATTTGATGCCTATCGGGTGCCATACCCGCAACATCATGCTGCAAAGCGGCTTCCCCAAGGGATCAACAAGCCGCCCAAGTTCGAAAAGTTCAATGGGAAGGGATCCCCGAAAGAACACGTCGCATATTATATGACTGTCATGGGTGATCTGGCCACCGATGAGTCATACTTGTTGAAGTTTTTTGGGTCCTCATTGACAGGGCTCACATTTTCATGGTACTCCAGTCTCCCGGTCGGGTCGATCAGTGACTGGTCAGATATGTAGAGGAAGTTCAGGGAAAGATTCCATGTAACTAAGAGGGAGGTCACAATGGCCGAACTATACTCAACAAAGCAAAGGGTAGATGAGACATCCCTCGACTATATTAAGAGGTGGAGGAACCTCGGAATGAGATGTAAGCGGCCCCCACATCAGGAGGACGCTATATAAATATGCAAACAGAACCTCAGGAGGGAAGTTCTGGAAAAGATGATTGGAATGGAAATACAGTCATTTGACCGATTAAACAATGTCATGGCCGAAGTGGAAGCCTTTCTAGCCAGGCCTACCCCTACATCAACTGCCAGCACAACCCAGAAGGACAAGGCAGTGGAGCGGCGCCAGCCACCTAAAGAAGCGAACACTCTTTACATCAAGGCGTTCGAACAACGGAAAGGTAAAGGCTTACATCAAGGCGTTCGAACAGTAGAAAGGTAAAGGCAAGGAGGTGGTCGCCCCACAACCTGCGAAAGCTCTGGATGGCAAAGAAGGTCCCTCGCTGCCGGACAAGATGAAGAAAGCCTACTCCTTTCCGAAGGACAAGACCAGGATTCTGTTCGATTGGGTAACGGAATATGGCATGGTCACCCTGCCAGAGCCAAAGAGGCCAGAGGACCTGAAGAGAAAAGACAACCCAAGATTCTACCCCAACCACTAGATGTTGGGGCATCCAAATGAAGACAGCTATGTTTTCAAGGACATCATCGAAGGGATGGTGAAGAAAAATGAAATAGAGTTGGGAGAGTACAAAGTGGACCCTCCTCAACCACATGAAGCCCCTCTGAGGAGGGTAGGAGTAAACATGATCTCCCTATACCAGGCATTGCTCGAGGAGATCTCTGAAGCAAGCACGCGGCACAACTATGAAACTCATTTCTTGGAGCCCGTGAAGAAACAACAGGGGTGGCAGCATGTCCCTGTAAAGCACAAAAAGGAGAGGGCACCCTGCCCGAAAGTGGTGGTACATGTCTGTGGCGTCACACCGTGACCCGCTTCATCGTGGCAGCACCTGTGTAGACCACTCCACCTGTAGTCATTAGAATACCCACCCGTAATCGGAGGAGACAAACTCTGCTGCCAGTGGTCAAGGAAACCAGTCCTGGGATCCGCAGACTACAAGACATTATTGAAGGGCTAGACGAGTACATGCAGCCTGAATTGAAGCCCTTGCTGGTGCGGGACCATGTCCCATGGCAAGAACTGGAGCAGCTCTCGCTCGAGCGAAAGGAAGAAGCTGATGCAACATATGATAAAGAGGGCAGTCTATTCTGGGAGCAGGCGCCTGCTGAAGTAAAAAAGAAGAAGAAATAAAAGAAGAAGAAAAGAAAGGTCGCTAAGGCCGATAAAGTGCGGGTTGTCTCCTGTAATACTCTATCAGCACTCTTCAACTTGCCCGGAGATGAGGAAGAAGAGGAAATATGCTTCATACCCCCGATTGAGGAAGGCAAGGCCGAAGTCATGACTGCTGCACATGCAACCCGATCAGGCCGAAAATGGGGGCGCCAGCCGCCGCCCAACCACATCATTATATTCAGGGGAGAGCAGCCCTACAAGACACCTCCCCCAGAGGTCAAGGGAGTCCAGATCTGATGCGGGAAGGACTGAGGAGATGACGCTATATAAGATGGACACGACTCGACCAGCAACGACACGACTACTAGAGCAACCTCGGCTTGACACTAAGAGCTCCGAAGGCTACACGTCGCTAACAGAAGTGAAAACTCACTCATCATCCCTATTATGTTAGATGGAAGCACTCTATTCCCACGGAGAGTGGATCTAAAGGGGGGGTGAATAGATCGATTGCCTAAATTAAAACACAGTTATACTCTAATGTGGAATTTAAATGAGCAATTGTTGAACAAACGAAGGAGCACAATGAAATCACAAGACCCACAAGCAATCACACAGTAGATAGTAATTTTAAGGTGGTTCGATCTCAATCCAGAGATCTACGTCCACCCCACACTCCAACTAGAGTGTGGATTCTGCTGACTCATAGCTTGAACAGCTGGGCTTCACAGCTTGCCTACAAACCGCTGATACACAGCTTCGCTGGGCTTTACAGCTTGCCGTCCGAGACCTGGTCTTGCCTGTTGAGGATTACAGCTTCACCTGTCCAGTGGAAACCTCCACTGTAATTGCTAGCTCACAGCTTGAAAACAAGAGTTCGAAAAATAAAGACATAAAATATACGAAAACAAGAGAGCGCAATAGGGAATGTAGCTCTCAATGAGCAAAGCTCAGCTCTTCTATCTGAACCAAGAGTCTGAGTAACAACCTCTCAATCAAAGCTCTCTCAACTCATCTTTCTTAATCTTCTCTTCTTTCTCTCTTTTTCTTTTCTCTGCTTTTCTTCTCTGTAGATCTCGGTGGCTCTCTACTGCTACAGCTTTCTCTCTGTTCGGACTTTACCACTCGATCGATCAGCCTTCTTCTAGTGGAAGAGGCTTCATATATATACCAGCAACAGATTGGATAAGGTGTGTGGCTTCCACATTTCCCGCCCAAGGCTTTTGTCAGATCCAAGGAACTTTCGACCACATGGCAGCATCCTGGCTGGGCTGCATTCCACGTGTCACCATCTGGGCACCTCGTCCATCCTTGGATCACGAGCCATGTCATCAATCTCTGTAAAGAGTCCCTGTCAGACAATCGAACAGAGTTATCAGTTTAAGTCTAAAACCCTATACAGACTTTGTAGAGTGTAATACATTATATAGACTTTGCACTGTGTAGACTTTGTGAATGCAAATGCAGTGTATAGACTTTGTGGTGCACTAAGTAAGAATGCATCAAGCAAAGTGTGTACGTTGCAATTGGATGTATAGACTTGAATGACAGACTCAACGTGCAACAATGTATGGACTTTGAATATGCAGAGCTTAAGCCATGTACATACTTCAAATATGCAGAAGTAAACATGCATCAATGTGTAGACTTAGCAAAACAAAGTATGAACAAAGCAACACAATGTGCAGACTTCGTGCAATGAGTGAAGTAGTGTATATAGTTATGAGTGGAATACATGAAGCAATGTATAGAGTTAGAGTGCAATGAGTGTTCAGGTGATGTACAGACTCAATGTTATGCAAGCAGACAATGTATAAACTTGCTACGGCACAAGGCAGCATAACGATGTACAGACTCTGCCAAGAGCAATGCATAATGCACATATGAATTGTACAATGTTCAGACTTGACAATATATGAAGAACATATGTTGTGCAGACTTCGAATCAATAGATGCACGATGTACAGACTTCAAATGAAAGGATGCACAATGTACAGACTTGACAAATGATGCATGCACAACAAACCGATGTATAGACTTCGTATATGCTCAAGACCATGCACAACGAATGTATAGACTTACTGTAAGGAATATGCAGACTTGATGCATGAAGCAAGGCAATGAATGTATAGATTTTACGATGTGTGGACTTGACAAAGGAAAGGTTGTACATACTTGAGCAAGCACGATGTATAGACTTTGCGATGTGTGGACTTGCCAAAGGAAATGGTTGTACAGACTTGATGCAAGCATGATGTATATACTTTGCGATGTGTGGACTTGCCAAAGGAAAGGGCTGTACAGACTTGATGCAAGCACGATGTATAGACTTTAGCAAGGCAAGGGATGATGTATAGACTTGAGCAAAGCAAGGTCTATACAGACTTATAAGTGCGACGTAGGTAAAGCTACCAATGTATAGACTTGGGAGTGCAACATCGGTAAAGCTACCAATGTATAGACTTGCGAGTGCAACGTCGGTAAAGCTACCAATGTATAGACTTCCAATGCCTTTCATCAAAAGTGATGTAGAGACTTGAAGAATGATGCCTGACACTGTACAGACTTGGAAAGTTAAGCAGTTGAATGTACAGACTTCTATTTTGTGCATGCTACAGGCCACTGTATGGACTTTGAATGAATGTGCAGTGCAGCAACTGATGTATGGACTTGTGTTGATGCTGCAGGACAACAGCCAAGGTATAGACTTTGCAAATGCAAGTATTGCAACAATGTATAGACTTTGGGCTTTGCCATGCAATGTATAGACTTGCGAATCTGGGGGGAGTCGACCCATCAAAGAGGGGCGTCGACCCACTTCTATCCAGACTATATTGAGAATGATGATGCATGGACGTATAGACTTGTGACTCATAAGTTTGCTATCATCAAAACTACAGATCATCAAAAACTATAGGGGCACAACAATCTCCCCCTTTTTGGTGATGGCAGTACTATGAGTTACACTGACTCCTAATGCATGCCATGTAAATGCAAGTTCTAACAAGATCTCCCCCCCTTTGCCATAACAATGAATACACTCCCCCTAGAATTCAACAAAAAGATAATATTCCCCCCCTTTGCCATCAATAAAGAGGAGGGAAAGTGATTACAAGGGAAGGAACAAGAGAGATCACCTAACTGGCATTCTGAACAAGTAGTTCAGGAATAAGCATTCTAAAGCACAGATTATTCAGTCATATGAATTTAGAAATTGCTTTGAGATAGAATTCTAGTTTAAAGGTTATAAATTTTGAGTTCATGCACTACAATCAATGGATAAGTTTTCTGTGCATGATAAAACAATAAACCAGAATCACATTTGCATGAGAGATTCAGTTTCAAAATATCTTACTTTCATAGACTCAGTAGAAAAATGGTTAAGAGATACCAGGTCATGTATTGAAATTAAACAAATTGACATCCCTGAAATTTCTTTTGAAGGAACAGCATTTTCAATATTATTTCATTAAGAGCATGCAGGTATCATTTATCTTTTTGCATAAGGGTATACATTTATTAGACGCCAATACCCCTAGATACTCAACATGATGGACCATTCTGCCTATGATCAAACTCAATAAAACTGATTTACACCTTTTTGTATGAGGGTACACGTTTATCAGACGCCAGTTACCCCCAGTTACTCAATGAAACCATCCTACTATTTTGATCATTTTATACAGAGATAACTGATACACCTCATGACTTAAGTATTGTCCATTTCTTTGATGGATCACTTAGTTTCTCAGTATTTTACCAGTCATTGCTCTGCCAATGTTATTTTTCAATTAATTTTCAATATTTTTTAATATCTTTCTTAGCTGTCCTTTATTTATTTCAAAATGACTTGTTTAAGGATAATACACATTCTTAGCCTTCTCTAATAGGATTTCAGATGAGCTTTAAGATTTCAGATATAATTGGCTTTGTCTGACATGAAATAAGATACGGGTTGAGAGCTTTATCAATTTTCAGCTTTCTTATTTACTGATTGCAATCTTTAAACTTCAAAGTTTATAAAATTTAAACCATTAAGTCAGTGTTCAATGTCACGCCCCGACCAAGGCAGAAATATCGGGACGTACAGTTAGAGGTGAGCAAGCGGGAAAATAGTGTTGAAATACTAACTAGATAATTAACACAAGGACAATGGAAAAGAACAAATTCCTTATTCATGGAAAATCTCATTTATTACAACATCCATCAACTACTAAGATACTATCCAACATAACATCTAATGAAATCTAGTACAACACCAAGACATAACTAGAAGCAATAACAAGACGACTCCAGTAACTGGTACACTCATATGTAATCATTCCTGCCCCTCCCCATCGGTATGTGTGCCGATACCTGTAAAGCCTGGAAAGGGGGACAACAACGGGGTGTGAGCTAACGCCCAGTAGGAGATAACAGACAGGTATAAGTGATTAACAGGTTAATTATATTTTCAAAATGTCATGCTACAAACGATAATGTAATAAAAGTATAATGATGATATAGTAAAACAAGGTTTAAAGATCTTGCAAGGTCAAGAAATATGAATAATCAGAATGATAATATTTAAGAGGAATAACAAATACAAGAATTTACTACAGGAGATAACAATAAAGAGTTGGCCATATCAATACGATTCAAGTCATGTCAAGCACGTATGTAATTCCATTTCCACGTCCAAGTAACAACAAGTAGAGTATAGAACGGTGAAGAGTGGAAAGTGAAAAGTAACAGAGAGTAGTGGTGAGTAGTAAAGAGTAAAGAGTAGTGAGTAGTGAGTAGTGAGTAGTGGACAGTCCTAGATTTAACACACGTCATAGTACTGGTGCCAAATGCCACACCTAGTCATTCACCTCCCCGGGGGTACACGTAGTGTTCAGGCGCTCCTCCCAGGACTAGACCGAGCCCTTATTTGTTTGCCAGACATTGATTTCTTTGGATCAAAGATCCCACGAATCTAGACTTCCACAATTTATGGCCAGAATTCCAAGGTTTAAGTTATGTAGCAACGACCAATTTAAGTAGGAAGGAGATTCATTGCAGAATTTCAAGGTAAGCACAATCATCACGATAGATAACCGATTCACAATAAGAGTTATCAAGAAGGGTACACATTCGTGTATACAAGAGTGTATAAGTGGTTTTCCTACTTGCCATTTCATTAAATCCATGATTCGGGGTTCGTATGTGTTCATTTGTAAGAGGTTACGGCGATATGCAAAGATCGACGCCAAAAGTTAATGTACAAGCCACATGATTATAGATGATAAAATTCAAAATCTAAACAGCGGGTTAAATTCGTAAAACCATGCTTTCTGTAGTTTAACAGGTTCTAATTAGGGATATTAAACATGGGAGTTAATGATGATTCCATCGGATAGAGTTTCCGAGCATAAAATGTTATTTAACGTGGTAGCGACTTACTAGAAGTCGGGAAGTCAATTGTGTTATGCCACTGTAGTACAGCAGCTATCCAGCAAGTTAACAATCATATTAATCCTAATTCCATGTCAAATTAACAAGGATTAAGTTATATATTAAGTTAAAATGCTAAAAAGTATGATTTAAGTTGATAAGAGATCGCGTAAGTCGCGTATGAACGAATAACAAGCATTTAACAAGAATTTAGTTGCATAATTAAATATTAATCAGGTGGGTTTCTAAATTATAAATTATCATTAATGACACTTAAAATAATGCATTAGAACTAGGTTTGGGTCATTTACTGGGTAGATAAACGGTTCTGGATGGACCGCATATCTATCAGGCTTAACGGGGCTGAAACGGGGGCCGAACGGGGGCTGAACGGGGGTCTGGAACTTGGGCGGTTCTCCCTGGGCCGCCCAAGTGGATGGGCGGTCCTGTCTGGGCCGCCCAAGGGTATGGGCGGTCCAGAGATGGCTGCCCATCCCTGGATGTGCGGCCCAGTAAAGGGCCGTTCAAGGGATATGTGGTCCATTCTGGACCTTAAATCTAGATAAGTGGTTCGTGAGGAACCGTTCATCCTGGGATGTGTGGTTCCTGAAAGACCGTTCATCTACGGTTATACCAGAGTCAAATTGGTCAAAGTTTAGGCCTGAGTTGGGCGGTCTATCGTAAGACTGTCCATCTCTGGGTCGACTCCGGTCATCCCTGCCGCGTCCGGTGAACGCCGGGAATTGGGGGTTTGCTAGGGTTACACTAAAACGTTAATAACTAATGCAATTGGACTCCAATCAAGGGGCTTTTGGTATCAATGGAAAGATAATAGAAAATACTATCTAACAAAAGTGTTAATTGCATGATTACTTGCTGTAATTCGGATTTATAACTACTGTAACATCGAAACCCTAGTTTTGGATAGGCAGTGACTAAAACTCAAAATTCTCCCACTATACTTAATAGAATTTGAAGATCTATATATCCACGGAAAGCTGACAGGATAAGGATTCCAACCATATAAGATATGCCACATGAATATTTCGTTTAGTCACCTAAAAGCATGAGATAAGTCAAGTTAAGGCTGCTGGAACGACGACAGGACACACTTATGAAAACTCAGGAATTCTCTTAGCATGATCAATAAAAATTAGGGATTCCAGCGTCAAAATAAAGCTAACATGATGCAGATTTCATTGATATATGGCAATTAGGTTGAGTCCATTATCACCTACCTGAATCGAAGATTGAAGATTGAAGCTAGAATTAAACCCGTTCAAGAGATACCTTCCAAAGATGCCTCTAAATCTCCCTGAATACCCAATACAAATTGGGGCTTTTACTATCATTGGAAAGAGCTCGTCGAGCTGATCAAGATACTATATTCACAAGCCTCATTTGGTTAAGGGTACCTACCTTAATCGATGAATTAAAGGGCTGGAGATGAAGAACAACGAACTGCAACCACCTTCCACTAAAACGACGAATGCTCCCAGATCTGGACTCCTCGTCGGCTGACCCAGCTATCAAATGAAACTAGAGTTGAAGAGCTACGTTTCTATAGGTCATGGAGCTTCTGGATCATTCGGAGTTGGGAGTATTTGGCGCTGCAAGTTGCATGTTGGAAACGGCGCCGGAATCCTTGACTCGACCAAAGTTATGTCGGCAGCACGTTTTTGGGCTAGGTTTACCTCAAATTCATTGAGGGTAAATGTTCCTCACCTCGTGGCCTTTAGTTTGCCCTTGATTTGAGGTTATTTGATTGAGTATCAAGGTCGAATTTCATGTTTTAAATTTCGGTTAGGTAAAAGTTAGGTATAGGTCAATTTCAGGATTAATCCCTAAATAGATCTCACCACGGATTTTTAATGACTTAATGGTAGAAGACAAAGTTGCTATAAAAATGGTCTTTTACCCAATTACTATTTTTACAGATTTTTCTGAGCTAGTCAAATTTTGTTGGTTCTATGTTCTAATGAATTAAATATTAATATTCCAAAATTCAAACATTAATTCATTTTAATTAAATTTTAAATAGATAAAAGCTCAATAAAACTTAATAAATATTCGGGGTATTACATCCTCCCCTACTTAAAGAATTTGGTCCTCCAAATTCACTGCACTATATACGGAAGGCAGGGAAAAGATAGATCACCTAGAATAGGTCGGGATACCGCTTCCGCATAGTCTCTTCCGATTCCCAAGTAGCCTCTTTGGTCCCACGCAGACTCCACTGAATCTTGACTATTAATATAGAGCGATTCCGGAGTTGCTGTTGCTTCCGGTCCAGAATCTTTATCGGTCTTTCCTCGTAGGTCAGATCCTCCTTCAGCTCGAAGTCCAAATGCTGAATGACATGAGTGGGGTCGTACACATACTTCCGCAACATAGAAATATGGAAGACGTTGTGCACGCCAGACAACTGAGGCGGTAACGCCAATCGATAAGCCACCTCACCCACTCTATCCAGAATCTCAGACAGGCCGATATACTGCGGGCTTAGCTTGCCACGAATGCCGAATCTTCAAATCCCTCTTGTAGGAGAGACCTTCAGAAATACATGCTCACCCACTTGGAACTCTATTGCCCTTCTCCGGTTATCAGCATAGCTTTTCTATCTTGATTGTGCCACTTGTAATCGGTCTCGGATGATACGGATATTCTGTGACGACTCCGAAATAAGATCCGGTCCAAGCCATTGCTTCTTGCCCACCTCATCCCAACACAACGGGGAACGATAACTTCTTCCATACAAAGCTTCAAATGGAGCCATTTGTATACTGGACTGATAGCTATTATTGTAGGTGAATTCAATCAATGCTAAATGATCACTCCAGCTGCCTCTGAAATCAATCATGCAGGCTCTCAACATATCCTCCACTATCTGATTAGTCCTTTCCGTCTGTCCATCAGTCTGTGGATGAAAGGCCGTACTGAAATTCAGACGAGTGCCCAAGGACTCTTGCAGTCCCTTCCAGAAATATGAGGTGAATCTAGGGTCTCTATCTGACACAATGCTAACTGGAATGCCATGAAGTCGAACTATTTCCTTCATATACAATGCTGCCAAAACATCGACTGTCCATTTGGATTTAATAGATAAAAAGTGAGCCGACTTTGTCAATCGGTCGACAATCACCCATATCCCGTGAAATCCACTACGAGTCCTAGGTAGACCCATAATGAAATCCATGCCGATGCTTTCCCATTTCCACTGAGGTATATCAAGTGGTTTCAACTTCCCTGCCGGTCTGAGATGCTCAGCCTTGACCTACTGACACACTAAGCGTCTGCTCACAAAATCTGCCACTTCCCTTTTCATGGTCGGCCACCAGAAGGATCTTTTCAAATCCTTGAACATCTTGGTGCCTCCAGGATGAATCATGTATCGGGATCTGTGCGCTTCTTCAAGAATCTTGTTCTTGAGTTCGGCTACATCGGGTACACAAGTTCGCCCACGGAATAACAATCGTCCATCATCAGCCATCATGAAATCCGGTCTGTTGCTCAAGTTTCCTTTGATTTCCACCAGCTCAGGATCATTGTCTTGCAAGGATTTAATTTCTATCATCAAATCGGGCTTAAGTTGGATTTGTGCAATCATCACCCGATCATCTTCTACATTAAGATCCAGGCTAGCTAATTGCTCTAGTAGCCGCCATTCTTGTAGCATGAGACTAGCCAATTTAACCATAGGCTTCCGACTTAATGCGTCTGCCACGACATTTCCTTTACCCGGATGATACTCGATAGAGAAGTCGAAGTCCTTCAAATATTCCAACCATCTTCTCTGCCTCATGTTGAGTTCCTTCTAGGAAAATAAATACTTCAGACTCTTGTGATCTGAAAATACTGTGAATGTTTCTCCATACAAGTAATGCCTCCAAATCTTCAGAGCGAATACAACTGCTGCAAGTTCCAAGTCATGAACGGGGTAATTTTCTTCATGCTTCCTCAGCTGCCTAGAAGAATAGGCAATCACCTTCCCATGCTGCATGAGTACACAGCCTAATCCAATACCAGAAGCATCGGTATAGACCACGAAACCACCGTCGCTAGAAGGTAAAGCCAATACGGGTGCAGTAGTGAGGCAATCCTTCAATGTTTGAAAGCTCCGCTGACATTCCTCAGGCCATTCAAACTTATTGTCTTTGCGGGTCAATCGAGTGAGAGGTACTACAATTCTGGAGAAGTCTTGAATAAATCTCCGATAATAGCCTGCCAGGCCTAAGAAACTTCTCACCTCGGTCACTGTAGTGGGTTGATCCCAATTCTTTACTGCCTCCACTTTCGAAGGATCAACTGAAATACCTTCCTCGGTGATGATATGTCCTAAGAAGGACACTTCTTGCAGCCAGAAATCACATTTACTGAATTTGGCATATAGTTGATGATCTCTTAATATCTGCAATGCCATCCTCAGATGTTCGGCATGCTCTTCTTCAGTCTTGGAATAAATCAGTATGTCATCAATGAATACCACGACCCATTGATCAAGATAAGGTCGGAATACATTATTCATTAACTGCATGAAAGCTGCTAGTGCATTCGTTAGACCAAAATGCATAACGACAAACTCAAAATGACCATACCTGATGCGGAAAGTCGTTTTATAAATATCATCTTCCTTAATCCTCAGTTGATGATATCCAGATCGAAGATCGATCTTAGAGAAATAATGTGCTCCCGCTATCTGGTCGAATAATTCATCGATCCTCGGCAATGGGTATTTATTTTTGATGGTTAGCTGGTTCAGTTGCCGATAATCAATGCATAGCCTCATCGAACCATCCTTCTTCCTGACGAATAAAATAGGAGCTCCCCAAGGTGAAGTGCTCGGGCGATTAAAGCCTTTCTCGAGCAATTCCATCAGCTGCTGCTTTAATTCCCGTAGCTCCGCAGGAGACATACGGTAAGGAGCTCTAGAAACAGGAGACGTGCCAGGGACAATATCGATGGAGAAGATAACTTCCCGCTCAGGTGGAAGTCCCGGTAGTTCCTCCGGAAAGACATCGGAGAATTCTCGGACAATAGGAGTGTCCTTTATCTCAACTTGCTGTCCCGGTGTAGCATGGACAAAGGCTAGAAAAGCCTCGCAACCTCGCTTCATCAGCTTGTCGGCTCGAAGAGCCGAGATGAGTGGTACGGGGTTATGGTGCTTAATCCCCATAAAAGATAAACCAGAATGTCCAGTAAAAGTCACTGAGCTAGAACTGCAGTGAACACTGGCCTCATACTTGGCTAACCAATCTGCTCCAAGGATTACATCATAATCCTTCATATCCATACAAACTAAGTCGGCTGGAAAGTTCTGCTCATCAATAATGACCTTACTAGAAGGATAGTAATATTGAATAGCCACTCCAGAACCAATAGGAGTTGATATAGCTAGTGGAGTATTCATCATAATAGGTTCCACAGATAATGACTTCGCAAATTTCTGAGAAATAAAAGAATGTGTTGCACCAGTATCAAAGAGAACAAATGCGGGCTTGTCGATTATAGTAAGAGTACCTTCGACGAGTCCGCCATCATTAGAAATCCCAGTTCCATCCCCATGTAAAGCTTGAAGTCTTCCTTGTGGCTTCTTGGTAATTAGAGGTTTTGCCGGTGTAGCTTGGTCTGATAGAAAAGGGCAGTCAGGGATACGGTGTTCCCTACTCCCACATCGTAAACACACACCTAGCTTGCACCAGCATTCTCCATCCTGTGACCTGGACGATCACAATACCTGCACTTGCCCTTGAATGGAACAATAGGGCCGGGTTTCTTCTCTTCATTTCTCAGCATCTTGCCTTTCCACGTTCCCGTTCCGATCCACGAACTGGACCCACTTATGGGCCTCTTCTTGCTAGTGATAGGTCTGGGTTTAGGAGTTGGTTGTTCCTTCTTCTTGCCATTCCCACGGATCCTCTCTGTCATCTCTAGGGTATCTTCTAGAACTTGTGCTTTTCTCACCATCTCTGAATAAGTAGAGATCTCCATCGCGCCAGTTGATTGATGTAGTGAAGCTTCAACCCGTTGAGAAATCGCTTAGCTTTCATCTTTTCGGTGGAGATAAGGTGAGTAGCATAGCGTGAAAGCCAAGAGAACTGTGCTTCATATTCGGCCACTGATAAGTTTCGCTGCTTTAAAGCCGTGAACTCCGCCGCCTTCTTCTCTTGTACGCGATCAGAAAAATATTTGTCGTTGAAGAATTCCTCGAACTCTTCCCATGTAACTTGTTGATCGCCTAGAGTTGCCTTGACGGAATCCCACCAAGTACGCGCATCCCGCTCCAATTGGAAGGTAGAAAGAAGGACACGCTCTTGGTCAGTGCATTACATGACTTCAAAGATTCTCCCCATCTCTTTGAGCCAATGCTCGGCCTCGTCGGGGTTAGTCGAACCAGCAAATCTTGGCGGGTTCATTCCTCAGAAATTCTGGTATAAGTCGCCGGTGCCATGACCAGCTGCTCCAGCTTGAGCCACCTGATGTAACGCCTGAGTCAGGCCTTGAACTGTGCGCTGCAGGTTCCTACATTCAGCATGCTCGGCAGCCATTGCAATTACCTACAAGTAAGGTAAATCATTTAGGGTTATTAAGATAGATAATACAACAATCGAGGTATTACTCAACCCAAGTTTCTACCCAATCTCACCAGGTGAGTTTCTAGACTTTAACAAGGTTAAGAGTCTGAAGCACATAAACACGACCAAAACTCGGTACCTGATGGAGATAATCGGTCCAAAGACCACTCGCGCAAGTATGCGACCTTCCCGATAGGCGTAGCCTAACGTTCGGACAACATCTTTTGATATACCGGGTTATTGTATGCAAAGAGAAACCTAAAACTTAGGGAACCTAGGAATGTGAAACCTAGGGCTCTGATACCAACTAAACTGTCACGCCCCGACCAAGGCGGAAATATCGGGACGTACAGTTAGAGGCGAGCAAGCGGGAAAATAGTGTTGAAATACTAACTAGATAATTAACACAAGGACAATGGAAAAGAACATATTCCTTATTCATGGAAAATCTCATTTATTACAACATCCATCAACTACTAAGATACTATCTAACATAACATCTAATGAAATCTAGTACAACACCAAGACATAACTAGAAGCAATAACAAGACGACTCCAGTAACTGGTACACTCATATGTAATCATTCCTGCCCCTCCCCATCGGTATGTGTGCCGATACCTGTAAAGCCTGGAAAGGGGGACAACAACGGGGTGTGAGCTAACGCCCAGTAGGAGATAACAGACAGGTATAAGTGATTAACAGGTTAATTATATTTTCAAAATGTCATGCTACAAACGATAATGTAATAAAAGTATAATGATGATATAGTAAAACAAGGTTTAAAGATCTTGCAAGGTCAAGAAATATGAATAATCAGAATGATAATATTTAAGAGGAATAACAAATACAAGAATTTACTACAGGAGATAACAATAAAGAGTTGGCCATATCAATACGATTCAAGTCATGTCAAGCACGTATGTAATTCCATTTCCACGTCCAAGTAACAACAAGTAGAGTATAGAACGATGAAGAGTGGAAAGTGAAAAGTAACAGAGAGTAGTGGTGAGTAGTAAAGAGTAAAGAGTAGTGAGTAGTGAGTAGTGAGTAGTGGACAGTCCTAGATTTAACACACGTCATAGTACTGGTGCCAAATGCCACACCTAGTCATTCACCTCCCCGGGGGTACACGTAGTGTTCAGGCGCTCCTCCCAGGACTAGACCGAGCCCTTATTTGTTTACCAGGCATTGATTTCTTTGGATCAAAGATCCCACGAATCTAGACTTCCATAATTTATGGCCAGAATTCCAAGGTTTAAGTTATGTAGCAACGACCAGTTTAAGTAGGAAGGAGATTCATTTCAGAATTTCAAGGTAAGCACAATCATCACGATAGATAACCGATTCACAATAAGAGTTATCAAGAAGGGTACACATTCGTGTATACAAGAGTGTATAAGTGGTTTTCCTACTTGCCATTTCATTAAATCCATGATTCGGGGTTCGTATGTGTTCATTTGTAAGAGGTTACGGCGATATGCAAAGATCGACGCCAAAAGTTAATGTACGAGCCACATGATTATAGATGATAAAATTCAAAATCTAAACAGCGGGTTAAATTCGTAAAACCATGCTTGTTGTAGTTTAACAGGTTCTAATTAGGGATATTAAACATGGGAGTTAATGATGATTCCATCGGATAGAGTTTCCGAGCATAAAATGTTATTTAACGTGGTAGCGACTTACTAGAAGTCGGGAAGTCAATCGTGTTATGCCACTGTAGTACAGCAGCTATCCAGCAAGTTAACAATCATATTAATCCTAATTCCATGCCAAATTAAAAATGATTAAGTTATATATTAAGTTAAAATGCTAAAAAGTATGATTTAAGTTGATAAGAGATCGCGTAAGTCGCGTATGAACGAATAACAAGCATTTAATAAGAATTTAGTTGCATAATTAAATATTAATCAGGTGAGTTTCTAAATTATAAATTATCATTAATGACACTTAAAAGAATGCATTAGAACTAGGTTTGGGTCATTTACTGGGTAGATAAACGGTTCTGGATGGACCGCATATCTATCAGGCTTAACGGGGCTGAAACGGGGGCCGAACGGGGGCTGAACGGGGGTCTGGAACTTGGGCTGTTCTCCCTGGGCCGCCCAAGTGGATTGGCGGTCCTGTCAGGGCCACCCAAGGGTATGGGCGGTCCAGAGATGGCCGCCCATCCCTGGATGTGCGGCCCAGTAAAGGGCCGTTCAAGGGATATGTGGCTCATTCTGGACCTTATATCTAGATAAGTGGTTCGTGAGGAACCGTTCATCCTGGGATGTGTGGTTCCTGAAAGACCGTTCATGTACGGTTATACCAGAGTCAAATTCGTCAAAGTTTAGGCCTGAGTTGGGCGGTCTATCGTAAGACCGTCCATCTCTGGGTCGACTCCGGTCATCCCTGCCGCGTCCGGTGAACGCCGGGAATTGGGGGTTTGCTAGGGTTACACTAAAACGTTAATAACTAATGCAATTGGACTCCAATCAAGGGGCTTTTGGTATCAATAGAAAGCTAACAGAAAATACTATCTAACAGAAGTGTCAATTGCATGATTACTTGCTGTAATTGGGATTTATAACTACTGTAACACCGAAACCCTAGTTTTGGATAGGCAGTGACTAAAACTCAAAATTCTCCCACTATACTTAATAGAATTTGAAGATCTATATATCCACGGAAAGCTGACAGGATAAGGATTCCAACCATATAAGATATGCCTCATGAATATTTCGTTTAGTCACCTAAAAGCATGAGATAATTCAAGTTAAGGCTGCTGGAACGACGACATGACACACTTATGAAAACTCAGGAATTCTCTTAGCATGATCAATAAAATTAGGGCTTCCAGCATCAAAATAAAGCTAACATGATGCAGATTTCATTGATATATGGCAATTAGGTTGAGTCCATTATCACCTACCTGAATCAAAGATTGAAGATTGAAGCTAGAATTAAACCCGATCAAGAGATACCCTCCAAAGATGCCTCTAAATCTCCCTGAATACCCAATAAAAATTGGGGCTTTTACTATCATTGGAAAGAGCTCGTCGAGCTGATCAAGATACTATATTCACAAGCCTCATTTGGTTAACGGTACCTACCTTAATCGATGAATTAAAGGGCTGGAGATGAAGAGCAACGAACTGCAACCACCTTCCACTAAAACGACGAATGCTCCCAGATCTGGACTCCTCGTCGGCTGACCCAGCTATCAAATGAAACTAGAGTCGAAGAGCTACATTTCTATAGGTCATGGAGCTTCTGGATCATTCGGAGTTGGGAGTATTTGGCGCTGTAAGTTGCGTGTTGGAAACGGCGCCGGAATCCTTGACTCGACCAAAGTTATGTCGGCAGCACGTTTTTGAGCTGGGTTTACCTCAAATTGATTGAGGGTAAATGTTCCTCACCTCGTGGCCTTCAATTTGCCCTTGATTTGAGATTATTTGATTGAGTATCAAGGTCGAATTTCATGTTTTAAGTTTCGGTTAGGTAAAAGTTAGGTATAGGTCAATTTCAAGATTAATCCCTAAATAGATCTCACCACGGATTTTTAATGACTTAATGGTAGAAGACAAAGTTGCTATAAAAATGGTCTTTTACCCAATTACTATTTTTACAGATTTTTCTAAGCTAGTCGAATTTCGTAGGTTCTATTTTCTAATGAATTAAATATTAATATTTTGAAATTCAAACATTAATTCATTTTAATTAAATTTTAAATAGATAAAAGCTCAATAAAACTTAATAAATATTCGGGGTATTACATTCAAGCAATTAAAGTTCTTATAAATAAAGAAGTCTATTTTCTATTGCTTGGGAATCAGAACTAACTAACATATTGCCATATTGTCAGACTCAACTCATTCAGGGTCAAGGAATTTAGATTTTAATAAAGTTGATGACCACTCTGAATTTCTAACAATACTCCCCCTGTCTATATGCATGTGGTTTTAGATGAGAGAGAGCTTAGACACAGTCATGACTAAGTGATATGCAATGATGATCATGAGTGTGATGCCAAAAAAAATATGAATGTCATGCATGATCATGAGTCTGTTGCAACATTCAACATTCACAAGTTTTATTCAATCCATCAGAGAGTTTATTCATTATACTGAAATTTACACAAGCCAAGTTCTCTTTTAAGAAATTTAAACCTTTCACTCCCAAGAGGCTTAGTAAAAATATCAGCAATTTATTTTTCAGTTTCAATGAAGTTCATTTCAATTTCCTTTTTATTTACAACATCTCTAAGAAAATGGTGTTTTATCTCTATATGCTTAGTCCTAGAATGATGAACAGGATTTTTAGCAAGGCATATAGCACTAGTATTATCACACAAGATTGGATTACATTCCAGTTTTATCTGATAATTAACTAGTTGGTGCTTGATCTAAAGTACTTGGGCAGCACAATTACCAGCTGCAACATATTCAGCCTCAGCTGTAGACAAGGCTACAGTGTGTTGCTTCTTAGATGTCCAAGATACTAGACAGCCACCAAGAAATTAACAATAGCCGCTAGTGCTTTTTCTCTCTACTCGACACCCAGCATAATCTGCATCAGTGTAGGCTAGAAGTTCTAACTCACACCTAGCAGGATACCATAGACCAAGCTCTTGGGTGCCTAGTAGATACCTAAAAATCCTTTTCACAGCCTTAAGATGTGTCTCTTTAGGACTAGCCTAAAATCTAGAGCATAAACACACTGCAAATTGAATATCAGGCCTAGATATTGTAAGATATAGAAGGGATCCGATCATACCTCTATATAGCCTTTGATCCACTGGTTTATCTTGAGGATCTTCATCTAAGCTGGTTGAGGTACCCATTGGAGCAGCTATTTCCTTGAGGTTGTCCATCTTGTACTTCTTCAATAAATTCCTTATGTACCTAGACTGAGAGATGAAAGTTCCATCTTTTGACTGTGTCACCTGCAGTCCAAGAAATAATTTGAGCTCACCCATTGAGCTCATTTCAAACTCATTAGTCATTATCTGAGAGAACTCCTCACACAATTTGAGGTTAGTTGACCCAAAGATAATGTCATCCACATAAATTTGAATGATAAGAATATCTGAATGACTTACCATAGTAAACAGGGTTTGATCAACTACACCTCTTGTAAAGTTCTTATCAGTGAGGAATTTGCTCAACCTGTCATACTAAGCTCTAGGAGCTTGCTTAAGACCATAGAGAGCTTTTTGAAGTTTATACACATGATTGGGGAAGTCTAAACATTCAAAGCCAAGAGGCTGCCTCACATAGACATCCTCACTGATTTCCCCATTCAGAAAAGTAGATTTTACATCCATCTGCTGAAGATTTATTCTTAGGGAACATGCATAAGCCAATAAGATTCTAATAGCTTCTAACCTGGCTACAGGGGCAAAAGACTCTTCAAAGTCAATTCCAAATTCCTGGTTATAGCCCTGAGCTACAAGTCTGGCCTTATTTTTAATGACATTCCCTGATTCATCAGTTTTATTTCTGAATACCCATTTAGTCCCTATGACTGTTTCATGGTCAGGAGGTGGAACCAAGTGCCACACCTTATTCCTGTCAAATTGATTGAGCTCTTCATGCATGGCATTAATCCAATGCACATCCTTAAGAGCACAGTCAATGGACTTGGGTTCTACATTTGATACAAAGGCATATGCATTCAATTCATTTTGAATTCTTAAGTGACTTCTAGTCCTAGGAGGGTCATGCAAATTGCCAATCACATTATCTACATGATGATCTTTTAGATATCTAATGTTGACAATTTCATTATCATGATTTTCATTTACCTCCCCTTGAACTGTAGACTCTTCTTCATTAAGCTCTTCATTTCCTTCCTCATCTTCAGATTTGTCTGCAGGATTCTCTTCTGTCAGAATATCACCATTGTCTTCATTCCTGCATTGACTAATATTAGACTTTACCAAAGATTCATCAAAAACTATATGTGGAGATTCATCAACAGTTTTGGAATTTAGATTATACACTCTATATGCTCGGGTGTTTTCAGAGTAACCAAGAAAAATTCCTGGTTCACCTTTAGGTTAAAATTTATCAAGGTCTCTTTTATCATTTATATGAATAAAATATTTACAACTAAAAACCTTGAAATGAGCAATAGAAGGCTTCTTACCCTTTATGATCTCATAGGGTGTTTTCTGGGTAGAAGGTCTTACCATGGCTCTGTTAATTACATAACATGCAGTATTTACTGCTTCAGCCCAGAACTTCCTTGGCAGACCACCTTCAACCAAGAGTGTACGACCCATCTCCACCAAGGTTCTATTCCTCCTCTCCACAACTCCATTCTGCATGGGTGTCCTTGGTGAGGAGTACTTGTGATGAATTCCATTTGACCTGCAAAATTCATCAAACTGTGAGTTTTCAAACTCACCTCCATGAGCAGTTAAAATATTTTCAATTTTCTAATTTTTCTTAAGATAGAACTCCTGAAATTCTGAGAATGCATCACTTTTATGTGATAAGAAATATACCCAAGTATACCTAGAGAAGTCATCTATCATGACAAACTCATACTTCCTCCCTGATAAGCTGACAGACCTGGTTGGCCCAAAAAGGTCCATGTGTATCAGCTCATAGGGTTTAGAAGACAGATTTTCTGTTCTAGATTTAAATGACTTTCTAGTTAACTTTGACTAAGTGCATGCATGACAGATTTTATTTTCTTTCTTAAAGGAAACTTCAGGAAGTCCTCTAACCATGCTATGCTTATTTAGTTTATGCAATACAGTGTAACTAGTATGGTCTAACCTACGATGCCATAAAAATGCTAAGTCCTCTCTGCTAGCAGTAAGGCATAGGTTAGAATGTTGTAAATCATCTAAGTCTATCATGTAAGTGTTATTTATCATTTTACCAGAAAATTCAACAGTTTCGGAATCAGGTTCAAAAACTTTACAGCATTGAGAGTCAAAAAGAACTTTGCATCCTTTATCACATAGTTGGTTGATGCTAAGTAAATTATATGCTAAACCTTCAACCAATATGACATCTTCAATGCAACAGGTAGTACACTTACCTACCTTATCTGTCCCAACAATCTTACCCTTTGTGTTGCTACCAAAGGTGACAAGGCCTCCTTGTTTCTCTGTCAGCATGCAGAACTTGGCCTTATCTCCTGTCATATGCCTAGAGCAGCCACTATCCAAGCACCACAAATTATTCTTGGCTGCCAGACATACCTACATACACAATCAGGTATAGAAGCTTGGAACCCAAGATTAATTGGGCTCCAGAGAAGATGAAAAGTAATTAAAACAAGAAAGCAGACTTTTAGGAATCCACGTTTGTTTGAAACAGTTCTGTTCAGTGGATTTTCCAGATTTCTTTTTGTTATGCTTTTTCTTGTTGACACTAGCACGATTATTTCCAAATTGATTATTTCTGTGCCAATGCCTTGGCCAGGGTGTATTCACGAAATTTTGGCCATAGTAATCATTGGGCTGGCTGTGGAAATGTTGGTTCCTAGGTGTCCAAGAGCCATACACATTAACCCAATTTCTAGTGTAAGGTTTATAGGACTATGTAGCCTGATGTCCATAACCTGTAAACCTTCCTTGAGTCTTAGTCCATCCTAACCTATTTGGATAGGTTGACTATGCAAAGAAGTGGGACTGGGCTCTAGGTTGGTAGAAATGTTTGGGTTGAGCTCTAAAAGCATTCTACCTCCCCTGCACCTTGGACCCTGCTGACCTATTCATAGGTGTGTATTGGGTCTTCTTCAGAGGTGGTGGTGATGGTGGAGACTTGGTGACCTTAACATGGGGTTTATAAGACTGTGTAGGTTGACCCCTAACCTGAGACTGAGCTTTGGGATTTTACTTGGATGTGCTAGCTCTACTAGGTTCACTCAACTTTTGTTTGCCCTTCTCCTCAGCACTGGGCTTTTTCAGATTTATAGCTTTATTCACTAAAATGTTTGACTTCATGTTGATTAGAGGTCCTTTCTCTTTTTGTGCGACAAATCAAATAGTTTTCATTCCAAAACTTTTTGTTGCACTATAATTAAATCCAAGACCCTCTTTTCTGAAGTTGACTTTTGACCCTAACAAAGTATTTAGGTTATCTGTACCTTGGGTCATTTTCTCAATAGTTTTAAGCTTGTCCTCATTATCCTTTTGAATGTCTTCAATGGATTTTTTCAGTTCTGTATTCACACTTAGGACAGCTTGATATTTTTCATTCACAATTTTTATCTCACTTTCATATTTCGGAATTTTCAACTTCCATTCATCAGCTTCTTTTTCTAACCTCTCATTATCTTCTTTATAGGCTTTTGACTCATTCTTGATTTTTTCTAATTCAGAACATGTGAGTTTGAGTTTATTATTCTCAGATTCAAGACATGCAATTTTATCAGTTAGAGTTGTATCATTTTGCATGGAGTTAATCTTTCTTCTAAGATGCATGTTTTCCCTTCTAATGTCATCTTCTTTATCAGTTATTTCATGATAGGCATCTACCCAATCAGCAATAGTAAAATTATCAAATCGAGAAGTTACCTCATCTGAATCCTCCTCTCTGTCTTCAGAGCTTGTTGCCATAAGGTAAATGGGCTTTTCAGATTCAGCTTCACTGTCAGAGGTATTGCTTAAGGACCCTTCATCTTCATCACTCCAGGTACTCACCATAGCTTTCCCTTTCGTGTTCCTCTTCTTTGACTTGTCTGTGTATTTCTGATTCTCTGGACAATCAGCTTTCAGATGGCCTGTCTTCCTACATTGATAATAATTATTAGTTTTAATTTTCTTTGCAGGGTTATGTTTATACCTTTTATCCCTTCGGCCGCCACCATACTTCTTTTGGGTGAATCATCCTCCTTCTTTCCTGAGGAACGGCTTGAACTCTCTGGTCATCATTGCCATCTCAGTACGAGTTATATCTTGTTCATTCAGGCTCTCCTCAGATGATGATCTACTAGAGCTGGATCTGCTGGACTTGCTGGATTTGCTGGCACCAGCTTTCAGAGTGATTGGCTTCTTCTTCTTTTCAGCTTCCTCTATCTTTGGCAGATTAATCTCATATGCCATCAGCGAACCAATTAGCTCATCTGCCCTTGTATTTCGCAAATCCCTTGACTCCTCCATTACTGTAGCTTTAGTATGCCAAGCATGAGTCAGGGAACGCAATATCTTCCTCACTACATCGTATTCTATCTGAGTCTTCCCAAGACCTCTGAGACCATTTGTGATGATTGTCAATCGAGCGTACATTTCCTTGATGGTCTCGTTGGGCTTCATCTTGAAGGCTTCATACTCTGACAGTAGGTAATTCGCCTTCGTTTCTCTAACCTGAGAAGTCCCTTCATGGATAACTTGCAGTGCATCCCACATCTCCTTAGCTGAACTATAAGCCGATACACGAGAAAATTCTGTGGGGTGCAGAGAACACTGGATAGCATTTATGGCGCTCCAGTTCAGAGTGGACCTTCTGATCTCCTCCTTGGTCCAGACTTCCTCATTAGGGGACAGCTCATAAGGTCCCTTGCTGACTACCTTCCAGATCTCATAATCCTTCGCCCTCAAAAATACTTGCATACGGTTCTTCCAGTATGCATAGTTAGATCCATCGAAGAAAGTGGGCTTGGTGGTTGAGTGTCCTTCAGCGATCATCCCTCGAGTATCCATCTGTACCTTCCTCTTAGGGCTGTAAGTCCCTGTAGAAGAGTTAGGCTCTGATACCAAATGTTATGTTAGATGGAAGCACTCTATTCCCACGGAGAGTGGATCTAGAGGGGGGGTGAATAGATCGATTGCCTAAATTAAAACACAATTATACTCTAATGCGGAATTTAAACAAGCAGCTGTTGAACAAATGAAGGAGCACAATAAAATCACAAGACCCACAAGTAATTGCACAGTAGACAACAATTTTAAGGTGGTTCGATCTCAATCCAGAGATCTACATCCACCCCACACTCCAACTAGAGTGTGGATTCTGCTGACTCATGATAAGTGTGTATTTTTCCATCTTAATTCATGTTATTTAAATTATTTATGGGCTTTAATAATAATAAATATGCACTTATCACACTTACTTTTAATTTAGAGTAAAATAATTAATTTTCTGGATTTAAATGATTTTAATAAAAGTATTTCTTTATTTAACAAGCACTCAAAATAATAAAAATATGAAAAAAAAGAAAATATAATGAATGTTGAATTAGGCCAAAAGCCCATGGATTTGACCAATAAGAATAAAAATAAATAAAAGAAAAAAAAGAAAAAATAATAAATTTATTTGATATTTTTAAAGGCCTTAATAAGCTATATACACATATATACATATATATATATATATATATATATATATTATGAAAAAAATAATAATAAATATTATTTTGACTTGTTCAAAAAGGAAAATAAAAAAATAAAAAAATAAAAATAAAATTATTTGACATTTTTTAAGCTATATATGATAGTTATATATATAATATGTATATAATATATATATTATACATATAATATATATATTATTAACAAACCTAATGAATAAGTGTGTGTGTGTGATAGTGTGTGTGTGTAATAATGAAGCGTGTGTGCGTTTTGTGTTTTGCAGGAAGGCCGGCGGGTTCGATCCCGCGCCCATGCGGGAAGAGGAGCAGGCACGCACGCGGGCGCACCCGCGTGACACGCGGCGGGCCCACGTCGAAGGGGCGGCGTCAACGGACGGTGGAAGAGGAGGTGGGCGCACACGCCCGCGACGCGCGTTCACACGGCAGGGCGGCGCACGCGGAAGCGTGTGCGCCGGCACGCGTCAGCGGCACACGGGCGGCGCATCCGGACCCAGGAGAGAGAAAGAGAGAGAATGAGAGCAAGAGAAGGAGAAAAGTGCCCATAAAAATTTGAAAAAATTCTAGAAAAATGGAAAACGTGTGCAACACATTTTAGCACCCAATTTGGGTCAAAATAGAAGCAATTTGGTTGATTCACATTGACAAAATGTTCACACTATCTAAGGTGTTATATGTGACCCTATATAAAGGGCATTCATTTGTAATGGAAAGGGTTGTTAAGAGGAGGTAAGTTAGAGAGGCCAAGGAGGTTAGCTTAGGAGTAGGAAGCTATGGAGTGCTGAGAATTCTTTGTGTTCTTGAAGTTATTTCATGTTGGCCTTAGTTTGGTTTCATAAGGTGTTGTTTGTAAGATCATTTGATGCAAAAGTTGTAAGTTGAAGTTATTTCAATACAAGTTTGGTTTTGGAATTCAATCTTTTCTTAGCCTCATTTCTCATTGTTGTGATCCTCATTTCAATTTGAGTTCTTCATAAACATTGTTAATTTTCAAGTGTTCTTCAACTTCCATGCTTAGCATTTCTTCAAATTCTTCCTAATTCATAGAGTTATTACCTGTTTTCTTAAGTGCTATTTTACGTGATTACTGTTCATCCGAGTTAATATCTTTTGCCATTTCTTCATTTTGAAGCCTTTCCAATCCTCAAATAACTCTGCGTTTTTCATGAAAGTTGTTCTTTACTTGTAGATCTAAGTTTTGTTCTTCTTCCACTTTGTCAAATTCTTCTTTATTTGAGCTCTAGAATTAATATTTGAAGGTGTTATTTTCTGTAAGTTACTGTTCATCCGAATTAATAAGTCTTGGTGTTTCAAGTTTTTCATTGTCTTCCTTTCATTTTATGTTTCTATGTTCTTCATACAACTTCTTCATCTTTGAATTCTCTACAACTTTCATTTAGTTCACTTTGTCTAATTCCTTCTATATTTCAAATTATGCTTAGCCTTCCAAACCTCTATTTCAATAGATTTCTGTTATAATTGCCACTTGTGTTTCCACTTGTGTTTTGTTTCAATTTCAATCCAAACCTTTTCTTCACGGTTTCATCACACACACCCAAAGCGGTGATCGTTCTTCAATCATCTCATGGCGTCGACTTCCAAGACGGAGTGATCTTCATCAAAGGCTCGGCGAGGAAACGACGGCATTCTTCAATTCATTGGCTAAATTTCTTTACACTTACATCTTGTTCTTTCAAGTTGCAATTTCATTTCCGTTAGTTGTAATCGCACTCCAAATACAAAATTTGCTTTTCCAAATAATTTTCCAACTTGAGCTAAAATCAAATATTCTCTCCCCGTGGGATCGACCTGTATTCACCACTGTACTCGTATTTTCAAAATCATTCGAGTGAGTGAGTGCGGTTATAAATTTTGAAATTTGTGTGGCACGGCATTTTTAAACGACGACTGTCGAGCGCATCAAATTTTTGGCGCCGTTGCCAGGGAATGGAATTTTTGAAAGTTGGATATTCTTGTGTTTGGTGTATATATGTGAATATTAATTTTGCTCTTTTTACTTGTGCAGGAAAAAGAAAAAAAATTGAAAAGCAAAGAAAGAGGAAGATCGGACCTGAAATCCTCAGAAAATGAAGTGTCATTAAAAGCCCGGAAGCATCGCTAAACGGCAGAAACCAAGGAACAGGTGTTGTTTTTCCAATTTCTGGAAAATTCTTACAAAAATCTGAAAAACTTTTGAAAACTCTATAAAAATCAAAACAATCAAAAACAAAAGACATTTTTATGATGGTTAGCTAGGTTCATTAATTAAAAATAAAAAAAATACTTGCATCAAAAATCAAAAAATTTTCATTCGGAGATTAGAAACCACACATCATATTTTAGGACATGCTTCATTTAGCTTAGAATTTTTCTTTGTTAAATTTCTGTCAAATGCATCTTGAAGATTGCGAGGGGCAAGGTACGTTCTACTCACCATATTCTGGCATTCATTTTACATAAAGAACCCCTTGTTTGAAATTGTGATGTGAATTTTTTTTCAAAATACTTTAAGGGCAATACCCCTAAATATGATAAGGTGGGGATTTCATCACCCTTCCTTAGCCCGCAAATCACTTTTCCCTTGCATATCTACATGACCTACACCATAAATAAAAGTTAGTAAACATTGGCCCTAGGATCACACTGTGGTTCTTGTGTTATTTGGGTTTATCCTCATATGAAAACCAGTGCCTAAGGTAAGACGGTCGGACGGCAAACGCCTTAAGCGGGCTAGTGGTTTGGCATAATAAGGTCCCTACGAAAATAGGGGGAACCTCCCACTTCCCCACCCCATACCTGACTGGTGGTCATATTGAGGGTAAACTTAAGTTTCACGTTAATCACTTTGTGAAACCCTATTTGTAGGTCTAAGTCACATCTAGTTCATTAGGTAATTGTGTGTTAAATTGTGTGTGTTTGTATAAAAAAAAATTTTAAATAATAAAATCACAAATCCACGCCTATGCAGGAGCACTTTTATCCTTCTACTTACAAGCCCTCAACCTGTATTCAACTCCCTGGCATTCTTGTTGATCAATATGAAATTTGCCCTAGTCTCATCCAGATGCTCCCATCTTTTTATGGGAATCTCAATGAAAATCCTTATAGGCATCTAGATGATTTTTTAGAAATTTATTCCCTGATCAAAATTCAGAATTTTAATGATGATGCCCTTAAGTTGATCTTATTTCCCTTCTCATTGAAAGATAAAGCAAAATGTTGGTTAAGGAGTTTTGGAAAGATTCTCAGGACTTGGGAAGCTATGCATTTAGAATTTTTAAAAAAAATTTACCTCATAGGCCGAACCAACATGATAAGAAGGGCGATTAAAGGATTTACTCAACGTCCGGGAGAGCAAATTCATGAATCTTGGGAGAGATTGAAGGATCTAATAAGTCAATGTTCACACCATGGGTTGCCCAAATGGTAAATTATATTTACATTTTATGAGGGGTTATCCGATTTTGATAGGCAAATGGTGGATATATATTGTGGAGGGGCATTTTTGAGCAAAGGTGAAGATGAGGCATATGATCTCTTTGATATTTTGAGTGAAAATTCGATAAATCGTGCCTTCATCTCATCTCATCAACAACTCGTAGGACATGTCAAACAGGCGGAAAACCCAACCCACACTTTCACGGAAGTGTGTGAATTCTGTACCAGTCTCACTCACCATGTGAGTGAATGCCCTACTATAGCCTGACTCTCTCTAGTCATCCAAGCACAGGTCCAAAATTCCCTAGGATTCTCTCAGCTCAAGCATGTTACAGATGATGATAATCCTTACTGGAGTAATCACACAAATTTACCTTGGATGGATCCACCATTTCAAGCCCATATGTCTGAATTTTCACCCCAAGCAGCCCACGAGCGGCCCATGTGTACTCAACCTCCGCTCAACTCATCTCACCCAAATTTCGGATTCAACATGGATACTAGGGGTGATTCACTGGGCCACTACTTTGAACTTGAATTCCTATACTCTCAGTCTACTCATCAACCCTCTCCTTCAACATTACACCAACCCCCTCAACATGTGAACGATGATGATGATGACAGTCTTCTGCCTGTCATTTTGATTAAGGATATCACGATTGAAAGTGAGGGGGAGCGCACACGTGATACCATGATGAAGGAAGGGAAGGACGAAGGGGGTGTCGTCAAGGACAATGATGATCATATCTCCCCATTCTATGAATGTTTTGAGATTGAGAATATTAATGGCCCAAACAATTCAATTGAGGAAATACAACAAGAGGAGGATCACTTTGTAAATAGTAATATTGTTGAACAAAATTCTGACTATCCTCCTCCCATGGAAGAACAAGATGATGAGGCCTTATTAGAAATGTTTACATTCCATCTACCGACCCCATTTCTGGAAAATTTGATTGATAATTTTGGGTTGAGTGAGGAGTATGATGATGGGCCCGTCTTAGAGGAATTCACATTTGATCTGGCCTACGATGAAAGGGCCGAAATGGAATCATTTACATTTCCTCTATTCACCCCATTAGTAGGCAATGTGGTTAATCATTCTCAGCTGATTGATAAATGTGATGAAGGGGTTTCATTAGAGAATTTCCTATTCGATCTGACCCCTGAAGCCTATCCAATAACATCTAAATCTGTGGATGAGTTAGATACTGGGCTCGTGCTTCTTCTACTTTGATTCATCTGCCAGTTGAGCCTCTTCAATTTGACATTCTAGGACCTGAGGGGGATGTGCCAACCACATTCATCTTTGATTTGACTTCCTCTCAGGAAGACCAATTGATCAATGCCCTTAGAATTCATGAGGCTGTTACTGAGAGGAAAATGGCTAAAGATGATAATTTCATTCTTAGGCTCCCAGGGCCTGAACAAGTTAGCATAAAGGAAGTCGTTCCTAAAGGGCTTATCAAGAGAGACGATACAGGACAAGGCAACCAAGGGATTGATATAGTGCCAGGGTTCCACCTCAATCTTGACCAATTCTTGGCCATTGATCAATTCTTGATACCTAAAGCTGAAAATTGGCTCACACACAGGGTTAACGCTAAAATCCATAATGTGCGAGTCTTGCCTCTTTCTAGCCCCAGTCCGTACATGTCTACTCTTGTCTCCTAATTGATTAAGGGCTGGAATTTGAAGGAAGACAAGATCACGTGGTGGCTCATTCTGAATGCCACGCGTTGGTTAATGAGCTACATTGTGTCTGGCTGAAGACGTAAAATTTAGCACTTTTTGGGAGGCAGCCCAACATTTTCATAGTTTGGTGTGCAAATAAATGGCTTCTTGGGAGGCAACCCAAAGTTTAAGTGATTTTTGTGTGGTAATCAGATTTTTTTCTTTTGGGAAGCTAAGATGTGTGCAAGGATTTGAGAGGCCAAAAAGTAGAGAGAAGCAAGCATGCAAACTTTTATTCCATTCTCAAACAACAAAAATAAACAACAAAAGAGATTACATCATGTTCAACCTTCTTTTTCCACGTTACTCGTCTGGCCGCTCTCTGGGTAAGCAATTCTGGAGGATGTTCCCAAGCCGAGAGCAGCAGTACTCCTACCGCTCTGTGGTCCTCTTTCTATCTCCACTCCCCGTTGTCGATCCGTGGGGGCAGCAAAGAAGCTCGTAACACGAAAGCCACGCTCTCGAGCTCTTCGATAGCATTCCTCGCCATCCTTTAGCCATTGATCGGCAAGGCCGAGACTGGTCCTCAGTTCAAATATTTGGGCCTCTAGGGCCCTCTTCTCCTCTTTCTCGGCCAATCTCTTAGCCTTCTCTCTGTCCCTGTCTCTTTCTCTATCAGCTCATTCTCTCTCTCTATCTTCTCTCTCCAATTGAAGAGTGATCCTTAGTTCTACAGCATCCTTAGAAGAGTCCTCATCAGGATGATGTTGTAGTTCCTTTTCCAACTCAGTTATTCTAGCTTCCATCTGGGTGGCATGCGCATGTGCCCCCTGTGTTTCTTTCTCCTGCCATACATATCATCTTAGACATATGGCAATGCTGGCACAAGGGATATTAAATGGTGAAACCCTCACCTATGCAGAAAGCATCCCTTCTGCCTCTGCAGCCCGTTGTGTGGCATGAGCGAGCTGCTCGTGGAGTAGATCCAGTTCTGAAGTAGGAATCCATAAACTGGAAGACACGCCGTCTGCCCCCATAGCTTATGAAACTGCATCAAGCTGGGCACGTTGTGGCACATATGAGGTGACACTAAGTGGTTAGCACCATGAATTTCAACTCATGCCAGGAGTGGTTACAAAAAACACTTACTGATGAACCCAGAGCCACACGAGTATCATTCAACTTTTGCTCTGTGTCCGCCAAATGAGCTCGTAAATTCATTATGATGGTATCACGGGCATCCTAGAATTGTGGCTTATGAGTTCATATTAAAAACAAATGCAAAAGAGAAAATGGTTTCTTTGTACTTTACCTCTTCAAGCCCTCCAGGCTGGAGCTTCTCAGCATACATTGTCCTATAGAGGCATAGGTAATCCTCACTGTCTTGTGCTTGAGATTCCACAAGCGTGCCACCCCTTTCCCAGTCTTCATATTGTTCAGGGAAGCGCACCCTCCAATCGACATAGGTTGCCGGTCCCCGCGTCTGCTTTCCAACGCTGGGAGACATGGTCATATCCACCCATTCTTGGGCCAGCCCTAGGGTCCTCATAGCTAATCTTAGTCTGAGGGGCTCGATTTCATTCAAACAATGGAGCCAGAGGTCCCGTCCGAATCGGGCGCGGCTTCCAACTACCCACGACTGGTCAACATCGACCATGTTCGAGAAAGGCCTCCAATTCACCTTTGTTGGGTTGTACGCATCTTCTTGGTTAGCTAAAAAAATGATGATAAAACAAAACAAACCAAAAAAGGGATAAAAAGTATCATACTATCGTTGCAGGGAACTCTTGCAACTCCCGCCTTAACACCATCAGTTGATAGGATAGAGGTGTTGTACTCATGATGGGTTGCCACCGTCTAGCAAGCGGGACCGTCAATGGCCGGCAGTGACGAGCTCTCCCCATTGGAAGGTAATAGTAGCTCCATAGTTACACCATCATATGTCATTAATATCAACAAATTCAAGAAAAAAAGGGCATAAAATAAAAACAAGAAAAACATTCTTTACCTGGATAAAGGGCGTAAACCCACTTATTATCTCTCGGTCTGTCCTTTGCGACAGACCTGTAAACAGATATGCCAGCACGGCAGCTCCCCAAGCATATTGTCGTACTCTTTCTAAATCTACTAACAGCTCTAAGAAGCGACAGGGGATACTATCTCCCTTAGAGGCCAGTAGCAGCTTACCCAGTAGAAAGAGGAGGAATCTCCTCAGATCCATGTTGGTCCTCTCCCAGTTGCTGGCATCCATGCAATACACTGCACGGGAACCTCTTTCTGTCGGTTCCATGAATTCCTCTGGGGACTCGTCATCCCGCGGACGCATGTCAGTAAGCCTTAACGCTCTCATGATCGATGCTCTGCTACTGACCTGTTCTTCCGACCATCTAAATCCAGCCCCAGCAACTTCTGGGCACCTTCTCGGTAGTCCGCATAGGTGACGCCAGTTACGGCTTCTCCATCTACTTTGAGGCCCGTAATCCGGACCATGTCTTCCAAGCTGGGCACCATGTGCCCCCACGGCATCAGGAATGCCCGACTTGTCGGATCCCATCTTTCACGTAGTACTTGGATCAGGGCAAGATCGAGCTTCATCGGCTCGATTCTAAGAAAGGCCCCGAACCCCATCACATCTAATCTCGCCTTCTGGAAGGCCGGGAGACCTCGATAGGCCACCACTACAAGCTCCCACGAAATGTGCAATCTCATCGCACTCTGCACATACACACTAAGTGAGAAATGGGAGCTTTGCAAAGGAAGATAGGAAATGACAGGAATGCAAGAAGCCACTTACAGGTTGTGGTAGGATCCTCTCCCTTAGTTGTCCTTCGACTTCTAAGAATCTCCTGGAACTGCTACCCGATCTGCTCCTCTTCGAGGAGCGAGAGGACTCACCTTCGGCTCTGAAGCTCGATTCACCCTCCATTCTAAAAATTGAATAACACTCACTATTTCCCTTTCCAACCTTTCACTCCTCAACTCTACTCTCAAGCCTTCGATGTGCCTAAGATGAGAGGAAAGGTGGGTATTTATAGGATTGGAGAGACGGTGATCGGCATCTGTCCTCGTCACCCTTAGCAATAGCCTTGGCGACAAGTCCTCCTCCCTTTACTCTCGCGCCCACTCTACCATGTGGAGTGACCGAGTCGGAGGCATGCTTTATTGACTTTCTGGCCCAAAGATTCCATGTGTTCATTGTCCTGTTGTGACTACTTTTCGCAAACACATGACATAAGGGGACATTTATGCGAGAATTCCGGATCCGTGACCCACGATGAAATCAATAGTCGATTCCCTTTGCAACTCATGGCTATGGTAAGTTCCACTCCTTGTGTGCCACGCAATAGCTTCTGGGAAGGAATCCAAGGTTTTATGATTTGACGTTTTGCTTGAGTGTGTGTTTCAGTTGATCGGCCATGCGGAGAAGGAGCCTTCATCACTTCGCCCCACCCATCAGGTTGCATCCTTCCATCCCAACCATCTTATTTGTTTACTTGTTCTCTAGTCTGTCTACTGCATATGCCATTGAGGACAATGTCATTTAAGTTTGGGGGGGAGAAAAATTTTTTTTTTCTTGCTATCTTGTGTTGTTCCCCATTTGGAGTTTCGTAATTCATGTCTCATGAAAAGGAATTCTGGAATAGAAATGACTAGGAAATGGATGAGGGATAATTTATTTACTCTAGCCATAGAAAACTGATTTAAGAATCTCTTTAAAGTTCATGTGCACTTTAGATACATGAAAAACACGTTGCACGCTAATAAAATAAGTAGGACAAGCCTTCGGCTATTTTGGGTATGTTGTCTGAGATTCAGCACTTCTTGAAAAAGAGATCTTTTACAAAGCTTTCTGTCACATACAATTATGAGAAAAAAAATTCACCATGAAAAATGCTCCGATTTTGAGTAACCGAGCCTACTTCACTTAAGATGTGTTGAGGTTCGTGACAAAAGGAAAAGGGAACTTTGATCTGTGTAATCGGACCTACTTCACCTAAGACGTGTTGAGGTTCGCGTAAAACAGTGAAGGGTAGTGCAGCATCATGTGTGTAAAGAAAAAAAAAGAGAGTAGAAAGAAAACGAAAAGAATATATATATATAGCTCCCAACCGGGACATAGCAATAAGGCAGATAAAAAGCTAGTATGTTGAATGCTCTGATTAAGAAGTGCAGAATTGAAAGACACTTACTTGCAATAGCAAATGGGGGTCGCAATTATCTTCACTATAGACTTAGCATTTCACATGCACAAGTGCTACTGAATTTTGATTAGAATTCTTGATCATGTACCTGAATTTCCTACATGAGGCTAGTATGTGATAATAATTCCAGATTCCTAATCTTTAGTAGATTCTATGAACGATGATCTGAAAATGAGGTATGAACTTTGTAAACTCTTGTTAGTCCTTACATTTTTGAGATTATTTGCATTGCTAAGGGACTAGCAATGAGTAAGTTGGGGGTGTGATAAGTGTGTATTTTCCCATCTTAATTCATGTTATTTACATTATTTATGGACTTTAATAATAATAAATATGCACTTATCACACTTACTTTTAATTTAGAGTAAAATAATTAATTTTCTAGAATTAAATGATTTTAATAAAGATATTTCCTTATTTAACAAGCACTCAAAACAATAAAAATATGAAAAAAAAAATATAATGAATGTTGAATTGGGCCAAAAGCCCATGGATTTGACCAATAAGAATAAAAATAAATAAAAGAAAAAAATAATAATAAATTTATTTGATATTTTTAAAGGCCTTAATAAGCTATATACACATATATACATACATATATATATCTATATATATTATGAAAATAATAATAATAAATATTATTTTGACTTGTTCAAAAAGAAAAAGAAAAAAATACAAAAATAAAAATAAAATTATTTGACATTTTTCTAAGCTATATATGATAGTTATATATATAATATGTATATAATATATATATATATATTATACATATAATATATATATTATTAACAAACCTAATGAATAAGTGTGTGTGTGTGTGTGATAGTGTGTGTGTGTAATAATGAAGCGTGTGTGCGTTTTGTGTTTTGCAGGAAGGCCGGCGGGTTCGATCCCGCGCCCACGCGGGAAGAGGAGCAGGCACGCACGCAGGCGCACTCGAGTGCCACGCGGCGGGCCCACGGCGAAGGGGCGGCGTCAACGGCCGGTGGAAGAGGAGGCGGGCACACGCGCCCGCGACGCGCGTTCACATGGCAGGGCGGCGCACGCGGAAGCGTGTGCGCCGGCACGCGTCGGCGGCACATGGGCGGCGCATCCGGACCGAGGAGAGAGAAAGAGAGAGAAAGAGAGAAAGAGAAGGAGAAAAGGGCCCAGAAAAATTAGAAAAAATTCCAAAAAAATAGAAAACATGTGCAATACATTTTAGCACCCAATTTGGGTCAAAATAGCAGCAATTTGGTTGATTCACATTGACAAAATATTCACACTATCTAAGGTGTTATATGTGACCCTATATAAAGGGCATTCATTTGTAATGGAAAGGGTTGTTAAGAGGAGATAAGTTAGAGAGGCCAAGGAGGTTAACTTAGGAGTAGGAAGCTATGGAGTGCTAAGAATTCTTTGTGTTCTTGAAGTTATTTCATGTTGGCCTTAGTTTGGTTTCATAAGGTGTTGTTTGTAAGATCATTTGATGCAAAAGTTGTAAGTTGAAGTTATTTCAATACAAGTTTGGTTTTGGATTTCAGTCTTTTCTTAACCTCATTTTTCATTGTTGTGATCTTCATTTCAATTTGAGTTCTTCATGAAAGTTGTTAATTTTCAAGTTTTCTTCAACTTCCATACTTAGCATTGCTTCAAATTCTTCCTAATTCATAGAGTTATTACCCGTTTTCTTAAGTGCTATTTTACGTGGTGACTATTCATCCGAGTTAATACCTTTTGCCATTTATTCATTTTGAAGCCTTTCCAATCCTCAAATAATTTCGAGTTCTTCATGAAAGTTGTTCTTTACTTGTAGATATAAATTTTGTTCTTCTTTCACTTTGTCAAATTCTTCTTTGTTTGAGCTCTAGAATTAATATTTGAAGGTGCTATTTTTTGTCAGTTACTGTTCATCCGAATTAATAAGTCTTGGTGTTTCAAGTTTTTCATTGTCTTCCTTTCATTTTATGTTTCTATGTTCTTCATACAACTTCTTCATCTTTAAATTCTCTACAACTTTCATTTAGTTCACTTTTACTAATTCATTCTATATTTCAAATTATGCTTAGCCTTCCAAACCTCTATTTCAATAGATTTCTGTTGTAATTGCCACTTGTGTTTCCACTTGTGTTTTGTTTCAATTTCAATCCAAACCTTTTCTTCACGGTTTCATCACACACACCCAAAGCGGTGATCATTTTTCAATCATCTCATGGCGTCGACTTCCAAGGTAGAGTGATCTTCATCAAAGGCTCGGCGAGGAAACGACGGCATTCTTCAATTCATTGGCTAAATTTCTTTACACTTACATCTTGTTCTTTCAAGTTGCAATTTCATTTCCGTTAGTTGTAATCGCACTCCAAATACAAAATTTGCTTTTCCAAACATAAGGTATTTTCCAACTTGAGCTTAAATCAAATATTCTCTCCCCGTGGGATCGACCTGTATTCACCACTGTACTTGTATTTTCAAAATCATTCGAGTGAGTGAGTGCGGTTATAAATTTTGAAATTTGTGTGGCACGGCATTTTTAAACGACGACTGTCGAGCGCATCAACTCACAGCTTGAACAGCTGGGCTTCACAGCTTGCCTACAAACCGCTGATACATAGCTTCGCTGGGCTTTACAGCTTGCCATCCGAGACCTGGTCTCGCCTGCTGAGGATTAAAGCTTCACCTGTCCAGTGGAAACCTCCACTGCAATTGCTGGCTCACAACTTGAAACAAGAGTTCGAAAAATAAAGACAGAAAACATACGAAAATAAGAAAGCCCAGCATGGAATGTAGCTCTCAATGAGCAAAGTTCAACTCTGGTATCTGAACCAAGAGTCTGAGTAACAACCTCTCAATCAAAGCTCTCTCAACTCCTCTTTTTCAATCTTCTCTTCTTTCTCTCTTTTTCTTTTCTCTACTTTTCTTCTCTGTGGATCTCGGTGGCTCTCTACTGCTATAGCTTTCTCTCTATTCGGACTTCACCACTCGATCAATCAGCCTTCTTCTGGTGGAAGAGGCTTTATATATATACCAGCAGCAGATTGGATAAGGCGTGTGGCTTCCACATTTCCCGCCCAAGGCTTTTGCCAGATCCGAGGAACTTTCGACCACATGGCAGCATCCTGGCTGGGCTGCATTCCACGTGTCACCATCTGGGCACCTCGTATATCCTTGGATCACGAGCCATGTCATCAATCTCTGTAAAGAGTCCCTGTCAGACAATCAAATAGAGTTATCATGTTAAGTCTAAAACCATGTACAGACTTTGTAGAGTGTAATGCATTGTATAGACTTTGCACTGTATAGACTTTGTGAATGCGAATGCAGTCTATAGACTTTGTGGTGCACTAAGTGAGAATGCATCAAGCAAAGTTTGTACATTTCAATTGGATGTATAGACTTGAATGACAGACTCAACGTGCAACAATGTATGGACTTTGAATATGCAGAGCTTAAGCCATGTATATACTTCAAATATGCAGAAGTAAACGTGCATCAATGTGTAGACTTAGCAAAACAAAGTATGAACAAAGCAACACAATGTGTAGACTTCGTGCAATGAGTGAAGCAGTGTATAGAGTTATGAGTGGAATACATGAAGCAATGTATAGAGTTAGAGTGCAATGAGTGTTCAGGTGATGTACAGACTCAACGTTATGCAAGCAGACAATGTATAGACTTGCTACGGCACAAGGCAGCATAACGATGTACAGACTCTGCCAAGAGCAATGCATAATGCACATATGAATTGTACAATGTTCAGACTTGACAATATATGAAGAACATATGCTGTGCAGACTTCAAATCAATAGATGCACGATGTACATACTTCAAATGAAAGGATGCACAATGTACAGAGTTGACAAATGATGCATGCACAAGACACCGATGTATAGACTTCGTATATGCTCAAGACCATGCACAACGAATGTATAGACTTGCTGTAAGGAATGTGCAGACTTAATGCATGAAGCAAGGCAATGAATGTATAGACTTTACAATGTGTGGACTTGCCAAAGGAAAGGCTATATAGACTTGAGCAAGCATGATGTATTGACTTTGCGATGTGTGGACTTGCCAAAGGAAATGGATGTACAGACTTGATGCAAGCACGATGTATAGACTTTACGATGTGTGGACTTGCCAAAAGAAAGGGTTGTACAGACTTGATGCAAGCACGATGTATAGACTTTAGCAAGGCAATGGATGATGTACAGACTTGAGCAAAGCAAGGTCTGTACAGACTTATAAGTGCGACGTAGGTAAAGCTACCAATGTATAGACTTACGAGTGCAACGTTGGTAAAGCTACCAATATATAGACTTGCGAGTGCAACGTTGGTAAAGCTACCAATGTACAGACTTGAGAGTGCAACGTCGGTAAAGCTACCAATGTATAGACTTCCAATGCCTTTCGTCAAAAGCGATGTACAGACTTGAAGAATGATGCATGACGCTATATAGACTTGGAAAGTTAAGCAGTTGAATGTACAGACTTCTGTTTCGCGCATGCTACAGGCCACTGTATGGACTTTGAATGAATGGGCAGTGCAGCAACCGATGTATGGACTTGTGTTGACGCTGCAGGACAACAACCAATGTATAGACTTTGCAAATGCAAGCAATGCAGCAATATATAGACTTTGGGCTTTGCCATGTAATGTATAGACTTCCGAATCTAGGGGGAGTCGACCCATCAAAGAGGGGGGTCGACCCACTTCTGTCCAGACTATGCTAAGAATGATGATGCATGGATGTATAGACTTGTGACTCATAAGTTTGCTATCATCAAAACTACAAATCATCAAAAACTACAGGGGCACAATAGTCCCATGCGAGGGAAAGCGTGGATCGTGCGCGGTTAAGGAACCGGCAGTGTTCAAGGTAGTCGGACTCAACTTCCAGACTCGGATCGAGTCGCGGGATGGGTCACTCTCACACTCACAGCGGTGACATGGACACACGGGCTAGGAACCTACACTCTCGCAGCGGCATAAGGCTGTATACTAGCTAAGCAAATGAATGCCAAGAAGGTAAGATCGTTACCTCCACGCACTCGGCGTGGGGAAGACGACCCCGGTCAATCACAGACTCCCGGTTAAATAATTTTACAGCAATACAATAAATTTGATCCACTCCACGCAGGGAGGTAAAAGGTCACAAGCGGGACCCGGGAATCACGCGAATTGGGTTGACGGGCAGCATCTTGATGTCGCCCAGTGGTGCCGAACTCCGCATTTTCGTGCTGTCTGGACCGCGGATTCTACAAGTCTGTGGGGCTTACGGATGGTGCTGTCCTCCCGACCTGCTGGGGTGGGGCCCAATATGATGGAGACCCCTGGTGGCGCGCCTCCTCGGACGGCGATCGGCCGGAAACGCCGATCGATGGCCGATCGGTCCCGATCTCCAACTCTTGGAGTTGCTACCCACGGATTTTCACTTCTGTTTTCCACCACGCGCTCCGGTGAGAATGGCCGCTGCAATCAATCTCGATGTCAGATCGAGGCACATAAGCTATCATTGGAAAGCTATCTTGAAATCCTCCAATCTAGGGCCAGAGGGATCTGCTGGATCTGCTTGGATCTGGATGTTGTTGAATTTTTAAGTTCTTATTGTATAGTACCCAAACTCTCAGATCAGCAGGTGAGTTATCTGAGAACTGCCGTTGACTGCCAGGAAAATGTCCGATTCAACTTATGAGAACTTCACCAAAGTTGTAGGGATTGGAACAAGGAAAACGACAAAAATTCTTGTGGAAGGATTTGTGAAGGCTGTGATTTGTTAAGATTTAAACACTAGTGGGTGGTCGGATCTGGAAACTAATAGATAGCACTGTAGATGGCTCTGAAAATGATTATTATAAAATAGGTGGTGGGCTGATCAAAAATCAAGAAAAATGAGGGACGATGGGATTGGTGGGTAGAACTCCCAGAAAAATTGGGAGGTCTGGTAAAAATCAAAATATGGGTCGAACACAGGAAACTCAGGGTAGGTGGAGATCTGGTCTGAAAATAGGCAGATCTGAAGTCAGAAGAAGAACAAAAATTGAAAATTCTGAATCGGAGTCTAAAGGCCAAACCAAATTTTTAGGGATGTGGTGGACATCTCTGGAAGACCTCTAGAAATTTTTAGCTCAAAAGGATTTCGTAGCTAACAACAGAAATTCATGGAAGACGCAGTGGTCGGCTGAAGACAGAACTCCAATGAACTCGATGGCGGTGCGATGGCGGCTCGTGGCGGCGGCAACCGGAACTGATAGGGGAGGCATCACACCTCAGAATGGCAACCATCACAGCTGTAAGGGGGAGAGGGAGGAGAGAGGAGGGGGTGCCCAAGGCTGCTCCAACAATTTCTTTGATTCAAATGCATTAATTCCATCCAAAATGGGAAAATACAAGCCTTTATAGGTTACATATCAAATCCAATATCCACCCTTGGATCTAGGGATGGGGGAATGGATGGCTTGGATTAGATGCGACCAACCACAAAATAAAAATTAAGGGAAGCCAATTCCTAATTTTAACACGTGGTCAAAGAAAGAGAGGAAAGAAAGAAAATTAAATAACCTAGCCTAATAATGCCAAAGGAAGGTGCGCCCCTCTCTTGGGCCCTTCTTGGGCCAAGTTGCCCCAAGGCCATTTAAGGCCATCCACAAGCCCATTCTACTTCAATCTAGGTGGCCCATGTGGAGTGGAGGCTTATTTGGGCCTTAAGTGGCTTAAGAACCCAATATGAAGTTTAATGAAGCCTCATAGCCCAATATGGCAATTACTCATTAATGGACCCTAAAGGGCTTACCCATTTGGCTTATTAAGTGCCTTACAATGAGCCCAATATGAAAAACCCAAATAAAACACTCACTACAAGCCCAATTACAAAGCAAACAATTGCTAAAACAATGCAAGTAAATACTAAAAGTGTCCAAGAATCAAGACGGGGGTTCCAGGCTATCCCCGAGCCAAAGAGAAGCTCATGTGGCTCGAGTGGTGCTCCGCGTACTGTACCGATGGCTCGCCGGTTTGTGCTTCTTGCTCGCTCTGGTGTCCGCACCAATTCTCCCCAGGTGGGAGAAACTCGACCCTATCGAGTAAGGGTGTGCATCGCTCCGGTATCGCTCCAGAAGGTCCAGATCCATCCGCTGCAACTCTCCATGCATTATCCATGTGTCCTCGGTAGCGGGCCGTCCTCTCCATTGCAGTAGGTAGCGCGGGTAGGATCCACTCCTGGTAACAGTCACCTGCTCATCCAGTATATGATCTATATGCTCACGCTGCCGTGACAAAGGGGCTGGAGGTGGACACTCAGGTGTGGGAACACTCTTAAGGGGGGGAGATTGCTCGAAAGGCTCACTAGGGATCACCGCTGGGTCCCTATATGCAACTAGATCGAAATATTAAAAGTAGAGCTTATACCGTATTCCTCGGGCAGGTCCACAATATACGCATTGGATCCAACGCGATTCAACACTCTAAATGGACCGGTTCCGCGAGCTTGCAACTTCTTAACGGTTCCAGAGGGAAACCGTTCAGGCCTTACCCTGATCATGATATATTCATCCTCTTGGAACTCTCAGTGGTGTCGGTGGGCATCGGCTAGCTCTTTGTAACGTGCATTGCTGGACTCAATGTGACGACGGATGTCGAAATGCAAACTCCTAACATGCCTAGCAAACGACTCGGTCGACTCCGACACACGTGCATGGATAGGCATGGGGACAAGATCCATTGGCTTCCTAGGCCTACGACCTGTGACAATCTCGAATGGACTCATGCCGGTAGACATATTCACCGAATCATTATATGCAAACTCTGCCATGTGTAGAATGAGATCCTAATCCCCAATGCGGTCCCTAACAAGACACCTCAAAAGGTCTCCCAGACTCCTGTTGACTACCTCGGTCTGACCATCTGTCTAGGGATGATATGCAGTGAAAAACTTGAGGTGAGTACCCATCATATGCCATAGTGTCTTCCAAAAATAGGAGGTGAATCTAACATCACGGTCAGACACTATAGTGTGAGTCAACCCGAACTTGCACACCACATGAGTAAGGAATAGGCGGGCTACCCTCGAAGCATCCGAAGTCTTTGAGCAAGGAATGAAAAGGGCCATCTTTGAGAAATGGTCAACCACCACATAGACCAAATCATGCTTCCTGGAGGTACGTGGAAATCTCAAAATAAAGTCCATGCTAACATCCTGCCACGGGGCATCAGGCACGGGAAGAGGCGTATAAAGGCCCGAGTTTTGCTTCTTCATCTTGGCCGTAGCACATGTACGACACTGAGCCACGATGTGAGCCACATCGCACTTCAAGCTCGGCCAATAAAATCTATGCTCAACTGGCTCGATAGTCTTGTTCCGACCAAAGTGGCCGGCTAGACCTCCCGCATGTAGCTCCCACACTAAGAAATCTCGAACCGAAGTTCGGGGAACACATAGCCTGCTACCTCGAAAGAGGTAACCCTCCTGAAGCACATAATGATCAAGGTCTCTCGAGGGTCTGGCCTGGAGAGTCGCAAAAATCTGACCGAAGTCAGGACAATCAACATAGGCCTCTCTCATCTTCTCTAACCCTATGACATCGGCACTCATGGTGGTGAGCAAACACGCTCGTCGACTCAAGGCATCAGCTATCTTGTTCTCCACTCCAGTCTTATGTTTTAGCACAAAGGTGAACTGCTGGAGATACTCGACCCAATGACTGTGACGCGAGTTAAGCTTCTTTTGGGAATGGAGGTACCTCAATGCCTCATGATCGGAGTATAAGACAAACTCCTGATGTAAAAGATAGTGCCTCCAATGCCTAAGAGCCTGAACAACTACGTAAAATTCCTTATCATATGTGGAGTATAGCAGTTTTGCATCATTCAACTTCTCGTTGAAATATGCGACCGGGTGGGACTCCTGACTCAACACACCTCCTATCCCAACACCCGACGCATCACAAGAGACCTCAAACACCTTCGTGAAATCAGGCAATCAAAGGATAGGTGTCTGGGTCATGCGCTCCTTGATGTCCTTGAAGGCGGCAGCTGCGGCCTTCGTCCATACAAATGTACCCTTCTGGATACAATCCGTGATCGAGGCGGTGACGGAGCTAAATCTGTGGATGAAGCAATGATAGAATGTCGTAAGGCCATGGAAGCGGCGGACATCATGGACTGTACGGGGTTTCGGCCACTCAACAATGGCTCGGACCTTCTCCGGATCGGCGGAGACCCCAGTACTAGACCCAATGAAACCCAAGAAGGTAAGCTGAGATGTCATGAAGGCGCACTTCTGTGGGTTTGCAAACAACTACTCTCTCCGAAGAAGAAGACAGACCTGCCAAAGGTGGTCTAAGTGGTCCCCTGTGGTGCGACTATAGATAAGGATATCGTCAAAGTAAATGACCACAAAGACTCCAATGAAAGGTCAAAGGACCTATGTCATGAGTCGCATGGATGTGCTAGAGGCATTGGTCAACCCAAAAGGCATGACCAACCACTCATATAGACCGTCCTTGGTCTTAAAGGTAGTCTTTCACTCATCACCTGGCCTAATCCGCACCTGATGGTAGCCACTTTTAGGATCAATCTTTGAGAAGATAGTGGCACCAGCCATCATGTCTAGCATGTCATCCAGGCGGGGAATAGGGAACCTGTACTTCATGGTGATTTTGTTGATGGCACGGCTATCAATGCACATTCTCCACGTGCCATCCTTCTTCTCAGCGAGTAAAGCGGGTACAGCACGTGGACTCATGCTGTCTCGAACAGAACCTCTCTCCATCAACTCATCGACCTACCATTTTAGCTCGGCATGTTCCGTGGGGCTCATGCAATAATGTGGAAGGTTGGGCAATGAAGAGCGCGGAATAAGGTCGATGGCATGCTGAATATCCCACATAGGTTGGAGTCCCTCGGGAAGCTCATCGGGAAAGATATCAGCAAACTCCTGCAGAATGGGGACAACCTCGGGTGGGAGCTCACCCTCGGTGTCTCTCTCTACCTCTCGGACCGCAATGGCAAACACAGGGCAGCCCTGACTAGCCTCCCGCTCCATCTCTTAGGAGCTAATCAACATCAATCTCCTCGTCGAGGGCTCGCCTGGGCCAGATGTAACGGTCATAGCCCGAGCTGGGGATGGGGTACTAGGCCCAGGGGCGGAAGGCTCCGGAGTACTTGGGCCAGTAGGACCCCTGACTGAGGGCTTCTTGGGTTGAGAGAGGTGGAGGGTAATCCGTTGGCCAGCATGGTCGAAGGTACAGGTGTTCGACCGGCCATGAAGCGTGGCATCCCGATCAAATAACCATGGCCTACCAAGAATGACACTACCCACCTCCATAGGGAGGACATCACACCAGATCTCTTCACGGTAGGCATGGAACTACAGTGGGACCAAACACCGCAGCCTGATCGGAATGGAGGTGGAATCCACCCAAGATACTCGATAGGGGCAAGGATGGTCCACGGATGTAAGCCCAAGACGAGTGATAGCGCCCGTGGAGATTGCATTAATGCAACTCCCACTATCGATGACCACTTTAAAAATAATCTTGCCCAGCCTACAGAACATATGAAGGATAGTGGTCCGATGCCAGTCATCACTGACTTGTGGCTGGGTGAGGATACATCTGACGACCCCAACGTGAGTATCATCGGAATGTTGGGCATCCAGGGCATCACCTCCCAACTCATAGTACTCGTCAGCTAGCTCTTGATCTGCCTCATAGCTGACAAACTCGAGGTCCACAGGGGTGGTATCCTCGGCCTATGTGTCCCCAATGTGAAGAGATGGGCGGGTGGGACACTGGTTGGCAAAATGGCCAAACCCATTACAGTGAAAACACTGTTGCCGTGATCCACTAGGCTCCCCAATCATAGGTCCTTTACCTTTATCCTCCCGACGGATAGGAGGCGTAGGCAACAAAGGACGTGCAGGAGGTGCGGGTGCCGGTGGACGGGCTGTGGGTGGGGCCGTAAGATGATGGGGACGAGGAAGGTCCCTCAGGGGTGGAGGATGAGGCCTAGGAGCAAAGGGCTCGGGGCGAGCGGGCTCCTGAGGTCGAGTCATGGGGGCCCTAGGATACGTGCCAGATGAGCCACGGGGCTCGACACTACGAAGGGGAAAGGAGCCCAACCGATGGGGTGACTCAAACTCGGCCTCAAATTGCTCCAATTCGAGAGCTATCTGATATGCCTTCTCCAAAGTGGTCGCATTGTGCTGAAAGAGTTCATATTGGTAATTGGGCCGCAGACCTCTCCGAAAGTGGGATATCGTCATGGTGCTCTCTTCCGTGACTCCACACCGTAAGTAATACTCATCGAACTCGGCGGTGTACTCGGTCACGGATCGGTTCCCTTGGGAGATGCTTTTCAATTTGTCTATGAGACATTGGTGATATGAGGCAGGAAGGTATTTCTCCCTCAACTTGAATTTCATATCATCCCAAGTACCAATTTTGGGTTGACATCGCTGGTTGAGCAGGCTCTCCACATTGGTCCAATAAGTTTGGGCCTGCCCTTGCAGCTTCATCTTTGTGTATCGGACTCTTCGGTGGTCCGTCATCTCAAACCACTCAAAGTACTAGTCCATGTTGGCCTCCTAATCTAAATACACCCTAGGGTCCAAAGACTCGCTAAAAGTGGGGGGGTCCACACGCACGCCCCTAAGAATGCAGTCGTCATCCTCGTCATCACGATTCCGTCGTTGATTACGACGACTGTTACCCCCTTGATCATTATCAGATTCATAATCATCCACCACATGCACCTGTTGTCCCCCAACATTCTCCGCCTGAGCCCTTGGTGCAGCAGGTTGCTGAACCAGCTCTCGTTGGCCGTTCGTCGGCGCGGGTTGCGCCGCTACTGGGCCCCTCTCGAGGACGGCAATTCTCCCAACTAGACCCTGGATGGACTGATCTAAATTCTCGGCCCGATCCTCGAGGACTTTCATCTGCCCTTCTAGACGCGTTCCTATGCCATCCATACGCGTACTAAGACCATCCATACGCGTGTCAAGACGTTCCATAATGGCTCGGAACATCTCGACCGTCGAGGACTCATCGGAACTACGGGCCCGGGAATCCGCCATAGGTGGTGGTGGCGAGTATTGGGTACCTCGACGGGTGGGCATGCAACAGACACACAACCTAGAAGACACCGACTAATGCAAACACACACTAATGCAAGAATGATGCACTTAGACCTAACCAATATCCGGTACGTGGTGGAGATAAGCGATCCGAAGATCACTCACGCAAGTGTGCGGTCTTCCCGATAGGCGTAACCTAACGTTCGGACAACACCTTTTGATATACCGGGTTATTGGGATGAAAATGCAATTTGAAAACACTATTTTTTGTTTGTTTTGAAAATAATGAAGATCCTAGACTCGACTTAGACCATGATGCATGCAAGACTTATGCAAAGACTACCCTAGACTCAACTTGCTCTGATACCAAACTGATGCAGGATGGACTGAGCAGACGATGCTATATGAGATGGACACGACTCGACCAGCAACGACACGACTACAAGAGTGACCTCGGCTTGACACTAAGAGCTCCTAAGGCTACACGTCGCTAACAGAAGTGCAAACTCACTCGTCGTCCCATGCGAGGGAAAGCATGGATCGTGCGCGATTAAGGAATCGGCAGAGTTCAAGGTAGTCGGACTCAACTTCCGGACTCGGATCGAGTCCCGGGACGGGTCACTCTCACACTCACAGCGGTGACATAGACACACGGGGTAGGAACCTACACTCTCGCAGCGGCATAAGACCGTATACTAGCTAAGCAAATGAATGCCAAGAAGGTAAGATCATTCCCTCCATGCACCCGGCGTGGGGAAGACGACCCCGGCCAATCACGGACTTCCGGTTAAAAAATTTTATAACAATACAATAAATTTAACCCACTCCACGCAGGGAGATAAAAGGTCGCATGCGGGGCCCGGGAATCAAGCGAATTGGGTTGACGGGCAGCATCTTGATGTCGCCCGGTGGTGCCGAACTCCACGTTTTCGTGCTATCCAGACGGCGGATTCTACGGGTCCGTGGGGCCCACAGATGGCGCTGTCCTCCCGACCTGCTGGGGTGGGGCCCAATGTGATGGAGACACCTGGTGGCGCGCCTCCTCGGACGGCGGTTGGTCAGAAATGCCGATCGGTCCCGATCTCCAACTCTTGGAGTTGCTTCCCACGGATTTTCACTTCTATTTTTCGGCGCGCGCTCCGGCGAGAATGGCCGCTGCAATCAATACCAATGTCGGATCGGGGCACATGAGCTATCGTTGGAAAGCTCTCTTGAAATCCTCTAATCTAGGGCTAGAGAGATCTACTGGATCTGCTCGGATCTAGACTTTGTTGAATTTTTAAATTCCTATTGTACAGTACCCGAACTCTCAGATCAACAGGTGAGTTGTCTAAGAACTGCCATTGACAGCCAGAAAGACGTCCGATTAAGCTTATGAGCTCTTCACCAAAGTTATAGGGATTTGAATAAGGAAAATGGCAACAATTCTTGTGGTAGGATTTGTAGAGGCTGTGATTTGTTATGATTTAAACACCGGTGGGTGGTCAAATCTAGAAACTAATAGACATCACTGTAGATGTCTTCAAAAATGATTTTTATAAAACAGGTGGAAGGCTGATCAAAAATCAAGAAAACTTTGGGACGCTGGGGTTGGTGGGTAGAACTCCCAGTAAAATTGGGAGGTCTGGTAAAAATCAAAATATGGGTTGAACACGGGAAACTCAGGGTAGGTGGAGATCTGGTCTGAAAGCAGGCAGATCTGAAGTGGGAAGAAGAACGAAAATTGAAAATTCTGAATCGGAGTCTAAAGGCCAAACCAAATTTTGAGGGATGTGGTGGAAATCTCTGGAAGACCTCCTAAAATTTTTAGCTCAAAAGGATTTCGTAGCTAACAACAGAAATTCATGGAAGACGCAGTGGTCGGCTGAAGACAGAACTCCAATGAACTCGATGGCGGTGCGATGGCGGCTCGTGGCGGCGGCAACCGGAACTGATAGGGGAGGCATCACACCTCAGAATGGCAACCATCACAGCTGTAAGGGGGAGAGGGAGGAGAGAGGAGGGGGTGCCCAAGGCTGCTCCAACAATTTCTTTGATTCAAATGCATTAATTCCATCCAAAATGGGAAAATACAAGCCTTTATAGGTTACATATCAAATCCAATATCCACCCTTGGATCTAGGGATGGGGGAATGGATGGCTTGGATTAGATGCGACCAACCACAAAATAAAAATTAAGGGAAGCCAATTCCTAATTTTAACACGTGGTCAAAGAAAGAGAGGAAAGAAAGAAAATTAAATAACCTAGCCTAATAATGCCAAAGGAAGGTGCGCCCCTCTCTTGGGCCCTTCTTGGGCCAAGTTGCCCCAAGGCCATTTAAGGCCATCCACAAGCCCATTCTACTTCAATCTAGGTGGCCCATGTGGAGTGGAGGCTTATTTGGGCCTTAAGTGGCTTAAGAACCCAATATGAAGCTTAATGAAGCCTCATAGCCCAATATGGCAATTACCCATTAATGGACCCTAAAGGACTTACCTATTTGGCTTATTAAGTGCCTTACAATGAGCCCAATATGAAAAACCCAAATAAAACACTCACTGCAAGCCCAATTATAAAGCAAACAATTGCTAAAACAATGCAAGTAAATACTAAAAGTGTCCAAGAATCAAGATGGGGGTTCCAGGCTATCCCCAAGCCAAAGAGAAGCTGATGTGGCTCGAGTGGTGCTCCGCGTACTATACCAACGGCTCGTCGGTTCGTGCTTCTTGCTCGCTCTGGTGTCCACACCAAGATCCCTCCTCCGCCAGGCCTATATAACAAGAGTGGGGGCAAGGCAGTCCCTTCATTTCTTGAATTCATGAAGATGTCTAAGGGGAAGCAGCCATGCCGGGAGGCTAACCCTGCACCCAGGGGTGTTCACCCCCGGCTAGCACAGTCTGCCAAAGCCCCGAATACAGATGGAGTTTGCCTTGCAGTGGCTGATGAAGAACAGCAAGGATCCGGTGCTAACCAGAAGGGTGCTGAGTCCGAAGCAGATGAAGGAGGTCCTTTAAGGGCCGCAACTCAGGACTCTCCCAAGCCCAGATGCGCTGAAGAGATGAAACTTTCCAATGTCCTAGCTGGGAGCTGAATAATGAAGCTACTCAAGAAGCTCCCTACTAGATTCACAATTTGGGAGGTCCTCTCTTTGAGTGAAGAGACTCGACAGGTAATCATCACCGCTCTGCAGATGCCTACTCATTTTGAGACATGTTTGGCTGAAGCAATGCCAAAAGCTAGCATGACCTTCACCCCAGAGGATATGCTGCTACCTGCCATCAGCCACAACAGGCCGCTGTACATGAAGGGGCACCTGAACGGAAGGGAGCTGAACAGGATTCTGGTCAATCCTGGTGCATCGGTCAACATTTTGCCCTATAGAATATACGAGAGACACCACTTCAATGTGCATCTCGAGAAAGTCGAGGATATGCGTATCACTGGCTTCAATCAAAAATGTGAAGTGTCGTTGGGCGGCGGAGTTCACACTTACCCTGGCGGATTTCACTACGACGGTGCAGTTCCATGTCATCGACTCCCGCACCTCATACAAGGCGCTGCTCGACAACCCATGGCTGCATGAAAATATGGTGGTGCCCTCTACGCTCCACCAATGTATCAAATATAGTCTCCATGGGAAGGAGGAGAGGATATTTGCCGATCTCCAGCCATTCGAGGTATTTGAATGTCACTTGGCGGACGCCAACCTATATGCGGGGCCACCTCAGAAGACCTCTAAAGCCAAAGCCCCTGTGGGGGTGTCAAAAAATGCATCCTGTGACAATTGGTATCCACCACCGCTGCGCGGATATGTCAAGCCCAAGGTGGTCTGTCTTATCACAATATCCGGGGACGTGGGCAGAATAGCACCCCCAACTTTGTACCCCGAAGCTAACGAAGTGCAGGTCGATCGGCAGCACAACTACATTGGAGTCCCGGACGGCCTCACCAAGTCGATTCCCGGCCTCGATGACCCCACTATCGAGCCTTTCAAAACTTGGGAGGTGGCGCAGGTAGATGGACTTAGCAGCTTGTTCTATACGGCTGAAGAACATCCTACTTGGGAAGACACAGACTACTACCTCCCCGAAGATATAAGCAATCCGTTAGTCCCCATCAAGGGTCTGGCATTTACAACTAGTCAGATGGCCAGGACGTTTCAGAAGCAACACATCCCCTCCGATCAGTCTCATAATAGATAGGAAGCTTTCCAGAAAATGTGGTATCCCACAAGTCTGGATAAGGAACTGAGGCGCGTCTCTCAGCACCCGGGGTTGGGCTTCACCCTTGAAGAATGTTACTACAGTGGGAGATACGAGGTGGACACCATCTCCATCTTCTACCCTACTGAAGATAGCTCACTGGGGGCAGCCTTTGATGAATACTCGGCGGAAGCTGAATATGCTAAGCTGACTCATCCCGAAAATCAAGAAGTCGAGATCGTCATTCCTTGCCGATGCTGGGAGCATGTCTATCCCGAAGAGGCGGCCCTTCAAGCCAAATTTGATACGGCTAGCTGCAGTGAAGCCGAAGATGTTGAAGAAATAGGGACCTCTCCCTCCAGTGGAGTCCTACTGATGATGACCTCAGCACCTCTCCTGCCAATCGGGGAAGCATCAGCTGACTCAAATCAAGAGGCACATGCTACCAGGAAAGAAAAGGCCACTTCTACAGAAAATACAACTACCTCAGAGGGCAAGGCCTCCTCAACCTCCACCACAAGACCGGGAGTTTGTCCCAGCCCGGCAATAAGCAACCACTAGCCTATCATGGCTACAACTCTATCTACGAGGGGTGAAGCTGCTCTCTTTCCCTTAGAAACTGCAACGGCCGTTGACTTGCTGATAGAGCAATCTGCACAGTTGCTACTGAATGAAGCAGAGGACTCCATAGAGGCTCTGATGATGTCAAATGAGGAAATCGAGGTCCTCGGCCCCGAAGACGGCATTCCAGATTTCATCGACCTCCAACTGGAACCTCCGGAGATAGAGGATGGAGGCCAAGCTATAGTCGATGAGATGATAGAAGTCAACCTGGGAAGAGAGGAAGACCCTAGGCCTACCTTCCTTAGCGCCCAACTATCCCCAGAAGAACAGGAGCTGTATATCCAGCTGCTGCAAGAGTACCGGGACTGCTTCGCCTGGACTTACAGAGAAATGCCAGGTCTGAGCCCTACAGTTTCGCAACATGAGCTGGCAATCAGCCCTAAAGCTGAGCCAGTGAAGCAACCACCACGGTGCATGAGGCCGGAGCTCATCACTCAGATTTATACAAAAGTCGACAAGCTCATTGACATGGGATTCGTCCAAGAAAATTAATACACCATGTGGCTGGAAAATATCATCCCCGTGAAGGAGAAGAATGGACAGATCCGGATATGTGTTGACTTTTGAGATCTAAATAAAGCATGCCCCAAGGATGACTTTCTGGTGCCAATAACGAAAGTCATGATTAATGCTACAACCGGCCATGAGGCCCTGTCATTCATGGATGGGTCGTCCGGCTACAACCAGAAATGGATCGCGGAACATGACCGGGTCCACACTGCCTTCTGAGCCCCTAAAGGCATCTATCACTACAAGAGGATGCCGTTCAGACTGAAGAATGCTGGCGCAACTTATCAGCGCACAATGACCAAAATATTTGATAAGTTGCTCTACCACAAGGTCGAGTGCTACATACATGATCTGGTGGTCAAGACCAGAAGAAAAGAAGACCATCTGCATGACCTCCGAATCATTTTTCAGAGGCTGAGGCAGTATGAATTAAAAATGAACCCTATGAAATACGTGTTCAGAGTATCGAGCAGAAAATTCTTGGGTTTCATTGTCAGATACCGGGGAATCGAGATAGACCTCGCAAATATCAAAGCAATTCAGGAGCTACATGCACCGAGGAACCTCTCCGAGCTGAGATCACTACAGGGCCGCTTGGCTTATATGCGGAGGTTCATTTATAATTTGTCAGAGCGATGCCAGCCTTTCCACAAATTGATGATGAAAGATGTTCCCTTTTACTGGGATGAAGATTGCCAGACAGCCTTTGACAAGCTGAAAGACTATCTGAAGACTCCTCCAGTGCTGGGCGCACCGGTGAAGGGACATCCGCTGATATTATATATAACGGCCACACACAACTCTTTGGGGGCAATGCTGGCCCAGAATAATGAAGAAGGGAAAGAACAAGCCCTTTATTACCTCAGCCAGAGACTGGTCAGGACTGAGGAGAAATATACTTATATTGAGAAGATCTGTCTGGCACTAGTCTTCGTAGGCAAGAAGCTTCGACACTATATGTTATCGCATGAAATCAGCATGGTATCCAAAGAGGACCCGCTAAAATATATTATGTCCCAGCCAGCACTCAAAGGTCGCTTGGGCAAATGGGCGGTGATCCTTATGGAGTTTGATATCTCTTATGTGCCGTGAAAGGCTGTCAAGGGCCAATCTATTGTAGACTTCTTCGCCGAGCACCCAGTACTGGGAGACTACCCGCTGGAACCGGAGCTTCCTGAAGATGAAACCCTAGAAGCCGCTCAAGTGCAGCCCTCCTTGTGGCAGCTATATTTTGATGGCACTTCCAGAATTGACACCTCGGCCACTGGGTCAGCCAGGGTCAGAGCAGGGGCAGACATAGTCTTGAAATCTCCAGAGAGAGAAGTTGGGCACACATCTTGCTCAATAAACAAGCCTTGTACAAATAATAAAGTAGAGTATGAAGCCCTAATAATCAGGTTGCAGATCGCACTATCCATCGGAATTCAAATGCTGGAAGCATTCGGAGACTCCATGCTAGTTATAAAATAGCTTGAAGGAGAGTTCGATGTGCGAAAGTAAGAGCTCCTCCCCTACCATCGGCTGGCAACCCGCCTGATGTCAAGATTCTACTTCATCAGCATCAAGCATGTCAACCGAGGATAGAATGCTCAGGCAGACGCCCTCACTAAATTGGCTAGTTCTTTGGCAATCCCGCCAGACACAAGCCTGAACATAACAGTGATTAATCGCCGGCAGGTCCCTAGTGTGACAGAGGTCTTGACTGACAAACAAGAAATCGAGGTGGCAGTCGTCGAAGACATTCAACAACCCGATTGGCGAGAACATCTCCTACGATGGTTCCAGCACCAACAGCTCCCAAAGGAAGAATCAAACTCATGAGGGTCAAAGACTCTTACGAGATGAGAAACGGAACCCTGTTCCGAATAATGGCAGATGCCCGAAAAAGAGTCCTACTTCGTTGCTTGTCCTCAGCATAAGTTGGGTAGGTGATGCAAGAAGTCCATGTGGGTTTAGCGGGAGCACATCAGGCCGACCCGAAGATGAAAATTGAGATAAAGAAATTGGGTTACTATTGACCCACTATATTTGATGACTGCTGCAAGTTTGCCAAGGCTTGTTAGAAATGTCAAGAGCAGGCCAATGTGTCAAGAAGACCTTTAGTGCCGCTACACCCTACCATACCAAGCTGGCCATTTGCTCAATGGGGCACGGATGTGGTAGGGCCACTGCCAGCATCTTCATCAGGGTTCAAATACATCTTAGCAGCCACAGATTATTTCTCTAGATGGGCGGAGGTAGTAGCACTAAGAGAAGTGACGGGAGAGTTGGTTGCAAGATTCTTTTGGCAAAACGTAATATTCCAGTTCGGGATTCCCAGCCGAATTATCTCTAACAACGGCAGCCATTTCAGAAACCAAAAGGTTTATCGGCTAGCTGATAAACACAAGATTGACTGAAGGACATCATCCCCTACAACCCTTAAGTCAATGGACTTACAGAGGCCTTTAACAAGACGCTATGCACGTTGCTGGCAAACTCCGTCAAATCCAACAAGAAGGATTGGGAAGAAAAGATGTACGAAGCACTTTGGGCCTATCATACCGTCTATAAAACCACAATCGGCTGTTCGCCATTCTCCCTCTTGTAGGGGTCGGAGGCTGTGGTGCCGATTGAATTAGAAGTCCCCTCGCTATGAGTCGCTATCCAACATGGACTAGTTAGTAGTGAGCAAACTAATGCAGAAAATAGATTGAAGGAGCTTGTTGAGCTCGAAGGAAAGCGCCTCCATGCGCAACAAAACATTCAACTCTACCAAGATCGCATGGCCCGTGCTCTCGATAAGCTGGTCAGAGGTCGAGAATTCAAGAAGGGAGACCTACTAATGGTCAAAAAGAGGGAAGTGATGGCCTCCAACCCCAATGGGAAGTTGGTCGAAAACTGGGTCGGACCATATATCATCCACCGAGTATATGAAGGGGGTGCCTACATCCTGGTAGACCACAAAGGAGTCGTCCAGTTCTCTCCCCTCAATGGAAAGTATATAAAGTTGTATCACACGGCGCAACCGGCATTCCATGAATAATCGGAATACCCTTCACCTTGGTCTAGTGGCACTCCGCCCTGGTCGAGCTAACTTCACCTTGGCCTAGTGGCATTCCGCCCTGAGCGAACTACCTTCATCTTGGTCTAGTGGCACTCCGCCTTAGCCGAGCTACCTTCACCTTGGTCTAGTGGCATTCCGCCCAGGTCGAGCTACATTCACCTTGGTCTAGTGGCATTCCGCCCTGACCGAACTACCTTCATCTTGGTCTAGTAACATTCCGTCCTGACCGAACTACCTTCATCTTGGTCTAGTGGCACTCCGCCCTAGCCGATCTACCTTTACCTTAGTCTAGTGGCACTCCACCCTAGCCGAGCTACCCTTACCTTGGTCTAGTGGAACTCCGCCCTGATCGAGCTACCTTCACCTTGGTCTAGTGGCACTCCGCCCTGGCCAAGCTACCTAAACCTTGGTCTGGTGGAACTCCGCCCCGATCGAGCTACCTTTACCTTGGTCTAGTGACACTCCGCCCTAACCGAGCTACCCTTACCTTGGTATAGTGACACTCTGCCCTGATCAAGCTACCCATACCTCAGTCTAGTGGCACTCTCCCCGGACCGAGCTCGCATATAATAAGCAACGTTGCCATTGCGGGCCTTACGTCTGAATCTGTTCAAATCTCTCCCTTACGTCAGCATTACCTTCGTGCTGACGAATAAACCCTTCTTCTCGGCGCAAGACTTCGTGTCCTAGCCGACCCTTATACAGCATTGCCATTGCAGGCCTTACACCCGAATTGGCACGAATCCTATAGCACGCCCAAAAAAAAATTAAATAGGAAATAAATGAAAATAACTATAAATATTAGTCATGAAATAATTATGGTTAATTAAAAGTATATATCTTTCGATAAATATAGCTAAACTAAACAATTGAGCATTAGAAATTAAATATATCCTTTTATATATTTGAGGTTTAAATTAAAAATATAATTAAGTATTATATATATATATATTTATAGGATTATACCCGTCTCTGATACCCGAGGTAACGGTGAAAATTTATAAGATGATAAACAAATAAATAAAATCTCCACATAAAGACCTACTTTAGTTAAGCTCTCAATTCTATAAATATACACATTAACCAACCCACTTTGCCCATATGCATGGGCTCTTACCCAAACAGGTACTAAAGCCCAACCGTAGTATTCATATGTCTATATATCCATTTCTTTCTTACAGTAGGGTCCTCTCGTTACCCAAACCAAAGACCCACGTGATACCCCAACCCAATATAAGGATAGGCCATGCAAAACCCACGTAACAGCCCACCCGTATACATGTTCGAAGGGTTAGCTTAGGGTTTTTGGAACACGAAATTAGCAGGCAGCTAGCAAATTGGAAAGCTCGTAACAAATACATGGCAGGGATTAAAGTCTTGCCTTAATAGCATGCGAACCCTCACCTTTACCTCCTCTATAAGTATCTTGCTCTCTAAACAAAACAACCCTATTGTTGCGGTCAGTTCGTGCTGGGCTACGTCGACATACCGTGAGTGAGACGTCGTCATCTTCTTCTTTGGCTTCCTCCTCTACTGTAGCTAGGTTAAGGCTGCTGCTGTTGGGCGTGTTGGGCATAGGAAGCTTATTCTCTGTCATCTTCTTCCTCTGCTACTATTCTTCTTCTTCTAAACGTCAAAGCATCGTTAAGAGGTAGGCAATCTCCCAAGCAAAATATTATATAATTATCATGCTAGATCGTTAGAACAAGTAGGTTTTCTCAAGTTTCGTAGCCCAAACAAAGTTAAACCCTGATTTAAGGCCAATAAAATCATCTTATATCATGCATTTATATCATATATATGAGTATCGGTTGAAATTAGAATTTTTACAGTAAATAACGCCTTTTTTACGGTGTTATTTCATTTTGACGCCCATCAAAACGGTCGTCAAATTCCATTTGGAATTGACGACGTCGCATATGTCGTGTTCTATGGAATTGACGCCACTGTTAAGGGCGTTATAAGAGTTAAACGTGACAGCCGTAACGTCGTCAACTCATGAAATTTAAAACAAAAGAAAAGAGATACCATTGAATAGTCGTCAATTTAACTTTGGTCAGTTATGAGTTTATTCACATTTATAGAATACATGGGTGTAGAAGTATCCTTTTGCCATGAAAATTTTTGGGCATACTATTGGGATGGGAACCGAGGTAGTGGAAGTGGTTGCACCATTTTTCGTGCCCTCTATTACAATATCCCCCGTCTCTCATCAAAAAATTATTTTTTCATATGGTTAGGTAGAGTTTTTCGAGCCGGTCATTTCGGTATATTATAAAGAAGATTCCGACATCATTTAGTATAGAAACGGGAGGTTTGAAAAAAATAGATTTTTAAATTAACGACCAAAAAATGGTCGTTACTTAAGATTCTGACGCCTATATCCCTCGGCGTCAGATTAGCTTTATATATATATATATATATATTGTATACATATCTTTGAAAATCCATTATTATTAGAATATATAACAAAAAATTATGAAAAATATATATTTGGAATCTTTACATTTTTCTCCTAATTATCATATATTCTTTTTCTTTAAATTGTTTTAAATAAATCAATGTGCCTTTTAATGTATATTTTTGAGTTTGTTCAAATAAATAGATATAAATGTGAATTCTTGTTAAATAAATTTATTTAAAAATCATGAAAAATAGCGTTCCCTAAAAGGATGCCAATTAATAAATGACAGCACCCACGGGCCTTAAAAATAATATAAGTTTATTTAATTATAGTCAATTATGGAATAGGAAGGACATGAATTCCATGATTAACGCAATCATGTTCTCACCGTTTTCTTCCGTTTTTGACCCATACCGTGGGTCTTTTGACACTCTCATCTCATGTCCATAGATAGAGTCCATGTTTCATGATTGGTTCACGTTATACACTCAACTCTCGGTGACATATGAGCCCTCCGTTGGACATTCCGTTCCTTCGGACTGACAAGTTAGTCATTGGGACCTCCGTAAGTCTCCTCGCAGCCTTGGATTCCCTCAAGGCCGACTGAGCTAGTTGTACCTAATCACCCAGATTTCAAGAATGTCATGATTTTCATCTGGTTTATTGATATCTCATCTTTATTACAAGTTATGTCCTTGAACTCTATGTTCCATGAAATCTATCTTAATATTCCTACACGCTTGATCCTTGAAATTCTTGGCCATTAATATGGAATTAGTCTAGACTAAATGTCAGGGGCTATGGGTCCCACTAGAATGACATTTTAAAATGCTACGGGTCCTGATCTGACCCTATTGGGCGAGGCAAAGTCCAAATGTTACCGGTATATGATGATCTGGTCCAGGCATTCACCAACTCGGTTATTGGCATTTAGGAGCAATCATACAGTCGTGAGAACTCCTAAGTGTACGACCAAATACTAACTAGTGCTATTTCCATGAGGGGTGGTCATATCATCGTGATTTTCCCCTTAGTGCATTGGCCAATCCTATATAGTGCTAGATGTGCAAACGCTCTCGTGATAGTGATGATCGGGAGTAATTGCCATCATAGTGCATCTTTCTACAACTTATTGTTCATCATGAAAAGATCTTGAATTGCCTGATTGGAGGGGTTATCATATCGTCGTGATATTCCCTTAGTGTCTTGGCAATCCTCCACTGTGCTCGTTACATGAAAGCTCTCGTGATATTGTTCGTCATAGAGGGATGATAGTTATTGTTTCCTCATTATGAGAAGTACTTGATATTCTGACATGAAAGTTCTTACTATACTCTCTTGATGGTCATTGTCCTTAGTCTTTATGAGTGTATCTAGCATCTTGCTTACTCGTTTGTTTATTATAGTTCTCAAATTTAACTCGTGTTATTATAGTTCCTGATTTCTATATCTTGCATGACCTGCATGAGCATGTTAAACTATAATTGACTTAAAGCTAGCTTGGAAGCATGAGATATTAAGTCCTACTGAGCGTTCGCTCACCCTGCGTTTTTCAATATTTTTCAGGTAATGACCTTAGTGACGACGAGACCGAACATGATGGGCAAGGGCAAGAGTGAAGAGTACCCCGACAACCTAGATGAACCATCTAACGTGGTTATCTTGTGTCTTATGTTAATTCGATTCAAGAGTCTCATTGTAATTTTTCTTTATTGAGTCTTTTCATTTATTATGGGCCCGAAGATGTAAAGAACTTATATTTGAAAAGGAATTTGTTATTTGTCCAAATTGTGTTTTGTGGAAATGACTATGCTCTAATTGACATGATTGTTTAACTGCCACGTTCCGAGCAAACGACACGTTCCGCTGCTATCGGTTCGAGGCGTGACAGAAGGTGGTATCAGAGCCTAAGCTTTCTAAATCCCTAGGTCATCAGGTTCAAGTCCTAGATTGAGTCGTCCTTGTCAGTTATCCTATAGGAGCCCTGTGAGATTTGGGTAGAGCTTTGGGGTTTAATGATAAATTATGTTACATTCGCGTTAGATACCTGTCGAGATATGCAAATCATTAATCCAAACCTTATTCTTGTAGGCTAGAATGGCCGCTGAGAGAGCTCAGTGGAGAGAGATGCAACGCACTGTACAGGGTTTAACACAAGCATTACAGCAAGTGGCACAAGGTGGAAACCAACATGGAGCTGGGGATCTACATCAAAAATTTCAAAAGATGAATCCCCCGAAGTTTAGTGGTTCTACCGACCCGGATGAAGCGGAGAATTGGGTGCAAGAAATAGAGAGGACCTTTAAGGTGATGTAATGCACCAATGAAGAAAAGGTATTATTAGGAACATATCAATTAGAGAAGGATGTCCGAGTATGGTGGGGATCTGTGGAAGCAATCTTGCCTAACGAGCAAGTTACATGGGATGAATTCTTAGAACACTTTAATGAAAAGTATTTCTCGGAAAGAATTTGCGAGAAGAAAGCTATGGAATTTGTGGCTTTAAAGCAACGTAGTCTGTCAGTCACCGAGTATGAAGCGAGTTTTTCTAGATTGGCCCGATATGCACCACACTTAGTCTGTACGGAGAAAATGAGAGCGAGAAGATTTATGAACGGCTTAAAGGTGGAACTCATTCCTCAACTAGCTCCACTAGAAATTAAAACATATACAGAGATGGTTAGAAAAGCTCAACTCTTGGAAGATGCGATGGATATGATGGAAAGAATAAAAGGAAAGATCGCCAAGAATGACTTACCAAATGGACCCAAGAACAAGAAAAACATGAACGACAAGAAGAGATTTAATGAAGGCAACAAATTCTATGAAAATAAGAAACCCCGGAATAAAGATCGACAAATTGTTCCGGCCAAGGGGAAATGTGAGCATTGCAAGAAGGGAAGGCACAATCCGGACGAGTGTTGGTATAAACTTGGAAAATGCATCCGTTGTGGAAATAGATATCACAAAATTGCTCGATGTCCACTCTTAAAGGAAGAAGCACCGCAAGTAACGGAAGGTAACCCTATAAACCTATTTCATCTAAAACTTGCATGAATCGGATATGGTGATCTTAGCACTTAGTATGTTGGGAGAATGATCTAGTTAGAATGCATGTTTTGGATATGGTGATTTTACCCCACTATTATTGAAAAAAAATCATGTGAATTTGGGGACCAAATTCTTTTAAGTGGGGGAGGGTGTAGCACCCCGAAAAAAAAATTAAATAGGAAATAAATGAAAATAACTATAAATATTAGTCATGAAATAATTATAGTTAATTAAAAGTATATATCTTTCGATAAATATAGCTAAACTAAACAATTGAGCATTAGAAATTAAATATATCCTTTTATATATTTGAGGTTTAAATTAAAAATATAATTAAGTATTATATATATATATTTATAGGATTGTACCCATCTCTGATACCCGAGGTAACGGTGAAAATATATAAGATGATAAATAAATAAATAAAATCTCCACATAAAGACCTACTTTAGTTAAGCTCTCAATTCTATAAATATACACATTAACCAACCCACTTTGCCCATATGCATGGGCTCTTACCCAAACAGGTACTAAAGCCCAACCGTAGTATTCATATATCTATATATCAATTTCTTTCTTACAGTGGGGGCCTCTCGTTACCCAAACCAAAGACCCACGTGATACCCCAACCCAATATAAGGATAGGCCATGCGAAACCCACGTAACAGCCCACCCGTATACATGTTCGAAGGGTTAGCTTAGGGTTTTTGGAACACGAAATTAGCAGGCGGCTAGCAAATTGGAAAGCTCGTAACAAATACATGGCAGGGATTAAAGTCTTTCCTTAATAGCATGCGAACCCTCACCTTTACCTCCTCTATAAGTATCTTGCTCTCTAAACAAAATAACCCTATTGTTGCGGTCAGTTCGTGCTGGGGTACGTCGACGTACCGTGAGTGAGACGTCGCCATCTTCTTCTTTGGCTTCCTCCTCTGCTGTAGCTGGGTTAAGGCTGCTGCTGTTGGGCGTGTTGGGCATAGGAAGCTTATTCTCTGTCATCTTCTTCCTCTGCTACTATTCTTCTTCTTCTAAACGTCAAAGCATCGTTAAGAGGTAGGCAATCTCCCAAGCAAAATATTATATAATTATCATGCTAGATCGTTAGAACAAGTAGGTTTTCTCAAGTTCGTAGCCCAAAGAAAGTTAAACCCTGATTTAAGGTCAATAAAATCATCTTATATCATGCATTTATATCATATATATGAGTATCGGTTGAAATTAGAATTTTTACAGTAAATAATGCCTTTTTTAGGGCGTTATTTCATTTTGACGCCCATCAAAACGGTCGTCAAATTCTATTTGGAATTGACGACGTCGCATATGTCGTGTTCTATGGAATTGACGCCACTATTAAGGGCGTTACAAGAGTTAAACGTGACAGCCGTAACGTCGTCAACTCATGAAATTCAAAACAAAAGAAAAGAGATACCATTGAACAATCGTCAATTTAACTTTGTTCAGTTATGAGTTTATTCACATTTATAGAATACATGGGTGTAGAAGTATCCTTTTGCCATGAAAATTTTTGGGCGTACTATTGGGATGGGGACCGAGGTAGTGGAAGTAGTTACACCATTTTTCGTGTCCTCTATTACAAGATCCCCCGTCTCTCATCGAAAAATTATTTTTTTCATATGGTTAGGTAGAGTTTTTCGAGCCGGTCATTTCGGTATATTATAAAGCAGATTCCGACATCATTTAGTATAGAAACGGGAGGTTTAAAAAAATGGATTTTTAAATTAACGACCAAACGCCTATATCCCTCGACGTCAGATTAGCTTTATATATATATATAAATATCATGTATACATATCTTTGAAAATCCATTAGCAGGCGGCTAGCAAATTGGAAAGCTCGTAACAAATACATGGCAGGGATTAAAGTCTTTCCTTAATAGCATGCGAACCCTCACCTTTACCTCCTCTATAAGTATCTTGCTCTCTAAACAAAATAACCCTATTGTTGCGGTCAGTTCGTGCTGGGGTACGTCGACGTACCGTGAGTGAGACGTCGCCATCTTCTTCTTTGGCTTCCTCCTCTGCTGTAGCTGGGTTAAGGCTGCTGCTGTTGGGCGTGTTGGGCATAGGAAGCTTATTCTCTGTCATCTTCTTCCTCTGCTACTATTCTTCTTCTTCTAAACGTCAAAGCATCGTTAAGAGGTAGGCAATCTCCCAAGCAAAATATTATATAATTATCATGCTAGATCGTTAGAACAAGTAGGTTTTCTCAAGTTCGTAGCCCAAAGAAAGTTAAACCCTGATTTAAGGTCAATAAAATCATCTTATATCATGCATTTATATCATATATATGAGTATCGGTTGAAATTAGAATTTTTACAGTAAATAACGCCTTTTTTAGGGCGTTATTTCATTTTGACGCCCATCAAAACGGTCGTCAAATTCTATTTGGAATTGACGACGTCGCATATGTCGTGTTCTATGGAATTGACGCCACTATTAAGGGCGTTACAAGAGTTAAACGTGACAGCCGTAACGTCGTCAACTCATGAAATTCAAAACAAAAGAAAAGAGATACCATTGAACAATCGTCAATTTAACTTTGTTCAGTTATGAGTTTATTCACATTTATAGAATACATGGGTGTAGAAGTATCCTTTTGCCATGAAAATTTTTGGGCGTACTATTGGGATGGGGACCGAGGTAGTGGAAGTAGTTACACCATTTTTCGTGTCCTCTATTACAAGATCCCCCGTCTCTCATCGAAAAATTATTTTTTTCATATGGTTAGGTAGAGTTTTTCGAGCCGGTCATTTCGGTATATTATAAAGCAGATTCCGACATCATTTAGTATAGAAACGGGAGGTTCAAAAAAATGGATTTTTAAATTAACGACCAAACGCCTATATCCCTCGACGTCAGATTAGCTTTATATATATATATAAATATCATGTATACATATCTTTGAAAATCCATTATTATTAGAATATATAATAGAAAATTATGAAAAATATATATTTGGAATCTTTGTATTTTTCTCCTAATTATTATATATTCTTTTTCTTTAAATTATTTTAAATAAATTAATGTGCCTTTTAATGTATGTTTTTGAATTTGTTCAAATAAATAGATATAAATGTGAATTCTTTTTAAATAAATTTATTTAAAAATCATGAAAAATAACGTTCCCCAAGAGGATGCCAATTAATAAATGACAGCACCCACGGGCCTTAAAAATAATATAAGTTTATTTAATTATAGTCAATTATGGAATAGGAAGGACGTGAATTCCATGATTAACGCAATCATGTTCTCACCGTTTTCTTCCATTTTTGACCCATACCGCGGGTCTTTTGGCACTCTCATCTCATGTCCGTAGATGGAGTCCATGTTTCATGATTGGTTCATGTTATACACTCAACTCTCGGTGACATATGAGCCCTCCGTTGGATATTCTGTTCCTTCGGGCTGACAAGTTAGTCATTGGGACCTCCGTAAGTCTCCTCGCAGCCTTGGATTCCCTCAAGGCCGACTGAGCTGGTTGTACCTAATCACCCAGATTTCAAGAATGTCATGGTTTTCATCTGGTTTATTGATATCTCTTCTTTATTATAAGTTATGTCCTTGAACTCTATGTTCCATGAAATCTATCTTAATGTTCCTACACGCTTGATCCTTGAAATTCTTGGCCATTAATATGGAATTAGTCTACACTAAATGTTAGGGGCTATGGGTCCCACTAGAATGACATTTTAAAATGCTACGGGTCTTGATCTGACCCTATTGGGCGAGGCAAAGTCCAAACGTTACCGGTATACGATGATCTGGTCCAGGCATTCACCAACTCGGTTATTGGCATTTAGGAGCAATCATATAGTCATGAGAACTCCTAAGTGTACAACCAAATACTAACTAGTGCTATGTCCATGAGGGGTGGTCATATCGTCGTGATTTTCCCCTTAGTGCATTGGCCAATCCTATATAGTGCTAGATGTGCAAACGCTCTCGTGATAGTGATGATGGGGAGTAATTGCCATCATAGTGCATCTTTCTACAACTTATTGTTCATCATGAAAAGATCTTGAATTGCCTGATTGGAGGGGTTATCATATCGTCATGGTATTCCCTTAGTGTCTTGGCAATCCTCCACTGTGCTCGGTACATGAAAGCTCTCGTGATATTGTTCGTCATAGAGGGATGATAGTTATTGTTTCCTCATTATGAGAAGTACTTGATATTCTGACATGAAAGTTCTTACTATACTCCCTTGATGGTCATTGTCCTTAGTCTTCATGAGTGTATCTAGCATCTTGCTTACTCGTTTGTTTATTATAGTTCTCAAATTTAACTCGTGTTATTATAGTTCTCGATTTCTATATCTTGCATGACCTGCATGAGCATGTTAAACTGTAATTGACTTAATGCTAGCTTAGAAGCATGAGATATTAAGTCCTACTGAGCGTTCGCTCACCCTACGTTTTTCAATATTTTTCAGGTAATGACCTTAGTTACGACGAGACCAAATATGATGGGCAAGGGTAAGAGTGAAGAGTACCCCGGCAACCTAGATGAACCATCTAGCGTGGTTATCTTGTGTCTTATGTTAAGTCGATTCAAGAGTCTCATTGTAATTTTTCTTTATTTAGTCTTTTCATTTATTATGGGCCCGAAGATGTAAAGAACTTATATTTGAAAAGGAATTTGTTATTTGTCCAAATTGTGTTTTGTGGAAATGACTATGCTCTGATTGACATGACTGTTTAACTACCACGTTCCGAGCAAACGACACGTTCCGCTGCTATCGGTTCGGGGCGTGACAAATCCTCCTTTGCATTAGCATTACCTTCTTGCTGACGAATAAACCCTTTTCCTTGGCACAAGACTTTGCATCCCAGCCGACCCTTATACAGCATTGCCATTGTGGGCCTTACGTCTGAATCGGCTCAAATCTCCCCCGCGTCAGCATTGTCTCCTTGCTGACGAATAAACCTCCCCTTTTCTCGGCATAAGACTTCGTGTCATAGCCAACTCTCTTAACGTCCTTTTCTTGCATGTTTCAAAAAAAAAGAGAAAATAAAATGGGGTTAAAAATAGAGTTACCCCGCCGGACTTGTTCCTATATTCGGAACAAGGGCAAGAATGGCTATAACTCGGCTACGACGAAAACCCGAAAGGGCGCTGTGGGCAAAATCGAGTACCCCGCCACGTGAAAACCTGAAAGGGCGATGGGCAAAAGTAAGTGGGGGCTAGCTTCGGCAAAAACCCGAAAGGGCGCTCAAGCCAGTAAAGTGGTAATCTAAAAGTTCCTCTTCTTTCTCCTCCTAATGAAACTCCGGAAGGGAAAATCATCAAAAGTTCCACCTGAGTTCCCTTACCAAACCCATGTCTAACCCTTGTCATCATCGACGAGATCGGTCGACCCCTACCTTTAACTTGGACCTTTCTCCCCTGTTAATGAACATACCCTTGCTTCGACATATAACCCCTGTCGATGAACAAACCCGTGTTCAACCCTCGTCATCATCGGCGAGATCGGTCGACCCCTACCTTTAACTTGGACCTTTCGTCCCTATTAATGAACATACCCTTGCTTCGACATATAACCCCTGTCGATGAACAATCCCGTGTTCGACCCTCGTCATCATCGGCGAGATCGGTCGACCCCTACCTTTGACTTGGACCTTTCGTACCTGTTAATGAACATACCCTTGCCTCGACATGTAACCCCTGTCGATGAACAAACCCGTGTTTGACCCTCATCATCATCGGCAAGACTGGCCGGCCTCTATCCCTTAACTTGGACCTTTCGTCCCTGTTGAGAGTTATATAGCCTTTGCTTCGGCATTTAACCAATGTTGACGAACTAAACCGGGGTCCGACCCTTGTCATCATCGATAAGGCTGGTCGGCACTCTAGCATGCAAGCCCTCCCTTGTTCTGAATTCTCCATGGAGTACAAAAAAAAGAAGAAAGAAACGAAAATGGGGTTAAAAAATAGAGATACTCCGCCTGTCTTGTTCCCAAGCCAGGACAAGGGCAAAAATGGCTATAACCCGGCTATGGTGAAAACCCGAAAGGGCGCTACAGGTAAAATCGGGTACCCCGCCACACGAAAACTCGAAAGGGCGTGTGGGCAAAAGTAAGAGGGGGCTGAATTCGGCGAAAACCCAAATGGGCGCTTGAGTCAGTAAAGTGATAAAAAATGAATGAATAAAAAAAATGAAATAAAATGATGATGTAGTTACGAGGTCACCCTCTCTCATCATTCCACTTTTAGCTACCTTTTCGACCCTTGTCACCATCGGCAAGATTGGTCGCTACCCTTGCGACCCTTGTCACCATAGGTAAGGCCGGCTACCCTTTCAGTCCTTTTCATCATCGGCAAGGCCGACTACCTTTTCGATCCTTGTCACCATCGGAAAGATCGGCTACGTTTTCGACCCTTGTCACCATCGACAAGATCGGTCGCTACCTTTTCGGTCCTTGTCACCATCGGCAAGATCGATCGCTACCTTTTCGGTCCTTGTCACCATCGGTAAGACCGGCTACCCTTTTGACCCTTGTCACCATCGGCAAGATTGGTCGCTACCCTTTCAGTCTGTGTCATCACCGTCAAGGCCGGCTACCTTTTCGGTCCTTGTCACCATTGACAAGACCGGCTACCCTTTTTACCCTTGTCACCATCAGCAAGATCGGTCACTACCTTTTCGGTCCTTGTCACCATCGACAAGATCGGCTACCCTTTCGACCCTCGTCACCATCGACAAGATCGGTCGCTACCTTTTCGGTCCTTGTCACCATCAGCAAGACCGGCTACTCTATTGATCATTGTCACCATCGGCAAGAACGGTTGACTTCCTATCGACCCTCATCACCATCGACGAGACCGGTCGACTTTCTATTGACCCTTGTCATCATCGACAGGACCGGTCAACATCCCCCTAACCTGGACCTTTCATCCTCATTAAGCAATACACTTCTTTTGCTTCGACATGTAACCTCTGTCGATGAATAAACCCTACCCTCAGTTTTTGTCACCATCAACAAGTCTGGTTAACAAGCCTTCTGACTTTATTTCCCTACCCTAGGGGGCCTCTACACCCCGGTCCTATACACTTGCGGCCTACACTGGCCGTTACTTGGTTCCAAGAATGGTCACGAGGCAGTGGAGCGAACACCTCACCCCTTTACTGAAGGCGTGAGCGTTCTCCTACCCTAATGACTCATATACTCGGACTAGAGTTAACTGGCAAATAAAAAAAGAGGAAAAGGCCAATAAAAGAATGGAGTCATCATTCAGCAGCAAATGAGGATATTTCATTCCCATGAAACAAAAGATACATGTTACTCGGGGCATACCCCGGGGTACATAAAGTCCATCAAAAAAAGGGGGGCAAATAGAAGAGACTATGGCAGCGGGCGTTGGAAGATATCCTCCAGCTCTGGAATACCCAAGGAAGGATGGCGGTTTAGTTCTTGCAGTCTAAACTCGGAGGCCTCAAGATGGGACAATTTCTCTTCGAGGAAAGTAGCTTGTCCCTCAACCATTTCTGCTTCCTCTATCTTTTGGACTTCCAGACGCTTTGTTTCCTGAAGCTCAGCCTCTGCCCTTCAAAGTTCGGCCTGCAGCTCTGCTATCCGGGCCGTAAGGAAACTTCGGCACTGCAAGGAGGCATTGGCAGCATCCCTCATCTGCGTTGTAGTCCCTTTAAGAGAGACGACAGTCGCTTGGCATTCAGCTTGCTCCAATGTTATGGCCGTCAGCTGGTCAGCTACCTTCTGGCCTAGGAACTCCGTTCTGTTCACATATTTCAGTAGCAGAATTACCCGTGGAGTCCAGTCGTCCATGGGGCAGCCGAAAGCCAACATCAAATGGGACAAGTGCTCTATCAAGCACCTCAGTTGAACATAAGTCAAATCTCTACTGGCCGCTATGGTCTGCTGAAGGGTCCCTAAGAACTGCCACATGAGGTCGCTCGATGACTGGAGATCGAGTGGTGATGTCTCAGGAAGTTCGAACTCCACTCTGCTGTCCACAGTGGCCCAGAGATCGTCGCTCATCCCAAAAGATGATGACGGCATCATCTGTAATGCACTTGCACTGGGACCAACTATAATAGCTGATATGGTAGCTGGAGTCTCGATGACGGCAACTTCCCTGCCAGCCCCTTGGGACGAAGCTGCAATAGGAACATCAGTGGCCGAGGACATCTGGTCCTCACCTCCAACCTGGCTGACCCCCATATGGCCAGTTTCAGCAATGAGAGCCAGGGCCCTAGTAGTCCCGGCTTCCTCTTCAACGATCTCTCCTGCCTCAATTTTAAGGGGGGCACTCTTCTCTGGATCCGACTATCGTGCGACTTCCAATGGCCGAGATTCCCTCGACTCCCACTGACTCGTCGGCCCTCAAGAGTGCTCTCGGTCCTACTGGACCCGCTGCCGCTGCATAGTCTTTGGGATATCGTAGGGCGATAGGCCGCAAGATGGGTGGGAAGGTTGTGCGACCCACACCTAGAGCCGGGAGGGGTATCTGCACCGTTATGGTTGGCAGCACCACCTCAGTCTGCACCGGAGATATATATATATATATATATATATATCAGAAAGCTGAAAAGAAAAAGAAAGGAAGGACAACAAGCACCGATCATGGGGGATTCCTCACCTCAATCGGAACTAGGCTCAAATCTCCAAGGGCGGCCTCTACGGCCCCAGCCCCTTCACTTACGAGTGATCCTGATGGCCCAAGATAGCTCCATGCCAACCAGGGTGGGCTGAAAGTCATGTGATCACTTTCATAAGCTGAAGATGTCATGGCATCCTCAGTCTCTTTGTCGACCGGTGGGAACTCCTCGTCACTAGAACCGCCACCGTAATCGACCTGCTCAGAGGAAGAAGACTCCTCTGCTCTTTCTGGACGCTCCACCATTGGAGCAGGAACCTCGCTAGGAGGAGCATCACCCTCAGTAGGGACTTCCTCCATGGACTCCACACTAGGAGCAGCAGTTGATTGGATCTCAGGGGCAAGCTCGCCTTGCTCCCCAGCAATAGCTTCCTCTGCACCCCCTGCTCCCGGAAGTAATGTCAGTTGCATATCAACTGAAATTTATGGCAAGAAATAGTCAAGCCGACTGAAGACATGAAGACTCGCGGTGGTGTCGCGATTAAACTATAAATTACCTTCCATTTCCTGCCTGGGCGTTGGAGAAGGCAGATCTCTCTACGGGAGCAATAGGGCTTTCCTCTGCCCCTTCCCTAGCTACGACGCCTGTTGTCGCCTCTAGCCTGACGACCGTAGCAACTATGTCGGCAACTGTCAACACGGATTAGCCGGAGCAGCCAAAATGAGCCAATGAATTCTGAAGAAATGAAGAGCTTACCTTCAGCTTCTGGCCCTTGTGTGCGAGAAGCCTCGAACTCTTCAAAGGATGCCACCGGAGGAAGAACGGTTGCTGGTTCCTTTTCTGCGGCCTTCCTCCGGTGTGCTTGTGTCACTCAGGTCACTGCTGCGTTGGCCTTCCCAACGGCCTCCCTCAACTGGGATCGGGTCCGCTTTCTCGAATCGCCAGGAGGAAGTGGCATCCTGGTCGGGGCCGGCTCGGGAGTCTCGAAGTATGCTGGCTTCTGAGCTTTCAGTATCAGCTCCCTGAAGTGCCAAGTCTCTTCCAAAGTGGGCTGGACTGAGTGCACGCCACGGTGAAAATGATATATGTTACAACAAGAAAAAGAAACTTGGCCAAAGTGCTGAAGCAAAGGAAAGAAAGATACCTGCTGGCCCTGTATAGAAAGGGAAGAGAGGCCAATAATACAGCGATGGCACTTCGTCCCTCGAAGCTGCCTCGCGAATAAGCCAACATAAATCTCCGATCTTTTCACTCGGCTCAGCCAGCAGCGCTAGGTCCTCGTGGCAACGAGAAGATAGGTGATAATATAAGCTCGGGTGGTCCAGCCCCCATCCGTCAGCATATTTAAATGAGATATGAAGGGGCTGGTCCAGAATGGCTTCGCTGGGGCTACCTACTAAAAGCCCATGCGAGTAAAGAAGCGCGAACAGCCAAGGGGTGTTGTTATATAAAGCATCCCGCCTGTCTTACCTACGGATGAAAGTCCGATAGGGGTGCAACCTGTCAACCTCGGGGCGCCAGTCGGCTACAACCGGGATGGGTTCCTCCACCGATAGAGGGAGTTGCTGAAGGACCACCCTCTCGCTGCTTACGCAGCATAGTCCCCGAAGCGTCTTCACATAGTTGTCCCTACTGATTATGGGCAGCTTTGGATCGACTTTGGTCGAGCGGCCTTTCATGGCTTTCTGGGCTTCCAGATAGGCCCTCACTTCCTTGTAGGTCCAAGATTTCAGCTTCTTCAAATAAGAGGGCTCAATATCAAGGGCTGGCTCTGGCTGGGAGTCCAGAAATCTATGCTCCGCTACGGCCCAGCACTCTCGGCGGGAGCTCCTGTAGAACCCCGTCCGCGCGTTCCACCTCTTGATATATTCAGGAGTGACGCGGGGGAAGCGGGCAGGGGTTGGCACCCATAAAGAAACATCTTCTCGGCGGTGGAAGAAGTCCCACCATATCCGGGCATCATCATTTGAAACTTGCCCATCTCTGTGCCTATTGGGCAACGTAAATTGTGAAGAAGAATGCAGAATGTGCTGGTCATAGCCAAAGTGATGTGACACCACCTTGGGGTGATAGTCACAAGATCAAATACCCCTTGGACCTAGCAAGCATCCAACGCACGGACCGGTGACTTTACTTGAGCAGACTCACCCGCTCAGTACACTCTTGTGCCCGTAGGCAACCCGGTGATGGTGGTGAGGGTTCGCTATGGGACCTCGCTTCTCCGGAGGTTGGCTAGCTTTGGATTGAAACCCCAAGGGTCCTGGGATACCCACTCTCATAGGCGGCCAGCACGTCAAGGGCGTGGGTTGTAGGGTCGCTCTCTCAACTCACTCCACAGTGGTTGCTCAATTCGATGATAATTTGAGATCGGGCACTCTCTTACTGCCGACGGCACTAAGAAGCAATACTAATTAAGCATGGGAATCCAGCAAAGAGAAGTGTTCAGTGGCTCACCTGATCGGTGTAAGGACGCCGATCCCGACTGGAGATGAGGGCGAGCGAGGAAGGGTGGGCTTACCCGCACGCCGCGCCGGAGAAGCTTCAACCTGAAATTTCAGATTACATGCACTACGCCCCATGCAAGGGGGGGAGGAGATCGTAGGGAAGGGAAGTAAATGAATACACCCAAACACTACCTCGACACAGGGAGGGGCCTTCAGCCAGCCAAGCGGGGAGGGGTGAAACCGAACTAGAAGCTAAAAGGAAGCCGATGCTGATTCTGTCCGCTTCCTACGCTTCAGGATAGACAGTTTTATATCTTGACGCTGCGGCCGCTCCAGAATTTTGTTGATGACAAGACCAGATGGGAATTCTTCTTAGTTGGATCAGAATGATGTCAGAATTTTTCTGACTTCTTTGGTCACCAGTGCTGGTCGGGGCAAAGGCTGGAACAGGGAGGCAGGTCTTCAGTTCTGACTGCTTCAGGTTCACTACAGTAGAAAGAGGAGGTTGCCACGAGTGCTCCAGAGCTCAGAATTAGGCGTCTCTAGAGTGGTAAGAACCGTGGATGAGTCCTCTTCGGAACGAGACCAACTGGAATGCCAAATGTTGTCGGAGTAGACCGGTAGATCTCGAACAATGAGGGGGAGTCGAAGCAAACTGATAGGAAGCAAAACCGCACACCCGGAGGAAGAAATTGAGAACTCATGATTCCGGGCGCAAAATAGAGCTCCACTAATTGATTCGAGAAGTAGACTTGTTGAGGAAGCTCCCGGCAAAGCCTCGCCTCCAGATCTTCCAGAGAGTGGTCGTAGTAGCTTCAGGAATCAGCTTTAGGTTGCTCTTCAGGGAGGAGATGTGCAGTTGGAGAAGATCAACTGCTCAGGACGGCACCAAGCTCATAACATGATTAGACTACTTCCGTTGCGAAGCAGATAGAGAGACGCTTCCAACTGTACCTCTTGGGCCTTCAGATTCACTGGGATGTGGTCGGAGTTGTCTCTGCAAGCTGCTGCTTCTCTGCTTCCTCCGAACTAAGAATTGCAGGTTGAAGATGATAGGGAGAAACGGGGTATATGGGAGGGGAAATGAGGTGGATGTGTATGGGGGCAACCTCTAGCTGTGAGGGTGTCTGGGAGGGGGTGTTCCAAGGTGTGGGAAGGGGAGAATGGGGGCTGGAATGGGGTGTTTAGAGTGGGTGAGAGAGGAGCTGCGAATTTGGGATGGTGGGTGAGAGGGAAGGAGAGATCTATCTCCAAGGTTTGAAAGTGGAATAAAGGGGTGATTAATGGGGGCTTTGGGGATGGGAAGGGTTGTATTGGGAAGGGAAGGGGTGCTTAGGGAGTGGAGAAGTCTCCCTTGGGAGATGAGAGGGTGCTTAGGGAAGGGGATTGGGTAGTTGGTGGTTGGGTGGTGGAGTATGGATTAGTGGGGGGTCTCTTGGGACTAGGGGTGGAGTAATGAGGGTTGGGGGTTGGGGGTAGTTGAAATGACCTTAATGGATGGGGGGAGGAGAGAGAAAGGTGGTTGGGAGGGGAGGAGAGAGAAAGGGGTGCATGTTTTAGAGAGAGAAAGTGGGGGAGAGAGAAAATGACTTTCTAGAGAGAGGGGTAGGGGCTTCTCACCCACTCAATTGGCTTCTCACCAAAAGAAAAAGATTTAAGTTGGACACTAGAGAATTCAAATTTTCATTCATTAATTCATTAACTCAAAATGGAGAGAGTGGGGTCCTATTTATAGGGATCCCACAACTTACAATAACACGCTGACTTTTGGAGCATTGACAAATAACCAAGGGGAGGGGGGGCGCCCTTGGGCCTAGCCCAATGAATTGGGCCCATTAACTAATCTAATCAACCCTATGACACTTAACTTAGGTAGATGACTCATTAACCTAGGTACTAGACTCAAATAAAAGGAAAATTACAATGATATGACTCAAATAAAATATGAAAATTACATAACTTGACTCATAAAAATATGATGGACACAATGGAGCTATGTTGGCGAGCAATCGTAGCTGTGGAAAATGTGAAGGGCGAGAGATGACCCCACCATACCCCCGGGGTGCGAAGAACTCGACTCCGTCGAATATGGGTCCGACGGGGAAGAGGTCCTCCAATGCAACTCTGGGCAAGCCACAACCTCCAAACTCAACCTCGTGTTCACAACTAGGGGACGACGCTTCAACTTCTCAAGGTGGCTCGGACACACCCTCTTGCCGGCGATAGTACCTTGCTTGCCCAGTATTCCCTCCGTGTGCACATGTCGAACTCTCAAGCTGAAATGTGGAAGCTCTCCGAGGGTGTCACTCACAAAGATGGGGGTAGGCTGAAGGTGCTCACTGGGACCCACCGCGGTGCCCTTAGAGGGTGCTAGATCCGCCACGTGAAAAGTGGGGTATATCCCAAAATCCCATCGGTAAATCCAACCCGTAAGCCAAGTTGCCAAAGCCACTCGGAACATGGAAGGTCTAAGTCCTCGTGCCCTCGATTTGGTAGTGACCCTAAGATAGAGCCATTCCAAATCCACCATCGTAAGGTTGCCTTCTTGGAATCCAAAGTGGCACTCATGAGTTTTTGCCCGCTCATTGATGAATGCTTGCTTGGGTGCACATGGCATGCATTACGGGGTGGTGGGTGTGTGAAAATGTGTGTCGATAAAGGTGGACCAGGACATCCATAGATGGATCTATCATGCCATGATGCCATATGGACCTTGATGAGCCTTGGTGGGCAGGGGCAATTAAATGTGGCCCTATCATGAATGGACTCTCTAACAAAGGTTGGAGGGCCGGGGCATCCGTAGGTGATCCGGTCATACATGGGGGTGACAAATGTCGGGGGACCCAGACATCCAAGAATGCTCCTATTATGCTTAAGACTCATGATGAGTGAAGGTGGACCATTACATCCGAATTTGGACCACTCATGCTTTCTACTTGACATGTGGCTGATATGAATGAATGGACCCAACATAGTGTTCATGCTAAGTGGTGTGGTAAGTCTAGACACATACTTACTTTTCCCAAAGGTGACTTCCATGTGTATAGGTGTGGGACAACCTTTGAACTCTCATTGGAAAGGATCGAATGGATCTAAGAAGGTGGTCATAATGGGGTGGGGCACAACCACATTACCTAGGGATATGTGGCCTAAGGTCATGGCTCCCAAGGTGTAACCCGGGTATAGGATGGGGTGGATTGGGTCAAACATGGTGGCTTGGGATAGAGAAAGGTGGGTGGTGGATAAGGTGGTTGGTTCCCATGGGTTCTTTTACCCCCATTGGAAGGGATCAAAGGGATCATAAAAAGGGTTATCGAGGGGGAGGGGCCCTATGTCCTCAAGATCCTCAAAATGTGGTGGGTCATCCTGCTCTAATGATACAACTGGGCCGAAGTTCTTGGTGGGTTGGTCGGCCATGAGGGGAGGGCTTATCTTTCCACCTGATATAAGAAGCTCCAAATTGAGGAGAAGGTCGGGCTCATCGGGTGTGGGGAGGAATAGAAGGAGGTCGCTAGTGTAGCAACCAATGATGCAAACTGAGGTGATAGACCCGACACAAAGGTGTAGGAGGTCAAGGCTCCTAGATTGGTGGGCCATGGGGGTCAATAAGCCGGTCAACTCAAATTGCCAAGCTAAGCCCTTGAGAAGGTCCTCTAAGGTTTCCACTTGGTAGGATGTTTAGATTATGGTGTGATAAGAGGAGATGTGCACTATGGGAAGGTTTTCCTTTATGGGAGGGAAATCGTAGGCCGTAATCTCTCTTATTGGGCTCTTCTTTAGCCAACTAATAAGGGGTTCCCCTAAGATGAGTTTGGCCCTAACTAGAGAGGGTGGTGTAAGGTGAAGGTCACCATGTGATGTTTCTTCTTCTACTTGGTCATGGATGGTCTCCGTGGTAGGGATAGGGTCCAGAGTGTTCACCACAATGGGGTCGGGTATGGGTTCCTCCTCTAAGGAGGTGAGAGGGTCTTTTGGTGGTATGGTGATGAGGGTTCCTATATGGCGCACCCGGGGTGGAAGGTAAAGGGAAACTTGGTTTGGGATAGGGAGGGGAAGTAGTGGGGGACTAGGACATGGGAGTTTTGGGGGAGGGAGTGGGAGGTGGGTTGGTTAGGGTGGCTTGGGTTGGTCGGTCTTGGGGGGATTGTCCCTTATAGGGAAAAATGGAGGGGTAGTGGTGGCCCTTATTGGGGAAATCGGGTCAGTTAGGGGTCTCTTCCCCTTAGGATTGGCTGGTTGTGGGGGGGTGGAAGTGGGGGCTAATGGGGTTTGGATAGTGAGGTTTGTGGAAGGGGGTTTTGGTTGGGGTGTGGGGACCCTCATGGGGTTAGGTGGGGAGGTGGATGCTTGGATTATTTGGGTCCTAAGGGATCGGATTTGGTGGCGGAGTGTAGCGGTGATGGTTGAGAGGGGATTTGTTGGGAGTGGTGGGGGAGGAGGCCTAAAGGTGGTCTCAAGTTGGCCGGGTGGGGATGGAGGAGTGGTAGTGCTACTCGGGCTAGGGGTGTTTGAGTCGGAGGGGTGGGAATATTTGGGGATGTAGATCTTCCTAAGTTCTTCCTTCATATCATCCCATGAAGAAATGGGCTCTTGCCTCCTAACCCTTCATAATCCCTCTATGTGTTCCCACTTACTCTTGGCTTGACCCCGAAATTGTCCCTTGGCCTTGCGGACTCTTGCGGATCCATATACCCAAGTCTTTTCAAAATATCTTTCCATGGTAGCCTCCCAGCTATCATAATCACTAGAATGTGATCCGTCAAAAGTAATATCATCATCTAGAATTAAGTCCATGGGTGGCGAGTAGGTTAAGTACGAAGTGGCCATGAAGATGGGGGGGGGAGATAAATGCAATGGCCCGAGGATAAGACTTAGAAGAGACAAGTCTAGAACTTACTCTGATACCAATTTGATGTGACACCACCTTGGGGTGATAGTCACAAGATCAAATACCCCTTGGACCTAGCAAGCAACCAACGCACGGACCGGTGACTTTACTCGAGCGGACTCACCCGCTAAGCGCACTCTAATGCCCGTAGGCAACCTGGTGATGGTGGTGAGGGTTCGGGATGGGACCTCGCTTCTCCGGAGGTTGGATAGCTTTGGATTGAACCCCCAAGGGTCCTGAGATGCCCACTCTCATAGGCGGCCAGCACGCCAAGGGCGTGGGTTGTAGGGTCGCTCTCTCAACTCACTCCGCAGTGGTTGCTCAATTCGATGATAATTTAAGACCGGGCACTCTCTTACCGCCGATGGCACGAAGAAACAATAATAATTAAGCAAGGGAATCCAGCAAAGAGAAGTGTTCAGCGGCTCACCTGATCGGTGTGAGGACACCGATCCTGGCCGGAGACGAGGGCGAGCGAGGAAGCGTGGGCTTTCCCACACGCCGCGTCGGAGAAGCTTCAACCTGAAATTTCAGATTACATGCACTACGCCCCATGCAAGGGGGGGGGGGAGATCGTAGGAAAGGGAAGTCAATGAATACACCCAAACACTACCTCCACACAAGGAGGGGCCTTCAGCCGGCCAAGCGGGGAGGGGTGAAACCGAACTAGTAGCTAAAAGGAAGTCGATGCCGATTCTGTCTGCTTCCTGTGCTTTAGGATAGATAGTTGGATATCTTGACGTTGCGGTCGCTCTAGAATTTTTTTAATGACGAGACCAGATGGGAATTCTTCGTAGTTGGATCATAATGATGTCAGAATTTTTCTGATTTCTTTGGTCACCAGTGCTGGTCGGGACAGAGGCTCGAACAGGGAGGTAGGTCTTCAGTTCTAACTACTTTAGGTTCACAACAGCAGGAAGAGGAGATTGCCACGAGCGCTCTAAAGCTCAGAATCAGGCGCCGGTGGAGTCGTCAGAACCGTGGATGAGTCCTCTTCGGAACGAGACCAACGGGGATGCCAAATGTTGTCAGAGTAGACCGGTAGAATTTGAACAATGAGGGGGGGTCAGAGCAGACTGATAGGAAGTAGAACCGCACACCCGGAGGAAGAAAATGAGAACTCTTGATTCCGGGTGCAAAATAGAGATCCGCTTCTTGATTCGGGAAGTAGACTTGTTGAGGAAGCTCCCGGCCAAGCCTCGCCTCCAGATCTTCCAGAGAGTGGTCGTGGTAGCTTTAGGAATCAGCTTCAGGTTGCTCTTCAGGGAGGATATACGTAGTTGGACAAGATCGACTGGTCAGGACGGCCCCAAGCTCAGAACATGATTAGACTACTGCCGTTACAAAGCAGACAGAGAGACGCTTCCAACGGTACCTCTTGGGCCTTCAGATTCGCTGGGATGTGGTCGGGGTTGTCTCTGCAAGCTGCTGCTTCTCTGCTTCTTCCGAACTAAGAACTGCAGGTTGAAGATGATGGGGGGAAATAGGGTATATGGGAGGGGAAATGAGGTGGATGTGTATGGGGGCAACCTATAGCTATGAGGGGGTCTGGGAGGGGGTGTTCCAAGGTGTGGGAAGGAGAGAATGGGGGCTGGAATGGGGTGTTTAGAGTGGGTGTGAGAGGAGCTGCGAATTTGGGATGGTGGGTGAGAGGGAAGGAGAGATCTATCTCCAAGGTTTGAAAATGGACTAAAGGGGTGATTAATGGGGGCTTTGGGGATGGGAATGGTTGTATTGGGAAGGGAAGGGGTGCTTAGGGAGTGGAGAAGTCTCCCTTGGGAGATGAGAGGGTGCTTAGGGAAGGGGATTGGGTAGTTGGTGGTTGGGTGGTGGAGTATGGATTGGTGGAGGGTCTCTTGGGACTAGGGGTGGAGTAATGAGGGTTTTGGGTAGTTGGAATGACCTAAATGGATGGGGGGAGGAGAGAGAAAGGTGGTTGGGAGGGGAGGAGAGAGAAAGGGGGCAGGTTTTAGAGAGAGAAAGTGGGGGAGAGAGAAAATGACTTTCTAGAGAGAGGGGTAGAGACAGAGGGGGGTAAGGGCTTCTCACCCACTCAATTGGCTTCTCACCAAAAGAAGAAGATTTAAGTTGGACACTAGAGAATTCAAATTTTCATTCATTGATTCATTAACTCAAAATGGAGAGAGTGGGGTCCTATTTATAGGGATCCCACAACTTACAATAAGACCCTGACTTTTGGAGCATTGACAAATAACCAAGGGGAGGGGGGTGCCCTTGGGCCTAGCCCAATGAATTGGGCCCATTAACTAATCTAATCAACCCTATGACACTTAACTTAGGTAGATGACTCATTAACCTAGGTACTAGACTCAAATAAAAGAAAAATTACAATGATATGACTCAAATAAAAATATGAAAATTACATAACTTGACTCAGAAAAATATGATGGACACAATGGAGCTATGTTGGCGAGCAATCATAGTTGTGAAAAATGTGAAGGGTGAGAGATGCCCCCATCACAAAGTTCCGGCTAAAATGAAATGGATGATACGGCTCCAGCCACATAATGCCGCTCTTCCGGAATACGAGGACGCTTGGTCTGATAGCCAGCGCCCAGTCAACTAACTCCTGCTACAGAATGGGCCTTGTACACTTGGCCCCAGAGATTGGGTGGACATACTCCTTTGTCTCGAAGAGCTTGCATTGCCTCGTCCCGTTCACTAGCGGGCTGGAATGAGTAGCTAAGCTCCAGACGTGGAGGACCCCGGGTGAATCTGTGGGAACCCAAGCCAACTTGCCCCGAATGGCGAAGAGTTGCTCCGCTAGTGAGGATGGCTCGGCACTCGCAAACTCTATCATCCGCGGGATAAGATGAGCCGACTGTAACACCCGAGGGGCAGCCTCTGAGAAAAGGGTACAAACCCAAGCATTGAAGAATTGTAACGGACCAACCGTCTGCAGATTCATGGGAAGACGCATCTTGTGCAGGTCTCCCAGTATTTCATAAGTAAGGCACAAAGCCACTGGATAGAGGGACAGCTTAGTACCCCAAGCCATGAGACAGGCGGGATAGATAGCCTCCGCTCTAATCACGCTCTCGTCACCTTGCGGGAGAGCAAAGTAACATATCAAATAATCCAAGTACACAGCATAGTGTGTGACGACGTTGACACCAGTAGGGTTCGGGTCCTCCCTCTGCCCTCTTCTTGAAGATGATGATGCTGCGGCCTATTGTCGGACTCTCTTTTTCCTCTTCGGAGCCATCAGTGCTACTGCGGGGAAGTCATCGTACTTTTTCTTCCCGCCAAAGAAATGTTGGAGCCGGGTGCCCATCCGCACCCTCCGCTTCTCGCCTGGCTTCCGAGCTTCCCTCGTGTCATGTGACGAGTGGCAAAGTGTGTGGTTTGCCTTCATTAGATAGCGATAAGCATACCCTTCCAGATACCGACCCTCATCGTCAGTCTGATCTTTCAGCCAGTCAGGCCAGCAGACTTCCTAGTACGGTTCTCCGTCGATGGGTAGGCCTCTAAGCTATGAGAGGCTCCATAATTCTAGAGAAGTTTCTCCTTCCGAGGTATAAAAAGTGTTGTACTCGGGGCAGAAGACTTCAATCATACCACAACACAAGCCCCGGGAGATGGGGTAACGGTACCTTGAAGCGTACATGCTGTGATAGACACCAGCCCTGGTCAGGATGGGAGCGTAGTGTTGCAATACATAATCGGTGAACTCCACTGCTCCGGGTCTGAATGCATGGGCGTCGGTGGCCCTCAGTTCGGCAAACCACCCCACGGATATCTGATGTTTGAAGCGGACCGTCAGGCAGTCCAGTGGAAAAGATTCTTCTTTGTACCCCCATTTCAACGGGGCAAGGAACAAGCCAAAGATTGGCTTCTCATGATCTTCCCTACCTGCGGAATCATTCCACCGAGCGGGTACAAATTCAGGGGCCTTGGTCAGCAGCCCATCTTCTGGAGCCAGATCTTGCAATCCAAGCACGACGCTCCACTTCCTGACTTCTCTGGGAACTTAAATAGGCCTCCCTCAAACTACACAGTCTGTCAGACTATCCCTCTCCACTAGCAAGGCTTGCTCAGCTTTGTGGACAAGGAACATGTCTCTTTTCCCTTGGAGGTTGAAGTGCTTGAGGAAGGACATCAGATGCTTGTCCTTGGGGTGATCCATCCTGACAGCGCTCTCCCGATCATAATGAAAGGAATCGCCTCCGAGGATGAGGAGACGACTAGTATCCACGGTGTTTGTTTCTGAATCCAAGGACTCGGCGACTATAGCAAGTTGATCATGCCCCCGATCAAGGGAATAGACGTTCTCCCACGTCACCACGGCACGGGAGGCAGAAGAAGAAGAACCAGATGCCATGTTAGCTGCAAAGAAGCACATCAAATAGTAAACAAAGTCAGAAAAAAGTTGATCAAGACAAATTTCTGACAAAATTTTGGCAGAGTCTCCCCAACACGAGAGATTGCCAAAGAAAAGCGGGAACACGTCCACTAAGGGAACGGCCCCTAAACGCAGCCATCAGCATTACACCGAGGCCAAATGGAACACCCGGGGGAATAGCTCCGAGGGAAAGCCCTACTAGAAGCCTCCCGCGGCCCAAAGAATGGGTTTAAAACCCAAATGAACAACACTCACTCACCCGCTCGGAGGGGACGACCCTGGTCACTCCCAACTCACTCGGCGCATAAGGTGGAGAGGGGAAGAGCAGGAAGAGAGAGAAAGAAACTTCGCAAATGAGGAGTGATGAAGGAAGGATGAAGGGTGGAGGGCTTATATAGAGGAGACTTCCCCTTCTAATCCGGTGCACTATTTAGCGCACCGATTATAGACGCACCCAATTAACACACCTTCTAAATGAAAAAGGTGCGTCGAATTCGACTCCGATGCCCGAGACCGCGCCGGATTAACATGCAAATACCAAGGGCGCACCATATTAGCGTCCAAGGCCAAGGGGCACGCTGGATTAACCCCGCACCGTATTAACATCCAAACGGCACCGGATTAGCATCCGCGCCAGATTAAGGGCCGTTACAAGCTTCCGCCAACCGAAGAGGAGATCACTCCAGGCGAAGCTCATCCATCGATCTTGCTACACTCGTGCCTTGCTCGCAACACCCACGGCTAGGGGGGATTTTTTGGCACTCGAAATATCACTCGCGGTGATCAAGCCTCGAAGACGAATGACACGGCCTACTGAAGCATAGAAGCCGATAGACATCAACATATTGAAGACCTCTAGAGCTGCCAGAGCTTCAGGTCACCCTGTATGAACACTAGGGGACTTCAACTCAGGAGAGTCAAGATGAATTCACAACCAACCGGCAGTGCGACCAAGCCTGCCCAATGAACCGGCATCGACTTCATCGTGCCGCATACACTATACCCGTTATCCGACCAAGGACGATGGTTTACCTGGTGGCCCACCACCTCATGAAAGACTCTCCTGAGATTGAAGGACTCCCTTGGCTCTTCAGAACAGAGGACCGAGGGCTTTGTCGGTGGAAGATCCCGGCTACCAGGCTCGGGTACAACTTCTCCCCAAGTTGGGCCCGGTAGCAGCCGAATGATCGCCCAACCTGAGCGAAACTATCTCGGCTGTCTCCCTACCCTTCAAGAAGCTTTGAGCACAAGACAGACCGAGCCAGCAGCACATATCATAGTGCCGAGAGCCATGTCAGCAGAAAACCCGCGTGTTCAAACCAAAGACATTTGAAGTTCCGAGAATGGCCATACGTCATCCTGAGAGCTTCAACAAGGCATCCCGTCGAGGTTTCGAAGAACGGTGACAGGATGAATGTTCACAGTGATCCCCGGAACCATCCCTAGACTCATCGTCTAACCCGCAACATGTGGGAGACGCTAATACGGTGTGCCCTAAACCGACACGCCCTCTTATCTGGCGCCCCTCTATTCCGATGCGCAAAAGCTGCAGAAGCCCCTCTTATCCGGCACGTCATTCCCATGCCAGATTAAGCCCCAAATGGTTCCTGTATAAGAGGCCATTTGAAGCAAAGAAAAAAAGAGGAGGAAGGGGGGTTTTCAAAAGAAGAAGAGAATTGGAAGAAAAGGAGAGAGGGTCTGAGAGCCAATCACCTGCGAGGGAGAGAGGGTTTCTTGCGAGTGAAGTAGGATCTCTCTGAGCGCCCTTTTCCGCCGTCTTCCCTCCTCTGCCTGAAGCCCTCCAGAGCCGGAGAGGAAGGAGGTGTTTCGATACTCTGTTCTTGGAACAGGTGGGTCATCTACATGTTGACACCCGTTTTTTGCCGATAAGTTGAGTCGTTCCTCTTACTCCCAATTGTCGATGCCTCGAGTTGTCCATCACTTACTGGACTATTTTTAGACAACATTTTGGGCTAATTTTATGGGTAGCCTCCCTCCTTGGCTAGGTCCGAATTCATTCAGGGCTTCATGGGCCTTGGCTTTGATTAATCAAGCTTTTCTATGAATTTCAAGCACCAATTACATGTGCGGTCCACCTCCAGCCGTTCAACCATATGTGCGGTTGATAAAGGGCCGTTTATATATTTATGGGGTATTTGGCTGATTTTCTGAATTATCACCGACAAGCATATATACGGCCTAGACATAGCCGCATAAGACCATTGTGCAGTACCTCATAAGCCGTTCTTCTTCCAGAGTCCTACGTTCAGATAGTTTTCAGATAATTATCTAATTATCTTAATGATATTGATTTATCACCGATAGGCATAGGTGGTTTCCTCTTGGCCGCTCTACCGTTGGAAGGTCTGCTATCAACCGTTCATCTATCAGAGTCCAACGGCGAAGATTTCGATCAGTTCGATGGATATTTGGATAATATTTGATATTTATTTGAATTTCCACCGACAGGGTTGCACGGCCTAGGGTATGGCCGCACATCAGGTTGAGTGGTGTATCGTACGACCGTCCATCCTCTCGATTCCTGAAAGATTAACGGATTTTCTCTCTCTATTCGTGGTTTTATCCCAAACTTCTCCTGTCATTTTCTCTGTGAATATTGAGTCATTTTGAGTGTCGTTTCTTTTGGATGAGAGATAATTGAATTATCTTCATCTTTTGTTTGATAATCTCGACCTGAAAATGCTTCTAAACCCTAATTTCAAGTTAGGACTTTAGGTGCTCTATAAATTGACCCTAGAGGCTACCTCTGAAAGGGGGGGGGGAGATTTCATGTCATGGCGAAGCCCTGCCTAATCCTTGAGTGACCTACGACCAGGGAGGGAGGCCTTCTATGTCCATACAGGCCTACGGTCTAGGGAGTAACTTTCATTTTGAGTCTTTTTTATCTTTGATAGTCCGTCATTCCCTTTTGGTTGCATGCATCATTCTCCACGTTTTTCTTCGTTTGCACTATCATTCACACACCCTCCCATGTTTTTGACGCCCCCCAGGGGTTTAAAACTCCCCAGGTATCCCCCACTTCATTTAGTTATGATCATTTATTTCCGTTTGAGCACTTACTACACTCCACAGTTCTAATTTGGGGTTTTATTTTTGTGTTCCCACGTTGTTTTGCAGGTCAGCAGTACACTAACACGAGGCCCATCCTTTCTGGCCGGCTAGAAAGGGTGGAGGTTGGACCCTTTGTAACTTCTAGCGTGGCGATCTTGTGTGGCTTCTTCTGGACCGTTCAATAAGAGGTGCGGTGGATCTTCGACCGCTCTTCTTCTTCCTGCGGTCTTCCTGGAACCGTTCATCCGTCAGGAGTGCTTTATCCCGCGTCCTCTGCAGCACTCTTAGACGGTCTGTCGTGAGACCGTTCTTCACTATAGGCGGCTCCTACTGAGCCATACATCCTTGCAGCACTGCAAACAAAAGGCGAGTACCCCCCCCCCCTTTCTAAGGTACGGTGTGTCAATCACATTAGGCACCTTGGTAGCGATCACTTGTTTACACCCTTTTGTTCTCCTTCTACTGTTCACATTCATTTCATATCTCGATTTAGTAGAAGGGATAGAAGAGATCTTTTGAGCTGGTATTGAAGAGAAAGAAAGTAGAAAAACATATCAACAGCTCATTTTTTGGCGATCACGGTGGGACACCTAGTGCCCATCGTGTTAGTGATTTGCTGACCCCCTCTTTCGTTGTGTTAGTCCCTTTTCTTGAAGTGAGTTTAAGGTTGAGTCACGTTCTCTGTCCTCTAGAACATGAACTGTCACGTCCTGAGCGCGGAAGATACTCGGATGCGTGACGCATCTATATAGATCGTGTCATTAGAGCGATAAGAATTTTAACATACATAATTATGGAGTGCGCAATTTACTAATAAATCTAATAAATTCCAATAGTCCAAGTGCTATTTATTTAATTAATCAAAGGTATTAAATATAGTCCATGAAAATTTGTAAATTTAGAAAGCCAAACATTTGGCTACATGACTTAACACAAGGTTTATACCACTAACTGACATAATTGGGAATACAAAGTAGACTCAATTAAATTCAAAGACACGACTAGCTAATGATAGATGATTGGTGTTCTAGCACTCTTCACTCGGCCTCAAATCCATTCTTGTCGCTATCCGAATCACTTGAAAATATTAGGAGGCAACTAGATGAGCGAATTGCTCAGTAGGAATTACATCTCAAATTCGAGCAATCTTTACGTGAATTATAATTTACATATATTATCAATATTGCTATGCATGACGTACGTATAAAAGAATCGGGTATGCAGGTATATCTATACATGATGAACAATAAGAGATCAAGAGCTGTATAGAGAGAGTATATCAAGATTTCAAGTATTTGACAAGCAGTATTTCAAGAATTATATATGTAAATGCCACTTCGGGTCTAGCAGGGATTCATGTACGATTATGAATTTAAGTGCGAGTATGTACTCATGTACAAATATATCTCAAGTATGAGTAAATAAAATTTAATTCAAGCAAGTAAAGTTAAGTATGTATCAATAAAATTGGATATTTCAATCAAGCAAGTATTTCGCCCTTTCTCGGGCCACAAGTCAAGTATTGGTCGTTCCGGGCCACGCAAGTCAAGTTAAGTGAGTAAAGAGAGAGAGTAGGGTGGAGTGTCTCAAGTCAAGCAAGTACTCAGGTGTAATGCTAAACACCATGGTCAATAAACTCCCAGGGGCACAAGTACCTTCGGGTGCTCCTCCCAGGACCAGACCGGGCCCTATATACACAGCATTTCATGTATTACTTTTGACATTCACTCTCATTTTATAGCCAATATAGAGTTTCAAGGGTTGCCTTAGTAGGATATACAAGGTAGATTTTTATGAAATGGAATTCAAGGACTCATAATATGCAAGAAAATGACTTAGGGTTGCGTCGGTACAAACCACGACAGAAATGCTGAAAAAAAGAATTAATATATATACTTTTTCCTAAATAAAAGTCTAGATAACTCTATCGTAAGGTTAAACAAAAGTTAGAACATCCATAAGGGCCATTATGCAATTATGCCAATTTACTATTTAAGAATACTATTCAATTACTATTTAGATTACTATTCAATTAGTGTTATTTTAAAACAACTATTCACCCCCAAATGACGCCCTAAACTAGGTCGTCAGTTTTGTGAATGACTAATGTTTAAACAGTCGTCATTTCTAAGTTTATGTATATATAATCATTTAATATATTAATCATCCATGTGAAAAATTTAATAAATGTTAGTCATGATACCTATTCTAATGCATGAGCATACCGTTAGATTCCTTATATTTTTCTCTACCTATCTACTTGTTTATATCAAAAAAATTCTTTTATTTGGAAAAGTGATACTATTCATTGAAATAATGACTTTATACACTATTCATACCGTAAAATTTTCTAAAAAATAGAAAGTAGGATATGGACAGGTAGAGAACATTCTCAGGAGTTCAGAATCATGCTCATGCGAAATTGTTGGATTTTTATATTTAATAAATTAGGGTGATTTACGTCGGGAAGGTACATTTCGTGACTCAAAACACTATTCAAACACTATTCATTTTTAATACTTTCATTAAATCAGGAATTAAGTACATAGTTAAATAGAGAAAATTATGAGGGTCCCAGAACCATATTCATACAGGAGTTTCGTGATTAGGTTAAAAAAGTTATAATTGTATGAACATGGTGGCTCTACATTATGAGTTACAATTTACTATTTAAATACTATTCATTTTTAATTCTTCCAGTGAATCATGAATCGAAGACATGGACAGGTAGAGAAAAATCTCAGGATCACAGAACTATGTTCATCCAAAATTTTCATAGTCAAGTTTATTAGTTATAGATTTTTGAATGCTTTGATTTATTGATTCATGGAAATTCCAGGAAATTAAATTGACGTTATGTGTCATGTCTTCAATTAATTGACGACTACGTAGGCGTCATTTTCAAAACTGTTTCACTATTCATGCACTATTCATGTACTATTCATCCGTATAAAAATGTTCTAAATCAGGAATTAATGATATGAATATGTTGAGAAAATGTCAGGATTCTAGAAATGCGTTCATTTTAAAATTTCGTGCTTTAGTTCAATAGTTATGAAATTTTGAATGTTTTAATTTACTGATTCTCGAAAATTCTAAGAAATTGAATTGACGACATGATGCATGTCTTCATTTAAATGACGACTGTATGAACAGTCTTCAATTTCTAAATTGACGCCCTTGTCAGTGGCGTCTCTTACAGAAGTGGTGCACTATTCATCACTATTCGTCAGTGTAAAAAAAAGATTCCAAATCATAAAGTAATTGTACGAATATGTTGAGAAAAATATCAGGATTCATGAAACAAAATCATGTAAAATTTTAGTGATTTAGTTAGATAGTTATTGATTTTTGAATGTGTTGGATTTCTTAGCTTCCGAAAATTTTAGAAATTAAAATGACGACACTCGCAGTGTCTTCATTTAAATGACGACTGTGCAAACAGTCTTCAATTTTAAAATTGACGCCCTAGTCAGGGGCGTCATTTACAAAAAGGGCTAGGGCCCTTCGGATTTTTAAACATGAATGTACTAGTGTAATAGAGGCTATATATTAAGGTTTGAAAATATGGTTAATAATAAAAAAACAAATATGCTTAAAAACTCATGAAACTAATGAAATCATGCTTAACAGACTATGTTCAACTCATAAAGATCATGATAATATGTATGAGGCTATTGAACTAGCATAATATATACATAGCATGATATATACATGATTATTGCTTGATTCGGATGATATATAGCATGGTTGACTATTTAATCGAACTCTAAGCATGGATCAGTTAACCTATTTAGCTACTGGTTAGGCAAGAATTTGAGAACACCTACCTTTTGACATGTGATACGAGGTTCAGAGCTGCAGCATGATCGCAGCAGGATGTAGCCTCGGGAGGAAGACGCTTCTGCAGCACAGCAGTAGCCTCTGACAGTGCTACGGATGCGATTAGTTATAGGGAATCATAAGGCATTAGTTAATGCCATGTGGGTCATGCTGAGTGGGCATTATTTTTGCCAACTCGAATGGGTTGATCGTGTCTCAATCTTCTAGAATCACGTGTTTAAATGACGCCCTTGTAAAGAGTCGTTCATTTAATAAATGACGCCTTTCATGAGGGTGTCATTTATTTGGGTAGCATTATTGTGGAATTATTAATGAGAATGACGCCCTTCAAGAGGGCATCATTTTTTAGACACTGCTGCCCCACTCACGTGCTATATATATATATATATATATATATATATATATATTAATATTTTATTAGAATGGAGTCCTCTTAAAAATGGCGCCTCCAACCTAGTCTTTAATTTGTAAATTGATGCCCTAATGAGGGGCGTCAATTTCACTAAGTAGACAAAGTGGAAGTCCACTTACGTACAACATGGCCCCTTATGTTTAAAGTTGTTTTGTAATTTTATAGAATAACCCTCCCTTTGTTTTGTTTCTTTCTACAAGACCTCCTATGTAAGATTCTTTACCCATGTGCATAAAGTTGGGTTACACATTTGTAAGCTAGTCCTCCTATAGTTCTTCAACCAAAACCTATGATTCTTTTAAGAAGAGTGTATTACGTATGCATAAAGTGAGGGTTTGTAATTTTATATACTAGCCCCCCTAAGGTTTTGGCTCTTTACCCAAAGCCCTCATGATTCATTATGTTATAAAGTAGGGTTGGCTTGTATATTTTTATTATAGTCCTTATGAGGTTGGGTTCTTTATGTAAGGCCTTCATATATGCTAAAGCCTTCATGTATGCTTTCTTTTAATAAGAAGTTTTGAATTTACGTAAAGGTATTTATCGGGGTGCTGCACCCTCCCCCACTTAAAAGAATTTGGTCCCCAAATTCAACTATATTATACAGGAATAGGAAAAGTGTAGAGTACTTACAATTATAATAACTGTGAAAATCTTCTTTTCATGGATTCCTCAGTCTCCCATGTAGCTTCTTGTTCTAAACATAGATTCCATTGAATTTTCATCATAGGGATCGTCTTGTTCCTTAGAAGTCAAACTTCTCGGTCGAGGATCTTCAGTGACTTCTGCTCGTAGGTAAGGTCCTTCTGTACCACTAAATCATTATGGTCAATGACATGGAAGGGATTGTGCACATATTTCTTCAGCATAGAAACATGAAATATGTTGTGCACTTCTGACAGTTGTGGAGGTAGGGCGATGCGATAAGCCACATCGCCTACTCTTTCCAGTACTTCGAATGGACCAACAAACATTGGTGTTAATTTATCTTTAACGCTAAATCTTCTAATACCTCGGCCGGGAGATACCATGAGGAAAACATGATCTCCAACTTCAAATTCCAGGTCTCGCCTTCTGTTATCGGCATAAGATTTCTGCCTTGACTGTGCTATCATTAACCTTTCTCTAATGAGTTGTATCTTCTCAGTAGAATCTCGTACCATGTCAGGACCTAGAATTTATTTTTCACCGACTTCATCCCAACATATCAGAGATCGACAACTCCTGCCATATAATGCCTCGAAAGGTGCCATTTGTATACTGGCTTGATAGCTGTTGTTATATGCAAATTCAGCTAGTGGTAAGTGGTCATGCCAACTTCTGCTGAAGTCTATAATGCATGCTCTCAACATATCTTCCACAACTTGATTAGTCCTCTTGGTTTGTCCATCCGTCTGGGGATGAAAAGTAGTGCTGTAGTTGAGTTTTGTCCCCAGAGAGTGTTGTAGGCTCTTCCAGAAATAAGAGGTGAAGCGCAGGTCTCGGTCAGATACGATCGAGACGGGAACTCCATGCAATCTAACCATCTCCTTAATATACAGGGCAGCAAGTACGTCGACTGACCATCGGCTTTTGATGGGTAGGAAATGGGCCGATTTAGTTAGCCGGTCAATAATTACCCAAATTCCATCATAACCGCCCCTAGACTTGGGCAAACCCATGATAAAGTCCATGCCAATGCCTTCCCACTTCCACTTGGGAATATCTAGCGGGTGTAGCTTTCCGGCGGGTTTTTGATGTTCCGCCTTCACTTGTTGGCATGTGAGGCAACGAGACACAAAGTTTGCTACCTCCCTTTCCATGTTAGGCCACTAGAAAGTTCTTTTCAAGTCTTGGTACATCTTAGTGGCTCCAGGGTGGATTGTGTACCTCGATCTATGAGCTTCTTCAAGAATCTTCTTCTTTAATTCGGGGCAGTCGGGCACAAATGTCCGTTCATGAAATAGCAATATGCCATCAGGTGCCAGCTTGAAATCAAGTCTCTCATCCAGCTTGCTTTTTATCTCCACCAGTGAGGAATTTTCTTCCTGTAGCTCCTTGATTTCAGGTAGCAAATCTAGATGTAGGCTCATATGAGATAGAATAATACACATGTTCTTCTCATTTGTGTTGATATCAAGCTCAGAGAATTTCTCCAGCAACTTCCATTCTTGTATCATATAGTTGGCCAATATCGCTCTTGACTTTCGACTAAGGACACCAGCTATGGAATTACCCTTACCAGGATGATACTGTATAGTGAAGTCAAAATCCTTGAGATACTCGAGCCAACGTCTTTGCCGCATGTTCAGCTCCTTTTGGGAGAATAAGTACTTGAGGCTTTTATGATCGGAGTATAAAGTGAATTGTTCTCCGTAGAGATAGTGCCTCCAGATCTTCAAAGCAAATACTACTGCGGCCAGTTCTAAGTCATGAACCGGATAGTTCTCTTCATGTTTCTTCAATTGTCGAGAAGAGTATGCAATGACTCTCCCATTCTGCATCAATACACATCCGAGGCCAATACCAGAAGCATCGGTATATACATCGTATTTTTCTCCTTCCATTAGTAATGATAAGACTGGAGCAGTGGTCAAGAGATCCTTCAAAGTTTGGAAACTCTTTTCACAGTCTTCCCTCCACTCATAAGGCACTTCCTTGCGAGTTAACCTGGTCAGAGGAACAATAATTTTGGAGAAGTCGTTGATAAAACATCGGTAGTAACCAGCTAGACCCAAGAAGCTCTGAATCTTAGTTACATTTGTGGGTCGTTCTCAGTTCTTCACGGCTTCGACCTTTGATGGGTCAACAGCAATTCTGTTCTTCGAAATGATATGGCCTAAGAAGGATACTTCCTCGAGCCAGAACTCGCATTTGCTGAATTTGGCATATAGCTTGTTTTCCCTTAATATCTGCAATGCCTTCTTGACGTGTTCTTCATGATCCTCTTTGGTCTTTGAATAGATCAGAATATCATCAATAAAGACCACAATAAATTGGTCTAAATAGGGCCTGAATATGTTGTTCATTAACTGCATAAAAGCTGCGGGGGCATTTGTTAGTCCGAAAGGCATAACAGTAAATTTGTAATGCCCATACCTGCTTCGGAATGTAGTTTTATGGATGTCTTCTTCTTTGATCTTCAATTGGTGGTAACCAGAATGAAGATCAATCTTGGAGAAATATAAAGCTCCAGATAATTGATCGAACAGCTCATCAATCCTTGGCAGTGGATACTTGTTCTTGATTGTGAGGTAATTTAGCTGCCGATGATCTATGCATAATCTCATCGATCCGTCCTTCTTTTTGACGAATAGCACGGGTGCTTCCCATGGGGAAGTACTCGGCCTGATGAAACCCTTGCTCAATAACTCCATTAGCTGCTCCTTTAGTTCCTTCAACTCAGCAGGGGACATTCTGTACGGTGCTCTGGAAACAGGACCAGCACCGAGGACAAGGTTGATTATAAACGACACTTCCCTTTCCGGGGGTAAGCCAGGCAATTCTTCTGAAAAAATATTAGGAAAATCCCGAATAACACGATGTCTTCAAGTTTAACCTTCTCGACTTCCGTGCCAGTCACGAATACTATGAAAGCCATGCATCCCTTATTCATAAGTTTACTAGCTCGGAATGCTGATATAAGACGTGATTTACTCCGAGGGCTATTGTAAACTAGCTCTGGAAAATCCACAAAAGTTACCTTGCCATGTCGGCAATCTACAGTTGCTTGGTATGTGGATAGCCAGTCGGCACCTAGTATGACGTCATAACCCTTCATATCTAGGCATATCAGGTCAGCAAGTAAATTACTTCCCTTAATCACCATTTCACAATTTGGATAGTGATAAGTGATATCAGACTCATTCCCAAGAGGTGTAGATATGACCAAATCTAACAGTTCATGTTTCTTAGAAAATGAAGCAGCAAAGTTCTTGGAAACGAATGAATGAGCTGCTCCGGTATCAAATAAAATTTGAACAATTTTTGAACAAATAGTGAGAGTACCTTCCACAATTCCACCTTTAGTGGGTTCCATCTCTCGGAGAGCTTGCAGACGGCCTTGTTTCTTTACCGCACGCTTCTCGTCTTTGATGTCCTGCTCCTTCATCAGTGGGCAGTCTGGGATCCGATGCTCTCGGCTCCCGCATCGAAGACAAGCTCCTAACTTCCTCTAGCATTCCTCGGTCTTATGGCCAACTTTATCACAATACTTGCAAATTTCCTTTGATGGTGTGGTGGTGGAGAATGGCCTATCATTCTTCTGGAATTTCTTTGCCTTGGAGGGCTCCCCTCCCATGAAGAACCGCTTCCTGTTGAAGGATTGTTTGAATTTTCCTAGGCTTGTGACAGGTTCCTTCTTGTCTCTTCCTCGGATTCTCTCGGATAATTTGGTGGCGTCTTCCAGCAATTGGGCACGCCGAACTATCTCCGAATAGACTTGGATGTCCATCGGGACAAGTTGTGTGATATAATGGGGCCGAAGCCCGTTGAGGAATCTTCTCGCCTTCATCTTTTCTATACACACCAAGTGGGGTGCATACCTAGATAATTTGGAAAACTGGGCCTCATACTCGGCCACTTTCAAGCCCCATTGTTTTAGAACGGCGAATTTCGTGGCCTTCTTTTCCTGGATATGATCGGAGAAGTACTTGTTGTTGAAATGCTCCATGAATTCATCCCATGTGACATGGTATTCTGGCAGTGTTGCTTCAATGGATTCCGACCAGCATCGAGCGTCCCGCTCTAGTTGGAATACGGCCAATAAAACCTTCTCTTCATCCGCGCATTGCATCACACGGAAGATTCGTTCCATCTCCTTCAGCCAATTCTCGGCATCCTCGGGGTCGGACGAACCCGTGAACCTTGGTGGGTTCATGTTACGTAAACTTCGGTGGAGATCTCCCACTCCACGGTATGCTCCGCCTTGTGCCACTTGCTGTAGTGCCTGTGTGAGGCCTTGCACGATGCGCTGCATCTCGCGCCATTGTGCTCTTTCCGCAGCCATGATCCTACAAAAGAGTTAAGTATGATAAAGATCGGGTTTACTTGTAAGGTCGAAAGTCATTATAGAACTTACCTTATGGCTCTATCCATCTCACCGGGTAAGGTATATCTATCCTTGAACTTGGGTTTTACCTATCCTTGGACTCAAGTTTTTACTTAGATTTCAATTTCTAACCTTTTATTTCTTCTAGTTCCCTAGGTTTGAAACCCTAGGCTCTGATACCACGAAGACTATCACGTCCTGAGCGCGGAAGATACTCGGATGTGTGACGCGTCTATATAGATCGTGTCATTAGAGCGATAACAATTTTAACATACATAATTACGGAGTGCGGAATTTACTAATAAATCTAATAAATTCCAATAGTCCAAGTGACGTTTATTTAATTAATCAAAGGTATTAAATATAGTCCATAAGAATTTCTAAATTTAGAAATCCAAACATTTGGCTACATGACTTAGCACAAGGTTTATACCACTAACTGACATAACTGAGAATACAAAGTAGACTCAAATAAATTCAAAGACATGGCTAGCTAATGATAGATGGTTGGCGTTCTAGCACTCTTCACTCGGCCTCAAACTCATTCTTGTCGCTATCCGAATCACCTAAAAATGTTAGGAAGCAACTGGATGAGCGAATCGCTCAGTAGGAATTACATCTCAAATTCGAGCAATCTTTACGTGAATTACAATTTACATATATTATCAGTATGGCTATGCATGACGTACGTATAAAAGAATCAGGTATGCATGTATATCTATATATGATGAACAATAAGAGATCAAGAGCTGTATAGAGAGAGTATATCAAGATTTCAAGTATTTGACCAGTAGTATTTCAAGAATTATAGATGTAAATGCCACTTCAGGTCTAGCAGGGATTCATGTACGATTATGAATTTAAGTGCGAGTATGTACTCATGTACAAGTATATCTCAGGTACGTGCAAATAAAATTTAATTCAAGCAAGTAAAGTTAAGTACGTAACAGTAGAATTGGCTATTTCAATCAAGAAAAGTATTTCGCCCTTTCTCGGGTCACAAGTCAAGTATTGCCCGTTCTGGGCCACACAAGTCAAGTCAAGTGAGTAAAGAGAGAGAGTAGGGTGGAGTGTCTCAAGTCAAGCAAGTACTCCGGTGCAATGCTAAACACCGTGGTCAACCAACTTCCATGGACACAAGTACCTTCGGGTGCTCCTCCCAGGACCAGACTGGGCCCTATATGCACAGCATTTCATGTATTACTTTTGACATCCACTCTCATTTTATAGCCAATATAGAGTTTCAAGGGTTGCCTTAGTATGATATACAAAGTAGATTTTTATGAAATGGAATTCAAGGACTCATAATATGCAAGAAAATGACTTAGGGTTGCGTTGGTACAAACCACGACAGAAATGCGGGAAAAAAGTATTAATATATATACTTTTTCCTAAATAAAAGTCTAGATAACTCTATCGTAAGGTTAAACAAAAGTTAGAACATCCATAAGGGCCATTATGTAATTATGCCAATTAACAATTTAAGAATACTATTCAATTACTATTTAGATTACTATTCATTACTATTCAATTACTGTTATTTGAAAACTAATAATCACCGCCAAATGACGCCCTAAACTAGGTCGTGAGTTTTGTAAACGACGAGTGTTTAAACAGTAGTCATTTCTAAGTTTATGTATATATTAATCATTTAGTATATTAATCATGGGAAAAATTTAATAAATGTGAATCATGATACCTAATCTAATGCATGAGCATACTGTTAGATTCCTTATATTTTTCTCTACCTATCTACGTGTCTATATCAAAAAAATTCTTTTATTTGGAAAAGTGATACTATTCATTGAAATAGTGACTTTTATACACTATTCATATCGTAAAATTTTCTCAAAAATACAAAGTAAGGATATGGATAGGTAGAGGACATTCTCGGGAGTTCAGAATCATGCTCATACGAAATTGTTGGGTTTTGATATTTAATAAATTGGGGTGATTTATGCCGGGAAGGTACATTTCGTGACTCAAAATACTATTCAAACACTATTCATTTTTAATACTTTTATTAAATCAGGAATTAAATACATAGTTAAATAGACAAAATTATGAGGGTTCCAGAACCATATTCATGCAGGAGTTTCGTGATTAGGTTAAAAAAGTTATAATTGTCTGAACACGGTGGCTCTACATTATGAGTCACAGTTTACTATTTAAACACTATTCATTTTTAATTCTTCCAGTAAATCAGGAATCGAAGACATGGACAGGTAGAGAAAAATCTCAGGATCACAGAACTATATTCGTCCAAAATTTTCATAGTCCAGTTTATTAGTTATAGATTTTTGAATGCTTTAATTTACTGATTCATGAAAATTCTAGGAAATTAAATTGACGACGTGTCATGTCTTCAATTAGTAATTGAATCGGGGGTCATTTACAAAACTATTTCACTATTCATGCACTATTCATGTACTATTCATCCGTATAAAAATGTTCTAAATCAGGAATTAATGATACGAATATGTTGAGAAAAATGTTAGGATTCTAGAAATGCGTTCATTTTAAAATTTCGTGCTTTAGTTCAATAGTTATGGAATTTTGAATGTTTTAATTTATTGATTCCCAAAAATTCCAAGAAATTGAATTGACGACATGATGCATGTCTTCATTTAAATGACTACTGTATGAACAGTCTTCAATTTCTGAATTGACGCCCTTGTTAGGGGCGTCTCTTACAGAAGTGGTGCACTATTCATCAGTGTAAAAAAAAAGATTCTAAATCATAAAGTAATTGTACGAATATGTTGAGATAAATATCAGGATTCATGAAACATAATCATGTAAAATTTTAGTGATTTAGTTAGATAGTTATTGATTTTTGAATGTATTGGATTTCTTAGCTTCCGAAAAGTTTAGAAATTAAAATGATGACACTGGCAGCATCTTCATTTAAATGACCACTGTGCAAACAGTCTTCAATTTTAAAATGGACGCCCTAGTCAGGGGCTTCATTTACAAAAAGGGCTAGGGCCCTCCGATTTTTAAACATGAATGTACTAGTGCAACAGAGGTTATATATTAAGGTTTGAAAATATGGTTAATAATAAAAAAACTAATATGCTCAAAAACTCATGAAACTAATGAAATCATGCTTAGCAGACTATGTTCAACTCATAAAGATCATGATAATATGTATCAGGCTATTGAACTAACATGATATATACATGATTATTGCTTGATTCGGATGATATATAGCATGGTTGACTATTTAATCGAACTCTAATCATGGATCAGTTAACCTATTTAGCTACTGGTTAGGCAAGAATTTGAGAACACCTACCTTTTGACGTGTGATACGAGGTTCAGAGCTGCAGTAGGATCGCAGCAGGATGTAGCCTCGGGAGGAAGACGCTTATGCAGCACAACAGCAGCCTCTGACAGTGCTACGGATGCGATTAGTTATAGGGAATCATAAGGCATTAGTTAATGCCTTGTGGGTCATGCTGAGTGGGCATTATTTTTACCAGCTCGAATGGGTTGCTCGTGTCTCAATCTTCTAGAATCACGTTTTTAAATGACGCCCTTGTAAAGGGTCGTTCATTTAATAAATGACGCCTTTCATGAGGGCGTCATTTATTTGGGTAGCCTTATTGTGGAATTATTAATGAGAATGACGCCCTTAAAGAGGGCGCCATTTTTTAGACATTGCTACCCCACTCACGTGCTATACATATATATATATTAATATTTTATTAGAATGGAGTCCTCTTAAAAATGACGCCTCCAACTTGGTCTTTAATTTGTAAATTGACGCCCTAATGAGGGGCATCAATTTCACTAAGTGGACAAAGTGGAAGTCCACTTACGTACAACATGGCCCCTTGTGTTTAAAGTTGTTTTGTAATTTTATAGAATAACCCTCCCTTTGTTTTGTATCTTTCTACAAGCCTCCTATGTAAGATTCTTTACCCATGTGCATAAAGTTGGGTTGCACATTTGTATGCTAGTCATCCTATAGTTCTTCAACAAAAACCTATGATGCTTTTAAGAAGAGTGTATTACGTATGCATAAAGTGAGGGTTTGTAATTTTATATACTAGCCCCCCTAAGGTTTTGGCTCTTTACCCAAAGCCCTTATGATTCATTATGTTATAAAGTAGGGTTGGCTTGTATATTTTTATTATAGTCCTTGTGAGGTTGGGTTCTTTATGTAAGGCCGTCATATATGCTAAAGCCTTCATGTATGCTTTCTTTTAAGAAGAAGTTTTGAATTTACGCAAAGGTATTTATCGGGGTGCTACATGAACGGCTCTCCGAGGGTCGTCCAACGTTTGTGCGGTTGAACGTTCACCATTTTTCTCTGTGGACATTGCTAGTTCTTCTCCAAGCTTGCTGTCTTGAGCGGTCTCCTACCGCCTGTTCATCCTTCATACGGCCTGAGTTTGGCCGTCCACCGTGCTGGCACAGGTACGCCTCTGTATTCATACTGTTTGTTTGGTTGCTATTGCATGGTGGCTGCTGGTCCGTTCCAGAGCTTAAGTGGCTATATATAGACCGCTCATCTAAGTACGCTTCTCATCTCTGTCTCCTATCATTTACAGCATTTCATGATTTTTATGTTTCTTTATCGTTATTCCTTGGTTTGAATGGTTCATCCTGAACCGTATATCTCCCTGAACGGTCTCCCAGTGGCCGTCCGTGTCGTGATGCAGTGCACCTGTGATTCACTTTGATTGCCATGTTATATGATTGTCCTGATATTTGGTGCTGATCATCGATCCCCCTGCTCTAATATCATTGTTGTATACTTGCTTTCATCTCTTACATATTTGATCTATCATTGATTGATAATTTCTAGGCTAGATCTTTCATGCACTCTGGTGCGCATAGGATTCATGCATTTCATTCACATAGTAGTCGCATTCCTACCGAGGTAGGGTTTCGTCTCATCTCCATACTCCTTGGAGCCGACTAGGGGACCTTGTCGAGAACCTCCGTAAGTCCCCGCGAGCCGTGGATTCCCACACGGATGCCGGGCAGGTTATACCACATCATCCCCCAATCTAGGGACTGCATTCATGAGAGAGAGACTCCAAGAGAGTCTGCCAATTTCCCGTCCCCCACCCTAGTTAGGTACCTTGTGGTTGAGAGAATTCACATCTTAATTAATCCACTAAGGTCCTAAAAGGGAACTTATAAAAATTTTCCGCTCATCATTTGGAATCTGATTGGGTAATTGGTTGATTCTTTTCTCATCTCTTCCCTCCATTGCATGTTGTAGTGTCATCATTTGCATCTTTTTGTTAGATTAGGCTCATTTAATTTAATTCATCTTTGTGTGTCTCCATTTAGTTGCATTAGTCCTAGGTTCATCTTCCCTCCTTGTATTCATTTGAAATTCACTATATAAAGTCTCCATTCTCCCCATGGAGCATTTTTCCCCTATACCTTATTCCTATACTTCTCCATCTTCTTACCCCTGTGTGGATTCCTCTTCCCATGCAGGCCCATCTCCTTATTCCTCCATTGGACCCTATTCTTGTAACGGGCCTTCTTATCTTGCCCGTGGTGCTGCTAGCCCAATCAAATCTCATTCCTACATACACGATTCTTCCAGGCCCATGCATTCCTCCATTCCCGGAACGGGCTTTCCTTCTTCTCAGGCCGGGTCCCCTTATCCGGCCCATCACCATTATCCTAGTCTAAATTCATCATCTCTTGCTAGGGCAGGCCCATATCCCTCTCGGACTCTTCCTACCGAGGAGATGTTCGCTCAGGCCCAACGTCAGCTTGATGAATTGCAACGTCGAATCAATCCTCAAACTTCTTTGGATATTCCATTTACATTTCAAGGTCTTCAACTTCCACCACGTTCACAGATTCCTGCATATCGTTGCTATGGTGGGATTGGTGACCCTTATGCCCATTTGACAGATTTCTTATATGAGTCGGCCCGGTTCCAGCATGATCAACGCTTGATTGTCTATTTGTTTGGCCTATCTTTAGAGAGCTCGGCCAAGGATTGGTTCTTCACATTGCCGCAAGAGCAGATGATGGATTTTCAAGCCACCCAAGTAAGATTTATTCAGCAGTACCAGGACCAGGTTGGGCCCATATATTCTATGGTTGATCTGGCCCAAGAGAATATGAAGACCGACGAGGAATTCTTGACCTTCGCTGACCATTGGCGTCGCTTGGCCACGCAAGTCCCGGGGCATATTCCGGTGGGCGAGTAGATCAAGATGGTTATTTCTAATGCAATGCCCGAGCTCAGGTGCATCTTAGCCCTAAATGATATTACACCATGGCAACAACTTTACAGTCGAGCCCGCTTCGTTAGCCAACAACTCCTAGTTCCCTTTGACCACGAGCCTCCTTCACCTTCGCCTTCCACATACCCCTTCTCTTCCCCATCAACCATGAGTCAACCCTCCACTACATATCCCTCCACGAGTCGGCCTTCCGCTCCCCCACACCCCTATACCTCCATATACTCCTCCACATATTAGCCATCCACGAGTCAGCATTCCGCTATTTCATCTCCCCACACCTATATGCTTCAGGTCAAAGAAATGCTACACCCAGAGCGGGTGGATGCCGTCCACTATATTCTCACTCCCTCCACTCCTCTACATCATTTTATCCCTCCACCTTCACCTATGCTATCCCCCTTACCTATGCAACCCCCGCTACCATCCCCATTACCGTTTCATACCCCTCAGCATCCACCTTGCCCGAAGCGGGCTTCTCACTCTTCGTTGCCAGAATATTTTACATATGTTTTCAGGGCTTTGATGGCCACCCATGCATTGTAACTCCCTCCGGTTATGCCTTGCCAACCCACGGTCGAGAATTTGCTTCATTTTTGTAAGTTTCATCGTCAACAGGGGCATTTGATTAAGGACTATCCCGAGTTTCGGGAACTTATTTACAATTTGGAAGATAAGAAGATGATTGATTGGGCTGTCATACGCCAAGTTATTTCAGGTCTCAGCAGCAAGCCGTGCCGCCTAGGCAACCTTCTCCACTTTAAGACCAGGGGCACCCTAGTGTTTCTTCAGTTGATAAGATACCTGCTCCGTTACCCACTTCTTCCTCCATCCCATCTCCTCCACCACCTTTACCTACTCCAGCCTCCGCTCGGGAGACTTCTCTTTCACCCTTCGTTTCCACCACCACACTTGTCCCCAATGCCTCTCGACGTGTTGTAAAGATACGCCGAAGAGCGCCACCACCTGCCACTTCCCCCAATACGCCGCTACCTTCCTCTCCTCCTTCTTCCCCACCCCTATCTTCACCTCCGTCCTCTTTACCTTCACCATCTCCATCAACCACATCACCCCCTTTGTCACCACCTTCTCCACCCCCATCTTCACCGCCTCCATTGGCCACATATCCATCATCACCTTCTCCATTATCCCCATGACCATCACCACTACTACCTTCATCACCTCCCCTCGTAATAATCCATGTTCCGTCACCTTCACAACCATCCCCACTACCGATGCCACTTCTTTCGCCATCATCCCCTGAGCCCGAGCAAGCTGAGCCTAAACCCACACCTCCACTTTTGCCTTTACTTCCACCCATACCCATCATCATCATTATTCCCCCATCACTTGCACCATCGCTACCCACGCCCTTCAAACCTCCTCCTTCTAACCTTCCTCTACCACCTCCCACCGAACGGAGCGGGTGCGTACTACCTTTGGTGCCCCTCGAGTCTAGTCCCAAGGGAGATAAAGAGCCGAATCAGGTTTTGACTGTTCATTACAAGCTTCAAGATTTCATTTGTTGCATGCCGGTCCGAGCCTTGGTCCCTGGCTATTCTAGGGACAATGAGCCCGCACTTGCTATGAAGACGGTCGCTAAGAAGAGTTCTCTAGCATTGGTGCCAGTTCCTTCTAAAGCAAGGCCGGTGGCAGTCTCTTTGCTCGCCGGAGAATTCACTGTTGATGTTGTTATCACCTCTCGCGTAATTGCTATTCAGTTCACTGGCCCAGAAGAGTTTTTCGCCCGGATGGTGCTAACCCACACGGTCGCCAAAAGTTTAATCAATTCAGCATTCAAGGGAAATTGGCCGTATCTTCTACAATTTTCAAGGACATTCTGCACATCCTATGCAATCTCCCTTGGCTTATTGGTAGGGCGGCCACGTTAACGCCACGCATCGCCCTCCCGTAGTTCCGTCCTGCGCTGCTGACAAGGGAGTTATGCTTCATGCCCAGCTGTCAAGTGAAGATGCCAAAGCTCCATGTTCCAGTGCCGAACGATAAAACTCCATTGCTTCCTGATGTTCATCCCAAAGAGTTGATTGTTCGGGAATGCCTTTCTATGGTTGGCACCGCACAGCTAGGGGCAACTGTCCCAATGGAGCTGCATATTCATGATCGGGCTAGGCCGTCTGTTAGGTGGGCCCGTTATTTGAGAAAGTATTATAGATTAAGAAGCCCAAAGGCCGGAGTCCGCATCAGGCAGGGTTGTTTCAAGAAGATTCCTGTCAAGAAGAGGCGGCGGCATAAGTTCAAGAGCCGTCAGTTGCGCACTTGGGGGTCCACTTCCTCCTCTCCTTCGTCTATCCACTCATCTTTTCTTCTGCTCGGTTCTTATCTGTGGGTGGTGTACCTTCCACCACCTGATGTTATTTCTACCATCTTCTCCTGTCCTCACCATTCTAGGTCTCGTCCTATGTCCTCCTCTTCCCCTAATCCAGGGACATCGTCTTGTTTTCCTCCCCGGATACGTCCAGATTTCACTTCTCATCTTTTCCCCCCGACCCTATTGGGGATCCCTCATGCTCGTTCCCCGACCTTGTCGGGTGATTTTTCTGATCATTCCCTCACCTTGTCGGGTGGTTTCCATTTCCTTTCCCCGACCTTATCGGGTGTTCGTGCATTTTCTTCCCTACCTCTGGTGGGTGATCACTACTCTTTTTCTCCGACCATGTCGGATGATCGTTTTCCTTATTCCTTATCTTCACAGCTATCTTTTCATCGTCTTTCTGTTCTTTCCTCCTCACCCTTTGAGGGTTCTTACCCTTTTTCTTACTATTTTCGAGACTTTAGTCCGCCTTGATCTCAGTTAATCTCTGTTTATTCTGTATTCGGTTCCTTGTTATTAGGGCCTCTGTGCCTTAACGAGGGAGTTCTAGCCCTCGTCTCTCTTCCTTTTTATTCTTCTTCGTCCAGTTTGATGCCTGCCGCTCCTCTGTGTCGAGGAATCCAATCTTTTGCTATCCTTTTTCACCATTTTATCCTGGCAAGCAAGGAATATAAAGCTCGTGCTAATCAAAGCTTGTTGATCAAGATCACTTCAGGATGCCGTTTTCCACGCCATGGATTTGCAAAGGTATCTTTATGTTGTGCAAGAAATGTGCTTTCATTCCCATTGTTTCTATTATTTTGGCACATGATTATAATGTTGTTTCCTCAACATGATTGAGTGGCTTTAGTTGAATTTGCTTAATTAGTCAAATAAAATGAGTAGCTTCTGCAGCATCTTAGGCTAGTGATAACTCCGCGCTAGGAGTCTAGTTCATTTCCTCGATTGTTGAGGGTGACCTTTAGGCATGGGTTTTTCACACACTACACAGCGAGCCATAGCCTATCTCTTTAAGGCACACCATTGCTGCTTTGACCATACTTTGGGTATGCACGAAGGCCTTTTCTCTTCTCTGCTCGGCCAAGTGCAGGGGCAAGAGATGGATGAATAAGATAACTAACCTAGGTGCTCCCTAATATGGGAGAGGTCTCAAATAGGGGTAGTCTTGACCCTCAAAAGTGAGCTTTCATGCTATATCTGGCCAATAAGGGCTACCAAAATGAGAAAATGAATCAATGAAAAATTATGAATCAAAGGCATGACAAGAGTGGCAGTACAGTTCCCCGCGGGACGTCATGAGCCCGGTCGCATGCGTGCCTGATAAATATGGGTCTAAAAATCAAAGACACAAAGCTCCGGTGCAACAGGCTATCTCTTTGAGGGGTACTGCCCTAGAAGGAATTCGAGCCTTGATATCTCCCATCCTGCACGAAGCTTATCCCCATTTTTCTTCTGCTTCTCCCTCTTTGGCTGGGTTGTATCCCGGGTATGACCTTAGTAGGGACATCGTTCTTTAGAAGCGGTTGGTTGTGGTAAGCCACCCTCACATGCACACCCTGCTTAAAGGAATTCTTTAATGAAAGGGGTAGGAATGACGATCACTGGCCAGTAGTTTGAGCTCGTCTTTAGGTGTTGCGGATTGCCATGTCAAAATCTAAAAAAAAAGCAAATATTACCAAAAGTCTAAAAAAATCAAATACTTCAAAAAAATCTAAAGAAATCAAATATTATTAAAAATCCAAAAATTCAAATACTTCAAAATTAAAAAATCAAATATTTCAAAAAACCTAAAAAATCAAATACTTCAAAAAAATCCAGAAAAAATGAAATATTATTGAAAATCAAAAAAAATCAAAAAAAAAAGATCACAAAAATCCAAAAAATTATCTTTTTCATGCATTTATATTTGTTTTAAGGACAGATACATAATCTGTTTGCTAAGTGTACAGGTTGCAAGTACTCAGGCATTCCTTGCTATATCTTTATGCTCTGCCTCCTGTCCACATCTTTGATCTATTCTTTCCTTCTTCAATCATATCTCTTGATCTGTTCTGAAGCTTATGTCCTTCTCAGCTTTTGTTTACAATGATCATATCTTTATGAGAGGACTTTGCCTCACGATGAACCTGGCAGTTCTGCTTCATTCTGATCTTGGGTTTTGATTGAAGTACGCATTTTGTTCATGTCTTTTGTCCCGACGTGTCCTTGTCTCGTGTCTATGTCCCGCCGTGTTGTCACAATTGTTGTTTTGTTCCTCACCACATGTTGTTAGTTATCTTGCACATGTTGATAGTCGTCCCTCTACGTTTCCTGTGTTGTCCCAACCACGTGATCATCCATCATATTCTTGTCCCAACCACGTGATCATTCGTCATGTTCTTGTCCCGACCGTATGTTATCCCATCACATTGTTGTCTTGTCACACCGCGTTCATACATGATATTGTCTGTTTATGCCACTGCATATATGCTTGTTTGTGTTGCATTGTCTCCCGTTTCATTGTTCATCATGTTATGTCATGTTGTTTGTCGTTCAGTTAATCATTGTGTTATCTTTTCTATATTTTTACTTCTTTGTCCAATTCATGAAAATCCATAAAAATCAGAAAATGAAAATCCAAAAAAATGTCATTTCACTTGCACATGTAAGTCCGGTATGGCTTTCTATCCCTGTCACCCTTATTTCATTATTAAATGGTATTATAGTATATTATCTCGAGAACCAGTTGGTTATTTACGTATTCCAGGATCTGATGTTCCCCTTTAACAAAAATGATGATGATCCAGGTTCACGTGTTTAATCCTCAGATAGGCCATTAGGTTGGGAAAGCCTGGGGAGGATGGTTCTATCCTGAACATTGTGGTTGCGGAAGGTATTTTGACTATAATTTTCCTAGCTTAGCAATATTATTCTCGAGTATTTTATATTTTAATCCTTCTTTGCATTTGTTTTAACAATTTCTTTTATTTTAGCCCAGCATGCATCATACGAATCTTTTGAGCTTTCATGCCCCATCGTTTGCCTACAGAATGTCCCACCAGTGATGGTTAGCTGTGCGTTCAGTGTTTGAGTAAGAGGAACTAATTCCACTCTAAGTTGGAAGGTTCCCTTTGGTCAATTTGCTTGGTTTGGTTGATTAAGAGGTCCCCGTCTGGAGCTTTAGGCTGTTTCCTTTATTTTTGCTGCCTACTTTTAGCCTCCTCATTGGACCGCGAGATTGTGTCCCCCATGAGGTTGGTCTTAGCGATTTGTTTCATTTCGTTTAGTTTAGTTCCTCTAGACTGGTGTTGCTTTTGATTTTATCATTCCTTGCATTTGGTTCAGAGTTTTTCGAAAAATTCCTGTCGCTTGTTGGTAAAAATGGTGTCGTTTTACCTTAACGCCCACTTTTCAGTCCGCTCCGCTTCATCTCCATGTTCCATGTCACTTTCACTTCACCTCTGCTCGCTCCCCTGTAAAGAGGACATTAAGGAGGGGCATCTATTGACACCCGTTTTTTGTCGATAAGTTGAGTCGTTCCTCTTACTCCCAGTTGTCGATGCCTCGAGTTATCCATCACTCGCTGGGCTATTTTCAGGCAACATTTTGGGCTAATTTTATGGGTAGCCTCCCTCCCTAGCTAGGTCCGAATTGATTCAGGGCTTAATGGGCCTTGGCTTTGATTAATCGAGCTTTTCTATGAATTTCAAGCGCCAATTACATGTGCGGTCCACCTCCAGCCGTTCAACCATATGTGCGGTTGATAAAGGGCTGTTCATATATTTATGGGGTATTTGGCTGATTTTCTGAATTATCACCGACAAGCATATATATATACGGCCTAGACATAGCCGCATAAGACCATTGTGCGGTACCTCATAAGCTATTCTTCTTCCAGAGTCCTACGTTCGGCTGGTTTTCAGATAATTATCTAATTATCTTATTTATATTGATTTATCACCGACAAGCATACACGGTTTCCTCTTGGTCACTCTACCGTTGGAAGGTCTGCTATCAACCGTTCATCTATCAGAGTCCAACGGTGAAGATTTCGATCAGTTCAATGGATATTTGGATAATATTTGATATTTATTTGAATTTCCACCGATAGGGTTGGACGGCCGAGGGTATGGACGCACATCAGGTTGAGTGGTCTATCGTACGACCATCCATCCTCTCGATTCCTGAAAGATTAACGGATTTTCTCTCTCTATTCGTGGTTTTATCCCAAACTTCTCCCATCATTTTCTCCGCGGATATTGAGCCATTTCGAGTGCCATTTTTTTTGGATGAGAGATAATTGAATTATCTTCATCTTTTGTTTGATAATCTCGACCTGAAAATGCTTCTAAACCCTAATTTTGAGCTAGGACTTTAGGTGCTCTATAAATAGACCCTTGAGGCTACCTCTGAAAGGGGGGGGGGGAAGATTTCAGGTCACGGCGAAGTCCTGCCGAATCCTTGAGTGACCTACGATCAAGGAGGGAGGCCTTCTACGTCCATACAGGCCTCCGGTCTAGGGAGTAACTTTCATTTTGAGTCTTTTTTATCTTTGATTGGCCGTCATTCCCTTTTGGTTGCATGCATCATTCTCCACGTTTTTCTTCGCTTGCACTATCATTCACACACCCTCCCATGTTTTTGACACCCCCCCGGGGTTTAAAACTCCACAGGTATCCCCCACTTCATTTAGTTATGATCATTTATTTCCATTTGAGAACTTACTACACTTCATAGGTCTAATTTGGGGTTTTCTTTTTGTGTTCCCACGTTGTTTTGCAGGTTAGTAGTACACTAACACGAGGCCCATCCTTTTTGGCCAGCTGGAAAGGGTGGAGGTTGGGCCCTTTGTAACTTCTGGTGTGGCGGTCTTATACGGCTTTTTCCAGACTATTCAATAAGAGGTGCGGTGGATCTTCGACCGCTCTTCTTCTTCCTGCGGTCTTCCTGGAACCGTTCATCCATCAGGAGCGCTTCATCCCGCGTCCTCTGCAGCGCTCTTAGATGGTCTGTCGTGAGACTGTTCTTCACTATAGGCGGATCCTACTGAGCCGTTCATCCTTGCAGCGCTGCAAACAAAAGGCGAGTACCCCCCCCCCCCTTTCCATGGTACGGTGTGTCAATCATATTAGGCACCTTGGTGGCGATCACTTGTTTACACCCTTCTGTTCTCCTTCTACTGTTCACATTCATTTCATATCTCGATTTAGTAGAAGGGATAGAAGAGATCTTTTGAGCAGGTATTGAAGAGAAAGAAAGTAGAAAAACATATCAACACTACATTTTCCCGCCACTCCCCCGCCTTGCTTTCTCTCAATCGAATGTCAGTGAGAGGGGTGGGGGATGGTGATGATATGAGCCAACCCCTCCCCCCTTCTTCACCATCCTTCTTTGTTTTTCTGTTGCTCTTCTGTGAGCTCCCTTGTAAGTAAAACGGTGGCCGTGTCACGATGCCGGCACCGAACTTGTAACATATGTGTAGCCTCCTTCGCCGATGGGATGATGGCATGCGTATATGAATGTATAGGAGGATTGAATGCTCAACGCCTCATTTTCTCCTCCCACTGCTATTTCATTCGATAGATATATATCGGTGTCCTCCCGTGTATAGATTTCCAATTTCGATTTCCCCCCGATTCCGAATACGCCCTGGGATGCCATGGGCTACAGAGATAACCCCTCCCCGGGTCCTCCACGTCCGTGCCTGTGCATACCTCTCTCCCTGTTTTAATACGAGATCTGACCTCGACCTTCTTCCCTCTTTGCATTTCTCTATTGCTCAGAGGAGGTAGGGGTTGCTTCTGGAATAGTGGAATCCGCCTTGTGATTATTGCGTTCCAGCCATTCGAGTATATGTGCGTGTAGATAAATCATCCCAGCTGCATATAAACTACCTCTCTCTCCGTGACTGCTATTTGCATTCTCTTCTGTGGATGGCGACCCAGTCTCACGAGCTTTAACATCTCAACCCTGTGGCAGGTAAGCTATCAATGCCGAGAAGCCTCACTCCCCTCATTTGTGGTTTACAGCCACTAAACCGTTCAAGTCTCGTTGGTTTCATCTTAATCACCTGGGGAGGGGGATATTCCCCATTGCTTCACAGAGTTGCCAATCGGTCAAGGGAGCTCCACTCCTGAATGATGGACGCTTCCCATGGGCCGTAGGGCTAATAACAATAGGGGCTTCAGACCGACAACGTCAAACCAATAGTCTCTTGGGGTTCTGTGGTGGCTAAGGGATGAGTGCTCCTAGTAGGTTTGTCCTCGGGGCTTCTCTCCCTAATGCCCTCTCGCTAAAGGGTGCAGTGCACGCTGTAGGTTGCCCACCCCTCGTAGGCCAGTCCTCGGGGTGTTGCTTTCGTCAATAGCTTCATCGTCCCTCTATTTCCACCCACGGAACTATGGTGCCCCTCGCAGGCTAGTCCTCGGGATATCCTGTCCAACTGGGGTTTTACTGGCTGCCACCATGCAGACCGACTGTTTAGGGGCTTACTCCACGAGTGAGTATGACCCCGTTTCTCCCCTGCAGTCCTTCAGAGATGGGGGAGATGCTACCCAATTTATGGCAGAATCTTTTTAACTTATAAGATCACCAACATGAAATGGCTTCAATAAAACGTTTATTCTAAAGGCTAAGGACCCTAGTGCTTGAGTATAAACCTCGCACTAGCTTATAATTTCACTTCTGGAGGGCGCTGGGCTCCAGTTAAACAAATAATCAGCTCAATTAACTTCAAAACCCTCAATAAAACCCTAATATACTTAAATCGTGTCAAAATTCATCAAAAAATTAGCTAAAATGGTGCGGTCCTACCCCCCCCCCCCCCCGCACCGGAATAGCCTTACACTCATAAAAACTTATTTTCAAATGGCATGTTCCCGGCGCGCCCTAAATCGGCACGCCCCAAGCATACCACGCCGTATTAACCATGGTTATGGCCGCACCGTATTAAGATCATTTACCTACGTTTGGCCACGCTGGGTAAAGCTATCCCTACGCACAGCCGCACCGGTTTGAATCATTGAAATGTCCTGATCAATCACTCGCCCTCAGAGCGATCCCCGTCTCCCGCAGTCGAGATTAATGACCCTAGCCAATAATAAATTGAATAAGAAAGGGGCTATTCAGGCCCGAGCTGTCTTGTTACCGCACTTTTGCTACCGTGTCCATTATTGCTTCGCTTTCGTTATCGTGCTTTGGTTATCACTTTCGTCCCCCTTGGGGGGAGGCTAATAATTTGATTGATCATTGATCATCATTACAACTCTACTGCCATGCTTAGCATAATCATGAGCATCATGTGTGCATGTCTGCTTGGACCCTTAGGTATATTAAATGGCACTAACAGAAGCCCGGGTTACGCCCGATCGGAAGTCTCTGCTATGCGTGATGGTGGTCTTCGGACCTACGTCCCCCGCCGCGTACCAAGGGTCTCTAATTTAATGAACCATGCCTATCTTGCATGATAGATAGAAACATCTCATATGGCATCGTCACGTTTATACCTTTGCATCTTTATTCTGGCCTCGACAGCCCACTATCTCGGTAATTAATCAAAAGTTTTCCCTCCTCGTGGGGGATGTAATTAACACCACAACCTTTATGGTGTGGCGGACTGGTGGTCCCGACCGAATCTCACTCTAGCACGTGTACAGGTCAGAATGAGCGCATAATAAACTCGTCACTTATGTGGCTGGCAGCCTGTACAGTCCATTAGTCAGTTAATTGCCAGTTATGTAATTAGTTGATCGATACGTAAATAAACCAAATAAACCCACCAATAAAATAATAATAATAATAATCTTCAACAAAGTACGAGGAAGAGATCCCATCGCTGAAATAGGAGGATAAGAAGATGAAACTAAGGGGAACATAAAGTTCTAAAGAGCCAAACTCTAATTACCTCTTTTAGGTGTTCTAATCTCCTGATCTTCAGCAAACTTTTGCTCAGATTCCTGGGCTGCTATGGTTGAACCAACAACTTTGCAAGGTTCTATCTCCTTGTGTAGTCGATCACCTAGCACGAAATTTTGAGGAAGATTAGTCCTATGTATAAGGAACAAAAATCTCTAAAGAACCTACCTGAAATAAGGTCATCTTACCTTAGTTCCATGCGAGCCAATGTAAGGGTCACGCAGGTCAAAACTAGGGTCTATTTATAGGTTCTAGCTAAGGTTTGAGGATTAGATCGATTCTAGAGTCCTTGTTAAAGTTTAGATCGACTTCTGAGAGTCCTTAACACGTTTACTAATCCTCCCATCTCGATCCCTAAGAGATAAACTAGCAAAAATCTAATCTTTTTGCTCTTTTTACACTTCACGGATCTGACAGAGCGTAATAGTCGATCCCTGGAGCGTCACATGCCTGTGGCGGTCGCACGATAGACCGCTATAGCTACTGTACGCAGAGTTCAAATTCAATAAAACTCTTTTATTATTTTGTTCATATAATTATCTATAAAAAGGGTATTTATCCTTATAATTCATGAATAGGCTAAATAACCTTTTAGAATATGGGCCAAACTTCATGGGTTTGGGCCTTAAACCTTTTGGGCTTCAATTAAATAGGCTAGATTAATCGTTTACCATAATTGGGCCTTAATAAATTTCTAATAAATTTCAAAAAATCATTAAATAATTCTTGAAATAATATAAATATTCTGGGTCATTACACCCTCCCCTACTTGAAAGAATTTGGTCCCCAAATTCAATACATGGATTAGATGGAGGGTGTACTTACTGTTGAATAATTCTGTAAATCTTTTCCGCATAACTTCTTATATTTCCCATGTCTCTCCTGGCTTTGTCCACTGGATTTTAACCACGAGAATAGTCTTGTTTCGAAGTGGACGTACTTCCCGTTCAAGTATTCTCATTGGTTTTTGTTCGTATGTCAAATCCTTCTTAATCTCCATATTGTCATAAGTGATGACATGGAAAGGATCAGGTACATACTTCTTGAGCATCAAGACGTGAAATACATTATGAACTTCGGATAATTTGTGGAGGTAAAGCAACCCGATAAGCTACTTCACCAACTCTTTCCAGAATTTCAAAAGGGCCAATAAATCTTGAAGTAAGTTTTCCCTTAATACCAAATCTTCGATTACCTCGACTTGGAGAAACTTTAAGAAATACATGATCTCCTACTTGAAACTCCAAGTTGCGCCTCTGATTATCAGCACAAGATTTTTACCTATCTTGTGCCAACTGCAATCTTTATCGAATGAGCTTAATTTTCTCTGAAGAATCCTTGATAATGTCGGGGCCTAGAAATTGCCTTTCCCCTATTTCATTCCAACATATTGGTGATCTACAGCTTTTTCATATAAAGCTTCAAAGGGTGCCATCTATATGCTGGCCTGATAACTGTTGTTATATGTAAATTCTACCAGAGGCAAGTGATCATGCCAACTTCCTCTAAAATCAATAGCACAAGCCCTGAACATATCTTCTACCACTTGATTTGTTCTTTCTGTCTGACCATCAGTTTGTGGATGAAATAGTGTGCTAAAATTCAATCTAGTCCCTAGTGAATGTTATAGACCCTTCCAAAACTACGATGTGAATCGAGGATCTCTATAAGATATAATAGTGACAAGGACACCATGATGTTTAACAATTTCCTTTATGTATAATGCTGCTAGAATATCTACAGACCATCGAATTTTGATTGGCATGAAATGTGCAGATTTAGTCAAATGGTCTATGATTACCCAGATACCATCGTATCCTCCTCTGGTCTTAGGTAATCCCATGATGAAATCCATTCCTATACTTTCCCACTTCCATGCTGGAATATCTAAGGGGTGTAATTTTGATGCGGGACAGACACATGACTTGGGACTCTAGCTCGCGGTCATCCCTAAGCGAGGGAAGACGTGGGACCATGTGCGGTTGAGAAACCGGCAGTGAGTCTCGGGTATCGGCCTTTCCGCATTAACTCAGGTCGAGTCATGGGACGGGTTACACTCACTCTCTCGCAGTAGTGATACAATTGATATAACGGGCTAATAACCTATCGCATGCAGCGGCATATACGAATAAATACGAGTAATGCAAAGCCTACGAGGAGGGTGGCGAGCGTACCTCCACGCTCTGGGCATGGGGAAGACGTTCCCGGCCAAGTACGGTAACTCCCAGTAACAATGGTAAAAGTTAATTACAACAGTAACTTTTATTGCCCACTCCACGCAGGGAGGTAAAGGGCTACAAGTGGGGCCCTGGAGGACTGACCATAGGTTGACAGGTAGCAATTTAGAGGCACGTACGGCATAAACTCAGCTTGCTGGTCCGACTCGGCACTATTCCAACTCGGTGCTGCGCCAACTCGATTGCTGACTCACTGGACAGCAAACAATGGTTTCCAAAGGAACGTCGCCTTCCTAAGATCTTTCGGAGGCGTCGCTTGGCTGGGACGATGGTAGGGTGTCCCTGAATGACTCTTTGAAGGGGCGGTCGCTGAAGTTGACCTTTGATATTTATTTCTGAATTTTCTCCCGGACTGAGTTGTGCTGGCTGAACTCGGATCTGCTCTGCACACCTTCACAAAAAGAATTCCTACGACCAGATCCGATGTTGGATTGATGCACAAGAGGAACTGATGGATAGAGGACTCAGAGATCTACAACATATATTTTTGGTGGCTCCATCCACAGAACAGATTAACAATAAAAATAACTGCAAACTACCTTTTTATGACCCGGACTGACAGACACACAGGGCAGAGATGGATATTCCTGAAACAGACCTTTGATTGAGAGCTAAATGATTTTTTTTGACTCAACGAAAATTATGGTGAAATGCGTATACGTGAGGAACACTAGGGAATTTTTATGGATTTTCTAAAATTTTCTATGTGGGTGGGGAAATTGTAACAAGGAGACTATGTCCCGTATATCTGCAAAAGGGCATATTACTGAGAGGGTAAATGAAAATATGAGAAAATTATCAAATGGACTCCAAATGACACGAAATTTTAACTGGAGGTTAGGGGAGATGGACAGAACAAACCCTAAAAATTAGGGCTCGATCAGACAACAAGAACTAGAGATATAATTTCGGAGAAGAGGTTCTATCCTGATTTGGACAGAACTTCGGTGATGGCGGTCGCGTCGCGATGGCAGCACGAACGGAAGGCGGCGGCCGGAAGTCGCATCCAGCGGAGATGGAGTTCTTGGAGTCACAGCAAGATGAGGGCTTCACACTCTAGAATGGGCAGCAATCACTGCTGCAAGGGGGAGAGGAGAGACATAAGGGGTGCCTCTTGGGCTTGCTCTTGGCAAAAATGCTTAATTCTTCATTAATATCTCTAATGACACTATACATAGGCTTATATAGAGAATGGAAAGAGGTGGGGGGCTGAGAATTTCATGGGTGAGAGGCCATTTTCTTCACCCATGTGGTCAAAAACTTAAAATAAATAAATTTCATATGGAGGGGACACTCCTTTGAAAGGAAGGAAGGCATCTTAGACTTTTTAGTCCATTTGTCCCCTTTGAATGTCAAACCATCTAGAAGCCCACCTTGGACCTTTGACTAGCCCCACATGGACCCCTAGGGCTTAGGTGGACCAATGGGAAAGGGTATGGGGGCCCCTTGATGGTCCTATTGGACTTTTGCACAAAACCCAAAGAATCCTAAGGAATGACAAAGTGGCTTATAAAGCCTTACAATTGCACATGTGTTTTCCCAAGGATATAAAAGTAAAATAAAGGACACAAATACAAAAATAAAAGTTAGTGCCCGGTGTTGATTCCCATCAATTCTCCATGGGTGGGAAGAACTCGACCCCGTTGAGTAGGGGTGCGGCTGCTCGAGTAGCTCCGGTGGATCCGTCATCGAACCTGGAAGCTCCAGTACGCTCCACTCTAAGTAATCGACACATGCTCATCCCTCATAGATTCGATATGCACACGCTACTATGGGTATGAGGCTAGAGGTGGACACTCCGGGGTGGGGTCACTCTCAAAAGAGGGGAAGACGGCTCGAAGACTCACTAGGAATCACCGCTGGGTCCCTTTATGTGACTAGATCTGATATGTGAGGTAGAACCAATCCCAAAGTCCGACAAGTCTCGCACTCGAAAGGGACTGACAACGTTAGCGTACAAAGGACCAACTCGACTCGATGTATGCACAGACACACAATGCACTCGACAAACACACCAGACGAAACAAAGACTCACACATGACCCTAAACAAACCTAATATTAGCCCGACCTACGCATCGACGATGGTGGACCAGGACACCCGAATATGTGCCATGCATGCATTTGACGTAACTGGAGGTTAACGCCATGGGGAACTCCTAGACATCCTACAATGCACCACTCATGGACATTGGGCTTGGATGTGGGATGTTCGGGAGGTTCAGATGGTTTAGGTCGGTCGGGGGAACCAAAGTCTTCATTACCACCAAATGATGGTTCGGACCTATTGCTATGTGAAGGTTGTTTGGCCCGAGTGGAAAAGGTGGGATAGTGAACTCCGCGAAAAAAGTCGAGTGAAGATGATAGCTCGGGAGATTCACTAGTGAAGGGGTCAAAAGGGTCAAAGAAGGTATGACCCCGAGAGATGGGTTCCAACATGACATGGTCCCAAGTTTGAAATTCATAGTCACCATCATACATTATGATCGGTGGGGTGATGGTCATGTGTAGAAAATAACATTCCTCCCTCGGGCAAAAGGGTATGAAGTCGGGCTCGGCCGACATGGGGAGGAATAAGAGAATCTCCTTGGTGACACAACCCACGGTGAACACGGAGGTAGTGGACCCTAAGGCCGGATGGGTGAAGCTAAGACTAGCGGGTTGGTCGAAGCCTCGGGCCAATGAGTGCGTCAACTTCTATTGCGAGTCTAATCCCACAATAAGGTCATCCAAGGTGTCAACATGGTGACCAGACCGGAATGTGGTATGGAATGAGTTGAACGGCACTAATGGTGGGGTGGGGTCCATTGATGGATAAGGAGGCGGGACCAAGCCATCCTTGAGCCAACTAAGAAGTGGCTCAGCTATGAAAAGCGTACCCGTTAGAAACACGGGTGGCTCGGAATGAAGTGGCTCCAAATGCGATGGTTTCGAATAAAGATCAGAAGTAGATGGTGGTGGCATTGGAACTCTTGTGGGTGGTGAAGGAGCACATGTCCTTTCCATCCTATCCAACCAATCCGAAAGCATTTTCTTGATTTCATCTAAGGTGTAGGTTGGAGTAGGGGCCTCAGGGTGGACTCGCTCCTTATCTCTCGGCCTGGGGGTGGGCCTAGGCTCGGCTACCGGTGGGGCTTCTTGCCTCCGACTATATCCCACTTGGTTGGAGGTGAGGGTGTGGGGTCGACTGGAGGTGTGACCCACTTTTTTGGAGATGATTTGGTGGGGTTGGCTGGAAGTGACTGGGTGGGACTGGTTGGGGAATGTAGACCTTCCTAAGTTCTCTCTTCATGTCCCACCATGATTCGAGGGGCCATTGCCTCCTAACCTGCCTTAAGCCTTTGATGGTTCTCCATTTTTCGGTAGCCCGGTCATGAAGCCTATCCTTGGCAAAATAGAATTGTCCGGCCTCGGACATGGGATAGCAAGCGAAGTATTTTCCATGGCAGCTTCCCAACGTAGGTAATCGTCCGGGTCATTGGGGTCATAAAAATCCGAGGCTTCGGGCCTACAGAAGTGGAGAGGATGGTTGCCCAACCCATGGGTGGGCCAATGGTCAGATCACCTGGGCGACCAAGATTCCATTGGGAATGGGGAATTACAAGGCGGACATGTCGACACACGGAGACAAGACACTAGACACGATGACAATGCAAGTTGGAATGCACTTACTAATGCACACTAAGGACCCTAGACGTAAACCAAGACTCGGTACATGGCGGAGTTAATCGATCCGAAGATCACTCGCGCAAGTGTGTGGCCTTCCCGATAGGTGTTGCCTAACGTTCGGACAACACCTTTTGATATACCAATTAATGGTATGCAAATGTGACACTTAGACTTAGACACTTTTTTTCTTTTGTAGACTTAGACACAAAGACTACCCTAGACTCAACATTCGTTCTGATACCAAACTGATGCGGGACGGACACGCGACCTGGGACTCTAGCTCGCGATCGTCCCTAAGCAAGGTAAGACATGGGACTGTGTGCGGTTGAGAAATCGATAGTGAGTCTCGGGTATCGGCCTTTCCGCGTTAACTCGGGTCGAGCCACGGGACGGGTTACACTCACTCTCTCGCAACGGTGATACAATTGATATAACGGGCTAATAGCCTCTCACATGCAGCGGCATATACGAATAAATACGAGTAAAGCAAAGCCAACGAGGAGGGTGGCGAGTGTAACTCCATGCTCTGGGCATGGGGAAGACGTTCCCGGCCAAGTACGGTAACTCCCGGTAACAACGGTAAAAGTAAATTACAACAGTAACTTTTATTACCCACTCCACGCAGGGAGGTAAAGGGTTGTTGCATCCCTAAGGTTTTGATAATGCCTCACACTATAAATCAATTTGTTTTTATCCCTAGATCAATTTATTATACAGTGCATTTACTTGTCTCAAAGCATGAAGGGGGTCTGTTGCAATAACTTTAAGGTCCGTGCATAACATGTCCTTGCATCTCACCTCTCGAGGTCGGTGCAAGCTGTAGTTGGTGCAATCATCGTCTGGTATGGACCGTTAGGTCTTGTCTCTTCATCTCAGTGCAAATACGTCTTGGTGCAAGCATTGACTTGTACTTCTCTTTATCAATTCGGTGCAAGTCTTTGTCTCACTCACAAACATTGAAGCCTGATTTTCCATCTCGGTGCATTACATGTCTTGACATAAAATGGCTCAGTGCATTTCATTGTATTTCATTGCAGCATACACTTTTAGGTTCGTGCATATCTTGTTTGTGCATCTTTGTGTGTCTCGCCTTTCAGACTCGGTGCAAGGTCTGTCTTGCATCCGTTTTTGTTCGTATGACTCGTCTCTTGCATTCAGTGCAATTCTTGCAAATTCAACTCGGTGCATCTACTGTGTTACACAGTTGTTTTTACAAGTCCGTGCATATCTTTGATCCTTTTTTCTTTGACTCTGTACAAAGTCTTCGTCTTATACCTCTTGGACCCATGTCTGTGCACATCAGCTGCACGGGTGGACGCAAGAGTCTGTGCATATGGGGTCAAACGTTTTAGTAAGTCAATTCAATGGATGACTTGAATATCTCTACTCAGTGCATGTTATGTCTAGTCAGATTCGGTGCATCCCTCCCAGTTTGTGCATTTAGCTTTTATATGCCAGTGCAATGTCATCCTTCTTACCAGTATACAAAAATGGTTTCTTCTGATTATCTGTCAGGTATTTTTTTCTTCGAGAAGAATAAGAATGGCTCATGAACCCAGTATGGAGGAGGTGGCAGGATCGTGACACATGGAGAAAAGTGAGCAGGGATCCTGCCACGTGGGCTAAGGCCTTTGAGTGGGAATAATGGAAAGCACACGCTCGTCCTCTAATGGTCTATAAAAAGCAAATGCTGAGCAGAATAATAACAACAACGAAAAAAAGAATGAGAACAGAAAAGAGAGGAGAAGGAGAAAGAGAGCCAGCAGAAGAAGAAGAGAAAGAAAATTTTCTAAGAGGGAGAAGTGTTCGTGAATGAGAAGATCTGCATCTATGAAAGCTACATTGTCTTTGTTTCTAGAGAATATTATCATTTACCGATCGCTGTGTTTTCATGTTTTTGTTTGATCATCTTCATTCCATACTGTTACCCTCCACTGTTCGGAGGAAGGGAGAGGTTCTCCAATTCCCTCCATTGTCTTGGAGGAAGAGAGGTTCAATCCTCTGGTTGTGTGAGTTACTTGGGAGTAACTGCACAGGGTTACCTTTGCTGCGTGCAAAGGAAGGGAGATTGTTCTCCAGTGCTCTTCTTCTGGTCGATCAGAAGATTGAGGAGGCTATTCCTTTCTACAAGCTGTTTGGCAGCGGTTGTTGCAGACTAAGTCTGCTGTGTGCGACTCAAGTGCAAGGAAGCCTTACTCGGTTGAGTAAGGCGTGGACGTAGATTGCAGATAGCAATCGAACCACCTAAAAAATTCGCTATGTCATTTGTGGTTTGGTTGTTTTCGTGTGTTGCTCTCCAACTTCTTGAGAATTTGCTTCTTTGTGGTTGCTTTCTCGATATCAGTTCTTCTCCTATCATCTCCGTTGTCTGTTTACGTGGCCTTTATCACTATAGTTTGAGGGGCTAAGAATTTGTGGCTGTGTTTATCGAATTGGGGAGTTATCTATTCATCCCCCCTTCTATCTCACTCTCCACTGCGCGTATCATTTGGTATCAGAGCAGATTTTCACCATGTGGGCCAACGGTCAGGCTAACCCTAATGGTCCTCGAAGCTTTATGGCTGAGGGACAATCTATCAGTCGTCCTCCTTTCTTTGATGGTATCAATTATCTATTCTGGAAAAACAAGATGGAGGTATTCATCAGGGTGCAAAGCCACAAGTTGTGGAGGGTGATCACCACAGGGCCATACGAGCTACCACCGAACGAGGATGCATGGACAGATGATCAAGTCAAGCAATCGTCACTCAACTGGACAGCCCTGAACATCATCCAGTGTGCTGTACACCCATATGAATACGCTCGCATCTCAGCATGTAAGACGACCAAGAAAATGTGGGACGAGCTGGAATTAATCTACGAAGGTACAGCTCAAGTGAGAGCAATAAAGGTAATTCTCCTCACCTCTGAATATGAGATGTTTAAAATGAAATCAGAGGAGACCATAACTAATATGTATGCCAAATTGTCTCTGATCACGAATAGTCTTAAGGGGCTTGGAAAAGAGAAGGCTGAAGGAGACGTAGTCAGGAAGATACTTAGATCTCTAACCCCTACATGGCATACTAAAGCCACCGTGATAGAAGAGTCAAGGGATCTGACGACTATGACAGTCACCGAACTCATAGGATCCCTTATGACGTATGAGATAAACATTAAAAGGAATGGTGAGGGAAGTGTTGTGCCCCTTGTGCCTTGTTGATGATGTGGTGTTTTAATGATAGCAACATGAATGAGTCACCATACTGTTTTGCTAAGAACATCACAATGAATGTTAACAACATGAGACATTGAATGATAGCAACATAAATGCACATGACTGATATATTATCTGGAGAATGCTTGAGTGGGTTATATTTGATTTATTCTGTGGAGATTGCATGAGTGTGGCACATATATTCTGTGGAAGAATGCATGAGTGTGTTCTATCTGATCGGTTATGTGCATGAGTGTGCCAGTCTGTGGGTCGACCCCCTCTTAGATGGGTCGACCCCCAGCAGCAGATTAGGGCGGCGTGTGCTCTCCACATCTCCCGCCAAGAATCCTCAGTCCACATGATAGCATTTTAGCACAGTGCTTCCACTTGTCACGATCAGGGAACCTCGTCCTTCCTTGGATCACGTGCCTTCATTAGGCTCTGCGAAGGGTGCCTGTCAGATAGATAAATAGAATCATCAGTTTAAGTGTAAACCCTGTACAGACATCATGGTATGCACAATGCAGTGTATAGACTTTCCAATGTCTAGACTTGCAGATGTGAACGACACGATGTATAGACTTGGCCCCTTGAAGGATGTACAGACTTTACGAGCATAGTCTAATATATAGACTTTGTGAAGCACAGTCCAATGTATAGACATTGCGAAGCACAGTCCAATGTATAGACTTGTAAGTTGAACTGCATTGTATAGACTTCAGACTGTATGGACTTGTGAACTCGAATGCAATGTACAGACTTCATATAAGAAGGCAACCACTGTACATACTTGCTGAAGAGTGATGCAATGTGCAGACTTCGAAGAACACAACGTGCAGCAGTGTATAGACTTGAAGCACTAGATGCACGATGTACAGACTTCATTCATGCAAGGCTATGCGTTGTACAGACTATGTGAATGCAGTGCAATGGCCTGTACAGACTCTATTCATGCAAGGCTATGCGTTGTACATACTATGTGAATACAATGATGTGCAATGTATAGACTCTGCATATGCAGAGCTTAAGCCCTGTATAGACATCAAATGTGCAGAAGTAAACATGCATCAATGTGTAGGCTTAACAAAACAAAGTGTGAACAAAGAAACACAATGTGCAGACTTCATGCAGTGCATGAATGTAGTGTATAGAGTTGATTGTAATGTGCAGACTTCATGAACAATGTATGCAATGCACTGGACAATGTATGGACTTTGGCAATACAACAGCTGTACAGACTTCCACTTAACTGTGATGTATAGACTTTCCAAAGGAAAGGCTGTACAGACTTGAACAAGGCAAGGCAGCGAATGTATAGACTTCCAAGGGAAACGACGGTAAAGCCATCATTGTATAGACTTTGAAGGCAACGTCGGTAAAGCTACCAATGTACAGACTTCGAGTGCAACGTAGGTAAAACTTCCAATGTACAGACTTCAAAGTTGAACGAAGGATGTACAGACTTGGAAGTTCACTAAAGGATGTACATACTTCACGACTATGCTCATGCAGTGTATAGACTCTGGAAAGCTAAGGCCAATGTATAGACTTCAATGATGCGTGCTACAGTCCAATGTATGGACTTATGAAGAATAATACATGACGCTGTACAGACTTCACTGATGCATGCTACAGTCCAATGTATGGACTTAGCTTCGTGCATGCTACAGTCCAATGTATGGACTTTGAATGTTGATGCATGAACAGTCCGTTGTACATACTTAGCCAATGCAATGCAATGTATGGACTTCAACTAAGACGGACGATGTACACACTTCAAGTCCAATGTATAGACATTGCCTTAGACTCTAAATGAGACGCTAAGAAGATGGACAGTGTATAGACTTAGCTCTGGGGAGTCGACCCATCTAAGAAGGGGGTTGACCCACTTCTGTCCAGACAATGCATGGATGTATAGACTTGTTCTAAATGATGCACGAAAACACCAATGCAATGTATGGACTTAAAGAAATGCTTCAAGTGGATGGCTGTACAGACTTCATGAATGTGCAGACTTGTCAACGAGATGCACAATGTATAGATTGTGCACATGCATGAAGAGCCCTGACGATGTAAAGACTTGCTAGCCAAACACTACACAGATGCTCATATGCAATGAATGTATAGACATGCGAATCTAAGGGGGGGTCGAACCATCTAAGAGGGGGTCAACCCACAGACTGGCACACTCATGCACATAACAGATCAGATAGAACACACTCATGCATTCTTCCACAGAATAGATATGGCACACTCATGCAATCTCCATAGAATAAATCAAATATAACCCGCTCAAGCATTCTCCAGATAATATATCAGTCATGTGCATTCATGTTGCAATTATTCAATGTCTCATGTTGTTAACATTCATTGTGATGTTATTAGTAAAACAGTATGGTGACTCATTCATGTTGCTATCATTAAAACACCACATCATCAACAAGGGACAAGGGGCACAATAGGAAGCGACAGAAAGAACAAGAATATTACCCTCAGGGCGTCCCACAGCAAGGGAAGTAGCAGTAGCGGGAGTAGTAGTTGCGAGTCTGATGGATTGTCAGATCTTGACCAAGAGGAGCAAGCAATACTTACTCGCCAATTCAGAAAATTCTTAAGGTCTAAGGGAAAGACCTTCAGGAGGAAGAAGTCATACCCTTCTGGTAAGAACTTCGATTCCAGCAATGACAAAGATAGGAGTACCAAGAGAATTACATATTTTCATTGCAGGAAACTCGGACACATGAAAGGGGACTGCCCTGATCTTTAGAAGAAAGGTCCCTACCCTCAGAAGAAGAGCTCGAAAGTGCAGAAGAAGAAGCCACATGCAATGGTCTGCACCTAGAGCGATGAGGAAGAGGATCCAGAAGACAATTCCTCAGAGGAGGATGAACAAGGAATTTGCCTGATGGCAAACAGCGAAGAGGAGGTAACAAATATTTTTTAGAATTTCTCTATTGATGACTGGGAAGACGCCTATGCAGAATTGTTAGATAAGTTCAATTCACTTAGTAAAGAGCATAGGGTTCTGAAGAGAAAAATTTCAATACCAATGTTGAAGAACAAACGCAAGTCTGTAAGGAAAATCAGAAACTAAAAGAAGAAGTAGAAGAAATGACTTCTCTGAAAAAGGAAAAGGAAAAGCAAACTCTTGAGAACCAGGAAGTTCACACACAGCTCAACCAACTCAAGATTAAATTTGAAGAATGTCTGAATAAAAATAGTATGATCACAAAGAAGTATGAAGCTGTTAATAAAGTCAACTCTGAACTCTTGAGAAATTGTGAGTCTATACAAAGAGAGTTGCAAGATAAACAAAAAGTTTTAGAAAAATTTGTTCAAGGAAAAATGAATCTGGATTCTATACTAGGTACAAGGGTTAATTTCAATAAGGAGGGTTTAGGCTATGACCCATCCAACAAGAGACCATTTCAGTTTAAGACTACCACCTTCTACCCAGAAAAGGGAAAAGAAAAGCTGGACACATCATCCAGCTCAAACAGAAACCAGAGTGTTCAATGTCCAAAATAAAATTTAACAAACAATGCTGAACGATCATTTAAAATAGGAATGAATTTTGTGAAGAACTTCACTAAGCCCATTCGCCATAACATAAGTAGTAGTTGGACCAAGGAAATGAATTAGAATAAAAGTTGGAACTACTACAAAAGAATGGGTCCTGACAAGAGTTAGTGGAGAAACAACACTCATCCTCAAAAATTTGTTAATCAACAAGCACACAGGAGATACCCCAGGGATGAGAAACCTAATAACTGGAATAGATTTCATTTCTCCAGACCAGCTGGACATACCTCCACTCACAACTTCAATAGACCAGAAATTAAGGTGCAAGAGAAAACCAAGTTAAGACAATTCTGGATCCCTAAACATCTGCTTAAAGATTTGAATTATGTCTTTGGACCCAACTCATCTTTGGTTCCGAACTACTTTGCTTGATTTTGCTTATGTAGGTGTGCGTGGCAGCTGAGAATAACAAATGGTATCTCGACAGTGGCTGCTCCAGGCACATGACAGGAGACCGATCCAAGTTCAGCAACTTAGAAATAAAGGTAGGGGGTCTGGTCAAATTTGGAGGAAAGAACAGAGGTAAGATCATTGGGGTCGGCACTGTTGGTAAGTCTTCCACTAACTCCATTGAGAAAGTTTTACTTGTGGAAGGTCTTCAACACAACCTGATTAGCATAAGTCAATTATGTGATAAGGGTCACAAGGTTGTGTTTGACAATAATTCATGCAAAATTTTTGAAATAAATTCTGATAGCATTAAATTTGTAGCCAATAGGACCAATAATGTCTACTTGGTAGACTTAGATGTTGAGTCTAATTCTAATCTATGTTTATCTGTCAATTCTGAAAGTGACGCGTTTGATTGGCATAGACGTTTAGGCCATTCTAGTTTTTCTACTTTAAATAAATTGATCAAGCATGATTTAGTTAGAGGCTTGCCTAAAATCAAGTTCAGCTCTATTTCAAAAGTCTATGATGCATGTGCTCTAGGCAAACAGACCCTAATATCTTTCAAGCTAAGATCTGAGCCATTGTCGTCTAGACCAATGGAACTTCATTATATGGACCTTTTTGGTCCTACTAGAACTCAGAGTCTTAATGGAAGTAGATTTGGTTATGTGATCATTGATGACCACTCCAGATTTTCTTGGATCTTTTTCTTAGCCACCAAAAATGATGCTTTTCAAAAATTCAAATAATTTTTTAATAAAGTCAAACAAGAAGGAAAACATAGAATTTGTTCAATTCAATCTAAACATGGAGGTGAATTTGAAAACTCCATGTTTTCTGAACTTTATGAAAGAGAGGGACTAGCACACAAGTTTTCTTCTCCTAGGACACCAAAGCAGAATGGAATTGTGGAGAGAAGAAATTGAACCATTGTGGAAATGGCCCAGACCATGCTGATTGAGAGTCAATTACCAAGGAAATTTTGGGCAGAGGCGGCCAATACTGCAACTTATACAATCAATAGGGCCATGGTAAGACCAATCCACAAGAAACCCCCCTATGAGCTATTGAAAGGTAAGAAATCAAATCTGACTCATTTCAAGATTTTTGGAGCTAAATGCTTTATCCATAATAATGACAAGAAAGACTTAGATAAATTTGATGCTAAAAGCTGTCCTGGAATATTTTTAGGATACTCTGAAGTGTCGAGAGCATATAGGGTCTTTAACATAACTGATCAGAAAGTTGAGGAGTCTCCACACATTATTTTTGGTGAAGCAAAAGGTGTTACTAACATTGAAAACACTGACAGGGATTCCGAGCACAATGGAGAATTCCTAGAAGACAAAGAGGAAGAGGAGCGTCAGCCAAATGAGTCATCAGATGCTCCCAACCAGGTAGAGCCGGCTGAGACAGGTGAGTCTTCAATAAATGTTAGATATCTTAAAGATCACCCAATAGATAACATCTTAGGCAATCTTGAAGAACCTCTTAGAACTAGGTCTCACTTTAGGAATGTTCATAACCAGGACCTAATTGCTCTGGTCTCTAAAATTGAACCCAAATCAATAGAAGAGGCCTTAAGTGATCAGTCATGGACGAATGCCATGTGTGAGGAGTTAGGTCAATTTGAAAGAAATAATGTATGGGAGCTAGTTCCAAGACCAGAAAATAAAAATGTCATAGGAACTAAGTGGGTGTTTAAGAATAAAATGAATGAAGATGGACTCATCTCTAGAAATAAAGTCAGACTAGTAGCCAAGGGCTACTGTCAGGAATTTGGTGTTGATTTCGATGAGTCCTATGCACCTGTTGCTAGGATGGAAGCAATAAGAATACTGCTAGCATTTGCATGTTCCAAGAACATAAAACTCCAGCAAATGGACGCGAAGAGTGCTTTTTTGAATGGTGTTATCAAGGAAGAGGTTTTTGTTGAACAACCCCCCCGATTTCAGTTTTCTCCTCAACCTAACCAAGTTTTCAGGTTGAACTAAGCCCTGTATGGCCTAAAATAGGCTCCTCGAGCATGGTATGAAAGACTGACAAAATTTCGGATCAGCAAGGGATACCACAGAGGTAAAGTAGATCAAACTCTATTTTCAAAAAGCTCAAATAAAGACCTCATCATTGTTCAGGTATATGTAGATGATATTGTCTTTGGGTCAACTAGCTCTGAACTATGCAATGAATTTTCTAAATTGATGTCTGCTGAATTTGAAATGAGTTTGGTAGGTGAATTAAAGTATTTTCTTGGCTAACATGTACAACAGTTAGAGGATGGATGCTTCATCAACCAGACCAAGTACACATTAGAAATTCTCAAGAGGTTTGGCATGAACAACTTGAAGCACATTACAACAACAATGGGTACCAACACCTCATTGGATGGAGATGAGATAGGTAAAGAAGTAGATGTCAAGCTCTATTGAGGTATGATTGGATCTCTACTATATTTGACTGCTTCAAGACCTGACATTCAATTCAGTGTAGGAATATATGCAAGGTATCAATCTAGACCCACTGAATTGCATTTAGCTGCAGTAAAAAGAATCTTCAGATACCTGTCCACTACACACACCCTTGGTTTATGGTTTCCTGCATCACACGCACTTGATTTAGTTGCATACACAGATGCAGATTATGCCGGGTGTAAACTAGATAGAAAGAGCACTAGTGGTCACCGTGAATTTCTAGGTGGGTGTTTAGTATCTTGGGGTTCCAAGAAACAACACTCTGTGGCCCTATCCACTGCAGAGGCTGAATACGTAGCAGCAGGGAGTTGTGGCACACAAGTCATTTGGATTAAACACCAGCTTCAGGACTATCAAGTAGACCTGGGGTGCACACCTATTTACTGTGATAATACCAGTGCCATCAACCTAGCCAAGAATCCTGTTCTGCACTCCCGCACCAAACACATAGAAATCAGGCATCATTTTATAAGAGATGAGATTTCTAAGAACAACTTTAAACTGATTCATGTAGGCACTGCTAATCAAATTGATGATATCTTCACCAAGCCTCTGGATAATGACAAATTCACCACATTAAGGAGAGAACTAGGCTTGTTCAAATTATCTTAACTATTTTTCTCCTGATTTTGAATTGTTCTATATTGGTAAAATGCTGTGTGAAGAGTCTGTCCTTATTGTGAGGGGGAGCTTTGTGTACCTGCTGATTAGTTTCATTGAGTGTTTCATTTAAGGGGGAGCTGGATAGGTAGTGAATTTGACTAACTCAAAAAGACTAACCAGATATGTGTCATTGCTAGTTCTCATGATTGAATGAGTGTAGTTCTCTCAGTCAGTAGAATCTCATTCATCTCTTAAGCCTATAAGTTTGTGTTACTAAAGTCCTGCTAGAATCTTTCCTCTAGTAGTTTATCAGAGATTCGGATTAAGTGGTCAAGTATATCTTCCTACATTGTCAATGATTTCAGGTCAGGCTAAAACCTGCATGTATTGATATTTGTTCAGAACAACTTGAAATCTAGATTTCAAGATTCATTACAAAGAAACAGTCCTTCTGGTATTATCTTCAATCATTTCCTCTCCACATCATAAGGGATCATCTAAATGAACATAGGTCTATGGCTTCATCACTGAGAAACTGGGAGCTTCATCAATGAAGTGAAGTAACTCCTATGTCATGAGGTGTCCAATTTTTAATAAAAAAATACATGCAAAATGACCTTAATATTTTTGATCATCACAGAGCAATGGTGACAAGGTGGTGAGTAACTGGGGACTCTGGCCTCTGATCAAGGTGTTTCCCCATGTAAAAAGTCACAGTTACTAACTCTGTTCTTCAAAAGGAAGAAGTAATGAGGTACTCACACTGAGTAACTGGGGATTCCGACCTCTGATCAAGGTGTCTCCCTAATGTCAAAAGTGTGATTTATCAAATCACTCATTGATCTTATTGCAAATCTCTATATTATCCCTTATCTCTGTGTAAAGGTCTGGAATGCTTGTCCTCAATACTATCAGAACACCTTCTTTGCTTTTATCTCTTGTCGTCTATAGAGTACTGTTGTTTTAATCAGAAATCTTGCCATGCTTGTTCACCCCTGTTCTACATCATATACCATGTATGTGGATAAACTTTTCCCTCATACTAATTCTCTACTGATTACCAGAGTTTAAGAATCTTTATTTGAGTTTAGCACCTCACTTATTCTCTTAAGATATGTTGTTGGGTCTTTCTACACTAAGAAGTCACTATACTTCTTCCTCATGTCTCCAGCAATTTCATACATCTTTCATTTTTCTTTTGATGATGTCAAAGGGGGAGAGAGGTCATGAGGTCATACAATATCCGAGAGAGGAGACCTGAGTTTCAGAAGGCTGAGATTCAGGAGTTGTGCTTGATTTTTAAACATGCGATTGATTTTAAAAGACTTGATGATCGGCCTGTTTTAACTGATTATTTTTAATGCCTTGATATTGCTTGATTCATAGTGTTGCCATCATCAAAAAGGGGGAGATTGTTGCATCCCTAAGGTTTTGATATTGTCTCACACTATAAATCAATTTGTTTTTATCCCTAGATCAATTTATTATACAGGGCATTTACTTGTCTCAAAGCATGAAGGGGGTCTGTTGCAATAACTTTAAGGTCCATGCATAACATGTCCTTGCATCTCACCTCTCGAGGTCGATGCAAGCTCTAGTCGGTGCAATCGTCGTCTGGTATGGACCGTTAGATCTTGTCTCTTCATCTCAGTGCAAATACGTCTTGGTGCAAGCGTTGACTTGTACTTCTCTTTATCAATTTTGTGCAAGTCTTTGTCTCACTCACAAACACTGAAGCCCAGTTTTCCATCTCAGTGCATTACATGTCTTGACATAAAATGGCTCAATGCATTTCATTATATTTCATTGCAGAATACACTTTTAGGTTCGTGCATATCTTGTTTGTGCATCTTTGTACGCCTCGCCTTTCAGACTCAGTGCAAGGTCTGTCTTGCATCCGTTTTTGTTCGTATGACTCGTCTCTTGCATTCAGTGCAATTCTTGCAAATTCAACTTGGTGCATCTACTATGTTACACAGTTGTTTTTAAAAGTACATGCATATCATTCATCCTTTTTTCTTTGACTCTGTACAAAGTCTTTGTCTTGTGCCTCTTGGACCCATGTCTGTGCACATCAGCTGCACGGGTGGACGCAAGAGTCTGTGCATATGGGGTCAAACATTTTAGTAAGTCAATTCAATGGCTGACTTGAATATCTCTACTTAGTGCATGTTATGTCTAATCACATTCGGTGCATCCCTCCCAGTTCGTGCATTTAGCATTTATATGCCCAGTGCAATGTCATCCTTCTTACCAGTATCCGAAAATGGTTTCTTCTGATTGTCTGCCAGGTATTTTTTTCTTCGAGAAGAATAAGAATGGCTCGTGATCCCAGTATGGAGGAGGTGGCAGGATCGTGACACATGGAGAAAAGTGAGCAGGGATCCTGCCACGTGGGCTAAGGCCTTTGAGCGGGAATAATGGAAAGCACACGCTCATCCTCTGATGGTCTATAAAAAGCGAATGCTGAGCAGAAGAATAACAACAACGAAAAAAAGAACGAGAACAGAAAAGAGAGGAGAAGGAGAAAGAGAGCCAGCAGAAGCAGAAGAGAAAGAAAAATTTCTGAGAGGGAGAAGTGTTCGTGAATGAGAAGATATGCTTCTATGGAAGCTACATTGTCTTTGTTTCTAGAGAATATTATCGTTTACCGATCGCTGTGTTTTCAAGTTTTTTTTTGATCATCTCCATTCCATACTATTACCCTCCACTGTTCGGAGGAAGGGAGAGGTTCTCCAGTTCCCTCCATTGTCTTGGAGGAAGAGAGGTTCAATCCTTTGGTTGTGTGAGTTACTTGGGTGTAACTGTACAGGGTTCCCTTTGCTGCATGCAAAGGAAGGGAGATTGTTCTCCGGTGCTCTTCTTCTAGTCGATCAGAAGATTGAGGAGGTTGTTCCTTTGTACAAGCTGTTTGGCAGTGACTGTTGCAGATTGAGTCTACTGTGTGCGACTCAAGTGCAAGGAATCCTTACTCGATTGAGTAAGGGGTGGACGTAGATTGCAGATAGCAATCGAACCACCTAAAAAATTCGCTGTCTCATTTGTGGTTTGGTTGTTTTCATGTGCTACTCTCCAACTTCTTGAGACTTTGCTTCTTTGTGGTTGCTTTGTCGATATCAGTTCTTCTCCTATTATCTTCGTTATCTGTTTACGTGGCCTTTATCACTATAGTTTGAGGGGCTAAGAATTTGTGGCTGTGTTTATCGAATTGGGGAGTGATCTATTCATTCCCCCCTTCTATCTCACTCTCCGCTGCGCGTATCAAGGACTACAAGTGGGGCCCAGGAGGACCGACCCTGGGTTGACGGGCAGCAATCTGGAGGCGTGTACGGCACGAACTCGGCCCGCTGGTCTGACTCGGCACTATTCCAACTCGGTGCTGCGCCAACTCGGTTGCTGACTCACTGGATAGCAAGCAGTAGTTTCCAAAGGAACGTCACCTTCCTGAGATCTTTCGGAGGCGCCGCTTGGCTGGGACGATGGCAGGGTGTCCCTGAACAACTCTCTGAAGGGGCGGTCGCTGAAGTTGACCTTTGATATTTATTTCTAAATTTTCTCCAAGACTGAGTTGTGCTGGCTGAACTCGGATCTACTCTGAACACCTTCACAAAAAGAATTCCTACGACCAGATCTGATGTCGGATTGATGCACAAGAGGTACCGATGGATAGAGGACTTAGATATCTAAAACATATATGTTTGGTGGCTCCATCTACAGAATGGATTAAAAATAAAAATGACTACAAACTGCCTTTTTTTTTTACCCGGACTGACAGACACACAGGGCAGAGATGGATCTGCCTGAAACAGATCTTTGACTAAGGGCTAAATAATTTTTTTGACTCAATGAAAATTATGGTTGAAGGGGGTGTACATGAGGAACACTAGAGAATTTTTGTGGATTTTATAAAATTTTCTAAGTGGGTCGGGAAATTGCAACAAGGAGACTTTGTACCGTAAATATGTAAAAAGGCAGATTACTGAGAGGGTAAACGAAAATATGGGAAAATTATCAAATGGACTCCAAATGACACGAAATTTTAACTGGAGGTTAGGGGCGATGGACAGAACAAACTCTCAAAATTAGGGCTCGATCAGACAATAAAAACTGGAGATATAATTTCAGAGAAGAGGTTCTATCCTGATTTGGACAGAACTCCGGTGATGGCGGTGGCGGTGCGATGACGGCACGAAGGGAAGGCGATGGCCAGAAGTTGCATCCAACGGAGGTGGAGTTCTAGGAGTCACATCAAGATGAGGGTATCACACCCTAGAATGGGCAGCAATCACTACTGCAAGGGGGAGAGGAGAGACACAAGGGGTGCCCCTTGGGCTTGCTCTTGGCAAAAATGCTAAATTTTTCATTAATATCTCTAATGACACTATACATAGGCTTATATAGAGAATGAAAAGGGGTGGGGGGCTGGGAATTTCGTGGGAGAGAGGCCATTTGCTTCCCCCATGTGGTCAAAAATCCAAAATAAATAAATTACATATGGAGGGGACACTCCTTTGAAAGGAAGGAAGATATCTTAGACTTTCTAGTCCATTTGTCCCCTTTGAATGTCAAACCATCTAGAAGCTCACCTTGGACCTTTGACTAGTCCCACATGGACCCCTAGGGCTTAGGTGGACCAATGGAAAAGGGTATGGGGGCCCCTTGAAGGTCCTACTAGACTTTTGCATAAAAATCCAAAGAATCCTAAGGAATGACAAAGTGGCTTATAAAGCCTTACAATTGCACATGTATTTTCCCAAGGATATAAAAGTAAACTAAAGGACACAAATATAAAAATAAAAGTTAATGTCCAGTGTTGATTCCCATCTAATTTACCTACGGGTCTAAAATGCTCTTCCTTTACTTGTTGACAAGTGAGACAGCGAGACACGAAATCAGCTATTTCCCTCTTCATATTGGGCCATCAGAAATTTCTTTTGAGATCTTGATACATTTTGGTACTATCAGGGTGAATGGTGTACTTGGATTTATGTGCTTCTTCTAGGATCAGTTTCTTCGTATCCTCATGATCTAGTACACAAATTTGATCTTTGAATAGTAACCTTCCATCATTGGTAATAGAGAAATCCAATCATTGCTCAATATTGGCTTTCATTTTCAGTAATACAGGATCATTGTCTTGTAGCTTGACTAGATCTTCTATTAATATAGGTTGAGCTCGGATATTGGCTATAAAATAATCTTCTTCCTTCATGTCAATATCTAAGTTCAACTAAGCAAATAAAGGAATAAGATTAGTCATACTAATCATAAGACTTGATAGTTTTCCAATTAATTTTCTGCTTAGTGCATCGGCTATAGCATTAGCCTTGCCAGGATGATATTGAATAGCAAAATCAAAATCCTTGAGATATTCTAACCATCTCCTCTATCTCATATTTATCTCCTTTTGAGAGAATAAGTATTTCAAGCTTTTGTGGTCCGAGTAGACCGTGAACTTCTCTCCATAGAGATAATGACGCCAATTCTTTAAGGCAAAGATAACAGCTGCCAATTCCAAATCATGCACAGGATAATTTTCCTCGTGACATTTTAATTGTCTTGAAGAATAATAGATTACCTTTCCATTTTGCATGAGGACGCACCCTAAGCCAATGCTAGACGTATCCGTATATACTTCAAATCCACCACCCTCCACCGGTAGTGTTAGAATAGGAGCTGTAGTAAGATGGTTCTTAAGAGTTTGAAAACTCTCCTCACATTTCTCTGACCAGACAAAAGGATTTTCTTTTCTTATGAGTCTAGTTAAAGGAACATCAATTTTTGAGAAGTCCTTAATGAACCTCCTATAATAACTAGCTAGACCCAGAAAGCTCCTTACTTCTGATACAGTCGTTGGCCGGCTCCAATTTCTGACAGCTTCTACTTTAGAAGGATCCACAACGATACCTTCTTTTGAAATAATGTGGCCTAGGAATGAAACTTCCTTGAGCCAGAACTCACACTTGTTAAGCTTAGCATAATGTTTATATTCTCTAAGGGCCTCTTTGATTGAAGAATAAGGTGGGTTAAGGTGGCCTTATTCACGCTAACCTCTTTGGTTGCAGAAATAAGGTATTCCACCAAAAAGGTGGGTTAAGGGCAAAAAAGGTGGGTTAAGGTGGGTTAGGCATATTCTAGTAAAAAGGTAGAATAAGTTAATCCGAATAAGGCTAAAGTAATATTCTTTATTTTTGGGAACACCCTAACCCGTGTTAGCTTATTCTCCTTAACTTATTCTTCAATCAAAGAGGCCCTAAGTGTTTGGAAAGCTATTCTCAGATGTTCTTCATGTTCCTCTTTTGTCTTGGAATATACCAGGATGTCATCGATGAAGACGACAATGAGCTGGTCCAGATATGGCTGGAAAATATTGTTCATAAGTTGCATAAATGATGCTGGGGCATTTGTTAACCCGAACGGCATCACCACGAATTCATAGTGGCCATAACAACTTCGAAAAGCCGACTTATAAATGTCTTCTTCTTTAATTCTAAGCTGATGATAACCTGATCTGAGGTCAATCTTGGAGAAATACTCTGCTCCTGAAAGCTGATTGAAAAGCTCATCAATACGCGGTAATGGATACTTGTTTTTGATCGTAAGTTGGTTCAGTCGTCGGTAGTCTATACATAGCCTGAAAGAGCCATCCTTCTTCTTGACAAAGAGAATCGGCGCATCCCAGGGGGATGTGCTAGGTCTTATGCAACCCTTATCTAATAGTTCCTGCAACTGCCTCTTTAGTTCCTTAAGTTTCATGGGGGACATCCTGTAAGGGGCTATAGAAATAGGTGCTGCATCCGAAATGAGTTCAATAGTGAAATTTACTTCCCTCTCGAGTGGTAAATTGGGTAATTCAGGTGGAAACACATCTGGGAACACATTTACAATAGGAATGTCTGCTAGGATGATTTCCTTGGACTCGGTAACAATGACAGAAGCAAGAAAAGCTTCACATCCTTGCGAGATAAGTTTGTAAGCATGAAGAGAGGATATGATAGTGGGATGTTTCCTATACTTGATGCCAAGGAAAGAAAATCTTGGAAGACTGGGTTCTCGAAAGGATATAATCCTATTTCGGCAGTTAATATCAACATCATGATCTATAAGCCAATCTACCCCTAAAATGGCACCATAACCTTTCATGTCAAGGCATACTAAGTTTGCGGGGAGATTGAGACCTTCTACTATTATCTCACTATCAGTATAATACTCGGTAAACTTTGTTCTAGAACCTAAGGGTGTGGTAATAGCAAGATCTTAAGGTAGAGGAACTGATGCAATTGGTAATGTTTTTGTAAAAATAGTGGAGATAAAAGAATGAGAGGCACCAGTAGCACAAATGCAGGACGAGAATAAATTTGAAGTATACCTTCCATAAGCCTACCATCCCATGGCGCTTATTCTTTTTCTAGAATAGCATTGAGGCGAGCCTGCCTCCTTCGTCCACCACCAGACGATTGATCCTTCATAAGGGGGCAATCTAGCATAGATGCTCCCTGCTTCCACAACGTAGACAAGCACCAAGGTGCTTCCAAGATTCTTCAGTCGAATGGCCGAACTTCTCGCAAAATGTGCAAGTCGCCATGACTTGCTTCTTCTCCTCCTTAACTTTCTTGTTCTTCTGGGAACTTCCACCATTCCCGCTCCTGGATCTTTTCTTACTATCACAGCTTTTGTGAGATTCCGTGATGCTGAATTTTTCTTTCTTATAACGCCGATCAGATCACGGCTGGACTCTTCTCCTTTTCCTTTCAATTTCTTGACCTTTTCTAAGGTCCTCTTACATAAATATGCCCGTTGAACCATCTCCGCTTAGGTACAAATGTTTTGGGTCCCGAGCTGCTGAATAAAATCAGGTCGTAACCTGTCCATACACCGATTAGCCTTCAATAAATCGGTACTGATTAAATGCGGTGCATAAGGTGCTAGCCTGGAGAATTGAAGTTCATACTCTGCGACTGTCATCATTCCCTGACAAAGAGAGGCGAACTCCATAGCCTTTCTTTCTTTAACATGCTCAGAAAAGTACTTAGCACGGAATAGAGTAAGAAAACCATCCCATGTATGAGGTGCATCTACCAGAGGTGTAGGTACTGATTTCCACCATGTGCGTGCATCTTTATTAAGTTGAAAGATTGCAAGACGCACTTTTTCTTGATCTGTACACTGGATAACATCGAAGATACGATTCATTTCATCTATCCAATTTTCTACCTCATCTGGATTAGAAGAACCGTAGAAACGCGGAGGGTTTAAGCTCTGAAAATTACGATGCAAGTCACCAGCCCTCGCCCCTGTGCCTGCCTGGGCCATAGTTTGTAATGCCTGAGTAAGGTCGACAACCGTTTGTTGCATGCCATCCCGATTTACGCGATAAGCCATTGTAATAATGAGGTACCTGAGAGAAATAACAATTGTTAATTCTCATGGAATTAGAAAGATATAAATCTTTAAACTACTTAACTATCTTATCCCTGGCTCTACCCAATTCTCGCATGGGTGAGGAAATTTCTTCCTTAGTTCATAGGTAGGGGTCCTTAAGCCTTGGACTTATCCTATGACGTGACTCTTTTCCCTAAGTCCTGAGACTTAGGCTCTGATACCAACTTAGCTGTCACACCTCGAGCCTTTATTATAGCGGAAGACTAGCTCGAGGAACGTGAACAGCTAGCATGGTAAGTCTCTTGCAAGTAAGAATAATCAGAGCGCAAGACAATCACACATAAAAATGCAATTGTACAATAATTTATTCAAACTCCAACTTTATTTCATTAATAAGCAAAATATTCCAATACAATAACTTTTCAACATTCTTCAATCCATCAGACTCAAGGAAAAAGGAAAATTACAAATACTCGATCTAAACAAGATTGACTTCCTAGGTCTTCACTCTCATTTTGATACGACTTTCATTCGCTCTCAGACCCGCTACTTGTATAACTCGAATCCGAATTTGAATCACTTCCATCTCCTGAAAAGATTTGAAATAGGTAATGAGCACACTTGCCTAATAGGTATCTTCGCATCAACATGAAGGCACTATTAAAGTGATTATCATTTTAGTTCTAAGGAATAAGGTAAAATCATGTGAATGCGATCGACCATGCGATTAAACCAAAGTAAAAAAGATGATCATGTAAGATATAATGAGCAAGCATGATCTAGCAAGAATGTAACAAGAACATGATATGGCCTTTCATGAACAAGAATGTACTAGAAAGTCATGTAACAAGCAACTAAGTACCCTTCGCGAAATAGCAAGTACTTCATGAATTTATGTGGAATACCATTTTATGGATAATTCCGTGAATTTTATGATTTTCGTGATGCCGTGGATTTCCACTTATTTATAAGGAAAGTACTCTTAACGTAATGCGACGCCAGTAGCATCATACCCCATAGTTTATAATAGTATGTTTCCGATAATCAGTCGAGGGGACTAGCATAGAGCCCTTGAACACAATCAGTGCTCGATCCGCATCTTCAAGTATAAATCAAGCTACTTTCATGTTTCAAGCAATAAAATATGGCCAATAATATAACAAGTTCATTAAGTTCATAATAATTCAAATGAACGAATGCTTCAATTAAGAATATGAGAGATCAAGAATGACTTAAAACAATGTTATGCTCATGGAACAATTTTGACAGCATAACAATATATTCCTTATCTTCCATAAGTTAAAATTAAGTAACTTGAGCAATATGACAAGTCCTAGACCATCAATAATCCATCTAGGAACTTTGCAATATCAACCCTTGGGTCAAATCTTGGGTTAAAGTACTCAGGAATTGTGACGATCAATTAATGGGCCGTTATATGAACGTGACGGTCTAGTATTGGACCGTTAGAATGGGCTGAATCCAGAAAGAATAAATTGGACTCAGTTAATGTGATGGCTGTGTACTGGACCATTAGATGGGCTTGACGGTCGAGTAATAGGCTACATTAACAAAATTCAAAACTTCGGTAGTGCTTTTCTAGACAATTGGGCTTTAATGGTACAACCAACTCGGCGTCCTAGTGGGAATCCCAGGCTCATAGAGAATTATAGAGGCCTTGAAACAAGATTTCCTAGTCCATTGGAAGGAATATCTAATAGAGAGGTCCTCAAGTTCAAGAATATGTTCCTATTGTGCAAAAGTGTGAACTAATGGTCATATACCGGAATATACGCCATGTACTTAGAGAAATTGACTCTATAGATGGAAAAGAATGTGTAACGATGTGAAACCATGAGAAAACTCCATCAATACAATATTTAAAATCATGTTTTTAAAACTATAGAGTTTTGGCAAATGAAATTAACATACGCTAAACATAACTCAAGGTGCTTTAGACATGCAATTCCTAACATAAATCAATTAATAAACTCCAAGTTATGAAAAATAGGTCAAAACTTAGATATCTAGGCTTATTTATAAGTTAATTTCACTGTTCTCAATTTTGTTCCGAATAGACAGGACACAATACTCTGGTGGTCCAAGACAGGCGCGTCATATGGCTGTGACGGTTTATCGTGGAGCCGTCAGAAGACTATTGTTGATATGTTTTTCTACTTTCTTTCTCTTCAATATCGGCTCAAAAGATCTCTTCTATCCCTTCGACTAAATCGAGATATGAAATAAATGTGAACAGTAGAAGGAGAACAGAAGGGTGTAAACAAGTGATCGCCACCAAGGTGCAAAATGTGATTGACACACCGTACATTGGAAAGGGGGGTACTCGCCTTTTGTTTGCAGCGCTGCAAGGATGTACGGCTCAGTAGGAGCCGCCTATAGTGAAGAACGGTGAAGAGGCGAAATCTCGCGCTGGGTCCTGAGCGGGCTGTAGATCACCGGGTGATGAACTGCAAGACAGGAAAATGAATCAGGGGGCCCAGGGGGATTCCCTGGGGTAAACCCTCCGAAGGTTAAGTCAGTAGAGCTGTGGCGGGAGTAATGAAGGGGAGGAGAAAGCAAGCGCGCGAGATCCCTCTCCACCAAAGGGGTGAAGCGATCTGTGCTCAGGAGATTAACGGGTATGAGTGCTTTAATGGCCCTTACCTTTCACCGGAGGGTATACCTGTTTTAAATAGTGTGCCACCTCTTGGAGTCCTGCAAGCCGAGGGGTTTCAGGGGGAGGTTACATCCTCGTCGCGGGCTTTTACTGCCTCATCGGGGGAGCGTTATCCTCGCGGGAAGAAAAGAGTCCCTTGCCTCTCGGCCTTCTTGCCTACTGCAGACTCTTTACGGCTGTAAAGATAAGTGCTCTCCGGTCGTCCCGAGCTTAGAGAGGCCCGCCCTACCCGGGCGATAGGCTTAGCTCGGTGAGAGATGGGTTGGATAGGCCAGCTTATGCCTCCTTCTTCTGAGCGAAAAGATGGCTCAGGCGTGGACCTTTCTGTGGCCTGACCGATTCTCGGGCCCTCCGAGCCTTAAGGCCGCCTAGGAGGGTTGTTTCCTCGAGTGCTTGTTTATTGGGCTTTCTTCCCTAAGTGGGCCCTGTGGGCTATCACTTAGATAAACTTGGCCTCGTTGGGCCCTTCCGTGCCTAGTTGGGCCATTTTATTGGGCTGCAGAAATCCCCCTCTCCACTTGTCCCCCCCTACTCCCGAGCCAAAAGGAGGCTCGGATGAGTAGTTTGTTAGGGTGTTGGACCGGCGTGGCTCAGGTGGGTGGAGATCTGGCGGTGTTATGAAGCCACGTGTCGTGGTTACCTGGGCCCATAGTAATAATGATCTTGACGGATTTGAAATGAAGGGCCCCCTTTTTCTCGGAGGTCGGAACGGCGCGCCGCCTCCCGCGAGGGTTTATAGGCGTTAGGCGTGGGTTATCGTTCCAGACTCTCTAAAGGGTTTTGGCTTTCCTTCCTTTCTTTGCTTTTGGGGCTCCTTGATGTGCCGTGAGGATGCAGTGGAGGGGCGGAATCTTGCGGCGGCATTTGAGGAGTTGGCAAGTATAACCGCGGAGGCGGTTAGGCAACTTCCCTCTCCCCCGGAGTCTTCAAGATCTCGAGGAGATTCCTCTTCCGGTTCCTCATCGGAAGCCATGGCGAGTCAGCATTCGGGCATTAGGGAACAGGGCGAAGAGCCGATGGTGAGGGCTCCTGTCCCGAACTGCAGTGAGCTAGGGGAAACCGAGGTGAAAAAGTTGGAGCACCGGTTCTCGCTGCCTCTCAGATACAACTTTGCCGCCACTACCCCGTATGAGACGAGCCTGGACGATCGAAGGGGCCACATCTGCACCTTCCTTCTGGCTTGGAAGAGCGGATTCTGCCTTCCCTTCGAGCCCTTCGTACTCAACCTTCTTAATTTCTTCCAGTTGGCGCCTATTCAACTGGTGGCCAACTCGTACCTTCTTCTCTCCGCCTTTCGAATCCTGTGTCGCCAGCATGATATTTTTCCTTCCTTGGACCTCTTTCATTATTTTTTCGAGTTGAAGGTGCACCCGACAGCGGGAAAAGGCTTCTACTTCATCCAGGCGTAGAGGAACAGGAGTTGTATCCCGCTGGTGGCGAAGGACTCTTCTCATAAGGGGTGGAAGACCCAGTTTTTCTAGGTGAAGGCGGAGGCGATGGACGAAAACTGGCGGTGTCAAGTGATGCCCAATTTTCATCCGAACATTCCTCCTCGGCAGGAGGAGTTCCCTCCCCACGTGGAGGAGCAGGCTGCTCGTCTGCGGAAGAATCGGCAATCGACCGAAGAGCTGGTGACGCCGGAGAATGTCGAGCGGTGTCTCTTTACTCGGTTGAAGCCGAAAGGTACTGCCTTTTTTGGGGTTCTTCTCCCGAGGTGGTAACCACTTTCTTTCTCCTGATCATGTCTTCTCTCTCTTTTTTTTTTGTTGCAGACGTGAGGCGGGAGCCTCTGGAGGAGAATGCCGAGGTCATCGACCAAGGAGATGACTCGGCGGCTGACGAACCTGACGTCCCCGAGGGGGGGTCCCGAGCTCGGGACAAGGGCAAGGGGGTGTCTTCTGAAGGGGCCTCCCCGGCCGGCGGTGCGAAGCGGAAGGATCCCCTTGAGGGAAGATTGCGGGAAGCCGCGAAGTCCAGGAAACGGGCCAAGAAGGTCGGCCTTCTCCCTACGGCCGAGGGTGACTCTGGCTCGGCGGCGCTCCCCTCTCTAGGGCAGGATGGGGCCGACCCTACCGGGCCAGCTCCCCAATCCACCGAGCGAGAGGGGGTCGAGGAGACCGAATCAGCTTTCCCCACGGTGGGAACCGAGGGGGCTGATGTTGCGGTGGCTGACGCCCGGGGCAAGGAGTCAGCCGAAGTCAAAGATGTCGCTGGCACCGAGGAGCAGACGGACGAGGCCGAAATTGGATGTTCACCCGCGAGGGTGTCGCAGCCCCCAGCACTGGAGGTTCCCGGCGCGCTCGGTACGGCGGCGCCAATCGAGGTCAGGGGTTCACCTATGGAGGCATCGCGACCCCAACCGATGGCGGCGCAAGAGGCGGCTGGTCCTGTGGCCCGAGCTGGGTCTTCCGGCGAGGCACCCGGCGTGGAGCGAGTTTCCATGCCGGAAGCCTTGGAAAGGCTCGAGGTGTCAGGTGAACTGTATAGGGTTTGCCGTGGCATCGCCGCAAGGACGAGGGGGGGAGACAAGCGCCACTCCCCCTCCGGGTTCCTCGATGTCCTTATGCAGGGTGGCCTGGTCATGGCTCGATCAGCGGCCTTGATGTCAGAGGCGTACGCCCGGACGGAGGTGGAGCGTTCGAATCTCGCCTGGGCCCTCGGGGGGTGCGAGAGGAAATTGGCCCGACTCAGCGGGGAGCATGAGGGGCTCCGACGGGAGTTCTCCGCGGTCAGGGAGTTGGCGCGGGCGAGCCAACTAGAAGCTGGGGCGCTGACCGAGCAGTTGGCCAAGGCCTGAGAGTCACTCGAGAGAAAAAGCAAGCACCTGGAAATGGAGCGTCTTCGTCATCTTGAGCAGGACGGTCGCTGGGAGCTCGAACGCGCCGAGCTACTGGATCGGGCGGAGGCAGCGGAGCGCCTTCGCTCGGAGGCTGAGGTGAACCGAGCCCGGGCGGAGAGGCGGTCGAGCAAAGCCGAACAAAGGATGGCCGAAGCAGAGGAACGTCTGGCGGGGGCAGAGGAGCGTGTGGCCGAGGCGGAGCGGGCTCGGGTCAAGCTTGCTAGTAGGATGGGGCAGATCGAGGTGGAGGAAATCGAGCGATATAGGAGCTCAGATGCCTACTCAGCCGACCTGGAGAGGGCCACCCTACCATACTACGAGGTAGCACTCTGCCGGGGCGCTCGCAAGGGATTCAAGCAGGGATATCGTCGGGAGGTGTCCCATGCTGACGAGCAAAACTCTGGGATCGATTTTCCTCTTGGCCAGTGCTACGACTCGGATGAGTCGGTTTCTAGTTCTTCTGTGTCGGGCGGGGAAGGTCCAGAGGGTTCCTCTCCGGTGGGGTTGCCAACTCCAGCTGCCTCGGGAGGGCTCGCGGTAGGGGCAGTTCCCGCGCGGGCGGGGTCAGTGCCAGGGTCGGCCGTCACCGAGGATGCCGGGGGCGAAACACCCGCGCCTTCTGTTCCCGAGCTTCAAAGTGGGACCGAGGCCTGATGCATATGTCCTGTTTTACCTCTTTTCCTTTTCCAAGAAAAATGGATTTCCTTTTTGTCAGGCAATAAATGACTTACTTGCTTTTTGCCTTCCTTGCCGTGATTCGATTAGCGTATCTGTAGTAGTTGGGAGGTGCAGACACGTCCTTCGTGGTTTTTGCGTGTTGATTGGGCGGGCTCCTGACTGGGCGTCTTTCCGTTTTCTCACGCTTTGAATGCCAGGCTACTCCGTGTATCCCGCTGAGGCGGAAAACGAGGGGTGTTGGGGTGACCGTGCGGAGGGGAGAATTCCTTTGGCGTGTTTTCGAGAGGGGGGAGTCATTTAAGGCGAATAGCCTCCCTTAGCCTATAAAAAGGCTAGAGGGCGCCCCTTCCTCTCCACCACTTAAGATTTTCCCTAACAGTATTTTCCTTACCCCTTCTTCACGCTGCGCTGCGCCGCTTTCTTCAGAGCATGGGGGAATCTTCGGGAGGTGATGCAGCCAACGATGGGGAGCGGCCAGTTCTTGCTACTTCGATTGTCGAACAGGTCCCACGGTCGCCGCGCGCGTTTGAGACGGGTCCGACGGTCGTCGCGCGGATTAGGGAAGGATTATCCTCTATCAGTTGCGGCGACGGCTCCGGGGGGGGCCAAGATGGGGGACGGATGGGGGCATCCGGCACCCACGCCGCCACTCCCTCTCTGCTTGCCCCAGGAGTGGGGGGAGGAAGCAAATTAAGCTCCCTCCTTTCCGGGCCTTCCTCTTTTTTCTTTTTTTTCTTTTCACTCTGCAGAGAATGGCTACCCCCTGCCTGCAGCCTCTTTCTCTCTCTTCTGCTCTTCATTTCCTTCACTCTTCGGAGGCTGCTTGCTCTCTGTACGATCCAAAGAGTTGGCAGGTTGGGAGGGCTTTCCTGTGCGTTATTTTCCTCTTCCTCTTCCAAGTTCAACTTGGAAAGGGGCCTTCTTCCTCTTTAATTCCTCTGTCATCTTTGTCATAGACCACCTGAGCCAACTGGATCGACCACCTCTTATCCGAGCCAGTTTCTACGCGAGGTAGAGTCAGTGGCTGGACGCAAAGAGATCAAGACCGAGTCGGCCGAGCGATGGCCTCTAGCAGTGGTGTTAGACGAATTTTTGCTTTTTGCTATGCAATGTACTAGCTTTTGCCTTTCTGATGTACCAACGATTGTTTGATGAATAGAATGGGAATTTATTTCGTCCAGCTTGTTATACAATTTCAAAAATAGAATCTGCGTAATGCGTCCGCGTTCCATGTCTGAGGAATGGGTTCCCCTTCCATTGTAGCTAGCCTATATGCACCTTTCCCGAGCGTCTCGATCACCCGGTAGGGGACTTCCCAGTTAGGGGATAGCTTACCCGCCGCCTCTAGTGGTCGAGAAGCTTCGGGTTTTCTAAGGATGAAGTCTCCTGGTTGGAAGTGTCTATCTCGGACTTTGGCATTGTAGTATCGAGTAAGGCGGTGCTGGTACTCCGTTGCTCGGATGCTGGCGATCTCTCGGAGTTCGTCTGCCAGGTCGAGGTTTTCGAGTAATTTTTGCTCGTTTACCTCAGGCGAGAAGCGGATGACCCGGAGAGATGGGTTGGCAATCTCTAACGGAACGACGGCTTCGGTGCCATATACCAACTGGAAAGGGCTCTCACCGGTTGCTGTTCTGGGAGTTGTCCGGTGTGACCAAAGTACGCTAGGCAGTTCCTCACGCCAGCTACCCTTGGCCTTGCCGAGCCTGGTCTTTATGCCTTTCAAGATAGTCTTATTGGCATTTTCGACCAGCCCGTTGGCCTGGGGGTGGGTGACCAAAGTGAAGTGGTTGCGGATATTTAGGTCGGCGCATCTGTCTCAGAAATACCGAGAGTCGAATTGCCGACCGTTATCGCTTACTATCACTCGGGGGATGCCGAAGCGACAGATGATCGATTTCCAGACGAAACGCCAGACGACTGTCTCGGTAATCCTTGCCGTAGCCTCAGCCTCGATCCACTTGGTGAAGTAGTCGATGGCGACGATAAAAAACTTCTTCTGGGACTGAGCCATAGGGAACGGCCTGAGGATGTTGATCCCCCACCGAGCGAAGGGATAAGGCTCGGTAAGGGTGACAAGCTCCGTAGCCGGCTGATGGACCAGATGGTCGAATCGTTGGCAACGGTCGCACTGCTGCACATATGTCACGCAGTTGCGCTACAAAGTTGGCCACCAGTACCCCTGCCCTAGCAGGATCCTGGCCAGCGACCTCCCTCCGGAATGCGCTCCGCACAGGCCCTCATGTATTTCTTGGATGGCTCGGTTGGCTTCGTCGGGGCCGAGGCATTTCAGGAGAGGACCGAAGAAAGATCTTCGGTAGAGAGCGTTGTCGAGGACGACGAAGCGCTGGGCTTGATACTTCATTCGGCGGGCTTCCCGAGGGTCGGAGGGCTCTTGGGAGTCCTGGAGCCAAGATAGGTAGGGGGAGTGCCAGTCGCATAGGATGGCCGAGTCAACAGCGAGGAGCTCCGAGTCGATGCTCGGGCGCTCTAGCTCCTCTAGGAGGACTGATCGGGTACCTTCTGGGTCTAAGGAGGAGGCCAACCGGGAGAGGGCGTCCGCCCGAGAGTTTTGCTCCCGAGCTATTCGGACTACCCCGAATTCCTCGAATTGTTGGGCCAGGCTCCTGACCAGCTGGAGGTATTTGATCATGGGTGCCTCTCGAGCTTCATACTCTCAGTTGACCTGACTTGCGACTAGTTGAGAGTCGGTGTGGATTCTGACTCGCTCGGCCCCCATCCGTCGGGCCATGCGTGCTCCCGAAATAAGGGCCTCGTACTCGGAAGTGTTATTGGACGCCTGGAAATTGAATTTCAAGGCGTACTGTAACTCTATTCCTTCGGGGGACCTTAGGAGGATCCCAGCACCGCTACCGACCAAGTTGGATGATCTGTCGACGAATAGTTCCCAGGTTGGCCCGGTCGGGGCCGGAGGTCTATCTTCAGTCGGGATGGTGCTCTCTGCGATGAAGTCGGCGAGCACTTGGCCTTTTATAGCTGAACGTGGGCGGTACGAGATGTCGTAGGCCCCAAGCATAATGGCCCATTTGACGAGTCACCCCGAGGCCTCGGTGTGGAACGCACTAAATTTTGTGAGTGGAAATATCGGGATATTGGTGGTTCTTTTTATCGGTTTATCGGTTTATCTAGTGCGAGGGCGTGCCAGTCACCTAGGTGACGATGTGTTCGGCCTTCGAGACTGGAGTGGTCCGAAGCCCAGGGTGCGCTCCATCTGACTAATCAAACGATTGTGGGTATCGGGTCGGGACTGGAGACCCACCGCGCCGTAAAGGGCACGACGTTAATTACATCCCCTCGGAGAGGGGAAAACCTCTGATTAATCACAAAGAAAAGGGGCCAAATGACCTAAAGATCATTTTTTCATTAAAGCATGCAAGTTGGGTTGACATAATGTAAACCCTCTGCATCGGTATGCAAAACGGTGTTCAAAATCATACAAATACTTGCTGCAAGTGCGGCAAATTTAATGCAATTGCGGGATTAGATCCTAATATATATACATATCGGTCACTAACAGACCATCCAGTATTCGGTCGAGAGTCCATATTCGAAGCATCGAAGATGACAACAAAGACGTTCAGATATCTACCGTAGGTACGGCACGTTTCATGTGGGTGCGGGATCGGATCCCGGAAGAAGTGGGTCAAGCTGATAAACTATCGGCCCAAGAGGTGCACGGATCATGACCATGTCGGGGATCCCGAGGTCCACGTCCGATACCACAGGGCATCATTGCTTTTCTCTTCACACACAGTCCGGGGGAGCAAGTTATTAAGTGTGAAGCCCAAACTCGGCAACGTACGCCCTCGCACGCGGATCGACCTGCGCAGTCAGGTCGCGGGGTTCGACGGGGCAGCGCCCCTTGCGGGGGTTTCCGGGGGCAGCGCCCCAGGAACAAAATTTGGATTATAGTGGAGGAGAGACTTTTGATTTGTTTTCTATTAACTTGAATTGCATGTTTTCTTTTATTTTCTTGATCACCTTCTTTCTTCTAGGCACGTCGGATTGAGGAAGTAAAGGGGATGGGGCGTGCTGGATTAGTATCAAGAGGAGTGGCGCGCCGGTTTAAGTGTATTAAGAGGGGCGCGTCGGTTAAGGATGTTAAGGGGGGTGCGCCGGTTCAAGATGTTAAGGGGGGGTGCGTCGGTTCTATGGCAAGAAGGAAGAATTTCCAAGGGCGCGCCGGAATAGGCAATGAACAGTATAGCGCGCCGGTTTAATGGGCTATGCAAGGGGGCACGCCGGATAGCTGCAAAGAAAATAAAGGGGGTTTTGAGTGTGGGGTTAAACCGGCGCGGGGGGGTAGCGCACTGGATTAACCCACGCCGGATTAGGGGGCGCCGGATTAACCATCGTATAGCTTCCTTTCAACCCGTTTATGCTCTATTTCTTCTTTCCTTCGAATGCAAGTTTATTTATTGATTGGTTTGTTCATCTTATTGATGGATTATGTTTGTGGAAAGAAGATTTAAGTGTTTTAAGTGTTTGTTCAGGTGGATTGGCATGATGATCCGCGTGTTTTATCAAAATAGTATGTGCAGGAACGCAGAGATTCAGTTTGTTTCAGTGGTTTCGAGCATACGGTCTTCTTACTCCTAGAAAGCTTAACTTGCTCGTTTGTTCTTATATGTTCTTGCCCTGGCAAAATTTGGGCAGCATCTCCCCCGGACTGAAGCTTGCCAGAGAGCAATGGGGAACACCAAACGGATTGCTCCGGGGTGAACCTCAAAATGTAGACCTCACGGCGGTCCGATAACCCAAGTGTGAGTGTGGAAAAGCTCGAGGACTAGCCTTCAAGAGCTCTCACGACTCACGGGCAATGATCCCTCAAAGGGGAACAAGTGGGGAAGGAGATCAGAAACATATCAAAAAAAAGGATCTCCTGAAGGATCGTTTTCATTTCACCACGAGGGGGTGCAAATACATGGGCTCTTCATGCATCTAAAGAAAGGAACCAAAGGGAAGAATACATCGGAGGAAAGAAAAAGAAACAAGGGGGGAGGGGAGAGCTGTGTCTCCCTCACCTCACTCTCTGCTCTCTCCTGCTCTTTTCTCACTTCACTTCGCTCTCACAGGAACACTGGCTTCGGGCTTCAAGGGGTTTCTCTCAGAAGAAAAGCTTCTGCTCTCCAGGCTTCCAAGAGTTGTCCAACCCTCCAACCCATTTAAGATTCACCTGGGTGCTCCTTTTATAGGGGCCGAAGGCCCTGTTTTGGAGGGATGCCATCTGAATTTTTCTTCCTCCCATTGGTTCCTTGTTTCTCGCAACCACCACTGCTGCTACTGACGTTGTCGTCATGTCGAATGCCGTTGTCATGGACGTCACCTCCGCCGCGGCTACAGTGTGATCGGGAGAGGGGCAGAGGCATGGCCTCCTCCTCTGCTGGCATATCCACCGGGAGCCACGTTTCTTTCATCATTTGCTAAAGAATGGCAGGCCGACCGACGGAATGAGCACAAGGCGGGATGGGGCTCGAGAACTTCCGTTCACGGCATATGCTCGGTTGCCCGCCGGATCGAAGTAGGAGTTTTAACCACTTCAGGCTTGTTCGTCATCATGCCGTTCCCAGGAAACAGGGGACCGCATTGATGACGGGATGGCTTCACTGCACGCCGGATAAATCCCTTAGAGAAAAGATTACTTTTAAACTAAGCACGCCGTATTAGCACTCCAAAATGGGTGCGCCGGTTTAGTGCATTCAAAGGGGTGGCCCTTTAACAGGAGCGCGCCGTTTTAACATAAAGGGGGTGGCGCCGTTTTAACAAAAGCAAGGGAGTTCATGGGGCGCACCAGACTAGCATCTTGTAAAGGGGCGCGCCGGTTTAAGGCCCCCTTAGGGGCGCGCCGATTTAAGGCTATGCCACGCCGGTTTAAGCGTCAAAGGGCTCCCTCCCAGCTTAGTGGTGATTCGGACATATGCTTGCCCTCCTGTGTTGCTTTAGTTGTGAGCCTCCGAGTCTCGATTCAGGGCTTTGAGTGATTTCCATTGTATGCCGAGCAGGCGTTTGAACTCCTGAGTTTCTTTGATTTGACCTTCGGTATTGCCAACTTGGGAGCCGGGGCTAGCTCTTCAAACCGAGGGGCTTCTTTGTTGGGTGGCGGAGCACCGGGTAGGTATTCGTCCTTCTTGGAGGAGGCACAGGGTTTATTCGACCTTTTCATCTTTGATTCGCTCTCGAGTGCTGAGACGTGCATGTCGTATGATCATCATCATTTTTTGACGTCCACACTCGGGGTGGGCCAAAATTTTCTTCAACGGCTCACCAGTCAGCACGGTAACAGGGTGCCCCTGGGAGTAGGGTCAGAGGTGTTTCGAGGAAGTGACCAGTGCTAGCACGAGTTTCTCGGTTGCAGGGTACCTTCTTTCTGCCTCGTTGAGCACCTTGCTTGTGTAGTAGACCGGTCTTTCGATTCCTGAGTCATTCCTTACTAGGACCGAGCTGACCGTGGAGGACGTCGCCGAGAGATAGAGTGACAAGCCTTCGCCCATCACGGGCTTGGACAGCACCGGTGGTGAAGCCAGGAACTCCTTGAGCTTGGTGAACGCTCTCTGGCATTCCTCATCCCATGCGAACGTAGCAGATGCCAACTTGGGCCCCTTCAGTAGCTTGAAGAAAGGCAAGCATCATTCGGCCGCATGGGATAAGAAACGGCTGAGAGCGGCGACGCGCCCAGTCAGACGTTGGACGTCCTTGATGCAGGTGGGCGGGCGCATATCCAGGATGGCCTGGACTTTGTCGGGGTTGGCTTCGATCCCGCCCTGAGTGACCAGGAAACCCAGGAACTTCCCGGATCTTACTCCGAAGGCGCACTTGGAAAGATTGAGCTTCATGTTATACTTCAGGAGGGTGCCGAAGGTCTCAACGAGGTCGGCGAGGTGGTCCTGGGCCTTGGGGGTCTTGACGAGCATGTCGTCGATGTAAGCCTTGACGTTCCAACCTAGCTGCCCCTCGAACATTTGATTAACCAACCTTTGATAGGTGGCTCCGACATTCTTCAAACCGAAGGGCATCCGGGTGTAGCAGTACACGCCGTAATCGGTGATGAAGGCGGTCTTCTCGATGTCGTCAGGATTCATTCTGATCTGATGATAACCCGAATAGGCATCAAAGAAACTGAGTATCTCGTTGCCCGAGGTTGAGTCAACCAACTAGTCGATGCTCGGTAACGAATAGCAGTCCTTGGGGGTAGCCTTGTTCAGGTCGGTGAAGTCCACGCACATTCGCCATTTGCCCGAAGCCTTTGGTACCAAGACGACATTGGCTAGCCACGTTGGGTACAGGACCGGTCTGAAAAGGCCAGTCTCTTGTCCCTTGGTGACCTGCACCTTGATGATTGCCTGCTTTTTCGGTGCATGCTTCCTCCTACGCTGTTGCACGGGCTTCACAGTGGGGTCGAGGTTGAGTTTGTGCATTACGGTCTCCTCTGGTATGCCAGGGAGTTGATCGTCGGACCAAACAAAGACTGTAATATACTCAGAAAGAAATTTCTTATATTGATGCTATTCCTCGGGTGGTAGGTCGACTCCGATCCTCACTCCTAGGGCTGGGTCGTCGTTAAGGAATACCGTTAGCAAATTGCCACCGGGCTCGGTGGTTACGGGTTTTCCCTCGACTCCCCAAGGGCCCTTATCCTTCCCGTCCGGCCTTGTGGCTTCCACCGAGATATTGTAGTACCTTTTGGCTGTGGCCTGATTGCCTCAGACTTCCCCCAACCCATTTTTGGTGGGGAACTTCATTTTTTGGTGATAGGTAGACGGTACAGCCTTCATTCGGCTGAGGATTTTTCGACCCAAAATGGCGTTGTACGCTATCATACCCTTGATCACTATGAAGTCCACCATGACCGTGACGGTTTTGGGTGGGTTACCGAGAGTAACCGGCAGGCTTAGGGCTCCCTCGGGGTAGGTGGTCAGGCCATTAAACCCGCAGAGGGGTGTTCGGACCGGGCGGAGTTTGGACGGGTCTTCCCCCATCTTAAGGAAACAGTTGTAAGATAATACATCAGGGGCACTTCCATTATAAACTAGAATTCTATCTACGTTATAATGGTTTATTGTGGCCGAGATTACGAGGGCATCGTCATGCGGGGTGTTTAGCCCTTCCAGGTCTCGATCGGAGAAGACTATGACCTGGGGCTCACTCGGCGGGGCCTTGGGGGGCTCTATGGCTTGGCTCGCCCACCCGGCATGACACTTCCTTCCTCGGCTGCTGTCGCCGCCTGATGCTATTCCTCTGGACATAACGTTGACCCCTCGGGGGGCGTTGTTGATCTCCTCTGCGACGCCTCGATCTTCCTTGCGCTCAGTTGTGAACCGAGCCAGCTGTCCTTGACGGATGAGGCGCTCGATCTCGTCTTAGAGCTGATGGCAGTCAGCGGTGTGGTGCCCGTGATCGTCGTGGAACAAGCAATGCCTGTTGCGGTTGCGATTCTTCGACCTCATCGGCTCGGGCTGGCAGAGAAGTCCCGAGTCTTTGATGTCTTCATAGATTTCATAGACCGGTGCCGCTAGTGGGGTATACCGCTCGTACATCCGCTTGCGCTCCCCATCCCGGTCTCGCTTCTTTCCCGAGCTAGAGTCTGGCTTGGGAGTCCGCCTCTTTTCCCCCTCCCGACCCGAGCCGGTTGCATCTCGGAAAGCGCTGAGTACCTCTTCGCACTCGGCGTGGCGCAGTTCCAGAGTCACTAGCTCGGCAAGGGTCGAGGGAGGGTGGAGGACAAGTTCACGGCGGAGATTTTCATCCCGGGTGCCCCCAGTCAGTGCGGTTGTGGATGAGGCCACGTCCAGGCGGGGGATTCGGAGGGCTTCCGATTTAAATCGATGGAAGTAAGCCTGGAGCCTTTCCCCTTGCACCTGCTTTAGGGCCAGGAGACCCGCTACAGACCTTGGGGGGGCGCTCCCGGCGAAACTCTCCTTGAAGACTCGCCCAAATTGCTTGAAGTCTCGGATGGATCCGGGGGCGAGGGCTCGGAACCATGCTTGAGCGTCTTGGACCAAGGTGGCCGCAAAGGCTCGGCACTTGATGGGATCCGACGTTCCGTGAAAACTCGCCAGGGCGTCGAAGCTGTCGTAGTGATCAGTCGGGCCGCCCTGGCCGTCGTAGAGCTTGAAGGTCGGAATGGAGGCTCTGGGAGACACCTCTGCCTTCAGAATATATTCGGAGAACGGGGATTTCTCCTCGTGCTTTGGGAAAGAGGTTTTTTGCAGGGCACAGAGGTCGCGCTCCTGCTCTGCAAAACGTCTTTCGAAATCCCACAGTCGGAGCGATAGTTCTGGTTGCGGCCGCGTCGTGGGGCTGGGGGGGCGTCCCGGTGATCTCCAGAGACATCAGCATCCGGGTGCGGGGGCCACGCCCCTCGTTTCCCTCTTCTTGGTGTGGAGGAAGCCTCTTGCTCCTGGGGCGGAGCTTGCGAGGGGCCTCCAACATTGTTACGGATGAGCTGCTGTCCGCGGAGAGTAAAGCGGCCCCCAGCGGTGTGCTGGGATGCGCTCCTACGGGGGGGGCTTCGCGACGGGGCGCGGGACCTTGCATCCCGTGCCGCCTGGGCCCTCATGAGCTCCACGAGGACGTCGAGCTTTGCGTTGAAAGCCTGGAAGACATCAGTACTACCGTTGGGGGGTACCCCCACTGCCGCGGGAGGGGGTGGTGGTCCGTTGGCGGGGGCGCTGGTGTTGGAGGGGGGGTTTTGTGAAGCCCTGGAGGGGGCGTCCCCTGCTGCTACCATGACCTTGACCCTTTCACCGATGGATCTCCTCCCTGAGCTCCTTCTTACCATGTTGGCTCTTCGTGCGTTTCCCACAGATGGCGCTAGATGAAGAGGCAAAATCTCGCGCTGGGTCCTGAGAGGGCTGTAGATCACCGGGTGATGAACTGCAAGATAGGGAAACGAATCAGGGCGCCCAGGGGGATTCCCTGGGGTAAACCCTCCGAAGGTTAAGTCAGTAGAGCTGTAGTAGGAGTAATGAAGGGGAGGAGAAAGTTAGCGCGCGAGATCCCTCTCCACCAAAGGGGTGAAGCGATCTGTGCTCAGGAGATTAAGGGGTATGAGTGCCTTAATGGCCCTTACCTTTCACCGGAGGGTATACCTGTTTTAAATAGTGCACCGCCTCTTGGAGTCCTGCAAGCCGAGGGGTTTCAGGGGGAGGTTACGTCCTCGTTGTGGGCTTTTACTGCCTCATCGGGGGAGCGTTATCCTCACGGGAAGAAAAGAGTCCCTTGCCTCTCGGCCTTCTTGCCTGCTGTGGACTCTTAACGGCTATAAAGATAAGTACTCGCCGGTCGTCCCGAGCTTAGAGAGGCCCGCCCTACCCGGGTGATAGGCTTAGCTCGGTGAGAGATGGGTTGGATAGGCCGGCTTATGCCTCCTTCTTCCGAGCAAAGAGATGGCTCGGGCGTGGACCTTCCTGTGACCTGACCGATTCTTGGGCCCTCCGAGCCTTAAGGCCGCCTAGGAGGGTTGTTTCCTCGAGTGCTTGTTTATTGGGCTTTCTTCCCTAAGTGGGCCCTGTGGGCTATCACTTAGATGAACTTGGCCTCGTTGGGCCCTTTCGGGCCTAGTTGGGCTGTTTTATTGGGCTACAGAAATCCCCCTCTCTAAACGGTCTCACGACAGACTATCTAAGAGCGCTGCAGAGGACGCGGGATGAAGCACTCCTGACGGATGAATGGTTCCACGAAGACCGCAGGAAGAAGAAGAGCGGTCGAATATCCACCGCACCTCCTCTTGAACAGTCCGGAAGAAGCCATACAAGACCACCACGCCAGAAGTCGCAAGAGTCCAACCTCCACCCTTTCTGGCTGGCCAGAAAGGATGGGCCTCGCGTTATGAGTTGCTGACATGCGAAACAGAGTGTAAAACACGAAAAAAAACCCAATGTCAGAACTATAGAGTGTAGTAAATGCTAACATGAAAGGGAATAAATGTAACTAAGTGAAGTAGGGGATACCTGGGGAGTTTTAAACCTTTGGGGGCATCAAAAATGTGGGAGGGTGTGTGAATGATAGTGCAAGCGAAGAAAAACGTGGAGAATGATGCATGCAACCAAAAGGGAATGATGGACTATCAAAGATAAAAAAAAGACTCAAAACGAAAGTTACTCCCTAGACCGGAGGCCTGTATGGACGTAGAAGGCCTCCCTCCCTGGTCATAGGTCACTCAAGGATTCGGCAGGGCTTCGCCGTGACCTTAAAGCCCCCCCCCCCTTTTCAAACCCGGCCTTTAAGGTCTATTTATAGAGCTTAGGAAGCCAGCCCCGAAATTAGGATTTTTAGGCATTTTCAGGTCTAGATAATCAAAGGAAAGATGAAGATAATTCAATTATCTCTCATCCAAAAGAAACGGCACTTGAAATGGCTCAATATCCATGGAGAAAATGATGGGCGAAGTTTGGGATAAAACCACGAATAGAGAGAGAAAATCTGTTAATCTTTCAGGAATCGAGAGGATGAACGGTCGTACGATAGACCACTCAACCTGATGTGTGGCCATACCCTAGGTGATGCGGGACGGACTCAGGAGACGGCACTATATGGTGCCACCCTCGGACTCTAGATGAAGACGCGACCAGCAGCACACACCAGGGAGACACTAAGCCCGACACTACGAGCTCCTAGTGGTAAAACGTCGCTAACAGAAGTGGAAGCTCACTCGTCGTCCCAAGCGAGGGAAAGCGCGGACCGTGCGCGGTTAAGGAACCGGCGGAGGTCAAGGGTAGTCCGACTCAACTTCCGGACTCGGATCGAGTCGCGGGACGGGTCACTCTCACTCTCACAGCGGTGACATGGACACACGGGCTAGTACCTACACTCTCGGCAGCGGCAAAAGACCGTATACTAGCTAAGCAAATGAACGCCAAGAGGTTCGGACCATTACCTCCACGCTCCCGGCGTGGCGAAGACAACCCCGGCCGAATCACGGACTCCCGGTTAAACAATATCACAGCAATACAAAGATTTGACCCACTCCACGCAGGGAGGTAAAAGGTCACATGTGGAGCCCGGGAATCACGCAACTCGGGTTGACGGGCAGCATCTTGATGTCGCCCGGCGGTGCCGAACTCCGCGTTTTAGTGCTTTCCGAACGGCGGGTTCTGCGGGCCCGTGGGGCCCACGGGTGGCGCTGGCCTCCGGATCTGCAGGAGTGGGTCCCACTGTGATGGGGACCCCTGGTGGCACGTCTCCACGGAAGGCGGTCGGCCGGGAACACCGACCGGTGGCCGAACAACTCCGATCTCCAAGCTTTTGGAATGCTGCCCACGGATTTCTGCTTGCTGTTTTCAGGTGCGCGCTCCGGCGAAAACAGCCGCTGCGGTCGATCCCGACGTCGGATCGGGACGCATGAGCTATCGTTGGAAAGCTCTCTTCAAATGCTTCAATCTAGACTCAAAGAGATCTGATGGATCTAGCCGGATCTAGACTTTAATGAATTTACAAATCCCTGTTGTACAGTAACCGAGACATCAGATTTACAGGGTACTTGTCTGAGAACCACCGTTGACCGCCTACTTTCCGTAGGAATCAGACTTCAAGCTCTTCTTCAACTTTGTATCTATTCAAACCATAAAGCTGGGACAATTTTTAGAATTGGATTTGGAGCTGGTGGTGATTTGATAGGATTTTTGGAGTGTCTGGTGGTCGGATCTGGGAACTGGCAGAAAGTACTGTAGCTAGGCCTGAGAACGAATTTTAGAAAATATGAAATGGACGAACCAAAAATTAAAAAAAAATGGTGGATGAAGGGATGGATGCAAGGGACACCCAGTTAAATTGGCCGAACCAAAGAAAATCAAAAAAAGGACCTAAGACTTGAAACTCTGGGCGGGTGGAAATGGAAACAGATAGTAGACAGATCTGGAAACTGTGATTGGACGAAAATCAAAAAATACCAAATGAGATCTTTATGACCAACCAAAATTCTGAGGACGTGCTGGACACCTCTGGGACATCCAGTAAAAGTTCCAGCTCGATCTGAGGCCGTGGCTGAGACTGGAATTTCGTGGAAGTGGCTGTGGTACTGCGTGGACAGAACTCCGGCGAAGGCGATGGCGGTGCGGTGGCGGCTCGTGGCGGCGGCGGCGATGACCGGAACTGATAGGGGAGGAGTCACACCTCCAGAGGCAACCTTCACAGCTGCAAGGGGGAAGAGAGGGGCGCACCAAGCTGGAGCTCCAACAATTTCTTGATTCCAAATGGCATTAATTCATCAAAAATGGAAATTACAAGCATATATAGGTCACCAATCTAATCAATCCTCCACCGTTGGATCTAGGGGTGGGAGATTGAGGGCTAGGATTGCATGTGACCATCCACACAAATGAAAATTAAAAAAAATAAAGGGGGGGGGGGGCGGCCTATTGACTAGAATGGCAAGGATGTGGAAGTTGGACTTGGTAGGTGGGGGTAGGTGGCCTCTCATTTGGACTTTTCAAGTCCATTGTCCCCCATGTGTCCAAATACCATTCAAACTTCTAGATGCTCCCATGTGGCATGTTGACTGGCCCCATGTGGGACCCTAGGCTGAGGTGGCCCAATGTGGTGGGGCCCGGGGGGCCCGTGGGGCCCACGGGGTCCGAAATGCTCGTAAGCCCCTATTACACTCAAAATGGCAAACCGAACGCAATGAAATAAATACAAATTACACACACATAAAGTCTAGCTAAATATAATAAATGGGGAGGCTCAAGGCGGAGTCTCCAAGCTGTCTCCGAGCCAGATGGACGCTGAGGTGGCTCGTGTCATGCTCCGTGTGCGGTACCGGTGGCTCGGTGTGTCGTGCCGATCAACAGCTCGGGTGTCCGCACCAATTCTCCCCGGGTGGGAGAAACTCGACCCTGTCGAGTAAGGGTCTGCATCACTCCTGTATCGCTCCAAAAGGTCCGGATCAATCTGCTGCAACTCACCATGTGTGATCCATGTGTCCTCAGTAGCGGGCCGTCCTCTCCATCGCACTAGGTAGCGCGGGTAAGATCCACTCCTGGTAACCGTCACTTGCTCGTCCAGTATACGATCTATATGCTCACGCTGCCGTGAAAAAGGGGCTGGAGGTGGAAGTGGACACTCAGGTGTGGGATCACTCTCAAGGGGAGGAGATGGCTCAAAAGGCTCACTAGGGATCACCGCTGGGTCCCTATATGCAACAAGATCCGATACATTGAAGGTAGAGCTTATACCATATTCCTCGGGCAAGTCCACAACGTACGCATTGGATCCAACGCGTTTCAACACTCTGAATGGACCGGCTCCGCGAGCTTGCAACTTCTTAACGGTTCCAGAGGGAAACCGTTCAGGTCTTACCCTGATCATGACTTATTCGCCCTCGTGGAACTCTCGGTGGTGTCGGTGGGCATCGGCTAACTCCTTGTACCGTGCATTGCTGGACTCAATGTGACGACGGATGTCGTCATGCAAACTCCTAACATGCCTAGCAAATGACTCGGCCGACTCCGACACTCTAGCATGGACAGGCATGGGGACAAGGTCAACGGGTTTCCTAGGCCTACGACCTGTGACAATTTCAAATGGACTCATGCCAGTAGACCTATTCACCGAATCATTATATGCAAACTCAGCCATAGGTAGAATGAGATCCCAATCCCCAATGCGGTCCCTAACAAGACATCTCAAAAGATCACCCAGACTCCTATTGACCACCTCGGTCTGACCATCTGTCTGGGGATGGTATGCAGTGGAAAACTTGAGGTGCGTACCCATCATATGCCATAGTGTCTTCCAAAAATAGGAAGTGAACCTAACATCACGGTCAGACACTATAGTGCGAGGCAACCCGAACTTGCACACCACATGAGTAAGGAATAGGCGGGCTACCCTAGAAGCATCCGAAGTCTTTGAGCAAGGGATAAAGAGGGCCATCTTCGAGAAATGGTCAACCACCACATAGACCGAATCATGCTTCCTGGAGGTACGTGGCAATCCCAAAACAAAATCCATGCTGACATCCTGCCACGGGGCATCAGGCACGGGGAGAGGCGTATAAAGGCCCGAGCTTTGCTTCTTCATTTTGGCCGTAGCACATGTACGGCACTGAGCCACGATGTTAGCAACATCGCGCTTCAAGCTCGGCCAATAAAATCGATGCTCCACTGCCTCAATAGTCTTGTTCCGACCAAAGTGGCCGGCTAGACCTCCCGCATGTAGTTCCCACACTAGGAAATCTCGAACCGAAGTTCGGGGAACACATAGCCTGCTACCTCGAAAGAGGTAACCCTCCTGAAGCACATAATCATCATGGTCTCTCGAGGGCCCGGCCTGGAGAGTAGTAAAAATCTGACCGAAGTCAGGACAATCAACATAGGCCTCCTTCATCTTCTCTAGCCCTATGACCTCGGCACTCATGGTGGTAAGAAGACATGCTCGCCGACTCAAGGCATCGGCCACCTTGTTCTCCACTCCAGCCTTATGTTTTAGCACAAAGGTGAACTGCTGGAGATACTCAACCCAACGACTATGACGCGAATTCAGCTTCTTTTGGGAATGGAGGTACCTCAAAGCCTCATGATCGGAGTATAAGACAAACTCCTGATGTAATAGGTAATGCCTCCAATGCCTAAGAGCCTGAACAACTGCGTAAAACTCTTTATCATATGTGGAATATCGCAGTTTCGCATCATTCAGCTTCTCGCTGAAATATGCGATCGGGTGGGACTCCTGACTCAAAACTCCTCCTATCCCAACACCGACGCATCACAACAGACCTCAAACACCTTCGAGAAATCAGGCAGTCGAAGGATAGGTGTCTGGGTCATGCGCTCCTTGATGTCCCTGAAGGCAGCAGATGCGGCCTTCGTCCATACAAATGTGCCCTTACGGATGCAATCCGTGATCGGGGCAGTGACGGAGCTAAATCCGCGGATGAAGCGACGATAGAACGTCGCAAGGCCATGAAAGCTGCGGACATCATGAACCGTACGGGGTTCCGGCCACTCAACAATGGCCCGGACCTTCTCCGGATCGGCGGAGACCCCAGTACTAGACACAATGAAACCCAAGAAGGTAAGCTGAGATGTCATGAAAGCACACTTCTGTGGGTTCGCAAACAACTGCTCTCGCCGAAGAAGTATACAGACCTGCCAAAGGTGGTCTAAGTGGTCCCCTGTGGTGCGGCTATAGATAAGGATATCATCAAAATACACCACTACAAAGACTCCAATGAAAGGTCGAAGGACCTGAGTCATGAGCCGCATGAAAGTGCTAGGGGCATTGGTCAACCCAAAAGGCATGACCAACCACTCATATAGACCGTCCTTGGTCTTAAATGCGGTCTTCCACTCATCACCTGGCCTAATCCTCACCTGATGATAGCCGCTCTTAAGATCGATCTTCGAAAAGATAGTGGCACCTGCCATCATGTCCAGCATGTCATCAAGGCGGGGAATAGGGAACCTGTACTTCACGGTGATTTTGTTGATGGCACGACTATCAATGCACATTCTCCACGTGCCATCCTTCTTCGGGGCGAGTAATGCGGGTACAGCACATGGACTCATGCTGTCCCGGACAGATCCTCTCTGCACAAGCTCATCGACCTGCCGTTTAAGCTCGGCATGCTCCGTGGGGCTCATTCGATAATGAGGAAGATTGGGCAAAGAAGAGCCCGGAACAAGGTCGATGGCATGCTGAATATCCCGCATAGGTGGGAGTCCCTCGGGAAGCTCATCGGGGAATACATCAGCATACTCCTGCAGAATGGGAACAACCTCGGGTGGGAGCTCACCCTCGGAGTCCCGCTCCACCTCTCGGACCGTAATGGCAAACACCGGACAGCCCTGACTAAGCTCCTGCTCCATTTCCCGGGAGCTAATCATCATCAATCTCCTCGTCGAGGGCTCTCCTGGGCCAGAGGTAACGGTCATAGCCCGAGCTGGGGATGGGGTACTAGGCCCGGGAACGGAAGGCTTCGGAGTACTAGGGCCAGTAGGACCCCTAACAGATGGGCTCCTGGGCCGAACGGGTTGGAGGGTGACCCGCTGGCCATCGTGGTCGAAGGTACAGGTGTTCGACCGACCATGGAGTGTGGCATCTCGGTCGAATAACCACGGCCTACCAAGAATGATACTTCCCACTTCCATGGGAAGAACATCACACCAGATCTCGTCACGGTAGGAGTGGAGCTGCAGCGAGACCAAGCACCGCAGCCTGACCGAAATGGAAGTTGTATCCACCCATGATACCTGGTAGGGGCAAGGGTGGTCTACGGGTGTGAGACCAAGACGAGTGACAGCGTTCGTGGAGATTGCATTGATACAACTCCCGCTATCGATGACCACCTTGCAAATTTGCTTTCCCAGCCTACAGAATACATGAAGGATAGTGGTCCGACGCCAGTCATCACTGACCTGTGGCTGGGTGAGGATACATCTGACGACCCCCACATGGGTATCGTCTAACTGCTGGGCATCCTGGGCCTCACCTCCCATCTCATAGTACTCGTCAGCTAGCTCTTCATCTGCCTCATAGCTGACTAACTCTAGGCCCGCAGGGGTGGTATCCTCAGCCTGTGTGTCCCCAATGTGAAGAGATGGGCGAGTGGGACACTGGTTGGCGAAATGGCCAAACCCATTGCAGCGATAACACTGCTGCCGTGATCCACTAGGCTCCCCAATCATAGGTCCTTTACCTTTATCCTCCCGACGGATAGGAGGCGTAGGCAACAAAGGACGTGCGGGTGGTGCAGGTGCCGGTGGACGGGCTATGGGTGGGGCCGTAAGATGCTGGGGACGAGGAAGGTACCTCGGGGGTGGAGGGCGAGGCCTAGGAGCAAAGGGCTCGTGGCGAGCGGGCTCCTGAGGTCGAGCCATGGGGGCCCTCGGATATGTGCCAGATGAGCCACGGGACTCGACACTACGAAGGGGAAAGGAGCCCAACCGATGGGGTGACTCGAACTCAGCCTTGAACTGCTCCAATTCGAGAGCAATCTGATATGCCTGCTCCAAAGTGGTGGCATTACGGCGAAAGAGTTCATATTGATAATTAGGCCGCAAACCTCTCCGAAAGCGGGATATCGTCATGGTGCTCTCTTCCGTGACCCCGCACCGCAAATAATACTCATCGAACTCGGCGGTGTACTCGGTCACGGATCGGTTCCCTTGGGAGATGCTTTGCCACTTGTCTATAAGACGTTGGCGATATGAGGCAGGAAGGTACTTCTCCCTCAATTTGAGTTTCATATCATCCCAGGTACCGATTTGGGGTTGACGTCGCTGGTTGAGCAGGCTCTCCACATTGATCCAATAAGTTTGGGCCTGCCCTTGCAGCTTCATCTTCGCATATCGGACTCTTCAGTGGTCCGTCATCTCAAACCACTCGAAGTACCGGTCCATACCGGCCTCCCAATCTAGATACACCCTAGGGTCCAAGGACCCGCTAAAAGTGGGAGGGTCCGCACGCACACCCCTAAGAATGCGGTCGTCATCCTCGTCATCACGATTCCGTCGTTGATGACGACGACCGTTACCCCCGTGATCATTGTCGGAGGCATAATCATCCACTATAGGCGCCTGTTGCCTCCCGACATCCTCTACCTGAGCCCTTGGCACAGCGGGTTGCTGCACCGGCTCTTGTTGGTCGTTCGTCGGCGCGGGTTGCGCCGCTACTGGGCCCCTCTCTAGGACGGTAATCCTCCCAACAAGGCCTTGAATGGACTGCTCCGAAACCCCGGCCCGATCCTCGAGGACCTTCATCCTCCCTTCTAGACGCGTCCCTATGCCATCCATACGCGTACTAAGACCATCCATACGCGTGTCTAAACGATCCATGATGGCCCGGAACATCTCGGCCGTGGAAGACTCATCGGAACTACGGGCTCGGGAGTCCGCCATAGGTGGTGGTGGCGAGTATTGGGTGCCTCGACGGGTGGGCATGCAAAGATGTACGGACTAGGTGACAACGACCGACTAATGCAAACACACTAAATGATACACTTAGACCTAATTGCAATTTGAAAACACTCCTTTTTTTGGTATTTTGAAAGAATGCAATTTAAAACACTTTTTTTTTTTGAAAAGAATGAGACTCGACTACACCCTAGACACGGCCAAGACTCGGTACGCGGCGGAGGTAATCGACCCGAAGGTCACTCGCGCAAGTGTGTGGTCTTCCCGGTAGGCGAAGCCTAACGGTCGGACAACACCTTTGGATATACCGAGTGAAGGTGTGTGTGGGGTAACCTTAGACTATGCAAGACTTATGCAACGACTACCCTAGACTCGACTGCTCTGATACCAAACTGATGTGGGACGGACTCAGGAGACGACACTATATGGTGCCACCCTCGGACTCTAGATGAAGACGCGACCAGCAGCACACACCAGGGAGACACTAAGCCCGACACTACGAGCTCCTAGTGGTAAAACGTCGCTAACAGAAGTGGAAGCTCACTCGTCGTCCCAAGCGAGGGAAAGCGCGGACCGTGCGCGGTTAAGGAACCGGCGGAGGTCAAGGGTAGTCCGACTCAACTTCCGGACTCGGATCGAGTCGCGGGACGGGTCACTCTCACTCTCACAGCGGTGACATGGACACACGGGCTAGTACCTACACTCTCGGCAGCGGCAAAAGACCGTATACTAGCTAAGCAAATGAACGCCAAGAGGTTCGGACCATTACCTCCACGCTCCCGGCGTGGCGAAGACAACCCCGGCCGAATCACGGACTCCCGGTTAAACAATATCACAGCAATACAAAGATTTGACCCACTCCACGCAGGGAGGTAAAAGGTCACATGTGGAGCCCGGGAATCACGCAACTCGGGTTGACGGGCAGCATCTTGATGTCGCCCGGCGGTGCCGAACTCCGCGTTTTAGTGCTTTCCGAACGGCGGGTTCTGCGGGCCCGTGGGGCCCACGGGTGGCGCTGGCCTCCGGATCTGCAGGAGTGGGTCCCACTGTGATGGGGACCCCTGGTGGCACGTCTCCACGGAAGGCGGTCGGCCGGGAACACCGACCGGTGGCCGAACAACTCCGATCTCCAAGCTTTTGGAATGCTGCCCACGGATTTCTGCTTGCTGTTTTTAGGTGCGCGCTCCGGCGAAAACAGCCGCTGCGGTCGATCCCGACGTCGGATCGGGACGCATGAGCTATCGTTGGAAAGCTCTCTTCAAATGCTTCAATCTAGACTCAAAGAGATCTGATGGATCTAGACGGATCTAGACTTTAATGAATTTACAAGTCCCTGTTGTACAGTAACCGAGACATCAGATTTACAGGGTACTTGTCTGAGAACCACCGTTGACCGCCTACTTTCCGTAGGAATCAGACTTCAAGCTCTTCTTCAACTTTGTAGCTATGCAAACCATAAAGCTGGGACAATTTTTAGAATTGGATTTGGAGCTGGTGGTGATTTGATAGGATTTTTGGAGTGTCTGGTGGTCGGATCTGGGAACTGGCAGAAAGTACTGTAGCTAGGCCTAAGAACGAATTTTAGAAAATATGAAATGGACGAACCAAAAATTAAAAAAAAATGGTGGATGAAGGGATGGATGCAAGGGACACCCAGTTAAATTGGCCGAACCAAAGAAAATCAAAAAAAGGACCTAAGACTTGAAACTCTGGGCGGGTGGAAATGGAAACAGACAGTAGACAGATCTGGAAATTGTGATTGGACGAAAATCAAAAAATACCAAATGAGATCTTTATGACCAACCAAAATTCTGAGGACGTGCTGGACACCTCTGGGACATCCAGTAAAAGTTCCAGCTCGATCTGAGGCTGTGGCTGAGACTGGAATTTCGTGGAAGTGGCTGTGGTACTGCGTGGACAGAACTCCGGCGAAGGCGATGGCGGTGCGGCGGCGGCTCGTGGCAGCGGCGGCGATGACCGGAACTGATAGGGGAGGAGTCACACCTCCAGAGGCAACCTTCACAGCTGCAAGGGGGAAGAGAGGGGCGCACCAAGCTGGAGCTCCAACAATTTCTTGATTCCAAATGGCATTAATTCATCAAAAATGGAAATTACAAGCATATATAGGTCACCAATCTAATCAATCCTCCACCGTTGGATCTAGGGGTGGGAGATTGAGGGCTAGGATTGCATGTGACCATCCACACAAATGAAAATTAAAAAAAAATAAAGGGGGGGGGCGGCCTATTGACTAGAATGGCAAGGATGTGGAAGTTGGACTTGGTAGGTGGGGGTAGGTGGCCTCTCATTTGGACTTTTCAAGTCCATTGTCCCCCATGTGTCCAAATACCATTCAAACTTCTAGATGCTCCCATGTGGCATGTTGACTGGCCCCATGTGGGACCCTAGGCTGAGGTGGCCCAATGTGGTGGGGCCCGGGGGGCCCGTGGGGCCCACGGGGTCCGAAATGCTCGTAAGCCCCTATTACACTCAAAATGGCAAACCGAACGCAACGAAATAAATACAAATTACACACACATAAAGTCTAGCTAAATATAATAAATGGGGAGGCTCAAGGCGGAGTCTCCAAGCTGTCTCCGAGCCAGATGGACGCTGAGGTGGCTCGTGTCGTGCTCCGTGTGCGGTACCGGTGGCTCGGTGTGTCGTGCCGATCAACAGCTCGGGTGTCCGCACCACTAGGCCGTCCAACCCTGTCGGTGGAAATTCAAATAAATATCAAATATTATCCAAATATCCATCGAACTGACCGAAATCTTCGCCGTTGGACTCTGATAGATGAACGGTTGATAGCAGACCTTTCAAAGGTAGAGCGGCCAAGAGGAAACCGTCCATGCCTATCGGTGATAAATCATCATAAATAAGATAATTAGATAATTATCTGAAAACCAGTGACGTTAGGACTCTTGAGAGATAGACGGCTTAGTATGTACCGCACAATGGTCTTATGCGGCTATTGCTAGGCCGCATATATGCTTGTCGGTGATAATTCAAAAAATTAGCCAAATATCCCATAAATATATGAACGGCCCTTTATCAACCGCACATATGGTTGAACGGCTAGAGGACGACCGCACATGTACATGGGCGTTTGAAATTCATAGCTAAGCTCAGAACCATAGTCCATTTAAGCCCTGAATCAATTCGGACCTAGCCAGGGAGGGAGGCTACCCATAAAATTGGCCCAAAACGTGCCAGAAAATAGCCTAACGAGTGATGGACAACTCGAGGCATCAAAAAATGGGAGTAAGAGAAATGACTCAACTTATCGTAAAAAAATGGGTGTCAATAGATGCCCCTCCTTAACGTCCTCTTTGCAGGGGAGCGAGCGGAGGTGAAGCGAAAGTGACATGGAACATGGAGATGAAGGGGAGATGAAGTGGAGCGGACTGAAAAGCGGGCGTTAAGGTAAAACGACACCCGTTTTTTCCAATAAGTGACAGGAATCTTCTGGAAAACTCTGAACCAAATGCAAGGAATGCTTAAACCAAAAGCGGCACCAGTCTGGAGGAACTAAACTAAACGAAATGAAACAAATCGATAAGACCAACCTCATGGGGGACACAATCCCGTGGTCCAATGAGGAGGCCAAAAGCAGGTAGTAAAAGTAAAGAAAACATGCTAAAGCTCCAGACAGGGACCTCTTAATCAACCAAACCAAGCGAATTGACCAAAGATAACCTTCCAACTCAGAGTGGAATTAGTTCCTCTTACCCAAACATCGAACATACAGCTATCCATCACTATTGGGACATTTTGCAGGCACACAATGGGTTATGAAAGCTCAAAAGATGCGTATGATGCATGCTGGGCTAAAATAAAAGAAATCACCAAAACAAATGCAAAGAAAGATTAAAATATAAAATACTCAAGAATAATATTGCAAGGCTGGGAAAATCAGAGTCAAGATACCATCCGCAACCACGGCGTGTAGGATAGAACCATCCTCCCCGGGACATCCCAACCCAATGGCCTATCCGAAGATTAAACACATGAACTTGGATCATCATCATTTTTGTTAAAGGGGAACATCAGATCTTGGAACACGCAGATAACCAACTGGTTCTCGAGATAATATAGCATAGTACCATATAGTAATGCAATAAGGGTGATAAGGTTAGAAGGCCATACCTGACTTACCTGCGCAGGTGAAACGGCACACTTTTTGGATTTTCTTTTTTAGATTTTTATGGATTTTCATGAATAGGATAAATGAGATAAGCATAACAAAGATAACACAATGATTAACTGAACGACAAACAATACGACATAACATGACGATCAAACGAAGGCAAACAAGCACATATGCAAGGGCATGAACCAACAACATGCATGCATGAACACGGTGTGACAAGACAACAATGCGATGGGATAACACAAGGTTGGGACAAGAACATGATGGATGATCACATGGGTTGAGATAACATAGGAAACGTAGAGGGGCGAATATCAACATATGCAAGATAACTAATAACATGTGGTGAGGAACAAAATATCAAGTGTGACAACACGGCGGGACATAGACACGAGACAAGGACACGGCGGGACAAACGACATAAACAAATAAGCCCTTCAATCAAAATCCAAGATCAGAATGAAGCAGAACCGCTAGGTTCATAATCGTGAGACAAAGCCCTCTCATAAAGATATGATCATTGCAAACAAAAGCTGAGAAGGACATGAGCTTCATAACAGATTGGGAGAGTGGATCGAAGAATGAAAGAACAGATCAAAGATGGGGACAGGAGACAGATAGAACAAAATATGGAGTAAGGAAAGCTTGAGTACCTGCAACCTGCACACTTAGCAAACGGGTTACGTATCTATTCTCAAAATAAAATGTAAAAGATAAATATTTCTAGATTTTTCTATTTTCTTAATTTTTTTAGATTGTGACAATATTTGATTTTTTTTGTTTTATTTGAACAATATTTCAATTTTTTTTAGAATCTCATTTTTTCTTTGGATTTTAGATAATATCTCATTTTTTGGATTTTTGAAATAGCAATCTGCAGCACCTAAGACGGGCTTAAACTATTGTCTAGGGATCATCGTCCCTCCCCTCTCATTAAAGACTTCCCTTAAATAGAGCGTGCATATGAGCGTGACTTACCACAACCAACTGTTTCTAGATAACGGTGCCCCTACTAAGGCCATACCCGGGATACAACCCAGCCTAAGAGGGAGAAGTAGAAGAAAAATTGGAGACAAGCTTCGTGCAAGATGGGAGACATCAGGACTTAAATTCCTTCCAGGGCACTACCCCTCAAAGAGATAGGTCTGTTACACTGGGGCTTTGTGTCTTTAATTTTAATTTTGCATAGCCCTTATCGGCCAGATATTGAAATAACGCTCACTTTTAATTTTGATACACGCATGATGCTGCACTACCCTTCACCGTTTTACGTGAACCTCAACTCTTGTTAGGAGGAGCAGGCCCGGTTACTAGGATCAGGGGCATTTTTCATGATATTTTTCACTCATTTCTTTATCCTTTTCCTTTCTTTCAAGACTGCCCCTATTTGAAACATCTCTCGTATCGGGGAATGCCTAGGTTAGTCATTTCATCTATCAATCTCTTGCCCCTGCACTTGGCTGAGCAAAGAAGAGAAAAGGCTTTTGAGCATACCTATGGTATGGCCAAAGCAGCAACGATGTTGCACTAGAGAGATCGGCTATGGCTCGCCGTGTAGTGTGTGGAAACCCATACTCGAAGGTTACCCTCAACAATCGGGGAAAGAAACTAGACTCCCAGCACAGATCCATCACCAGCCTATGATGCTGTAGAAGCTAACTTATTTTATTTGACACAAAGTTAAAATTGAATTTAAACAAAAGCTCCTAAAGCCACTCAATCATGTTTTGAGGAATCATCAATAGAAACAATGGGAATGAAAGCACATTTCTTACACAAAATAAAGATACCTTTGTAAATCCACGGCATGGAAACCAGCATCCTGAAGCGATCTTGATAACCGAGCTTTCATTAGCATGAGCTTTATATTCCTTGCTTGCTAGGATAAAAGGGTGAAAAAGGATAGCAACAGATTGGATTCCTCGACACAGAGGAGCGGCAGATATCAAACTGGACGAAGAAGAATAAAAAGGAAGAGAGATGAGGGCTAGAACTCCCTCGTTAAGGCACAGAGGCCCTGATAACAAGGAACCGAATACAGAATAAATAGAGATTAACTAAGATCAAGGTGGACTAAAGCCTCGAAAATAGCAAGAAAAAGGGTAAGAACCCTGAAAGGGGGAGGAGGAAAGAACAGAAAGACGATACAAAGATAGTTGTAAAGATAAGGAATAAGGAGAATGATCATCCGACGTGGTCGGAGAAGAAGAGTAGTGATCACCCACCAGAGGCGGGGAAGAAAATGCACGAACACCCGACAAGGTCTCGGAAAAGAAATGGAGACCACCCGACAAAGTCGGGGAAGGATCAGAAAAATCACCCGACAAGGTCGGGGAACGAGCACAAGGAATCTCCAACAGGGTCGGAGGAAAAGGATGAGAAGCGAAGTCCAGACGTATCTGGGGAGAAAAATTAGATGATGCCCCTGGATTAGGGGAAGAGGAGGACATAGGCCGAGGCCTAGAATATTGAGGAAAGGAGAAGATGGTAGAAATAAGGTCAGGTGGCGGAAGGTACACCACCCATGGATAAGAACCGAGCAGAAGAATAGATTAATGGACGGAAGAAGGAGAGGAGGGAGTGGACCCCCGAATGCACAACTGACGGCCCTTGAACTTATGCCGCCGCATCTTCTTGGTAGAAATCTTCTTGAAACAACTCCACCTGACACGGACTTGGGCCTTCGGGCTTCTTAATCTATAATACTTTCTCAAATAACGGTCCCACCTAGCAGACGGCCTAGCCCGATCATGAATATGTAGCTCCATTGGGACGGTTGCCCCTAGCTGTGCGGTGCCAACCATAGAAAGGCATTCCAGAACAATCAACTCCTTGGGATGAACATCAGGAAGTAATGGAGTTTTGTCGTTCGGCATTAGAACATGGAGCTTTGGCATCTTCACTCGTAAGTTGGGCATGAACCATAACTCCCTTGTCAGCAGCGCAGGACGGAACTGAGGGAGGGCGATGCATGGTGTTGATGTGGCCGCCTTACCAATAAGCAGAGGGAGATTGCATAGGATGTGCAGAATGTCCTTAAAAAATGTAGAAGATACGGCCAATTGCCCCTTGAATGCTGAATTGATTAAACTTTTGGCGACCGTGTGGGTTAGCACCATCCGGGCAGAAAACTCTTCTGGGCCAGTGAACTGAATAGCACTCAAGCGAGAGGTGATAACAACATCGACAGTGAATTCTCCGGCGAGCAAAGAGACTGCCACTGGCCTCGCTTTAGAAGGAACTTGCACCAATGCTAGAGAACTCTTCTTAGTGACCGTCTTCATAGCATGTGCGGGCACATTGTCCCTAGAATAGCTAGGGACCAGGGCTCGGACCGGCATGCGGCAGATGAAATCTTGAAGCTTGTAATGCACAATCAAAACCTGATTTGGCTCTTTATCTCCCTGGGGACTAGACCCGAGGGGCACCAAAGGTAGCGTGTACCTGCTCCATGAAGTGGGAGGTGATAGAGAAAGGTTAGAAGGAGGAGGTTTGAAGGGCGCGTGTGACGATGGTGCAAGTGATGGGGGAATAATGGTGATGATGGGTATGGGTGGAAGTAAAGGCAAACGTGGAGGTGCGGGTTTAGGCTCGGCCTGCTCGGGCTCCGGGGATGATGACAAAAGAAGTGGTGTCGGTAGCGGGGATGGTTGTGAAGGTGACAGGGTAGGGGTTATTATGAAAGGAAGCAATGATGTTGGTGGTGGTGAAGACAATGGGGATAATGGAGAAGGCAACAATGGAGATGTGGTCAATGGAGGCAGCGAAAATGGGGGTGGAGAAGGTGGTGGCAAAGGGGGTGATGTGGTTGGTGGAGATGGTGAAGGTGAAGAGGAAGGAGGTGAAGGTAGGGGTGGGGAAGAAGGAGTAGAGGAAGGTAGTGGCGTAGTGGGGGAAGTGGAAGGTGGTGGCACTCTTCGGCATATCTTTACAACACGTCGAGAGGCATTGAGGACAGGTGTGGTGGTGGAAACGGAGGGTGAAAGAGAAGTTGCCCAAGCGGAGGCTGGAGTAGGTAAGGGTGGTGGAGGAGATGGGATGAAGGAAGAAGTGGGTAACGGAGCAGGTTTCTTATCAACTGAAGAAACACCAGGGTGCCCTTGGTCTTGAAGTGGAGATGGTTGCCTAGGCGGCATGGCTTGCTGCTGCTGCTGCTTGCTGCTGAGATCTGAAATAACTTTGCGTATGACAGCCCAATCAATCATCTTCTTATCTTTCGAACTGTAAACAAGTTCTCGGAACTCGGGGCAGTCCTCAATCAAATGCCCCTGTTGATGATGGAACTCACGAAACTGGAGCAAATTCCCGACCGCAGGTCGGCAAGGCATAACCGGAGGGAGTTGCAACGCATGGGTGGCCATCAGAGCCCTGAAAACATCTGTAAGAGATTCCGGCAAAAAAGTGTGAGAAGCCCGCTTCGGGCAAGGTGGATGTCGAGGGGTATAAAAAGGTAATGGGGATGGTAGCGGAGGTTGCGTAGGTAAGGGGGATTGCGTAGGTGAAGGCAGAGGGCTAGAAAGTGAATGAGATGGAGGCGTGGAGGGAGTGGGAATATAGTGGACGGCATCCACCCGCTCTTGGTGTGGTGTTTCCTTGACCAGTAGTGGAGAGGCGTGGGGAGATGAAATAGCAGAGGGCTGACTCGTGGAGGGCTGATATGTGGAGGGGTATATGTAGGTATAGGGGTGTGGGGGAGCGGAAGGCCGACTCATGGAGGGATATGTAGTGGAGGGTTGACTCATAGTGGATGGGGAAGAAAAGGGGCATGTGGAAGGCGAAGGTGGAGGAGACTCGTGGTCAAAGGAAACTAGGAGTTGTTGGCTAACGAAGCGGGCTCGACTGTAAAGTTGTTGCCAGGATGTAATATCATTTAGGGCTAAGATGCACCTGAGCTCGGGCGTTGCATTAGAAATAACCATCATGATTTGCTCGCCCTCCGGAATATGCCCCGGGACTTGCGCAGCTAGGCGACGCCAGCAGTCGGCGAAGGTCAATAATTCCTCGTCGGGCTTCATATTATCTTGGGCCAGATCAACCCTAGAATATCTGGGCCCAACCTGGTCCTGGTACTGCTGAATAAATCTTGCTTGGGTGGCTTAAAAATTCATCATCTGCTCTTGCGACAATGTGAAGAACCAATCCTTTGTCAAGCCCTCTAAAGATAGGCCAAACAAATAGGCCATCAAGCGTTGATCATGCTGGAACCGGGCCGACTCATATAAGAAATCCTTTAAATGGACATAGGGGTCACCAATTCCACCATAGCGACGATAAGCCGGAATCTGTTAATGTGGTGGAAGCGGAAGACCTTGAAATGCAAATGGAATATCCAAAGAAGTTTGGGGATTGATTCGGCGTTGTAATTCATCAAGCTGGCGTTCGGCCTGAGCGAACATCTCCTCGGTAGGAAGAGTCCGAGATGGATATGGGCCAGCCCGAGCAAGAGATGATGAATTTAGACCAGGATAATGATGATGGGTCGGATAAGGGGATCTGGCCTGAGAAGAAGGAAAGCTCGTTCCGGGAATGGAGGAATGCATGGTCCTGGATGAATCATGTATGTAGGAATGAGAATTGATTGGGCAAGAAGCAGCACGGGCGGGATAAGAAGGCATGTTAACATAATAGGGTCCAATGGAGGAATAAAGAGATGGGCCCGCATGGGAAGAGGAATCCACACGGGGGTAAGAAGAGGGAGAAGTATAGGAATAAGGTACAGGGGGAAAATGCTCCATGGGGAGAATGGAGACTTTATACAGTGAATTTCAAATGAATACAAGGAGGGAAGATGAACCTAGGACTAATGCAACTAAATGGAGACACACAAAGATGAACTAAATCAAATGAGCCTAATCTAATAAGAAGATGCAAATGATGAAACTGCAACATGCAATGGAGAGAAGAGATGAGAAAAGAATCAACCAATTACCCAATCCAATTCCAAATGATGCCCGAAAATTTTTATAAGTTCCCTTTTAGGACCTTAGTGGATTAATTAAGATATGAATTTACTCAACCACAAGGTACCTAACCAGGGTGGGGGATGGGAAACTAGCATACTCTAAGGGACTCTCTCTCTCATGAATGCAGACCCTAGACTAGGGGGTGGTATGGTACAACCTACCCGGCGTCCGTGTGAGAATCCACGGCTCGCGGGGACTTACGGAGGTCCTCGGCAAGGTCCCCTAGTCGGCTCCAAGGAGTATGGAGACGAGAGGAAACCCTACCGAGGTAGGAATGCAACTACTAATGAGAGTGTATGATCCTATGTGCATCAGAGTGCATGCAAAATCTAGCCTAGAAACTAGCAATCAGCGATCGATCAAATACGTAAGAGATGAAAGCAAGTATACAATAATGATATAAGAGCAGGGGGGAGATCAGTAATCAGCACCAAGTATCATGAAAATCATATAACGTGGCAATGAAAGTGAAGCACGGGTGCACTGTAGCATGACAAGGACGGTCTCTGTAAGATCGCTCAGGGAGATAGATGGTCTATGTACAACCGTATAATTCAGAGAGAAACGACAAAGTATAGGACACTCAAAAGATGATAGAATGACAGAGATAGAAAACAGAAGCATACTAGGATAAACGGTCTACGAACAGCCGCGTCAGAACTAGAACGGACTTGAAAAAACCGCATGACAGGAATCCACCCAACACCATGAAGGTAGAAGCGTACCTGAGCCAGCACGATGGACATGTTGAAGTCCCGAGGTTAAATGACACCCAAGAGGGGGGTGAATTGGGTGATAACAAATTTTTGATAAAATAAACACAAGCTTATGATTTTGAGAGGACACAACAGGGCCGCAAGAAAAATAGACTATATCTCTCAAAACAACCAATGCATAAACCCTTGGTACTCGGCGGAGTTAATAGATCCGCAGATTTACTCACGCAAACTGTTGTCTTTTCAGCAAGAATGGCCTTGTCGGTCCGAATCCAGCTTTTGATATACCGAAGGATTTAAGTGAAGATGATCAACACACAAGATCTAAAAGATGCAGAATGACTAGATTCACAAGTAATCACAGAAGGGGGAAAGGAGATAAGGCGCAAACCACGAGGAGACAGCAATTTTAAGGTGGTTCGGATGCCACAATGGCAACCTACGTCCACCCCTCACCGACAGTGAGGAACCACACACTATCTTGTAGAGTGTTACAAGATCAACTACACACACACAAAAATAATCAACCTTGACTGCACACACACACACACACGGATCTGTGACGATCCCCACACACACAAAAGATTTAAGATTACAATCAAAACACACTTGAAGCTGAGAAGGATGTGAAATTGAAAGAACACAAGAACAAGAGATTGATTAATGCTCCCCCTTAGTTGAAGAAGGATTCTTTGGATGCAGCTTGAGGTCCACTTGATCCAGGCTTGATCTTCTTCAGATATAGCTTGATCTTCACTCTAGAAAGGAGGAAGAAGGATGAAGAAATCTTCTCGGAGCACTGTTCACGTCTACAGTGCAAGCTTCCTCCTTCCCACCTTTGGTAGCCTCCTTGATCCACTCTAAGTATTAGGGTTTTCCAAACCCTCTTGTATAAGTTTTATAGGTTCTTGAATGGTCCAAGGACTCCCCCAGACCAGATCCATAATTTCTGGAAAGTTTGGTTGTTTAGGGATTAAACAATACCAAGAGGAAAGCCATTTCTCGAAGTGACAAAAAGTCAACATTTGTTGGCAGCTCGAGGCTGGCGGTCGACCTACAGAGGCCAGCGGTCGACCTACAGAAGCAAGCGGTCGACCGCCATTGGCCGTCCTATAGCCATTTGGCTGCAGGGAAAATAGGTCGACCGCTAGCTCCTGGAGGTCAACCGCCAAGTTCACAGATTCCCAGATTTCAGTTCTGTTATTTTAGGTCGACCGCCAATCTCCAATCCTACAAAAGTCAAGTGCTAGCTCACTTGAAGCTATCCATTTGTTCGATGATTGAAATGGGCTTGTGTTATAGTTAATTACAAGTTGGTTTATACTCGAATAAACACATGAACTCGAATAAACACATGGAAGGATTCATTAACACACATTTGACATGGGGTGAAATTTGATGGTTTAAAGCATGAAGCTTCGCTTGAAAACAAGATACATGGGAGAGAAATGTCCTAGGTTTTGATATAAACAAAATCACTCGGATATGTTCAACACGAGTGAAGACAGACCGTAGAGCTGATGAACGGGCTACAGGAGACCGCTCTAGACCGCAAGCTGGGGGGAGAAGTGGCACTGTTCACAGAGACGGACGGTTGAGATATGGCCGCACAATAGTTGGACGGCACCTGGAGAGCCACACATGCTCCAGAGGACAGAGACCGCGCCAAGATCAACCTGAAATCAATTCAAAAAGAGAACTAACAAAGCACAAGAAAGGGTCAGCAAATCACTAACGCGATGGGCACTAGGTGTCCCACCGTAATCGCCAAAAAATGAGTTGTTGATATGTTTTTCTACTTTCTTTCTCTTCAATACCGGCTCAAAAGATCTCTTCTATCCCTTCTACTAAATCGAGATATGAAATGAATGTGAACAGTAGAAGGAGAACAGAACGGTGTAAACAAGTGATCGCCACCAAGGTGTCTAATGTGATTGACACACCGTACCTTGGAAAGGGGGGTACTCGCCCGTTATTTGCAGTGCTGCAAGGATGTACGGCTCAGTGGGAGCCGCCTATAGTGAAGAACGGTCTCACAACAGACCGTCTAAGAGCGCTGTAGAGGACGCGGGATGAAGCACTCCTGACGGATGAACGGTTCCACGAAGATCGCAGGAAGAAGAAGAGCGGTCGAAGATCCACCGCACCTCCTCTTGAACGGTCCAGAAGAAGCCGCACAAGACCACCACGCCAGAAGTCACAAGAGTCCAACCTCCACCCTTTCCGGCCGGCCAGAAAGGATGGGCCTCGCGTTAGTGAATTGCTGACCTGCGAAACAGAGTGTAAAGCACGAAAAAAACACAATGTCGAAACTATAGAGTGTAGTAAATGCTAACATTAAAGGAAATAAACGTAACTAAGTAAAGTGGGGGATACCTGGGGAGTTTTAAACCCCTGGGGGCATCAAAAACGTGGGAGGGTGTGTGAATGATAGTGCAAGCGAAGAAAAACGTGGAGAATGATGCATGCAACCAAAAGGGAATGACAGACTATTGAAGATAAAAAAAAGACTCAAAACGAAAGTTACTCCCTAGACCGGAGGCCTGTATGGACGTAGAAGGCCTCCCTCCCTAGTCGTAGGTCACTCAAGGATTCGACAAAGCTTCGCCGTGACCTGAAATCTTCCCCCCATTTTCAAACCTGGCCTTTAAGGTCTATTTATAGAGCTTAGGAAGCCAACCCCGAAATTAGGATTTTTAGGCATTTTCTGGTCGAGATAATTAAAGGAAAGATGAAGATAATTCAATTATCTCTCATCCAAAAACTAACGGCACTCAAAATGGCTCAATATCCACGGAGAAAATGACAGGCAAAGTTTGGGATAAAACCATGTATAGAGAGAGAAAATACGTTAATCTTTCAGGAATTGAGAGGATGAACGGTCGTACGATAGACCACTCAACCTGATGTGCGGCCATACCCTAGGCCGTCCAACCCTATCAGTGGAAATTCAAATAAATATCAAATATTATCCAAATATCCATCGGAATGACCGAAATCTTCGCCGTTGGACTCTGATAGATGAACAGTTGATAGCAGACCTTTCAAAGGTAGAGCGGCCAAGAGGAAACCGTCCATGCCTGTTAGTGATAAATCATCATAAATAAGATAATTAGATAATTATCTGAAAACCAACGACGTTAGGACTCTTGAGAGATAGACGGCTTAGTATGTACCGTACAATGGTCTTATGTGGCTATTCCTAGGCCGTATATATGCTTATCGGTGATAATTCAGAAAATCTGCCAAATATCCCATAAATATATGAACGGCCCTTTATCAACCGCACATATGGTTGAACGGCTGGAGGACGACCGCACATGTACTTGGGCGTTTGAAATTCATAGAAAAGCTCAAAACAAAGCCCATTTAAGCCTTGAATCAATTCGGACCTAGGCAGGGAGGGAGGCTACCCATAAAATTGGCCTAAAACGTGCCAGAAAATAGCCCAACGAGTGATGGACAACTCGAGGCATCAACAAATGGGAGTAAGAGAAATGACTCAACTTATCGGCAAAAAAATGGGTGTCAACAACTGTGACGCACTACTTCTGGTCCGTAAGAGATTATAGAGAACTTAAGTGTGACAGAATGTTTGACGGTCTATCATAAGGTCATTAGAGTCATGTGACGGTCTAACTATAATCCGTCAGAGCACTGTAGACAATAAAAATAAAAGAACTTCGGTTGAAAACCTCTCATGTAAGAAGAATCAAAATAAATAACTACTCTAGTCATGACAAACCAAGTAATGGCCATCTAGATGCATAGGTTGCAGTGAATTAACAAGGGAATATCTTTTAGCTTTAATTTAGGCTAAAGGTATGCATGTATGCATAGACCAAACTAAAACATGAAATTCATGGTCTATAGTGCATGAAATCAAACAAAACCAGGGGGTTTTTACTCTTATCATGATGTTCTTGCCATTCATGAGATAACCTACCTCTTTACTGGGCTTTCAACTTCCAATTTGGGACTGCAAGACACGCCCTAGTTCTTCCCTTCCTGTGAGTTTTCAGCAACTTCACGTTACTCTAACTCCGTAATCCCTTGACCTAAAGACGTGAAATTTGGAGGGTAAGAAGATGAAACTAAGAGGAACATAAAGTTCTAAAGAACCAAACTCTAAACACCTCGTTTAGGCATTCTAATCTCCAGATCTTCAGCAGACTTTTGCTCAGATTCCTGGGTTGCTATGGTAAAACCAGCAACTTTGCAAGGTTCTAGCTCCTTGTGTAGTCGATCACCTAGCATGAAATTTTGAGAAAGATTAGTCCTATATATAAGGAACAAAAACCTCTAATAAACCTACCTGAAATAAGGTCATCTTACCTTAGTTCCACGCGAGCCAATGTAAGGGTCGCACAGGTCAAAACTACGGTCTATTTATAGGTTCTAGCTAGGGTTTGAGGATTAGATTGATTCTAGAGTCCTTAACATGTTTACTAGTCCTCCCATCTTGATCCCCAAGAGATAGACTAGTAAAAATCTAATCTTTTTGCTCTTTCTTCACTTCACGGAACTGACAGAGCGCAACGCTTGATCCCGAGAGCGTCACATGCCTCTGGCGGTCGCACGATAGACCGCTACAGCTACTCTACGCAGAGTTCAAATTCAATAAAACTTTTTTATTATTTTATCCATGTAATTATCTATAAAAAGGGTATTTATCCTTATAATTCGTGAATAGGCTAAATAACCTTCTAGAATATGGGCCAAACTTCATGGGCTTGGTCCTCAAACCTTTTGGGCTTCAATTAAATAGGCTAGATTAATCGTTTGCCATAATTGGGCCTTAATAAATTTCTAATAAATTCCAAAAAAGCATTAAATAATTCCTGAAATAATATAAATATTATGGGTCATTACATTAAGCCCTCAATACAAGGATCGGCCTCAATGCTAAGTGCAAGGATTTCTTCTGAGAATGGCCAGTCAATGAATCGATCTTAGAGAAGAACCTCTTGTGAAATGACTTGCTCCCCCTGAATCCATGCATGCAAAATAGAGAGAATGCAGAATGCAGGTTCCCTTGATACCTGGTGGAGGACTTGCCTCAAGCATAGTGAGTGTTTCTAGGCAGACTGAACCTGCCCTTCCTCACATCACCATTGTATATACTTAAGGGAAAGTCACTTATGATTAACATGGCAGCATGCAGACATATGAAATGCAGTTAGCTAAATATGCACAATGGACCTAAAAAGACTCCATATGTGGGATGCACTTATTGCAAATGAGAGCAATCAAGTGGGAGGGCGACACAAACCCAATTCTCTTCTTATAGTGGAAAATCTGTCAGTGCTCAGAGGTTTGATAAAAATATATGCGACTTGTCTTTCAGATTCAATAAACTGGAATTCAAAATTTTTCTTCTTTACCTCATCTCAAAGAAAGTGATGCCTTATGTAGCACCCTGTCTTTTTCTACTATAATATTTCCACATAAATTAATTATTTATTGGCTCAACTTCTAAAGAAATTATTAAAGTGTAAAATTGAATTTGTAATAACTTTGTCTTCAGGTAAGAACCCAAAATAAAATTCGTATAGGCCCAATTTTACATTTTTAGCAGTTTTTCGTGGGTTAGAAGACCTAATTTAGCCATCATAATTTGAGCCCAATTCTAGCCCAATTGTGCTCCAATTCGAGCCAAACTCTTGTCCATTGATAGGTCTTTGCTTTCTCTTTGAAAACCCTAACTCTGGATGCTTCTACCGGCGGCGATGGTGGTGGATTAGAACCTTATCTGAAGTTTTTGCCGGAATTTCTTCATAGGACTCTTCAATCAAATTCGATCTCTAGGAGTCCCTATAGGTTCTATTTATAGAGGGCTTTCGACACCTTAGAACCCTATTTGCACCAGCAACAGGCGGTAGGACCGATCGTGATCATACGAGGGGGAATTTGGGCGTTCTAGGAGCAGTACCTAGGGTTCCGGCGACCCCTCTTCTTCATCCTTCTCTCCTTAAAGCAAAGGTAGGTGTCTCTCAGACCAAAAAGAAATCTAATAATACCGTATTGTGCATCTGCATGAGATCTTTCTTTTGATACCTAATTGCCCAATTTTCGTTCATCATGCTGTTCGAATTTCACGTTTTACTCCGAGTTGTATAAAAAGGGCAACTTTCCTAATTATTAGTTAAAGATTGAATCTTGTTGTGTTAGATCTAAACCAAAACATGCTATTTTATACGAATTTTTACACTCTTTCGAATGGTAGCATTTTTCCTAATTTTTATTCATTCTATCATGAGCAATCAAAGTTTTAGTCTAACATGTCAAAGTTCATCGTCAGCGGGTTCCTGTACCAACAGAGTGTAAAAACGTGAAATTATGATCACATTTTTACCTCAAGCAAACCAAAAATTTCTGATCACAATAACCCAGCTCACCCTCAATGTGTGCATAATCTCAATCAAACAGCAATCCCTTTCTTATTGTACATAGATATGCAACTATTAAATGTAGAATGCACGTTCATCACAACATACAAATTTGACCCTTGGTACTTGGCGGAGGTCTGACCTCTACACATAATGTGGGTTTCCAAACCGACAATGATCTGCCCTTCTCCCAGCGTACCATTTGATATACCAACAGGGTCATGGAAGAATATGCATCTATTATGAACATGAATGACTGTTTAACATGTAAAATCTCATATGGAATTGCATGTAGCAGATTATCAACATACATCAAACATGACAAGATAACATCAAATAACATCAATGAATTTAATCTAAGCAAACATGCAATATTCCACAGAGAGTATTATTCAAGCAACACAAAAAATGAGAATGGGGTTTAATTGACCTTCATGTGCCTTGATATTTATTTAACCCCTTTAAATTATTTTCTACCAAGGCACACCTGCAACCAAGAATTTATTTCGAATATCTAGGAGCCCAAGAGTTCTTGGGTCCTATCAGATGAGTTACACCTTTAATAGGTGTACTCCAAGAGTTCTAAGCATTCAAATCAGATTTTATCGAATAGCATTCAAACATTGTATGTCCAGGTTTTTCACAGTATTTACAAATTGGATATCTATGAATTGAAGCATAATCATTCCTAACATGAGTATTTCTAAATGTAGACAATGTAGCATGTTCAGAATAAAATCTTTTCTTCATAGCAAACCAACATTGTGATGCAACATGCCCAAATTTTCTACAATTGAAACACTCAATGTTCTGATCTACTGTTTGCAAGATTATTTCTAGCATGAAATTTTCCAAACATTTGATCATCTTGTTTCATTAAGTTAGAGTCATGCATGCGGTGACCCTTTCTACCACAATAGAGACATGAAGTTCCAATTTTATTTCTGTTTGCATGTGTGTGCAGACTAAGATTCTGCTTAACATGCAAAGAAGCACTATTACCAGAAATATTTCTGAACTTTTTCTCCAAGTTCTTATTGGTGTTCTTAGAACCATTCATTTTCTTAAATGCATTCATGTCGTCAGATTTCATAATATGGCAGTCATACATCACATGCCCTACCCTATCGCAATAATGACATGAGACTTTATTTTATGTGCATGTGAATAAGTGGGAAACTTATGAACAACATGCACTAGGGTAGCATGACTCACATTCTTAGCAGAAACATTTTTGGATTTGTTCATATTACAATCCTTTTTCTATTTTTCAGACTTTTTCAGATTTTTAGTTTGTTTTTCAGATTTTTGAGTAGTGAACTGAAAAATAGATGAAGAGGATGGTTTGGATGTCTCAGAACAGCTCATAAAGGAGTAAATATTTTGTTTTCAGACTACTTCTCATTGACTAGATTGTAACCTAGTCCTTCTCTCTGGAAACTCACTTTAGCTCCAAGAATTTTATCCAAGTTATCCTTTCCCTTAACAAATTTAGACAGAATTTCTTAGATCTTGGATTTCAAAATTTAGAGAAATAATGTCAACCTCATAGCAAGCAATGTCAGATTCACAGAGAATCACTTGTTGATGTAAAATATCATTCAAACCTTTGAGGGTGTTAATTTTCTGTTTCAATTTATGCTTATTGTTAAGTTCAACACACTTTGCTTTTTCAAAGGTTAACAATCTCTCTGACATGGCAATATTTAGTACCATCAGTTTTTTATTTTGTTCATTCAGATTTTTATTTTCTTCAGTCAGATCAACTTTAGCCACTGAATTCAGCTTTTCATTCAAATCTTCTTCAATATGTTCAAATTCCTTTTTCCGATTTAATAACTGTTCATTCTCTTCCCTCAGAGAATCAATCAACTCTTCTTGCCATTTTAAATCAGATTGAAGACTAGCATTCAGCTTATTCATAGATGAACATCTATCACATGAATGATTAACATTTTTCACTTCTGTTTTTAGATGTTCATTTTCACACTTAAATGAATTTATTTCAAATGGCATAGTCTTCTTCATTTTCCTACACTTAGACTTCATTTTCTTATATCTATCTAACAGCCCATCATGCAATTTCATCAAGTCATTAAACGTAAGTTCATGAGATTCAGAACTTACATAAGAAGTAGACTCTTCTAGTTGATCACTACTGTGATCTTTTGCCATTAAACATTGGTTCCCTTCTTACATATGAATTGCTGTCAGCTTGTCCAGAATTTCTTTCGCGCTCCTACACATAGAGACACCAGATGTAGCGACCCGGATTCCGGATACCCGGTGCACCCGGTAAAATACCGAATACACGTGATACCACATGGGACCCGCGAGGCCTCCCAAGCGCAGGAAAGCGCCGAAGGGAAAAAGACGTGTGTGGAATACATTGAAGCCAGCAGATATAACAGTAAGCAATTAAATTTCATTAGATCGGATAGCTAAAGTAGCAGAAATAAAATTACTTTTTCATTAATATTTCAACAATTACAATTATACACAGAGTCCAGTTCAAAGGAAAGACAACAAGTCTAACACAGTACAGTCTGACAGAAAAGAATGTACACTGAAATCGGGGGAAACCCGACGCAGGTACAGCTGGCAGCTACAACAGCAAGCGCGCACTCCACCGTGGACAGTAGAGGCAGACGGCGAAGACCCACCTGAAAAGCAGGGGTGAGTCTCAACAGAAACTCAGTAGGGGTCACACGGATCCCCACTGGAAAATGCACAGAGCAACGGAAGCAACAACAAAATAGCAGGAACAGCATGTGTAGCAAAAAAGAAAGAGCTACACTACAAAGCTGTAAAAACTACTGCTAGCAAGCAGTAAAGGGACAGACGGGTAGCGGGAGTAGGGAACAAGCAAGAGAGGGGTGAGAACCCACGCCAAACAAGCGGCAGTCGAACTAACCTCGGCACCCCAGACTACTCCAAACAAAAGGCAACAAATGGTTGACCCTAAACTCACACAGAAGGGTACACCAGTCTGTCAACCAGCCCAAACAAACAGGGTCTAGACAAGACCCAGACAGACGCCAACCAAACAAGTACACGACCGAAAATGCCGTGCACACAGCCCCACGCACGATCAAAATATCATCCAGACGATAGAACACCAACCTCTAGTACAGCCACGAACGGGCAACTCGCAAAGGTCACAACGCACAGGAAAACGCCGAGAGTCATTGCACCAAGTGACAGGAGCACCCTCCTCCCCGAAGAACAGCCAGATGCGTCCACTAACGACTTACACTGTGCCACAAGTGTCATGTCACTCAAGGACAAGACACACCAAGAACCAGGTCCAAGGAACAGCAGTCCCAAGGAACGCGGCACCACAGTACAACACCACAGCACCAACTGCAAGTGACTAGTCAGGGCTACGCCCGTCGGCGCAAGTCCCCAGTCCCTGACCACGTGTGCACACACTGACCACTACCTAGGCCAGGCCTCTAGCTAGTATTCCCCTCGGTAGGACGCTACCGTTGGCCGGGGACTACGGAACTAGCTTAAGAACCGTACGTACCAAACGCAACAGGAAAAACCCCTCCACCACTCCCGGTGGGTCGGCAAAGCCTAGGGCTACATCCAGGGGAGGCTCACAAGGCACAAACTCCGAAACACAGGTGCTACGGCACAGACAGCTAAGAGAAGTCCCGTCTCGTGCACAACAAAGCACCCAGGCAGCCAAACAACCGCCAACAGACTCAGGAACAGGCAACTATACCTACTGCGTAACGATCCCTGAGTCGGACGACTCAAAGGCAAGATCGTCACAAACAGCGGAACAAGTCGCTAATCGGTCTAATCCTAAGCCAGAAAACCACGCTCCGCGGAAAACAACACACGGAGACCTGAGGGAAACAGCAAGAACCCTCAGACACAACTGGACACGTAGACCGAGGTAAGGCGACACCTCGAGGCATCCAGAAGCAGTGTCTCGGGCCGGACACAACCACCGAGACACACACACACACAAGGTCACACGTCAACCACTGGGTCACACTGGGTTGACCTGAACCCAATAACAGCAAACAAACAGTAGGATAAAAGATCCTACCACAAGTAAGAAGACTCTTGGCTACCTTACGACGCAGTCTTAACCCTCATAGGACGTCGGAAGACATCCACAGGACAACGGGCAGACCACAAGGTCACGCCAAGACAAGCCGAAACCAACACGGAAAATAGGGCACAAGACATGTAACGCACCACCCCTAGACCGTTATAGGCATATGACGGTCTAGACCAGGGCCGTTACTCACCAAGCGACGGTCGGGCGATAGGCAGTCACTAACACCGCCCTAACCAACCTACCAAAACACACATGGAAACAAGACCAAGTAAAGCACAAAGTCAAGCGCGTTACAGTCAAACGATGCAGGGGAGCAGGCGCGTTATTCATAACGTGCACAGCCACCCACAACCAAAGCGAAGTAACATGCAACGCCATGCGCATTACAGATAAACAACGCGGCAAGGGAGACGCGTCGGAACCAAGCGATGCGCAGGGGCAGGCGCGTTACTCTCAACGTGCACAGCCACCCTAATCCCATCACAAACAACAAACGACGGTCAGGAGCAGGCGCGTTGTACCACAACGACACATGGGGGCACAACCGTTATATCCAACGGGCACAGCCACCCAAGCTCGGCCAAACAGAATGTAACGGCCAGGGGCAGGCGCGTTACATTCAAACAACGCACAGGGGCACGACCGTTGAGGCACCGCCTCAACAGGTCAACGTCGGTCAAACAGCAAGTAACGGCCAGGGCAGGGCGCGTTACACTCATCCAACGCACTGGGTCAAGTGCGTTGGAAGAACCGGCTTAACCCCAACACCAAAACACCAAGCGAAGTAACGCGCTTACCTAGGCGCGTTACAAGGGAGCGACGCGCCACCCTAGGGCCGTCACTTACCCAGACGCCGGAAAGCTCAAAATGCCTAATCAAATGGCGGTCTATCGTAAGGCCGTCAGAGCCAAATAACGGCCACTGGAACGACCGCTACTTCGGTCACAGCGGGAAAATAGGGGAATGGCCAAATCAGCCTATTCCACGCCCCATTCATGCCGAAACACATGGGAAATAAACCACGACGACAAAATACAACTCCAGGGGACTAAAAACCCCACATGCAAACTCAAAAACACAAGATCCGGGTGATTTCATCAAATCCACCCTAAGTGGGTCACCGAGGTTCCCGGGCTTCTTCCGGCCTCGAATGAACACCAAATCACACAAAACCAACGTGGACGGGATCCTAACATCCCTGCGGTCATTTAGAAACTAACTGAACCGCAAACGGTCGCCGTTTATCGGTCGACCCTAAAAAACCACGAAAATCATGGTTTAGGAAAACTAAGCCCAAACTCGACCGTTTCCTAGCCAAACGCCGTGCAATGGCAAGGAAAACGGAGAGGACAAAGTAAGGATCAGTCACCCTACCTCCACCGAAGAAATCGAGCCCCGAAAGGACTAAACCACGCCGAAATCCACTCGCGAACCGATTTCACCGGCTTTGAATCCACCGTTCGGGATCGCGCCAGAATCGATCCGATCCTCGCTCCATCGCGCACCCCGCCAGCTCCATCACGTCCCCAACACGCGTCTCTAGGTCCTCCATCTGCAGCCGGAGCCGAGGAGGCGAACGGGAGAGAAAACGGGAGAGAGAGAGGTGACGGCGGTGAATGAGAAGGAGGAGAGAGAAAAGGAAAAGAAATAGAAAAGAAATTAAGAAATTTTCCTAATTTCCGAAAATTTTGAAAATGCGCCAAAAATGCACAAATTCAGAAAAATACGCAAAAATAGTCGAAACGACCGGCTCGAAGAGTACATTGTCGCTGTAGCATCCACAAGTTCGAGAATTGACAAACAAACTCACCGTAGGGTTCCGTAACTAGTACGAGAGAAAAACCCATACGGCTCGTCAAACTCACTCGGAAGCCACAAAAGCGAACCGAAACTCAACGAAACCAATCTGAAACATATCCGAAAGATCCAACAAGACCTGCAAAGGATCCAGCAAAGATCTAGACAGATTCGCAAAGGATCCGGCAAGATCCAGGGCATTACATCCTCCCCTCCTTTAAGAAATTTCACCCTCGAAATTAAGGACTAACAAAGGAGAAGCAAGGGAAAAATAACCCAACAGCACGACCACGGGAAACAACACAAATCTCAAGAAACACAGCTCAGAGGAACACCGTCAGATCACAATTACAGGTACACACTCTAGCTTCCAAGACAGCAAGTCCACAGCACGAGTATGGCACCAAAGTGAACACATCTGACACCTCTGAAGTAAGGGCAACGTCGTTTACGTCTCACAGGACAGGAGACACGACTGCCACAATAATCAATAACCAACACCGAGAAACACAACGATCACACGGCAAGCAGCAGCTTACACCAGGAGACACAGTCCTCACAGTTGACCGCTCGACCACATCGTCGGCTCCAGTGCCACAGGTAACAGGGAACACCTGGCACACAGGACACCAACGACAACAACACCACTGGACCAGAAACACAATCAAGTCAGCACTCACTCAGATATTACACCTGAACAAGTCACAAGTTAACTCTACCCAAGAGAAAGGGAGCACAGCGAGCTAACTGACAAGACAAGACCATGGTCCAAGGCAAAGACACAAAATCATAAAGAAACAGCGCCAAAACAACAACACAACGGCAACACCTGCAGGATTCCAGCTCCACACAACACGTAGAACCAAGGGAGACACTGCAAGCAGGGTCACATCAAGGCACAAGAACAGCTTAGTACACGACCACCTGGAACGGGTCACGCATCAGACTGCTCACCAAGAAAAGACCCACAACAATGAGAAACGATAATAATCTCAGGGAACGCATCTCAAGGACTACGAACATGCCTTGAGAGCACAACACCCAAGAAAGAAAATGCAGAGCAAAAAGGGTACTCAATCAGCAAGGGATGCCGACAAATTCCCTAATACTCGCAAATGCCAATGCCAACACCAGAAAATCACAAACAATGGCACGGCAACGACAAAGTCAAGGCACAGGGAGCCAAGACAAAGTCACATCGAGAAGGAGCAAACCTCTCGACAAGCGGGTAGCCAACCCACACACTTCAGCTGCACTCTCACAAGGTGCACAGGCAACAGAACAACATCGGTAATCGCATCTCAGCACACCCCAGGCGTCATCGCAATCAACAAAGATCACAATTAACATGCCACGAGCACCGATCTCGCGAACAACCGATCACAAGGAGCCTAAGTGCAATAAAGGAAGAGCACCAGCTTCAGCGCAAAACAACAAAGGATGCTAATCTCAACTAACCTTCACGTCCTGGAACGATAAATGAGCCCTCCCAAAACATCGACCGTTGGACACGGCACGACAAATACGGTACGCGACAGCTCTTAACACCATTATAGAGTCCAAAGCCAAACAACCGTACAGGAGAGAGCAAATCAGGCTCAAAACAAGGCTGTCCACACTTAAGCAGACACAAGACAAAGGCAACACTAAGACAGCAATTCCAAGGCTCACCTCGAAAAGACTTCACCAAACAGGGATGAGAAGTAACAAGCTCGACAACATAAGCTCACCAGGAAGGGAAAATCCTAGCTCGCCTGAGCAACTTCTCAATCGAGGCAACATGACAACCATTCAACAGAAACAACGGCGCAATAGGAGCTACACAGACTCAAGCTGGGACAACCAAAGCAATGTAAGAACGTGCATGGTTATCACACCAACGCTAAAAGTCACAAGCCACCTGAGCAAAACACCAAAAACAGCTCGAGCAATGCACTGCAGGTTCATGCCAACCGATAAACACTGCCAAGTGCAACACTATCGATACCAACTTTAAAACCGAACAAAGCAGCTCGTCACAACCAGACGAGAGCAAAACCATCTCGTACAGTGCCAAGAAAGCACGCACAAGACCACACGTAAAAAGCACCGTGATAAACATCGCAACACCTACGCCAACAAGAGACTGTACTGGACCTTAAGGACTCTGGAACTGTATATCTGGATTTCCATGTATTTCACACGACAATGATCCGATAGCTCAGAAAAGAACTCCGAACATCTCAGAACACTGCTCTGATACCACTCTGTAGCGACCCGGATTCCGGATACCCGGTGCACCCGGTAAAATACCGAATACACGTGATACCACATGGGACCCGCGAGGCCTCCCAAGCGCAGGAAAGCGCCGAAGGGAAAAAGGCGTGTGTGGAATACATTGAAGCCATCAGATATAACAGTAAGTAATTAAATTTCATTAGATCGGATAGCTAAAGTAGCAGAAATAAAATTACTTTTTCATTAATATTTCAACAATTACAATTATACACAGAGTCCAGTCCAAAGGAAAGACAACAAGTCTAACACAGTACAGTCTGACAGAAAAGAACGTACACTGAAATCGTGGGAAACCCGATGCAGGTACAGCTGGCAGCTACAACAGCAAGCGCGCACTCCACCGTGGACAGTAGAGGCAGACGGCGAAGACCCACCTGAAAAGCAGGGGTGAGTCTCAACAGAAACTCAGTAGGGGTCACGCGGATCCCCACTGGAAAACGTTCAGAGCAACGGAAGCAACAACAAAACAGCAGGAACAGCAGGTGTAGCAAAATAGAAAGAGCTACACTACAAAGCTGTAAAAACTACCGCTAGCAAGCAGTAAAGGGACAGACGGGTAGCGGGAGTAGGGAACAAGCAAGAGAGGGGTGAGAACCCGCGCCAAACAAGCGGCAGCCGAACTAACCTCGGCACCCCAGACTACTCCAAACAAAAGGCAACAGATGGTTGACCCTAAACTCACACAGAAGGGTACACCAGTCTGTCAACCAGCCCAAACAAACAGGGTCTAGACAAGACCCAGACAGACGCCAACCAAACAAGTACACGACCGAAAATGCCGTGCACACAGCCCCACGCACGATCAAAATATCATGCAGACAATAGAACACCGACCTTGAGTACAGCCACGAATGGGCAACTCGCAAAGGTCACAGCGCACAGGAAAACGCCGAGAGTCACTGCACCAAGTGACAGGAGCACCCTCCTCCCAGAAGAACAACCAGATGCGTCCACTGACGACTTACACTGCGCCACAAGTGTCATGTCACTCAAGGACAAGACACACCAAGAACCAGGTCCAAGGAACAGCAGTCCCAAGGAACGCGGCACCACAGTACAAGACCACAACACCAACTGCAAGTGACTAGTCAGGGCTACGCCCGTCGATGCAAGTCCCCAGTCCCTGACCACGTGTGCACACACTGACCACTACCTAGGCTAGGCCTCTAGCTAGTATTCCCCTCGGTAGGACGCTACCGTTGGCCGGGGACGACGGAACTAGCTTAAGAACCGTACGTACCAAACGCAACAGGAAAAACCCCTCCACCACTCCCGGTGGGTCGGCAAAGCCTAGGACTACATCCAGGGGAGGCTTACAAGGCACAAACTCCGAAACACAGGTGCTACGGCACAGACAGCTAAGAGAAGTCCCGTCTCAAGCACAACAAAGCACCCAGGCAGCCAAACAACCACCAACAGACTCAGGAACAGGCAACTATACCTACTGCGTAACGATCCCTGAGTCGGACGACTCAAAGGCAAGATCATCACAAATAGCGGAACAAGCCGCTAATCGGTCTAATCCTAAGCCAGAAAACCACGCTCCACGGAAAACAACACACGGAGACCTGAGGGAAACAGCAAGAACCCTCAGACACAACTGGACACGCAGGCCGAGGTAAGGCGACACCTCGAGGCATCCAGAAGCAGTGTCTCGGGCCGGACACAACCACCGAGACACACACACACACAAGGTCACACGCCAACCACTGGGTCACACCGGGTTGACCTGAACCCAATAACAGCAAACAAACAGTAGGATAAAAGATCCTACCACAAGTAAGAAGACTCCTGGCTACCTTACGACGTAGTCTTAACCCTCATAGGACGTCGGAAGACATCCACGGGACAACGGGCAGACCACAAGGTTACGCCAAGACAAGCTGAAACCAACACGGAAAATAGGGCACAAGACATGTAACGCACCACCCCTAGACCGTTACAGGCATATGACGGTCTAGACCAGGGCCGTTACTCACCAAGCGACGGTCGGGCGATAGGCAGTCACTCACACCGCCCTAACCAACCTACCAAAACACACATGGAAACAAGACCAAGTAACGCACAAAGTCAAGCGCGTTACAGTCAAACGACGCACGGGAGTAGGCGCGTTATTCACAACGTGCACAGCCACCCACAACCAAAGCGAAGTAACGCGCAACGCCAGGCGCGTTACAGATAAACAACGCGGCAAGGGAGACGCGTCGGAACCAAGCGATGCGCAGGGGCAGGCACGTTACTCTCAACGTGCACAGCCACCCTAATCCCAGCACAAACAACAAACGACGGCCAGGAGCAGGCGCGTTGTACCACAACAACGCATGGGGGCACAACCGTTATATCCAACAGGCACAGCCACCCAAGCTCGGCAAAACAGAATGTAACGGCCAGGGGCAGGCGCGTTACATTCAAACAACGCACAGGGGCACGACCGTTAGAGGCACCACCTCAACAGGTCAACGTCGGTCAAACAGCAAGTAACGGCCAGGGCAGGGCGCGTTAGAAGAACCGGCTTAACCCCAACACCAAAACACCAAGCGAAGTAATGCGTTGACCTAGGCGCGTTACAAGGGAGCGATGCGCCACCCTAGGGCCGTCACTTACCCAGACGCCGGAAAGCTCAAAACGCCTAATCAAATGGCGGTCTATCGTAAGGCCGTCAGAGCCAAATAACGGCCACTGGAACGATCGCTACTTCGGTCACGGCGGGAAAACAGGGGAACGGCCAAATCAGCCTGTTCCACACCCCATTCACGCCGAAACGCAGGGGAAACAAACCACGACGACAAAATACAACTCCAGGGGACTAAAAACCCCACATGCAAACTCAAAAACACAAGATCCAGGCGATTTTATCAAATCTACCCTAAGTGGGTCACCGAGGTTCCCGGGCTTCTATCGGCCTCGAATGAACACCAAATCACACAAAACCAGCGTGGACGGGATCCTAACATCCCTGCGGTCATTTAGAAACTAACTGAACCGCAAACGGTCGCCATTTATCGACCGACCCTAAAAACCACAAAAATCACGGTTTAGGCAAACTAAGCCCAAACTCGACCGTTTCCTAGCCAAACGCCGTGCAATGGTAGGGAAAACGGAGAGGACCAAGTAAGGATCAGTCACCCTACGTCCACCGAAGAAATCGAGCCCCGAAAGGACTAAACCACGCCGAAATCCACTCGCGAACCGATTTCACCGGCTTTGAATCCACCGTTCGGGATCGCGCCAGAATCGATCCGATCCTCGCTCCATCGCGCACCCAGCCAGCTCCATCACGTCCCCAAGACCCGCCTCTAGGTCCTCCGTCTGCAGTCGGAGCTGAGGAGGCGAACGGGAGAGAAAACGGGAGAGAGAGAGGCGACGGCGGTGAATGAGAAGGAGGAGAGAGAAAAGGAAAAGAAATAGAAAAGAAATTAGGAAATTTTCCTAATTTATGAAAATTTCGAAAATGCGCCGAAAATGCACAAATTCAGAAAAATACGCAAAAATAGTCGAAATGACCAGCTCGAAGAGTACATCGTCGCTGTAGCATCCACAAGTTCGAGAATTGACAAACAAACTCACCATAGGGTTCCGTAACTAGTACGAGAGAAAAACCCATACGGCTCGTCAAACTCACTCGGAAGCCACAAAAGCGAACCGAAACTCAACGAAACCAATCCGAAACATATCCGAAAGATCCAACAAGACCTGCAAAGGATCCGGCAAAGATCTAGATAGATTTGCAAAGGATCCGGCAAGATCCAGGGCATTACACCAGAGAACTCATCAATAGCTATCACCCTCTTTATCATCTTCAGGGCTTTCATATTAACAGCATTCTTAAGTCTATGTATGACATTCATTTGGATTCATCCTATGGAACATCATATGGACCATATGCGATCAAAACCCATAGATTTGAATCTACAGAATTCACATAATCTCTGAATTTATCTAGCCAAATACAGAAACTGGAATCGTCGACCTTTGGAGGATTGGCCATGAAAATAGATTTAAATTAGAGAATAGAAAGCACTGGATTCACCAAAGAGAAAGGATCAGATCTGTAGATCGTTGGATCTGTAAACACAGAAACCCGCTCTGATACCAATTGATAGGATTGGTGATCCTCTCTGATTCCAAATGTCAGAATCGGAGTGAGCACGACTGAGTTCCAGAGGGGGGGTGAATGGATCCCAGTGAAAACTTTTACGGAATTAAAAACTTTAAAACTACTTTCACTGAATTAAATTGAAAGCAACACTTTCTTAAGAAAAATTTTCTACACTTAGACTATATCTCAAAGACTCAGTATGCAGATGATTCCAACGATTGTCACTTGAATGAAAAGAAATGCCAACAATCAAGTACGAGGCGGAGGTGTGATCTAGGATCCCTCACGCAAGGTATGACATTCCTGATTGGCGTAAACAATCTTTCCTGCCACTGCTTTTGATGTACTTGATAGTTGAAGGAATTTACCACTCATTCAAATGAGAATAAGATTGAAATCAAATGCAGACTGTGAACTGCCCTAAGCATACATCTAATCGAATCAGTAAACAAATAAGCAATCACACAAAGGACACAGAAGATTTTTAGGTGGTTCGATCTCAACCTTGAGACCTATGTCCACCCCACACTCAAACTTGAGTGTGGATTCCGCTGACATACAGCTTAATTTGCTGATCCACAGCTTCGGGGATGAATCCCTACAACCACTGAGTAACACAGCTTGCTATCCACTGACTAACAACTTGATCCGATGTGCTTCACAGCTTGCTGACCACTGACTAACAGCTTGAACTGCTGAGCACTACAACTTGTCATCCGAGGAGTTGCTCCACTCCGCTGAGCTTCATAGCTTGCTTCGCTGCCAAATAGCTTGAAACATAGAGATAAAAGAAAAATACAAAGGATTGAAAATAATGACCAGATAAAGCATGAAAATCAATATAGCTCAAGTGAGCAAACGATTCTAGATCTGATCTAGGAATCATGACTTCAGCAATGAACTTTTCTCTCACTTCTTCTCCTCTTCTACGATACTCTGTTCTGGCTTTTCTTCTCTTTTCTGTAATTCACTCTCACTCTCCAGCACTCTACTCTTCTATGATCTCTGACATTCTCACTGCTCTGAATTCTCTCTTCTCTATTTTTTTCTTCTCTATTTCTCTTTTTCTATTTCAGTACATGCTTCAGACGAGAGTTCTCCTTTTTATATACGATCTAACTGGATTAGTGGTCCCTACGTGATTTTAGTCCGGTGCATGGAGAGAGGATTCCCGCCAGTAACTTTTCAGAAAAATCGCTTGAATAGATCCACGTGTCAGATCTTGAAGACAAGAAGAATCCACGTGTCTGATCGTTCATGAAAAGCTGGGAGCCTTGGAGCCTTAGATCACGTGCCTAATTACTCAATTCTAGGATCACGTGATAACTTGAATCTTTGCTGCACTCTACCTTTTAAGTGATTGATTTAATTCCTGTCAATAAGATATAAGACATTTCATCAAATACCTTTTCATCATATTGGTTTAGGAAACTACACACTTAATCAATTTCAGAGAAATCAGATACTCAGATCAAAGGACTCTATGATAATGCAGATGCATTAAAGTATATGCCCCAATGCATAGACTTGATGACTTGGATTCTATATGTGCATCGACCTTAGACTCTACATGTGCATAGAATCTACATGTGCACTGACCATGAATTCTGCATGTGTATAGACTTTATTCTTCATATGCACAGACTTTACATGTGCACTGACCTATACTATGAATGTGCACAGACCTCAGACTATGCATGTGCACAGACCTCATACTGTGCATCAACCTTATAAACCAAGTTGTAGAATGTCCATCGACCTTGTAGAACAAGTTATAGAATGTGCATCGACCTTGTAGAACATGCTGCAATACATGCATTGACCTGATGTGCATAATACTTGCATGAGCGTCGGCCTTCTAGAATGAATGTAAGGATATGCATCGACCTTGCATTACACAAGGTGTAAAGTGCATTGACCTTGCTGAGCACAAAGTGAAATGTGCATCGACCTTGCTGAGCACAAAGTCACTAGTGCACCGACCAGATATACTGGTGGCGTAAACATGCACCAACCTATGTGACTACATGTGTACACATGCACCGACCTGTGTGACTGCATGCAAGTATATGCATCGACTGAAGGCACAAACATGCATCGACCTTATGTTAAACATGGTACAAGGATGCATCAACCTGACAGGCTTCAGACAGGAAAGTGCATCGACCTTGTGCATTTCAACCATTAACGTGCATCGATCTTATTAGCTACAGCGTGAGTGTGCATTGACCTTTTCTAACTTGTATATGAATGTGCATCAACCTAATATGACTTAGACAAGAATATGCATCGACCTTACAAGACTAAAACATGAATGTATATCGACCTTATATGATTAAAGCTTAAATGTGCATCAACCTTATTTTTATGACACTTAGAATATGAAATGACTTGATCAACATGAATGGCTCTATGCAATTTAGTCATATCATGATTCATAGTGTGACGTCATCAAAATCAAGGTTCCAACACACTGAAATTGTCATGCACCTTCATGCATGATCACATGATATATCAAATGGAATAGTGCTAAAGGGCAGATGAGATCTTTCTGGAAGTTCTAACCATGTGTGAGGTGGTCTTTAGACCAAGTCCTCTGCCCGGTACCATGGGTCAAATGTGTGTCTTGAGTCTTGCATTTTTTTTGATCAACATGTTCAAGAGAATAACTCATTAAATTCCCCTGCATGGTCTTCATGTCACATATAATGGTTCAATGCATTTAGTTAGGGGGAGTCAATGTGTAATGCCCTGGATCTCTATTGGATCTTTATTAGGTCTTTCGGATGCCTCATTTTCAACCGTTCACCAGCTCTCTTCATTCTCTCTCGTTTCAGGGTCTCTCGGCGCGGGGTGCACACCGTTGCGGAGCTGGCCGAGGCGAGGACACGATGGAGCGATCGGGACATGGGATGGGGCGACGGTTTGAGCGTGGCGGGTGCGATCCCTTGGTGGATTCCAAGAAATGTGCCGTTCATGTTCCTGGCGGTTTTTGGCGTGGTTTAGACGCTTCGACGTGCGGTTTCTTCGGTGGAGGTAGGGAGATGGATCACCCACTTGTCCTCTATGTTTTCCTTGTCCCTGTACATCGTTTGATGCTTGAACGAGCGAGATCGAGCTTGTTGGGGTTTCATGGGTTTCGTAGGCTTTGGCAAAAAATGTTGACGGTTTCTGGATCAGTTAATGGACTCCCTGGAACGTCAGTGTTCCATAGTCGCTAATTTTGTCTCGTTTGGCGGTCCCATTTGACTGTGGGGAGCCCGGGAAGTCCGGTGACCCTATTTGGGCGATTTCGTTAGAATCGCCCATTTCTTGCGATCCGTGCACTATTTTGACTCCAGTTGGAGTCCTTGTGATTGTATTCGTGTCCGTGGTTGTATCCCCTTTGTTTCGGCACGAATGGGGCATGGGAAGGCCAAGATTGGGCCAACCCCTTGGTTTGCTCATCATCACGGTTGGACGGTCAAACCAGGGCCCGTTCATCCTATGAATGGCCAGGCCAGGACCGTTTATCCTCGCTGGTTTCAGGGCCTTGTGCGGCCTCACGATAGACCGCACAAGTATGAGGGGCCTAGTAGGGTCCGCCCATCTTCCCTTGTGCGGCCAAGTTCCAGCCGTCTGTCTTCTCGTCTGGGTTGAGCGGCCAGCATCTGACCGTTCATCCTCTAGAGTCAGTTCCATTCAACGGTCCGGTCAAGACCGTTTTGACTAGGAACTGCCTCGGGGCGTGGGCTTGAGCGGCCAAGACCTGACCGCTCATCCCCTTGGGCGGCTCAGCCCTGACCACCCATCTTCTTTTAGCCTTTAGGTGTCTGCCCCCTTGAGCGGCCCTCCCTGGACCGTTCATGGTCTTGTGTGGCCCTCTTGTGACCGCCCATCCTCTCGAGTCCATCTGTCTTAGGTATGTGCTTAGGGTGGTGTCTGTCTGTCGGTGGTTCTCTGGATTTGTTGGTTTCAGGTGGACTGTGTACGGTCTACTCCCTAACTGCCACCGTTTCCCTAACGACTCGATCTAGGACTGCCAGTGTCATCGTCCATCGTTCCAATTTTTCGTTCATCTTGGCTTGTCCTTGTGGTCTGCTCGCTTTCCCGTGGGTGTCTTCTGACATCCTATGAGGGCTAAGATTACGCTATAAGGTAGCCAGGAGTCTTCTTACTTGTCATTGTCTGGTTCCGGTCAACCCGGGGTCACCCAGTGGTTGACATGAAGCCTTGTGTGTCTCGATGGTTCTGTCCAGTTCGGGACATGGTCCTGGATGTCTCAAGGTGTCATCCTACCTCGGTCTACGTGTCCAGGTCTGCTGAGGGTCTCCGGTGATCCCTCAGGCCTCCGCTCGTCATTTCCTCTGATCGTGTCATTTTCTTTAGCTTAGGATTAGACCGATTGACGGCTTGTTCCACTGTTTGTGACGATCTTGCCTCCGAGTCATGAGACTCAAGGATCGTTACGTGAGTAGGTCTAGTTGCCTTGTCCTGAGTCAGTCGACAGTGGCTGTGCTGCCATTGGTGCTCCGAAGTACGTGTCATAGGGCGTTCTTGCTTGCATGTACTTCAGCACTCGTGTTTTGAGTCTCCATGTCTTGTGAGCCTTCACTAGTCGTAGCCTTACGTCACGTTTCTCTGTGACGGCTCTTGTAGCGAGGCACTTTCCTGGTTTACGGTTCTTAAGCTAGTTCAATGGGCTCCCGGTCCAACCGTAGCGCCCTTCGGTGGGGGAATACTAGCTAGAGGCCTGGCTTAGGCAGTGGGCCAGTGTGTGCACACGTGGTCAGGGGCTTTGGACTTACGTCGACGGGCGTAACCCTGACTAGTCACTAGTTACTGCAGTTCCTGTGTTGTTCAGCGCGTGTCTGCGACTCTACCGAGACTTTAGCAGTACCGTTGGTGAGAGACTTATGGCGTAGTATAAGACGTTAGTGGATGCATCTGGCCGTTCTTCTAGTGTGGGGCATGCCAGTCACGTGGCACGTGACTCTCCGCATTTCTTGTGCGTCGTGACCTTCCGGGTTGGCCCTCTCGTGGCCGTACTCGAGGTCAGTGTCCTATCGTATGCATGACGTTCTAGTCATGTGTGGGGCAGTGTGCACGATGTTCTAGTCGTGTCGTCTATGTTTGCTTCTATCTAGGTTTTTCCTAGGTTTCTTTGTTGTCTTACAGGTATTTTCCAGCGTCGACAGATGGGCAATTCCTGACTTCGTCAACTCAGAGTCGCCTTCCTATTGCTACTTAGTGTAGTTTGGGGTGCCGAGGTTAGTTCGGTAGCCATTTGTCTGGTACAGTTTCCTTCTGTGACGACCCAGAGTTCAGGATACCGATATACCGATAACATCGATATACCGACACCGAGAACTGGGGAGGCCACCCAAGAGGCTGATGAGGCCCCTGAAGGGTTAGTGGGGGGTTAGCTGAGGAATATGCATAATTAATTGCGAATTGGGGCGCGCAATACAAATAAGTATTTAAGATTTAAACACAAGTGCGGAAGCAATTTAAAATAACCAGAGTGATATATATAACTAGTCCAGAGTCACAAACACCAGTCCTCAAGGTACAACTACGCGGGGCATACCCCGGCAAAAGCACAACACAAGCCTCAAAAAGGCAGCTCGTGCTCAGCTGGCAGCTAAGGAACGGTCCCGAAACAGCACGCTAAACTCCGGGAGATGTCGGGCGCGGCTCACCTGAAAGGAGAAGGGTGAGTCACAGCCAGACTCAGTAGGGGTCACGCGGATCCCTACCTCGCACTAAACAAGCGAACATGCATAATTAACAGCAATTAAAGCATGCATTCAAATAAATACACAGGCAATGGCATGAATATCTAATCACAAGAAAGCTGTAAACTCTATCTAAGCAAGTATAACAGCTGACACATGCCGCTACTAATTGAATGCAAGCGATTAAAGCTAAAACTACCAATTAGAATGAGCTGCAACTAGTCCAAACAACAAGGAAGGACAACCACTGGAGCAGAAACCAGAAGCGTCCACTGACGGCTTACACTGCGTCTCAAGCACTCGCAGTCGACAAGCGACAAGCTAAGCGCGCAAACAGTACCAAACCAAGTGACCAGTCGGAGTGACACCCGTCGGCGTCAGTCCACAGTCTCCGACCACGTGTGCACACACTGACTCTAGCCTGAGCCAGGCCCTCTAACTAGTTTTCTCCCTTGGCAGGACGCTACCATTGGCTGGGAGCCCACGGAACTAGCTTACAAACCGTGAATGGGAAATATACCCCTCCGCCATCCTCAAGCGGGTCGGTACTCAACAGACCTTAGGGCAACAACAGTGGCTCCATTGCCTGGAAAGAAAAGCTACTCTATTGGCACATAAAACACGCCACAATATAGTAAAACAATACAACTATGGCATGAATATAGAACGGAACGCATAAGCAATGGGCTGGGAATATATTACAGCCATCAGGGAAGTGGCGGTCAAGGACCCACGCGCCACATGCAAACGACGGTCGGGGGTCGGCGCGTTACTTCAAGAATGACGCTCCAGTCCCCATCCGTCACTCCCTTCAGGATTCCAGCTCAAGAGGCACCAAAGGCATGTAACGGTAGGGGCCCTGCGCGTTACTCCGAAGCGACGCGTGGGGTCACTGCCGTCACATCCACCCGAGGCTCAAAACCACCTATCAGCGTTCTAAATGGTAGCAGGCGAAGTAACGCCCCGGTCTAGGCGCGCCGGACCGAAACGACGGTCGGCCGACAGGCCGCCGGGCGCACCGCCTGACCAAAATCACGGAAAACAGTTGATGAGTAACGGATGGGAGCCCCACCGTTACTCTCCAAGTAACGCACCCCCATTGGGCCGCTATTTGGTAGTGACGCGTCCACCTTGGACCGTCGGGCAAGTGACGGTTCCTGGCAGGACCGTCACTGCACCTGGGTTACGGGCGGGTACGGTTTGTAAACCGAAGCCCTCCCGGACGGCTGAAAACGCCGGGTATCGACGAAAAACCTGATAACCTGTCAAACCACGCATGCTAGACAACAATTTAACATCTAAATCTAGCACATGCAAGGCCTAAAACGCATTAAACTCAAGATTTAGGCTAAAACCCCAAAAATGGAAATATGAACATCATGCATGCTACGGGGTGCTAATCAACAAGCGAGCTAAAGGAAACGATCCTAGCAAGATCGAGGTTCCATCCCCCTACCTTTCGCAAGCCGAAACCGTCGAACGGGCCGCATGCAAGGAGGAATAGCCACGGAGCTTCCACGCTCCACCTCGCTCCCACGATCACCGATCCACGCCGAAGTGGACACCCACGCGCTCTACTCGACGCGAGGAATCCAACGGTGCCAACCTCGTCTCAATCCGACGCCGTCTCGACCCCGATCCCTAAGAGAGGAGAGGAGGTGGCCGCACGGAGGAGAGAGAGAGGGAGAGGGTGAAATGAGAGATCGACGGGGGAGAGAGAGTGAGGGTGAGAGATAAATAAAAAAGAAAATAAATAAAATTAATATATATATATAATATAATCATTATATATATAAAAATCTCATTAATATTCAATAACCCTCAAACAGCTCCGAACAAATCCGGAAAAATGCCAGACAAATTCCTAAAAATCCAGGAAAATAGCCGGAATTTCCAGAACAATTAATAGAACAAATACCACGAAGGATCCATTAAGGCACGGGCCTTACAGTCCCTCCCTCCTTACAGAAATTTCGCCCTCGAAATTTACAATAACCGAAAAGGAGGAAACTGAGAAAGGACTTATACCTCATTGGAACAAGAAAGGAAAAAGCTGACGCATCTCATCTTCACGCTCCCAAGTAGACTCGTTACCAGAGTGACGCTGCCAAGCAACCCTTACCAGAGGAATAACCTTATTTCTCAATCGCTGCTCACGACGGTCTTCAATTCGGATAGGAAACTCTGGCGTGGACAAATCAGCAGTCACCTCGGGCCACACTGAATCATCGAGAACATGAGAAGCATCAGACACATATTTCCTCAACTGAGACACGTGGAACACATTATGAATAGCTTGCATGGCCGCCGGCAGTTGCAAACGATAAGCCACTGAACCAATAGCTTCAACAATCGGAAAAGGGCCAACATACCGCGGACTAAGCTTTCCACGCTTCCCAAACCTGGAAACACCCTTCATTGGAGATATTTTAACAAACACCATATCTCCTGGCTCAAATTGTAGTGGACGTCTGCGCCGATCTGCATAACTTTTCTGTCGACTCTGAGCCGTCAACAATCTCTGTCTGATCAGACGAACCACATCAGAACACTGCTGTACCATGTCCGGTCCTGTCAACAGTCGGTCCCCAACATCAAACCAGTTCAGAGGAGTACGACAAGGACGACCATACAGCGCTTCATAAGGAGCCATGCCAATACTGGAGTGAAAACTATTATTATAAGCAAACTCAACAAGTGGCAAATGCTGACCCCACGAACCTTGCCAATCAAGGCAACACGATCTCAGCATGTCTTCCAAAGTCTGAATAGTTCTCTCTGACTGTCCATCTGACTGTGGATGATACGCTGAACTGAAAGCTAACTCAGTGCCCAAAGCTTTCTGGAAACTACGCCAGAAGCCAGAGGTAAAACGCGGGTCACGATCTGACACAAGTGAAACAGGAATTCCATGCAATGGCACGATCTTCTGCACATAGAGCTCGGCCAATCTCTGCACACTCCAAGTAACTTTAATTGGCAACAATCTGGCGGTTTTCGTCAATCTGTCGACAAGCAGCCAGATTCCATCAAAACCTTGAGAAGTTCGAGGCAAACCCACCACAAAATCTGTAGTAACATGGTCCCATTTCCACATCGGAATTTCCAATGGCTGAAGCAGACCACCTGGCTTTTGATGTTCGGCTTTAACTAACTGACAAGTCAAGCACTTAGAAACAAAAATAGCCACGTCCTTCTTCATGCCGGGCCACCAGAACTGCTTCTTTAAATTCTGATACATCTTGGTGACACCAGGGTGAATAGCAAAACGGGAACCATGGGCTTCACTCAAAATCTCATTCCTCAAATCATCATCAACAGGAATATACAATCTGCCCTGGAAACTGACGACCAGCTCGTCATCAAATTCCACATCATATCTTGATATAACACGGGCCAAATCAGAATCAGCTTGTTGGGCTTCTAGAATCTGCTGATACAAAGCTGAACCCAAAACCAAGCTAGCACAAACTGCCATCCTCGGATCGGCAGGAATCTCTACACACAATGCCTCGCTCGGAAGCTGTTCCCACAATTTCCATTCATGAAGCAACAAATGACTGACTTGTACTTTCCTGCTCAGAGCATCAGCCACAACATTCATTTTACCTGGCTGATAGGAGAGTGTAAAGTCATAATCTTTCATGTATTCCATCCATCGCCTCTGCCTGAGATTCAGATCTTTCTGGGAGAAAATATACTGTAAACTCTGATGATCAGTAAGAATCTGAAATTTCTCACCATACAGATAATGTCTCCAGATCTTAAGGCAAAAATAACTGCAGCTAGCTCTAGATCATGAGTGGGATAATTTCCTTCATGCTGTTTCAATTGCCGAGATGCATATGCGATAACCTTACCATGTTGCATCAGCACTGCACCCAAACCTACTCGAGACGCATCTGTACAAACAAGAAAACCACCCGAGTCGGAAGGCAAAGTCAACACTGGAGAAGAAGTCAATAGCCTTTTCAATTCAACAAAGCTAGCCTCACACTGATCCGACCAGACAAATGGCACACCCTTCCGTGTCAATTTAGTCATCGGTGCTGCAATCTTCGCAAAATCCTGAATGAATCTGCGGTAATATCCAGCCAATCCTAAAAAACTTCGTATCTCCGTGATGGTCCTCGGTCTCTGCCAACTCAAAACGGCATCAATCTTTGCAGGGTCTACTGCTACTCCATCACTAGAAATCACATGGCCAAGAAAATGAATCTCCCGAAGCCAGAATTCACATTTACTGAGCTTCGCATAAAGCTCGTGATCTCTTAGAGTCTGCAGAACGATCCTCAAATGCTGCACATGATCATCAACAGAGGCAGAATATATCAAGATATCATCAACAAAGATCACCACAAAATGGTCCAGAAATGGACGAAAGATACGCTGCATTAGATCCATGAAGGCTGCTGGGGCATTAGTCAAACCAAACGGCATGACTAAAAATTCAAAGTGACCATATCGAGTACTGAAAGCAGTCTTCTCCACATCAGATTCCCGGATCCGCAACTGAAAATAGCCAGACCGGAGATCAATCCGTGAAAAGACAGCAGCAGACTGTAACTGGTCAAACAAATCATCAATCCTGGGGAGCGGATACTTATTCTTGATAGTCGCCTGATTCAGCTGCCTGTAATCAATACAAAGCCTCAGGTTTCCATCTTTCTTTTTCACGAACAGTACTGGGGCACTCCACGGAGAAAAACTGGGACGAATATAACCCTTCTCCAGTAACTCTAGTAGCTGTGCACGCAGTACTTTCAATTCAGCTGGAGCCATTCGATACGGCGGCTTTGCTAAGGGGCCAGTACCTGGAATCAGTTCAATCACCATCTCAATCTCTCGCTCTGGGGGCAAGCCTGGCAACTCGTCAGGAAACACATCAGGGAACTCACAGACAACCGGAATATCACAAACATCCCGTCGTGGTTTTTCAACAGCCACCACTGAAGCAAGGAATCCCTGACAACCTGTGCTAAGCAACCTATAGGCTCGAATAGCAGAAATAATCATACGAGAAGAACGGGATCGAATACCTTGAAAATAAAAGGCTGATTTTCCCTGGGGCTGAAAATAGACTTTCTTCGATCTGCAGTCAACCACAGCTCCATAATGCTCCAACCAATCCATTCCCAGAATAACATCATAATCTGCCAGCTGCAACGCATACAATCTCGCCGGCAACTGGTGATCATCTATCATCACAGGAGACTCATCCAAACACAAGGGAGTAACCATGAAATCTCCAGAAGGCAATTCCACAAACAACTCACAAGACAGCTCAGAAGTCGGTTCCTCAATACAAGCCATAAAATCCTCAGAAATAAAAGAGTGAGAAGCACCAGAATCAAATAAGACATGAGCTGCATGACCATAAAGCATAATCGTACCTTCCACAAGATGGGACGCAGCAGCATCAGCTCTTGTCAAATGAGAAACTTTGCCTTTCTGCTTCTTAGAACCAACTGAAGATTGCTGAGAAGACGCCGACGCCTGAGAGAAAAATTGCTGTGGAGCTTGAGGTGCAGGAGGTCTAAACTGCGGCTGAGGTTGAGAAAACTGAGGAGCTTGCAATGGATTCGGCCTCAGCGGGCAATCTCGAACCACATGACCTGGCTGGTCACACCTAAAGCAAACAACAGGAAGAGAACACGGTTGGCCCTTATGATGACCACCGCATCTCCGACACGTCCACGGCTGACTAGCAGCTGAGCTCTGTCGAGTCTGAGAAGAAGGTGCTGTCGGCTGCTGAACAGAATCTGCACCGGACGGCTGCTGAACAAACTTCTTCTTCTTCTTGAACCTTTTGAACTTGGGCTTAGAAGGAGAGGAAGCACTGGAAACCTCTGACTGGACCGAAGGAACACTAGGCACGGGCTGTCGGTAAGCCTGCTGAACCTGAGCCACCGGCTGCACTGACCCTGCCTGGGGATATCCACCCGGTCTCGCCATCTCCAGCTCTAAAGCTACAGCTGTCTGGCACGCAGTATCGAGATCGCAACACGACTCGCTATCAACGGCATCTTCAACTCTGGCCTCAACCCTCGCAAGAATTGCTGGGTCTTCAAAGCTTCACTGGCCAGCACATGGGGCGCATACTGACCCAATTCCAAGAACTTATTCCTGTACTGAAGCACGGTCATACTGCCCTGGGTCAATTCCATAAACCGATACATCTTATCCATCTGCAAGCAGGCAGGAGTATAGGCACGCTCAAAAGCAGCAACGAACTCTGCCCAAGTGATTTGCCGAAGAGGTCTGGATCGAAAGGAAATCTGCCACTCGGCTTTCCACCACGCAATGGACGTACCCTGGAGTTGAAAGGCAGCGAGCATGACTTTCTCATCTTCAGCACACTCCATCGAGACAAAAACACGCTCTATCGCATCCATCCATTGCCTCGCGACTTCTGGATCAGCTTGGCCATCGAAAGCAGGCGGATTAACATCAGAAATTCCTTCAAAGCCTTGCCTCGACTGCCAGGCACTTCAGCTTGAACGATCGGCACTGGAGGAGCAACTGGAACGACAGGAACAGCGGGAACTGCAGGAGGAGGTGCAGAACCGCTATCTTCCCTGGGCGCATCTCGAGGAACACGAGGAGCTCGAGGAGGTCTTCCTCGACGAGGCGGCATAATTATGCTGCCAAAAACACAATCAACAATGAAATCCATCAATCATACGAAAAACATCCTATGCCAGCAAGAGACAACAACAGGACTAGCTCTGGACCAAGCGTCAATTCCAATTCTTTACGCAAATCCTCAACTTCAAGCTCTGATACCATCTGTGACGACCCAGAGTTCAGGATACCGATATACCGATAACATCGATATACCGACACCGAGAACTGGGGAGGCCACCCAAGAGGCTGATGAGGCCCCTGAAGGGTTAGTGGGGGGTTAGCTGAGGAATATGCATAATTAATTGCGAATTGGGGCGCGCAATACAAATAAGTATTTAAGATTTAAACACAAGTGCGGAAGCAATTTAAAATAACCAGAGTGATATATATAACTAGTCCAGAGTCACAAACACCAGTCCTCAAGGTACAACTACGCGGGGCATACCCCGGCAAAAGCACAACACAAGCCTCAAAAAGGCAGCTCGTGCTCAGCTGGCAGCTAAGGAACGGTCCCGAAACAGCACGCTAAACTCCGGGAGATGTCGGGCGCGGCTCACCTGAAAGGAGAAGGGTGAGTCACAGCCAGACTCAGTAGGGGTCACGCGGATCCCTACCTCGCACTAAACAAGCGAACATGCATAATTAACAGCAATTAAAGCATGCATTCAAATAAATACACAGGCAATGGCATGAATATCTAATCACAAGAAAGCTGTAAACTCTATCTAAGCAAGTATAACAGCTGACACATGCCGCTACTAATTGAATGCAAGCGATTAAAGCTAAAACTACCAATTAGAATGAGCTGCAACTAGTCCAAACAACAAGGAAGGACAACCACTGGAGCAGAAACCAGAAGCGTCCACTGACGGCTTACACTGCGTCTCAAGCACTCGCAGTCGACAAGCGACAAGCTAAGCGCGCAAACAGTACCAAACCAAGTGACCAGTCGGAGTGACACCCGTCGGCGTCAGTCCACAGTCTCCGACCACGTGTGCACACACTGACTCTAGCCTGAGCCAGGCCCTCTAACTAGTTTTCTCCCTTGGCAGGACGCTACCATTGGCTGGGAGCCCACGGAACTAGCTTACAAACCGTGAATGGGAAATATACCCCTCCGCCATCCTCAAGCGGGTCGGTACTCAACAGACCTTAGGGCAACAACAGTGGCTCCATTGCCTGGAAAGAAAAGCTACTCTATTGGCACATAAAACACGCCACAATATAGTAAAACAATACAACTATGGCATGAATATAGAACGGAACGCATAAGCAATGGGCTGGGAATATATTACAGCCATCAGGGAAGTGGCGGTCAAGGACCCACGCGCCACATGCAAACGACGGTCGGGGGTCGGCGCGTTACTTCAAGAATGACGCTCCAGTCCCCATCCGTCACTCCCTTCAGGATTCCAGCTCAAGAGGCACCAAAGGCATGTAACGGTAGGGGCCCTGCGCGTTACTCCGAAGCGACGCGTGGGGTCACTGCCGTCACATCCACCCGAGGCTCAAAACCACCTATCAGCGTTCTAAATGGTAGCAGGCGAAGTAACGCCCCGGTCTAGGCGCGCCGGACCGAAACGACGGTCGGCCGACAGGCCGCCGGGCGCACCGCCTGACCAAAATCACGGAAAACAGTTGATGAGTAACGGATGGGAGCCCCACCGTTACTCTCCAAGTAACGCACCCCCATTGGGCCGCTATTTGGTAGTGACGCGTCCACCTTGGACCGTCGGGCAAGTGACGGTTCCTGGCAGGACCGTCACTGCACCTGGGTTACGGGCGGGTACGGTTTGTAAACCGAAGCCCTCCCGGACGGCTGAAAACGCCGGGTATCGACGAAAAACCTGATAACCTGTCAAACCACGCATGCTAGACAACAATTTAACATCTAAATCTAGCACATGCAAGGCCTAAAACGCATTAAACTCAAGATTTAGGCTAAAACCCCAAAAATGGAAATATGAACATCATGCATGCTACGGGGTGCTAATCAACAAGCGAGCTAAAGGAAACGATCCTAGCAAGATCGAGGTTCCATCCCCCTACCTTTCGCAAGCCGAAACCGTCGAACGGGCCGCATGCAAGGAGGAATAGCCACGGAGCTTCCACGCTCCACCTCGCTCCCACGATCACCGATCCACGCCGAAGTGGACACCCACGCGCTCTACTCGACGCGAGGAATCCAACGGTGCCAACCTCGTCTCAATCCGACGCCGTCTCGACCCCGATCCCTAAGAGAGGAGAGGAGGTGGCCGCACGGAGGAGAGAGAGAGGGAGAGGGTGAAATGAGAGATCGACGGGGGAGAGAGAGTGAGGGTGAGAGATAAATAAAAAAGAAAATAAATAAAATTAATATATATATATAATATAATCATTATATATATAAAAATCTCATTAATATTCAATAACCCTCAAACAGCTCCGAACAAATCCGGAAAAATGCCAGACAAATTCCTAAAAATCCAGGAAAATAGCCGGAATTTCCAGAACAATTAATAGAACAAATACCACGAAGGATCCATTAAGGCACGGGCCTTACACCTTCCCCCTCCTCTCTAACTTGTTCCCTACTCCTGCTCTCCGTCTTTTCTTTTACGGCTTTGTAGCATAGCTTTACAACTTTGTAGCATAGTTTTCCTGCTTTACTACACCTGCTACTTCTCCTGTTATTTTGTCGTTCTGTGGTACTACATGTTTTTCAGTGGGGATCCGCGTGACCCCTACTGAGCCAGTGACACGAGGCCCACCCCTGCTTTTCAGGTGGGTTATAGAAACCCGATAATTAAAAATGAGAAATAAATTTTTTTAATTTCATTATGTAATTAAAATTTTTAAGAAATAATCAAATTACATTTTTACTATATGAAATAAGCTAGTTTATTGAATTTAATTGAATTTACTTAAAGTAAATAGAAAATTAATTGCTTTAGGAATTAGATAAATCATAGTAAGCCCAATAAAAGTCCATATAATGGACTAGGATCAAAATTGGCCCATTGGATAATCCATAATAGGTTGGATTAATGGATTAAAGGATTTAATAAAGGATAAATAACCTTAAATTCGTAACATGTGTTTAATATGGTATTTAAGGGATTAAAATAACCTAATTTCTAGAAGATTGACTCAAAAATCAACCCATACCTAACTTATAACTTTAGACCAGCCATTTTTACATTGGTTTCACACCAATTTGAGGTTAGATTAAGAGGAGAAATATCAATTTTCTTCTAATTCGGAGTTAACGGGTTCGGTGGAATTAGGTGAGAAATTTTGACAAAATTGACCAAGTTTTAGCTATAAATAGAGCCTCATTCGACCCTCAAATCATCATTGGTAGCCTATGCTATGCTACTGTGAAGATTGAGGGAGATTTGAAGGAAAGATTTGGAGAATTAAAGGTTTTCATATCAAATTGGGGATTTTCTTACTTCTTTAAATCCACTCAAAGGTAGGTGTCTCTCAGGCTAAACTTTAATTAAAGCATGTTATCTTGTGTATTTTTCAATGCTCTTTCCATTGATATATGTTTCCCTAAATTTTTTTGAGAAATGAGCAAGTTATTAGTATTTTATTGAAGGGTGTTCACGTTTTTTCTTAAGAAAACCGTGACTGTTAAAACTTAGTCCGCGTTAATGAATGCGTCTCCTCGATAAGACGCGTTCTCAAACACTTTTACATCGACCAGAATTTAAAAATAAAAAAATATATATAATAACAAGAAGGCATCTAGACAACCAGACGCGTCAACAGAGCACGTCCACTAGATAAGACGCGGTCACACAGACTCTCTCTCCGTCCACAAATTTGAAAAAAAATTTTAAATAATTTAAAGAAGGCGTCCACTTTCCTGGATGCCTCTATACAAAATTAATATTTTATTAGAATAAATTTATAAAGGCGTCCATATGCCTGGACGCCTCAATAAAAAAATTCAAATTTTATTAAATTAATTTTGAATAAGGCGTCCAACTGACTGGACACCTCTATAAAAAAATTTTAATTTTATTAAAATGAATTTTAAGAAGGCGTCCAGTTGCCTGGATGCCTATTTTAAAAAATCAATATTAAATGACTATTTTTCAGTGTGGAAAATCTATTTTTACCAAATAATTGATAAATTAATGAATGAAAATTATTCTCAACATCTAAAAATCGGTTATCAAAAATTGATATATTGAAATTATTTTTCAGCATGTTAAAAATTTATTTTTGTGGAATAAAAATATTTTTACCATGAAACAAATATATTTTACCATATTATTAGTAAATTGATGCATGAAAAATATTTACAGCATGTTAAAAAATACTTCCAGCATGATAAAATTAATTCCATCATGTTAGAATTATTTTATATTGTTAAGACTATTTTTCAGCATATTAAAGTTATTTTAAACTATTTTTCAGTATGTAAAAATCTATTTTTATCATGTTATTAGTAAAGTAATGTACAAAAATTAGTAACAGCATATTAAAAATTATTTCTAGTATGATAAATTTACCTCCTGCATATTGAGATAGGAAATTATTTTTTAGCATGTTAAATTTATTTAAAACTGATTTTTGCAACTTTTCTAGCAAAAAAAATAGTAAATAAAGGGATAGAAATTAATTTCAACATGCTAAAAATTACTTTCAGTAAGATAAAATCATTTACAGTATGTCATGATTATTTTAGCATGTTAGCATTAATTTCAGCATGCTAAAGCTATTTAAAAATTATTTTTTGCATGTTAAACCTATTTTTGTAATAATTAATTAATAAATAAATGTATAATAAATATTTTTCAGTATAAAAAAATTTATTTTGTTATCAGAAAATTTAGGCAAACAGCATGGTAAACTTGTGTTTGTCACCTCACCAGTAAGTTAGTGTACGAGGATTATTCATATTGATATATTAAATAATAATTTTTCAACATGATAAAAAGTTAATTCCAGCATGAAAAATCAATATTATCATCTCAGAAGTAAAGTGACACATGAAATTTATTTTCAGCAAGTAAAAGTTATTTTTAGTACATAAGCTCTATTTTCTTAGCAAATAACTAATACATTGATGAATAAATAGTAAATAAATAGTAAATACCAAAAATCAGGATTTTAAAATCTGAAAATTTGACTTCTTACCTAAAACACTTAATTATGAAAAATACACATCAGATTAGACTATGAAATTTAAAATAAATTTTATTTACTTGACTTCCTTCCTAATTTACCGGCATCCTTGAATTCTACGACTTAATGTCATTAAACATGATGCCTAAAATGAGTTTTTCACTCTCCTTTGCAATTATCACAATTTTTTCCAGATCTGTACTTGTTTACAAATGAGCTTATTCTTGAAATTCTTTGGCCATATTGTGGAATTATATAGAAAAATGTGATGGGGTATGGGTCCCAATGAAATGACATTTAAATGCTAGTGTATAAAGGGGTTCTGATCTGATCCCACGGACGAGGTAAAGTCTAAATATAAACTGGTATTATAATGATCAGGTGTTGGCATTCACCAATACAGGGACTATTACAGTTAGGGGCAATCATACTAGTCCCTAACCACGTGTGCACACACTGACCACTACCTAGGTCAGGCCTCTAGCTAGTATTCCCCTCGGTAGGACGCTACCGTTGGCCGGGGCCCACGGAACTAGCTTAAAAACCATACGTACCAAACGCAACAGGAAAAACCCCTCCACCACTCCCGGTGGGTCGGCAAAAAGCCTAGGGCTACAACTAGGGGAGGCTCACAAGGCACGAACTCTGAAACACAAGTGCTAAGGCACAGATAGCTAAGAAAAGCCCTATCTCGTGCACAACAAAGCACCAAGGCAGTCAAACAACCGCCGACAGACTCAGGACTAGGCAACTAGACCTACAACGTAACGATCCCTGAGTCGAACGACTCAAAGGCAAGATCGTCGCAAATAGCGGAACAAGCCGCCAATCGGTCTATTCCTAAGCCAGAGAAACCACGCTCCGCAGAAAATAACACAAGGAGACCTGAGGGAAACCAGAAACCCTCAGCACGATTGGACACACAAACCAAGGTAAGATGACACGTCGAGGCATCTAGAAGCAGTGTCTCAGACAGGACAGAACCGCCAAAACACGTACACACAAGGTCCCACGGCAACCACTGGGTCAAACCGGGTTGACCTGAACCAAACAACAATACTCGGAAAGTAGGAAAGAGAATCCTACCTCAAGCAAGAAGACTCCTGGCCACCTTACCACGTAGTATTAACCCTCATAGGACGTCAGAAGACATCCACGGGACAACGGGCAGACCACAAGGTCAAGCCAAGACAAGCAGAAATCAACGGGCGGAAAACCAAGGCACAAGGAATGTAACGCATCAGCCCTAGACCACTACATGAAAGTGACGGTCTAGCCTAGGGCCGTTACATCCCAAATGACGGACGAGCATTAGGCCGTCGCACACCAAATGACGGTCGGACGACAGGTCGTCAATCACAGCCCTAACCAACCCATTAAAACACGAAGAAAGTAACGGCCGGCACCGAAGGCGTTACATCAATGTCACGCATGGGCCTAAGCGCATTACAACAACTCGACGCACTAGATCAAGGCCGTTGGATCCAACAAAACCCACGACTAAAGCCAAGTAACGCGCAGCGCCAGGCGCATTACAAACAAACAACGCGGCATGGGAGACGCGTCACAACCAAACGACGCACGGGGGCAGATGCATTACATCCAACGCACCCAAAATAGAAAACCAACTGGCTGAGAGGTATGTAATGGCCAACGCAGGGCGCGTTACAAACACCTGACGCACGGGGATCCAGCCGTTACATCCACAACTCAGCCAAACAGCATGTAACGGCCAGGATCAGGCGCGTTTCAAGGGCCTAACGCATGGGGGCACCGCCGTTACATTCACAGGCACAGGCCACCCAAACTCGGCCAAGACAGAATGTAACGGTCAGGGGCAGGTGCGTCACATTCAAAATAACGGATGGGAACCCATCCGTCGGGGGAACTGCCTCAACGGTCAACGTCGGTCAAACGCAAAGTAACGACCAGGGCAGGGCGCGTTACTTCCATCTAACGCGCTGGGTCAAGCGCGTTAGACCAACCGACTCAACCCCTAAAACAAAATGACAACAAGCGAAGTAACGCGCTGACCTAGGCGCGTTACAAGGAAGTGACGCGCCACCCTAGGGCCGTCACTTACCCAGATGCTAGAAAGCTTAAGAACGCCAAACAAAGCGGCGGTCTATTGTAGGGCCGTAAGAGCCAAATAACGGCCACTGAAATGACCGCTACTTCGGTCACGGTGGGAAAACAGGGGAACGACCAAATCGGCCCGTTCCACGCCCCATACACGCCGAAACGAAGGGGAAACAAACCATAACGCCAAATAACAACATCAGGGGACTAAAAACCCCACATGCAAGCTCAAAAACGCACGATTCGGGCGATTTCATCAAATCCACCCGAAATGGGTCACCGAGGTTCCCGGGCTTCTACCGGCCTCGAATGAACACCAAACGACACGAAACTAGCGTGGACGGGATCCTAACATCCCTGCGGTCAGTTAGAAACTAACTACGCCGCAAATGGTCACCGTTTACCGGCCGACCCTAAAAATCACGAAAATCATGGTTTAGGCAAAACAAGCCCAAACTCGGTCGCTTCCTTGCCGAACGACGTGCAATGGCAGGGAAAACGAAGAGGACGAAGTGATGATCAGTCACCCTACCTCCACCGAAGAAACTGAGCCCCGAAAGGACTAAATCACGCCGAAAACCACTCGCCAACCGATTTCACCGGCTTTGAATCCGCCGTACGGGATCGTGCCCGAATCGATCCGATCCTCGACCCATCGCGCACCTAGCCAGCTCCACAGCCTCGCCACCTCGCCCACGCACACCTCTGTCTGCAACCGGAGCCGAAAGGGGGAGAGAATGAGAGAAAACGGGAGAGAGAGAGAGAGAGACGATCGCGCGAATGAGAAGGAGGAGAGAGGAAAAGAAAAGAAAAAGAAATAAATTAGGAAATTTTCCTAATTTTCAAAAATTCTGAAAATGCGCCGAAAATACACAAATTCAAAAAAATACGCAAAAATAGTCGAAACGACCGCCTCGAAGAGTACATCGTCGCTGCACCGTCCACGAGTTCGAGAATTGACAAACAAACTCACAGTAGGGTTCCGTAACTAGTATGAGAGAAAAATCCACACAGCTCGTCAAACTCAACTCGGAAGCCACAAACGCGAACCGAAACTCAACGAAACTAATCCGAAATAGATCCGAAAGATCCAACAGAGATCCAACAAGATCTGCAGAAGATCCATCAAGATCCAGGGCATTACATCCTCCCCTCCTTTTAGAAATTTCACCCTCGAAATTCAAGGACTAACCAAGGAGAAGCAAGGGAGAACAACCCACGAAAACAACGCAAACCTCGAAAAACACCGCTCAGAGGAACAAGGTCAGATTACAATTACAGGTACACGCTCAAGATTTCAAGACAACAAGTCCATAGCACGAGTATGGCACCAAAGTGAACACAACCGACACCTCCGAAGCAAGGGCAACGTCGCTTACGTCTCACCAGAAATAGAGACGCGACTGCCACAACAACAAACATCGAAAAAACACGACGATAACACGGCAAGCAGCAGCTTGCACCAGGAGACACAGTCCTCACAGCTGACAGCTCGCAACATCATCGGCTCCAGTGCCAAAGGAAACAAAGAACACCTGGCACAAAGGACACCAACGACAACAGTAACACTAGACCAGAAACACAATCAAGTCAGTACTCATTCAGATATTACATCTGCTCAAGTCGCAAGCTAACTCTACCCAAAAGAAAGGGAGTACAGCAAGCCAACTGACAAGACTATGGTCCAAGGCAGAGACACAAAATCATAAAGAAACAGCGCCAAAACAACACAACGGCAACACCTGCAGGATTCCAGCTCCGCACAACACACAGAACCTAGGAACACATTGCAAGCAGGGTCACATCAAGGCACAAGAACATCTGAACACACGACCACAAGGACAGGTCACGCATCAGACTGCTCACCAAGAAAAGACCCATAATAATGAGAAACATCAACACTCTCGGGGAACGCATCTCAAGGACTACGAACATGCCTCGAGAGCACAACACCCAAGAAAGAAATGCAGAGTAGAGGGTACTCAATCAGCAAGGAATGCCGACAAATTTCCCAACACTCGCACAATGCCGATGCCAACACCAAGAAACCACAAACAATGGCACAACAACAACCAATGTCGAGGCACAAAAAACCAAGACAAGGTCACATCGAGAAAGAACAAACCTCTCGACAAACGGGTAGCCAACCCACACACTTCCGCTGCACTCTCAAAAACGTGCACATGCAACAGAACAGCATCAGTAATCGCATCTCAGCACACCCCAGGCGTCATCGCAATCGACAAAGATCGCAATTAACACCCCACGAGCACCGATCTCACGAACAACCGACCACAAGAAGCCTAAGTGCAACAAAGGAAGAGCACCAGCTTCGGCACAAAGCGCACGGAAAAAGCTAATCTCAGTTTACCTTCACGTCCTGGGACGACAAATGAGCCTTCACAATACATCGGCCGTTGGACACAGCATGACAAATACGGTACACAGCAGCTCTTAACACCATCATGGAGTCCAAAGCCAAGCAACCGTACAACGAAGAAACAGATCAGGATCAAAACAAAGCTGTCCACACTTAAGCAGACACAGAACAAAGGCAACACTAAGACAGCAATTCCAAGGCTCACCTCGAAAAAGCTTCACCAAAGAAGGATGAGAAGCAACGAGCTCGATAACAACAGCTCACCAGGAAAGGAAAATCCTAGGTTGGCTCGAGCAACTTCTCAATCGAGGCAACACAACAACCAAAACAACGGAAACAACGGCACTTCAGGAGCTAAGCAGACTTAAGCTGGGACAACCAAAGAAATGTAAAAACGTGCATGGCCATCACACCAACGCTAAAAGTCATAAGCCACCTGAGCAAAAGCACATAAAACAGCTCGAACAAGGCACTGCAGGTTCATGCCTATCGACAAACACTGCCAAGTGCAACACGATCGAGACCACATCAAAACTGAACAAAGCACCTCGTCACATCCAGACGAGAGTAAAAACCATCTCGCACAGTGCTAACCAAGCACGTACAAGACCACACACAAAAAGCACCGCGATAAACATCGCAACACCTACGCCAGCAAGAGACTGTACTGGACTTAAGGACTCTGGAACTATATATCTGGATTTTCATGTATTTCACACGACAATGATCTGATAGCTTAGAAAAGAACTCCGAACATCTTAGAACACTGCTCTGATACCACTCTGTAGTGACCCAGATTCCGGATACCCGGTGCACCCGGTATAAATGCCGAATACACGTAATACCACATAGGACCCGCTAGGCCTCCCAAGCGCGGGAAAGCGCCGAAGGGAAAAAGGAGTGTGTGGAATACATTGAAGCCAGCAGATATAACAGTAAGCAATTAAATTTCATTAGATTGGATTGCTAAAGTATCAGAAATAAAATTACTTTTTCATTAATAATTTCGATAATTTCAATTATACACCAGAGTCCAGCCCAAAGGAAAGACAGCAAGTACAGTCTGACAGAAAAGAAATGTACATAAAGGTCGGGGGAAGCCTAACGTAGGTACGGCTGGCAGCTACAACAACAAGCGCGCGCTCCACCAGGGACAGCAGAGGCAGACGGCGAAACCCACCTGAAAAGTAGGGGTGAGTCTCTAAACAGAAACTCAATAGGAGTCACACGGATCCCCACTGGAAAATGCACAGAGCAACGGAAGCAACAACACAACGAGTGCAGCAAAACAGGAAAAGCTACACTACAAAGCTGTAAACAGAACAGGTACAGCAGGAGTAGGGAACAGGCAAAGAACAAGGGGAGCTCAACAACAAAGAAGAGCGAGGCCGTAAAACATGGAACACGGCCACCGAGGAGAACTCGGCACCCTAAGCTACTCCAAAGAACAACAGACGGTCAAGCCCAAACTCACACAGAAGGGTACACCAATCTGTCAACCAGCCCAAACAAACAAGGTCTAGACAAGACCCAGATAGACACCAAACAAACACGTACACGACCGGAAACGTCGTGCATACAGCCCCACGCACGATCAGAATATCGTGCAGACGACAGAGCACTGACCTTGAGCACAGCCACGAACGGGCAACTCGCAAAGGTCGCAGCGCATAGGAAAACGCTGAGAGTCACTGCACCAAGTGACAGGAGCATCCTCCTCCCAGAAGAACAGCCAGATGCGTCCACTGACGACTTAAAGTACGCCACAAGTGTCTTGTCTACTCAAGGACTAGACACACCAAGAACCAGGTCCAAGGAACAACAGTCCCAAGGATAGGCACCACAGCACAAGACTACAATACAAACTGCGAGTGACTAGTCAGGGCCACGCCCGTCGGCGCAAGTCCCCAGTCCCTAACCACGTGTGCACACACAGACCACTACCTAAGTCATGCCTCTAGCTAGTATTCCCCTCGGTAGGACGCTACCGTTGGCCGGGGCCCACGGAACTAGCTTAAAAACCGTACGTACCAAATGCAACAGGAAAAACCCCTCCACCACTCCCGGTGGGTCGGTAAAAAGCCTAGGGCTACAACTAGGGGAGGCTCACAAGGCACGAACTCTGAAACACAAGTGCTAAGGCACAGACAGCTAAGAAAAGCCATGTCTCGTGCACAATAAAGCACCAAGGTAGTCAAACAACCGCCGACAGACTCAGGACCAGGCAACTAGACCTACAACGTAACGATCCCTGAGTCGAACAACTCAAAGGCAAGATCGTCGCAAATAGCGGAACAAGCCGCCAATCGGTCTAATCCTAAGCCAGAGAAACCACGCTCCGCAGAAAACAACACACGGAGACCTGAGGGAAACCAGAAACCCTCAGCACGACTGGACACATAAACCGAGGTAAGATGACAGCTCGAGGCATCCAGAAGCAGTGTCTCAGACAGGACAGAACCGCCAAGACACGCACACACAAGGTCCCACGTCAACCACTGGGTCAAACCGGGTTGACCTGAACCAAACAACAATGCTCAGAAAGTAGGAAAGAGAATCCTACCTCAAGCAAGAAGACTCCTGGCCACCTTACCACGTAGTCTTAACCCTCATAGGATGTCGGAAGACATCCACGGGACAACGGGCAGACCACAAGGTCAAGCTAAGACAAGCAAAAATCAACGGGCGAAAAACCAAGGCACAAGGAATGTAACGCACCAGCCCTAGACCGCTACATGAAAGTGACGGTCCAGCCTAGCGTCGTTACATCCCAAATGACGGACGAGCATCAGGCCGTCACACACCAAACGACGGTCAGACGACAGGCCGTCACTCACAGCCCTAACCAACCCATTAAAATACGAAGAAAGTAACGGCCGGCACCAAACACGTTACATCAATGTCACGCACGGGCCTAAGCGCGTTACAACAACCCGACGCGCTAGACCAAGGCCGTCGGATCCAACAAAACCCATGACTAAATCCAAGTAACGCGTAGCGCCAGGCGCGTTACAAACAAACAACGCGGCATGGGAGACGCGTCACAACCAAACGACGCACAGGGGGAGATGCGTTACATCCAACGCACCCAAAACAAAAAACCAACTGGCTTAGAGGTATGTAACGGCCAACGTAGGGAGCATTACAAACACCTGACGCACGGGGCTCCAGCAGTTACATCCAACGGCGTAGCAACCCAACTTAGCCAAACAGCATGTAACGGCCAGGATCAGGCGCGTTACAAGGGCCTAACGCATGGGGGCACCGCCGTTACATTCACAGGCACAGACCACCCAAACTCGGCCAAGACAGAATGTAACGGCCAGGGGTAGGCGCGTCACATTCAAAATAACGGATGGGAACCCATCTGTCGGGGGAACCGCCTCAACGGTCAACGTCGATCAAATGCAAAATAACGGCCAGGGTAGGGCGCGTTACTTCCATCTAACGCGCTGGGTCAAGCGCGTTAGACCAACCGACTCAACCCTTAAAATAAAATGACAACAAGCGAAGTAACGTGCTGACCTAGGCGCGTTACAAGGAAGCGACGCACCACCCTAGGGCCGTCACTTACTCAGACGCCAGAAAGCTCAAGAACACCAAACAAAGCGGCGGTCTATCGTAGGGCCGTCAAAGCCAAATAACGGCCACTGAAACGACCGCTACTTCGGTCACGGCGAGAAAACAGGGGAACGGCCAAATCGGCCCGTTCCACGCCCCATACACACCGAAACGCAGGAGAAACAAACCATAACGCCAAATAACAACATCAGGGGACTAAAAACCCCACAAGCAAGCTCAAAAATGCACGATTCAGGCGATTTCATCAAATCCACCCGAAATGGGTCACCGAGGTTCCCGGGCTTCTACCGGCCTCGAATGAACACCAAACGACACGAAACTAGCGTGGACGGGATCCTAACATCTCTGTGGTCAGTTAGAAACTAACTACGCCATAAATGGTCTCCGTTTACTGGCTGACCCTAAAAACCATGAAAATTACGGTTTAGGCAAAACAAGCCCAAACTAGGTCGTTTCCTTACCGAACGACGTGCAATGGCAGGGAAAACGAAGAGGATGAAGTGAGGATCTGTCACCCTACCTCCACCGAAGAAACCGCGCCCCGAAAGGACTAAACCACGTCGAAAACCACTCGCAGACCGATTTCATCGGCTTTGAATCCGCCGTACAGGATCGCCCCAGAATCGATCCGATCCTCGACCCATCGCGCACCTAGCCAGCTCCACAGTCTCGCCACCTCGCCCACGCACACCTCCGTCTGTAGCCGGAGCTGAAAGGGGGAGAGAACGAGAGAAAACGGGAGAGAGAGAGATGATCGCGCGAATGAGAAGGTGGAGAGAGGAAAAGAAAAGAAAAAGAAAGAAATTAGGAAAATTTCCTAATTTCCAAAAATTCCGAAGATGCGCCAAAAGTACATAAATTCAGAAAAATACGTAAAAATAGTCGAAACGACTAGATTGAAGAGTACATCATCGCTGCAACGTCCACGAGTTCGAGAATTGACAAACAAACTCACCGTAGGGTTCCGTAACTAGTACGAGAGAAAAACTCACACAGCTCGTCAAACTCAACTCGGAAGCCACAAACGCGAACCGAAACTCAACGAAACCAATCCGAAACAGATCTGAAAGATCCAACAGAGATCCAACAAGATCTGCAGAAGATCCATCAAGATCCAGGGCATTACAGATCGACACGAGTGCCTCATAACTGCTCGCTCCTTCGATTTTCCGCATCGGGGTGTGACAGTTTTAGTGGTATCATAGCCAGGTTACATAAAACGTAGGATTCTTAAAACTTAGGTTTCCCTTGATAGAAACTTGGTTAGAAATTTAAACTTTTCTGATTAGATTGGGGAGAAATACGGTTAAGTTTTAAAAAGAATGAATTATCAAGAAATAAATACCAAGGAAAAATAATTAAACCCTATAACAATGGTTTCAGGCTAAATCTCGCAAATGGCTGTCGAGAGAGCTCAATGGCGCGAAATGCAATGCACTGTCCAAGGATTAACACAAGCCTTGCAACAAGTTGCGTAAGGTGGAGCACGGCATGAAGCTGGGGATTTGCATCGGAAATTCCAAAAGATGAATCCCCCGAAGTTTAGTGGATCTACTGACCCGGATGAAGCAGAGAATTAGGTGCAAGAAATAGAGAGAATCTTTAAAGTAATGCAATGCACCGATGAAGAGAAGGTACTTTTAGGGACCTATCAACTAGAAAAGGATGCCCGAGCATGGTGGGTATCTATCGAAGCAATCTTGCCCAATGAACAAGTTACATGGGATGAGTTCTTAGAACATTTTAATGAGAAGTATTTCTCGGAAAGAATCCGCGAGAAGAAGGCTATGGAGTTCGCGACATTAAAACAACGTAGCTTATCTGTAGTATATTATGAAGCAACATTTTCTAGATTAGCTCGGTATGCCCCACACCTAGTTTGTATGGAGAAAATGAGAGCAAGAAGATTTATGAATGGATTAAGGGTGGAACTCATTCCTCGATTGGCTCCATTGGAGATTCAAACTTATATAGAAATGGTTAGGAAAGCACAAATTTTAAAAGATGCTATGGATATGGTGCAGTGAATCAAAGGGAAAGTCGCCAAGAAAGAGTTAGTCGATGAATCCAAAAGCAAGGAACCCGTGAGTGACAAGAAGAGGTTAAATGGAGGTAATGATTTCCGTAAGGACAAGAAGCCCCGAAATGATGACTGACAAATTGTTCTGGTCAAGGCAAAATGTGAGTATTGTAAGAAAGGAAGGTACAACCCAGATGAATGTTGGTATAAACTTGGGAAGTGCATCCGTTGCAGAAGCATGGATCATAAAATTACTCATTGTCCACTCTTAAAGAAAGGAGCGCCGCAAGCATTGGAAGGTAACCTTATAAACCTATCTCGTCCATGATGTCATAAATTTGATATGGTGATCTTAGCACTTAGCATATTACAAAAATGATCTAGTTAGAATACATAGTTTGGATATGGGAATTTTACCCCACTATTACGAAGAGAAAATCATGTGAATTTGGAGACCAAATTCTTTTAAGTGGGGGAGGATGTAGAAACCCGATAATTAAAAATGAGAAATAATTTTTAAATTTCATTATGAATTAAAATTTTCATGAAATAATCAAATTATATTTTTACTATATGAAATAAGCCAGTTTATTGAATTTACTTGAATTTACTTAAAGTAAATAGAAAATTAATTGCTTTAGGCCTTAGATAAATTATAGTAAGCCCAATAAAAGTCCATATAATGGACTAGGATCAAAATTGAACCTTTGGATAATCCATAATGGGTTGGATTAATGGATTAACGGATTTAATAAAGGATAAAGAACATTTAATTCATAACATGTGTTTAATATGATATTTAAGGGATTAAAATAACCCAATTTCTAGAAGATCGACTCAAAAATCAACTCATACCTAACTTATAACTTTAGATCAGCCATTTTTACATTACTTTCACACCAATTTGAGACTATATTAAGAGGAGAAATATGGATTTTCTTCTAATTCGGAGTTAATGGGTTATGCGGAATTAGGTGAGAAATTTTGCAAAAATTGGCCAAGTTTTGGCTATAAATAGAGCCCCATTCGACCCTCAAATCATCATTGGTGGCCTATGCTATGCTACTCTGAAGATTGAGGGAGATTTGGAGAATTAAGGGTTTTCATATCAAATTGGGGATTTTCTTACTTTTTCCTTAAATCTGCTCAAAGGTAGGTGTCTCTCTGGCTAAACTTTAATTAAAGCATACTATCTTGTGTATTTTTCAATGCTCTTTCCATTGATACCTGTTTCCCTAAATTTCGTTGAGAAATGAGTAAGTTATTAGCATTTTATTGAAGGGTGTTCACGTTTTTTCTTAAGAAAACCGTGGCTGTTAAAACTCAGTTTACGTTAATGAATGCGTCTCCTCGATAAGACGTGTTCTCAGACACTTTTACACCGACCAGAATTCAAAAGTAAAAAAATATATATAATAACAAGAAGGCGTCCAGACAACCGGACGCGTCAACAGAGCACGTCCACTAGATAAAACGCAGTCACAAAGACTCTCTCTCCGTCATAAAATTTGAAAAAAAAAATTAAAATAATTTAAATAAGGCGTCCACTTTCCTGGACGCCTCTATAAAAATGAATATTTTATTAGAATAAATTTATAAAGGCGTCCACATGCCTGGATGCCTCAATAAAAAAATTCAAATTTTATTAAAATAAATTTGAATAAGGCATCAAACTCACTAGATGCCTCTATAAAAACATTTTAATTTTATTAAAATAAATTTTAAGGAGGCTTCCAATTGCCTGGACGTCTCTTTTAAAAAATCAATATTAAATGACTATTTTTCAGTGTGGAAAATCTATTTATACCAAATAATTGATAAATTAATGAATGAAAATTATTCCTAGCGTCTAAAAATCTGTTATCAAAAATTGATATATTGAAATTATTTTTCAGCCTATTAAAAATTCATTTTTGTGGAATAATAATATTTTTACCATGAAAAAAATACATTTTACTATATTATTAGTAAATTGATGCATGAAAAATATTTACAGCATGCTAAAAAATACTTCCAGCATGATAAAATTAATTACATCATGTTAGAATTATTTTAACTTGTTAAGACTATTTTTTGCATATTAAAGTTATTTTAAACTATTTTTCAGCATGTAAAAATCTATTTTTATCATGTTATTAGTAAAGTAATGTATAAAAATTAGTTTCAGCATGTTAAAAATTATTTATAGTATGATAAATTTACCTCCTGCATATTTAGATAGGAAATTATTTTTCAGCATGTTAAATTTATTTAAAACTGATTCGTGCATATTTTCTAGCAAGAAAATAGTAAATAAAGGGATAAAAATTAATTTCAGCATGCTAAAAATTACGTTCAGTAAGATAAAATCATTTACAGTATGTCATGATTATTTTAGCATGTTAGCATTAATTTCAGCATGCTAAAGCTATTTAAAAATTATTTTTCGTATGATAAACCTATTTTTCATAATAAATAATTAATAAATAAATGTATAAAAAATATTTTTCAGCATAAAAAATTTTATTTTGTTATCAGAAAATTTAGGCAAATAGCATGGTAAACTTGTGCTTGTCACCTCACCAGTAAGTTAGTGTACGAGGATTATTCATATTGATATATTAAATAATAATTTTTTAGCATGATAAAAAGTTAATTCCAACCTGAAAAATCCATCTTATCATCTCAGCAATAAAGTGACACATGAAAGTTATTTTCACCAAGTAAAATTTATTTTTAGTACATAAGCTCTATTTTCTTATGAAATAACTAGTACATTGATGAATAAATAGTAAATACCAAAAATCAGGATTTTAAAATCTGAAAATTTTACTTCTTACCTAAAACATTTAATTATGAAAGATACACATCAAATTAGACTATGAAATTTAAAATAAATTTTATTTACTTGACTTCCTTCCTAGTTTACCGTCATCCTAGAATTCTACGACTTAATGTCGTTAAACATGATGCCTAAAATGAGTTTTTCACTCTCCCTTGTAATAATCACAATTTTTGCTAGATCTGTACTTGTTTACAAATGAGCTTGTTCTTTAAATTCTTTGGCCATATTATGAAATTACATAGAAAAATGTCAGGGCCTATGGGTCCCAAGGAAATGACATTTAAATGCTAGTGTATAAAGGGGTTCTCATCTGATCCCACGGACGAGGCAAAGTCCAAATATAAACCAGTATTATAATGTTCAGGTGCTGGCATTCACCAATACAGGGTCTATTATAGTTGGTGGCAATCATACTGTCGTGAGAACCCCTAAGTGTGTAGCCAAATAGTGATATTCCATAAGGGGCTGTCATATCATCGCGGTCTCCCCTTAGTGCTTTGGCCAATCCTACTGAGTGTTGGTAGAAGTGATTTCTCTACTTCTATATTACTATTGCTTAAAGATTCATCATAAATATCATTGTAGAAGTGATTGTTCTACTTCTATATTGTTTAAAGTTCAAGTGATTGCTCTACTTCGATATTGCTTAAAAGTTCATCATGAAAGTTCTTGAATGGTCTTAATGATAGTACCCATTGTCTCATCATGAAAGTTCTTGATATATTCCTGGAAATGACCATCGTCCTGTCTACTATCATTATCATGAAATTATCTTGTTATCTTGAAATTACTTTGAAATTCCTTATACAAAATTTCATACTTGAAATTCATGGTCAACTACTTCCTGACACAAATTGTTTAAATTGCTAAATACTTAAAGATTGCCTGGTTTTTAGAGATATAAAATCATACTGAACTTTTTGCTCACCCTACGTTTTTGGTTAATTGTTATAGGAAATGAAAATGAACAAGGGATTGGACAAGAGTGAATGAGTGTTTTTCTTTTCCCTATGATTTATGTAGATCAATAGTTACTCTTACTAGAATTATGAAATTTGGAAAAAAATTGTATCATGCCTTTTTAAGACTTATGAATGATTATGTAAAACTTTTGATCTCTATCTCTTTGCCTTAGAATTAAATTGTACATGCTCTGATCGACACGAGTGCCTCGTAACTGCTCGCGCCCTCAATTTTCCGTATCAGGGTGTGACAGTTTTAGTGGTATCAGAGCCAGGTTACATAAAACCTAAGATTCTTAAAACTTAGGTTTCCCTTGATAGAAACTTGGTTAGAAATTTAAACTTTCCTGATTAGATTGGGTAGAAATACGGTTAAGTTTTAAAAAGAATGAATTATCAAGAAATAAATACCAAGGAAAAATAATTAAACCCTATAACAATGGTTTCAGGCTAAATCTCACAAATGGCTACCGAGAGAGTTCAATGGCGCGAAATGCAATGCACTGTCCATGGATTAACACAAGCCTTGCAACAAGTTGCGCAAGGTGGAGCACGGCATGAGGCCGGAGATTTGCATCGGACATTCCAGATGAATCCCCCGAAGTTTAGTGGATCTACTGACCTGGATGAAGCAGAGAATTGGGTGCAAGAAATAGAGAGAATCTTTAAAGTAATGCAATGTACCGATGAAGAGAAGGTACTTTTAGGGACCTATCAACTAGAAAAGGATGCCCGAGCATGGTGGGTATCTGTCGAAGCAATCTTGCTCAATGAACAAGTTACATGGGATGAGTTCTTAGAACATTTTAATGAGAAGTATTTCTCGGAAAGAATCCGCGAGAAGAAGGCTATGGAGTTCGCAACATTAAAACAACATAACTTATCTGTAGTAGATTATGAAGCAACATTTTCTAGATTAGCTCGGTATGCCCCACACCTAGTTTGTACGGAGAAAATGAGAGCAAGAAGATTTATGAACGGATTAAGGGTGGAACTCATTCCTCGATTGGCTCCATTGGATATTCAAACTTATACGAAAATGGTTAGGAAAGTACAAATTTTAGAAGATGCTATGGATATGGTGGAGCGAATCAAAGGGAAAGTCGCCAAGAAAGAGTTAGTCGATGAATCCAAAAGTAAGGAACCCGTGAGTGACAAGAAGTGGTTAAATAGAGGTAATGATTTCCGTAAGGACAAGAAGCCCCGGAATGATGACTGACAAATTATTCCGGTCAAAGAAAAATGTGAGCATTGTAAGAAAGGAAGGCACAACCTAGATGAATGTTGGTATAAACTTGGGAAGTGCATCCATTGCAGAAGCATGGATCATAAAATTACTCGTTGTCCACTCTTAAAGAAAGGAGCGCCGCAAGCATTGGAAGGTAACCTTATAAACCTATCTCGTCCATGATGGCATAAATTTGATATGGTGATCTTAGCACTTAGCATATTACAAAAATGATCTAGTTAGAATACATAGTTTGGATATGTTAATTTTACCCCACTATTACGAAGAGAAAATCATGTGAATTTGAGGACCAAATTCTTTTAAGTGGGGGAGGATGTAGAAACCCGATAATTAAAAATGAGAAATAATTTTTTTAAATTTGATTATGTAATTAAAATTTTCATGAAATAATCAAATTATATTTTTACTATATGAAATAAGCCAGTTTATTGAATTTACTTGAATTTACTTAAAGTAAATAGAAAATTAATTACTTTAAGCCTTAGATAAACTATAGTAAGCCCAATAAAAGTCCATATAATGGACTATGATCAAAATTGACCCATTGGATAATCCATAATGGGTTGGATTAATGGATTAACGGATTTAATAAAGGATAAATAACATTAAATTCGTAACATGTGTTTAATATGGTATTTAAGGGATTAAAATAACCCAATTTCTAGAAGATCGACTCAAAAATCAACCCATACCTAACTTATAACTTTAGACCAGCCATTTTTACATTACTTTCACACCAATTTGAGGCTAGATTAAGAGGAGAAATATGAATTTTCTTCTAATTCAGAGTTAATGGGTTAGGTGGAATTAGGTGAGAAATTTTGACAAAATTGGCCAAGTTTTGGCTATAAATAGAGCCCCATTCGACCCTCAAATCATCATTGGTGGCCTATGCTATGCTACTCTGAAGATTGAGGGAGATTTGAAGGAAAGATTTGGAGAATTAAGGGTTTTCATATCAAATTGGGGATTTTCTTACTTCTTCCTTAAATCCGCTCAAAGGGAGGTGTCTCTCTAGCTAAACTTTAATTAAAGCATACTATATTGTGTATTTTTCAATGCTCTTTCCATTGATACCTATTTCCCTAAATTTCATTGAGAAATGAGTAAGTTATTAGCATTTTATTGAAGGGTGTTCACGTTTTTTCTTAAGAAAACCGTGGCTGTTAAAACTCAGTCCGCGTTAATGAATGCATCTCCTCGATAAGACGTGTTCTCAGACACTTTTACACCGACCAGAATTCAAAAATAAAAAAATATATAATAACAAGAAGGCGTCCAGACAACCGGACACGTCAACAGAGCACGTCCACTATATAAAATGCGGTCACACAGACTCTCTCTCCGTCCAAAAATTTGAAAAAAAATATTAAAATAATTTAAATAAGGCGTCCACTTTCCTAGACGCCTCTATAAAAATGAATATTTTATTAGAATAAATTTATAAAGGCGTCCACATGCTTGGACGCCTCAATAAAAAATTCAAATTTTATTAAAATTAATTTGAATAAGGCATCAAAATGACTGAACGCATCTATAAAAATATTTTAATTTTATTAAAATAAATTTTAAGGAGGCGTCCAATTGCCTGGATGTAAGGCCCGTGCCTTAATGGATCCTTCGTGGTATTTGTTCTATTAATTGTTCTGGAAATTCCGGCTATTTTCCTGGATTTTTAGGAATTTGTCTGGCATTTTTCCGGATTTGTTCGGAGCTGTTTGAGGGTTATTGAATATTAATAAGATTTTTATATATATAATGATTATATTATATATATATTAATTTTATTTATTTATTTATTTTTTTTTATATCTCTCACCCTCACTCTCTCTCCCCCGTCGATCTCTCATTTCACCCTCTCCCTCTCTCTCTCCTCCGTGCGGCCACCTCCTCTCCTCTCTTAGGGATCGGGGTCGAGACGGCGTCGGATTGAGACGAGGTTGGCACCGTTGGATTCCTCGCGTCGAGTAGAGCGCGTGGGTGTCCACTTCGGCGTGGATCGGTGATCGTGGGAGCGAGGTGGAGCGTGGAAGCTCCGTGGCTATTCCTCCTTGCATGCGGCCCGTTCGACGGTTTCGGCTTGCGAAAGGTAGGGGGATGGAACCTCGATCTTGCTAGGATCGTTTCCTTTAGCTCGCTTGTTGATTAGCACCCCGTAGCATGCATGATGTTCATATTTCCATTTTTGGGGTTTTAGCCTAAATCTTGAGTTTAATGCGTTTTAGGCCTTGCATGTGCTAGATTTAGATGTTAAATTGTTGTCTAGCATGCGTGGTTTGACAGGTTATCAGGTTTTTCGTCGATACCCGGCGTTTTCAGCCGTCCGGGAGGGCTTCGGTTTACAAACCGTACCCGCCCGTAACCCAGGTGCAGTGACGGTCCTGCCAGGAACCGTCACTTGCCCGACGGTCCAAGGTGGACGCGTCACTACCAAATAGCGGCCCAATGGGGGTGCGTTACTTGGAGAGTAACGGTGGGGCTCCCATCCGTTACTCATCAACTGTTTTCCGTGATTTTGGTCAGGCGGTGCGCCCGGCGGCCAGTCGGCCGACCGTCGTTTCGGTCCGGCGCGCCTAGACCGGGGCGTTACTTCGCCTGCTACCATTTAGAACGCTGATAGGTGGTTTGAGCCTCGGGTGGATATGACGGCGGTGACCCCACGCGTCGCTTCGAAGTAACGCGCAGGGCCCCCACCGTTACATGCCTTTGGTGCCTCTTGAGCTGGAATCCTGAAGGGAGTGACGGATGGGGACTGGAGCGTCATTCTTGAAGTAACGCGCCGACCCCCGACCGTCGTTTGCATGTGGCGCGTGGGTCCTTGACCGCCACTTCCCTGATGGCTGCAATATATTCCCAGCCCATTGCTTATGCGTTCCGTTCTATATTCATGCCATAGTTGTATTGTTTTACTATATTGTGGCGTGTTTTATGTGCCAATAGAGTAGCTTTTCTTTCCAGGCAATGGAGCCACTGTTGTTGCCCTAAGGTCTGTTGAGTACCGACCCGCTTGAGGATGGCGGAGGGGTATATTTCCCATTCACGGTTTGTAAGCTAGTTCCGTGGGCTCCCAGCCAATGGTAGCGTCCTGCCAAGGGAGAAAACTAGTTAGAGGGCCTGGCTCAGGCTAGAGTCAGTGTGTGCACACGTGGTCGGAGACTGTGGACTGACGCCGACGGGTGTCACTCCGACTGGTCACTTGGTTTGGTACTGTTTGCGCGCTTAGCTTGTCGCTTGTCGACTGCGAGTGCTTGAGACGCAGTGTAAGCCGTCAGTGGACGCTTCTGGTTTCTGCTCCAGTGGTTGTCCTTCCTTGTTGCTTGGACTAGTTGCAGCTCATTCTAATTGGTAGTTTTAGCTTTAATCGCTTGCATTTAATTAGTAGCGGCATGTGTTAGCTGTTATACTTGCTTAGATAGAGTTTACAGCTTTCTTGTGATTAGATATTCATGCCATTGCCTGTGTATTTATTTGAATGCATGCTTTAATTGCTGTTAATTATGCATGTTCGCTTGTTTAGTGCGAGGTAGGGATCCGCGTGACCCCTACTGAGTCTGGCTGTGACTCACCCTTCTCCTTTCAGGTGAGCCGCGCCCGACATCTCCCGGAGTTTAGCGTGCTGTTTCGGGACCGTTCCTTAGCTGCCAGCTGAGCACGAGCTGCCTTTTTGAGGCTTGTGTTGTACTTTTGCCGGGGTATGCCCCGCGTAGTTGTGACCTGTGGACTAGTGTTTGTGACTCTGGACTAGTTATATATATCACTCTGGTTATTTTAAATTGCTTCCGCACTTGTGTTTAAATCTTAAATACTTATTTGTATTGCGCGCCCCAATTCGCAATTAATTATGCATATTCCTCAGCTAACCCCCCACTAACCCTTCAGGGGCCTCATCAGCCTCTTGGGTGGCCTCCCCAGTTCTTGGTGTCGGTATACCGATGTTATCGGTATATCGGTATCCTGAACTCTGGGTCGTCACAGATGGTATCAGAGCTTGAAGTTGAGGATTTGCGTAAAGAATTGGAATTGACGCTTGGTCCAGAGCTAGTCCTGTTGTTGTCTCTTGCTGGCATAGGATGTTTTCCGTATGATTGATGGATTTCATTGTTGATTGTGTTTTTGGCAGCATAATTATGCCGCCTCGTCGAGGAAGACCTCCTCGAGCTCCTCGTGTTCCTCGAGATGCGCCCAGGGAAGATAGCGGTTCTGCACCTCCTCCTGCAGTTCCCGCTGTTCCTGTCGTTCCAGTTGCTCCTCCAGTGCCGATCGTTCAAGCTGAAGTGCCTGGCAGTCGAGGCAAGGCTTTGAAGGAATTTCTGATGTTCAATCCGCCTGCTTTCGATGGCCAAGCTGATCCAGAAGTCGCGAGGCAATGGATGGATGCGATAGAGCGTGTTTTTGTCTCGATGGAGTGTGCTGAAGATGAGAAAGTCATGCTCGCTGCCTTTCAACTCCAGGGTACGTCCATTGCGTGGTGGAAAGCCGAGTGGCAGATTTCCTTTCGATCCAGACCTCTTCGGCAAATCACTTGGGCAGAGTTCGTTGCTGCTTTTGAGCGTGCCTATACTCCTGCCTGCTTGCAGATGGATAAGATGTATCGGTTTATGGAATTGACCCAGGGCAGTATGACCGTGCTTCAGTACAGGAATAAGTTCTTGGAATTGGGTCAGTATGCGCCCCATGTGCTGGCCAGCGAAGCTTTGAAGACCCAGCAATTCTTGCGAGGGTTGAGGCCAGAGTTGAAGATGCCGTTGATAGCGAGTCATGTTGCGGATCTCGATACTGCGTGCCAGACAGCTGTAGCTTTAGAGCTGGAGATGGCGAGACCGGGTGGATATCCCCAGGCAGGGTCAGTGCAGCCGGTGGCTCAGGTTCAGCAGGCTTACCGACAGCCCGTGCCTAGTGTTCCTTCGGTCCAGTCAGAGGTTTCCAGTGCTTCCTCTCCTTCTAAGCCCAAGTTCAAAAGGTTCAAGAAGAAGAAGAAGTTTGTTCAGCAGCCGTCCGGTGCAGATTCTGTTCAGCAGCCGACAGCACCTTCTTCTCAGACTCGACAGAGCTCAGCTGCTAGTCAGCCGTGGACGTGTCGGAGATGCGGTGGTCATCATAAGGGCCAACCGTGTTCTCTTCCTGTTGTTTGCTTTAGGTGTGACCAGCCAGGTCATGTGGTTCGAGATTGCCCGCTGAGGCCGAATCCATTGCAAGCTCCTCAGTTTTCTCAACCTCAGCCGCAGTTTAGACCTCCTGCACCTCAAGCTCCACAGCAATTTTTCTCTCAGGCGTCGGCGTCTTCTCAGCAATCTTCAGTTGGTTCTAAGAAGCAGAAAGGCAAAGTTTCTCATTTGACAAGAGCTGATGCTGCTGCGTCCCATCTTGTGGAAGGTACGATTATGCTTTATGGTCATTCAGCTCATGTCTTATTTGATTCTGGTGCTTCTCACTCTTTTATTTCTGAGGATTTTATGGCTTGTATTGAGGAACCAACTTCTGAGCTGTCTTGTGAGTTGTTTGTGGAATTGCCTTCTGGAGATTTCATGGTTACTCCCTTGTGTTTGGATGAGTCTCCTGTGATGATTGATGATCACCAGTTGCCGGCAAGATTGTATGCGTTGCAGCTGGCAGATTATGATGTTATTCTGGGAATGGATTGGTTGGAGCATTATGGAGCTGTGGTTGACTGCAGATCGAAGAAAGTCTATTTTCAGCCCCAGGGAAAATCAGCCTTTTATTTTCAAGGTATTCGATCCCGTTCTTCTCGTATGATTATTTCTGCTATTCGAGCCTATAGGTTGCTTAGCACAGGTTGTCAGGGATTCCTTGCTTCAGTGGTGGCTGTTGAAAAACCACGACGGGATGTTTGTGATATTCCGGTTGTCTGTGAGTTCCCTGATGTGTTTCCTGACGAGTTGCCAGGCTTGCCCCCAGAGCGAGAGATTGAGATGGTGATTGAACTGATTCCAGGTACTGGCCCCTTAGCAAAGCCGCCGTACCGAATGGCTCCAGCTGAATTGAAAGTACTGCGTGCACAACTACTAGAGTTACTGGAGAAGGGTTATATTCGTCCCAGTTTTTCTCCGTGGAGTGCCCCAGTACTGTTTGTAAAAAAGAAAGATGGAAACCTGAGGCTTTGTATTGATTACAGGCAGCTGAATCAGGCGACTATCAAGAATAAGTATCCGCTCCCCAGGATTGATGATTTGTTTGACCAGTTACAGTCTGCTGCTGTCTTTTCACGGATTGATCTCCGGTCTGGCTATTTTCAGTTGCGGATCCGGGAATCTGATGTGGAGAAGACTGCTTTCAGTACTCGATATGGTCACTTTGAATTTTTAGTCATGCCGTTTGGTTTGACTAATGCCCCAGCAGCCTTCATGGATCTAATGCAGCGTATCTTTCGTCCATTTCTGGACCATTTTGTGGTGATCTTTGTTGATGATATCTTGATATATTCTGCCTCTGTTGATGATCATGTGCAGCATTTGAGGATCGTTCTGCAGACTCTAAGAGATCACGAGCTTTATGCGAAGCTCAGTAAATGTGAATTCTGGCTTCGGGAGATTCATTTTCTTGGCCATGTGATTTCTAGTGATGGAGTAGCAGTAGACCCTGCAAAGATTGATGCCGTTTTGAGTTGGCAGAGACCGAGGACCATCACGGAGATACGAAGTTTTTTAGGATTGGCTGGGTATTACCGCAGATTCATTCAGGATTTTGCGAAGGTTGCAGCACCGATGACTAATTTGACACGGAAGGGTGTGCCATTTGTCTGGTCGGATCAGTGTGAGGCTAGCTTTGTTGAATTGAAAAGGCTGTTGACTTCTTCTCCAGTGTTGACTTTGCCTTCCGACTCGGGTGGTTTTCTTGTTTGTACAGATGCGTCTCGAGTAGGTTTGGGTGCAGTGCTGATGCAACATGGTAAGGTTATCGCATATGCATCTCGGCAATTGAAACAGCATGAAGGAAATTATCCCACTCATGATCTAGAGCTAGCTGCAGTTATTTTTGCCTTGAAGATCTGGAGACATTATCTGTATGGTGAGAAATTTCAGATTCTTACTGATCATCAGAGTTTACAGTATATTTTCTCCCAGAAAGATCTGAATCTCAGGCAGAGGCGATGGATGGAATACATGAAAGATTATGACTTTACACTCTCCTATCAGCCAGGTAAAATGAATGTTGTGGCTGATGCTCTGAGCAGGAAAGTACAAGTCAGTCATTTGTTGCTTCACGAATGGAAATTGTGGGAACAGCTTCCGAGCGAGGCATTGTGTGTAGAGATTCCTGCCGATCCGAGGATGGCAGTTTGTGCTAGCTTGGTTTTGGGTTCAGCTTTGTATCAGCAGATTCTAGAAGCCCAACAAGCTGATTCTGATTTGGCCCGTGTTATATCAAGATATGATGTGGAATTTGATGACGAGCTGGTCGTCAGTTTCCAGGGCAGATTGTATATTCCTGTTGATGATGATTTGAGGAATGAGATTTTGAGTGAAGCCCATGGTTCCCGTTTTGCTATTCACCCTGGTGTCACCAAGATGTATCAGAATTTGAAGAAGCAGTTCTGGTGGCCCGGCATGAAGAAGGACATGGCTATTTTTGTTTCTAAGTGCTTGACTTGTCAATTAGTTAAAGCCGAACATCAAAAGCCAGGTGGTCTGCTTCAGCCATTGGAAATTCCGATGTGGAAATGGGACCATGTTACTACAGATTTTGTGGTGGGTTTGCCTCGAACTTCTCAAGGTTTTGATGGAATCTGGCTGCTTGTCGATAGATTGACGAAAACCGCCAGATTGTTGCCAATTAAAGTTACTTGGAGTGTGCAGAGATTGGCCGAGCTCTATGTGCAGAAGATCGTGCCATTGCATGGAATTCCTGTTTCACTTGTGTCAGATCGTGACCCGCGTTTTACCTCTGGCTTCTGGCGTAGTTTCCAGAAAGCTTTGGGCACTGAGTTAGCTTTCAGTTCAGCGTATCATCCACAGTCAGATGGACAGTCAGAGAGAGCTATTCAGACTTTGGAAGACATGCTGAGATCGTGTTGCCTTGATTGGCAAGGTTCGTGGGGTCAGCATTTGCCACTTGTTGAGTTTGCTTATAATAATAGTTTTCACTCCAGTATTGGCATGGCTCCTTATGAAGCGCTGTATGGTCGTCCTTGTCGTACTCCTCTGAACTGGTTTGATGTTGGGGACCGACTGTTGACAGGACCGGACATGGTACAGCAGTGTTCTGATGTGGTTCGTCTGATCAGATAGAGATTGTTGACGGCTCAGAGTCGACAGAAAAGTTATGCAGATCGGCGCAGACGTCCACTACAATTTGAGCCAGGAGATATGGTGTTTGTTAAAATATCTCCAATGAAGGGTGTTTCCAGGTTTGGGAAGCGTGGAAAGCTTAGTCCGCGGTATGTTGGCCCTTTTCCGATTGTTGAAGCTATTGGTTCAGTGGCTTATCGTTTGCAACTGCCGGCGGCCATGCAAGCTATTCATAATGTGTTCCACGTGTCTCAGTTGAGGAAATATGTGTCTGATGCTTCTCATGTTCTCGATGATTCAGTGTGGCCCGAGGTGACTGCTGATTTGTCCACGCCAGAGTTTCCTATCCGAATTGAAGACCGTCGTGAGCAGCGGTTGAGAAATAAGGTTATTCCTCTGGTAAGAGTTGCTTGGCAGCGTCACTCTGGTAACGAGTCTACTTGGGAGCGTGAAGATGAAATGCGTCAGCTTTTTCCTTTCTTGTTCCAGTGAGGTATAAGTCCTTTCTCAGTTTCCTCCTTTTCGGTTATTGTAAATTTCGAGGGCGAAATTTCTGTAAGGAGGGAGGGACTGTAAGGCCCGTGCCTTAATGGATCCTTCGTGGTATTTGTTCTATTAATTGTTCTGGAAATTCCGGCTATTTTCCTGGATTTTTAGGAATTTGTCTGGCATTTTTCCGGATTTGTTCGGAGCTGTTTGAGGGTTATTGAATATTAATAAGATTTTTATATATATAATGATTATATTATATATATATTAATTTTATTTATTTATTTATTTTTTTTATATCTCTCACCCTCACTCTCTCTCCCCCGTCGATCTCTCATTTCACCCTCTCCCTCTCTCTCTCCTCCGTGCGGCCACCTCCTCTCCTCTCTTAGGGATCGGGGTCGAGACGGCGTCGGATTGAGACGAGGTTGGCACCGTTGGATTCCTCGCGTCGAGTAGAGCGCGTGGGTGTCCACTTCGGCGTGGATCGGTGATCGTGGGAGCGAGGTGGAGCGTGGAAGCTCCGTGGCTATTCCTCCTTGCATGCGGCCCGTTCGACGGTTTCGGCTTGCGAAAGGTAGGGGGATGGAACCTCGATCTTGCTAGGATCGTTTCCTTTAGCTCGCTTGTTGATTAGCACCCCGTAGCATGCATGATGTTCATATTTCCATTTTTGGGGTTTTAGCCTAAATCTTGAGTTTAATGCGTTTTAGGCCTTGCATGTGCTAGATTTAGATGTTAAATTGTTGTCTAGCATGCGTGGTTTGACAGGTTATCAGGTTTTTCGTCGATACCCGGCGTTTTCAGCCGTCCGGGAGGGCTTCGGTTTACAAACCGTACCCGCCCGTAACCCAGGTGCAGTGACGGTCCTGCCAGGAACCGTCACTTGCCCGACGGTCCAAGGTGGACGCGTCACTACCAAATAGCGGCCCAATGGGGGTGCGTTACTTGGAGAGTAACGGTGGGGCTCCCATCCGTTACTCATCAACTGTTTTCCGTGATTTTGGTCAGGCGGTGCGCCCGGCGGCCAGTCGGCCGACCGTCGTTTCGGTCCGGCGCGCCTAGACCGGGGCGTTACTTCGCCTGCTACCATTTAGAACGCTGATAGGTGGTTTGAGCCTCGGGTGGATATGACGGCGGTGACCCCACGCGTCGCTTCGAAGTAACGCGCAGGGCCCCCACCGTTACATGCCTTTGGTGCCTCTTGAGCTGGAATCCTGAAGGGAGTGACGGATGGGGACTGGAGCGTCATTCTTGAAGTAACGCGCCGACCCCCGACCGTCGTTTGCATGTGGCGCGTGGGTCCTTGACCGCCACTTCCCTGATGGCTGCAATATATTCCCAGCCCATTGCTTATGCGTTCCGTTCTATATTCATGCCATAGTTGTATTGTTTTACTATATTGTGGCGTGTTTTATGTGCCAATAGAGTAGCTTTTCTTTCCAGGCAATGGAGCCACTGTTGTTGCCCTAAGGTCTGTTGAGTACCGACCCGCTTGAGGATGGCGGAGGGGTATATTTCCCATTCACGGTTTGTAAGCTAGTTCCGTGGGCTCCCAGCCAATGGTAGCGTCCTGCCAAGGGAGAAAACTAGTTAGAGGGCCTGGCTCAGGCTAGAGTCAGTGTGTGCACACGTGGTCGGAGACTGTGGACTGACGCCGACGGGTGTCACTCCGACTGGTCACTTGGTTTGGTACTGTTTGCGCGCTTAGCTTGTCGCTTGTCGACTGCGAGTGCTTGAGACGCAGTGTAAGCCGTCAGTGGACGCTTCTGGTTTCTGCTCCAGTGGTTGTCCTTCCTTGTTGCTTGGACTAGTTGCAGCTCATTCTAATTGGTAGTTTTAGCTTTAATCGCTTGCATTTAATTAGTAGCGGCATGTGTTAGCTGTTATACTTGCTTAGATAGAGTTTACAGCTTTCTTGTGATTAGATATTCATGCCATTGCCTGTGTATTTATTTGAATGCATGCTTTAATTGCTGTTAATTATGCATGTTCGCTTGTTTAGTGCGAGGTAGGGATCCGCGTGACCCCTACTGAGTCTGGCTGTGACTCACCCTTCTCCTTTCAGGTGAGCCGCGCCCGACATCTCCCGGAGTTTAGCGTGCTGTTTCGGGACCGTTCCTTAGCTGCCAGCTGAGCACGAGCTGCCTTTTTGAGGCTTGTGTTGTACTTTTGCCGGGGTATGCCCCGCGTAGTTGTGACCTGTGGACTAGTGTTTGTGACTCTGGACTAGTTATATATATCACTCTGGTTATTTTAAATTGCTTCCGCACTTGTGTTTAAATCTTAAATACTTATTTGTATTGCGCGCCCCAATTCGCAATTAATTATGCATATTCCTCAGCTAACCCCCCACTAACCCTTCAGGGGCCTCATCAGCCTCTTGGGTGGCCTCCCCAGTTCTTGGTGTCGGTATACCGATGTTATCGGTATATCGGTATCCTGAACTCTGGGTCGTCACACTGGACGCCTCTTTTAAAAAATCAATATTAAATGACTATTTTTCAGTGTGGAAAATCTATTTTTACCAAATAATTGATAAATTAATGAATGAAAATAATTCCCAGCATCTAAAAATCTGTTATCAAAAATTGATATATTGAAATTATTTTTCAGCATTTTAAAAATTCATTTTTGTAGAATAATAATATTTTTACCATGAAAAAAATATATTTTACCATATTATTAGTAAATTGATGCATGAAAAATATTTACAGCATGTTAAAAAATACATCCAGCATGATAAAATTAACTCCATCATGTTAGAATTATTTTAACTTTTTAAGACTATTTTTCAGCATATTAAATTTATTTTAAACTATTTCCAGCATGTAAAAATCTATTTTTCTCATGTTATTAGTAAAGTAAGGTACAAAAATTAGTTTCAACATGTTAAAAATTATTTCTAGTATGATAAATTTACCTCCTGCATATTGAGATAGGAAATTATTTTTCAGCATGTTAAATTTATTTAAAACTGATTTGTGCATATTTTCTAGCAAGAAAATAGTAAATAAAGGCATAAAAATTAATTTCAGCATGCTAAAAAATACGTTCAGTGAGATAAAATCATTTACAGTATGTCATGATTATTTTAGCATGTTAGCATTAATTTCAGCATGGTAAAGATATTTAAAAATTATTTTTCGCATGATAAAATAATTTTTTGCAATAAATAATTAGTAAATAAATGTATAAAAAATATTTTTCAGCATAAAAAAATTTATTTTTTTATCAGAAAATTTAAGCAAACAGCATGGTAAACTTGTGTTTGTCACCTCACTAGTAAGTTAGTTTACGAGGATTATTCATATTGATATATTAAATAATAATTTTTTAGCATGATAAAAAGTTAATTCCAACATGAAAAATCCATCTTATCATCTCATCAGTAAAGTGACACATGAAAGTTATTTTCAGCAAGTAAAACTTATTTTTAGTACATAAGCTCTATTTTCTTATTAAATAACTAGTACATTGATGAATAAATAGTAAATAAATATTAAATACCAAAAATCATGATTTTAAAATCTGAAAATTTTACTTCTTACCTAAAACATTTAATTATGAAAAATACACATCAGATTAAACTATGAAATTTAAAATAAATTTTATTTACTTGACTACCTTCCTAGTTTACCGTCATCCATGAATTCTACGACTTAATGTCGTTAAACATGATGCCTAAAATGAGTTTTTCACTCTCCTTTGCAATTATCACAATTTTTGCCAGATCTGTACTTGTTTACAAATGAGCTTGTTCTTGAAATTCTTTGGCCATATTATGAAATTATATAGAAAAATGTCAGGGTCTATGGGTCCCAAGGAAATGACATTTAAATGCTAGTGTATAAAGGGGTTCTGATCTGATCCCACGGACGAGGCAAAGTCCAAATATAAACCGGTATTATAATGATCAGGTGCTGGCATTCACCAATACAGGGTCTATTACAGTTATGGGCAATCATACTGTCGTGAGAACCCCTAAGTGTGTAGCCAAATAGTGATATTCCATAAGGGGCTGTCATATCATCGCGGCCTCCCCTTAGTACTTTGGCCAATCCTACTGAGTGTTGGTAGAAGTGATTACTCTACTTCTATATTACTATTGCTTAAAGATTCATCATAAATATCATTGTAGAAGTGATTGTTCTACTTCTATATTGTTTAAAGTTCAAGTGATTGCTCTACTTCGATATTGTTTAAAAGTTCATCATGAAAGTTCTTGAATGGTCTTAATGATAGTACCCATTGTCTCATCATGAAAGTTCTTGATATATTCCTGGAAATGATCATCGTCTTGTCTACTATCATTATCATGAAATTATCTTGTTATCTTGAAATTACTTGGAAATTCCTTATACAAAATTTCATACTTGAAATTCATGGTCAACTACTTCCTGACACAAATTGTTTAAATTGCTAAATACTTAAAGATTGCCTAGTTTTTAGAGATATAAAATCATACTGAACTTTTTGCTCACCCTACGTTTTTGGTTAATTGTTATAGGAAATGAAAATGAACAAGGGATTGGACAAGAGTGAATGAGTGTTTTTCTTTTCCCTATGATTTATGTAGATCAATAATTACTCTTACTAGAATTATGAAATTTGGAAAAAAAATTGTATCATGCCTTTTTAAGGCTTATGAATGATTATGTAAAACTTTATTTGATGGAATAAAAGAGTTATTTACCTCTATCTCTTTGCCTTAGAATTAAGTTGTACATACTCTGATCGACACGAGTGCCTCGTAACTGCTCGCGCCCTCGATTTTCCGTATCAGGGTGTGACAGTTTTAGTGGTATCAGAGCCAGGTTACATAAAACCTAAGATTCTTAAAACTTAGGTTTCCCTTGATAGAAACTTGGTTAGAAATTTAAACTTTCTTGATTAGATTGGGTAGAAATACGGTTAAGTTTTAAAAAGAATGAATTATCAAGAAATAAATACCAAGGAAAAATAATTAAACCCTATAATAATGGTTTCATGCTAAATCTCGCAAATGGCTGCCGAGAGAGCTCAATGGCGCGAAATACAATGTACTGTCCAAGGATTAACACAAGCCTTGCAACAAGTTGCGCAAGGTGGAGCACGGCATGAAGCCGGGGATTTGCATCGAAAATTCCAAAAGATGAATCCCCCGAAGTTTAGTGGATCTACTGACCCGGATGAAGCAGAGAATTGGGTGCAAGAAATAGAGAGAATCTTTAAAGTAATGCAATGTACCGATGAAGAGAAGGTACTTTTAGGGACCTATCAACTAGAAAAGGATGCCCGAGCATGGTGGGTATCTGTCGAAGCAATCTTGCCCAATGAACAAGTTACATGGGATGAGTTCTTAGAACATTTTAATGAGAAGTATTTCTCGGAAAGAATCCGCGAGAAGAAGGCTATGGAGTTCGCGACATTAAAACAACATAGCTTATCTGTAGTAGATTATGAAGCAACATTTTCTAGATTAGCTCGGTATGCCCCACACCTAGTTTGTACGGAGAAAATGAGAGCAAGAAGATTTATGAACGGATTAAGGGTGGAACTCATTCCTCGATTGGCTCCATTGGATATTCAAATTTATACGAAAATGGTTAGGAAAGTACAAATTTTAGAAGATGCTATGGATATGGTGGAGCGAATCAAAGGGAAAGTCGCCAAGAAAGAGTTAGCCGATGAATCCAAAAGCAAGGAACCCGTGAGTGAAAAGAAGTGGTTAAATGGAGGTAATGATTTCCGTAAGGACAAGAAGCCCCGGAATGATGACTGACAAATTATTCCGGTCAAAGAAAAATGTGAGCATTGTAAGAAAGGAAGGCACAACCCAGATGAATGTTGGTATAAACTTGGGAAGTGCATCTGTTGTAGAAGCATGGATCATAAAATTACTCGTTGTCCACTCTTAAAGAAAGGAGCGCCGCAAGCATTGGAAGGTAACCTTATAAACCTATCTCGTCCATGATGGCATAAATTTGATATGGTGATCTTAGCACTTAGCATATTACAAAAATGATCTAGTTAGAATATATAGTTTGGATATGGTAATTTTACCCCACTATTACGAAGAGAAAATCATGTGAATTTGGGGACCAAATTCTTTTAAGTGGGGGAGGATGTAGAAACCCGATAATTAAAAATGAGAAATAATTTTTTTAAATTTCATTATGTAATTAAAATTTTCATGAAATAATCAAATTATATTTTTACTATATGAAATAAGCCAGTTTATTGAATTTACTTGAATTTACTTAAAGTAAATAGAAAATTAATTGCTTTAGGCCTTAGATAAATTATAGTAAACCCAATAAAAGTCCATATAATAGACTAGGATCAAAATTGACCCATTGGATAATCCATAATGGGTTGGATTAATGGATTAACGGATTTAATAAAGGATAAATAACATTAAATTCGTAACATGTGTTTAATATGGTATTTAAGGGATTAAAATAACCTAATTTCTAGAAGATCGACTCAAAAATCAACCCATACCTAACTTATAACTTTAGACCAGCCATTTTTACATTACTTTCACACCAATTTGAGGCTACATTAAGAGGAGAAATATGAATTTTCTTCTAATTCGGAGTTAATGGGTTAGGTGGAATTAGGTGAGAAATTTTGACAAAATTGGCCAAGTTTTGGTTATAAATAGAGCCCCATTCGACCCTCAAATCATCATTGGTGGCCTATGCTATGCTACTCTGAAGATTGAGGGAGATTTGAAGGAAAGATTTGGAGAATTAAGGGTTTTCATATCAAATTAGGGATTTTCTTACTTCTTCCATAAATCCGCTCAAAGGTAGGTGTCTCTCTGGCTAAACTTTAATTAAAGCATACTATCTTGTGTATTTTTCAATGCTCTTTCCATTGATACATGTTTCCTTAAATTTCGTTGAGAAATGAGTAAGTTATTAGCATTTTATTGAAGGGTGTTCACGTTTTTTCTTAAGAAAATCGTGGCTGTTAAAACTCAGTCCGCGTTAATGAATGCGTCTCCTCGATAAGACGTGTTCTCAGACACTTTTACACCGACCAGAATTCAAAAATAAAAAATATATATAATAACAAGAAGGCGTCCAGATAACCAGACGCGTCAACAGAGCACGTCCACTAGATAAAACGCGGTCACATAGACTCTCTCTCCGTCCAAAAATTTGAAAAAAAATATTAAAACAATTTAAATAAGGCGTCCACTTTCCTGGACGCCTCTATAAAAATGAATATTTTATTAGAATAAATTTATAAAGGTGTCCACATGCTTGGACGCCTCAATAAAAAATTCAAATTTTATTAAAATAAATTTGAATAAGGCATCAAACTGACTGAACGCCTCTATAAATTTTTTTTAATTTTTTAAAAATAAATTTTAAGGAGGCATCCAATTTCCTGGACGCCTTTTTTAAAAAATCAATACTAAATGACTATTTTTCAGTGTGAAAAATCTATTTTTACTAAATAATTGATAAATTAATGAATGAAAATTATTCCCAGCATCTAAAAATCTGTTATCAAAAATTGATATATTGAAATTATTTTTCAGCATGTTAAAAATTCATTTTTGTGGAATAATAATATTTTTACCATGAAAAATATTATTTACCATATTATTAGTAAATTGATGCATGAAAAATATTTACAGCATGTTAAAAAATACTTCCAACATGATAAAATTAATTCAATCATGTTAGAATTATTTTAACTTGTTAAGACTATTTTTCAGCATATTAAAGTTATTTTAAACTATTTTTCAGCATGTAAAAATCTATTTTTATCATGTTATTAGTAAAGTAATGTATAAAAATTAGTTTCAGCATGTTACAAATTATTTCTAGTATGATAAATTTACCTCTTGCATATCGAGATAGGAAATTATTTTTCAGCATGTTAAATTTATTTAAAACTGATTTGTGCATATTTTCTAGCAAGAAAATAGTAAATAAAGGGATAAAAATTAATTTCGGCCTGCTAAAAATTACGTTCAGTAAGATAAAATCATTTACAGTATGTCATGATTATTTTAGCATGTTAGCATTAATTTCAGCATGGTAACGCTATTTAAAAAGTTTTTTTCACATGATAAACCTATTTTTCGCAATAAATAATTAATAAATAAATGTATAAAAAATATTTTTCAACATAAAAAATTTATTTTGTTATCAGAAAATTTAGGCAAACAACATGGTAAACTTGTGTTTGTCACCTCACCAGTAAGTTAGTGTACGAGGATTATTCATATTGATATATTAAATAACAATTTTTCAGCATGATAAAAAGTTAATTCCAGCAAGAAAAATTCATCTTATCATCTCAGCAGTAAAGTGACACATGAAAGTTATTTTCAGAAAGTAAAACTTATTTTTAGTACATAAGCTCCATTTTCTTATGAAATAACTAGTACATTGATGAATAAATAGTAAATAAATAGTAAATACCAAAAATCAGGATTTTAAAATCTGAAAATTTTACTTCTTACCTAAAACATTTAATTATGAAAAATACACGTCAGATTAGACTATGAAATTTAAAATAAATTTTATTTACTTGACTTCCTTCCTAGTTTACCGTCATCCTTGAATTCTACGACTTAATGTCGTTAAACATGATGCCTAAAATGAGTTTTTCACTCTTCTTTGCAATTATCACAATTTTTGCCAGATCTGTACTTGTTTACAAATGAGCTTGTTCTTGAAATTCTTTGGCCATATTATGAAATTATATAGAAAAATGTCAAGGTCTATGGGTCCCAAGGAAATGACATTTAAATGCTAGTGTATAAAGGGGTTCTGATCTGATCCCACGGACGAGGCAAAGTCCAAATATAAACCAGTATTATAATGATCAGGTGCTGGCATTCACCAATACAGGGTCTATTACAGTTAGGGGCAATCATACTGTCGTGAGAACCCCTAAGTGTGTAGCCAAATAGTGATATTCCATAAGGGGCTGTCATATCGTCGCGGTCTCCCCTTAGTGCTTTGGCCAATCCTACTGAGTGTTGGTAGAAGTGATTACTCTACTTCTATATTACTATTGCTTAAAGATTCATCATAAATATCATTGTAGAAGTGATTGTTCTACTTCTATATTGTTTAAAGTTCAAGAGATTGCTCTACTTCGATATTACTTAAAAGTTCATCATGAAAGTTCTTGAATGGTCTTAATGATAGTACCCATTGTCTCATCATGAAAGTTCTTGATATATTCCTGGAAATGACCATCGTCTTGTCTACTATCATTATCATGAAATTATCTTGTTATCTTGAAATTACTTGGAAATACCTTATACAAAATTTCATACTTGAAATTCATGGTCAACTATTTCCTGACACAAATTATTTAAATTGTTAAATACTTAAAGATTGCTTGGTTTTTAGAGAAATAAAATCCTACTGAACTTTTTGCTCACCCTATGTTTTTGGTTAATTATTGCAGGAAATGAAAATGAACAAGGGATTGGACAAGAGTGAATGAGTGTTTTTCTTTTCCCTAGGATTTATGTAGATCAATAGTTACTCTTACTAGAATTATGAAATTTGGAAAAAAATTGTATCATGCGTTTTTAAGGCTTATGAATGATTATGTAAAACTTTATTTGATGGAATAAAAGAGTTATTTACCTCTATCTCTTTGCCTTAGAATTAAATTGTACATGCTCTGATCCACACGAGTGCCTCGTAACTGCTCGCGCCCTCGATTTTCCGCGTCGGGACGTGACATAGGTAGTGTTCGTTCTGCTTCCGTGGTTCCTATTGTGGCGTGTCTGTAGCTGCCAGCTAGTACCTTAGTCGGGCTTCTCCCGACTTTCTTGGTACATCTTTCCTTTCTGTTGACTGTACTATTAGACTGTTTGTCTTTCCTTTGGACTGGACTCTGGTATAATTACAAATCTTAAATTGTTAATTAAAAATTAATTTTATTTCTGCTACTTTAGCAAACCGATCTAATGAAATTTAATTGCTTACTTTTATATCTCTGTGGCTTCAATGTACTACACGATAATCCTTTCATCCCTTCGGAGCTTTACCACTCTTGGGAGGCTTCACGGGTTCCAAGTGGTATCAAGTGTATTCGATAATCCTATCGGGTATATCTGGTATCCAGAATCCACGTCGTCACAGTTGGTATCAGAGCGTTGTTGTGTAAAGTACATGGGAATCTGATATATACAGTCTCCAAAGTCCTTAAGTCCAGTACAGTCTTCAGCTGGCGTTAGGTTTCATGATTCTTGTTTATTGCTATCGTAGGTCTTTTCTCGGTGAGCTGCTCGTTGTATGACCCGTCCCATGTAGTCGTGTGATCAGCTACTGTTGTGCCTTGATATGACCCAGCTTGCAGTTGTGTTCCGCGATTCTGTGTCCTGTACGGAGCCAGAATCCTGCAAGTGTTGCCGTTGTTGTTGTTTTTGTAAGTGTTATTTCTCTATGATTTTATCTGTCTATCATTAGCACTTTGTGGACCAACTCATGTGGGATCGCTTTGCTATACTCTCTTCCCTGGTAGAGTTAGCTTGCGACTCTATCATATGTCTCATGGTCCGGTGCTATCGTCTTACCATTGTTTCTCGTGGTTCGTGTCATTTTGTAGTTTTGTTGTCAGGTTGTTCTTCCCTACTTTTCCTTTGTTAGTCCTTAAATTTCGAGGATGAAATTTCTTAAAGGAGGAGAGGATGTAATTCCCTGGATCTCTATTAGATCTTTATTAGGTCTTTCGGATGTCTCATTTTCAACCGTTCACCATCTCTCTTTGTTCTCTCTCGTTTCAAGGCCTCTCGGCGTGGGGTGCACACCATTGTGGAGCTGGCCGAGGCGAGGACGCGATGGAGTGATTGGGACGCGGTATGGGGCGATGGTTTGAGCGTGGCGGGCGCGATCCCTCGGTGGATTCCAAGAAAGGCACTGTTCATGTTCCTGGCAGTTTTCAGCGTGGTTTAGTCACTTCGGCACGCGGTTTCTTTAGTGGAGGCAGGGAGATGGATGTAGCGACCCGGATTTCGTATACCAGGTGCACCCGGTAGGACTATCGAATACACGTGATACCACATGGAACCTGCGAGGCCTCCCAAGAGCGGGAAAGCCCCGAAGGGAAAAAGGCACGTGTAGAGTACATTAAAGCCACAGAGATAGTACAGTAAGCAATTAAATTTCATTAGATAGGATTGCTAAAGTAGCAGAAATAAAAGTACTTTTTAATTAATAGTTTCAAATTAACAATTATATCCCAGAGTCAGTCCAAAGCTAATGACAACCAGTCTAGCATAGTATAGTCGACAGAAAAGAAACACGTACCAAAAGGTCGAGAGAAGCCCGACGCAGGTACCAGCTGGCAGCAACGGCACGCAACGAGCACGCACACTCCAGGGACCACGCGGAAGCAAAACGAACAACGCCACCCCACCTAAAAGAGCAGGGGTGAGCCACGTGTCACTGGCTCAGTAGGGGTCACGCGGATCCCCACTGAAAAATACGCAGTAACACGGAACAACAACAACGAAAGCAGCAGGTGTACTAAAGCAGGAACTACACTATAAAGCTGTAAAACTACGCTACATGCAGTAGTAAGCAGACGGGAAGTAGGAGTAGGGAACAAGCAAGAAAGGGGAAGAACCCACGCCAGACAAGCGGCGGCTGAACTAACCTCGGCACCCCAAACTACTCCAAGCAACAATAGAAGGGTGACTCTGATCCAGTAAGGTCAGAAGTGTAATGCCCTAGATCCGTAGTAGGTCCTGTTGGATCTTTATTGGATCTTTCGGATTGGTTTCGTTGAGTTTCGATTCGCTTTGGTGGCTTTCGAGTTGAGTTTTACGAGCCGTGTGGGTTTTTCTCTCGTACTAGTTACGGAACCCTACGGTGAGTTTGTTTGTCAATTCTCGAACTCGCGGATGCTACAGCAGCGATGTACTCTTCGAGCCGGTCATTTCGACTATTTTTGCATATTTTTTTGAATTTGTGCATTTTTGGCGCATTTTCAGAATTTTCAAAAATTAGGAAAATTTCCTAATTTCTTTTCTTTTTCTTTCCTTTTCCTCTCTCCTCCTTCTCATTCGTCGCCGCCGTCTCTCTCTCTTCCGTTCTCTCCCGTTTCGCTCTCTCGACTCTGGCTGCAGACGGGGTACCTAGAGGCGCGTGCTGGGGACGTGATGGAGTTGGCTAGGTGCGCGGCGGAGCAAGGATCAGATCGATTCTGACGCGATCCCGTTCGTTGGATTCTAAGCTGGTGGATTGGTTTACGAGTGGATTTTGGCGTGGATTTCTTCGGTGGAGGTAGGGTGACTGATCCTCACTTCTTCCTCTCCGTTTTCCCTGCCGTTGCACGTCGTTCGACAAAGGAAACGGTCGAGTTTGGGCTTGGTTTGCGTAAACGTTGATTTTCGTGGTTTGTAGGGTTGGTCGGGAAACGGCAACCATTCTTAGCGTAGTTAGTTTTAAACTGACCGCTGGGATGTTACGATCCCATCCACATTGATTTTGCGTTGATTGGTGTTCATTCGAGGCCGGTAGGAGTCCGGGAACCTCGGTGACCCATTTAGGGTGGATTCGTTAGAATCGCCCGAATCTTGTGTTTTTGAGCTTGCATGTGGGGTTTTTAGCCCCCTGGTGTTGTTATTTATTGTTTGGGTTTGGTTCCCCTGCGTTTCGGCGTGAATGGGGCGTGGAACGGGCCGATTTGGCCATTCCTCTATTTTCCAACCATAGCCAAAGTAGCGGTCGTTCCAGGGACCGTCACTTGCTCTGACGGCCCCACGACTGACCGTTACATCGTTTGGGTTGATTTGAGTTCTTAGGGGTTTGAGAGTGTGACGGCCCAGGGCTGGTGCGTCACATTTCTCTGACGCGTCCCGTGAGGTGCGTTATATCTCTTTTGTCGTTTATTGTTTGGGTTAAGTCGGTTCCTCTAACGTGCTTGACCCAGCGCGTTAGATGGATGTAACGCGCCCGGTGCTGGCCGTCACATTCTGTTTGACCGACGTTGACCTTTTGAGGCGATTTCCCTGAAGCGCCTGCCCTTGCGCGTCAGGCGTGAGTAACGCGCCTGGTGCTGGCCGTTACTTTCCGTTTGACCGTGTTTGGCCGAGTGAGTTGGTTCGCCTAATGGCCGTGTTCCTATGTGTTAGGTGTGTGTAACGCGCCTACCCCAGGTCGTTACATGCTGTGTTGGCTGAGTTGGGTTGCTGCGCTGTTATATATAATGGTGGGGCCCCTGTGCGTCGGGCGTTTGTAACGCGCCCTGTGCTGGCCGTTACATGCCTCTCAGCTAGCTTTGGTTGTGGGTGTGTTGGCCCTGACGCGCCTGGTCTTGTGCGTCTGGTGGCTGTAACGCGTTCGCTCCCATTCGTTAGTTTGTTGTAACGTGCCTCGTTTAGCGCGTTACATGCTTTGTGTGCTATGTGATTTAGAGTTGGTTAGGGCGGTGTGTGTGACGACCTGTCGTCCGACCGTCGCTTGGGTGTAACGGCTTAGTCCTAGACCGTCACATGCCTGAAGCGGTCTAGGGGTGGTGCGTTACATGCCTTGTGCTCCGATTTCCGTGATTTCTATTTCGCCTAGTCTTGGCTTGTCCTTGTGGTCTGCCCGTTGTCCCGTGGATGTCTTCCGACATCCTATGAGGGCCAAGACCACGTTGTAAGGTGGCCAGGAGTCTTCTTGCTTGTGGTAGGATTTTCTATCCTACTTTTTGTATGCGTCTTTGTCTGGTTCCCGTCGACCCGGTGTGACCCAGTGGTTGACAGGTAACCTTGTGTGTGTCTTGACGGATCTGTCTAGCTCAAGACTTTGGTTCTGGATGCCTCGAGGTGTCTCATTACCTTGATTTGCGTGTCCAATTGTGTCTAAGGGTTTTTGGTGTTCCCTCAGGTCTCCGTGTGTCATTTTCTGTGGAGTGTCATTTCCTCTGGCTTAGGATTAGATTGATTGGCGGCTTGTTCCGCTATCTGTGACGATCTTGCCTTTGAGTCATTTGACTCGGAATCGTTACGTGGTAGGTCTAGTTGCCTGGTCCTGGGTCGGTTGGCAGTGATTGTACTGCCAGTGGTGCTTCATAGTACGTGTGACAAGGCCTCAGTAGACTGTCTGTACTCTAGCACTTGTGTTTTGGAGTCGTACCTCGTGAGCCTCCACTAGTCGTAGCCTGTGACGTAGGCTTTTCTTAGTACGTCACCCACCGGGAGTGGTGGACGGGCAGTTTCCGTTACACGGTTTTTAAGCTAGTTCCGTGGGCCCCAGCCAACGGTAGCGTGCTACCGAGAGGAATACTAGCTAGAGGCCTGGCCTAGGTAGGGGTCAGTGTGTGCACACGTGGTCAAGGACTGAGGACTTGCGTCGACGGGCATGACCCTGACTAGTCACTCGCAGAGTGGTACTGCGGTCTTGTGTCCGTGAGGTGCCGTTTTTCCTTGGAACGTCCTTGTTCCTTGGACCTGGTTCTTGGTGTGTCTAGTCTCCTTCGTGCTACACACGGTCTGGTAGGCGTGACACTTGTAGCGCAGTGTAAGACGTCAGTTGACACATCTGGCTGTTCTTCTAGTGTGAGGGTATTCCTATCGCTGGACCAGCGACTCTCGCGTTTCTCGGAGCCGGTGTTCTCCTTTCCGTGTCGGCTAGTCTTGGCCTTGCCCAAGATTTGCTTCCCTGGCTGTGTGGTCTATTCTTGGCTGTGTCCAAGATGAGCCTGGGGTTGCGTACACGATGTTCCTATTGTGTAGGCCATTGTGATTTTTTCATCCGTCCTTGCAGGTCTCCGTTTTGGACCTGGTGTCAGGTCGACAGATCGGTAACTTCTGACTTTGCTGGATCAGAGTCGCCCTTCTGTTGTTGTTTGGAGTAGTCTGGGGTGCCGAGGTTAGTTCGGCAGCCACTTGTTTGGTGCGGATTCACACCCCTCTCCTGCTTGTCCCCTGCTCCTACTTCCCGTCTGTTCACTACTGCATGTAGCGTAGTTTTACAGTTTTGTAGTGTAGCTTTTCCTGCTTTGCTACACTTGTTGTTTTAGTTGCTTCCGTTGCACTGTGCATTTTCCAGTGGGGATTAGCGTGAACCCTACTAAGTTTCTGTTTGGAGACTCACCCCTGCTTTTAAGGTGGGTTTCGCCGTCTGCCTCTGCTGTTCCTGGAGGACCGCATTTGCTGTAGTTGCCAGCTGTACCTACGTCGGGCTTCCCCCGACTCCTGTGTACGTTTCTTTTTTGTCGGACTGTACTTTATCTTTCCTTTGGACTAGACTCTGGTGTATAATTGTAAATGTTGAAATTATTAATGAAAAATTAATTTTATTTCTGCTACTTTAGCACTCCAATTTAATAAAATTTAATTGCTTACTATTATATCTGTGGCTTTAATGTATTCCACACACGCCTTTTTCCCTTCGGCGCTTTCCCGCGCTTGGGAGGCCTCGCGGGTTTCATGCGGTACCACGTGTATTCGGTAGTCCTACCGGGTACACCGGGTATCCGAAATCTGGGTCGCTACAGAGTTGTATCAGAGCTGCATTCTGAGATGTTTGGAATTTCCTTGTCTGAATTATCAGAGCTCAGTCGTGTGAGATACATGGAAATCCAGATATACAGTTTCCAGAGTCCTTAAGGTCCAGTACAGTCTCTTTCTGGCGTAGATGTTGTGATGTTTATCGCGTTGCTTCTGTGTGTGGTCTTGTGCGTGCGTGCTTGGCATTGTACAAGATGGTTTTGCTCTCGTCTGGATGTGACGAGGTGCTTCGTTTGGTTTTAGTGTTGGTCTCAATTGTGGTGCACTTGGCAGTATTTGTCGGTAGGCATGAACCTGCAGTGTATTGTTCGAGCTGTTTCTATTTTTTGCTCAGGTGGCTTATGACTTTTAGTGTTGGTGTGATGGCCATGCACGTTCTTACGTTACTTTGGTTGTCTCAGCTTGAGTCTGTTTAGCTCCTGAAGTGCCGTTGTTTTCGTTGTTTTGGTCGTTGTGTTGCCTCGATTGAGAAGTTGCTCGAGCGAACCTAGGATTCTCTTTTCCTGGTGAGCTTCTGTTGTCAAGCTTGGTACTTCTCATCCTTTTTGGTGAAGCTTTTTCGATGTGAGTCTTGGAATTACTATCTTGGTAGTGCCTTTGTCCTGTGTCTGCTTAAGTGTGGACAGTTTATTTTGAGCTTGATCTATCTCTTGTTGTCCGGTTGCTTGACTTTGGACCTATTCCTTGGGTTAAGAGTCGTTGTGTATCGTGCTTGTCGTGCTGCGTTCGTTAGCCGACGTGTTGTGAAGGCTCGATAACTGTTTCAGGATGTGAAGGTAGGCCGAGATTAGAACTCCTTTGTGTTTCATGCTGAAGCTGGTACTCTCTTCTTGTTGCACTCTGGCAATTGTGCTTGGTTGTTCGCGAGATCAGTGCTTGTGATGTGCTATATTGCGATTTCTTGAATTGCGATAGCGCTAGTTGCCTACTGAGATGCGAATATCGAGGCATTTTCTATTGGCCGTGTGCATTGTGTGTTATAAGAGTACGCAGTGGAAGTTTGTGGGTTGGCTACCTATGAGTTCGGAATCGTGTTTTTGAGTTTCTTGCTGATCGAGAGAGTTGTTATTTCTCGAGGTGACTTTGTCTTGGCTTCCTGTGCCTTGGCATTGTTGTTGCCGTGCCGTGTTGTCTCGTTGCCTGTGTGGCATTGGCATTTGCTAGTATTGGGAAATTTGTCGGCATTCCTTGCTGATTGAGTACCCTCTGCTCTGCATTCTTTTTTTTGGGCATTGTGCTCTCGAGGCGTGTTCGAAGTCCTTGAGGTGTGTTCCCCGAGATTGTTGTCGTTTCTCATTATTGTGGATCTTTTCTCGGTGAGCAGTCTGATGCGTGACCCGTTCCTTGTGGTCGTGTGCCTAGCTGTTCTTGTGCCTTGATGTTGCCCTTCTTGCAGTGGTGTTCCGTGGCTCTGTGAGCTGTGCGGAGCTAGAATTCTACAGGTGTTGTCGCTGTGTTGTTTTTGTGAGCGCTGTTTCTTTATGATTTTGTGTTCTTGCCTTGGACCATGATCTTATCAGTTGGCTTTGCTGTACTCCCTTTTCCCTGGTGGAGTGAGCTTGCAACTCGATCAGATGTTATATCTGAGTGGGGACTGACTTGATCATGTTTGTGGTCCAGTGGTGTTGTTGTCGTTGGCGTTCTGTGTGCTGGGTGTTCCCTGTTGCTTTTGGCACTGGAGCTGATGATGTTGTGAGCTGTCAGATGTGAGGACTGTGTCTCCTGGTGTAAGCTACCGCTTGCTGTGTTGTTATTGTGTTTTTCGTTGTTGATTATCGGTTGTTGTGGCAGTCGTGTCTCTTTTCTGGTGAGACGTAAGCGATGTTGCCTTGCTTCGGAGGTGTCAGATGTGTTCACTGTGGTGCCATGCTCGTGCTGTGGACTTGCTGTCTTAGAAGCTGGAATGTGTACCTGTAATTTTGGTCTGACGGTGTTCCTCTGAGCTGTGTTTCTCGAGATTTATGTTGTTGGGTTGTTCTCCCTTGCTTCTCCTTTGCCAGTCCTTAATTTCGAGGGTGAAATTTCTTAAAGGAGGGGAGGATGTAATGACCTGGATCCGTAGTAGGTCATGTTGGATCTTTATTAGATATTTTGGATTGGTTTCGTTGAGTTTCGGTTCGCTTTGGTGGCTTCCGAGTTGAGTTTTACGAGCCATGTAGATTTTTCTCTTGTACTAGTTACGGAACCCTACGGTGAGTTTGTTTATCAATTCTCGAACTCGCGGATGCTACAGTGGCGATGTACTCTTCGAGCTGATCGTTTCGACTATTTTTGTGTATTTTTCTAAATTTGTGCATTTTCGGGGCATTTTTTGGAATTTTCAGAAATTAGGAAAATTTCCTAATTTCTTTTCTTTTTCTTTCCTTTTCCTCTCTCCTCCTTCTCATTTGCCGCCGCCGTCTCTCTCTCTTCCGTTCTCTCCCGTTTCGCTCTCTCGGCTCCAACTGCAGACGGGGTACCTAGAGGCACGTGCTGGGGACGTGGTGGAGCTGGCTAGGTGCGCGACGGAGCAAGGATCGGATCGATTTTGGCGCGATCCAGTTTGGTGCATTCTAAGCTGGTGGATCGGTTCGCGAGTGGATTTCGGCGTGGTTTAGTCCTTTCGGGGCCCGATTTCTTCGGTGGAGATAGGGTGACTGATCCTCACTTCTTCCTCTCCATTTTCCCTGCCATTGCACTTCGTTCGGCAAGGAAACGGTCGAGTTTGGGCTTGGTTTGCCTAAACGTTGATTTTCATGGTTTGTAGGGTTGGCCGGGAAACGACAACCATTCTTAGCGTAGTTAGTTTTAAACTGACCGCTGGGATGTTAGGATCCCATCCACTTTGATTTTGCGTTGATTGGTGTTCATTCGAGACCAGTAGGAGTCCGGGAACCTCGGTGACCCATTTAGGGTGGATTCATTGGAATCACTCGGATCTTGTGTTTTTGAGCTTGAATGTGGGGTTTTTAGCCCCCTGGTGTTGTTATTTGTCGTTTGGGTTTTGTTCCCCTGCGTTTCGGCGTGAATGGGCCTTGAACGGGCCGATTTGGCCATTCCACTATTTTCCCGCCGTAGCCGAAGTAGCAGTCGTTCTAAGGACCGTCACTTGCTCTACCGGCCCCACGATTGACCGTTACATCGTCTGGGTTGATTTGAGTTCTTCGGGGTTTGAGAGTGTGACGGCCCAGGGCTGACGCGTCACATTTCTCTGACGCGTCCCGTGAGGCACGTTATATCTCTTTTGTACTTTATTGTTTGGGTTAAGTCGGTTCCTCTAACGCGCTTGACCCAACACGTTAGATGGATGTAACGCGCCTGGTGCTGGCCGTCACATTCCGTTTGACCGACATTGACCTTTTGAGGCGGTTTCCCTGACGTGCCTGCCCTTGCGCGTCGGGCGTGAGTAATTCGCCTGGTGCAGGCCGTTACTTTCCGTTTGACCGTGTTTGACCGAGTGAGTCGGTTCGCCTAACGGCTATGTTCCTATGCGTTAGGTGTGTGTAACACGCCTGTCCCAGGCCGTTACATGCTGTGTTGGCTAAGTTGGGTTGCTGCGCCGTTAGATATAACGGTGGGGCCCTCTGCGTGGGGCGTTTGTAACGCGCCCTGTGCTGGCCGTTACATGCCTCTCAGCTAGCTTTGGTTGTGGGTGTGTTGGCCTTGACGCGCCTGGTCTTGTGCGTCAGGTGGCTATAATGCGTTCGCTCCCATGCGTTAGTTCGTTGTAACGCGCCTCGTTTAGCGTGTTACATGCTTTGTGTGCTCTATGTTTTAGAGTTGGTTAGGGCGGTGTGTGTGACGGCTTGTCGCCTGACCGTTGCTTGGGTGTAACGGCTTAGTCCTAGACTGTCACATGCCTGAAGCGGTCTAGGGGTGGTGCGTTACATGCCTTGTGCTCCGATTTTCATGATTTTGATTTCGGCTTGTCTTGGCTTGTCCTTGTGGTCTGCCCGTTGTCCCGTGGATGTCTTCCAACATCCTATGAGGGCCAAGACTACGTTGTAACGTGGCCAGGAGTCTTCTTGCTTGTGGTAGGATTTTCTATCCTACTTTTTGTATGTGTCTTTGTCTGGTTCCCGTCGACCCGGTGTGACCCAGTGGTTGACAGGTAACCTTGTGTGTGTCTCGACAGATCTGTCTAGCTCGAGACTTTGGTTCTGGATGCCTCGAGGTGTCGCCTTATCTCGATTTGCATGTCCAATTGTGTTTGAGGGTTTTTGGTGTTCCCTCAGGTCTCCGTGTGTCATTTTCTACGAAGTGTCATTTCCTCTGGCTTAGGATTAGACCGATTGGCTACTTGTTCCGCTGTCTGTGACGATCTTGCCTTTGTGTCATTCGACTCGGGATCGTTACGTGGTAGGTCTAGTTGCCTGGTCCTGAGTCGGTTGGTAGTGGTTGTACTGCCAGTGGTGCTTCGTAGTACGTGTGACAGGGCCTCTGTAGACTGTCTGTACTCTAGCACTTGTGTTTTCGAGTCGTACCTCGTGAGCCTCCACTAGTCGTAACCTGTGATGTAGGCTTTTCTTAGTACGTCACCCACCGGAAGTGGTGGACGGGCAGTTTCCGTTACACGGTTTGTAAGCTTGTTCCGTGGGCCCCAGCCAGCAGTACCGTCCTACTGAGGGGAATACTAGCTAGAGGCCTGACCTAGGTAGGGGTCAGTGTGTGCACACGTGGTCAGGGACTGAGGACTTGCATCGACGGGCGTGACCCTGACTAGTCACTCACAGAGTGGTACTGCGGTCTTGTGTCCGTGAGGTGCCGTTTTTCCTTGGAACGTCGTTGTTCCTTGGACCTGGTTCTTGGTGTGTCTAGTCTCCTCCATGCTGCACACCATCTGGTAGGCGTGACACTTGTAGCGCAGTGTAAGACGTCAGTTGACACATCTGGCTGTTCTTCTAGTGTGAGGGTATTCCTATCGCTGGACCGGTGACTCTCGCGTTTCTCGGAGCCGATGTTCTCCTTTCCGTGTCGGTTAGTCTTGGCCTTGCCTAAGATTTGCTTCCCTGGCTGTGTGGTCTGTTCTTGGCTGTGTCCAAGATGAGCCTGGGGTTGCGTACACGATGTTCCTATTGTATAGGCCGTTGTGTTTTTTTCATCCGTCCTTGCAGGTCTCCGTTTTGGACCTGGTGTCGGGTCGACAGATCGATAACTTCTGACTTTGCTGGATCAGAGTCGCCCTTCTATTGTTGTTTGGAGTAGTCTGGGGTGCCGAGGTTAGTTCGGCAGCCACTTGTTTGGTGCAGATTCACTACTACCTGTAGCGTAGTTTTACAGTTTTGTAGTGTAGCTTTTCCTGGTTTGCTACACTTGTTGTTTTAGTTGCTTCCGTTGCACTGTGCGTTTTCCAGTGGGGATCCACGTGAACCCTACTATGTTTCTGTTTGGAGACTCACCCCTGCTTTTCAGGTGGGTTTCGCCATTTGCCTCTGCTGTTCCTGGAGGACCGCATTGTAGATTATGATAAATCCACACATGAAAGGAAATATATATGAGAGAAGAAATAAAGAGGGGAGATGATATGATAGACAAAGGAAGCACGTGGTGCTAAAAAGGAGATGTGATCGCCAGAGGGGTTACCTCAATAAGAAGAAAAGAAGATCGCGAATACCTGGTGAAAATTTGGATGCGGGGTGTATGTGAATTCCTTCCTCCTCCTTCAATCGGCCGGCCGATGAAGAGGGTTTTTCTTCTTTGATTACCTTGCAAAAAAAACAACAAAGACAAGCAAAGTAGAATGGATCAGCCAACGTGTAGAATCAATCCCAAATAAGCAATATAAGGATGAAAAGAGAATCTAGCATGCGCACCTTTTGTTTTGGTTTTAAAACCCCTAAAGAAATTAGGGAAAGGAAGGAAGATAATGAAATTGCTAATGCAACGTAAAAAAAATGATGCGTATGATGCACGATGGAAACAGAACTAAATAACACCAAAACCCTGCTGTCCCTTGATGACAGTAAAGGGCAACCGAGAGATCTTGATGGGAAGAAGAGGAAGCAGAGCAAAGCCTTGAAAGGATCGCACAGGAATAAGATGAAAGCTCTGCAACTCTATAAGCTCTAACCTCGGTTCATCGTAACCCCTTTACAAGATCAGCCAGATCAACCTTATATAGGGCTCAGATCGAGATAACCTCAAGTTTTTGGAAGGATTAGAAGGATAAGGATGGCAATGGTTATCAAATAGCAAGACTCCAATCGAGCAAGGAGGTGGAACAAGGCAGGGAACCCTTCAAGAAAGGTGGATTTAGGCAGGACACGGAAGGGAAACACGCCCTTCAGAAGGGCGTCAATTCAAGAATTGACGACCTACCTCACGGCGTTACTAAAAACACGACCTAGGTCAAGGCGTTTCTTCTTGGAGTTAATTTTGGTAATAAAAGATCTTTTATTTGGAAATTATGAGAACACGTCTAACATAAAGGCGTTAGCTTAAAATACGCCCTGAGGAAGGACGTTATTCATTAATTGCAATTTATTTTTGAAACCATATAATACCAGGAATTGACGCCATGACCCCAGGTCATCCTTTCTTTTTAAAACGCCCTAGGTAAGGTCGCTTTTTAAATAACGCCCCTCTTCAGGTCGCGAATCACAAAAATGCAACGAAAACCCAACAAAAATAGAAAAACTTTATATTATAGGAATATTGAAGTTCACTTTGGGGCATTAACATGGTAACATGAGATTTAAACAATATAACGTCAATTTTGGCGTGTCTACAGCTGCCCCGCCTTGGCGTCTGCTTTGCAAGGGAGTGAGACGGAAATGGAGCGAAGTGAAACAAATGGAATGAAGTGGAACGAACTGATAAGTAGATGCCAAGGTGTGATGTGACACGCCTCACACACTAAGCTTTAGAAATCTTTCCAAGATTCTGAGCGAAACAACTCTGAATAATTCCAAGGAAGTATCAATTTGCTGGAAAAAGGAGACTAAACTAAATAAAAGGTAATGTAAAGGGTGTGCGCGCGGGCACGACAGGGAGACACCATTGGAGAGCGGTTACCAGCCAACGTGGACGTGCTACAACCAAGGTGGATTTGTAGAAAAATAAAGAGAATTGAGATAAAAGACCCAGCAAAGGGACGTTTTCAAGGAACTAGCCTGAGCGCTTCAAAGAGAACAAAGTACTTGATTTGGAGTGGAATATCTCATGTTAACTCAATCAAGAATGAGTGACCTTCATTATTGCCATAATATAAAGATTTTCATCATGAAACTCAAAAATCCTACATGATGCATGCTGGGCTAAAAAGAAAAATAGAAATAGAAAATAATCAAGGATAATATTGCTAAGCCATCTAGATTTGGTCAAGAATCTAACCCTCTGAGCTAATACTAAGCCGAAGCTTGTTTGTCCACTCATTAACTCAGAAAGCGGAACCATCGTCCACAACCTTTAATGACTCAACGGCCTATCCGTGTGATCAAGATTCTCCTGGAATTATCACTGTTTTTGATGAAGGGTGGAGAGGGGGATTTCCGCAGCCCACCACAAAGGCAGCCCAACAAGACCCCGCAGGGTCCAACTAGGCGAGCCCACCCGAGTGATAGCCCACAGGGCCCACTTAGGGAAGAAAAGCCCAATAAAAAGACTCGAGGAACTAACTCTCCCCGGCGGCCTTCTAGGCTCGGAGGGCCCGAGACAACGGCCAGGTCCCAAGGAAGGTCTGGCCTAAGCCCTCTCCCCGCCCGGGAGAGAAAGGCCCTCGCCGACCTATCCGACCCCACCTTCGCCGGGCCATGCCTATCGCTCGGACAAGAGCTGGCATCCCCGAGGCTCGGTAAGGCCGGTTGATTAGCCGCATGTGCAGCCGTTCAGAGTCCCCCGCCAACAGGAGAGTCAGGGGAGCCGCCGGACTCCAAGGGGATAACGTTCCCACGATCAGGCCATGAAAGCCCCCGTTAAAGACGTAACTCCCGCCGGGAACCCCTCGGCTTGCAGGACTCCTGAAGGCGACGCACTATTTAAGCAAGGGACACCCTCCGGAAGAAGGTAAGAGAAAAAAGGGCATTCACACACCCTAAGCTTCTGAGCACGATTCGCTTCACCCACTGGTGGAGAGGATTCTCGCGCATCAACTCTCTCCTCCCCCTCATTATCGCTTCCACCATAGCTCTACTGACTTAACCATCAGAGGGTTTTCCCCCAGGGAGATCCCCTGGGCCCTCTGATACGTTTCCCTCTCTTGCAGATTCATCTTCTGGTGATCCACAGCCCGCTCAGGACCAAGCGCGAGATCTCGCCTCTTCATCTGGCGCCGTCTGTGGGAAACGCACGAAGAGCCAAGATGGTGAGAAGAAGCACGGGGAGGAGATCCGCCGGTGAGAAGGGTAAGGCTGTGGTGGCGGCGGAAGGCGCCCCCTCTAGGGCCTCGCGGAGCCCCCCCTCCAACGCCAGCGCCCCCACCAACAGGCCACCAACCCCCCCGGCGGAGACAGGGGCACCCCTCAATGGTGGCGCCGACGCCTTCCAGGCCCTCAACGAAAAGATGGACGTCCTCGTGGAGCTCATAAGGGCCCAGGCGGCCAGGGACACACGATCCCGCGCCCCGTCGGGAAGCCCCCCTCGAAGGAGTGCGACGCAGCACACCGCCGGAGGCCGCTTCACCCTCCGCGGCCGACAGCTCCTCCGCAACGACGTCGGAGGACCCTCGCATGCTCCGCTTGCGGAGCAAGAGTCTTCCTCCACGCCGAGGAGAGGAAAGTAGGGAGCAAGGCCACCGCGCCCGGGCACTATCGCCCCGGAAGATCGCCACGACGCCCCCCCCAACCCCATGGCACGACTGCAGCCAGAGCTGTCCCTCCAGCTGCGAGACTTCGAGAGACGGTTCGCCGAGCAAGAGCGCGCCCTCCGCGCCCTGCAGAAGACCTCTCTCCCGGAGGACAAGGAGAAATCCCCTTTCTTCGAGTACATCTTGAAGGCAGAGGTCTCTCCCCCGAGCCTCCATTCCAACCTTCAAGCTCTACGACAGCCAGGGCGATCCAGCCGACCACTACGACAGCTTCGACGCCCTGGTGACCCTACATGGAACGTCGGATCCCATAAAATGCCGAGCCTTCGCGGCCACCCTGGTCCAAGGTGCTCAGGCATGGTTCCGGGCCCTCGCCCCTGGGTCCATTCGAGACTTCAGGCAATTCGGGTGAATCTTCAAAGGGAGTTTCGCCGGCAGCGCCCCCCCAAGGTCAGTAGCGGGGCTCCTAGCTCTCAAACAGGCGCAAGGGGAGAGGCTCCGGGCTTACGTCCACCGATTTAAATCGGAAGCCCTTAGGATCCCCCACCTGGATGTGGCCTCAGCCACAACTGCACTGACCGGGGGCACCCGGGACGAGAACCTCCGCCGCGAGCTTGTCCTCCACCCTCCCTCGACCCTTGCCGAGCTAGTGACTCTGACACTGCGCCACGCCAAGTGCGAAGAAGTACTCAATGCCTGCCGAGACACAACCGGCTCGGGTCGGGAGGGGGACAAGAAGCGAATCTTCGAGCCAAGCCTTGGCTCGGGTAAGAAGCGCGATCGAGAAGGAGAGCGCAAGAGAAAGTACGAGCGGTACACCCCCTTGACCGCGCCAGTCTACGAGATCTATGAAGACATCAAAGACTCGGGACTTCTCCGCCAGCCCGAGCCAATGAGGTCGAAGAACCGTAAGCGGGACAGGCATTGCCTGTTCCACGGCGACCACGGGCACCACACCGGAGACTGCCACCAGCTCCAGGACGAGATCGAGCGCCTCATCCGTCTGGGGCACCTGGCCCGTTCACGACCGGGCACAAAGAAGACCGAGACGCCGCAGAGGAGATCAACAACGCCCCCCGAGGGGTCCACATCAACGTCATCTCCGGAGGAGCGGCATCGGGCGGCGACACCAGCCGAGGAAGGAAACGTCATGCCGAGCGGGCCAACCGAGCCTTAGAGCCCCCCAGAGGCCCGCCGAGGGAGCCCCAGGTCATGGTCTTCTCCGACCAAGACCTGGAAGGGCTGAGCACCCCACATGATGATGCCCTCGTTATCTCGGCCACAATCAATCACTGTAATGTAGACAGGATTTTGGTTGATAATGGGAGCGCCCCTGATGTGTTATCTTATGACTGTTTTCTCAAGATGGGGGAAGACCCATCCAAACTCCGCCCGATCCGAACACCCCTTTGCGGGTTTAATGGCCTGGCCACCTACCCCGAGGGAGCCCTAAGCCTGCCGGTCACTATCGGCACCCCACCCAGAACCGTTACGGTCATAGTGGACTTCATAGTGATTAAAGGTATGATAGCGTACAACGCCATTTTCGGCCGGAAAATTCTCAGCCGAGTAAAGGCCGTACCCTCTACCTATCACCAAAAAATGAAGTTTCCCACCAAAAACGGGTTGGGGGAAGTCCGAGGTAACCAGGCCACGGCTAGAAGGTGCTACAATATCTCGGTGGAAGCCTCAAGGCCGGACGGGAAGGATAAGGGCCCCAGGGGAGTCGAAGGAAAAGCCGTGACCACCGAGCCCGGTGGCGAGTTATTAACGGTATTCCTGAACAACGACCCGGCCCTGGGAGTAAGGATCGGCGCCGACCTACCACCAGAGGAACAGCAGCAATACAAGGAGTTTCTTTCTGAGTACGTTCGGGTCTTTGCTTGGTCCGATGATCAACTCCCTGGTATAGCAGAAGAAACTGTGACGCACAAGCTCAACCTCGATACCACCGTGAGACCCGTACAGCAGCGGAGAAGGAAGCATGCGCTCGAGAAACAGGCGATCATCAAGGAGCAGGTCACCAAGGGACAAGAGACTGGTCTTTTTAGACCGGTCCTGTACCCAACGTGGCTAGCCAATGTCGTCCTGGTGCCGAAGACCACAGGCAAGTGGCGAATGTGCGTGGACTTCACCGATCTGAACAAGGCTACCCCCAAGGACTGCTATCCGCTACCGAGTATCGACCAACTGGTTGACTCAACCTCGGGCAACGAGATACTCAGTTTCCTGGATGCCTATTCGGGTTATCACCAGATCAGAATGGCCCCCGAAGATGTCGAGAAGACCGCCTTCATCACCGACTACGGCGTGTACTGCTACACCCGGATGCCCTTCGGATTGAAGAACGTTGGAGCCACATACCAGCGACTGGTCAACCATATGTTTGAGGGACAGCTAGGTCGGAACGTCGAGGCCTACATCGACGACATGCTCGTCAAGACCCCGAGGGCCCAAGACCACTTCACCGACCTCGCCGAGACTTTCGGCACCCTCCTAAAGTACAGCATGAAGCTCTACCCCGCCAAATGTGCCTTCGGAGTGAGATCCGGGAAGTTCCTCGGTTTCCTAGTCACTCAGCGAGGGATCGAAGCCAACCCCGACAAGGTCCAGGCCATCCTGGACATGCGCCCGCCCACGTGTATTAAAGATGTCCAGCGTCTGACGGGGCGTGTCGCTGCTCTCAGTCGTTTCCTGTCCCGTGCGGCCGAACGATGCTTGCCCTTCTTCAAGCTGATGAGAGGGCCTAAGGCAGCATCTGCTACGTTCGCATGGGATGAGGAATGCCAGACAACGTTCACCGAGCTCAAAGAGTTCCTAGCTTCACCCCCGGTGCTTTCCAAGCCCGTCCCGGGTGAGGTCTTGTTACTCTATCTCTCTGCGACGCCATCAACGGTCAGCTCGGTCCTAGTCAAAAATGACTCGGGAATCGAGAGGCCGGTCTACTACACCAGCAAGGTGCTCAACGAGGCCGAGCGGAGGTACCCCGCAACCGAGAAACTCGTGCTAGCGTTGGTTACCTCCGCAAAGCGCCTCCGACCCTACTTCTAGGGGCATCCCATCACCGTGCTAATCAGCGAACCACTGAAGAAGATTCTGGCCCACCCCGAAGCCTCGGGGCGACTCGTTAAATGGGCCATCATGCTCGGGGCTTACGACATCTCATATCGGCCGCGATCAGCCATCAAAGAACAAGCGCTCGCTGACTTTATCGCCGAGAGCACCGTTCCGGTCGAGGACAGGCCTCCGACAGCAACCCGGCCCACCTGGGAGCTGTTCGTCGATGGATCGTCCAACTCGGTCGGTAGCGGCGCAGGGATCCTCCTAAAGTCCCCCGAAGGAATAGAGTTGCAATACGCCCTGAAGTTCAACTTCCTGGCATCCAATAATGCTTCCGAGTACGAGGCCCTTATCTCGGGAGCCCGCATGGCCCGACGGTTGGGGGCCGAGCGAGTCAGGATCCACACCGACTCCCAGCTAGTTGCAAGCCTGGTCAACGACGAGTACGAAGCTCGGGAGGCACCTATGATCAAATACCTCCAGTTGGTCCGGAGCCTGGCCCAGCAATTTGAGGAGTTCGAGGTAGTCCGAATAGCTCGGGAGCAAAACTCCCGGGCGGACGCCCTCTCCCGACTGGCCTCCTCCCTAGATCCGGAAGGTACACGATCGGTCCTCCTAGAAGAGCTAGAACGCCCGAGCATAGACTCGGAGCTCCTCGCCATTAACTCGGCCACTCCCGGTGACTGGCGCTCCCCCTACCTGTCCTGGCTACGGGATTCCCAAGAGCCCTCCGACCCTCGGGAAGCCCGCCGAATGAAGTACCAGGCTCGGCGCTTCGTCATCCTCGACAGCATTCTCTACCGAAGATCGTTCTCCGGGCCCCTTCTGAAATGCCTCGGTCCCGACGAAGCAAGCCAAGCTATTGAAGAAATTCATTAAGGCCTGTGCGGAGCGCATTCAGGAGGTCGGTCGCTGGCCAGAATCCTGCTAAGGCAGGGGTACTGGTGGCCTACCCTACAGCGCGACTGCACGGCTTACGTACAGCAGTGCGACCGTTGCCAGCGGTTCGACCATTTGGTCCATCAGCCGGCCACGGAACTTATCACCCTTACCGAGCCCTACCCTTTCGCTCGATGGGGGATCGACATCCTTGGACCATTCCCAACGGCTCAATCCCAGAAGAAGTTCATCATCGTCGCCATCGATTACTTCACCAAGTGAATCGAGGCTGAAGCTACAGCAAGGATCACCGAGACAATCGTCTGGGGCTTCGTTTGGAAGTCGATCATCTGTCGCTTCGGCATCCCCCGAGTGATAGTGAGCGATTACGGGCGGCAATTCGACTCTCGGTACTTCCGAGACAGATGCGCCGACCTAAATATCCGCAACCACTTCACTTCGGTCGCCCACCCTCAGGCCAACGGGCTGGTTGAAAATGCCAACAAGACTATCTTGAAGGGCATAAAAACCAGACTCGGCAAGGCTAAGGGTAGCTAGCTCGAGGAACTACCTAGCATACTATGGTCGCACCGAACGACCCCCAGGACGGCAACCGGTGAGACCCCTTTTCAGCTGGTATATGGCACCGAAGCCGTCGTTCCATTAGAGATCGCCGATCCGTCTCTCCGAGTGATCAGCTTCTCGCCCGAGGCAAACGAGAAAAAATTACTCGAGAACCTCGACCTGGCAGACGAACTCCGAGAGATCGCGAACGTCCGAGCTACGGAATACCAGCGCCGCCTCACTCGGTACTACAACGCCAAGGTCCGAGGCAGACAATTCCAACCAGGGGACTTCGTCCTCAGAAAGGCCGAAGCCTCTCGACCACTGGAGGCGGCGGGCAAGCTATCCCCCAACTGGGAAGGCCCCTACCGAGTGATCGAGACGCTCGGAAAAGGTGCGTACAGGTTGGCCACAATGGAAGGGGAACCCATTCCCCGGACATGGAACGCAACCACACTACGCAGGTTTTACTTCTGAAAACTGTATCAACAAATCGGGTAAAATAAAACCCCTTTTTTTTATTATTCAAGATAATTGTTGGTACATCAGAAAGGCAACCGCCAAAACATTACATAGTGAAAATAAAAAATCCATCTAGCACCACGGCAAACGGCCATCGCCCGGCCGACCCGATTTTGACCTTCTCGCATCCAGCCACTAACTCTGCCTCGCGTAGAAACTGGCCCGGACAAGAGATGGTCGATCCAATTGGCTCGGGCGGTCCGTGACAAAGGTGACAGAGGGACGGCAAGGATAAGACCACCTTTCACATGAGGAAGGCTACCTTCCAAGTTGGCAACGACCTGGAAAAAGGAGCGCCGTGAAGGTCTCCTCTCTGCCTATCTACCAACCCCTTGGAGGCGAACAGAAAGCAAGTAGCCCCCGAAGAGTGAAAGAAATGAAGAACAAAAGAGAGAGAAAGAGGCTGCGGACAGAGGCGAGGAGGGAACTTGAGCCGCCTCCTCCCCTCCCACGGAGGGGAGTGACGGCCAGCATCCCTAACTCCCCCATCCGCCCCTCCATCTCGGCGTCCGCCTGGAAGCCTCGCCGGAGTCAAGAGGAGGCAAACGGCGAGCCCCCGCACGTCGAAGCCCTCTCCAGATCCGCGCGACGACCGTCGGACCCGTCTCATGCACGCGCGGCGACCGTGGGATCCGACCGATATTCCAGGACAGCTGGAACCGGCCGCTCCCCGTCGTCTGCGGCGTCACCTTCTGAAGGGTCCTCTATGCTCCGATCGCAGCGGCGCAACGCAGAGCGAAAACGAGGAAAGAAGAGCAGACCGCCGGTGAGAGTCCTAAGTGTTAAGAGGGAAGGAGCACCCTTCGGTCCTTTTTATAGGCCAAGGGAGGCCACGCGCCTTAAATGACTCCCCCCTCGAAAACACACCACAGGACCTCCCTTGGAAGGTCACCTCCAATTCCTCGGTCCCCGCCCTAGCGGGATTCGCGAAGCGCCGCGACTTTCAAAGCATGGTAGAACGAAAGGACGCCCCGCCAGAAGTCTCCCGAATCGGCATGCAAAAACAGTGCAGAAAATATCGGCACTTTCCAACCGCCCCCGATATGCCAGCCAAATCACGGCAAGAATGGCGATCAAACAAAGTAAGTTCTTTATTACCTCCCATAAAGGAGTCCTCTGATGAAAGGAAAGAGAGACAAAAAGGGAAGGGGCAAAATAAAGCAAAATACATTAGGCCTCGAGCCCACTTTGAAGCTCGGGAACGGCAGTAGGGGACGTGTCACCCCCGGTACCTTCGGTGACGGCCGGCCCGGACACTAACCTCGCCGGTGCGAGAACTATCCCGGTCGTGAGCCCTCCCGGAGCCTCCGGAGTTGGTGACCCCGCTGGAGGTGACTCCTGCGGATCTTCCCCGGCCGAGGATGAGGAGCTAGAAATTAACTCATCCGAGTCATAACTCTGGCCATAAGGAAATTCGCCCCCGGCAAGGTGCTCATTGGCGTAGCTCATCGCCAGGCGATAGCCCTGCCTGAATCCCTTTCGAGCACCACGGCGGAGCGCTACCTCGTAGTAGGTTCGGGCAGCTTTAAGCAGGTCGGCCGAGTAAGCTTCCGAGCCTTTGTAGCGCTCGATCGCCTCCGCCTCGACCTGCCCTACCCTTCCGACAGGCTCGACCCGAGCCCGCTCCGCCTCGGCCGCACGCTCTTCCGCCCTCGCCAGACGCTCCTCTAGCTCGGCCATCCTCCGCTCGGCTTCGATCATCCGGCCCTCCGCCCGGGCTCGGTCCGCCTCGGCCTCAGCACGAAGACGCTCCGCTGCCTCCGCCCGATCCTGCAGCTCACCACGCTCAAGCTCCCAGAGGCCATCCAGCTCGACATAACGCTGACGCTCCTCCTCTAAGCGTTTACTCTTCCCCTCGAGCGATTCTTGGGCCCTCGCCAGCTGCTCGGCCAGTACCTCGGCTTCCCGTCGGCTCGACCGCGCCAACTCCCTGAATGCGAGGAACTCCCGCCGGAGCCCTTCATGCTCCCCCTCGATCTGGGCTAGTTTCCTCTCGCATCCACCAAGGGTCCAGGCAAGCCTCGACCGTTCCGCCTCCGTCCGGGCGTGCGCCTCCGCCATCACAGCCGCTGACCGAGCTATGACCAGGCCGTCCTCCATCAGGACATCGAGGACCCCAGCGGGAGTATTACGCCTCTCTCCCCCCCTCGTCCTCTCGGCGATCGATCGGCAGAATCGATACAAGTCGCCCGAGATACCGAGCCTGTCCAGAGGCTCCGGCAAAGGGGATCGCTCCGCCCTGGGCACCCCGTCAGAAGAACCTGTTCGGACAGTAAAGCCGACCGCCCCGCGCGCCACGGTCGGTTGGGGTTGCAACGCCTCCCTGGGCGAACCCCCACCCTCGACCGGCGCCATGGGATCGGCCGCACCAGAAACTCCCGGCACCTGGGGCTGCAACGCCCCCACGGGCGAACCCCCATCCGTGCCGACCGATCCTTCGGTCCCAGCACCAACTACACCGGCATCGGCCCCCTCTGCCCCCGCGGAGGGGAGAGCCGACCCATCACCTCCTTCTGAGGGGCCCCTGGTCTCCTCGGCCCCCTCTCGCCCGGCGGATGGGGGAGCTAGCCCGGAGGGGTCGGCCCCATCCTGCCCCCGAGGGGGGAGCGCCGCCGAGCCAGAATCGCCCCCGACGATGGTGGGAAGGCTGGCCTTCTTGGCCCTTTTTCTGGCCTTCGCGGCCTCCCGCAGTTTCCCCGCCAGGGGATCCTTGCGCTTCAAGCCGGTTGATCGAGAAGACCCCTCGGGGGCCACCCCCTTGCCCTTATCTCGGGCCTGGGCACTACCCGCCGGGACGTCAGGATCGTCGGCTGCCGAGTCATCTCCCAGATCGATGACCTCAGCCGCCTCCTCCAGAGGCTCCCGCCTCACATCTGCAACAAGAAGAAGCCCCGGTCAGGAGAAGGAAAGGAGCTACCACCCCAGAAAAAGAGCCTCAAGAGCTGTACCTGTCGATCTTAACCGCGAGAGAAGACACCGTTCGATGTTCTCCGGCGTCACCAGCTCCTCGGTCGATCGACGGTCCTCCAGTAGACGGGCAGCCTGCTGCTCCACGTGGGGAGGGAATTCCTCCTGGCGAGGGGGCAGATTCGGATGAAAGTTGGGCGAGGTCCGGCATCTCCAGATCTCGTCCGTCGCCACCGCCTTCACCCAGAAGAAGTGGGTCTTCCATCCCTTGTGCGAGGAGTCCTTCGCCGCAAGCGAGATGCAGCTCCTATTCCTCCGCGCCTGGATGAAGTAGAATCCTTTCCCCGCCGACGGGTGCGCTTTCGACTCAAAGAAGAAATGGAAGAGGTCCAAGGAAGGAAAAATGTCGTGATAACGACAAAGAATCCGGAAGGCCGAGAGCAGAAGATATGAGTTGGCCACCAACTGGATAGGCGCCAATCGAAAAAAACTGAGAAGCTGCAGCACAAAAGGATCGAAAGGGAGACGAAATCCGCTCTTCCAAGCCAGAAGAAAGGTGCAAATGTGCTCCCCGCGCTCATCCAGACTCGGCTCGTGCGGAGCGGCGGCAGCAAAGCTGTATCTGAGAGGCAGGCGGAAACGATGCTCCAGCCTCTGCACCTCCGTTTCTCCCAACTTGCTACAGTTGGGGACGGGTTCACACCTCACCGGCTCAAGCTCCGGACTCTGATCCGCCATCGGATCGGGAGAAGATCCCTCGTACGAGCTCGAGGACTCCGGGGGAAAAGGAAGTTGCCGGACCGCCTCCGCGATTATCCTCGCCAACTCCTCGAACGCCGCCGCAAGGCTCCGCATCTCCGCTGTGCTCTCACGGCGCATCAAGAAGCAAGGAAAGCCTAAAACCCTGAAAACCTAGAACGATGAACAGCACCCCTTAAAAACCCCTGAGGAAGGCGGCGCGCCGTTCAGTGCTCCGAGAAAAAGGGGGGCCCCTTCGTTTCAAATCCGTCAGGATCATCATTACGGGCCTCGGCAACCGCTATAAGCGGCTCCATAACGCCAACGGAATTCCACCCACCTGAGCCACGACGGTCCAAAGCCTCGAAAAACTACTCATCCGAGCCTCCATGGCTCGGGAGTAGGAGGGGGACAAGTGGAGAGGGGGATTTCCGCAGCCCACCATAAAGGCAGCCCAACAAGACCCCGCAGGGTCCAACTAGGCGAGCCCACCCGAGTGATAGCCCACAGGGCCCACTTAGGGAAGAAAATCCCAATAAAAAGACTCGAGGAACTAACTCTCCCCGACGGCCTTCTAGGCTCGGAGGGCCCAAGACAACGGCCAGGTCCCAAGGAAGGTCTGGCCTAAGCCCTCTCCCCGCCCGGGAGAGAAAGGCCCTCGCCGACCTATCCTACCCCACCTTCGCCGGGCCATGCCTATCGCTCGGACAAGAGCTGGCATCCCCGAGGCTCGGTAAGGCCGGTTGATTAGCTGCATGTGCAGCCGTTCAGAGTCCCCCGCCAGCAGGAGAGTCAGGGGAGCCGCCGGACTCCAAGGGGATAACGTTCCCACGATCAGGCCATGAAAGCCCCCGTTAAAGACGTAACTCCCGCCGGGAACCCCTCGGCTTGCAGGACTCCTGAAGGCGATGCACTATTTAAGCAAGGGACACCCTCCGGAAGAAGGTAAGAGAAAAAAGGGCATTCACACACCCTAAGCTCCTGAGCACGATTCGCTTCACCCACTGGTGGAGAGGATTCTCGCGCATCAACTCTCTCCTCCCTCTCATTATCGCTTCCACCATAGCTCTACTGACTTAACCATCGGAGGGTTTTCCCCCAGGGAGATCCCCTGGGCCCTCTGATACGTTTCCCTCTCTTGCAGATTCATCTTCTGGTGATCCACAGCCCGCTCAGGACCAAGCGCGAGATCTCGCCTCTTCAAAGGGGAACTCAAATTCCAGGTTCATCAGAACCACAAGGTCCTCGATATACTATAATATAGAATACCATATAGTGTCAATGCTTACAGAAAAATGAATACAAGAACAGGAGGATAATGTTACTCCTACAGATCTGAGCACCTCGAAACCTGCAACCTTCCACACTTGAAAATTCATTAGTTCTCACAATAAAAATAATCCTCAATTCTAAGCATGATATGATCATAAGTGCTTAATCATAATAACTCAATTTGTAAAAGAACAGCACTTAAGTTCATTTAAACACATGAAGAACCAAATTCATCAACTCATAAAAACACGCCTTGGAGTTACGGCGTCAAAATCATGAAAGGCGCTTGACATCAGGGCGTCAACTCATAAAACACGCCCTCCACGAAGGCGTTACATGCAACGAGAGCCTAAGAATAAGACGCCTCATGGAAGGGCGTTAATCAAAACACGCCCTCAATAAGGTCGTCAATTCAAGAATTGATGCCCTAACCGGGGACGTTAATTAAGCACATGCTTCCGTTTCCAAATCGAAAGCTAAACCCAGTCCTAATAACAATCAAACCTTCAACTCCGAACAGCCTGGAGACCTTTCAACCTCCTATAAGAGGAAGGCACTTCCTTGATTTCAATCACAGCAATCATCTGAACTTCTCTGCTTCTGCTATTTCTTCTGTTCGTATTCTTCTGCAGGCAGCTACAACAGTCCGAACATACCGAAGATGGAGAGGGCGATCAAGAGAACCAAAATCTCAACTCCCAGGCTTAGTGAGATCAACGGGCATATAAGCAGCCAGATTGCATCAAACCAAATAAGTTAAAACTGCTTCTGTTTCTTCGTGTTCTATTTTTCTTTGTTTTTTTATTATTCTTCTGTCCGTCCATTCATCTCTTTATTCTGTTCTCTCTTTATCCTCCTTCCACAGGACTACCCTAATGTGCCAGGAGCCAGGAGATTCACAAAGATCAAGTGGCTGCCCCTTATTCTCTCCAAATTCTCTTCTGATATGAGGGTATACCTAACAAGATGGCATCTCCTAGGCCTTGTCACCCATGCCAAACACCATGATCAAATCCACTTAGATTGGGCTGCCATAGGAGCTTTGATTGAAATTTGGCATCCTTCCACTCATACCTTCCTATTCTCAACCTTTGAAGCCACTATCCTATTAGAAGAATTAGAAGTGATCTTGGGCTTAAAGAGAATGAAGCAAGGAGATGAAGAAAGGATGGCCACCATGCCAAAACCAATCTCCTCTCACGAATTACTAACCACCTTGATACCTAGCCCAAACTTAGTGAACCAAATTAAGGTCACTAAAGGAATCCATCTTCTAAAGCTCGCCTCATGGGTATACAAGAGAGCGGATCAAGCCAAAGAAGAGGAAGAGATAGAACGGGTGGCTAAGGCCTTCGTGGTGTGCTTGGCAGGAGCACTCTTATTCCCATCCACGGAGGACTTTCTAGAAGAGGCCCAATTGAGCGCCGTGGTGAGCCTATGGGAAGGAGAAAGAGCGGGACCGGCTATTCTAGCCTATCTCTATAACGGGTTTTCTTCGGCGGCAATGGGAAGACCCATACATGGATGCATGCTAGCACTCTCAAGTTGGGTGGACCTTCACTTCAAATTCGATCCATGTGATGAGGCCCAACAACCCTCAAGAATCTTCTCAAAGAGCCCACTCTCTTATATGACCGGTTCATTAGGAATAAGCAATAGGGTGATGAACCGAATTCCTCAAGTTAAGAAGAGAGCAGACTGGAGAGAGCACCTCAAGGTAATGCCAAAGAATCTCTTTACATGCGCCCTGGGAATACTCAAAACTCAAGAGCTTCGTGCAAGATTTTCTCCCGGGACGGACCTTCGTCTCATAGGCGCTTCAGCTTTTGTGTTATACAACTCTCACAGATGCCTTCCTCAACTCGGGCTTCCAAGGCAAATACTAAAAGACGTCTCTCATCTTCCTCCAATCAAGTCAAGGGACCTTGGGACCAATGAAGATGGAGAAGAGACAACTACAGTCCAAGCTTTGTGGAAAATCAACAAACTTCATCAACCTGTGGAAAGCTTGGATGAAGATAGAGAACAGTGGAAAACTTATGTAACAGCCTTGAGGAAACTTAGGCCCAAAGTGGCTCATTAAGCAATGTAATCTTTCTTCTTTCAAATAATAAAGATTGTTTTCTAATTGAGCCTTATCACCGTGTTTCTGATCAAATCTTCCAAAAACCTAAGATTCTGTTGCAAATAACGCCTCAAACAAGGACGTGAATTCATAAATGGACGCCTTAGCTCAAGTCGCCTCCAACTGCCCTCTCTCAAAATTGACGCCTACACCTGTGGGCGTTACCTAAATCATGACTCAAAGGAAGGCGTTAATTGATTCAAATTCCAAAGAATATATTCGTTGTAACTCCAAAAATAACGCCTTGATCTTAGCCACGTTTAATGCAAGAGACGCCCTCAACTAAGGCGTTAATCAAAACCAGTAATAATTACTCTCATCACATCAATCAACGCCCATTCAATGCGTCTGACGACGGTTATCATTCCCCATGCAAAACAAAGTAACGCCTCAATCGACGTCATCCATTTTTAAGAAACGCCCACAGGGATGGTCGTCTCTTGCACAAAAAATGCCCTTCCTAAGGGCGTGTCTTCTTTTCGAATATTAAAAGGCTTCAGCCCCCTTTCTTCTTCCTTCTTCGTTCTTCATTTGCCCTCTTTCCCTCTTTCTGAAAACCCTAACCGAAACCCTAACCGAAGCTCCTCTCTCTCAATCTCCCTCATTCTCCTCTCTCTCTCCCTAACCCTAGCCCTAACCATGGCCGGTGGAGGACTCAAAAGACATAGGGTCAATGCCCCTGAAGTGGTTGATTTAGGCGACGACCAAGCCCCCGCCGAGGAGGTTCCCGCCGTGGAGGCTCCAATGGCGGCCGAGGAGGCTCTAGAAGCCGAAACTGGAGACGAGGAAGCCGAAGGAGGCCAAGAGGCCAACGAAGAAGGTGAAGAACTTGAAGACGGTGGAGATGGACAAGGAGAAGATGAAGATGGCGAGGATGAAGACGGAGATGAAGATGGTGGCGAGCCACCGTCCACGGTGGCGGTCGCTCCCCACGCCGGCCAGCTCAGACGACCCAGGCAACCACGGCCCAGACCAGCAGAACCCAAGCACAAGAAGGTAAGCCCCTAAACCCCAATTCCATTTTTTTATTTTTTTTTCATTTTATTTCTGTATTTTCCATAGCCCTCGGTAGAAAGCCTGCAACCCAGAAAAGAGACGCCCCCAGGAAGGGCGTGATTCAAACATGAGACACCCCACCAGAGGGCGTGAATTCAATTAATTTCCTAAAAAATAAATAACCTCATGAAAACACGCCCTACAGCATGTCGTCCATTTAAATTTATCATTTTTATCAACCATGCTGTTAATTTCCATGAATTACCATGCTCAAACATTTATTTATATATATTTTTCATTAATTATTCGCATGATATCATTTTTTCTTTTATTTTCTAAAAATCCTGGAAAACAACGCCCTTCACCAGGGCGTTAATTCGACAGGAGACGACCAAACCAGCGGTCGTCTCTTCATTAATTTCAAAATTAATGCGAAACCCCAAAACCCCAATTTTAAAACAACATCCCCCACAGGGGCGTGACTTAAACAAAAGACGACCCTGGGATGGGCGTCTATTAAAACATCGTTAGGAATTTAGAAATTAAGCACAAAACCACGCCTAATGAAGAGGCGCTTCTTAGAAAAACAACGACCTTGGGTAGATCGTTACCTTTAAAGCCCACTTAGAATCACGCCCTCCAAAAGGACGTGAATTGAATAAACCACGACCTGAGGATGGTCGTTAATTAAAACCCAACATTAACATCTCAAACCAAGGCATGAATGAATTTCCACATGAATACTCAACTCAATTAAACCAAAATTTCTTTCTTTATGCATGCAGGGGTTGATGAGGACCCGGATCTCCTGGGTCATGGTCCGGGCAGCATACCACGGTCTCCCCGAGTTCCAGAGAGCTAGAGTAGATGCTATGGGGTTTAGGGCCTTCCTTAGCATAGAGCTAGTGAGACCCGACCTAGCACTTATCCAGGTTCTACGGGAGCGATGGGATAGGACTAGCCGGGCTTTCCTGATGCCCTGGGGGCATATGGTTCCTACCCTAGAGGATGTGACTAGGATCACAGGGTTGAGGGTAGATGGTGAGGCCGTGAGCGGGTTCACCTATTCTGACTACACTGAGATGACCCAGAGACTGCTAGGGTTAGATATGGTCTATGAGACACCCTAGCGAGTGTAGGACCATCTTCCGCACCGACTTGACTACGGTGATGGGTTTGGGAGACGCTAGGCATAGGTCCGGGGAGACCCTAGAGCAGTTCTATCAGAGGTTGACCGACGGGGCGAGGGTGGTATATTGCCAGGACCCGACCGACAGGGAGAGCGCGGACCGAGACTTGAGGAGGTTCCTGCTGCTGCTGCTCGGGAGGCTATTGCTCGGGACGAAGGGCGACGTCATCAACTTCAGATTCCTGAGCATCCTCGAGGACCTGGAGGGAGTCGGCAGATACGCTTGGGGAGTGGCGCTGTTGGCGCACTTACTAGCTGACCTATCCACGAGGACAGGGCGAGAGACGACCGTCAGTGGCTTCTCACCTTTTCTCAGGTATGCATTTTCTTTTTTTTTCTTTCTTCTTTTCTTTTCTTTTATGCGTGTGAATGCCTTACTAATGCAACGTATGAATGCAGGTGTGGAGCCATCTATACATGCCGATGGGGTGTGTTGACCCACGGCCAGGAGATGAGGGATCTTTCCCTCTGGCGCGGCGCTGGTTGCCAGTGATCTTCAGCGCCCCACTCGGCTACGAGTTGTGGGTTCTACGGAGAGAGTTCCGCGACTTCCCGCCCTCGCTGGTATGCATGATGAATGTTATGCATTTCTTTTTTTTGTTTATTATGAATTTATTATGCTTATGACGGAATGATGATATGTATGTTATGAATGCAGGTGCGATGGAGGCCATATGAGGGGATGACAGATGACGACCAGTCGTGAGTCGTAGCGGGGCGATCTTGCTTTGAGCGTGAGCTGTGGCTCCACTGCTTGAGCGAGATCGAGCCGTTACAGCTTCGGTTGGTGATGAGGACCCTCGGCCTACACCAGGAGTGGGTCGAGGTTGGGGAGCCGCGAGGAATCGGCCATAAGACACGCGGTCGCACCAAGGCGATCGACTGGAGGGTGCGATTCGCGGACCAGTACGGCGACTGGCAGTGAGGCGGGACCAGGGTCACCTCCCAGGCGACCGACATCTCTGAGTACCTCCGGCGCTACTGGGAGGTTCACGCCGGCCGACCTCAGATGAAGGTCCTAGGGGTATGTATGAATGCAATGATTTCTAAATTAAATGCTTATGTATTTCTATCATGCAACTAATATGTAATGAATGCAGGATGCACGGGACATAGCGGCGCTGGATGCCCATGCCCATCTACATAGCCTGGAGGACCAGCTGGCCGCCACACGGGCAGACCTGGAGACCCTGGTGAGTGTTTAAATTATTTCTATATGGAAATGAATTTTTTTTTATTATCGATGATTAGCCACTGACGATCTCAATGAATGCAGCATGCCCAGCAGGGAGCAGCGAGGAGAGATCCAGGGGAGGCCTCCAGCTCGAGGGGACCTAGTGCAGAGGCGACTGCACTGGCGGAGCAGCTGGCCGGAGCGATAGCACGAGCCGAGGCAGCGGAGCGCGACCTCGCCTCATGGGTAAATTCTAAACTCAAACCTCATCAATTAAAGATTATATATCATTGTGCACTAATAAAATTTGTTTTGCAGACCGAGGAGCTTCGAGGCGTGCTTGCTTGCGTCGATGAGGGCTTCCGCGCGACGAGCACTCAGGTGAGTGATTTACCTTCAGCCATGTGTTGTTATTTCATTTCATTGAATTATTGAACTGTGAAACTGATGATTTGTTTACCTGTTTGCAGACTGTTCAGCTACAGGTGGCACGTACCGAGTTGGCGATCCGTGGGCAGCGGATCACAGAGCTGGAGAGGACCCTGAGACGACGTGAGGAGCTTCCTCAGGACGTGGCCGAGCTGCAAGTTGCCCTGGAGCTGGAGCGGCGGGAGCGTGCCCGGGAGCGCGAGGAGCGTGCTCGTGAGCACGAGGAGCAGCGTGCAGAGCGGGCCCGGTCTCTGTTGCTGGCGGGAGCGCGCGAGCGAGAGCTAGCGGACTTGAGGACCCAGTTAGCCCTTTCTCAGGAGCGGCTACGAGTATCCGAGGAGCGTCTGCAGCGAGGCCGGGAGCGGGCGCGAGCGGCAGGGTTCAGCCTTGGCGGCTCCTCTTACGTGGCGGGTTCCTCGTTTCGTCCGAGGAGCGAGGCAGGGGACCAGACTCGGCATTCGGCGGCTTCACTGGGCTCCATGCCCCCTCCACCAGCACCACCTCGGGATACCGAGGGCGAGGTTGAGAGTAGTAGGAGAGAGGAGGGTGGAGGCGAGAGCTGAGAGACTTGTACTTGTACTCCTCCACCCTCACACCTGTACATGATAGACATGAGATATATATATGTATGAAATTTGAGCTTTTGGTTACCTGAGCACTTGTGGTTGTGGTTGCGTTTGTGTACTTGGTTCCTTTTCCACACTTTTCGTTTCTGCTTCACTTTGCCCTGTAGCTGTAGTTGTAGTTCACACTTGAACAAACAGGTTAATTCATCTGTTCGACTTGGCCCCTTGCTCAATAAGCAAGGGGTATCAATATTTTGACCTTAATGATGGGTCAAGGGGCCAAGCCTTTAATCAAATAAGGCAAAAAATGAAATAACCGATAATGGGAAATGCAACATGCAAGCACACATATGCAAACAATAAATAAAGATGCCCATGCAGAAATGCAAGCACATGTCATGATGCATGAAGAATGTATTTTTCTTTTCTTTTTTCATTTTTATATTTATTTTTTTTTATGATTTTTCTAAAAGACGCGCCTTAAGTTAGGTCGTTACTTACATAAAAGACGCCCTGGGGGACGGCGTGAATTTGAAAAAGATTTTTGAATTTTGTTAAAAAAGACGACCTGATCAAGGGCGTTATTTTAAATGAGACGACTTCAGAAAAGGCGTGATTTATATTGAACGCGCCTTGAATAAAGGCGCGATAAAAATGATTTTCCAAAACAAGTTGACAAGGCTCTCAAGACCAAGGGTCCTACTTGGTCACCCTCTAGGATTCATTAACCTTTCTTGAATAATTAAAAGGGGGTCGACGTGATAGTAGTTCACTTATACTTGAGATCGTGCACAACGCATTCTCCTAGGTTCGTCTCGACCATCTTGCTGGTTCATGACTTTACCACAAAGAGAGGGATGGAAGAAGATATAAGGAAGCCCATAAGGAATTCTGAGATGCCCGAGGTAAAGCTACCTCCCCTACCCTATGCCTGTTGGGGTTCGGTCTTTGGCGTAGAGAAGCTTTGTTGCCTTTTGCCTCTTTTATACTGCATGCATACGCCCAAGGTTTTCCTTGCGGGGACTTTGCCCTCTTGACATGCTTTTCTTTTCACCATTTTGACTTTCACTTTGAACTTGATTTACATTGATGAACAACCTAATTGTAATTGGGCTTTTTGTGGCATTTGTTCCCTTTTGGGCCTTGACTTCCACCTACTAGGGCGGTGGATAGGCTTGGCGTGTCTACCCCGAGACCCCCCGCCCTCCCTTATGGGCCGAAGAAGAAGAGAATGGGTATTGTCTTTCACCTTTAGTCAGGTTTTGACTTTCCATCAGATTCTGCACTGCTTGAATCTCAAGTTTAAGCGTGTAGTGTGTGCGGGTGTCAACCCCGTTTTAAATTAGCAAGACTGATAAATGAATTCTGAATTTTGACCTTTCGGACCCTAATCCTTCGTGTGCCATGACGACCCAAAGGAAAATCATGAAAGAAATCTCTTTTGTTGATTTTGGAAATATTCAATTTTTTTTGGATTTTTTTGGATTTTTGAAAATTTCTATTTTGTTTGGATTTTGGATATTCATTTTTTTTGGATTTTGGATTCAAGGATAGTATTTCTTAAGGTATAAACCATTCCAAGGGTGAGTTAACTCTTCTCCTTCAGGATTAATCAATTTATAAGCATTTCCAGGATAAACATCTTTTATAACAAAAGGTCCTTCCCAATTTGGTTGGAGTTTTGAGCGGGGGCCACCAGGTTTTATGAAAATTCTTTTGATTACCATTTCACCGACTTTGAATTTTCTCTCAATTACTTTCTTTTGATAAAAATGTGAGAGCCTATTTTGATAAATGCGCGCATGCTCAGCGGCGACTAGACGCTTCTCATCTATGAGTTCCAATTGAGCAAGGAGTGAATCATGACGCTGATCAATAGAGAGTTCCTTGTCAACTTGCACTCGTAGAGAGGGAATACGAATCTCATAAGGGACTACTGCCTCCATTCCATAAGTAAGGGCAAAAGGGGTCTGCCCAGTAGGTGTGCGAATGGAAGTGCGATAGGCCCAGAGAGCTTCAACCAGCTTGTCTGGCCAATCCGAAAATTTATTAGCCTCACATGTTTTCTTAACAATCTTGATCAAAGTTTTATTAGTTGCCTCTGCTTGGCCATTGCCCTGTGGATAATAGGGAGAAGAATGATGTAATGCAATGTTATACCTGTTGCAGAGGTCCTTGAGCTCTTGAGAGATGAATTAAGGCCCATTGTCGGTGACGATGGTACTCGGGATGTCGAACCTCGTGATGATGTTCTTCATGATGAACTTGCAGACAGTTGACACTTTGATCTCCACGTAAGCTTCCGCTTCCGCCCACTTGGTGAAGTATTCCGTTGCCGTCAGGATGAACGACTTTTACTTCGTGAGGAGGTTCGAGTCACCAAGAGGTCCAATGATGTCAAAAGCCCACATGGAAAAAGGCCATGGGGAGGACGTAGGATGGAGTGAAGAAGCAGGAGAATGAATTTTGTCGGCGTGCAGTTGGCACTTGACACACCTTCAAACATAGATAGAACAATCCTCTTCTAGAGTGGGCCAATAGAAACCTAGCCTAAGAATCTTCTTAGCTAGCATCTGGCTATTCACATGACCACCACACACTCCTGAATGCGCCTCTTCCACAACTTTCCAAGATTCATCATCATCGAGGCATCTTAATAAAACACCGGTGAGCCCTCTCCTGTAGAGCACACCTCCAACCAAAGCATACCGCTGAGCCACTCTTCTGATTGCTTTCTTCTCTTCTGCAGTGGCTTCCTCGGGATAGGACTGATCATCGCAATATCTGGCAATCTCATAATACCAAGGCTTTTCCTCATCAGCCAACTCCTCTTGCCAATCCAATAGCATGACCTCCTTGCCTTTAAGAGCTTCCTTGCGCTTGGCCTTCTCGAGCACCTGATCCCTAATATCGAGGAATGCACGATCCTTAATAGCTGGAGTGTTACGCTGATGAATGAGAGGAACGTGAAAATCATGTTCGGGAGGGAAAACTAAAGCAGAGGCCAAAGAAGCGAGAGTGTCAGCCAAGATGTTCTGGCTGTGAGGGACATGAACGAAAATAAATTTGGTGAAGAGTTTGGCATAAGCTGAAGCAAGCTCCTGGTAGGGTTTGAGCTTAGGATTGATAGTGCGGCACTTTACGAGCACCTGGCGCAAGATAAGCTGACTATCACCAACAATTCGTAAATGGGTGACACCATATTTATGAGCGGTCTGGAGACCGGCCAAAAGAGCTTCATACTCAGCTATGTTGTTGGTGACAGGAAAAGTGAGTTGAGCAGCAAACGGGATGGTGACCCCTTCCGGTGTTAAAAGAACCATGCCGATCCCTCTTCCTTGGGAATTAAGAGCTCCATCAAAATGTAATGTCCACATCGGATCACGGGGCTGATTAATGGACATTAATTCTTCATCTGGAAACTCCGAATTGACAGGATCAAAACGGGGAAGAGGGTGGTGAGCAAGATGCTCGGCAATGGCGTAGCCTTTGATAGCTTTCTGCTGAATGTAAGTGATGTCAAATTGAGAAAGGAAGCTTTGCCAGCGTGCTAATCGATCAGTGAGAACAGATTTTTCAAGGAGGAATTTAATCGGATTCATGCGTGCAATGAGGTGAACCTCGTGAGCTAGGAAATAGTGTTTTAATTTCTGAACTACCCAAACCAAAGCAGCGCAAGTCTTTTCCATGGCTGAGTACCTCTGCTCACAGGGGTTAAGAAGTTTAGACAAGTAGTATGCTGCCCTCTCTTTGCTTTCTTCATCCAGTTGAGCTAAGACAGCACCTACAGAGTCATCCAGGACGGAAACATAGAGAACAAGTGGTTTACCTGGAACTGGCGGCCTTAGGACAGGAGGATTGGCCAAATAATCCTTCAATCTGTCAAAGGCTGCCTGACATTTGTCATCCCAATTAAACTTGACCCCCAGCTTAGTAAGCTCGTAAAATGGCCTACATCTTTGTGAGTGCTGGGAGACGAAGCGGCGAATAAATTGCAACCTCCCAATTAATCCTCGAACTTCCTTCAAATTCTTGGGAGGAGGCATGTCTCTGATGGCCTTTGCTTTATTGGGATCAACTTCAATTCCCCTCTTACTAACAATGAATCCAAGCAACTTCCCTGAAGAAACGCCAAATACGCACTTCTTGAGATTCATTTTCAATTGATACTCTCGCGATCTCTGCAAGACCTTAGCTAGAACCCCAGGATGCTCAATCCTTGTCCTTGATTTTACAACCAGGTCATCCACATACACCTCAATATAAATATGAATCATGTCATGAAAAATTACCATCATAGCCCTTTCATAAGTGGCTCCAGCATTCTTAAGTCCAAAGGGCATGACCACATAACAATATGTGCCCCATGGTGTAGTGAATGATGTCTTTTCTTGATCTTCCTCAGCCAAGCGAATCTGATTACAACCCGAGAAGCCATCCATAAAGGAAAGAGTCTCAAATCCTGCCGTATTATCAATCAGAACATCAATATGAGGGAGGGGGAAGCCATCTTTAGGACACGCACGGTTGAGGTCTCGGAAGTCTATGCAAATTTGAACTTTTCCATCTTTCTTCATGACCGGGACAATGTTAGCCACCCAATTAGGATAGAGGACGACTCTGACAAATCTAGCCTTATGCAACTTGTCGACCTCTTCTTTCATCTTCAAAGCCATGTTAGGGTGGAAATGCCTCAACCGTTGTTTGACCGGAACAGACCCTGGCTTAAGTGTAAGACGATGTTCAACGAGCGCAGGGTCTAATCCCGACATATCTTCATAACTCCAAGCAAACGTGTCCTTGTATTCTTGAAGAACCAAAATAAGCGCCTCCTCTTCGGAGGGCGGCAAATTCTTACTGATGAGGACAATCCTAGGGTCTTCTTCCGTACCCAGATTGATTTCTTTGGTAGGCTCTTCTACTGAGGCTGATGGTTCGTCGAATCTTCTCATGCCACTAGCAAAGGCATCAGCCTCGTCCTCATATTCTTCGTAACTTTCATCCCCCTCTTCAACTAGGTCTTCATCGTTCATAATTTCGTAAACACCTAAACCCTCATAAGAAGCAATAGAATCCTCATATTCTAATTCTGGCAGGATAATCGGATCTTCCACGAACTCGGGGATTGCTAAACAAGCTTGGCATCTGATAGCCAACTCCAACAGAAATCTGCGAGGAATCTGCTTACCCTTGGCTTTCTTATGTGAATCTACCCCATGAATTTTATTAGAAGAAGAGGAGGAGCAACTAGCTTGATCATTAGAAAGAAAAGAAGGGGGTGAACAAGTGGATACAGGAGGTGATACAGAAGAAGGCCCCTCGCCGGAGGGGGAAAAGAGATCTATCAAAGAATCTTGAAAGAGCGGCCCCTGGGTCGGGACACACTCGGGAGAGAAATAGGAGGTCTCCTCAACAGAAATGGAGGATTGAAAAGTTAGAAATTTGACCCTTTTTTTTGTTTTTATCCATTTCTTGATTTTTATTTTCTCTTTCTAGGAGAAAGCAGTGTGAAGGGAGAATAGCAGGAGGAGTGGAAATTGCAAGATTAGAGAAAGATTTAATCAACGGTGGCCCGCGCGGGGGCGTGATGGAGAGTTTAGAAAATCGCTGAAAGAGCGAGGAAGGAATCGGAAGGGAGACTTGGATTGAATTTGGAGACAAATTGATTGTAATCGGAGGCGGTCGTGGCACGTGACCAAACCAGCAAGAATATAAAGAAGCCAGAACAGATGGATGCACGGAGGTGAGAGAAAAGAGGCTGGCCCACAGCCTGTCCACAGTAAAACCTTCTTCAAAGGGAATATCTGGCTCCCCGGTATCTGTATAGTCACTCAGCAACTGTCTTTTATCTGTAATCACAGCTGGCATCTCAATCAATTCCTGTATCAGCGGCGGCCATTCCAGATCTGTCGGCATGAAGAGGCGGCTCAAAGAAATGGTGATATCATTCATATCAAACCACCTGTACCAGTCACATTCCGGATCATCCATTTTCCTTCTTTTGTCCGGCCTAAAAGACTCCAGGGCTTTGTATGTAGCCAGTGGGGCAATGTGATGAGCAAACTGTCTGGCATGAACATCTTGATAGTCTAACAATGAAGTAATTACTGTAGTCTGCTCTTTGTTTTGAATGCCACCTGTGACAAAATGTGTCTTCAATGTCCATGTAAGCGGCTGTCGATCTGGCTTGAAGGTGGATGTCATAACTACCCATGGCTCCTCTTCATTTTTGCCCGGCCCTTTATAGCCCAAGCCACCTCGTGCAAGCAATTTCTGAGGCTTAATAGGCCTAATTCTGCCCTGACATTTGGCACCCAGGCCTTTACCGTCTTGATACCCCATTCTTATCAAAATGTTCCAACCTGGGGTGTTTATCATAGCTTTCTTCTTTTTCCCCTTAGAAGGCAGGGGTGTCATAGCAACAGTTGTAACAGTTTCGGATGGCATTGGCTGGGGACGAGGGATGTCCAGCATAGATAACAGTGGCTTATTGGCAGGCCAAATAGAAGGAACTGAAGAAGCCGCGTGAATATCTTCCTCTGGCAGAATCGGCATACTGGTAACCTTGATAATGCAGCCCTTGTGTGGGAATTCGAGACATTGACGATTTGTAGAGGGCACCACATCTAGCTGCTGAATGTAGGGGCGGCCTAGAATGCCATTAAATGTCGGATCCATGTCCAGAATGTGAAAATCTGCTGTGATTGTGGCTGGACCCAAACTCACTTTTAATTTAATCATGCCTAGAGGAGGTTTCTTTGTATTTTCATATGCTATGACTGTTATGGTGGATGGCCGAATTTGATTTTCAGGAATACCGCACAACTTCAAAGTGCTCGGCGGCAACACATTGATAGATGCACCGGTGTCTACCAAACACTGCTTGACAGCCACCTTGTTGATATCGACTGTGATGCATAGGGCATACTTTCTTGCTGAGATCGATGCCAGTTCATGCTCATGAAAAGTGATTGCCGGCTGACTGCTAGCTGGCGTTAACACTGTGACTATTTGCTCCACTGAGATGTCTTCATTGACCATCACCTTTTGTAGATACTCCTTTAAAGCCAGCTGATGTGTAGTGGACCTCTTGATCAGTTCTAGAATTGAAATTCTTGCAGGAGTTCGGTCCAAGTGCTTTAACAAATCATATTGAGTTCCTAGTACCGACTCTTGTTCTTGCTCTTGCTCTGGCGGCCCCTACACGGGCTCTAGCTCTCTCTGTGGGAAGATACGGTGGAACATCCGTCCACTACGAAGCGGCGCCACGCCTTGCCGGGCCTCTGTCGGGGCGAGAGTGGGAGGAGGGTTAGAGGAAGAAGGTATGTTGGCGTTAAGGAGTGGCGGAGGTGTGTTCGCGGAGTGAGCTCCTGCAGGGGGTGTTGATGAAGGGTTTGACAAAGATGCCCCTGCAGGGGGTGTGGGGGTAGAAAGGGATACCCAGATGCGGGGAGAATTTGGGGGCGGAATGAGGAGAGATCTGGGTACGAAAGGTGGAGGAACTGAGGGCGGAGGGACCCTTGCCGGTGGAGGAGTAGTGGTGGCGGGTGTAGTGGGTGCCGGTGATGGGCGGATAAGGAGCGGCCTAGATGGCGCAGGCGTAGAATTGGTGGTGGAAGGTGGAGTTTGTTGCGTGGTAGACTGTGGTGGTGGAGGACGGGTAAGAAGGGATCGAGCCGGCAAGGCTGGAGAATTGGTGGGGGTAGATGGATTGACAGGATTCAGGAGGGAGCATCTCAATTGAGGGGTAGATGAAGGAAGGGTGCGCAAAAGGTGCGGAGGTTGATTAGAGTTTGGATTATGGTGAAATGCCCGATAGAGGCATTCTCTTCGTGCCACCCCTGCCCTCTCTCTACCTCGTAGAGAGACGTGACAGGGTTCACATGTTGGTTTGGCGGGTGCTCCGGCAATGGATCGTGGACGATCCCCATATCCTGCTGCGGCGCTGGAGCTTGTTGTGGAGCCGGCTGCTGCGGCTGTGGAGCCCGTTGTTGCCGAGGAGGCCTTCTTTCTTTCATGGTTGCGATAAACTGTCTCATTTCATCCCAATTGATGCCGCCCTGGTCATTCAGATCATAAATGTAATCTCTGAAGTGGAAACAACGATCAAGGTTGTGACCGGGGACACGATGGAAAGCACAGTAATGGGATGTGTCAACATTAGCGGGCCACGCTGTTCTTTCCTTCGGTAGTACGAGCAAGTTGGCAGCCATCAAGGCGTTAAAAATATCCGGAAGACTTTCTGGAAGTGGAGGGTAATGGTCCCTTTTGGGGCCAAGTGGTGGTCTCCGCTGTTGTTGGCCGTAGTTGGTAGGTGGTGGTACCTGGTGGTATTGTTGCGGAGCTGGAGGGTCTGCGCGGGGCGCTTGGTTTGCTGGTGGAGCAAAAGAATGTTGGGGTGCGAATTGGTGTTGGGGCGTGGAGTCAAAGTGGGGGTTTTGTTGTGGAGGTGGTAGAGGACGTGGGTTAGATTAGTGGTGGGGGTGGCCAACTACGCCAACCTGCTCATTTGCAATAGTGCCCTTAGTCGTGGGCCCGCTATTATTGACATTGGTATTCTTTTTAAGTATCCGAGGTTTCGGCTCAAATATACCCATGATGGGCGAGTCCTTCATTTGTGTTTGAATATAACGAGCCCTCTCATAGAGCTCTTCCATAGTAGTCAACCTGTTCATGGCCAAAATATGCCGAAACTGGGGAGTTGCATTAGAAATAATCATCTTTACTTGCTCCTGTTCCGACAGTGTATCTTTCAGCTTCTCGGCCAAGGACCGCCATCTATCAGCAAATATGATGAAGTCCTCCTCGGGCTTCATTTTTTCAGCAACCAAATTTGTAACCGAAAGGGATGGTCCCACCCGGTCTCTGTACTTCTGCAAGAACTTCTTCTGGATAATATCAAAATCCCTGGCATCAGCAGGATCCAGCGAATAGAACCATTCAAGGGCTGGCCCCTCCAGAGATCTCCTGAATAAATAGGCCAAAGAGGCCTTGTTGTCTTGCCAGAAAGAAGTCTCATATCTGAAATCCTTCAGATGAATGAAATGATTGCCAGTTCCATTGTATTACCAAAAATTCGGCACCTCGGAAGGTGGCAGATGGAAAACTGGCAATGTGGGAAGAGAAATTTCCGGAGCATTCTTGGTTGCAGTGACCTTCTTGAGTTGCTCCTCCATGCTGGCCAACTTCTGGAGCAATAGAGCATTGGTGTCGGACTCGACTGGGGCCTGATTCTGAACAAAAGAATTTGGTATAGGCGTCCGTAAAATTCGGGGAGGCTGGAAAGATTGATGCCTAACCGCTGAATAGCTTGCCTGCTGGGCCGGCATGGCCGCAGTGGGCGTTGGTGGACGAGAGGGGGATTTGTGCAAGACCGCCTGGTCATCGACAAGGTGTTGGCCACTCACGGCCGGAGGGGGGATGGAGGAAGAAGAGGGGACGGACTTCCCCTTCAAAGCGGCCTGGATAGCTTGCCGCTGGGAATCATCTAACTGAGATAAAGCTTGAATCAGATCTATGACATTGATGGATGGGGAAGAATCCCCCGAGGTATTGGAAGGCAGAGCCTGAGAGGAGGGCTCAACCCCTTGGGGAGTGGTGTCAACCACATGAACCTGTGGATAATGAGAATGGGGAGGAGGGTAATTTCCCTCATGATAGATGAAATCTTGGTGGGGAACCTCATATTGACCAAATATATTTTCCTCCTCATCATCATAAGTGTACCCGTAGCTCGTCATGTTGATGATCTTACCTGAACGGAGTTGCATGCTTAAGAGAGAGAATGTTTAATAGAGGAAATACCACAGAAAAAGCACTCAATCCAAACAGATGTAATCAATACCAACTCAATCAAGGTTAATGCAAACAAGTTGAGATGGACGTAAGATTTTAGTGTTGGTTTGAGATTAAAGTAGATTAAATTTGTAGAATAATTCACTCGTTTGCAATGTGAGACCAAGTTTGGATCCAAATGATATCTCCGGGTCAACTAGGTTCTTCTCTCTCTTTACCAATGAGTAGGTTCTCTAAACTTCGGGTACTTCGAGGGTACAACCAGCCCGGCATTCGTGAGGGAATCCACGGGTGCGGGGACTTATGGAGGTCTTGGAAACGGATTTCCAGTCCAAAGAGACGGAATACTTAATGGAGGGTTATCCCGATTCCAAGAAGGGTGTGTGGAATCCTAGTGTGGAGAGAGGAGGTCTCTCAACCCAAAATGCCACCAAATGCAGGGTAATAAGAGCAGATCACAGCAATATCACCGATCAATCAATATAAGAATCAATGAAGCACAAATAAGCACAGAGAACAGGTTGTGTAAAAACACAGGAAAGAAACGGCCTTGGAAAGGTCGCCACCCAACCAAGAGACGACAGCGTAGCTGTCGCGAAGCACTGTGAGGGGCTCACAAGCCAAAACACGCCTTGAGGTGGGGCGTTAATTATGAAAAGGACGCCTCTGGGAGAGGGCGTCAAATGCTGGTGGTGCACACGATCGAGAGCAAAACACGCCTTGGTGAGAGGCGCTAATCAATGAATAGACGCCCAGGGGAAGGGCGCAAATTCACAGAGGGTGTAATAAGCTCAAGATATATGATAAAGACGCCTTTGCAGAAGACGTTAAAAATAAAAGAGACGCCCTGGATGAAGGCGTTAAAATGAAACGCGCCTGTGGGTGAGGCGTTAATTAAAACTGGCTGATGGGGGGAAAGGGCACACGTGGGTGCCAAGGGGAAAGAGCACACGTGGGTGCCAAAGGGGAAAGGGCACACGGGGGTGCCAAGGGGAAAGGACACACGTGGGTGCCAAAGGGAGATGGTAATCAAAAGAAAAACAGTGGATGTCCCACCGTGATCGCCAATTTGTAGATTGTGATAAATCCACACATGATAGGAAATATATATGAGAGAAGAAATAAAGAGGGGAGATGATATGAAAGATAAAGGAAGCACGTGGTGCTAAAAAGGAGATGTGATCGCCAGAGGGGTTACCTCAATAAGAAGAAAAGAAGATCGCGAATACCTGGTAAAATTTGGATGTGGGGTGTATGTGAATTCCTTCCTCCTCCTTCAATCGGCCGGCCGATGAAGAGGGTTTTTCTTCTTTGATTACCTTGCAAAAAAAACAACAAAGACAAGCAAAGTAGAATGGATCAGCCAACGTGTAGAATCAATCCCAAATAAGCAATATAAGGATGAAAAGAGAATCTAGCATGCGCACCTTTTGTTTTGGTTTTAAAACCCCTAAAGAAATTAGGGAAAGGAAGGAAGATAATGAAATTGCTAATGCAACGTAAAAAAAATGATGCGTATGATGCACGATGGAAACAGAACTAAATAACACCAAAACCATGCTGTCCCTTGATGACAGTAAAGGGCAACCGAGAGATCTTGATGGGAAGAAGAGGAAGCAGAGCAAAGCCTTGAAAGAATCGCACAGGAAGAAGATGAAAGCTCTGCAACTCTATAAGCTCTAACCTCGGTTCATCGTAACCCCTTACAAGATCGACCAGATCAACCTTATATAGGGCTCAGATCGAGATAACCTCAAGTTTTTGGAAGGATTAGAAGGATAAGGACGGCAATGGTTATCAAATAGCAAGACTCCAATCGAGCAAGGAGGTGGAACAAGGCAGGGAACTCTTCAAGAAAGGTGGATTTAGGCAGGACACGGAAGGGAAACACGCCCTTCAGAAGGGCATCAATTCAAGAATTGATGACCTACCTCACGGCGTTACTAAAAACACGACCTGGATCAGGGTGTTTCTTCCTGGACTTAATTTTGGTAATAAAAGATCTTTTATTTGGAAATTATGAGAACACGCCTAACATAAAGGCGTTAGCTTAAAATACGCCCTGAGGAAGGGCGTTATTCATTAATTGCAACTTATTTTTGAAACCAGATAATACCAAGAATTGACGCCATGACCCCAGGTCGTCCTTTCTTTTTAAAACGCCCTAGGTAAGGTCGCTTTTTAAATAACGCCCCTCTTCAGGTCGCGAATCACAAAAATGCAACGAAAACCCAACAAAAATAGAAAAACTTTATATTATAGGAATATTGAAGTTCACTTTGGGGCATTAACATGGTAACATGAGATTTAAACAACATAACGTCAATTTTGGCGTGTCTACACGCATTTGCTGTAGCTGCCAGCTATACCTGCGTCGGGCTTCCCCCGACTCCTATGTACGTTTCTTTTTTGTCGGACTGTACTTTGTCTTTCCTTTGGAATGGACTCTGGTGTATAATTGTAAATGTTGAAATTATTAATGAAAAATTAATTTTATTTCTGCTACTTTAGCACTCCAATTTAATGAAATTTAATTGCTTACTATTATATCTGTGGCTTTAATGTATTCCACACACGCCTTTTTCCCTTCGGTGCTTTCCCGCGCTTGGGAGGCCTTGTGGGTTTCATGCGGTACCACTTGTACTCGGTAGTCCTACTGGGTACACCGGGTATCCGAAATCTGGGTCTCTACAAGAAGTTACCGATCTGTCGACCCGACACCAAGTCCAAAACGAAGACCTGCGAGGATGGATAAAACAATCACAACGGCCTACACGATTGGAACATCGTGTACGCAACCCCAGGCTCATCTTGGACACAACCAAGAACAGACCACACAGTTAGGGAAGAAAATCTTGGGCAAGGCCAAGACTAGCCGACACAGAAAGGAGAACACCGGCTCCGAGAAACGCGAGAATCACCGGCCAAGTGATAGGAGTACCCTCACACTAGAAGAACAGCTAGATGCGTCAACTGACGTCTTACTCTACGCCACAAGTGTCACGTCTACCAAACCATGTGCATCACGGGGGAGACTAGACACACCAAGAACCAGTTCCAAGGAACAATGACGTTCCAAGGAAAAACGGCACCTTACGGACACAAGACCGTAGTACCACGCTGCGAGTGACTAGTCAGGGTCACGCCCGTCGACGCAAGTCCTCAGTCCCTGACCACGTGTGCACACACTGACCACTACCTAGGCCAGGCCTCTAGCTAGTATCCCCCCTGGTAGGACGCTACCGTTGGCCGGGGCCCGCGGAACTAGCTTAAAAACTGTATAAACAGGAAACACCCCTCCGCCACTCCCGGTGGGTCGGCACTCAAGGCCTAGGGCTACGACTAGTGGAGGCTCATAAAGCACAACCTAGAAACACAGGTGCTAAAGCACAGACATTCAAAGAAAGCCCTATCTTGCGCATCACAAAACAGCCAGGCAGCTAACCAACTGCAGACTGACTCTGGACAAGGCAACTAGACCTACCACGTAACGATCACTGAGTCAAACGACTCAGAGGCAAGATCATCACAGACAGCGGAACAAGCCGCCAATCTGTTTAATCCTAAGCCACAAGAAACGACACTCTGCAGAAAATAACTCACGGAGACTTGAGGGAACACCAAAGACCCTCAGACACACCTGGACACGCAACCAAAGGTAACGCAGTACCTCGAGACATCCAGAACCCGTGTCTTAGGCTGGACAAAACCGCAAAGACACCCACACACAAGGTCGCCCGTCAACCGCTGGGTCACCCTGGGTTGACCGGAACCCAACCAAAGACACACACAAGAGTAGGATAGAGAATCCTACCACAAGCAAGAAGACTCCTGGCCACCTAACAACGTAGTCTTAGCCCTCATAGGACGTCGGGAGACATCCATGGGACAACGGGCAGGCTACACGGAAAATCCAAGACAAGCAGAAACCAAAATCACGGAAATCGGAGCACAAGGCATGTAACGCGCGACCCTTAGACTGCTACCTGAACCTGACGGTCTAAGCTTAGGCCGTTACATCCAACGTGACGGTCGGGGAACAGGCCGTCACACACACCGCCCTAACCAACTTCTAGAAACACAAAGGCATGTAATGGCCAACACCGGGCACGTTACACCAGCCTAACGCGCCCGACTGGGGCCGTCAGGGCCAACAACCCTCAAACTCAAAACACACACAGAGCATGTAACGCGCTAGACCAGGCGCATTACGGCCACCTAACGCGCTAGGGCAAGCACATCAGGGCCAGCGAAACCCAAGAATAAACCAAAAATAACTGGCTGAGAGGCATGTAACAGTCCCGACTGGACGCGTTATAACCACCCAACGCTCGGGGGCGCGGCCGTTAGAGCCAACGACGCAGCCACCCAACTCAGCCAAAACAGTATGTAACGGCCTGGGGCAGGCACGCCACACACACCTAACACACAGGAGCACGGCCGTTAGGCGAACCAACTCACTCAGTCAAACACGGTCAAACAGAACGTAACGGCCTGGGGCAGGCGCGTTACGCACACCTGATGCGCTAGGGCAGGCGCGCCAGAGGAACCGCCTCAAAAGGTCACGTCAGTCAACCAGAATGTAACGGCCTGGGGCAGGCGTGTTACATTCACCTGACGCACAGGGGCAAGTGCGTCAGAGGAACCGACTTAACCCAAGCATAAAATGACAAACTAGACATAACACGTCTCACAGGACGTGTCAGAGAGATGTGACGTGCCACCCCCGGGCCGTCACACTCTCAGAACCCTCAAGAACAAAGAATCGCCCAGACGCTGTAACGGTCAGTCGTGGGGCCGTCAGGGCATGTGACGGTCCCTGGAACGACCGCCACACCGGCTACGGCGGGAAAACGGAGGGTTGGCCAAATCGGCCCGTTCCACGCCCCATTCACGCCGAAGCGTAGGGGAAACAACCCTCGACGATGAAAAACAACATAGGAAGGCTAAAAAGCCCACATGTAAGCACAAAAACACAAGATCGGGGCGATTCCAATGAATCAACCCTAAATGGGTCAACGAGGTTCCCGGACTCCCAGCGGTCAGTTCAACACTAACTGAGCTACAAATGGTTGCCATTTTCCGGCGAACCCTAGAAAACCCGAAAATCATGGTTTAGGCTAAACAAGCCTAAACTCGGCCGTTTTCGCGCCAAACAAAGTGCAATGGCAGGGAAAACGGAGAGGAAGAAGTGAGGAACCGTCACCCTACTTCCACCGAAGATACCATGCCCCGAAGGTACTAAACTACCCTAAAAACCACTCACGAATCGATTCACCGGCTTTGAATCCACTGTACGGGATCGCGCCAGAATCGATCCGATCCTAGCCCCATCGCGCACCTCGGCAGCTCCCCGGCGTCGCCACCTCGCCCACAAACCCCTCCGTCTACAGCCGGAGGCGAGAGAGCGAGAGAATGAGAGAGAATAGGAGAGAGAGAGGAGAGAACGCGAGAGTGAGGAGAGAGAAAGGGGGGTTTAAAATAAAAAGAAATTAGAAAATATTTCTAATTTATGAAAATTCCGAAAATGCGTCAAAAATACACAAATTTAGAAAAATACGTAAAAATAGTCAAAATGACCGGCTCGAAGAGTACATCGTCGCTGTGGCATCCGCGAGTTGATGAACTGACAAACAAACTCACCATAGGGTTCCGTAATTAGTACGAGAGAAAAACCCACACGGCTCGTAAAGCTCAACTCTGAAGCCACCAAAGCGAACCGAAGCTCACCAAAACCAATCCGAAAGATCCAATGAAGATCCAGCAAGACCTACCAAGGATCTAGGGCATTACAATGGATCACTCACTCGTCCTCTACGTTTTCCCTATCGCTGCACGTCGTTTGATGCTCGAACGAGCGAGATCGAGCTCGTTGGGGTTTCATGGGTTTCGTAGGCTTCGCCAAAAAATGTTAACGGTTTCTGGATCAGTTACTGTCAATGGACTCCTTGGAACGTTAGTGTTCCATAGTCGCTAATTTTGTCTCATTTGGTGGTCCCGTTTGACCATGGGGAGCCCGGGAAGTTCGGTGACCCTATTTGGGTGATTTCGTTAGAATCGCATGTTTCTTGCAATATATGCACCGCTTTGACTCTGGTTGGAGTCCTTGTGATTGTATGCGTATCCATTGCTGTATCCCCTTCATTTCTGCATGAATGGGGCGTGGGAAGGCCATGTTTTGGCCAACGCCTTGGTTTGCTCGCCGTCACGGTTGGACGGTCGAACCAGGGCCCGTTCATCCTATGAACGGCCAAGCCAGGACCGTTTATCCTCACTGGTTTTAGGGACTTGTGCGGCCTCATGATAGACCGCACAAGTATGAGCGGCCCAGTAGGGTCTACCAATCTTCCCTTGTGCGGCCAGGTTCCAACCGTCTATCTTCTCATCTGGGTTGAGCGGCCTGCATCTGACCGTTCATCCTCTGGAGTCGGTTCCGTTCAGCGGTCCGGTCAAGACCGTTTTGACCAGGAACTGCCTCGGGGCGTGGGCTTGAGCAGCCAAGACCTGACCACTCATCCCCTTGGGTGGCTCATCCCTGACCACCCATCTTCTTTTAGCCTTTAGGTGTCTACCCGCTTGAGCGGCCCTCCCTAGACAGTTCATGGTCTTGTGCGGCCCTCTTGTGACCGCCCATCCTCTCGAGTCCGCCTGTCTTAGGTATGTGCTTAGGGTGGTGTTTGTCTGTCAGTGGTTCTCTAGATTGGTCAGTTTCATGTGGACTCTATGCGGTCTACTCCCTAACTACCATGATTTCCATAACGACTCAATCTAGGACTGCTAGTGTCGTAGTCCATCGTTCCGATTTTTTATTCATATTGGCTTCTCCTTGTGGTCTGCTCGCTTTCCCGTGGGTGTCTTCTGACATTCTATGATGGCTAAGACTATGCTATAAGGCAGCCAAGAGTCTTTTTACTTGACATTGTCTGGTTCCGGTCATCCCGGGGTCACCCAGTGGTTGACATGAAGCCTTGTGTGTCTCGACGGTTCTTTCCAGTTCGAGACATGGTTCTGGATGTCTCGAGGTATCATCCTACCTCGGTCTACATGTCCAGGTCTGCTGAGGGTCCCCGATTTTCCATCAGGCCTCCGCGTGTCGTTTCCTCCGATCGTGTCATTTTCTCTGGCTTAGGATTAGACCGATTGGCGGCTTGTTCTGATGTTTGTGACGATCTTGCCTCCGAGTCGTGAGACTCAAGCATTGTTACGTGAGTAGGTCTAGTTGCCTTGTGTTGAGTCGATCGGTAGTGGTTGTGCTACCATTGGTGCTCCGAAGTACGTGTCGTAGGGCGTTCTTGCCTGCCTGTGCTTCAGTAGTCATGTTTTGAGTCTCTGTGTCTTGTAAGCCTTCACTAGTCGTAGGCTTACGTCATGTTTCTCTGTGACGGCTCTTGTAGCGGGGCACTTTCTCGGTTTATGGTTCTTAAGCTAGTTCCGTGGGCTCCCGGTCCAACCGTAGCATCTTTCGGTGGGGGAATACTAGCTAGAGGCCTGGCTTAGGTAGTGGGCCAGTGTGTGCACACGTGGTCAGGGGCTTTGGACTTGCGTCGATGGGTGTAATCCTGACTAGTCACTCGTTACTGTAGTTCATGTGTTGTTCAGCGCGTGTCTGTGACTCTACCGAGACTTTAGCGGTACCATCGGTGAGACACTTGTGGCGTAGTATAAGACGTTAGTGGACGCATCTGGCCATTCTTCTAGTGTGGGGCACTCCAGTCACGTGGCATGCGACTCTCCGCATTTCTTGTGCGTCATGACCTTCTGGGTTGACCCTCTCGTGGCCGTACTCGAGGTCAGTGTCCTATCGTATGCATGATGTTCTAGTCATGTGTGGGGCAGTGTGCATGATGTTCTAGTCGTGTCGTCTATGTTTGTGTCTATCTAGGTTTTTCTTAGGTTTTTTTGTTGTCTTACATGTCTTTTCCAGTGTCGACAGATGGGCAATTCTTGACTTCATCAACTCAGAGTCGCCTTCTTGTTGCTGCTTGGAGTAGTTTGGGGTGCCGAGGTTAGTTCGGTAGCTGTTTATCTGGTATGGTTTCTTTCCCCCTCCTCTCTAGCTTGTTCCCTACTCCTGCTCCACGTCTTTTCTTTTACGGCTTTCTAGCATAGCTTTACAACTTTATAGCGTACTTTTCCTACTTTACTACACCTACTGTTTCTTCTGTTGTTTTATCGTTCCGTGTTACTGCGTGTTTTTTAGTGGGGATCCACGTGACCCCTACTGAGCCAGTGACACGAGGCTCACCCCTACTTTTCAGGTGGGTAGTGTTCATTCTGCTTCCGCGGTTCCTGGTGTGGCGTGTCCGTAGCTGCCAGCTGGTAACTTAGTCAGGCTTCCCCTGACTTTCTTGGTACGTCTTCCCTTTCTGTTGACTGTATTGTTAGACTGCTTGTCTTTCCTTTGGACTGGACTAAGGTATAATTGCAAATCTTAAACTGTTAATTAAAAAGTAATTTTATTTCTGCTACTTTAGCAAACCGATCTAATGAAATTTAATTGCTTATTGTGATATCTCTATGGCTTCAATGTATTACACGACAATCCTTTCATCCCTTCGGAGCTTTACCACTCTTGGGAGGCTTCACAGGTTCCAAGTGTTATCAGGTGTATCCGATAGTCCTATCGGGTATATCTGGTATCCGGAATCCGTGTCGTCACATAATGCATATGCATACATGTGTTAATTGCATATCATTCATGTGTCAATAGGATTGATTGACATAAATGCACATACTTAGGGGGAGTTCCTGCATTTCATAGTTTACTCATGTGCATTTGTTATCATGCATATACTGATTTCAGAATTAATTACATATCATTCATATCAAAAATACCAAAAAGATTGATTAAGTGCATTCAGCCAGGGGGATCATATAACTAGATTTTGAATAGCATGGCTATATATCCGTTCTATGTTTTATTCAATCACTGCCTAGTTCGGTCGACCAAAACCGCTCATTTCGATCAACTGAAATCTTCACTGAATAGCCATCCCCTTGCTCATTCTGCTATCTCTGCTCTCCTAGTAATCTACACTATCAGTTGGTATCACCTGCCTCCATCTATTCTATATTCACTTGTGCTCAACACTCTCATGACTACTGAAATCAACTGTGCATTGCTCCTAAAGTTGCTGAGGGGAGTCTGTTGTCTTGAATCCTTTCTAAGAATGAAACATGCTTGATGGGAATTGACGCCGAGCATGTACAATTTCTTTTACATTTATGTCCTTTTAGATTGTGTTTATATCCTTGGGAAAGTATGTACGCAAATGTAAGGCTTTATAAGCCAATGAGGCATTCCCTTAGATTGTGTGGATTTTTGTGCAATTGTGTAGTAGGTTCAGCTAGGGGGCCCTCGATCTTTTCCCATTGGTCCATGTCACCTATGTGGGTTGGTCAACCATCCTAGGTGGCCATCTAGAAGGGTTAAATGCCAATTGACCACATGGGAGACAAAGGGGTCAAAATTTCAAAGGTTGGCCACCAACCTACCCCTTGGTCAAGGGGGCACCCCCTTCCACTTGCAGTATTTTATTTTTTTTGTGTGGGATTCACATCCATTCTAGGCCATCCATTCCCCATCCCTAGATCCAAGGGTGTAGAATGGATTAGATACATAGCATATAAAAGGTTGTATTTTCCATTTGTTAGCATTAATGAAAAGAAAATTGTTGGAAAACCAAGAGTGCTTCTTAAGCCCCTCCCCTCTCCCCTGGTGTTCATCTCCACCAAACCCCAATTCTAGAGTGGTTCTATCTTCAATCCCCTCTCCTCTATCTCCGGTGGTCATTGGTGCCGCCGCCGCCGCCGTTCGTGCCGCCATCGCGCCGCCGCGAAGCCGTCTTTGGTGTTCTATCCATCCTAGGTAGAAGCTCCTTCTCGGAATTCCTGCTATCAGCCACTACATCTGCTTGATCTTAAAATTTGAGGGTGTGTTCTTACCTTGAATCCCAATTTTCACCTACATTTTCACGTCCAAATTCCTTCATTTAGTATTTTTCCATTTTCGTTCCTCTTTCACTCCCAAATCCGCCTTGTCTCTGTCTACAGTGACAGTAGCTCTGAGTTTTCCATATTCAGACCCCTTTTTAATTTTTTCAAGAGCTTCCAAATTTATTAGAAATTCTAACCACCTTCCCCTATCATCACGAATTTTCGTAATTTTTTATGAGCCTTACACATATTTTAAAAAATTCTTCCAAGTCCTAAAATCTGTTCTATCTGCCTGTTTCAAGATCTGACCACCTTCAAGTGTAAACTCTCCATAAAATCCAATTCTTCATATTTTCCAGGTCCAAAAATATTCATGATTTCCTCTCTTGATTTCCTACAACATTTCTGAAGAACACAACTTCAGATTCGGACGTTCACCTATCGGTCAAAGGCAACTCTCAGGAATATTCCCTGCTAATCTGAGAGTCCGGGTACTGTACAACAGCAACATTCAAAATTCGCCAATCAGAAGTACAGGCCTGGTTATTTTTCTGTAATCCCATAGGGTTGAATCCCTTCGAAGCAGCTTTCTAACGGCGCTAGTTTCGTTGCATTCCGATGTTGGGGATGGTCGCAGCGAGCAATCTCGTTGGGTCGCGCGCTGAAAAATAGAACCGGCAGATCCGCGGCCGGTTATTCTGACCGGTGCCGATCGGAGTCGCCTGGCCTCCGACCGACGAACCAGCGCGCCTCCACTCCAGGGAGTGCTCATCCAGGCATCCCCCACTATAGCGGTGCCACCGGGTCCCACACGGCCCATCCGGACAGCACGTGAGCCCCACAGTCACGAGTTCGGGTGCTGCCGAAGAGACGCGAGAAGCCGCCCGTCAACCCGGAATCGGTCCTCCCGGACCCACTTGTGTAGCCCTTTGCCTCCCTGCGTGGAGTGGGCAATGATTCATTGCTGTAACAATCGTGTATTATTGTTTCGGGAGACGAGTTTCGGTCGGGTCCGTCTTCCCCATGCCGAGCGCGTGGAGGTATCGTAATCGCTCCTACACTTGGCAATTACTTTATTCATATATGCTTGTTTATACCGCTGCTAGAGAGCATGTGTAGGGATATCTAGCTCGCTATATATGTTTATTACCGCTACTGCGAGAGAGTGCGTGACCGTCCCGTGACCCGATCCGGGCACAAGAGAGAGAGCCGACCACCCTAGCTCACTACCGGTTTCTCAACCGCGCACGTCCGACGCTTCCCTTGTTAAGGGACAATCATGAGCTTGTCGTGTCCGTGGCCTCATCCCGCATCAATTTGGTATCAGAGCGAGTTTGAGTCTTGGGTGTCAAAAAAAAAGAATGTTATTTACGTCTAGTCATTAGTCATTGTCTAAGTCGTGTTTAGGGTCATCATTGTTTTAAAACAAAAAAAAGTGTCTTTTGGGTCGCATACATCCCTTTACTCGGTATATCAAAAGGTGTTGTCCAAACGTTAGGCTATGCCTATCGGGAAGGCCGCACACTTGCGCGAGTGATCTTCGGATCGGTTATCTCCGCCACATACCGAGTTTTGGTTAAGTCTAGGCGCATCATTTTGCATTAGTATGTTTGCTTTAGTCGGCGTCTTCTAGTCGGTGTGTTTGCATGCCCACTCGTAGGGGTACTCAGTACTCACCCCCACCACCACCTATGGCGGATCCGCGAGCCACTAGTCTCGATGCGTCAGCTGTGGTTGAAATGTTACAAAATCTTATGGGAAAAGTGCAAGGATTGCATACGCGTCTTGATGGGTTGGATACGCAAATGGGTGATTTAAGTACCCGAATGGATAGGATGGAAGGAGCGAGTACCCGAGTGAATGGTCTAGGCACCCACCTAGAAGAGAGGATGAAAGTCGTAGAGGATAGGGCCGCTGGGTCGAACAAGTCCGTTCAGGGATTGACCGGGAGAGTTGCTGCACTAGAGAGAGGCCCAGCCAAAGCACCCCCGATTGCCCCAGTCCAGGCACCCGTCCCACCTACACAAGGTCTACCGGAGCCGGTTCATCAACCCGTGACTCCAAGGGTTCAAGGGATAGCTTTTAGGAGGCATGAAGTCCCTGAGGTGCATGACTATGAGTCCGATAACGAGCATCGGGGGCATGGTCATGAACATTGCCCTACACGGCGTACCCACGACCAAGATATAGATGAACGGGCCCTTAGGACCGTTCAGGCAGACCCTCCCACCTTTGACTGGTCCTTAGACCCAAAGGTCTATCTTGATTGGGAGGCTGGCATGGATCGATATTTTGAGTGGTTCGAGATGTCAGACCTACAGAAGGTCAAGTTTGCCAGGATGAAACTTTTAGGCCAAGCACAAACTTATTGGAGGAACATGGAGAACCTATTGTTTCATCGTCATGAACCCCTGATCGATACTTTGACCGAGATGAGGGAGAAGCTTAGGAAGAAGTACCTCCCTACCTCCTACCGCCGGCGTCTTATAGAGAGGTGGCAAAGCCTCACCCAAGGAGACCGGTCCATCTCCGATTACATCGCCGAATTTGATGAATACTACTTGCGATGTGATGCCACGGAGGAAGATTCCCTTACCGTCTCACGGTTTCGGCGTGGTCTACGCCCACACCTACGGTATGAGCTTCTCCGCCGTAAGGTGGACAAGTTGGAGGATGCATATCAAGTTGCTATCGAGATGGAGCAATTCAAGGGAGAGTTCTGTTGGGTTCGGTGCTAGTATTCAGAGGGGGGGTGAATGAATATGGCCTATAAAAACTTTCACCCAATATAAAATTTCCCTCAAAAAGGAACTATGATGCTAACTAGACAGATTTACCAAATCTGAAAGCTAATCAACTATTCTGTTCTACCAGTTAGCAGACACATGGAGCGCCCCTATGCATTCATCTAGCGGAAGCACAAATGAACAAATCAAACCATAATGCACAAGAGCTTTTAGGTGGTTCGGTCCTCCAGACCTACATCCACCCCACACTCAACCCGAGTGTGGCTTCACTAACCGCTGGGCAACACAGCTTGCCAACAATCAGCTGGGCCTCACAGCTTGCCAACCGCTGAGCATCACAGCTTGCTTCCGCTGGGCAATACAGCTTAGCCATCGCTGACTCACAGCTTGAACCCGCTGGGGAATACAGCTTAACCCATCCGAGACCAAGTCTCGCCAGCTGAGGATTACAGCTTTACCTGTCCAGTGGAAACCTCCACCGCCCGCTGAGCTACACAGCTTGCTGTCCAGAGGCAGCACCTCTGCAAACCGCTGACAAACAGCTTGAAGAAATGTATAAAGGAAAATGAAAATAGAACAAGACAGCAACGGAAAGCTGAAGCAATAAAGCACAAAATATAGCTCAACAATGAGCAACTTCAGATCTGGTTTTGAACCAAAGATCTGAGGAACGAACTCCTTCTCTCTCTCTCTTCTTCTTCTTCTCTTCACACTCTTCTCGAGCTCTCTGCCTCTCTTCTTCTCCTTCTGCTCTTCTTCTTTCTCTTTTCTTTTTCTATCTGGATCGTGGCTCTCTGTATGAGCTTTTCTTCTCGCCAACTCGATCAACCTTCTTCTGTGGAAGGAGGCTCATATATATAGCAGCAGCCAGCATGAGGGCAGCACTGGGCGTGTGTGTCCTTCGCATTTCCCGCCCAGATATTTGGCCACGTGTCAGCATTCTGTCAGTTCTTCAGCCTCGGATCACGTGCTGCCCAGTCACGTGGAAATGTTCTTCCTCGGGCCTGCAAGGAGATACAACCCATTAAAACTGAGGGCCACAGGAACTAAAGCTGCATGAGGTATGTAATAGTAATACTAGATGCACTGAGAACGACACGAGATACACAGGGTGACTATAGCACGAAGTAAGGAAAGAATGACACGAGATACACTGTGACAGAACAGACACAACGAAGAGAACGACACGAAGTGAGGTTATAAAACAACACGAGGTAAAAAAGAAGAACGACACGAGATACATACGATGACTACAGCACGAAGTAAAAACGACATGATATAATAACCAGTAATGAGAACGGCACGAGAACAACATGGAGACAAAACAGAAACCAACACGAAGTGTGGTTTCAACATACGAACGACACGAGGTCTAGGAGGAACAACACGAAGACATAATACGGAAACGACACGAAGTGCAGTAGTGACAGAAACACACACTACACAGAGAACGACACGAAGTGGCACAGAGAGCAACACGAGGTGCTGCGATGTCCTGCACGCAATAGAACAAAAACGACACGAAGATGATGAAAACGACACGAGGTGAAGTCACAAAGCGACAAAGACACGAGGTGTAGGAAACACGACACGAAGACATGAAACAACACGGAGACGAAACAGTAACCGACACGAGTTGAAAATAACACGAAGACGAAAACTGAAATCGACACGGAGTGTGGTCAAAGCGAGAAAGACACGAAGTCTAAAGCGAAAAACCAACACAAAGACAGAATATAAAGAAACGACTCGAAGTTAGGACAACACTAGGAGAAGACTGCACGAAGTGAAAACAACACGAAGACAGAAGATGCCACGGCTATCACGACACGTGATGAAGCAGTGGGACCAGAAAGAAACGACACGAGGAACAATAGTAAGTGACACGAAGTTAAAGAGAAAAATAGCACGAAGTGAAACGACACGGGGTTCACTGGGAAACGAGACACAAGAGGGAAAACGACACGAAGAACAACAGTAAGTGACACGAAGTTAAAGAGAAAAACAGCACGAAGACGATGTATGCAACAGTGCAATGTCTAGACTTGAAATCCAATGCAAAAGGCTGTACAAACTTCATGAATAGTGCATGATTGTACTGGACGATGTATACACTTAGCCTATGCAGACCAATGTACAGACTTTGGCGAAGCAAAAGGCTGTATAGACTTGGAGACCCAAAGCCATTGTATAGACTTTGCCAATGCAGACCAGTCCGATGTATAGACTTTAAAGAAATGCATGCTACAGTGCAATGTCTAGACTTGCTATATGCACGAGACGCTGTCCACTGTCTAGACTTGCGATGCCTTCGCCAAATGCATACTACAGTCCAATGTATGGACTTAGACGAATGATGCATGAGACGCTCAATGTATCGACTTTGAGCTTGCTATGCAGTGCATAGACTTAGAGCATAAACCCCACGATGCAATGTATAGACTATGCACATACCAGAAGTCTAACACAAACAATATATCAGTCATACACGTGCATTCTCCAGATGATATACAAATCACAATCATGAAGCTATCATCAAAGCACAATGTCATCAAAACACTCATGGTGTTGCTATCATCAAAACACAACAGCATTGCTATCATCAAATCAACATACCACATGCTTGTGCATAGGGGGCACAACATTCTCCCCCTTTTTGATGATGGCAACACACTGTGACAGTGAGTCACACACAAATTTTTCTCCCCCTTTGACATGATCAAAAAGAGAAAAACAGTAAAAAATATGAGTGCAAAGTGCAATATGCATGCAAATTCCTCTAGAACATTCTCCCCCTGAATGTAAGACTCCCCTGAATTATTTCTCCCCCTAAATAAATGCTCCCCCTTTGAGAAGGAATATGAACAGATAACAAGGTAGAGAAGGTAGGAGGATCACTTGACAACAGCTGAATCATAGGTTCAGAGAATAAGCCTGATTATAAACAATAGTTAAAGTATAAGAATCAGCAGCATACAATTTTGACAAAAATTCAGGTTTAACAGTGATAAATCTAGAGTAAAACACCTGACCCCTGAAAAAGAGTTTTAGATTCCATTTATAGCAATGAATCTAGGGCACATGGTATTAATAGATAAGTTAGAAATAATACCCTTTTGTGATTAAACAAGGAAATTCAAGAGAGGCAACTTGAACATGTATTGAGAAAAACAATTTTCACTCATGACTTTTGATTTCAAGGGGTTACAGCAGTTTGATTTTCATTTTTCAAATTCCAGAGCCTGAACTAAGTAAATAGATCAGTGGCATTTATGCTGTTGACATTAGGTGTACACCTTGATCAGAGGCAAGTACCCCCAGTTACTAGGCATAAACTACTAGATCTATTTCAGATCAATACCTACAAGGAATAATCTTCACTTTGGACATTAAGGGTACACCTTGATTAGAGGCCAGTACTCTCAGTTACTTGGTGAGGACTCCCCCTATATATTTGACCCTATGAACAGAGTTAGCTTGAGGCACTTCATGACATGTGAATTTTCCTGCTTCATTGGAGGAGTTCACAGTTTCTCAGTGTAATTAACCATTGCTCTGTCACAATGTTCAGTTCTTTACATTTATGATCTTATTTACTGCTGCCCTTAATTCTTTTAGAGTGATTGTTTAAAAAACAGTACACACTCTTGTTCACCTGTTCTAGACATTTCCAGATTAACACATTTAGGCATTACAAAAAACTTTTCCTATTTTAGCTATGAGACAAAGATTAAGAGCTATAAAAGTTTTCCTTTTATCTCAGATTCTGAAGGCAGACATTTAACTCTTCAATTTATAAAGGTTAAACCTTTAGTTCTTTTCAATTTGTAGATGTGATTCTTATAAGTGAACAATTGCAATAATCACCACTCAATGTACTAAACCAGATACAGAACTATTGTTCAGAGAAGGTTAAGGAAATGATAGCACTAGGCATTGAGTTCCTGGAGCACCTGATGTCAAAAGATATGAAAGAACTAGATGGGGACAGTGAGAAGTAGCAAGGATTCAATGAATTGACCAGAAAAGCTCTCAGCTCCCCCTGACATCATGATGCAAGGATATGCTATGCACTAGACTGTTCTACATGCAGACTATGCAACAATGATATATGAGGCAAGTATGCAATCAATTCAAGTTTATGCATCCAAGTCATGCACATTTTTATCCTTTTTCAGATTTCTCAAAAATAGGATGCAGTACATTGTTCTACATGAGGACTAGACCCTTGGTACTTGGCAGAGAACCTGGTCTCAAAGACCATCTCACACATGGTAGGAACCTCCGGGCAGATTTCCCTGCCTTTTAGTAACTTACCATTTGATATACCAGGGTTAACAAGGACAATGCAACATAAAGCAGTCCTACATGCATTGAACAACATCATTGACAGTCATGCAAATGAAGTATGCAGACATAAGACACATGCATTGACTGTGTACACTAAATGAACCATTCACACTTAGTCCAAGTATGCATTCAAATACACGCATGCAATGCATTGACACAAAGCATATGTAGTGCATCAACTGATATGCTTAGCGAAGCATTCAATTTCAGTTCAACATATAGCAAGAGAAGAGCATCAGATATTCAGAATAAAACTCAGTAGCTGAGTCTGGAATGCAGACTGATCAGCTAGACATGAAGAGAATATCAGACAATCAATCAAGCAAATCACATGAAGCTCACATTTTCAAATAATGGAATTTTTTAAAATAAAGTTCAGAACTAACCTGAAGAGTTGAATCATGGGGCTTTCATTTGAGTGCCTTGGCTAAAATACCCCTTTTATTTCTCTCACCAAGGCACACCTGCAACAACTAGATTATTTTGATCCTGCAGGAACCGAAGCTGCCTTGGGTCCTGCATGAGCCCTAACAGGTGTTCTAAACAATCTTTTAGCAACATGATCATCATATTCCATTAGTTTACACTCAAACATTGAATGTCCAGTTTTTCCACAATAATGACATGAAGCCACAGAATTTTTGTTTTTATTCTTCATGTTAGCAGAAACATGATGCCCATGTGCATGCATATGAGTATGAAAATTATGTGTATGAGCATGAGTATTTCTTTTGTTGACATGAAAATTTTTCTTTCCATGCTCAGCCAGCCGACAGTTGGCAGCTTTGTGGCCTAGCTTACCACATTCAAAACATGCAAAGTTTTTCCTTTTATCTCTCAAGTTATTTCTAGCAGAGTCATAGAAAGCAGGGAATTTGACAGATTTAGAGTTTAATCTATTTCCCTGAGCATGCCAGCAATCTTTGACTGCATGCCCATACTTACCACATTCAAAGCATTTAAGATGCTTGCTTCTTGATTCATTTTTACCCCAATGATTTCCTGACCAGCACTCATTAGCCTTATGCACAGGCTTGTCGCAAGTGAAACAAATGATATACTGGCCTGAAATAGATCTATATCTATATGGGTTATGAGCATGTGTGAAAGATCTAAGATTAACATTGTTATCTTCTTTCAGTTTAAAACATGCATTCATTACATGACCACGCCTACCACAATAATAGCATGAAGCATTAGATTTCCTGAAGGCATGGTTTCTTCCAGATAGATTCCTAGAATGCATTGTTTTATTTGCATGCTCATCCTCTTTTAATATTCTGCAATCATCCATGATATGCCCATGCTTACCACAGTAATAGCAAGAAGTATCAGATTTCCTAGGGGCATGGTTTCTATCAGATGAATTCACAGATGCATGTGAATGAGTACAAGAAGCATGAGCATTTTGCATGGACCCATCAGATTCAGCAGAGCTAACAAATTTCAGAGTATAACCAGAATTATTCTTTGCCCTTTTTGTTTGACTCTTTCTTTTCAATTTCTGATTATCCTCAACAGGTTTTGTTTGCTTTTCAATTTTCTGAGCTTTAAACTGAAAGACAGATTTTGAAGGTGACTTATGATTTTCATTTTGTTTTGGGGATTGCCTTGAGGTACCAGCTACATTAGAACTATGCACAAAGGTAGTATATAGCTGGTTTCTGGTAGTTTCCTTAACATCAGGACTACAGCTTGTCCCCTTTCTTGGATTGCCATTCTTCATTTTCACAACAGTTTTTACTTTTCTTTCATTCTTAGCAGAATTGGATGCTAATTTTTCTAGATCCCGAATCTTGTTTTCCAAAGATGTTATGTGAAGATCATAACTGGCTATCTCCTGTTCACTGCAATTGACACATTCACTTAAGACTTTATTTGTAGTTTTATACTTCTCAATTTCTTGTTCCAAGTTGCTTAACTTTTCAGATTTTTCATTACAAACAGCTTTTCCCTTTTCTGTGGTGAGAAGTTTTTCAGACAAGCCAGTATTTAACCATTTCAATTTTTCAATTTCAGCTTTTAATTCAATGTTTTCTTTGGTCAGCTTCTTAACTTCAGCATCACATTTTTCATTAGTGGATATCAATTCCAGTTTCTCAATTAGTTCCTCTTCTCTTTCTTCTACTTTAATTTTCTCAGCAACCAAGTTTTTGTGATCCTCTTTAAGTGAGACTATTTGTTTGTTCAGCCATTCATTCTCACTATAAAGATCTTCATTGCGTTCTCTTAGAGCTGAGCACATATGGCAGGTTAATTCAGCAGAAGAAGAATGTGAAGCCTCCCCATTGATTTCATTTATTCTACCCATGAGATTTTCAATTTTCTTTTGAAATCCTTCATTCTCAAGTTTCAGTTTATCCAATTCAGAATTAACTTGAGTCAGTTCTTGCATGTCTTTTATATGTTCATTTTTCTTCTCATTCAGCTGATTCTCAAGTTCTGATATCTTGTCCAGACATATTTGATTTTCAAGTTTTAGAGAACCATTTTGTTCCTGAAAATTCTAAACATCTAACATACATGCATCATAAGATTGTTTCAGATCTGGACAATTTTTACAAGGAACTTTCAAAGTTATCTGATCACATTTCTTTTTCAATCTCTTATTCTCAGATTTCAATTGTTCACATCTATTATTAAGTTCCTCATTTATATTCCATAGGTCATCAATTGAAAGTTCTTCAGATTCAGAGCTTACCTCGGATGAAGTTTCATCATTAGCATTTCTCTGATCAGCCATCAAGCATTTGCTGTGATTCCTGATTAGCTTTAGTTTTTCCAAAATGTCTTTGGCAGACCTGCAAGAAGAAATGCATTCAATTAGAGATCTGTCAATTGATTCTTTTAATAAAACTACAGCTCTATTATTGACAGAGTCTTTTAGCTTATCCTTCTTGGTCCATTTGGATTTATCCTTCAACAGTTTATATGGACCGTGAGTTATTACCTTCCACAAGTCAGGATCGGTTGTGCTTACATATCGATACAACTTTTCCAGCCATGGGCCAAGGTCATCACCTCTGTATATCGGAGGATGAGCCATCAGAACAGATGACAAGCAGATTCAAGGCACGAAGCAATCGACAACAAAGCACCACAACCAGATAAGCAAGGCAAGGAACTAACTCAGTGAAACTTACTACAGAACACAAGAAGCACACTTATAAAATGCACCAAACAGAAATGCACTAAACCAGATGATCAACGTAAAGCACTAAGATAGTAAATCAAAATATGATTCTAAAAGACCCACTCTGAAATGCACCAACAATTAGCAGGATCCTCTGCAGATTGTTAGATCTGATAGATCAGAGACCCGCTCTGATACCAATTGTTGGGTTCGGTGCTAGTATTCAGAGGGGGGGTGAATGAATATGGCCTATAAAAACTTTCACCCAATATAAAGTTTCGCTCAAAAAGGAACTATGATGCTAACTAGACAGATTTACCAAATCTGAAAGCTAATCAACTATTCTGTTCTACCAGTTAGCAGACACATGGAGCGCCCCTATGCATTCATCTAACGGAAGCACAAATGAACAAATCAAACCACAATGCATAAGAGTTTTTAGGTGGTTCGGTCCTCCAGACTTACATCCACCCCACACTCAACCCGAGTGTGGCTTCACTAACCGCTGGGCAACACAGCTTGCCAACAATCAGCTGGGCCTCACAGCTTGCCAACCGCTGAGCATCACAGCTTGCTTCCGCTGGGCAATATAGCTTAGCCATCGCTGACTCACAGCTTGAACCCGCTGGGGAATACAGCTTAACCCGTCCGAGACCAAGTCTCGCCAGCTGAGGATTACAGCTTTACCTGTCCAGTGGAAACCTCCTCTGCCCGCTGAGCTACACAGCTTGCTGTCCAGAGGCAGCACCTCTGCAAACCGCTGACAAATAGCTTGAAGAAATGTATAAAGGAAAATGAAAATAGAACAAGACAGCAACGGAAAGCTGAAGCAATAAAGCATAAAATATAGCTCAACAATGAGCAACTTCAGATCTGGTTTTGAACCAAAGATCTGAGGAACGAACTCCTTCTCTCTCTCTCTTCTTCTTCTTCTCTTCACACTCTTCTCGAGCTCTCTGCCTCTCTTCTTCTCCTTCTGCTCTTTTTCTTTCTCTTTTCTTTTTCTATCTGGATCGTGGCTCTCTGTATGAGCTTTTCTTCTCGCCAACTCGATCAACCTTCTTCTGTGGAAGGAGGCTCATATATATAGCAGCAGCCAGCAGGAGGGCAGCACTGGGCGTGTGTGTCCTCCGCATTTCCCGCCCAGATATTTGGCCACGTGTCAGCATTCTGTCAGTCCTTCAGCCTCGGATCACGTGCTTCCCAGTCACGTGGAAATGTTCTTCCTCGAACCTGCAAGAGATACAACCATTAAAACTGAGGGCCACAAGAACTAAAGCTGCATGAGGTATGTAATAGTAATACTAGATGCACTGAGAACGACACGAGATACACAGGGTGACTACAGCACGAAGTAAGGAAAGAATGACACGAGATACACTGTGACAGAACAGACACAACGAAGAGAACGACACGAAGTGAGGTTATAAAACAACACGAGGTAAAAAAGAAGAACGACACGAGATACATACGATGACTACAGCACGAAGTAAAAATGACATGATATAATAACCAGTAATGAGAACGGCACGAGAACAACATGGAGACAAAACAGAAACCAACACGAAGTGTGGTTTCAACATACGAACGACACGAGGTCTAGGAGGAACAACACGAAGACATAATATGGAAACGACACGAAGTGAAACAAGAACGACACGAAGTGCAGTAGTGATAGAAACACACACTACACAGAGAACGACACGAAGTGGCACAGAGAGCAACACGAGGTGCTGCGATGTCCTGCACGCAATAGAACAAAAACGACACGAAGACGATGAAAACGACACGAGGTGAAGTCACAAAGCGACAAAGACACGAGGTGTAGGAAACACGACACGAAGACATGAAACAACACGGAGACGAAACAGTAACCGACATGAGTTGAAAACAACACGAAGATGAAAACTGAAATCGACACGGAGTGTGGTCAAAGCGAGAAAGACACGAAGTCTAAAGCGAAAAACCAACACGAAGATAGAATACAAAGAAATGACTCGAAGTTAGGACAACACTAGGAGAAGACTGCACGAAGTGAAAACAACACGAAGACAGAAGATGCCACGGCTATCACGACACGTGATGAAGCAGTGGGACCAGAAAGAAACGACACGAGGAACAACAGTAAGTGACACGAAGTTAAAGAGAAAAATAGCACGAAGTGAAACGACACGGGGTTCACTGGGAAACGAGACACAAGAGGGAAAACGACACGAAGAACAACAGTAAGTGACACGAAGTTAAAGAGAAAAACAGCACGAAGACGATGTATGCAACAGTGCAATGTCTAGACTTGAAATCCAATGCAAAAGGCTGTACAAACTTCATGAATAGTGCATGATTGTACTGGACGATGTATACACTTAGCCTATGCAGACCAATGTACAGACTTTGGCGAAGCAAAAGGCTGTATAGACTTGGAGACCCAAAGCCATTGTATAGACTTTGCCAATGCAGACCAGTCCGATGTATAGACTTTAAAGAAATGCATGCTACAGTGCAATGTCTAGACTTGCTATATGCACGAGACGCTGTCCACTGTCTAGACTTGCGATGCCTTCGCCAAATGCATACTACAGTCCAATGTATGGACTTAGACGAATGATGCATGAGACGCTCAATGTATCGACTTTGAGCTTGCTATGCAGTGTATAGACTTAGAGCATAAACCCCACGATGCAATGTATAGACTATGCACATACCAGAAGTCTAACAGAAACAATATATCAGTCATACACGTGCATTCTCCAGATGATATACAAATCACAATCATGAAGCTATCATCAAAGCACAATGTCATCAAAACACTCATGGTGTTGCTATCATCAAAACACAACAGCATTGCTATCATCAAATCAACATACCACATGCTTGTGCCTAGGGGGCACAACAAGTTCGAGTCTATTCCATGGTGGAGCCCCGCTCCTCCCCGTAGTGACTCCCGTGGCTCCTTAGGTTCATACCAGAGGGGACCCTTGGCTCGTCCTCATGAGCCCGCCTGTCAGGAGCACTTCGCTCCTAGGCCTCGACCTGCCCCACCACGGGATCTACCTCCACCCCAACCATCGGCACCCGTTGCCCATCCCCAGGCACCCATAGGCCATCCCACGGCCCCAACACTTCCTCCCCTGTTGCCCACGGCACCTACACCTCCACCCTTGTTGCCTACACCCCCTACCATCGGGAGGATAAGGGTAAGGCCCCTCTTATCGGAGAGAGCAGTCGGTCCCGGCTAAAATGTTTCCATTGTCATGGGTTTGGCCACTTCGCCAACCAATGTCCCACTCGTGCCACACTAGCCCTAGGGGTTGAGGAGGCCTTGCCATCTGAGCTTGAACTTGTCAATTATGAGGCCGACCAAGCACTAGCCGATGAGTACTATACCTTGGGGGAAGAGCTAGATGGCTCTTCTGCCGCCCAGGATGCAGCCACTTAGTGGGATTGATGCTACCATCTTAAGTCTAGGGTCATATATGAGTCCGTGTGTTTTCTTTGCGTGGTTTGTTTGTGTGGTGTGTTGTGAGTCGATTGTTTGTGTGTATTGCATGGTGAGTCTACATGTGTCTTGTGCAAGCTCATTGTCAGTCTCTTATGAGTAAGAGACGAGTGGACTCGCTTGATGAGTATGGGATCTGTTCTACATCTATACCCGGATTAGTCACCGACAGGGACTCAGCTGTGATTCCTAGTGAGTCTTTGAGCTGCTTCCTTCCCTTTTGAGAATGCCCCACTCAGAGTGTCCACGTCTAGTCCATAGCAGCTTGTGCATATTGAGTATATATGAAATGAGCAGGTGACGGTCACTTGGAGTGGAGCATACCCGCGCTACTTGGCACGGTGACGGATCCACCGGAGTACTCGAGCATCCATACCCCTACTCGACGGGGTCGAGTTCCTCCCACCCGGGGAGAGTTGATGGGAATCGACGCCGAGTATGTACAATTTCTTTTGCATTTATGTCCTTTTAGCTTGTGTTTATATCCTTGGGAAAGTATGTACGCAAATGTAAGGCTTTATAAGCCAATGAGTCATTCTCTTAGATTGTGTGGGTTTTTGTGCAATTGTGTAGTAGGTCTAGCTAGGGGGCCCTCAGCCATTTCCCATTAGTCCATGTCACCTATGTGGGGCTGGTCAACCATCCTAGGTAGACATCTAGAAGGGTTGAATGCCAATTGACCACATGGGAGACAAAGGGGTCAAAATTTCAAAGGTTGGCCACCAGCCTACCCCTTGGTCAAGGGGGCGCCCCCTTCCACTTGTAGTATTTTTTTTTTTGTGTGTGGGATTCAAATCCAATTTAGGCCATCCATTCCACATCCCTAGATCCAAGGGTGTAGAATGGATTAGATACATAGCATATAAAAGGTTGTATTTTCCATTTATTAGCATTAATGAAAAGAAAATTGTTGGAAAACCAAGAGTGCTTCTTGCGCCCCTCCCCTCTCCCCTGGTGTTCATCTCCTCCAACCCCCAATTCTAGAGTGGTTCGATCTTCAACCCCCTCCCTTCTATCTCCGGTGATCATCGGTGCCGCCGCCGCCGCCGTTCGTGTCGCCATCGCGCCGCCGCGAAGCCGTCTTCGGTGTTCTGTCCATCCTGGGTAGAAGCTCCTTCTCAAAACTCCTGCTATCAGCCATGACATATGATTGATCTGAAATTTTGAGGGTGTGTTCTTACCTTGAATCCCCATTTCCACCTAAATTTTTACGTCCAAATTCCTTCATTTATTATTTTTCCATTTTCGTTCCTCTTTCACTCCCAAATCTGCCTTGTCTCTGTCTACAGTGACAGCAGCTCTGCGTTTTCCATATCCGGACCCCTTTTTGATTTTTCCAAGAGCTGCCAAATTTATTGAAAGTTTTGTCCACCTTCCCCTATCACCACACATTTTCTTAATGTTTGGTGAGTATTTCACATATTTTACAAAATTCGCCCAAGTCCCAAAATCTGTTCTGTTTGCTTGTTCCCAGATCCGACCACCTTCTAGTGTAAACTCTCCAGAAAATCCAATTCTTCATATTTTCTAGGTCCAAAAATAGTCCCGATTTCCTCTCTTGATTTCCTACAACGTTTTTGAAGAACACAACTTCCGATTCGGACGTTCACCTATCGGTCAAAGGTAACTCTCAGGAAAGTTCCCTGCTAATCTGAGAGTCTGGGTACTGTACAACAGCAACATTCAAACTTCGCCAATCAGAAGTACATGCTTGGTTATTTTTTTGTAATCACATAGGGTTGAATCCCTTTGAAGCAGCTTTCCAATGGAGCCAGTTTCGTCACATTCTGACTTCGGGGCTGGTCGCAGCGAGCAATCTTGTCGGTTTGCGCGCTAAAAAATAGAACCGACAGATCTGCGGCCGGTTATTCTGACCGGTGCCGATCAGAGTCGCCCGGCCTTCGGCCCGTAAACCAGCGCGCCTCCACTCCAGGGAGTGCTCATCCAGGCATCCCCCACTACAGTGGTGCCACCGGGTCCCACACGGCCCCTCCGGACAGCACGTGGGCCCGACAATCACGAGTTCAGGTGCTGCCGAAGAGACGCGAGAAGCCGCCCGTCAACCTGAAATTGGTCCTCCCGGGTCCACTTGTGTAGCCCTTTACCTCCCTGTGTGGAGTGGGCAGTGATTCATTACTGTAACAATCGTGTATTATTGTTCCAGGAGACGAGTTTCGACCGGGTCCGTCTTCCCCACGCCGAGCGCGTGGAGGTATCGTAATCGCTCCTACACTTGGCAATTGCTTTATTCAGATATGCTTGTTTATGCCGCTGCTAGAGAGCATGTGTAGGGATATCTAGATCGCTATATATGTTTATTACCACTGCTGCGAGAGAGTGCGTGACCGTCCCGTGACCCGATCCGGGCACAAGAGAGAGAGCCGACCACCCTAGCTCTCTGCCGATTTCTCAACCGTGCACGTCCGACGCTTCCCTCGTTAAGGGACAATCGCGAGCTTGTCGTGTCCGTGGTCTTGTCCCGCATCAATGCTCCTACATGCATGAACTTCAAGTGTTTCTCACATATAATGCATGTTCTTGTTAATGCTTCTATTGAAATATTGGCTGTTCTCAAACTTCTTTGATCTAAAAATTGAGAAGATTTCAATCTGTATATCATGACCATAAATCTGAAAACCTTATCAATAAGGAATCTTCTATTATACATGATTATGAATGTCTAAAAGATTGAGTTGGTTTAAGTTTAATGTATTCCTTAAGTTTGGATTTGAATAACTTGAAAATATCTGAGTCAACTTTAATAAATATTGACCAACACTTTCATGTTATTTCATGCAAAATCTTCTGAAATATGAAAAACTTAGAAAATTATGACTATCTTTGGTTGAGATACAAGAGGTGAGTATTGTTTTTAAACATTTGATTGTTCTGAGTAATGTCTGAAATTGAGTCAGAGCAATGACTTTAGTCACTGAGAAACCATGTCTAAAATTAGACTTTGTCAAGAAGTGCCTTAGTTATCTCTGCTGGAAACTTATTGCAAATTAGTGAAAATGATGGCAGAGTAATGACATGATGTGTGGTGAGTAACTGGGTAACTTTACCTAAGACGTGTTGTGCCTCATGTCAAAAGCCATACTGATATTATCTCTGTTCTATATGAAGCATGACAGTTAGTCATATTAAGTACTTAGGGATACTAGCGTTTAAACATCGTGTATCCTATAGTTTCACAGTATGCACTGAACTCAATTGCTCCTGAAATTTGAACATGAAAATTGTTGCTAAACAACAAGATAAATATGGAAAATGATTGCAAAAGAAAAAAATTGTGTAATCCTGGACAAAATCAGAAGTATACATGGTTGTTTAACCTCAATACTATTTCTTGTAATTCCTGAAGAAGTCATTGAAAGGTAAATAAGTAAGATGGAAGGAGGTTAAACATGAATGTAATATGAGAGCTTGGTTTATTTTTATTAAAATTTGATTTCATATATAAGTATAGAAATTTTATTGAGAAATTGTGTATACATCATATTTAAACGAGACTAGTCATAAAGATTTATTCCTAAGCCCTTATGATGGAAGACTCTGAATTTTTTTCCAGATTTATGAAATTGATATCTCATTGAAAACCTTTCTTAATCCATTGGAAGTCTAGTTGAAATTCCTATGCTCAGCTTGCTCATGATATCTGTTTCAACCGAACTACACATTAAATTCAAATATCAGATTCTGTAATAATCATGTATGGATGTCCATGTGATTTTGATTATACCCTCAATTGACTGTCCTTCTCAAATTCTTCATTATCATCACTACTGCCTGATTTCAATATCTCTAGTGTTAACACCTCCGTTTCACTCATATGATATGTCCAAGGGGGAGATAATTAGATCTGGGTGATGAATTCTTTCACTTAGGGGGAGAGTCCTTGAGAAAACATCATTTTGCATAAATTTTGTTTCAAAAAGGAGAATAGTTTACATGTTCTGCATGATCGGCTTAATGTTCCTTCTTCTTGATGTTGCCAAAGGGGGATAACATTTTTTGTGAGTCATTACTCTTTGTGTGATGTGTGGGAAGGAGATGTTGCATCCTCTTGCATACTTCATATACATGAGTTGCACTGTCTGGGAGTTTCGGTTCATGTGGAAAGAGGGAGAATAGTTTTTATTTTTCATATCAATGCATGCCTTGCATTTATCTCCACTAATTTTGACAAACTATTGCTCGCTTTTTGATGAAGTCAAAGGGGGAGAATAGTTGATATGAGTCAGCATGTTGTTTCATGACTCATAGTGTTGCCATCATCAAAAGGGGGGAGATCGTTGTATCCCTGTGGTTTTGATGATGCCAAACACTATGACTCATCTAAGCATGATGTCATATGTGTTGATGCTGCATTTATGTGGTTTTGATGATGTCATGATATTAATATGGTTTAATGATGCCAAACATTGATGAATGTGATACATTGCATTTTTGCTGACATAGTTGTTCTTAAGATGATCTGATTATATGTAGAAGATGTGTGTTGAATTCTCCATAGAATAGGCTCTGAGAATAAGGCAAAAGGTTAAGTCAAAGTCATGAAGAAATCAGTGAAGCTGAAAGAGCAGGTTGACATAATGCGACTGAGCAAGGGTATCAGGTCGATGCAGCTAGGCACTGCCTTGATACAACGCTGGTCATAGAAGTAAATATGAAGAGATTGCCTCGTCGCAGTAATGGGCTTCCTTGGTGCAGTCGGGAGATGCCTCGATACAGAGAAGGCATCAGAAACAAACCAAATGAAACTACCTCGACACAGTTGGCCAATGCCTCAATGCATCGGTTCACATTCCTTAAGGAAGAGTTCTGCCTCGACGCATCTAGAGCACATGCCTCGACACATCAGTGCAGAACTTCATTTTGGAAATTTGCAAAGTTGAAGCACCAAGAATTCTGCCTCGACGAATCAAGATGTCCCATATGTGTCATTGCAAAGACAGGTTGATGTAGAAGTACAGCCTATTGCTTGGGCAGAGAAAGATCGATGGAGTAGCTTATGGAGAAGTGTGACGGTCTTCAAATGAGAAAATATTGAACATGGCACCTAGTTCATTGTTGGGTCTGGCTGAAGCTGTACTCAAGATAAACAACCTACTGCTATAGCTGATTGGAAATGACCTCGATGTAGTGATGCTCAAAGGAGCCATTTTCGAATTCTGCATTGACTCAACCCAAGAGCTGCATCGACGTAACAAGTTTATCATGAAGAGAAAGGTCGATGCACTCAAGCCATTCAAGAATGAAAGGTCGATGAACCTCAGTTCCTTCAGGACAAGGGTCGATGCAGCAAATTCAACCAGTGCTGGGAAGGTCAGTGTAGAAGCAAAATTTTCTCTCTGAACAGAGACAGGTCCATGCATCTTGTATCTACATATGGATAAGGTCGATGCATAAGAAGTAATTGATGGTCTCCAGTGAAAATTCAGTTTACAGCTGTATGCAAAAACACTAAAATCAAGTCAGCTAAAGTTAAATGCTATCTTACATACTGGATCTGTATGAGACGGGATATGTGAAGCTATATTCAGTGGGCCTTGCCTAGATGAGTAAAATCTTATGAAGAAGAAGAACCATTTGATGAAATGCCTCAGTGAGCACAACACACGCATCAAGTTGATGCAGTACGGAAGGTCAGCACATCAAATTCTCCCTCGATGCAACAATTAACTCGAACCAAGAAATGAAGATCCATTTCCAGATCCGATCCAAGTCAACCAATGATAGGCACGTGATCCCATGAGGGCGGGTAAGTGGCACATGAACCCATGGAGCATATGCTGGGTACGTGTGCCAAGGCTCAAGGATAGAGGAACACTATTGTCCCTACCACGTGGGCCAATGACAGAAAAAGGTAATCAAATTATCTTATCCAGAAAGCTTCTCCAGAGGCTCTATCTTGGGTATAAATAGGAGGTAACTTCCTACGAGCACAAAGAGAAAAAAATAGGCTGCTACAAAGAAGAAAAGTGAGCCAGCAGAAGAAGGGAGAAGAGAGCAAGTGTGCGAGCAAAAGAAAAGAAAAGAAAGAGAGGAAATCTTAGAAAGAAGAGAGAGAGGAGAGAAAGAAAAAGAGAGTGATCAACATTGAAGCAGTCGGTTCCAAAATTGAAGATCTATTTTCGTCTGTTCTAGGATCAAATCCTAAACAGTTTATTGCTCCTACGAGAGCTACAATTTTCATTTCGTCAGTTGTGTTTTTGTTTGTTGCTTTTGTTTTCTATCTTGCTTGTCCGAGTCCCTATTTTGGGATCGGGGTTCCTCCTGAGGATTCAGGAGAAGGGATATTTATCTCCGATTGCCCTCTGTGGATTCAGAGGAAGGGAGACTAGTGTCTCTAGTTGTGAGTGACGGGGTGTCACTCACGGTGTTCCGTCTGTGGTCTTAGAGGAAGGGAGGTTGTCCTCCAGTTCTAGTTCTATGGTTGGTAGAGCTAGGGTGCTGGTCTTGTGGGAAGCAAGACCAGGTCGAAGGATTTGTTTCCCTCTGGCTCAAGCTGTTAGGTAGTATCCTGTTGCAGATTGAGTCTGCTTTGATTTCTAGCTTGTGCTAGTGGAATCCTTGCTCGGTGGGAGCGAGGGGTGGACGTAGGCTGACTCTGGGTCATCTGAACCACCTAAAAATCTGAGTGTCTCATTGTGTGGTTATGCTTGTGATTGTCCGATTATTCTTCTCGACTCTTCAGGCTGTTGTGTTGCGCTATTTCGTCATTCTATCTTTTGTGTGCTATGTGCTAGATGCTTTATGTTGTTGGCCCGGTTAGGAATGCAATTAAGAGGGGGGTGAATTGATTGCAGCCCTTTATGAATATTTAAAACTAAAAATAAACAACCACTCACAACTTCCCAGCACAGATGATAAAAACTCGGATAAAAATAATGATTCAGACAAAAAATGAAACTCACAGGTCACCGATTCACACTCGCAACACGAACAGATGAAGTAAAATAGCAATCACACATAAAGCAACCCACACCACAAGCAGTTTTTTGGTGGTTCGGACGCACTCGAGTGTCGTCCTACGTCCACCCCTCTCAACCTGAGAGGATTCCACTATAAACACCGCACGATGGCAGCAAGCCACCACACACACGGGCGCGATGGCCCACACACATAGGTTCTAGCACGACGACGAGAAACCGCACACACACGGAGCAAGCTCCAAAATCATCTAAGACAAATAAGTATAGAAAAATATAAAGCCTAGTATGAGATTAACAATCTAAGCTCAAAAGATGATAAACAACATTGATCTTCCCCTTAAATCTTCAAACAAACTCGGAGAAACTAATGAAGGGTGCTTTGGAATGATAGAACCAAGAGGGATGAAGCTGCCCCTTTGACGAAACTCTCCCAAGCAAACCACGGTGGGGAGCAGCTGCAGCACGCCTCCAACCTTAAGCTCGGAGACGTGGAACACGATCCTGAGATGGGGTTCTCCTTCTTCAGCGGACACCACACCTTCTTCTCCTCCTTCCTGCAAAGATAGAAAAACTTAGCCCACACGAATTGTTGTCTCCCGATCGGACAAGGCGGCCATATATATCCAAGAGAAAACAAAGCATTAAGACATAAAAGCCCTTGCCAAAGCCTCTTCAAACCACATACAAACATCCATGTAAACCCTAAGGGTAAAGTGGTGAAGAACCATGCCCATCGGACATAAAGATAGCGGGTTCGAATTCAGATCCAGAAAACCCGATCAGAACGCTCGGAACAAGTGTCGACTCATAGAGTCAACTCTTGCTTCACGAGTGTTCTGCCAGAACACAAAAAAATGACACACAGGGGAAAAGTGTCGACTTCCTAGGTCGATACCTTTTCAAAACCATTCTGTTTCAAAAACAAAACAGCATACTGACTGAAAGTGTCGACTTCCAAGGTCGACACTTTTTCAAGCTTGGTCTATTTTGTGAACAAAATAGCATGCTAACAGTAAGTGTCGACCTCCCAGGTCGACATTTTTTCAAGAAGCTTCTGACTTCACAAAGCTAACAGAACCCTGGTGAAAGTGTCGACTCTAGGAGTCAACACTTTCTGCCAGCGTCAACAAAATCAATGCACAGCAGCGAAGTGGAAACAAAGTGTCGACTTCTAGAGTCGACACTTTACCTGACATGCTTGAAAACTTACTAAATTCGATTGAAACACTATATGTTTTCAAACAACCATGAAGCTCAATCAAATATGCACTTGTAAAAGAGATTGCCAAGGATTAAACAAGATTTGAGCCATGAACATTCCATCCAATTTGGAATTTAATTAAAAATTTGTTCTTACCATGACTTTTAAGATTTAGGAGAAGACTTCACAAAGAACCTGCACTTATACAATTGACATTCATTTCAAACTTCAGGTTAGCAAATGAAATCCAGGTCATTCATTTCAAGCTCAAGATATAGCAAATGAAATCCTCAAGTCAATACACATCAAGAAAGTCACTTAGTCCATCCTTTCAAAGACAAGCCATTCATAACCAACATTTCAAGAGGTTGAGTCAGTGCAAAGCTTGAGTAGGTCAGTGCAGTATGGAATGAGGTTGGTGCAATGATGTGTAAAACCCATTGTTAGGGTCGGTGCAACTTGAACTTAAGTCAGTGCAATCAAGTAGCAAAGTCTGTGCAATAACGGACAAGGTCTGTGCAAGGAAGCACAAGGTCTGTGCGAAGCAGAATAAGGTATGTGCAACGCACAACAAGGTCAGTGCAATGATTTAACATTCAACACAGTTCAATTAACATTCAACACAACATTTACAATATCCTTTTTAACATGTCTCAAATTCATCAAACATTCATTTTAACCAAAAATAATCTGAACTTGACTCAAACATTCATCATGCCATTCAAAGCCCACATTCATCAAACATATATCAATGCAAATCATATAATCTCAACTCATGACTTTTTCACACATGATCTTCGTCAAAACAGTCTGGGGCACAATAATCTCCCCCCCTTTGACAAAGATAAAACACATTGAAAAATCACGAAGATTTGCATGAAAGAAAACTCTTTTTGTGTCAAAACAAGCATTTTCTAACTTTCAGCTCTTATGAATTCCATTCAACTATTCACCTATCAAACATCATGCAAAGCTAAAACTAACTTTATTTCTCCCCCTTTTTGTCCGAGTCAAATAGGGGATTAAGAGAAATAGGGAAGCAAAATCGGATATGCACAATTAACTCAATGAGATGCACATGTAAAGCAAGGAATGAGCATTCAAGCACATATGCATTCATTATTCTATATTATAGCAAGCCTGTTCTATATGAATAGGTTAAGAAATATGCTATAGATCGAGAACATGAGTTTCATGAGCAATAATAAAAGGATAGTGCTTACAAGAAGTGGTACTGCAAGAATCATGAAATATGACTGATTCAAGATGTACATTCGCACAATCACTCTCTAGATGTATATGTGAAGGATGAACAATGAAATCTTGACAGTATGGATTTTCATATTTTCTAAAGAACACAAGTAGGAACTTTTCCTCCCTACACTTCCATACACCGTGCTCGACTTTTGGTAGCTTCGCACAACCCCAAAATTATTTTCATTTTTAAATAACAAGATGGATAACCTTTTGACAAGAGTCATTCCCTTTGTTTTAAGGACATTTCTTGGTTACTCAGTATCGTCACTTATGATACTGTGGATAAGACACTTTTCAATGCGAGGTTCCTCCTTTATTTCAAGGGAGATTCCCGATTTACTCGATGTCAAATCACACTTATTCATATTTTTGGTGAGGCTGACAACTTTTTCCTTACGAGTCACGTGATTTCTATGTAGGGGATCACGAGCCCTAAAATGTGTTAAGTGGAATAGGTGAAATCCTTATTAGTTAGAATCATTAAACTCATAAGTGCAAGTGGTGTGAGAGATTGCATAGAATGTAAGAGATGAATTAGCCTCTTCATTATGATGTCTCCCCCTAAGTGTATGCACTGTTATAACAAAAATATCCCCCTTAATATGTGCCATGTAACAACATGTCTTCGACAAAGCAATTTTATTTAGCAAGGGAGTAACGTCTTAGGAGATATCAAATCTGAAAGGTGTGTAAACTATATACACTCAAGCAAATGTCAAAACGGTATTTTCAAGCAAGTTGATTACCAATATGTGGTGGAGAATGTTGAATATATCTGAGTGATTTTGATGTCAACAAAACCCAAGACATCCTCTCCCATATACATTCTGTTTTCAAGGAAAGCTTCTTGTTTCAAATCTTTTTTTTACCCCATGACGTATGTGTGTTAATTGAACCCTTGCATGAGTCTCTCAAACATAAATCATCTTGTTTTTAACCATAACACAAACCATTTCTTTCATCCAACAAATGGACAAATCTAGGGAACTAACACTTGTCTTTTTGCAGGACTGGACACTGGCGGTCGACCTATGGACCCCTGGCGGTCGACCTAAATTAACAGAATTGAAATCTGTAATTTGTGGAAGCTGGCGGTCGACCGCCTGGAGCTAGCGGTCGACCTATTTTCCCAGCAGCAAGATGGCTACAGGACAGCCCATGACGGTCGACCGCTGGCCCTTGTAGGTCGACCGCCAGCCTCGAGCAGCCAACAAATGTTGACTTTCATCACTTCGAGAGTTGGTCTTTCTCTTGGGTTTGTTTAATCCCTAAGCAACATAATTCTCCAGATTTCGTGGATCTGGTCTGGAGGAGTCCTTGGACCCTTAAGGACTCTATAAAACTTATACAAGAGGGTTTGGAAAAACCCTAATGAAAAAAGTGAATCAAGAGGCTACCAAGAGAGGGAAGGAGGAAGCTTGCACTGTAGACGTGAACAGTGCTCCGAGAAGATTTCTTCATTCATCTTCCTTCCCACAAAGATGAAGATCTAGCTGCATCTGAAGGAGGTCAAGGCTGCATCAAGGGGAACTCAAGCTGCATCCAAAGAATCCCTTCATCAACTAAGGGGGAGCACCAATCAATCTTTTATTTCTATTTTTCTTTTAACTTCACACTTCTTTCTGCTTCTAGTGTGTTGTGGTTGTAATCTTAAAACTGCTGTGTGTGTATTAGGATCTTCTCAGATCCATGTGTGTGTGAGTGTGCAGTCAAGGTTGATTGCTTTTGTGTATGTGTGTGGTTGATCTTGTAACACCTTACAAGATAGTGTGTGGTTCCTCACTGTCGGTGAGGGGTGGACGTAGGTTGCCTTTGTGGCATCCGAACCACCTTAAAATTGCTATCCCCTCATGGTTTGTGCCTTATCTTCTTTCCCCCTTCTGCTATTTCCTTTGAATCTTGTGCACTTGCATCTCCCTAATATCACGCGTTGATCCTTGTCCTTGAATCCTTCGGTATATCAAAAGTTGGACTCAGACCGACAAGGTTACTCTTGCCGAAAAGATAACAACTTGCGAGAGTAAATCTTCGGATTTGATTAACTCCGCCGAGTACCAAGGGTTTGTGTGTTTGTTATATTGTGAGTTTCATTCTGATCTGGTCACGGCCATCCTGTGCTTCTCTTTTTGTTTATCTTGTGTCCACCGTTGTTTTAATTTGCTGTCACCCAATTCCCCCCCCCCTTTTGGGTGTCATTTAACCCCAGGACTTTAGAGAACGTAGGTCCGAAGATCATACTCACGCATAATGAAAGCTTCCAGGTGGATGTAATCCACCTTTCCACTGACGTCATTTTATATACCGGTGAATCATGGCATTCATGCACACATGTATGAAGTATATGCACTTATGTACATGCGAATGCGAAAAGATAAAAGCATGTATGGAAAGCAATTGTTATTCAGTGTCATATGCATAGAAAGCAAGATTTGAAATGTAAATGCCATGGAAAGACTTCTTATGTGCAAAAGATAAAGCAGTATGAACAATTTCATTATGAGAAAGTGTAAAGTGTGTATGTAAAAAGCAACTCAAAAGAATTTAACTATCTAACTTGCACACTCCTAATTCTCTTCTAAGAGAACAAAACTGATCAAAGTTTAGTGGTTTTGTAAAAATATCTACAAGTTGGTCTTTTGTGTCAACAAAAACTAGCTCAAAATCACCTTTATTTATATGATCTCTTATAAAGTGATGTCTAACCTCGATGTGCGAGAATGTTGGATAGGATTTTTGAACAGATTTATTGCAGACATGTTATCACACATGATGGGAATGTTTTTCAAACAAAAACCAAAATCAAGCAATTAATGTTGGATCCATATAACTTGAGCCTCACAACTACCTGCAGTCACGTACTCGACCTCGACAGTTGATAATGCCACACAATGTTGTTTCTTTGAGGCCCATGAAACCATGCAGCCCCCTAGAAATTGACAGTGACCGCTTGTGCTCTTACGATCCATTTTACATCCAGCATAATCAGAATCAGTGAAAGCATGCAAGTCAAAACAATTATTCTTAGGATACCACAAACCAAGGTCAAGTGTTCCATTTAAATACCTGAAGATTCTTTTCACGGCTGATAAATGAGAATCCATGGGACAAGATTGATATCTTGCACAGTGAGAGACACTAAAATGTATGTCAGGCCTACTAGCAGTCAGATATAACAATGAACCTATCATACCCCTAAAAAGTTTTTGATCAATTTTTTTACCTTTCTCTTCTTCCAATTTCAGTGAGGTGGACATGGGTGTAGCAAATGGTTTGGCAGTTTCCAGTTGAAATTTCTTCATGATTTCTTGTGTGTACTTCTTCTGGTTGATGAAGATGCCATCTTCCAATTATTTTATTTGAAGTCCTAAGAAGTTCAGCTCGCCCATCAAGGTCATCTCGAACTCTCCCTGCATGAGTTGAGCAAATTCATCATTCATTTTTTAATCTAAGGCTCCAAATATTATGTCATCTACATAAACTTGAACAATTAAAGCATGTTCATCACAAGTCTTTGTAAACAACGTATGATCTATGTTACCTCGTTTGAAGCTATTATCAATAAGAAATGAACTTAAGCGATCATACCATGCCCGGGGAGCCTGTTTTAATAAATATAGTGCCTTGTCCAATTTGTAGACGTGGTCCAGAAATCTTTCGTCTTCAAAGCCTGGCAGTTGTTCCACGTATACTTCTTCCTTGATTACTCCGTTGAGGAAGGCACTCTTCACGTCCATTTGAAATAGCTTGATGTTCATGTGACAAGCATAAGCAAGTAAAATTTGTACAGCTTCTAATCTAGCCACAGCAGCGAAGGATTCATCAAAATCAATGCCGAATTCTTGGGAGTAGCCCTTGGCTACCAACCTTGCCTTATTCCTCACAACCACCCCATCTTCACTAAGTTTGTTTTATAAAACCCACTTAGTTCTGATTATAGGATGGTTATCAGGCCGGGGCACGAGGAACCACACCCGATTCCTTTGGAATTGGTGTAATTCTTCTTGCATGGCGAGAATCCAAGAATTATCATTTAAAGTATCATCTAAAGACTTAGGTTCAATGCTGGAAAGTAAAGCTAAGTTATCAAGAATTTCAACATCCCTCATTGAAGCCCGCGTTCTCACTTCATCATCCACACCACCGATCACATTCTCCAACGGATGATCCTTGTGCGTGGTCCATTGGTTTTGAAGAGGTGGATGTACTTGTTCCTCTTGTTGTTCTTGCTCTTTTTCTTTTTCTTTCTCTTTTTCTTGATCTTGATCTCCTGCCTCACCGTGTTTGCTCAATTCTCCTTTCTCAATTTCACTCTCACCTGTAATCAGAAAATGATCAGTATCATTTGATTTTCTTATAGTGTACTCATCAACAACAACATGTGGACTCTCCTCGACAACAAGTGTTCTAGTGTTATAAACACGGTACGCTCTAGATGATAGAGAATACCTGAGGAAAATTCCTTTATCACTCTTCGCATCAAATTTTTTAAGAATGTCTTTACCATTGTATAAAATGTAACAAATAGACCCAAATGGTTTAAAATGTGATATGTTGGGTTTCTTACCTTTGTACAGCTCGTAAGGAGTTTTCATAAGGATCGGTCTTACCATTGCTCGATTTATAATGTAGCAGGCGGTGTTTACTGCCTCTGTCCATAGATACCGTGGAAGACCATTTTCAGCTAGCATGGTTCGTGCCATCTCCACGAGCGTCCTATTCTTCCTTTCGACCACTCCATTCTATTGCGGGGTCATAGGTAATGAGAATTGATGTTCGTACCCCTGCTTCCTGCAAAATTCATCAAACTCATGATTTTCAAATTCTTTTCCGTGGTCACTTTGAATTTTCTGAATTGAATAACCTTTTTCATTTTGAACTCTAGCATCAAAATCAATGAATTAATTGCATGCATCACTCTTATTAGCTAGATACAAAACCCATGCATATCGTGAAAAATTGTCGACAATCATAAATCCATAAAGCTTCCCTCCAAGACTGCGAGTCCTAGTGGGACCAAACAAATCCAGATGCAATAGTTGAAGGGGTTTTTCAGTCGAAACAATATTTTTGCATTTAAATGATGCTGTGGTTTGTTTTCTTTTATTACATGCTTCACAAACTTTTGAAGTTTTAAAGTTTAAACTAGGAAACCTCTAACTAAGCCATGATGATTCAGCTTCCTAATGACATTAAAACTGGCATGCCCAAGACGGCGATGCCACAACCAAACATCTTCATTCTTGTTAGCAACTAAGCACAAATTTTTAGATGTAATTTCATTAAAGTCAACCTGATATGTGTTGTTACTCCTCACTCCTATGAATTTGATTTCATGTGAGTTAGCATCAACAATTGTGCAGTGAGAAGACTCAAATATAACCTTGTGACCTTTGTCACAGAGTTGACTTATACTTAACAAGTTATGGTGAAGACCTCTAAAAAGTAGAACATCTTTAATGTAGTGGTTGAGATCCTTACCAATTCTCCCAATTCCTATTATCTTACCTATGTCCTGTCCGCCAAAAATTACCGTACCACCATTTTTCTCTGCAAGGTCTGTAAAAAGTTGTTTATTTCCTGTCATGTGCCTGGAGCATCCGTTGTCCAGGTACCATTTATTCTCTGTCGCCTTCATGCAGACCTGCACCAATAAGCAACCATGCTCATTTTGATTTGGGTACCCAAGCAAGCTTGGGTCCCTTGATGTTAGCATTCCCAAAAGACTGACTATTCTTGCTGAAAAACATGTCATCATCATATTTCATTAATTGGCACATGTACATGTCATGCCCAACTCTCCCATAATAAAAACAAGTGGGTCTCTTCCTACCAAAATTTTTCCTGTTATTTACATGTGTAGAAGTATAGGGGAAACGAGAATTAACAGTTGATGGATTGTTGTGTGTGTGTGAACACTCTCCATGATATGGTGAACTCTTAACAACATAGTGAAAACCATTCTTGTTGCCATGCATGAAATTTGAAATTTTCACAACTTGTTTCTCCTTTCCTTTCAACATCTTTTCATTGGCATTTTTCACCTTTTCAATTTCAATGATAAGACTTCCATTTTTACTATTCAATTCTTCTTTGATTTTCTCAAATTCAATTAATTTGCCATTCAATTCTTCCAGCTCCTTTTTCGACAAGTCATGCTTTTCTTGGGTTTCATCTTTGATTTTAAAAGCAATTTTCTTTTATACTTCTAAGCATGCAATTTCATCTTCAAACAAAACTAACTTTGATTCCAAAGTGTCATTGGCATTTTTGAAAATTTTAACTTGCATTTCAAGAAAACTGCATTTCTCACATGAATTAGATGAATGCATTATTTCATGAATCTTCTTCTTCAAGGTTTTATTCTCATTTTTCATTCTTTTGTATTTTTCATCCAATTCCTCATATGCAAGTTCCCATTGTTGATCTGTGATAAACTCCGAGTCAGAGATTACTTGTTCCTGATCCCTCCTTGCCATGAGACACATGTTCTTTACCAGCTCTTCAATATCTTCTTCTTCATCGGACGTAGGCTTATCCTCGTCCTCATCGCTCCACGTAGCCTTCATTGCTTTCGCCTTTTTGCCCTTTACCATCTTGCCTTTCTTTTTCTGCAATTCGGGGCATTCACTTCTCATGTGCCCCATCTTCTTACACTCATAGCACATAACTTCAGCCGCTTTGAGTGGTTCGTTCCTTTGCTTCGGCTGCTTCTTTCCTTTCTTGAATTTTCTGCCAAATCTTCTCCTTTGGCATAAAAATTATCTAACTCTTCTTGTCAACATGGAAACTTCTTCATTGTTTGTGGTTCCCATTGAATCCTCTTGGCTTGAGATGGACTCCGGGTATGCTTTCAAAGCGATTGGTTTTTTCTTCTTTGTGTCCTCTTCCGTCCTCTTTATATAAATCCCATAGGCCATCAAGGACCTTATGAGCGCATCCACGGTGATGGTAGACAAATCTTTAGAATCCTCTATCACGGTTGCCTTGGTGTGCCAGCTTTGTGATAGGGACCTCAACACTTTCCTTACCAAATCGGTGTCCTTAAACTCTCTTCCGAGTGATTTTAACCCATTTGTGATCTCTATGAGACGTACAAACATCTTGGAGATATTTTCTTCCTCTTTCATATGAAACAGCTCGTAATCTTGGATCAACATGTTCGCTTTTGTCTCCTTCACTTCTGTGGTGCCTTCATAAATTAGCTTGAGCTTGTCCCACATTTCTTTCGCGCTGCTGCACATAGAGACACGAGCATATTCATTCGGGTGAATAGCACACTGAATAATATTTAAAGCATTAAAATTCATAGTTACCTTCTTAATACTGTCATCATCCCATATATCTTCATCTGGGTGTAAAACATATGGACCACTCCTAATGATAGTCCATATTTCATGACTTTGAGCACGTAGAAAGACAGACATCCTATTCTTCCAATAGGGGTAGTTACTACCATCAAAGAAAGGTAGCCTATGAATAGAATGCCCTTCGGGCATTAACCCCATGTTAAGATTGTTAGCCATTCCTAACAGATCTCTCTAAACTGCTAGGTTTCTAGATTAAAATAGAGCAGAGGCTCTGATACCAATTGTTGGCCTGGTTAGAAATGCAATTAAGAGGGGGGTGAATTGATTGCAGCCCTTTATGGCAGATTTAAAACTAAAAATGAACAACCACTCACAACTTCCCAGCAAAGATGATAAACACTCAGATAAAAACAATGATTCGGACAAAAAATGAAACTCACAACTCTCTGATTCACACTCGTAACATGAACGGATGAAGTAAAATAGCAATAACACACAAAGCAACCCACAGCACAAGTAGTTTTTAGGTGGTTCGGACGCACCCGAGTGCCGTCCTATGTCCACCCCTATCAACTCGAGAGGATTCCACTATAAATGCTACACGACGGCGGCAAACCACCACACACACGAGTGTGACGGCCCACACATGTGGGTACTCGCACGGCGACGAGAAACCGCACACACACGGAGCAAGCTCCAAAATCGTCTAAGGCAAACAAGTATAGGAAAATACAAAGCCCAGTCTGAGATTAACAATCTAAGCTCAAAAGATGATAAACAACATTGATCTTCCCCTTAAATCTTCAAACAAACTCAGAGAAACTAATGAAGGGTGCTTTGGAATGATAGAACCAAGAGGGATGAAGCTGCCCCTTTGACGAAACTTGCCCAAGCAAACCACGGTGGAGAGCAGCTGCAGCGCGACTCCAACCTTGAGCTCGGAGACGTGGAACGTGATCCTGGGACGGGGTTCTCCTTCTTTAGTGGACGCCACACCTTCTTCTCCTCCTTCCTTCAAAGATAGAAAAACTTAGCCCACACGAATTGTGGTCTCCCGATCGGACAAGGCGGCCATATATATCCAAGAGAAAACAAAGCATTCAGACATAAAAGCCCTTGCCAAAGCCTCTTCAAACCACATACAAACATCCATGTAAACCCTAAGGGTAAAGTGGTGAAGAACCATGGCCATCGGACCTAAATATAGTGGGTTCGAATTAAGATCCGAAAAATCCGATCGGAATGCTCGGAACAAGTGTCGACGCATAGAGTTGACTCTTTCTTCAAGAGTGTTCTGCCAGAACACAAAAAAATGACACACAGGGGAAAAGTGTCGACTTCCTAGGTCGACACGTTTGTTCTGTTTCAAAAACAAAACAGCATACTGACTGAAAGTGTCAACTTCCAAGGTCAACACTTTTTCAAGCTCGATTTGTTTTGTGAACAAAATAGCATGCTAACAGTAACTGTTGACTTCTTAAGTCAACACTTTTTCAAGAAGCTTCTGACTTCACAAAACTAACAGAACCCTGGTGAAAGTGTCGACTCTAGGAGTCGACACTTTCTACCAGCGTTAACAAAATCAATGCACAACAGCGAAGTGCAAACAAAGTGTCGACTTCTAGAGTCGACACTTTACTTGACATGCTTGAAAACTTAGTAAATTCGATTGAAACACCATATGTTTTCAAACAACAATGAAGATCAATCAAATATGCACTTGTAAATGAGATTGCCAAGGATTAAACAAGATTTGAGCCATGAACATTCCATCCAATTTGCAATTTAATTAAACATTTGTTCTTACCATGACTTTCAAGATTTGGGAGAAGACTCCACAAAGAACCTGCACTTATACAATTGGCATTCATTTCAAACTTCAGGTTAGCAAATGGAATCCATGCCATTCATTTCAAGCTCAAGATATAGCAAATGAAATCCTCAAGTCAATACACATTAAGAAAGTCACTTAGTCCATCCTTTCAAAGACAAGCCATTCATAACCTGCATTTCAAGCGGTTGAGTCGGTGCAAAGCTTGAGCAGGTCAGTGCAGTATGGAATGAGGTCGGTGCAATGATGTGTAAAACCCATTGTTAGGGTCAGTGCAACTTGAACTTAAGTCAGTGCCATCAAGCAGCAAGTCTGTGCAATAACGGACAAGGTCCGTGCAAGGAAGCACAAGGTCTGTGCGAAGCAGAACAACGTCTGTGCAACGCACAACAAGGTCAGTGCAATGATTTAACATTCAACACAACATTTACAATATCCTTTTTAACATGTGTCAAATTCATCATACATTCATTTTAACCAAAAATAATCTGAACTTTACTCAAACATTCATCGCGCCATTCAAAGCCCACCTTCATCAAACATATATCAATGCAAATCATATAAGCTGGACTCATGACTTTTTCACACATGATCTTCGTCAAAACAGTCTGGGGCACAACATATGTGAATCACCATCTCATTCTAGCAGATAGTCTTTCAGTATGCGGTGTCGGATATCGTGTTGAGCTTATCTGTGGAAGGTCTTAGCAGACATTTGGTATTGAGTGTGTGTGTATCGTATCTTCCATTTCTAATTTGATTTAAAATGCTCTTAGTCTGAAATATTTTGGGGTGTGCATTTTTAATTTACCTTTGACAGGATCTATTCATCCCCGCCTTCTAGATCCTATCTATATCTCTACTATCTAGCAGTTTCAAGGTGTCCAACACAAAATTCGGCCGCCAAAATTAGGGTTTGTGCAGGGAACAGAGGGGAAATGGGCTTCTAGATTGGGCCTATTATTTGGGTCTAGATTGAGTCCATAAGAGCTCGAATTGGGCTAGAATTAGGTGGATCAAAGTTCGTTCTATCTAAACTCCGAGTTACCCCAAAACCTCTAATTTCGGGCTTAAATAAATTTTCTTTTGGGGTCAGTCTGGAAGACAAAGTTGCTAAAAATTCAATCTCTACATGAATACGAATTTTTCATATTTTTATAAATTGATCAAGATTCAGCCTAAGAGGAAATTCAATTTAATATTACGTAAAATTCCATATTTCTACATAATTTATTATTAAATGAAATTCAGGCTGCTACACAGAGACCCTCATTTTATTTCCAAGGTATTTGGGCTTCTTCACCCCATTTTTTAATTTCAGCTATTAAGGCCCATAGACTACTTGATGCTGGATGTCAAGGATTTCTTGCTTCAATGGTGTTGGTTGACCAAGGTCAGCAGTGTTGGGTTTCCCTGTGGTTTTGATGATGTCAACCACTAGGCCTCATCTATGAGTCAGTGTGCTTTGGTGCATGAGTCCTGGTACATGGATTCTATATCTTGATGATGTTATGACCTTGATGATTTTGATCTCATCATGTGTAGAAGTATTTGCATATCCTTGAACTATGTGAAGAACAAGTTGAATAGAGTAGTAGATAGAACCACAGTTCAGATCAAGCAAGAGAAGAAGGTAGCAGAAGGTATATCAAGCTCAGCAGAACAGTTTTAGAATTAGGCGTAACAAAGTCGACTTCAGAAGCCAAGAGAATAAACTTGAGCTCACCCGCCAACAGAAGTGATTAAGGGTGACAAATAGCTACTTACGGGTGACAAATAAGCCACAAGGGTGACAAATAGCTATACACAGGTGAAAAATAAGTGATGAGGTGAAGAATGAATGAGAGGTTGAAGGCTAAAGAAAAGATGAAGTCAAGTCAACTTTGGCTGAAGGCCTAGCCGACTTCGTTCAAGCTCAACTTCAAATTCAGTTAAATTAAACCAGTCAAAGGTCAAGCCCAGTCAAGGACACCTATCATACACGGGGAGTATGTTCTAAACCCCAGAGTCAACACAGTCAGACCCTGGAGTCAACGCAAAAGTTTGCCCGAAGACCCTATCTGCTGAAGAAGTCAAGGTAGACAAATACGTCAACACAAGCTGAAGTCAACACAAGTTGAAGTCAACACAAGCGTTTGCTAGAAGACTTGGTTAGTTGAAGAAGTCAAGGGAGTCAAATAGAAGCTATCGCTGACAGATGAGCTTCAATGATGAATAAAAGCTCACAGTGGAATGAATGGGTAACAAGGCTGATAAATAGGTCAGTAGTGGTGAAAAATAGAAGATAACGGCAACAAATGAGCAGTTAGTGGTGACAAATAGGTCGCAGGTCAACGACTCTCGAAGCAGAGACAAATAGCTCTAAGGCGATGGCTCTAGTGAACATGGGTGACAAATAGGTCCCTAACGCTGACAAATAGGCGTTAAGGGTATAAAATAACTCCCTAAGGCTAAATAATATATTGTCAAGGTGAAAGCTTTGGAATGCTTTGAAAAGCTACGAGGCAGAGTCGACGCAGGTGACCTTGGAGTCGACTCCACCTTTATAAGAAATCTACAACGGTGAAAAAGGCAGAAGTGGCGACGACTTTAGGAGTATAAGGGTGACAAATAGGTACCTAAGGGAGACAAATGTGACTTAAGGATGAATAATAGCTCGGTAAGGCTGGAAAATGGATCAGCTTGCGAAGCTACTCAAGAGAAGCACGTGGTTTCGATCCCCAATGATTGGGCATGTCATCCTAGACATCTGACATGGCTTCTAAACAGAATATTCCAATCGACAAATGATCAAATGGTGGGAATTTATTTTAGGTAATTTTACTTCAACTCTGGATTTGTCTAATCTATATATGGATCGCTTCTTCGTAAGGAGAAGGTGACTGCGATAGAGCGGGAAAAGCTGCAAAGTAGAAAAGAACTGTAAAGGGGTTGCTATGAGATCTGAGAGCTACGAAGAGTTGAGTGAGAGGGAGCTCGTGAGAAGAAGAAGATCTGAGAGAGAGCATTTGAGAGAAGAAGAAGAAGAAGAGGAAGAATAGAGAGAGAATCTAAAAGTAGAAGGAGAAGAGAAAGAAAGAGAGAGATCGAGAGTCCAGTTCAGAAGTGGCAGTCTAGTTCGTGAGATTGAGTGCAGCCAGAGCTTATTTGAAGATCTGTTTGTGTTCTGACTCGTGGATCAAATCCAGAGTCATCTTGCTCTTCGGAGCTATATTGTTCTTTGTTTTCGTTTCTGTTTTGTTTTGTTCTTTTTTATTTGGTTCATCCATTCCTTTGTTACTTCTGATGCTCTGGTTGGAGGTCGGGTCAAGTTGTTAGTTAGCAGTTGAGGATTTGTTCCTCTGATTAGCAAGCTGTGAGGCTCAGCGGTTTGGGATTAGTTCGCCAAAGCTTTGGATCAGTGGTTGTAGGGATTCATTTTCCAAAGTTGTGGATCAACATTTTCAAGCTGTGAGTCAGCGGGAGCCTCACCAGGTCTGGTGAGGGGTGGATGTAGGCAGACTGGGTGTCTGGCCGAACCACCTAAAAATCCCTATGCATTGTGATTTGCATGTGTGTGTTTATTCCTTTCTTCTATCTCCCTTCATAGGCTGTGTGATCAGCTTATGCATCATGTTATTTTTGAGTGCTTAGTATCGAAAGTCTTCCCTTTAGAGTAGGGAAGATACTTCTGATATATTAGCTTCCGCTTTGTTTCACTATACACTAAGTGTCCGAACATTGCTCTAAGTGGTCGTGATTTTTAATAGAGCCATATTTTTATAGAGGGATCTATTCACCCCCCTCTAGATCCCACATTACACCCAACAATTGGTATCAGGGCGAGTCTCTGATTGATCACATCTAACAGTCTACAGAGTAGATCCTACTATTTGGTGCATTCATTGTTTCGGTTCATTGATTTGATTTGATTTCAATAGCTCACCCACCTATGTTTGATGGTTTCGATTTTAGTATCTGGTTAAACAGCTTGAGTGAATTTGTGAATTCTGTTGATTCTGACTTGTGGATTTTAATTTCACATGGACCATATGAATTGCCTAAAGACAAGTCCAAGTGGTATGTTGTTCATAAGTTTAAAAATGTTAATAATATTAGAGCTCTAAAGTTAATAAAAGTTGCAGTAGATTCTAACATTTTCCCCTTTGTCTTAAACTACAGCACTGCAAAAGACATATTGGATGGATTGCTTTGCAACCACAACAAGGAGGAGGACAAATGCTTGATGGCTGATAAAGGTAATCACAATAGTAATCAACTGGATGATTCATCATCTCAGGTAAGCTCCGGATCTAAAGAAATTTGTTTTGATGAGTTGATGAATCTTTATGAAGAATTGTTAGATAGATATAAGAAAATAAAAATTGAAAAGAAAATTGAGCCGAATGATTTAAATTCATCCTACAAAAACTGTTTGAAATTGAAACAATCATATGATGCCTATTTGTTTGATGAAGAAATAAACAAGGAACTAATTGGTTCCTTAAGGGATGAAAATAAAGATTTGTTAGCAAGAATTTCTAAACTAGAAGAAAAATTGAATTCAACAAATAGTGATCAAAATTCTATCTATAAACTAGTTTAGAATGAAGAGCTGATAAATGAACATGAAAAACTGAAGGAGCTGAACACTGTCATGTCTGATAGGTTGCTCAGTCTCGAGAAAGAAAGGTCAATGATTCCTTCTCAACAAAAAGAAATTGAAAATTACAAAAATACAAATGAGGCACTGAAAGATAAGCTGGCTGCATGTGAAAATGAGAGAGCTAACTCAGAAATCCTCATAGCTTCCTCGGACAACAAAATCAAAGAATTGAATCAGTCTTTATCCAAATCTTTTAAATATAAGGGTAAAATGAAAATCTCCTTGGAAGATGAGGTGAGTGCTCAAAGAGAGGGGATAGGTTGCATTTCTGGAAATAAGGAGGCTATTAGGAACCAGCTATACACTACTTTTGTGCGAAGCTCAGAAGTGGCTAGTACCTCTAGTCAATCCCCAAAACAGTTTGTTGCTGAGAAAACTAATAAACAGAATAAACCACAGAAAAGGAAATTCAATAACATGCATTCCAAAAACTCACATTAAAAACTCCATGCTTTAAAACAAGCCAATACTTCATGTTTTTATTGTGGTAAGCATGGGCATTTGATGCATAACTATAGATTGATGAGATAGGTTGATTTGAATATTGATAGAATGCATGCTAGGAATTTTCATGATAGGAAATTACCCAATGCTCAGAAAAAGAACATTAAATATTTTCATTGTGGAAAGACAGGACACATGGCTGCACAATGCTGGTTTGCTAAGGGAGAAAGAAAATATCATTCTCATGCTAAACATGTTAATTCTTCTGTGAACGAGTATGTTTTTAATGAAAATGAATTTATTTCAAAAGGTCAGCACATTGTGCACTTTAACTGTAGGAATCCAGGCCACAAGGCTAATGAATGTTGGTTGGCTATTGATAGAAGAATTTTTTTTCTTGTTTTCACTGTTGAAAGCATGGCCATTCAGCCAAGGACTGTTGGCATGCAAAAGGAAAGAAAATTTTTTATGGTAACAGATTTGGTTATTCACAGAATTTCAGAAATCATGCTTATCAAAAAAATGTGAAAAATCCAGAATGTTGTCACTATTGTGGAAAACTAGGGCATTCTATGTTTGACTGTTATTCGTTACGATTTGATAATTTTAATCCTTAGAAATCATGGAGAGCACCTACCATAGGTGTTGCTAACCATTCAGGACCCAAGAATTCTTGGGTACCTGTTCACACCAGAAATATAATCAAGAACAAATATGAAGACGAAGAGAAGATCAAACCAGAGATGAGGATCCCAGGGACTCCTGCAAAGCCAGAATCACAGAAGAGTCGTCACTGAAGTTACCACCCGGCTGAAGCCTTTTCCCGGCCAAGCTGATGTCCGGTGCCATTGTCAGTCAGACGGCGACACTGGTGAAATAGCGGTCACCTGACTGATGAGACCTCCTAGCACACCTGAATAAGAGCTGTATTACTGCCTCGTCCGAGAATCCACAGATAACATGTCAGAGTAAGTCAGATGTTGGCTTATTGACAGATGTGATATGAGCAAAGATAAAGATGAAGCCAGAACCAGCAAATGAAGATTGTAAAGGCTTTTGTAAAGTCAGAACAAAAGAAGAACCGTCTCCACAGACTATACACCTGGCTGAAGTCTTTTCAGGCTAAAGCTGATGTCTGGTCTTGTCACCGTTCAGGTGACGATACTGATGAAATGATGTCCAGCTTTGTCAACATTCAGATGGCAATGCCGATGAAACCCTAGTCTACCGACTGATGAAAATCTATGAATGATCTCAATAGAAACTGTGTCAAGAATGGAGGGCCTTCTCGGGTTCTGATATATTTGAAGGACCAATAAAGGCCGAGGTATATGTGAAGTCTAAAAAGCCCTAAATGGGCCTATAAAAGTGGCGTAGGGAGCCCCTTGTCGAAGCCCAAGAGCGACGCCGAGAAGCTGGAGTCCTACGCGCTGGGAAGTCTTCCTTCGATTGAGGCGCGCCGGGATAGGCCTGCCGATAAGATACCAAGGAGAGATATAAAACCCCCTTTCCCCTCGAAACAACAGGGAGCAAAAAACAACAGCAGAAGAGAAGAGACCACCAAGAGACCAACAGGGAGGGAGAGAGCCTCCTCCGCTGAGAAAATAGAGAAGAAGAAAAAGAGGGAAGAGAAGGCTTCAGGTGGGCAGCCGGGGAGGGAGAGGAGTCAATGCTCCGCCGTCCCCCATACTTTCTTTTCCTCTTTATGTAATCTTACGAGTCTTACCTCGATTTATCGAATGTAGCCGGGAAATCCCGGCACTTGTTTTATCTCCCTTTCCCTCATTTCCCCCTTGTGATTGGTGTAAGTTTGGGATGATGCAATGGAATGAAATGCTCTGATGGCTCGTTTGGGCGCTGGGTAATTGAAATATCAGCCGTCTATCTTTCCATCTGCTGCTATGTCTTTCCTTCATATGTTTTCATTTTTAGCTCAACTGAAGCCCACCTGATTCTCCGATGGGTCTTCGGGCTCGGTTGTCTTTAGTAGAATAAATATAGCTCTAGATATACCGATGTCCCTCGTCGTTCGTCGTCATTTGCATAAAGCCTCCAAGGCTTGCCCCTGGGCCAGAGACAGACCATCTCTTGGTTTCTGGGGCAGCCTGCTACCGATATTGGCAATAACTCCGACGGCCTGCTTGAGATCCCCTTTCTATAGGAATAAGTAAGCTACTCCGATGGATTGATACCGAGGGTTTCTAATCCAATTCTAGTATGAATAGTTCCATCAGGGTCGTCCCTGGGGCCAGAGACGGCCATCTCTTGGCTCCCAGGGCGACCAAAGATGCCAGCAAATGATCCCCTGAGGGTCAATAATGTATGACGACTCAAAGCCCCCCTACAGTAATTGGCTTCTCCGATTCCCTTCGAACCCAGCACATCTTTGGCAAATTAAACCCATGTCCAAGTAAATCCAACCTGAATCCCTACCTAAAACCCCCCAAAATTCCCTCTAATCAGGATTGAAATCCAAGAGAACCCAAAATAGAGCCTCCGGAACCCTCTTCGGGTCTTCTCGGCGCCTCCATGGAGTTCCCGGCGCCAAATGACCCGGGAACAGTGTTTTCATCTCAGCGTGGTCATGACCGCGCCGAGAGCCCTGGGGTGCGCCGAGAAGCCCCTCGCGCCGGGAACCTCCTTTGCCTCCCAACTGCGCCGATAACCAAGTTTTTACCCTTTGTTTACCCCTTGATCGCTTCGTCAACTTATCCCAAGGCACTCTTGAGTCGTCATATGCACCCCCGGAGATAAATTAACTGGGGATTGACCTCCCCTACATTCTTAGGTCCCTAGCTGGATTCACATGTAACCCCGTGGGTCTGGCGAACCCTGTCTCTACATGAGTTTCGTCAGTATCTGAGAAGGGGAATAGTGACCGATGCTAGAGACATGTACAGTCTCCTTGAGCCTTAGTGCTCCCTCACTTTCTGGCTTTCATCCCGGCACTCTGTGGATGTCAGCCTATATCACTCCCTGGCAAATGCTTGGTCCAGGGGAGGTGCTGCCAAAATTATCCCAGGAAGATGAAAGACGACATTAAGCTGTCCTCGGGATTTCGCACGACACTGGTGATAGGGTTTCTCTAGGCCCTAATTTCCCCAATTCCTCTTCGAGCCTGGCCTTCCTTTGGAACCTAAACCTAATCCAGTTCCAGTCTGATGAACTGATCCACCTTGACCCCACAGAACCCATCTAGCTTGTCCTGAATCGCCAAGAAACCCAAAAATAGGGTGCCGTAAACCCTTAGAAACCATCTCGGCACCATCCTACTTCTCGGCATCACGAACAGTAGAATAGGTCAGATGCTCTCGGCGCAAGTCCTCTCGCGCCGAGAATCCATCCACCCCTGTCCACGCCGAGAATCCCCTTTGGCCGTTTGCCCCTCGCGCCGAGAACCTACTGGGCATTTAACCCTTGCGCCGAGAACCTCGCGCTGGGAACCCCCTTGGCCTCTCAGCCTGCGCACCGGGAACCCCTGGTCATCTTGCCCTTGCGCCGGGAACCCCCTTCCTACTTTGGCCGCCCCGAGAGCCCATGTACATTCAAGCTGTGCCGAGAGGCTACCTTGTCATCCGATTGAGCCTCCGATACCTTGATTAAACCCACCCAGGGATATCCATGAGTCACCAGACCTGTCTCGGGGGATAAATTTAAAAGGGAGTCAGACTCCCTTATGTTCTACTGTCCCGCATCGGATTTATGAATAACCCCTTTTGCTCGGGGGGGGGGGGGGGGGGGGGGGCTCTGCTACTGCACGAGTTCTGCCGGCTTCCCTAAGAGGAAAATCAAACATTGCCCTACGACAGATATATATAGGTCGGGAGGTTTGGCCTCTCTCTTTCTCTCGGCTTCCATCCCGGCACTCCATGGGTGATAGCCTATTTCCCCCTGGGCATAATCCAGGTAAAGGGGAAATGCTGTCTAAATATCGATCGATACTTTAAACCCCCATCATGGCCACAGCTCAATCTACCTGTGACTGAAATCATCCTTGTCCCCTGTAACTCGGTCTTTGAACCGCTGACTTAATGATATCGTCTGCTTCTACAGTTGATGTTGTTATCTTGCCCGCCTTCCTGGCTCTGATATGAAGTTCCATTCGCGAACATGAATATATGTTTGCCTCTCGAGGCCTCCTATTTTGGCGTTTAATCAAGGGTTGTCCTTCTTAGGGAGGACGTAATTAATGTCATCATCTTTATGGTATGACGGACTTTTGGTCCAGACACGATCACTCACAATCGACTGATCAAGTCAGATCGAGCGCATAATGAAATCGTCACACATGTGACTGGCACACCTAATAAATAAAAAATCCAAATAAAAATAAATAAATAAAAGATAAAAATAAATGGAAACCTGCGTCCACAAGTCTGGCACGCCTAGTGGGACCGAGTCTCCCTTCATCTCTACACCAAAATAGGAGGCCCGGCGGCCCCTCTTGAATTCTAAATTGTGCGCTAATCCTATTTCCAGGAACTAAAAGGGCGAGTGGATTCGCCTCCCTCCACTTCGGCCAGCAGGTCGTTGATGCTCATGTTCGCGATGACTACCTGGCGGTGCCCACGATGTTTGGGTCTATGCCCCCTGCTGTCGGGTTTCCCAACTGGTTGGGCCTCATCTTCACCGACCTACTGGAGGTTGCTAACAAAGAATGAGGCACTACTACAGGTGCCCCGATGAAGACTGCTGATGAGAAGGAAAGCTTACCAGAAAAGACGGCCCCGATAGTCGTCGCCTGCTTTGTCCACCATGTAAAAAGGAAGGACGTGGTCCCCGCTGCTGCCCAAAAAGGGAGAAGAGGTAACCAGAGGAGCCTGTGCTGCTACTAGCCGTCGTTTTTCAAATTCTGGAAAGACAATGGTGATCGGAGATGTTAGGGTGAACCTCAACGGTCGCCCCAAAGACGTCCGGTCGGACAGGGTTGTCCCGACCATCAAGACCAACAATAAGTTCCAAATTCTGGCCACTAGGAGGGCCAACTGGGGAACTGATGAGAGGAAGCCGCTGGCGCCTAAGCCAGCAAGATATAAACTGATATGGAGGCCGAAGAAGACACAGAGCTGGATTCCGGCTCAAGAGCAAGGTGCCACTGCTATCCACCCTGAAGCCAGAGTCAGGAGAGATGAGAAAAGAAAAGAAGAGACTACTGACATCCGCCCAGAGCTGGGGGCAGAAGATGACAGAAGAAAGAAGAATATGCCACTATTATCCGCCCCAGGACTGGGAGCAGGAGATGGGAAGAAAGAAAAGAAGATGTTGCTGTCATTCACCCCGGAACTGGGGGGCAGAGGAAAAGAAGATGTTGCTGTCATTCACCCCGGAACTAGGGGCAGAAGAAAAGAAAATGCTATTGTCATTCACCCCAGGGCTGGGGGCAGAAGAAGAGAAGATGCCATTGTCACTCGCCACGAAGGAGGGGATAATATATACTGCCAAAGGGAAGAACAAAGAAGAATGGAAGATCCAGCCCATGCTGCTATTCCAAAAAGACCGAAGACCTGTGCCAGACAAACTGATATCTTCAAATATTCCAAGTCGGAGCATTTGGCTGCCCAAATGTCAAGACTGGCTTATCAACCATAGATCGAAGAGAGGCTGCTGCCCCGATCAGATCTACAAAGGCATATCCAAGAAGAAATGAACCAGGTGGTTCAAGACTACTTCCACTGTCTAGGGAACTCCTCCCTCGGGCTGCAAAGATTGTCTCGTGCCTTGGGCACCCTACATGAAAAAGATGAAACCCTAGAAGATGTGGCATTTGGAGTCTCATCCTCAGACTCCAACAACTATGAGGATGGCCGTAGGGTCAGACATCGAAAAGACAACCCCAAGAGGGAAGAAGCAGAAGAAAGGACTTCAGTCTTTGACCGCCTCACATATCTGAGTCGGGTCAGAAGGAAAGTCCACAGCCGGAAGGGAAAGATGTAGGTTTTTGCTTGCAATATGGCCTGTGTCACCGGGAAATATAACGCACTGCCAGACCAGCCTGAAGAGCTGATTAAATTGGCACACAGTCCAAATGCCGTCACAAGAAGAAGCTGAGCAGCGAAAGAAAAGATAATGGCTGCCGATGAAGCTCAAGGAGTCGCTATGATGACAGTCAATGTAGTGACTGCAGGAGAAGAAGACAACCCTCTGGGTGTTTCCACCGAAGAAATATCGGGAGAAATACATATCCCGATAACCCTGGATCCCAGGATCCAGATGATGTTCAAGAGATATCAGCAGGAGATTGACTCTCTCAGAAGATAGCTCAATGAAAGAGGCGAGCATACACCTGTCTCCAAGCATGCTGAGCTAGCTGGACAGACTTCCAGCTCGATAGGGGTGGCCTCTCCGGTCCATCCTACTCAAACTGAAAAAGGCAAGGCACCGAGTCAACCTTCTCTACAACAAGCGGCAGCTCAGCCCTCTGCGTCTCAAATGCAGCCTGCCGTGCCTGCTCTGCATACAACAATTATGACAACCCCCTTCAGCCGGCAGCGGGCACACTTCTTCCCATAGCCCATAGATCCAGATGTGGCTGGCAAGCTAATGATAGAAAAAAAAATTATTATTGAAATGAAGCTGTCTGAAAGGATTGGGGATTCCAGTACCTATGATGTTTATAATGTACCATATCCTACACATTATGCTGCTAAGAAACTACCACCAGGCATCAGCAAGCCGCCGAAATTTGAAAAAATGGTGGCCAGACTCTCAAGCAAGATGATGAAGAGATATGCTCTGCACCGGTAAGGTCAGAGCAAGCCAAAGCTTCAGTCTCCCGTCATGATGATAAAACCAGGGAGAAGTATGGGCACCTCCCGCCACTAAAAGAAGAAGCATGCTACCCCACTCCTCCTCCATATGGAGCCTTAAGGGCAAAGATGTCAATCTCTGAAATCCTGGACGCGTCTGGCATCTTCAATAGAACACCGCCAGTCCCTCCTGAGATCGGGACAGGGGGTAACGTTCTTGGCCTTGCCATGATGACAGAATTATATGAAAAATTGCAAGAAGTTGAAGTGCTGCAGAGCAAGCTGAATGAAATGGGTTGTCATACACCTAGTCTGCACTCAAATCCACCAATTCTGGCGGTGACGGGTGGGTCCAAAATAGAACAGATGAGGGAAATGAAACCTGCCGAGGAAGAAATTACTGAGGTAGAACTGTATGAGACTAAACAAGGGGCTGATGAACCTGCTCTGGATTATATCTGCCGATTGAAGGACCTTTGCGCCAGATGTCGGCACCCGCCAAACCATGAGGAGGCTGTCCAGATATGCAAGCGCAACCTGAAGACAAAAATCTTAACAAGGTTGATTGGCATTAAAATCCAACCCTTCGATCTCCTGAATGAATTTGTGGCTGATAGTGAGGCCTTTTTTTTGGCAAAATATTGCCCGGTCGCTACCTCCCTAAGTCAAAAGAACAAGCCTACCGGTGAACAACTGATGCATAAAGATATTCACATTTCTGATTTTTAGGCTTTCGAGAAACAAGGGAAGAAGGCAAAGGAGGCAGCTAGCTCTTCGTCAGCAAAGACTGGCAAGCTAGGCCACTCCCTAAGAAGCAAAATGACTAAACCCTACTCTTTTCCTAAGGAAAAGACTCGGGTCCTGTTCGAGTGGGTCACCCACTACAACAAGATTACACTCCCGGCCCCAAAGAAGCCCGGTGATGCTACAAGAAAGGATGAGTCTCGCTTCTGTCCGTGTCACCAGAGGCTCGGGCACCCCATTGAAGACTGCTATGTCTTCAAAGATGTCTTCGAAAGCTTGATACAGAAAGGTGAGCTGCAGATAGGGGAATATAGGGTGGATCCACCGCGACCCCATCGAATGCTCAATTCAAGAAGGCAGCTAATGCGGCCGCACCACGCCCACCAAAGAGCGATTTGCTCTAAAGGGCATTGTTAATACGGATGACACCCCGCTCTGGGACAGATGTATACAAAAAAAAAAGAGAAGAAGAGAAAAGAGAAAATGATGATGATGAACGGATGCCAATGATACCCCTTCCTAGGGGCAGATGTATTAACAAAAAAATGGTGAAAGGTATGGATGATACCCCATCCTGGGGGCACATGGGAATAAAAAAAATGATGATGAAATAAAAAAAATATAAACTGTACTCCCATTTGAGGGGTGATGCACATCAAAAAAATGGAAAAAATGGGAAAGATGATGGAATGATGGAAGATACGTATGATACCCCATTTTAAGAAGGGGGATGCATATCATAAGAAAAAGAAAGAAAAAAAAAGAAGGAAAAGAAAAGAGAAAGGATAAAAGAGTGAGGCCGTAGTAACGATGAAAACTCACATTTCCAGCGAACGGCTTCGTGCCCGAGCTGCTATACACATCCTTTGAATCAATTCAGACCTTTCGTCTGAATAGATCATGAAACCCTATTCCTTTGCGTTAATGTCAAACCCCACATTAGCGATAAAACCTACATTTCCAGCGAACGGCTCCATGCCCGAGCTGCTATCCACATCTTTGAATCAATTCAGACCTTTCGTCTGGATAGATCATGAAACCCTATTCCTTTGCGTTAATGTCAAACCCCACATTAACGATGAAACTCACATTTCCAGCGAACGGCTTCGTGTCCAAGCCGCTATACACATCCTTTGAATCAATCTAGACCTTTCGTCTAGGTAGATCATCAAACCATATCCCTTTGTGTTAATGTTAAACCCCAACATTGACGATGAAACATACCCTTCCAGCGAACGGCTTCGTGGCCGAGCTGCCATACACATCTTTGAATCAATTCAGGCCTTTCGTCTAGGTAGATTATGAAACCCTATTCCTTTGCGTTAATGCCAAACCCCACATTAACGATGAAATTCACATTCGCAGCGAACGGCTTCGGGCCCGAGCTGCCACCCATATCCTCTAAATCAATTCAGACCTTTCATCTGGATAGATTATGAAATCCTATTCCTTTGCGTTAATGTTAAACCCCAACATTGACAATGAAACATACCCTTCCAGCGAACGGCTTCGGGCCCGAGCTGCCATACACATCTTTGAATCAATTCAGGCCTTTCGTCTGGGTAGATTATGAAACCCTATTCCTTTGCGTTAATGCCAAACCCCACATTAACGATGAAATTCACATTCCCAGCGAACGGCTTTGGGCCCGAGCTGCCACCCATATCCTCTAAATCAATTCAGACCTTTCGTCTGGATAGATTATGAAACCCTATTCCTTTGCGTTAATGTTAAACCCTAACATTGACGATGAAACATACCCTTCCAGCGAACGGCTTCGTGCCCGAGCTGCCATACACATCTTTGAATCAATTCAGGCCTTTCATCTAGGTAGATTTAGAAACCCTATTCCTTTGCGTTAATGTTAAACCCCAACATTGACGATGAAACATACCCTTCAAGCGAACGGCTTCGTGCCCGAGCTGCCACCCATATCCTCTAAATCAATTCAGACCTTTCGTCTAGATAGATTATGAAACCGTATTCCTTTGTGTTAATGTTAAACCCCAACATTGACGATGAAACATACCCTTCCAACGAACAGCTTCGTGCCCGAGCTGCCATACACATCTTTGAATCAATTCAGGCCTTTCGTCTGGGTAGATTATGAAACCCTATTCCTTTACGTTAATGTTAAACCCCAACATTGACGATGAAACATACCCTTCCAGCGAACGGCTTCATGCCCAAGCTGCCATACACATCTTTAAATCAATTTAGGCCTTTCGTCTGGGTAGATTGTGAAACCCTATCCCTTTGCGTTAATGTTAAACCCCAACATTGACGATGAAACATACATTTCCGGCGAACGGCTTCATGCCCAAGCTGCTATCCGTCAACATTAATTCAGACCTTCCGTCTGGATTGCATGATGAAACCCCATCCTTCTTCGCGTCGATGTTTACCCCACACCAATGAAGGGCGTTCTGCTCTAGTCATGCTATTTCCCTTAGTTTAAGTGGCACTCCGCCCTAACCGAGCTACCCTTCCCTTGGTCTAGTGACACTCCTCCCTAACCAAGCTACCCTTCCCTCGGTCTAGTGGCATTCTGCTCTGATCGAGCTACCCTTTCCTTGGTCTAGTGGCATTCTGCCTTGATCGAGCTACCCTTTCCTTGGTCTAGTGGCATTTCACCCTGATCGAGCTATCCTTTCCTTGGTCTAGTCGCATTCCGCCCTGATCGAGCTACCCTTTCCTTAATCTAGTGGCATTCCGTCCTGATCGAGCTACCCTTTCCTTGGTCTAGTGGCACTCTGCTCTAGCCAAGCTACCCTTTCCTTGGTCTAGTGGCATTCCGCCCTGATCGAGCTTCCCTTCCCTTGGTCTAGTGGCACTCTGCCCTAACCAAGCTACCCTTTCCCTCAGTCTAGTGGCATTCCGCCCTGATCGAGCTACCCTTTCCTTGGTCTAGTGGCATCTCGCCCTGATCGAGCTACCCTCTTCCTTGGTCTAGTGGCACTCCGCTCTAGCCAAGCTACCCTTCTCCTTGGTCTAGTGGCATTCCGCTCTAGCCAAGCTACCTTTTTCCTTGGTCTAGTGGCATTCCGCCCTAGTCGACCTACCCTCATCCTGGCCTAGTGGCACTCCGCCCTAGCCAGGCTATTTTCCTTGGTCCAGTGGCACTCCTCCCTGATCAAGCTACCCTTTTCTTGGTCTAGTGGCATTCCGCCCTGATCGAGCTACCCTTTCCTTGGTCTAGTGGCACTCCGCTCTAGCCAAGCTACCTAGGCTATTTTCCTTGGTCCAGTGGCACTCCGCCCTGATCAAGCTACCCTTTCCTTAGTCTAGTGGCACTCCACTTTAGCCAAGCTACCTAGGCTATTTTCCTTGGTCCAGTGGCACTCCGCCCTGATCGAGCTACCCTTTCCTTGGTCTAGTGGCATTCCGCTCTGATTGAACTACCCTTTCCTTGGTCTAGTGGCACTCCGCTATAGCCAAGCTACCATTTCCTTGGTCTAGTGGCATTCCGCCCTGATCGAGCTACCATCTCCTTGGTCTAGTGGCACTCCGCTCTAGCCAAGCTACCATTCTCCTTGGTCTAGTGACATTCCGCTCTAGCCAAGCTACCCTTTCCTTGGTCTAGTGGCGTCCCGCCCTGATCGAGCTACCCTTTACTTGATCTAGTGGCATTCCGCCCTGATCGAGCTACCCTTTCCTTAGTCTAGTGGCACTCCGCTCTAGCCAAGCTACCTAGGCTATTTTCCTTGGTCCAGTGGCACTCCGCCCTGATCAAGCTACCCTTTCCTTGGTCTAGTGGCACTCCGCTTTAGCCAAGCTACCTAGGCTATTTTCCTTGGTCCAGTGGCACTTCGCCCTGATCAAGCTACCGTTTCCTTGGTCTAGTGGCATTCTGCCCTGATCGAACTTCCCTTTCCTTGGTCTAGTGGCACTCTGCTCTAGCCAAGCTACCATTTCCTTGGTCTAGTGGCATTCCGCCCTGATCGAGCTACCCTCTCCTTGGTCTAGTGGCACTCTGCTCTAGCCAAGCTACCATTCTCCTTGGTCTAGTGGCATTCCGCTCTAGCCAAGCTACCGTTTCCTTGGTCTAGTGGCTGTTGACACCTTGAAAATGAACAAAGGTCGAAGCATAATTGAAAAGAGGGTCGGACCAACAGTAAAAGACCATTGATGAAGCTCGTCAACCATTCACCCGGCTAAAACCCTTGTCGACCAAGCTGATGCCCGGTGCCGATGTCACTCAGACGGCAGTACTGGTAAAGCAATAGTCACTTGACTGATGAGACCTTCTAGCCCACTCTAATGCTAGCTGTACTACTACTTCGTCCAAGAATACACGGATGATATGTCAGGGTAAGTCAGATGTCGGCTTAATGATAGATGTAATATGAGATAAAGATGAAGCCGGTACCGGCAGATGAAGATTGTAAAGGCTTTTGCAAAGTCAGAACAGAAGAAGAATCGTCTCCACAGATTATATACCCGGCTGAGGTCTTCCCAGACTAAAGCTGATGTCCGAGCTCGCCACCATTCAAGTGACGATATCGATAAGATGATACCCAGTTTTGTCACCGTTCAGATGGCAATACTGATGAAACCCCTGTCTACGGACTGATGAAAACCGTAATAATGATCTCGATACAAGCTGTGTCACCAATGGAAGACCCTTTTGTGTGATGATGCCCTTGAAAGACCCAAATGGGCCTGTGAAAGTGGCTAAAATACTTTAATTGGGCCTGCAATATTGGCGCCGAGAGTCACTTGCCGAAGCCCAAAAGATGGCGCCGAGAAGCTGAAGGCAAGCGCGCCGGGAAGCCTCAGATGAGGCGCGCCGTGATGAAGCCTGCCGAGAAGGGGGGAAACAGTTATAAAAACCCCCTCCCTTCGAACAGATAAACGGGGACAAGATAGAAGAATAGAAAAAAAGAAGAGGGAGTCCTGCCAAGAGAGAGCCCCCTCGGCCGAGAGAAGAGAAGAAGCAGAAGAGAAGAAGAAGCAAACAAGCTTCAGGTGGGCTGCTCCGGGGAGGGAGAGGAGTCAATGCTCCGCCCTCCCCATGCTGCCTTTTCTTTCTATTGATGTAATCTAGCGAGTTTTCTTTCTCGATTTATCAAACGTGGCTAGCGGGTTTTAGGTCTTGAGCTCCCTCTCTCTCTCTCCACTTTGCATTTCTCTTTTACAATCAGTGTAAGGCTTCGAGCAATGCAATGAAATATCAACGTGACCCATTTGGGGATCTACTGATTAAGATGTCTGCTCCCTTTTGATTGAAATGTCTGCTCTCCGCTTCCCCTTGTATGCTTATCGTTTATGCGAAATATCTAATGGTTCATATGAATCTTCTCTTCAGAGGCATGAAAACAGAACCCCTACCCTTATCTAATGGGTTACTGGGTTCTGTCGCCTCCTCCCTTCCTGTCTCGAGGGCAGATCCATCGTACCCGTTCGAGCTTTCTTACAAGGTCCCTTAAGGCTCCTCCTTGTGCCGTTCAGGACCAGAGACATCAATCTCTTGGATTCCTGAACTGCTGGCTATACGAGAGGACATGCCGATTCTACAGACCACTGCTATCCCTCGGATTCTAGCGAGTGACGATCTCGATCTCTCGACCCTCCATTCTAACCCCTTGGATGACTAGGGTCTGCAGTTTCGATGCTAAAGGTTCCTCAGTCACCGGTTTTTAGATGCTATTGGGTTCGTCCAGGGGATCAGAGACAGTCATCTCTTGATCCCTAGACGGTCGGCGGCAGAAATAAATAAAGTCTTCAGAAATCTAGATGATGGTCTCGTTTCCCCATCGATTCTACCTTCCAGATCCCCCTTGGCCCTTCCTAAGAGAAGCATCCATGAAATCCACCCTCCTGCACTTCAAATTCGGCTTCAATCACAGCCAGAAAGCTCAGGAATTCCAGAAACAGAGTATCGTTTCAGCTCTGTAAACCCTGAATTCCTTCCGGAACTCCACCTTCCCGGCGTACAAAATTCCCCGCCGAGAGCTATCCCGCCGAGAGGCCTTCCTCTTCTTTCCCCTTCATCTAAACGACAAACCGTGTTCAAACCCTTTCATGCAAACCTCCCAGCCCACAGGCTCCCGGCGCCAAGCTCCGGGCGCGGCGAGGAGCGCGCCGGGAAGCTCCACGCCGAGACCCCCCTATAAGCCAACTCCACCCCTTCATGCAAACCTCCCCAGCCCTTCCCGACGCCACCTTCCCGACGCGGTAATGGGCGCGCCGGGAAGTCCCACGCCGAGAGCCCCTATAAGCCAACTCCACCCATGCCGAGACCCCCCTTTGGCCAGTAAGCCCTACGCCGAGAGCCTTCTTTAGGCCAACTAAAGCCACGCCGAGACCCATCTTCTTGGCCAAATGAAGTCCAGTCAGAGGCTCATCTCTGCACTGCCATTTGTCAACCTTCTGATCTCTTCACATATATGTCCCAGGGATGTTCAGAGACCATCATGTGTGTCCTGAGAAGGTACATCAATGGGGAAAGATCTCCCCTACAGCCCTTATTCTCTGGCCGGATTCCACTGCTACCCTATGAACCCACAGAGCCATGTTATTATGTGCGTTCTGATGAGGTTCCAAGGGAATATTGACCGATGAGACAGAGGCAAGCGATGTCCCGGGGCCCGGTGCCCATCCTCGTTCGGTCGTCATCCCGGCATTCCGACGATGATGACCTATCTTCTCTTGGCATAATCCAAATTGAGGGGACATGCTGCCAAAATTTATACTTACCCTATTGAGAAAAATGTGATGCTTTCTATCTCAACCCCACCAGTCTGTGGAGTTATGCCCTTGCATGCTCTCCGATGGCCCTTTGAAAGGGGATATAGATGCAACATCGCGTCTGCACGGAGCGTGTCATGTCACGCCAGTACTTACTCAGATTCCGGGTCAATTATGCCCGATCTTTTACGGATCCCACCCTGCCGCTGCATGGGTGGTTTCCTATTCCCCACTTGGCATGGTCCAAGATGGTGGGAATATGCCGTCGGATTTATCCCGAAAATAACAAACCCCTGCTTTGTCTAATCCATTTGACGTCTTGTAAACAAACGAATCCCGCCTCTTTGAACCTTCAGCTTTACCGCTATTTTTCCTCCTATTTTTGGCGTTTAATCAAGTGTTGTCCTTCTTAGGAAGGGCGTAATTAACGTCATAACCTTTATGGTATGACGGACTTCTGGTCCAGACGCGATCACTCACAATTGACTGGCCAAGTCAGATCGAGCGCAAAATAAGATCGTCACTCCGGTGACTGGCACGTCTAATAAATCAATAAATAATAAATCAAATCAAAAATAGAATAAAAAAATCCGCGTTCCCACAAGTCTGGCACGCCCGGTGGGACCGAGTCTCCCTTCATCTTTGCGCTAAAGTAGGAGGCCCAGCGGGGCCCCCTCAAACTTCTGATTCCGTCCACTTTCCTCATTTTCAGGAATCTACAATGACGGCTGGAATCATGTCTGTCTGCTTCGACCAGCAACCGATTGACATGCATGTGCGAGAGGGCTACCTGGCGGTACCTCTTACATTCGGATCAATGCCGCCTGCTGTCGGGCTGCCCAACTGCCTGGGCCTCGTCTTCACCGACCTTCTGCAGGTCGACAACGATGAGCAAGGCACTGCTGCAAGTGCCCCGATGAAGACCACTGATGAGAAAGCTAGCTCACCAAAGAAGACAGCTTCCACCGTTGTCTCCTGCTATGTCCATCATGTCCAAAGGAAGGACATGGTCCCCGCTGCTGCCCAGAAGGGGAAAAGAACCAACCGGAGAAGCCGGTATGCCGCTGCTAACCGTCATCTTTCCAATTCCGGGAAGACGATGATGATGGGTGATATTAGGGCGAACCTTGACGGCCGCCCCAGGGAAGTCCGTCCGGACAGGATTATCCCGACCATCCCGACCAACAACAAGTTCCAAGTTCTGGCAACCAGGAGGGCCAACCGGGAAGCTGATGAAAGGAAGACGCTGGCGCCCAAGCCAGCAAGATACAAACAGGTCTGGCGGCCGAAGAAGATACAAAGCTGGGTTCCAGCTCGAGACAGAGAGAATCTTATGATGTCACTGTTGCCCGCCTCAGAGCAGGGGGCAGAGGGGAAGAGAGAAAAGATGAAAGAAATGCTACTGCTGTCTACCCCAGGACCCGGGGGAGGAGAGATGAGACTAAGGGTCAAGGAAGGAATATGACTGCTGTTTGCCCCATGATGAGGGGTAGAAGATATGAAAAGAAGGAGGACTTTACTGCCACCCATTCCAGGGCCGGGGGCAGAAGATGGGAAAGGAAGGTCTATGATGCTGCTGCCAACTATTACCAAGTTGGCGATGTGAGAAGAAGTGAACCAATCACTGTGGTTACTGCAAGAAGACCAAGAGACTGTGCCAGACAGGCTAATATCTTCAGATACTCCAGAACCGAGCATTTGAATGCTCAGGTGGCGAGACTGGCTTATCAGCAAAAGAGCCAGGACAGATTGATACTCCAACCCGAGCCATAAAGGCACAATCCGGAGGAGATGAAACAAGTAGTCCAAGACTACTTCCACTACCTGGGGAACTCTGCCCTAGGTCAACAAAGATTGTCCCGCGCCTTGGGCGCCGTGGATGAAGGAGAGGAAGAAACTCTACAAGAACTGATGATCGGGGTCTCCTCCTCCGATTCAAATGATTATGAAGAAGGCTTCAGGGCCGGATATGACGAAGAAGACCTCTACAGGGACGAAGTCAAAGAAAGAGTATCGGTCTTTGACCGACTCGAATACCCCGAACAAGCGAAAAGAAAAGTTTATAGGCAGAAAGGAGGAATGCATATCTTCTCCTGTAACATGGCTGGAATTTCCAGGGGGCAAGGCATGTTACCAACTCAGCCGGATGAGTTGCTCAGGCTGGCAACCAGACCTGGTCCCGTCACAAGAAGAGGCCAGGCAGCCAAAGATAAGATGAAAGCTGATGATGTAGCCCGCAGAGTTACCACTATGACAGTCAACATGATGACAACGGAAGAAGGGGATAATCCCTTCGTTGATGATGTTGAAGGGACCTCAGAAGATATACAGATCCCATCAACCCTCGATCCCATGATCCAGATGATGTTTAGAAGATATCAGCAGGAGATCAGTGCTCTCAGAAGACAGCTCAATGAGAGACATGAAGCTACGCCGGTCTCCAAACAAGCCGAGCCTGTGGGGCAAACTTCCAGCTCTACAGAAACGGCTGCCCCTGCTAATCCTCTCCTGGCTGATAAGGGCAAAGCACCGAGCCAACCTACTCTACAGCAGACAGTGGCTCAGCCCTCTATATCTCAGACGCAGCCTGCCGCGCCCATCTTGCGCGCAACTGTGATGACGACTCCTCACAGCCATCAACAAGCTCATTTCTTCCCAGAGGAGATAGATCCAACCATAGCCCACAAGCTGATGATTGAGAAAATTGTGGAGATGAAGCTGTCGGAGAAGACTGGTGACGATGGCAGCACCTACGATGTGTACAAGGTGCCATATCCGCCCCAGTATGCGGCTAAAAGATTGCCTCCGGGCGTTAGTAAGCCACCAAAATTTGAGAAATTCAATGGCCAAGGCTCCCCCAGGGAGCACATAGCTTACTACACCACAATTATGGGTGATTTGGTAGCCGACGAAGCTTATCTGCTCAAATTCTTTGGCTCATCCCTCACTGGGTTAGCCTTTGAATGGTATTCGAGCCTGCCAGCTGGGTCGGTGGTTGACTGGCCTGATATGCAGAGAAAGTTCCGTGACAGATTTCATGTCACAGAAAGAGAGATCACTATAGCAGAACTATATGCAACCAAGCAAAAACAGGATGAGACAGCACTGGATTACATCAAAAGGTGGAGGAACTTGGCTATGAGATGCAGAAGACCTCCTCATCAAGAAGATGCAGTGCAGATATGTAAACAAAGCCTCAGGAGAGAGGTGCTAGAAAAGATGATCGGTGCAGACGTCAGAACATTTGACCGACTGAACAATATAGTGGCGGAAGTCGAGACGTTCTTGTCCAAGCGTCCGACCGCCAATGCTCCCACTATGCCGAAGGGAAAATCCAATGATCGACGGCCATCACACTCTGAGGCCAACACCGTCGATTTCAGAACCTTTGAACAACAAAAAGGGAAGAAAGGGGCAGATGAAGCTCTCCCGATGGCAGACACAGCAGAAAGAAAAGACAAGGTCTCTCTGAGAGACAAGATGAAAAAAAAGGCTTACTCTTTTCCCAAGGATAAGACGGCAGCACTATTTAACTGGGCCTATAAGTTCAATAAGGTAACATTGCCTGAACCGAAGAGACCCGAAGATGCGAACAAGAAAGATGATCCGCTGTTCTGTCCATTTCACCGTGCGCTGGGGCACGCGATTGAGGACTGTTATGTCTTCAAAGATATCATGGAAGGAATGGTTAAGAAGGGTGAGCTGCAGCAGGGAGATTACCAGGTGAAGTCGCCTCGTCCACATGAGCCTCCACCCTAGAGAATGGCTGCCAATATGATCTCAGTCTACCAACAGCTGCCCAAGGAAGCCGCTGAAGAATGCACCAGGCATACCTATGAAGCTTGCTTCCTCACCCCACAGAAGGATCAGGAGGGATGGCAGATGATACCCATAAAGAGCAGAAAGAAGACTCCCGCAGCCAGTACCAGCGGAGCAGTTATCCGGGGTGTCACCCCAAGGCCCGAGCCGCCTCCAATAAAGCCAGTATGGCGTACAGCTGAGACCGGACCAGTCATCCGGATCCCTACTCACAATCGGAGGAGACAAACTCCCCTCCCTGCACATAAAGAAGTAAGTCCTGCAGCCAGGCGTCTACAACAGTATATCAATGAGCTCGACGAATATGAGCAAAAAGAGCCCAAGCACCTGTTGGTGAAAGACTGTATACTCTGGGAACAGCTCGAGGAATTGAAAATTGAAGAGCAGCCAGAGGCAAAACAAAGAAAAGATGAGACTGAGCCCTTCTGGGGGCAGGAGCCAGCAAAGCCAAATTCTCAGAAGAAGAAGAGACGACCCAAGTCTAAAAAGGAGAGGAAAGTCACGACAGTGCAGTGCAACACTCTGTCGGTACTCTTTACTCTGCCCAGGGAGAGTGACGAGGCTGAATCGTCAAGTGCCCTGCTAGAAGCCAACCATGCTGAGGCCTCAACCTCGGCCCATGCAACACGTTCTGGGAGAAAATGGGGGCGCCCACCACCAGCTAACCATAACATCATGTTCAGAGGGGAGCAGCCCTATCAAATCCCGGAACCAGAGATGCGAGGCGTCCAGGTCCCTCCCCCTGCCAGCTTATACCAGGAGGGAAGAAAAGAAGATGAAGCCCCTTCATTCCTGGAATTTCTGTCCAGTCTGGAGAACGAACAGTCAGTGCAGGCTATGTCAGTTACAAACAACAAGTGCCAGCAGTCGGCAGATAGAAAGCAGAAGCAGCATGAAGAAGATGAAAGAAGTAACCCTTTAGCAAAGCCAAGGGCCGTTGCTACAGAAGAAACATCCTAGGGAATCGACCTAGAGGATGAAACTGGCGCCGGGCATCAAAGGCCACAGGCACCACATGAACCTCCAAGACCCCGTTGGGTGGAGGAGATGAGACTATCCAATGTCCGGGTGGGTAGTCGGATCATGAAAATGCTGAAGAAGCACCCTACCAGGTTTTCCATCTGGGAGATCCTCTCTCTGAGTGAAGAAGCCCGCCAAGCCATCATTGATGCCTTGCAGTCGCCGGCACAATATGAAGCACTCTTGACAGAAGTGAATTCTGGGCCCTCGATCACGTTCACAGAGGATGATATGTTGATCCCAAATTCCGGTCATAACAGACCGTTGTATATGAGGGGTTCCCTGAACTGTCAGCCATTGATCAGGATATTGATAGATCCCGGGGCCGCTGTGAATATTCTCCCGTACCGCATTTACCAGAAATATTACTTTGATCTGCAGCTCACCAAGGTCAGAGACATGAAGATTGCGGGATTCAATCAGAAATGTGAGATCCCCCTTGGGGTGGCTGATTTCAACCTCACCTTGGGGGACCTCACTACTGTGGTACGATTCTATGTAATCGACTCCAATACCACATACAAAGCCCTGCTGGGAAGGCCATGGCTGCATGAATATCAGATAGTGCCGTCCATGCTACACCAGTGCATCAAATATTGCCATGAAGGGAAAGAAGAAAGGGTGTTTGCTGATCTACATCCCTTTGAAGTATTCGAGTGTCATATGCTCGATGCATCCTATTACACCGAGGTGTCACAGAAGGATGAAGAAAGAGAGGCTGTGGTCAACCAGAAGAAGCCGGTGACAAAGACAAAAAGTTGGTCTCCACCACCACCCAAGGGCTACATTAGAAAGCATGAGGTATCCCACATCTCCTATGCTGGAGACTTTGCTCGGATAACTCCTCCTAGCATCCGCCCAGATGATACTGATGAAGAAATGAGAGAAAAGTACACACAGGTGGAGGTTCCGCAGGGTTTAGTCAAGCCCGTCGCCAGCCTAGAGTACTAGACGGTGCTGCCACTGAAGACTATGGAGATCCCTCGCTTCTGCGAGCCCCCTATCGTATTCTACAACGGGGAGCCAGTCGAAGAAGATGATCAAGACTGCATGGTCCCTGAAGAAGCTGCAAACCAGATGGTGCCAATCACAGGTTTGGACTATACTACCAACGGGTTTCACAGATGTTCTCTAAGATGCAGATGCCGTCACTACAGCCTGCTACCCAGAAGAAAGCATTCAAGGAGCTATGGGATCCGCCTCGAGATAACAAGGAACTGAGGAAGATCACACAGCACCCGGGACTAGGTTATACCCTGCAAGAATACTATGAAGCTGAGGTGGATGTCATCTCTGCCTTCTACCAGAATGAAGATCCCCCTGAAGTGGGGTATGATCAATACCCCTTTGAAGATGAAGAAATTATGTATCAATCCATAATAGACAATGAAGCCCAAGACAACCAGCCGGAGGCAAGGATGTCTGATGAGACTAAGAAGGGTTGGTGCTGGGAGAATCCATCTTGCAAAGAGGATATGTTCCAGGCCGAAGCACAATTTGATACGGGAACCCCGGATGAAGACCAAGTAGCCAAAGAGCTGAGAGAATGTCTAGAGTTTGAACACATTCTAGAAGAATTCCGGGCTCTGCAGAATGATGACCTGTCAAGGGAGCCCACATCAGAAGAGCCTCTAAGAACGGAAGAGTCTACTTCTGAATTTACTGGTGAACTAGCCTCGTCCTCCGGACAGGCTGAACAGAGTCCAGTAATATTGGCCCTATATGATGCACCAGCATCCGCTGATGATCAGTATGATGAAACAGAGGAGCATGAAACTGAGGAAGATTACATCCCGGGAGGCTTTATTGATTTGCAAGAAGCCCCGCCCGAAGTCGAAGACGGAGGCCAAGCCACAGTCGATGAGCTGATAGAAATAAATTTGGGGTCCGCAGATGAACCAAGGCCGACATTCCTCAGCGCACTGCTGGAGCCAGATGTCAGGGAGCATTATATACAGTTCTTGAAAGAATTTCGAGACTATTTTGCATGGACATATGATGAAATGCCGGGACTAAGCTCTGATGTGGCACAGCACCGATTGGCAATAAACCCAGAGGCTAACCCTGTAAAGCAGCCTTCCAGGAGAATGCACCCTGAACTGATAAATCAGATTAACAAAGAGGTTGATAAGCTGATTGATGTGGGGTTTGTCGAAGAAAACCAGTATACCACATGGCTAGCCAATATAATGCCCGTAAAGAAGAAGAATGGGCAGATCAGAATATGTGTTGACTTCCGGGACCTTAATAAGGCTTGCCCGAAAGATGATTTCCCAGTGCCGATCATTGAAGTCATGATTGATGCAACTACTGGTCATGAAGCACTGTCATTTATGGATGGGTCATCCGGATACAACCAGATATGGATTGCTGAAGAAGACAGGGTGCACACTGCATTCCGCACTCCAAAAGGGATATTCCATTACAAAAGGATGCCGTTCGGCCTTAAGAATGCCGGCGCTACCTACCAAAGAGCCATGACAAAGATCTTTGATGATTTGCTCTTCAAGAAAGTAGAGTGCTACATTGATGATCTGGTAGTGAAAACCAGCAGAAAAGAAGACCATCTGCAAGACCTGAGGATAGTATTCCAGAGGTTGCGCAAATATGAACTCAAGATGAATCCTATGAAATGCGCCTTCGGCGTGTCCAGTGGAAAATTCCTCGGATTTATCGTCCGGCACAGGGGTATTAAAATTGACCCAGCCAAGATCAGGGTTATCTAGGAGCTCCCTCCACCAAGGAATCTGCACGAGCTGAGATCTCTGCAGGGGCATCTGGCCTACGTCCGACGATTCATATCAAATATGTCGGGAAGATGTCACCCCTTTCACAAGCTCATGATGAAAGATGTACCGTTCCTCTGGGACGATGGGTGTCAGGAGGCCTTTGAGAATCTAAAAGAATATCTCAAGACCCCTCCAGTACTGGGGGCACCAGTTAAAGGCAGACCCTTGATACTATATATTGCAGCCACACACTGTTCCCTGGGGGCAATGCTGGCGCAGATCGATGAAGAAGGTAGAGAGCAAGCCTTGTACTACTTGAGTAGGAGGCTGATTAGGACTGAAGAAAGTTACAGCTATATAGAAAAGACATGCTTGGCACTCGTCTTTGCTGTTAAGAAACTCCGACACTATATGTTGTCACATGAAGTCAGATTGATATCTGCAGCAGATCCACTCAAATACATACTGACTCAGCCAGTACTCAAAGTCCGGTTGGGCAAATGGGCAGTGATTCTGATGGAATTCGATATTACCTATATACCTCGAAGGGCGATAAAAGGACAGGCCGTGGCTGATTTCTTTGCAGAGCATCCCGTGCCTGAGAATGATATGCTGGGGATTGAGTTACCCGATGATGAAACACTCGAAGCCTGCCAGGCTCAGTCAGTTATGTGGCAGCTATTCTTTGATGGAGCATCCAGAACGGAGACAGATTCTGATGGAAAAACCAGAATACGGGCCGGAGCCGGTATTGTACTAAAGTCACCAGAAGGGGAGGTGGTACATACTTCCTGTTCTATAAACAAGCCCTGCACCAATAATGAAGCCGAGTATGAAGCTTTGATAATCAGACTGCATGTCAGCCTCAACATGGGTATCCAAATGTTGCAAGTATTCGGGGATTCAATGTTGATAATAAAACAAATTCAAGGGGAGTTCGAGGTGCGAAAGCCAGAGCTGAATCCCTATCACCAAATCGCTACGACTTCATTTGTGTTCTGAGTTTATAGTAAGTAGATTGAATGCAAGACACATATTGATTCGAATGGGTTGCGAAGCGGATTTCCTTAGAGTTCTATTGCAAAAAAATCTCTATATCAAAGGTTTTCTGTTCAAATTTTTCAGATGGACACATGATTTTGATTTCGAAGCTGATCCCCCTGTTGCTCCAGTTTGGATTGGGTTTCCCTCTCTTCCGGTCAATTTTTATCATGAGGAAATGATCCGATCAATAGCAGGCAACATTGGCCCAGTGTTGCGGATTCATGATGCAACAGCAGCTATGACTAATACGTCAGAAGCTTTGGTATGTGTAGAGATCAACCTTGAGTTGTAGAGGAAAACTCGAGTATGGATTGGAAAAGGGAATGGTGGTTTTTGGCAACCGATTAACTATCATAGAGTGCCACAATTGTGCTCCCATTGTCATAAGATTGGGCATCAAGAAAAGGACTGCAAGAAAAAATACAGAAAGAATGAAGATCCAAAGCAAGCTATGGTCAACACTTCTATCCTAAGAGGTTCCCTGCATCCATTCAGACAGGTTTTCCATCCCCGGCAGGTAGATCCCTTGGCTGCTCGACAAAATGTGCCAATGGAAAATAAATTTGAGTTGCTTCATCAGGATGTGGACTCTCCTGATATGCAGGATACTAATCCTGGTGAACTTGTTATTGAGGGGTCACCTCAGGATATGGTGTAGGTGATGGAAGAGATTTTGGGCTCAACTATAATGCAGTCTGCTGCTGTAGAGCTCTCTACCTCTAAGGTTGATTCTGGCAGATGCATGGATCAGGGACCTAACGAGGCAACGGAAACAGGTTCATCTCTATTGAAAAATCCTGTTGGAGATGTTGATTTTGAAAATCAACAGTGTCAAACTGGGCCTGAAGTGATATCAAATTTGTTTCCTGTGGCATCGGTTGTGGCCTGTGAAGTGGAGATTCCTAGCAATGCAGAGGAGATAAATAAGTACTCAGCTTGTATGTCAGTGGCTGAAAGGGCTCAGCTAGATAATGAGATATTGCAGGTCAAAGTGAATGGAAAAGGAAATGAGAATTTAAATAAGTACCATGATGGTGGGGTTATCACTAGATCTAGAGCTAGATCTTTGGAGGACATTATTTGGGATCCCCAATGATTCAACCAATTATATTTTGGAACATACGGGGGGTAGGGAACCCTGGTTCTCGCAGATGCTTAAAACAAATTGTACAAAATAATAAGGCTTGCCTAGTGGCCATATCTGAACCGATGATTTCTTTTAGTAGAGCGCCCCAATTGGAGAGATATCTTAAACTCAGGGGCTGTGCTGGTAATAACTCAGATGATTCCAAGATCTGGGTATTCTGGCAAGAAAGCAATAATATGGAGGTAATAGCTTCATCGCCCCAATATATTACTTTGGGTCAAAAAATTGATAATTCTTACTGTACATACTATACATTTGTATATGCATCATGCAATCCTCGAATAAGACAGGAAGTATTCAGTGATCTTGCTAATTTTGGCATATCGGTTTCGGTGCCTTGGCTGGTGGGTGGTGATTTTAACTGTATAGCCAGTTTGTCTGAGAAGGTTGGGGGTGATCCTCCGGCCTTAGCATCAATGCTGGATTTTAATTCTTTTTCCTGCTCTACTGGTCTGATTGATGCTGGATTTCAAGGGTCATGTATGACATGGACTAACAACAGAGTTGGTGCTGCAAATATCCGGGCTAGACTTGATCAAATTTTTGTAAATAATAATTGCCTCTCCATGGCCTCTCACCTAACAGTCAAGCATTTATCTAGAGGTCCATCAGACCATACCCCTTTACTGATTTCTTTGGACAGCTTGCCTAAAAGCCCTGGTCGGTTTATTTTTCAGAGAATGTGGTGTACTCATGACTCCTTCAAACAATTAGTTTCTAATGTATGGCAACAGGCTCAGACAAACCATCCCAATGCCATGGACAGACTTTTCTTTAAGCTGAAGGCTGTCAAAGATGCTCTAAGAAAATGGAACAAAGAGGTCTTTGGAGATATTACGTTGAACATAAGCCAAGCTGAAGCAGAAGTTGAACTCAAACAGAATTTGTTTGATTCAGACCCCTCCCCCCGAAATAAAGAGGATTTGTCTGCAGTTAATGCCAGATTACGTCAAGCTCTGTTCAGAGAGGAACTTTTCTGGAACCAGAAATCAAGGGTTGACTGGATTGAGAGTGGGGATAGGAACACCTCTTTTTATCATGCAATTGCTCAGTGTAATAGAAGAAGGAATGTTATAACCAGATTAAGAGTTGGAGATCATGCAGAGTGGTGTAGTGAACAGCCAACTCTTCAATTTCATGCTGAAGCTTACTTTAAACAACTCTTTTCTTCTGAGGAACATATGCTAGATCCCACTATGCTGAATTACATCCCTCAAGTTATCAATGAGGCCCAAAACTTGTCTTTATGTGCAATGCCAGATGCCAATGAGGTCCGAAAAGCAGTTTGGTCATTAAAAGGCTCTAGTTCCCCTGGCCCCGATGGCTTCACTGGAGAATTTTTCACTTCTTCCTGGGATATTGTGGGGGAAGATGTTACAGCAGCGGTTGGTGCATTCTTTAAGGGATTTCCCCTCCCAAGGGGAATCTCCTCATCTCTTATCACTTTAATTCCCAAAGTACAAGAACCAAAGTCTTTCAATGAGTTCAGACCTATTAGTTTGTGTAATTTCTCTTATAAACTCATTTCTCGGATTATCTCTGAAAGGCTGGCTCCGTTGCTGCCAAATATTATTTCCTTGGAGCAGGGGGCCTTTGTGAAAGGTAGATATATTCTGGATAATGTTGCCTTAGCCCGACAGTTAATGATGGATCTTAACAGGAAAGTTCGAGGTCACAATGTGATATTTAAACTTGATATGGCTAAAGCCTATGATAGGATGGAGTGGGACTTCCTCATTGCAGTTTTGAAGAAAATGGGTTTTAGCACCAGGTTTACTTCACTTATTGGAATGTTGCTTTACAATAGTTGGTTTTCGATAAACTTCAATGGCATGGTTACAGGTTTCTTCAAGTCGAGCAGAGGCATAAGACAAGGAGACCCAATTGCCCCTTTCCTGTTTATAATTGCATCAGAAGTCTTAAGTAGAGGCCTTTCTACATTGTTTCAATCTGGTAATCTAAAAGGTTACAAAGGGCCAAGGCATATAAAACAGATTACACACCTATTATATGCAGATGACACATTGGTTTTTCTAAATGCTGGTAAACAGAATATTGAGGCTTTTAAACATTTCATCAACTATTATGAGTACAGTTCAGGGCAGAAAGTCAATGATACAAAGAGTAGCTTTATTATATCATCAAAAGCCCCTGCTTCTTTAAGGCAATCCATCCGCTCTCTTACAGGTTTTAAATATCAGCCCGATGGTCTGAACTATCTGGGCATACCAGTCAAAAAAGGCAGATATGTGTGTTCTAATTTTCAGTTTCTAATTGATAAGATCCAAAATAAGTTGGAGGGATGGCAGTCCAAACTGTTATCAACAGCTGGGAGGGCAGTGCTAATTGAATCAGTCCTACACAGTATGCCAGTCTACCTTGCCTCAGCATGCTTTATACCCAAGAAGGTAATACATATTATTGAAAGGCTGTGTGCAAATTTTTTCTGGCATGGAGATCAAAGTACAAATCGTAGACATTGGGTAGCTTGGCCTTCAATCCAAAAGCCTCGGGTGGAGGGGGGACTAGGCATCAGGAATCTGTTAGAAGTTCAAATCTCCTTCGCTGTAAAGATGTTGTGGAACATTTTACATGGGGCATCTCTGTGGTCTTCTTATGCTCGAAGTCGATTCATCAAGCTACATTTAGCTAGCAGTTTGAAGCCTTTTCCAGCTGGAATGCCTATGGCTGTTTTCAGGCAGGCAAGAGATATTATATTACAGCACATCAGATGGCTCATTGGCTGTGGGGATGAAACAGACTTTCTGAGGGACAATTGGACTGGAAATGGCCCCCTGTATAGAGTAATTTCAGACAGTGGAGTTTATGGGGGTGTTTTGGTTCCGGTCAGAGAGGTAATACTGGATCCTCAACATGCTGTTAGGGATTTAAATGGTCTGCCACATATTCCTAATATCCAGTTGACCAGTGAAATAGATATATGTGTTTGGACTGGAACACTAAATGGAACTTTCTCTACAAAGTCAGTCTATAATATGATTCGGTCCAAAGGTATAAGGAGGCCATCTTGGGCCAAGCTATGGCACTCTGCCATAAATCCGAGGGCTGCTTTATTTGCTTGGAAGATCCTCCATCGAGCTGTTCCAGTTGACAGTAGGGTTATAGACTGTGGAATCCAAATGGCTTCAAAGTGTAACTGTTGTCTACTCCCAAGTCATGAAGATCTTAATCATGTCTTTATTTCTGGAGAGCTGGCTTCTGATTTATGGAGATGGGTACATCCCATGATCAACAATAGAATCTGTTTGTGTGATCAGATTACTGTCCGACTATGGAAACTCATCTCTGTGACCAATATGCAGTCAGCATATAATTTTATTGGGATGGTTGCTGTTATTATAATGCTATGGGAAATCTGGAAGTCTAGATGCATTGCAAGATATGAAGGTACTTTCATTAATCGTACATCAATTAAGAGAAGAATTCTCTCTTCCATCTCCATGGCTCTGGACAGATTAACATTCTACAGACCTTTATCACATAATCAATACAGATGTCTTGCTGCTTTAGATCTATTCCCTCGGATTGTAATCAAAAAGCCAATTGTTGTGGTTTGTAAGCTGGCTGTACAAGGCTATACTCTTCATTTTGATGGAGCTTCGAAAGGCAATCCTGGTAGATGTGGTGGAGGAGGCTGCATAAGAGATGCTAATGGTAGACTAATGGTAGCCTTTGCTTTCACTTATGGCATTGGATATAGCCTTGTGGCTGAGACAAGGGAATTACATGATGGCTTGGCTGTTGCTAAGCAGAGTGGCATAAGATTGGCAGCTATATATTCGGATTGTGCAGTTTTGGTGGAAGCTGCTAGGAAGGATATAGCTCCCAGCTGGATGACAATTCCATGGTGGAAGAGGACCATGCTGCTACTTAAGGAAAGTGGTTGCTTGTTACAGCATATATATAGGGAGGGGAATCAAGGGGCCGATTCTTTGGCTTCTTTTGCATGTACTGAAACTACTAACTCAGTTTTTAGTCGAGTTAGAGAGCTTCCTTGGCCTGCCAGGGGTGCTCTTAGGATAGATGGGGAAGGACTACCAGCTTTTCATTTTTAGCTCCTTTTGATTACATTCTGATAGCCTTAGTTGCTTCTGTTATTGGGTATATAAGGGCTTTGCCCTATTGTTTCTAAAGGGGTACGCCTCTTTTTGCCTCTGTAATTTTACCAGAAAAAGCAATAAAATTTAGGGCCCTGGTGCTGTCTGGGGGAGTGGGAACATTCTCCCTCTATGAGGGAGGGTGCACTCGACCAGTTCTAGCTCCAGATTGGCCAGTGCTTATTAAAAAAAAAAAGAATCCCTATCACCAAAAAGCTGTGAGCCTTATGGCGAAATTCTATCATATCGAACTCAAGCATGTGGGCCGTGGACATAACACCCAGGCTGATGCATTGGCAAAGCTGGCCAGTTCACTAGCAATCCCGCCGAATGAGACTCTGAACATTGTTGTTATGAACCGGCGGCAGGTCCCCAGCATGCTAGAAGGGTGCCCCGAAGAAGAAGAAGTTGCTACTATCAGCACAGTACAGGCATCTGATTGGAGACATCACTTGCTACAGTGGTTTCTGCACCAACAGCTGCCGCAAAAGAGAGAAGAAAAGATGAAGCTTCTGAGGATTAAGGATTCTTATGAACTCAGAAATGGGACTCTATTCCGAATAATGGCAGATGCACGCAAGAAGATTCTGCTCCGCTGCCTGTCCACTGAGGAAGCTTGGCAAGCGATGAAAGAAACACATGCTGGGACAGCAGGTGCTCACCAGGCCGGTCCCAAGATGAAGATAGAGATTAAGAAGCTGGGCTACTACTGGCCCACCATGTTTGAAGACTGCTGTAAATTTGCAAAATCATGCCAGAAGTGTCAAGAGCATGCTACTGTGCCTAGAAGGCCACCCACAACTCTGCACCCTACAATCCCTAGCTGGCCGTTTGCACAATGGGGAACTGATGTAGTCGGGCCATTGCCAACTTCCTCGGCCGGACATAAGTACATACTGGCCATAACAGATTACTTCTCCCGATGGGCGGAAGCTATAGCATTAAGAGAAGTGACTGGTGAGCTGGTCTCCAGATTCATCAAGCAAAACATTATCTTCCGGTTCGGGATCCCCAACCGAGTAATATCTGATAATGGAAGTCATTTCAGAAATCAGAAAATCTATCGGCTTGCCGAGAAGTATAAGATCGAATGGAGAACCTCCACTCCCTACAATCCACAGGCAAACGGGTTGGCAGAAGCTTTTAATAAGACCTTGTGTACATTGCTGGCCAAAGTTGTCAGTTCCAACAAGAAGGACTGGGAAGAGAAAATGTATGAAGCTTTATGGGCATACCGCACCGTCTTCAAAACACCTACAGGGTGCTCACCATACTCATTGGTGTACGGCTCAGAGGCAGTGGTCCCGCTGGAGCTGGAAGTCCCATCACTCAGAGTAGCGGTCCAATATGACCTAGCCCCTGGCGAACAGACCAATACAGAAAGAAGATTAGAAGAACTGGCTGAATTGGAGGGGAAGCGTCTCCAAGCTCAGAAGAATATCCAAATGTATCAGGCCCGCATGGCCACTGCATTCAACAAACTCGTAAAAGGACGAGAGTTCAAGAAAGGTGACCTCGTTATGGTCAAGAAAAGAGAAGTCATGGCGTCCAACCCAAAAGGAAAGCTGAATGCTAATTGGGAGGGCCCTTATGTGATACAAAGGGTCTACGAAGGTCGGGCCTACATGGTTGTCAACCATCGAGGGGAGATCCAATTCTCGCCACTCAACGGAAGACACCTAAAGCTGTATCATGCTGCACAACCAACATTCCCTGAATAATTGGGCCAAAAGCTACCCTTTTTCTTAGTCTAGCGGCACCCCGCCCTAGCCAAGCTACCCTATTTCTTGGTTTAGTGGCACTCCGCCCTAGCTGAGCTACCCCATTTCTTGGTTTAGCGGCACTCCGCCCTAGCCGAGCTACCCCATTTCTTGGTTTAGCGGCACTCCGCCCTAGCCGAGCTACCCCATTTCTTGGTTTAGCGGCACTCCGCCCTAGCCGAGCTACCCATTACTCGGTTAGCGGCACTCCGCCCTAATCAGGCCACTTCATCTTGGTCAATGGCACTTCGCCCTGATCGAGCTACCCTCTCCTTGGTCCAGTGGCATCTCGCCCTGCCCAAGCTGCTCTCTCTCTCAGCTCGCATACCAAATAAAAGAAAAGAAGAAAAGAAAAGAAAAATGGGGTTAAAAATAGTGATACCCCGCCAGTCTTGTTCAGACATTCTGAACAAGGGCAAAAATGGCCAAAACCCAGCTGTGGTAAAAACCCGAAAGGGCACTGCAGGCAAAATCGGGTACCCCGCCACGTGAAAACCCGAGAGGGCGCGTGGGCAAAAGTAAGAGGGGGCTGGCTCCGGTGAAAACCCGAAAGGGCACTTGGGTTAGTAATGTGGTAGTCCCTGAAGAAGCCTCACCTCCCGCCATAAAGCTCCTCGTCGATCGACTGGCACCTTGCCCGATCAACAATTAGACCCACTCAGTGTAGACCCTACGTTTACCCTGATAAAACCATCGTTCATCTTATCCAAGTGCCACCATGGCGAAACCCATCACTGATCGACCGGCGCCTCGCCCGATCAATGATGAAACCCTCTCCAGTTTAGACCTTACGTCTATCCTGATGAAATCCATGATATCCTTGCATTGGTATAAACCCAATACCGATGATGAAACCCACCTTTGGTCAACAGGGCACCATGGCCGATCGGCGAGGAAACCTGCCCGGTCTAGACCTTACGTCTATTCCGACTAGAGCTGCGTGTCTCGCTATGTCCCGCCGTGATGAAGCCTGCTGCTAATTAACGGGCACACGGCCCGATCAGCAATGAAACTTGTCCGGTTTAGACCTTACATCTATTCCGATGAAATCTATGAAACCCTTACATCGATATAAACCCAATACCGATGATGAAACTTGCTGTTGATCGATTGGCACAATGCCCGATCAGCGATGAAACCTATCCAGTTTAGACCTTATGTCTATCCTGATGAAACCTATAAAATCCTTGCGTTGGTATAGACCTAATACCAATGATAAAAGCAGCTACTAATGGGGTGGCCCGCCGCCTGAGCAATGCTGAAGCCCGTCCGGGGTAGACTCTCCGTCTGCTCTGATGAAGATGCTACACCCATTCTCAAATCAACCCGGACCTTCCGTCCAGATAGATGATAAACCTCATCCCTTTGCGTTAATGTTAAACCCCACATTAACGATGAAACCTACGTTTCCATCGAATGGTGTCGTGCTTAAGCTGCTACACACATCCTCGAGCCAATCCGGACCTTCTGTCTGGATGGATGATGAAAACCCATTCCCTTGCGTTGATGGTAACCCCCACATCAACGATACAGCCATGCTCCCGGCAAACGGCTTCACGCCTAAGCCACAAAACACACTCAAGTCGACCCAGGCCTTCCGCCTAGGCAGACGATGAAAACCTTATACCCCTTGCATTGGTGTCAGCACCCACATCAATGATGATACATACACAAATTGAGCACATGGCTTAACAATTTACGAAGCTAAAGTCCCAATAAAAAAGAAAAGAAGAGACAAGATGGGGTTAAAGATAGAGATACCCCGCCAGTCTTGTTCAGATACTCTGAACAAGGGCAAAAATGGCCAAAACCCAGCTGTGGTGAAAACCCGAAAGGGCACTGCGGGTAAAATCGGGTACCCCGCCACGTGAAAACCCGAAAGGGCGCGTGGGCAAAAGCAAGAGGGGGCTGGCTCCGGTGAAAACCCGAAAGGGCACTTGGGTCAGTAATGTGGTAATTCAAAGTTCCACGCCAACAGGCACGCTGCCCTTACTTCCCCTTCGCTGATAAAACCTTCTGTTGGTCATCTGGCTCCATGCCCCACCGACGATAAAACCTCTCCAGGAAAGACCTTACGTCCGTCCTGATGAAATCTACACACCCTCTTTCAAATGTCCCACCCGTGATAAAACCTGCTGGAATAGACCTTACGTCTATCCTGACGATTCCTACGCCTCTACCTATGTCCCACTGTTGATCGATTGGCACCCTGCCCGATCAATGATGAAACCCTATCCAGTTTAGACCTTTCGTCTATTCTGATGAAACTTATGAAACTCTTCTTGCATCGATATAAACCCAATATCGATGATGAAACTAACTGTTGATCGATTGGCACCCTGCCCGATCAATGATGAAACCCTATCCAGTTTAGACCTTTCGTCTATTCTGATGAAACTTATAAATCCCTTTGCGTCGATATAAACCCAATATCGATGATGAGACCAACTGTTGATCGATTGGCACCTTGCCCGATCAATGATGAAACCCTACCCAGTTTAGACCTTACGTCTATTCTAAAATCCCCCTTGCATCGATATAAGCTCAATATCGATGATGAAGTCAACCGTTGGCTGATCGGTACATCGCCCGGCCAATGATACAATCTGTCTAGTTCGTACTTTATGTCCGTTCTGATGAAAACCCCATATCCTTTTCAATGTCCCACCTGCGATAGTCTCTACCCAGCCTAGACCATACGTCTACTCTGATGAGACCCCCTCATTTGTATTCTGGCAAATCGTCTCCCTTACGGCACACATGGCCAATAGGACGTTTGCTGCCACCAACCAAAATTCGGTTAAAGCACCCCTCGGGATGCCGTCACGCGGTGGAGCGGGTTCCCCATCCTTTCTCTGAAGGGGTGGATGCTCTCCTGCCAGGTACGAGCCATTCGCATGAGGGATCGCTGAAACCACTACCCCGCTTCCCAAAGCAATGAAACCACATGAAAAAAAATGGATACACATGAAGCCGAAAAAATTCCATGTCATTGAGAAAAAGAGGGATACATAAAGGGCCCCGAGGGGACATTGTATCACAAAAGAAAACAAAAAAAAAGAAAAGGAATGAAGAAATAATTCATGGCCGCCAGAATATGTCTTCAAATGCCAGAAGACCCACATAAGGAGCAGCTCCTAGCTCATGAAGGCGCGCCTCCTCCTCCTGAAGCCTCGCGGACATGTCCTGGAGAGACATTACTCGTCCCTCCAACGAGGCTACCTCTTCTACAGACTGCGGCCGGACAGAGGATAATTGCTGCAGCTCAGTTCGAAGCCCTGAGAGTTCTGCCTCCAGAATAGCTATCCGGTCCTGCACAGTTGCCTCCCGTTGAATAGCACCTTGCAGCTCGGCCCAGCGTCCATCAAGCATGAGCGTCAGCTTCCCCAGCTCAGACTTATATTCTGACCTCTGCAACTTCAGCGCCGTCAGCTTATCAACCATAGTACGTGCTAGGAAGTCTCTCCTATGCATGAATTTCAGTAAAAGCAGAACCCGCTGAGCCCATATGTCCAAAGGGCAGCCCATGGCTTGCAGGCCGGCCGTAAATCGATTGGCGATTTCCTTCAGCTGCTGATACGTCAAGCCAGGCTGGGATTCTACCAGCTGACGTAGCATGTCCAGATGCTGCCAGACATAGTTGTCAGAGGAAGCGAAGCCGAAGGAAGCAGAGGGGACGACTTCAAAGGTCACCTCGCCATCGATATCTTCCCACAATGCAACGTCCGGCTGAGAGGATAAGACGGCAGATCTGCTGCAGGGGCTGGCCAGTCCCTCTCTGTGCTCTCCTGCTGAGCTGAAGATTCCTCCCCTATCGCTGTATCGGAAGCTATAGCTTGAACATCCACAGAGGGAGAATCGATGAAGGATAGAGCTGCCTCTTCATGAGTCTCCTGAATAGGGGCTTCATCTTCAGCTGCTCTTTCTGGTGACAGAGAAGGAGCTGCCATAGTTGGAGGAGGCAGAAGTCTAGTCTCTATAGCCACTATGGCAGGGACTGCTGACTCGGGCGCAATTGACATTACTGCGGCCGGTATAAAAGCGGAGCTTCTAGATGGATCGGCTTCGGCTCTGAAATCTGAAGCCCTGATAGGAATGCAACCCTCTCCCGAGGCCCCTAAGTCCAACGATGCTAAATCCGTCGAAGACTGTATCCGCACTGGCACAGGGCGAATGACCTCAGGGACTCCCATGCAAGTTAAAGGCAGAAAAGGGACAATAGCCCAGTTTGTAGAAGAAATGTCCATGATAGCTGCGGTTGTGTCTGAGCTAGCAGTGGCAATGCCCTAAGACCAAAGCAAAGCAACTTTCACCACTAGATGAAAGAGACAGATGAAGCAACAAACATAAAAAGGAACCCACCCTTGAAGCAGGGTCCACATCCTCGAAGTTGGGTGAAAGAGAAGGAAGCTCCGTAGTCGGAATGACAAATGGTGGAGTTATGTCAATCTCGGTGTCGAGCCCGGTAAACTCCTCTTGCAACTCCTCCTTAGAAGATGGCACCAGCAGCTTAGCAGACTGAAAAGACGGAGCACCTTTTGCAAATACAAGCGGGGCTTCTGATTCAGGAGCATCCCCCTCACTGCCGCTGAAAGCCACTTCCTCCTTATCAGAGACGGTTGTAGAGCTACCCGATGATATTTCTACCCTAGCTATACACTGTGGGGCCACCTCTAAAACATGTCGGGATGTAGACCAGGTAATTATACGCCTGGCCGGAATAGTACTCTGCTTCAACTGAGTCTTGTGACCCTCCTGTGGTTGAAGCAATTCTTCTGTCATCATAGCCTCAGTCCGCTCTTCACCTGCCACTGCTGCAAAAGGGACCTCTGAGGAACATTGCAAAGAAGACAATGCAAGTATGAAACAGATGAAAAAAAAAACACACTTACCCTCCGCCTCACTAGCCGGCGTGGGAGAAGGCAACCTGGTCTCCACCACAGAAGGTGCTACAGCTGGCTCTTGAGCTGTGCAAAAGGAAGGGGTCAGATTCAAGGACTTCTTTGAAAATCTGCAAAAGATGATGAAGAATGCAAATGCAAGCTAATGATGTTACCCTGAACCGATGTCTGAGCAGCCTCCCTTTGTAACTCAAACTCATCGAATGAGGAAATGTGGGGGAGAGGGGTCCCAGTGTCCATCGCCACCGAAGTCGACTGCTGAATATGGGCCTTTTTGGCCTTCCTGGCCTTCCCAATTGCAGCCTTGACTGCGGAAGCCTTCCTCTTCTTGCCAGGAGGCAGGGGAGTAGTGGTCGGTGCTGCAGCAGGGACTTCAAAATAAGTAGGCTTCTCAGCCTGCGCAATGATTTTTCTATAAAGCCCCTGTCGCTTTATATCAGGCCTGTCTGTTGAAGATGTCAGAGAGGTAATGTGATCAGTGGATGCAAAGTGTGAATACTGAGCAGAAATCACTGCAGCCAGGAAAGAAGGGATCATACCTACTGGGCCGTCGTAAAAGATAGAGAGCGGCCAGTACAGATAAGCTACCTCCTTGGAGCGTGAAGCAGCCTCCTTGATAAGCCAGCATACATCGCCAAGTACCTGGCACTTCTCCACTAAAGCTGCCAGGTCACTATGACCATGAAGGTCAAGACACCGAAACAAGTTGAGGTGGTCCATACCCCAGCCGTCGACATAGTGAAAAGAGATAAACAACGGCTTGTTCAATATGCCGGCTATCGGGTTTTCTGCAGATAACCCATGTAAATTCAGCAAAATAAACAACCAAGACGTCTGCTTGTAGTACGTCTGGGTTCTATCTTCCCGGCGCACAAACGTCCTATATGGGTGAAACCTATCTGTCGGACCCCTCCAAGAAACTACTGCCGGGAGCGGCTCTTCGACAGGAAAGGGATATTGTTGCGCCTCCAAACGAGCGCCCCCTACATGGCTCAGATGTTTCAAGCTCTGCATGAAAGTGTCCTCGTTGATAGCAGTGAAGACAGGAGCAGGCGGGTCGAAATTCTTTTCCTTCAAAGCCCAACGCTGGGCCAGATAGTTCTCAGCCTCCCTCTGGTGTTGTGAATAAAGCCTTCTCAGGTGGGCCTCGGGGATGTCAAACACTGGCCCGGGCTGTTGTTTCAGAAAGGAACGCTCGGCCACGTCCCAGAATGCACCTCTACTATCTCTGTAGAAGCTGGTTCGAATGTTCCACTATTTGATATATTCTGATGTTACCCGGGGAACACAGTTAGAAACTGTGGGAACCCTGAAAACTGCACCGTCCTCGCGATAGTAGAAATCCCACCACAACCGGCCATCGTCGACAATGGTGGACCCATGCTTAGCCCGGCTATCCAGGGGAAATTGAGCAACCGTTGTGGGGATATGCTGGTCGTAACCAAAGTTCCGTCCAAAGCGGAATGGATAGTATGGTTTCAGAAGGAGCAGGCCACCCTTTCTGAAAACTAAGACACTAGGCCGAATGGCCATGGCCCATCTGACCAGCTCCGGCTCCCGGATTGGCCGGGCAGTGTTAACCCCTGAGACAGGATGGATATATGTCTCTACCTCTTCCAGCTTGCACTCTCTCTGAGGATCAATCAAGGGAGCTGAACCTGCCGCCAAGCTCCAGAAATGAATGCTGCCAGGGGCATCGACCGGCACCTTTATCAGTCGGCCCCTTATTTTGAACAGCTGATCATAGAAAGGACCAGGTTCAGCACTGGCAAACTCAATCATTCTGGGTAATACTGTATCTGCCTGCAAGGTTCTGGGAGCCAATTCAGGAAATAAACTGCAGACCCAGGCGTTGAAGAAATGAAAAGGACCCACGGTCCTCAAAGAACGGGGAGTCCGGTGCTTGTACAGATCCCCCAAAGACTTGTATATCAGACACAGGGCCACTGGGCAGAGCGACAGCCTCATTCCCCAGGCCATCTGACAGGCTGGATATATAGCTTCTGACAGGATGATTGTCTCGTCCCCTTGAGGGAGAGCGAAAGTGCACAGCCAGAAGGTGAAATAAGCCGCACAATGTGTGATGGGGTCTACGCCTGCTGGGTTGGGACCACCGCTGCCTGCACGGCGCAATGAAGATGGCAGTGCCGACTTATAACGGGGAGCCCTTACCTGCTTGCTAGCAGTCGGACCCACGGAAGGGAAGTCCGCATATTTCAGGGGGCCGTCAAAAAAGTACTGAATCCACTGCCCTACCCGGATCCGCAGTTTGCTGCCTTTCTCTCGGGGATGATAGCCTTTGGAGGACCCTCTGCTGTACGCCAGACAGATGGAGCGGTATGCCTTCATCAGGTACCGGTATGAGAAGCCAATGGAATATCTACCTTCACCATCGGAGCTATCCTTCTCCGAATCTGCCAAGCAGACTTCTTCATACGGCTCACCGTCAATAGGCAGTCCGGAAAGCTGTGACAGACTCCAGAGGTCAAGAGATGTCTCACCCTCTGCTGTATAGAATATGTTGAATAAGGGGCAGAAGACCTCGAACATCCCACAACATAACCCTCGGGATATAGGATACCGAAATCGGGAAGCAAAAACACTATGATATACCCCGGCTCTGATCAGCAGAGGGGTAAACTCCTTCAGAACAAACTCAGTAAATTCCACGGCTCCTACCCGAAATAGGTGGGCGTTAGTGATTTTGGTATCCCAAACCAACCAGTGGCCAGATGGTACTTGAACTGAACGGCCGAACAATTCAGCACGAAGGGCTCTTCGCGATACCCCCACTGATGGAGGCATCACCCACGACTCCCTTTGGCTCGGGTCCACTTCTTCACACTCGGGAGCTGGTTGAGTTTGGGCCTCACTCTATAAAGGCCCCTTATCCATTTTGTAGCTTTCATTTGAGTCATTTTGATGTATTTCCATTTTATTTGAGTCATTTCCCTTGGTCTAGCACTTACTTTCCTATGTTTTTGTATCATCATGCCGTCTAATGTGGCTATTGGGCCCAATTCGTTGGGCTAGGCCCATTAGCACTCCCCCCCCCTTGGTTATTTGTAGTAGTTTATTTTGTCAGGGACTTATTGTAAAGAGTGGGTTGCCTATATATAGGACCCCACTCCCCTCATTTGAAGTTAATGAATGAATGAATCCTTTTGAGTTAAACTTGCCATTTGAGTTCAAATTGGAGTGATTCCTCTAGTTTTTTTGGGTGAGAGACCCTAGGGGAGAGATTCCCCACCCATTCCCCTCTTAATCTCTCTATTTCACCCCTCTTTCTCTCTCCTCCAACCCCAATTCCGAATTTCCTTCTCTCTCCTTCCCTCCCAACCACCTCCACTAGCCACCCACCTCCTTTAATGCCCTCCACTTCCCCATGGCCTCCTTTACTCCACCTCCTAGTTCCTAGGTAGGAATCTCCACATTCCAACACCATTCTCCACCTTCCAACCAAATCTTCCTCATTCCAATACAAGCATCCCACTCTCCCACATAATCCCCCACCTTCCAAAGCCTTTTCAAAATTTGAAATCCCTTCCCTCCACTTGCCTTGGCCGCCCCCTTCCTTTACCCTCCCCCAAGCCAAGTTCGCCCCCCTCCACTCCCCATTCCCTCTCTCACATCCTCACCCTCCTCCTCCACCTGCTAGCCCCTGCTCTCAGCCATTCTCCCCTCATTCTCCAACCCCTATAGCTCTCCACTCCACCCCACAAGAACCCCCATTCATCCTTAGGCCACCCCTTCACTTCCCCTTCCACCAAAGAAGCCACCCCTCCCTCTCATTTCTTCTTGCAGATTGGAGCTGTGCAGACCAGCAAGTCAGCCCCTGTTGCAGCATCATCCACGGCTTCATCCTAGAGATCCTGAAGGCGTTGCCTACATTGCTGGAAAGGTCCCTCTGTCTTCTTCGCAGGCAAGGTAGAATCAACTCGTTCCGAGGTCGGGGCCAACCATAGAAGCCGTTCTCCCACGACTGCGCAGAGAGGTCTTCATCCTGGACCAGAGCCTGAGAGTTCATTCTGCCAGGACGAACCCCAGCGGATTCAGGCTGAAGTTCCTTCATCAAAGTTCTCCCTCTGCCAGTCCTCTTCCAAGATCAAGAAACAGAACCTCATTTGGCTGCCGGAGGAAGGAGTTACGAATTTTCTCCCCCAAGCTCTCCAGTTCTGTCTCCTGCTGTCTACTCCGACCAGTGCCCACTCTTCAGGGTACACCGACCGCCCTCGACTTCTGAATGCAGCCCCGTCAACTCCTGTTGAACGCTACTTCAACCACGAAGACAATGCCGCTGGTTCCGTGCTTATCGGAGTTCGGGAGGGTGCACAGTGACCTCTGGAATTTTCTGTTCCAGTCCAGACTGAACCTGCGGCTGGATAGAGGAGTCTCCTTCCTGTCGCTGGTGCGGCCACCTCCGACTTTCGGCGCATCCCCAAAAATTCTGGAGTCGTCCCTCTCAAGTAAGGAAGCTTTAGAAGGTGGTTGTACTCAATTTGGAGTCCGTACGAGTCCGAGGCATCTGGCACAACGACTTCCTATCCAGGATTCAGACTGCAGCTGCAAGTTCCCTAATTTCCCATTTCTCTTCATTTCGGTCCGATATCCCCACCCCGCTTGGCCGGCTGAAGGCCCCACCCTGCGTGGTGGTAGTTTTTGAATGTAAGACCTTAACCCCTACCCCAAGATCCCCCTCCTGCGTGAGGTGTAGTTTTGTCATTAGTTTGGACAGGTCAAGCGACACCGCCGCGGCGTGTGGGGAACCACCGCCTCCCCGCTCGCCCTCGTCTCCGACCGGGACCGGTTTCTTCAAACCGGTCGAGTAAGTGCCTCTTCCTTGCTCAATTAGTGTTGCTCTTTCAATATTTAATTCATGCGCCGCTGAATTGGTGAGGAGCGCCCGATCCTCAAGTCCACGACTTAAGAGTGATCACCGTGGGATAGTGTGAACCGGTGCCTTTGTGCACTTTATCGGCCCCAATTGAATTGGGCATCCACCCTTGGGGAGTCGATCCTTGGCCTTGCTGGCCCTCTACCAGCAAGGGCCCATTCCCATAATTCACTCTTGACATCGCCAAGTCACTCCGGGTATAGAGTGCGACGGGAGAGCGGTGGCCCATTAAGGCCCATTTGAATGCTTAATTGTGCTTGTTTGCCTAAGTCCAAGATCGTGTCACATCAAGTGGTATCAGAGCAAGTCCTTGACTTGTCTCTATCAAGTCTAAGTCCTAGGACCTTTGCTTTGTGTGTCCAACCATTTTGGCCGTTTGTCTTGCATGTCCACCCGTAGTGGTGCTAGCTATCAACCCGGTTCATCATCATCGGTTCCACCAATGGATCACAATCCTCACCAACTCAACCAAGATGCTCCTAGGGAGGAACCCCAAGATAGGGTAGAGGCTGCCCTCACAATCATCCTTGCTCAACTAGAGTCCCTTACCAACCGAATTGCTCGGTTAGAAGACCAAGGGTTCCACCCAAGGAACAATGAACCTAGAATTCCCCCTCCACATGATGAACCTCATAGGGATGATCCTCACCCAAGAATCAATGAGCCAAGAGTCCCTCCACCACATGGTGAGTTTCATAGGAATGGTTTTCCCCAAAGGAACCAAGGCCCAAGAGTCCACCCTCCACATGTAGAGCCTCATAGGGATGAGTTCCCCCCAAGGAACAACGGCCCAAGAGCCCATTACCCACATGCTGAACTTTATAGGGAGGAAATGGACCATGACCATTACTATGAGTATGAGAGGCCTCGCCCCCATCAAAACCATGACCGGCGTCCACGGGATGATCCGGATGACCCCCTTTTAAGGATGATCAAGGTAGAGGCCCCAAACTTTGATGGTTCACATGAACCTAGTGTTTACCAAGAATGGGAGACCGCCATGGACCAATACTTTGAATGGTACCCCATGTCCGACCAAAGGAGAGTTAGATTGGCTAAGATGCATCTCACTAAGTTGGCCAAAACCTATTGGCTAAATCAAGAGGGTCTAAGACGGGTTAGGCGGGAAGAGCCTATTGACACTTGGGCGGACATGAAGAACCAACTTAGGAACAAATACCCCCCCCGAACCTACCACCAAATGCTCCTAGATGAATGGCAAAGCCTCACCCAAGAAGGGAGGACCGTGGTAGAGTACATTGAAAAATTTGACTCTTATCTTCTAAAGTGTGGAGTCCATGAGGATCCGGATGTCACCTTATCCCGTTTTAGGAATGGGCTTCAAAGCCACATCAAGAGGGAACTATTCATGAGGGACGTTGATAACCTTGAGCTAGCTTACCAAATAGCTAGAGATGTGGAAAGGTTTTCTAGGAATTCCCGATTTATCCCTCCCCGACCCACTGACCCCAAAAACTTGGGAACACGTCCCCTTCCACCCACTACCATGAGAGCTCCTAGCCCAAGTGGGAATGCCCCTTTAAGGTCCTATAATCCTCCCCCACCCGTCACTCCAAACAAGTCCGCTCCGAGTCATCCTCTCCCACGGAAGGACGACAACCCCAAAGGACCAAGTGTAGGAGCCACCCCGGGAAGAGGGCGCCAACAATGCTATAGGTGTCAAGGGTTTGGTCATTTTGCGGGACAATGTCCATCTAAGGGGTTATCTAGTTTGCTTATTGAGGAAGAAGTTCAACCCCAAAAGGAACAAGAAAATGCCATTGAAGAACATGAAGCCTTAATAGATTGGGAAGAGGAGTATGAAGCCTAATGTCTAGAGTCGGATCTAGATCACTCCACTCCTTCAAACAACTCCCATCTAGGAGTCATTAGGTGCACCCTCACCCAACCTCAAGAAGAGGATTGGCGACGGACCTCAATTTTTCACATCTTTATCAAGATAGAGAACCATGTGAGGAAAGTGATCTTGGATAGTGGTAGTTGTGTTAATGCCGTGTCACCCGACACCGTCAAGCTCCTTGGGCTTACTCTCACTCCCCACCCAAGTCCGTACCGGGTCTCATGGATCAACAAAAACTCCATCCCGGTCAACACCCAATGCTTAGTGCCTCTCACTTTCTCTTCTTACCATGGCCAAATATGGTGTGACGTCATACCTATGGAAGTAGGAAGCATCCTTTTAGGAAGACCTTGGCTCTATGATGTGGATGCCACCATTCTAGGAAGAAACAACATATGCACCTTTGAGCATGAGGGTAAGACTATCCATCTTAACCCCTCTCCACCTCGACCCATGCCCAAGAGGGACACTCTCCCTCAAGGATCACACCCCACCACTCCACAAGTCTCGGGGAACTCCACCCCTCCGACCCCAGCCCTTATCCAAACCCCAAAACAAAGTAGAACCACGGGGTTGACCAAAGGAATTCATCTCATCACTAGGAAAGAGCTTGAAGAGGAAATTGCTCAAGGGGTGCCTTTGTGTGCGGTTGTCATATGCTTAGGGGAACCTACCCCTTCTAACCCCCATCCCATAGAGATCCAACAACTTTTGGAAGAATTCCATGATGTGTTCCCGGAAGAGCTCCCGGACCAACTCCCTCCCATGCGTGATGTGCAACACGCAATCGATCGAGTGCCGGGAGCCACCCTTCCAAACCTTCCTCATTATCGCCTCAATCCCACGGAACATGCCGAACTTAGGAGGCAAATAGAGGAACTCATTAGGAAGGGCTTCATCCGCATTAGTAAGAGTCCATGTGCCGTCCCGGCCCTCCTTACCCCCAAGAAAGATGGATCATGGCGGATGTGTGTGGATAGCCGGGCCATTAACAAGATTACCATCAAGTATAGGTTCCCCATCCCTAGGCTTGATGACATGTTGGATATGCTAGCCGGAGCCACCATCTTCTCTAAGATAGATCTCAAGAGTGGTTACCACCAAGTTAGGATAAGGCCCGGGGATGAGTGGAAAACGGCCTTCAAGACCAAGGATGGTCTCTTTGAGTGGTTAGTCATGCCATTTGGGCTTTCTAATGCCCCAAGTACTTTCATGCGTCTTATGACGGAAGCACTTAGGCCTTTCATTGGGAACTTTCTAGTGGTATACTTTGATGATATTCTCATCTATAGCCAAACCCATGAGGCCCACCTTGACCACCTTAGGAAAGTTTGCACCGTCCTTCGGCAAGAAAGCTTATTTGCCAACCTAGGGAAGTGTCATTTCATGACCACTACCATCACCTTCCTAGGATATGTGGTGTCAACCAAAGGAGTCTCCATGGACCCCGACAAGGTCCAAGCTATTCTAGATTGGCCGGAGCCCCACACCCTTCATGAGGTTAGGAGTTTCCATGGGTTGGCCACATTCTATAGGAGATTCATTCGAGGGTTTAGCACTATCACTGGCCCAATAACTGATTGTCTCAAGAAAGGGACCTTTGTTTGGACCAAAGCCGCCTCTAAAGCATTCCTTGAGCTTAAGGAAAAGTTGACCCAAGCCCCGGTCCTATGCCTTCCCGATTTCTCCAAAGTCTTTGAGGTCACTTGTGATGCATCCGGGATAGGGATAAGAGGGATTCTTAGTCAAGAGGGACACTCGGTCGCCTACTTTAGTGAGAAGCTATGTGATGCTAGGACTAGATACTCCACCTATGACAAGGAGTTCTATGCCGTGGTCCAATCCCTCCGACATTGGAGACATTACTTGCTTCCCAAAGAGTTTGTCATCTTTTCCGACCATGAGGCCCTCAAATACCTCAACTCCCAACAAAAGTTGAATGCCCGACATGCCCGATGGGTTGAGTTTATCCAATCCTACACCTTTGTCATCAAACACAAGGCCGGGAGTGAGAATAAGGCCGCGGATGCCCTTAGTAGGAAGATGTCCTTGTTATCCACTATCCAAGTGGAAGTGATTGGCTTTGACAAGGTCAAGGATGAGTACCCTAGTTGCCCCGACTTTGGGCAAATCTATGCCAACTTGACCACTCATTCTAGCAAGGAGCATGAGGGATTTATATTAGAGGATGGGTTCTTCTTCAAGGGGCCAAGGCTTTGCATTCCCCGGACCTCTCTTCGAGACTTCTTGGTTTGGGAATTATATGCCGGAGGGTTAGCCGGTCATTTTGGGGCCCACAAGACCATTGCCTTAGTTGAGGGTCAATTTTATTGGCCAAGTCTCAAAAGAGATGTAGGCAAAATAGTAGGTCAATGTCGCACATGTGCTTCAGCCAAGCAAGTGAAACAAAACACCGGCCTATACACCCCACTTCCCATTCCCGACCGACCATGGCAAGATTTGAGCATGGACTTTGTCCTAGGCTTACCCAAGACCTCTAGGAAGCATGACTCCATCTATGTGGTGGTTGATAGATTTTCTAAAATGGCCCACTTCATCCCATGCTACAAAACATCCGATGCCTCCCATATAGCCCGGTTATTCTTTGATGAGGTAGTCCGCCTCCATGGGCTGCCCAAGACCATAGTCTCCGATAGGGATGTTAAATTCACTAGCTATTTTTGGAAGACTCTTTGGCACATGATGGGTACCCTCCTCAAATTCTCCACTGCCTACCACCCCCAAACGGATGGTCAAACTGAAGTGGTCAACCGGAGTCTAGGGAACCTCCTTAGGTGTCTTGTTGAAGATCGGCCAGGAAATTGGGATCTCATCTTACCACAGGCTGAGTTTGCATACAACAATTCCGTCAATAAGTCAATAGGGATGAGTCCATTTGAAGCCGTGCATGGGTACAAACCAAGAAAGCCATCCGACCTCATTCCCCTTCCCCAGCATGCTAGAGTGTCCATGTCTGCCGAGTCTTTTGCACAACATATTAGGGAATTGCATGAGGAAATTCGCAAGCACATTGGCATGAAAAATGAGGCATATAAAAGGTTGGCCGATTCTCACCGGCGTCACTTAGAGTTCCAAGTGGGTGACTTTGTGATGGTAAGGACGGAGAGGCTCTCCCCAGGAGCCCACTCCAAGTTGAGACCACGTGGGACTGGGCCCTTCCAGGTCTTGAGGCGCGTTGGTGCAAATGCTTATGAGTTAGATCTCCCCGAGGATTATGGGGTAAGCCCTACGTTCAATGTCACCGACTTAGTGTCTTACAAGGGCCCCACGGTGAGACCTAGAGAGGAGATTGAGCCTACTTCTTCCTTTGAGAGAGCACCCACCTGCGAGAAGAGTCCACTAGCCAAGAGAGCTCAGCGCGATCGCATTGAACGAATATTGGATGAGCAGATCACTACCACCCGGAGCAAGGTATATGGGCGCTATCTCGTCAGGTGGAAGGATCGGCCTCCGTCGGACGACTCATGGGTGAGTCGGGAGGACCTCCAACGATTGGATCCGGACCTCCTCGAGCGGTACCTTAGCCGGATGGACCCTTACTCGACGGAGTCGAGCTCTTCGCGGCCTAGGGGATTTGATGGAGGCATCACCCACGACTCCCTTTGGCTCAGGTCCACTTCTTCACACTCGGGAGCTGGTTGAGTTTGGGCCTCACTCTATAAAGGCCCCTTATCCATTTTGTAGCTTTCCTTTGAGTCATTTTGATGTATTTCCATTTTATTTGAGTCATTTCCCTTGGTCTAGCACTTACTTTCCTATGTTTTTGTATCATCATACCGTCTAATGTGGCTATTGGGCCCCATTCGTTGGGCTAGGCACATTAGCACTCCCCCCCTTGGTTATTTGTAGTAGTTTATTTTGTCAGGGACTTATTGTAAAGAGTGGGTTGCCTATATATAGGACCCCACTCCCCTCATTTGAAGTTAATGAATGAATGAATCCTTTTGAGTTAAACTTGCCATTTGAGTTCAAATTGGAGTGATTCCTCTAGTTTTTTTGGGTGAGAGACCCTAGGGGAGAGATTCCCCACCCATTCCCCTCTTAATCTCTCTATTTCACCTCTCTTTCTCTCTCCTCCAACCCCAATTCTGAATTTCCTTCTCTCTCCTTCCCTCCCAACCACCTCCACTAGCCACCCACCTCCTTTAATGCCCTCCACTTCCCCATGGCCTCCTTTACTCCACCTCCTAGTTCCAAGGTAGGAATCTCCACATTCCAACACCATTCTCCACCTTCCAACCAAATCTTCCCCATTCCAATACAAGCATCCCACTCTCCCACATAATCCCCCACCTTCCAAGGCCTTTTCAAAATTTGAAATCCCTTCCCTCCACTTGCCTTGGCCGCCCCCTTCCTTTACCCTCCCCCAAGCCAAGTTCGCCCCCCTCCACTCCCCATTCCCTCTCTCACATCCTCACCCTCCTCCTCCACCTGCTAGCCCCTGCTCTCAGCCATTCTACCCTCATTCGCCAACCCCTATAGCTCTCCACTCCACCCCACAAGAACCCCCATTCATCCTTAGGCCACCCCTTCACTTCCCCTTCCACCAAAGAAGCCACCCCTCCCTCTCATTTCTTCTTGCAGATTGGAGCTGTGCAGACCAGCAAGTCAGCCCCTGTTGCAGCATCGCCCACGGCTTCATCTTGGAGATCCTGAAAGCGTAGCCTACATTGCTGGAAAGGTCCCTCTGTCTTCTTCGTAGGCGAGGTGGAATCAACTCGTTCCGAGGTTGGGGCCAACCGTAGAAGCCGTTCTCCCACGACTGCGCAGAGAGGTCTTCATCCTGGACCAGAGCCTGAGAGTTCATTCTACCATGACGAACCCTAGTGGATTCAGGCTGAAGTTCCTTCATCAAAGTTCTCCCTCTGCCAGTCCTCTTCCAAGATCAAGAAACAGAACCTTGTTTGGCTGCCGGAGGAAGGAGTTACGAATTTTCTCCCCCAAGCTCTCCAGTTCTGTCTCCTGCTGTCTACTCCGACCAGTGTCCACTCTTCAGGGTACACCGACCGCCCTCGACTTCTGAATGCAGCCCCGTCGACTCCTGTTGAAAGCTACTTCAACCATGAAGACAATGCCGCTGGTTCCGTGCTGATCGGAGTTCGGGAGGGCGCACAGTGACCTCTGCAATTTTCTGTTCCAGTCCAGACTGAACCTGAGGCCAGATAGAGGAGTCTCCTTCCTGTCGCTGGTGCGGCCACCTCTGACCCTCGGAGCATCCCCAAAAATTCTGGAGTCGTCCCTCTCAAGTCAGGAAGCTTTAGAAGGTGGTTACACTCAATTTGGAGTCCGTACGAGTCCGAGGCAGCCGGCACAACGACTTCCTATCCAGGATTCAGACTGCAGCTGCAAGTTCCCTAATTTCCCATTTCTCTTCATTTCGGTCCGATATCCCCACCCCGCTTGGCCGGCTGAAGGCCCCACCCTGCGTGGTGGTAGTTTTTGAATGTAATACCTTAACCCCTACCCCAAGATCCCCCCTCCTGCGTGAGGTGTAGTTTTGTCATTGGTTTGGACAGGTCAAGCGACACCGCCGCGGCGTGTGGGGAACCACCGCCTCCCCGCTCGCCCTCGTCTCCGACCGGGACCGGTTTCTTCAAACCGGTCGAGTAAGTGCCTCTTCCTTGCTCAATTAGTGTTGCTCTTTCAATATTTAATTCATGCGCCGCTGAATTGGTGAGGAGCGCCCGATCCTCAAGTCCACGACTTAAGAGTGATCACCGTGGGATAGTGTGAACCGGTGCCTTTGGGGAGTCGATCCTTGGCCTTGCTGGCCCTCTACCAGTAAGGGCCCATTCCCATAATTCACTCTTGGCATCGCCAAGTCACTCCGGGTATAGAGTGCGACGGGAGAGCGGTGGCCCGTTAAGGCCCATTTGAATGCTTAATTGTGCTTGTTTGCCTAAGTCCAAGATCGTGTCACATCACCCACTTTAATGGTGCCAGGAACATGCCATAGCCGGGCTTCTCCCTATGAACTCGGCCGCTAGCATTATCCCACCGAGCAGGTGTGAATTCTGGGGCCCGGGTTAGCATCTTCTTCTCCGGTTCCAGCTCCGATATTCCAAGGACTGCATCCCAGTCACGCTTTTCTCCAGGAAGATAGATGGCCTTGCTGCGATACACTGATTCCTTCAGGCTATCTCGCTCAGCAAGGATGGCAGCTTCAACCACGCGAGCTATCCGGTAGTCTCGCATGCCGGCCACTGTGAAAGTCCGGATGAACGGCATCAAATGTCGGTCCTTCGGGAGGTCTGGCCGATAGCTATCATCCCGCTTGAAGCATGTCTCGGTCGCCGTGGAGTATACCCGGGCCGTCGACACTGTGTCAGTTTCAGAGTCAGACGATTCGTCAACTGAAGCTATCCTATCATATCCGAAATCCAGAATATGCACATTCAGCCAATTTACTGTGGCCCGAGATATATCTGGCTGGGCCGATGAGCTAGCACCAACAGCTCCGGAAGATGCAGCATCAGAATTGGAAGCCATTGCAGTGCCTGCAGTCGGAGAAAAAGTGTGAATTAAAAGCCAGTCTTATAAAGATTGTAACATGAGACCCTATGAAAATTTCGACAGCATCTCCCCTTATTCGGGGTCTGCCCAAGGAGAATAGGGAGTCACCAACCAAGAGGGGGTGATCCCGAAATCAAAAGGGCTTAAATCCCCAAAGAGCATCCTGACGGGCGAAGAAAATGAGATGGCCGAGAGGAGAAGAAGCTCCCGCCGATGAAAGAAAGCAGAAGAAGGAGAAAGAAGATGAAGAAAGAGAAAAAGAGGTTGAGAATGAGAAAAACAAGAGCCTCGGTGCCTCAAATAGAGGCCCAAGCGAGTAGGGTCTCGGCGCGATGAAATGCGCGCCAAGAACCCCTGGGTCGAGAGCCCCCGTCACCCAAAAGGGCGCGCCGAGAACCCAGGCCGAGAGCCCCCTTCGGCCAAGGGCGCGCCGAGAACCCCCAGAGCCCTCCTTCGGCCGCGCCGAGAGGCCCCTCGCGCCGAGAAGCTTCGCGCCGGAAGGTCTCGCGTGCCGAGAAGCCTTGCGCTGAGAGGGTCATGCCGAGAAGCCTATGGCCCCGTGCCGAGAAGCTCCGAAATGCTGAAAATAAAGAAAATATGAAGATGAAAAATATGAAAATGAAAGATCCGTGCGCAGAATATTGTTGCAACGAGATGATCAGGTCTGAGAACCGGATTGAAGACAAATTGAGGAAGATACCCTCGAATGATGAAAGACACCTGCAAGCCCCGTGCCGCTTATTCTGTGCTTACGCCGCCCGCAGGTGGGGGGCATTTGTTGACACCTTGAAAATGAACAAAGGTCGAAGCATAATTGAAAAGAGGGTCGGACCAACAGTAAAAGACCATTGATGAAGCTCGTCAACCATTCACCCGGCTAAAGCCCTTGTTGGCCAAGCTGATGCCCGGTGCCGATGTCACTCAGACGGCAGCACTGGTAAAGCAGCAGTCACTCGACTGATGAGACCTTCTAGCCCACTCTAATGCTAGCTGTACTACTGCTTCGTCCAAGAATCCACGGATGATATGTCAGGGTAAGTTAGATGTCGGCTTACTGACAGATGTAATATGAGATAAAGACGAAGCCGGTACCGGCAGATGAAGATTGTAAAGGCTTTTGCAAAGTCAGAACAGAAGAAGAATCGTCTCCACAGATTATATACCCGGCTGAGGTCTTCCCAGACTAAAGCTGATGTCCGAGCTCGCCACCATTCAAGTGACGATATCGATAAGATGATACCCAGTTTTGTCACCGTTCAGATGGTAATACTGATGAAACCCCTGTCTACGGACTGATGAAACCCCTGTCTACGGACTGATGAAAACCGTAATAATGATCTCGATACAAGCTGTGTCACCAATGGAAGACCCTTTTGGGTGATGATGCACTTGAAAGACCCAAATGGGCCTGTGAAAGTGGCTAAAATACTTTAATTGGGCCTGCAATATTGGCGCCGAGAGTCACTTGCCGAAGCCCAAAAGATGGCGCCGAGAAGCTGAAGGCAAGCGCGCCGGGAAGCCTCAGATGAAGCACGTCGTGATGAAGCCTGCCGAGAAGGGGGGAAACGGTTATAAAAACCCCCTCCCTTCGAACAGATAAACGGGGACAAGATAGAAGAATAGAAAAAAAGAAGAGGGAGTCCTGCCAAGAGAGAGCCCCCTCGGCCGAGAGAAGAGAAGAAGCAGAAGAGAAGAAGAAGCAAACAAGCTTCAGGTGGGCTGCTCTGGGGAGGGAGAGGAGTCAATGCTCCGCCCTCCCCATTCTGCCTTTTCTTTCTATTGATGTAATCTAGCGAGTTTTCTTTCTCGATTTATCAAACGTGGCTAGCGGGTTTTAGGTCTTGAGCTCCGTCTCTCTCTCTCCACTTTGCATTTCTCTTTTACAATCAGTGTAAGGCTTCGAGCAATGCAATGAAATATCAACGTGACCCATTTGGGGATCTACTGATTAAGATGTCTGCTCCCTTTTGATTGAAATGTCTGCTCTCCGCTTCCCCTTGTATGCTTATCGTTTATGCGAAATGTCTAATGGTTCATATGAATCTTCTCTTCAGAGGCATGAAAACAGAACCCCTACCCTTATCTAATGGGTTACTGGGTTCTGTCGCCTCCTCCCTTCCTGTCTCGAGGGCAGATCCATCGTACTCGTTCGAGCTTTCTTACAAGGCCCCTTAAGGCTCCTCCTTGTGCCGTTCAGGACCAGAGACATCAATCTCTTGGATTCCTGAACTGCTGGCTATACGAGAGGACATGCCGATTCTACAGACCACTGCTATCCCTCGGATTCTAGCGAGTGACGATCTCGATCTTCCGACCCTCCATTCTAACCCCTTGGATGACTAGGGTCTGGAGTTTCGATGCTAAAGGTTCCTCAGTCACCGGTTTTTAGATGCTATTGGGTTCGTCCAGGGGATCAGAGACAGTCATCCCTTGATCCCTAGACGGCCGGCGGCAGAAATAAATAAAGTCTTCAGAAATCCAGATGATGGTCTCGTTTCCCCATCGATTCTACCTTCCAGATCCCCCTTGGCCCTTCCTAAGAGAAGCATCCATGAAATCCCCCCTCCTGCACTTCAAATTCGGCTTCAATCGCAGCTAGAAAGCTCAGGAATCCCAGAAACAGAGTATCGTTTGAGCTCTGTAAACCCTGAATTCCTTCCGGAACTCCACCTTCCCAGCGTACAAAATTCCCCGCCGAGAGCTGTCCCGCCGAGAGGCCTTCCTCTTCTTTCCCCTTCAGCTAAACGACAAACCGTGTTCAAACCCTTTCATGCAAACCTCCCTGCCCACAGGCTCCCGGCGCCAAGCTCCGGGCGCGGCGAGGAGCGCGCCGGGAAGCTCCACGCCGAGACCCCCCTATAAGCCAACTCCACCCCTGCATGCAAACCTCCCCAGCCCTTCCAGGCGCCACCGTCCCGGCGCGGTAATGGGCGCGCCGGGAAGTCCCACGCCGAGAGCCCCTATAAGCCAACTCCACTCATGCCGAGACCCCCCTTTGGCCCGTAAGCCCTACACCGAGAGCCTTCTTTAGGCCAACTAAAGCCACGCCAAGACCCATCTTCTTGGCCAAATGAAGTCCAGTCAGAGGCTCATCTCTGCACTACAATTTGTCAACCTTATGATCTCTTCACATATATGTCCCGGGGATGTTCAGAGACCATCATGTGTGTCCTGAGAAGGTACATCAATGGGGAAAGATCTCCCCTACAGCCCTTATTCTCTGGCCGGATTCCACTGCTACCCTATGAACCCACAGAGCCATGTTATTATGTGCGTTCTGATGAGGTTCCAAGGGAATATTGACTGATGAGACAGAGGCAAGCGATGTCCCGGGGCCCGGTGCCCATCCTCGTTCGGTCGTCATCCCGGCATTCCGTGGATGATGACCTATCTTCTCTTGGCATAATCCAAATTGAGGGGACATGCTGCCGAAATTTATACTTACCCTATTGAGAAAAATGTGATGCTTTCCATCTCGACCCCACCAGTCTGTGGAGTTATGCCCTTGCATGCTCTCCGATGGCCTTTTGAAGGGGGATATAGATGCAACATCGCGTCTGCACGGAGCGTGTCATGTCACGCCAGTACTTAGATTCCGGGTCAATTATGCCCGATCTTTTACGGATCCCACCCTGCCGCTGCATGGGTGGTTTCCTATTCCCCACTTGGCATGGTCCAAGATGGTGGGAATATGCCGTCGGATTTATCCCGAAAATAACAAACCCCTACTTTGTCTAATCCATTTGACGTCTTGTAAACAAACGAATCCCGCCTCTTTGAACCTTCAGCTTTACCGCTGTTTTTCCTCCTATTTTTGGCGTTTAATCAAGTGTTGTCCTTCTTAGGAAGGGCGTAATTAACGTCATAACCTTTATGGTATGACGGACTTCTGGTCCAGACGCGATCACTCACAATCGACTGACCAAGTCAGATCGAGTGCAAAATAAGATCGTCACTCCGGTGACTGGCACGCCTAATAAATTAAAAATCTAAAAAAATAAAATAAAACATAAAAGATGAATAAAAGAAAAATGTGTCAAACAGTGGCGTCCCGCCCTGATCGAGCTACCCTTTCCTTGGTCTAGTGGCATTCCGCCCTGATCGAGCTACCCTTTCCTTGGTCTAGTGACATTCCGCCCTGACAGAGCTACTCTTTCCTTGGTCTAGTGGCATTCCGCCCTGATCAAGCTACCCTTTCCTTGGTCTAGTGGCACTCCACTCTAGCCAAGCTACCCTTTCCTTGGTCTAGTGACATTCCGCCCTGATCGAGCTACCCTCTCCTTGGTCTAGTGGCACTCCGCCCTAGCCAAGCTACCCTTTTCCTTGGTCTGGTGGCACTCTGCCCTAGCCGATCTACCCTTATCCTTGGTCCAGTGGCACTCCGCCCTGATCGAGCTACCCTTTTCTTGATCTGATGGCCTGCCATCCTCTAAAAAAAAGAGAGAAAAGAGAGAGAATAAGAGAAAATAAAATGGGGTTAAAAATAGAGATACCCCGCCAGACTTGCTCCTATATTAAGGACAAGTGCAAAAATGGCTATGACCCGGCTGTGGCGAAAACCCGAAAGGGCGCTGCAGGCAAAATTGGGTACCCCGCCACGCGAAAACTCGAAAGGGCGCATGGGCAAAAGCTAGAGGGGGCTGACTCCGATGAAAACCTGAAAGGGCACTTGGGTCAGTAATGTGATATTATAAAAAATCCGCTTCATGAATCTCCTTCGGCAGCACATCCACTGCATGTCCCACCGATGATGAAACCCCGTTGGTCATGAGGCATATCGTCTTGATCAATACTGAAGCCCATCTCGGAACAGACCTTCCGTCTGTTCTGACAAAACCCTTCCACTTTCTGCCTAAGACCCACCACGGTAAAACCCATCCAGTTTAGATCTTACATCTATTCTGATGAAACCTATCATACGTCCCACCGTGATGAAACCAACTGTTGATCGATTGGCACACTGCCCAATCAGAGATGAAAACCTATCCGGCTTAGACCTTACGTCTATCCCGATGAAACATATGAAATCTGTGCATTGGTATAAACCCAATACAGGTGATGAAACCAACTGTTGATCGATTGGCACACTGCCCGATCAGTGATGAAACCTATCCAGCTTAGACCTTACGTGTATCCCGATGAAACATATGAAATCTTTGCATTGGTATAAACCCAATACCAATGATGAAACCAACTGTTGATCGATTGGCACACTGCCCGATCAGCGATGAAACCTATCCGGCTTAGACCTTACGTCTATCCCGATGAAACATATGAAATCTTTGCATTGGTATAAACCCAATACCGATGATGAAACCTGCTGCTGATCGATTGGCACACTGCCCGATCAGAGATGAAAACCTATCCGGCTTAGACCTTACGTCTATCTCGATGAAACATCTGAAATCCTTGCATTGGTATAAACCCAATACCGATAATGAAACTAACTGTTGATCGATTGGCACACTACCCGATAAGCAATGAAACCTATCCGGCTTAGACCTTACGTCTATCCCGATGAAACATATGAAATCATTGCATTGGTATAAACCCAATACCGATGATGAAGCCTGTTGTTGATCGATTGGCACACTACCCGATCAGCGATGAAACCTATCCGGCTTAGACCTTATGTCTATCCCGATGAAACATATGAAATCTTTGCATTGGTATAAACCCAATACCGATGATGAAACCAACTATTGATCGATTGGCACACTGCCCGATCAGCGATGAAACCTATCCGGCTTAGACCATACGTCTATCCCGATGAAACATATGAAATCTTTGCATTGGTATAAACCCAATACCGATGATGAAATCTGCTACTGATCGATTGGCACACTGCCCGATCAGAGCTGAAACCTATCCGGCTTAGACCTTACGTCTATTCCGATGAAACATATGAAATCCTTGCATTGGTATAGACCCAATACCGATGATGAAACCTGCTGTTGATCGATTGGCACACTGCCCGATCAGCGATGAAACCTATCCAGCTTAGACCTTATGTCTATCCCGATGAAACACATGAAATCTTTACATTGGTATAAACCCAACACCGATGATGAAACCTGTTGATCGATTGGCACACTGCCTGATCAGCGATGAAACCTATCCGGCTTAGACCTTACGTCTATCCTGATAAAGCCTATGAAATCCTTGCATTGGTATAAACCCAATACCGATGATGAAACCTGCTATCGATCGATTGGCACACTGCCCGATCAAGGATGAAACCTATTCAGTTTAGACCCTACGTCTATCCTGATAAAACCCTCATACCTTATCCAAAGTCCCACTGTGGTGAAACTTGCTAGTTGTCGACAGGCACACTGCCTGATCGACGATGAAGCCTGTCCGGTGTAGACCTTACGTCTATCCCGATGAAACCTATGAAAGCCTTGCATTGGTATAAACCCAATACCAATGATGAAACTTGCTAGTCATCGACAGATACACGGCCTGATCGATGATGAGACCTATCCGGTTTAGACCTTATGTTTATCCCGATGAAGCCTTTGAAATCCTTGCATTGGTATAAGCCCAATACCAATGATGAAATCGACTACTAATGGAAAGGCACATCGCCTGATCAACGCTGAAGCTCATGCAGGGTAGACCTTCCGTCTGTTCTGATAAAACGCAGCATATTCCCTCAAGTCAATCTGGACCTTCTGTCCAGATAGATGACAAAACCCTATTCCATTGCGTTAATGTTAAACCCCACATTAACGATGAAACCTACACTTCTAGCGAATGGCTTCATGCTTAAGCTGCTACACACATTCTTGAGTCAATCTGGACCTTCCGTCTGGATGGATGATGAAATCCTATTCCCTTGCGTTGATGGCAATCCCCACATCAACGATACAGCCATGCTCCCGGTGAACGGCTTCGCGCCTAAGCCCAAAACACACTCAAGTCGACCCAGGCCTTCTGCCTAGGTAGACGATGGAACCTTATGCCCCTTGCATTGGTGTTAGCACCCACATCAATGATGATACATACACAAGCTGAGCACATGGACTACAAAATCAAAGTCCCAATATGAAAAGAAAAAAGAGAGAAAAAGAAGAAAGAAGAGACAAAATGGGGGCTAAAAATAGAGATGCCCCGCCAGACTTGTTCAGGCCTTCTGAGCAAGGGCAAAAATGGCCAAAAAACCCAGCTGTGGTGAAAACCCAAAAGGGCACTGCAGGCAAAATCGGGTACCCCGCCACGTGAAAACCCGAAAGGGCGCGTGGGCAAAAGCAAGAGGGGGCTGGCTCTGGTGAAAACCCGAAAGGGCACTTGGGTCAGTAATGTGGTAATTCAAAAGTTCAATGCCAATCGGCACGCTACCTTTACCTCCCCTTCACTGATGAAGCCTTCCGTCGGTCATCTGGCTTTATGCCCCACCGATGATAAAGCCTTTCCAGGATAGACCTTACGTTTACCCTGATGAAATCTATATACCTTCTTTCACATGTCCCACCGACAATGAAACCCATCACCATTATGAGAAACCCTATCCAGGCTAGACCTTACGTCTACTCTAATGGAACCTTTGAAACTCTTCTTGCATCGATAAAAACCCAATATCGATGATGAAACCAACCGTTGATTGACCGGCACCTCGCCCGATCAATGATGAAACCCTACCAATTTAGACCTTTCGTCTATTCTGATGAAACTTATGAAACTCTTCTTTGCATCGATATAAACCAAATATCGATGATGAAACCAACCGTTGATCGACTGGCACCTTGCCCGATCAATGATGAAACCCTACCTAGTTTAGACCTTTCGTCTATTCTGATGAAACTTAAACTCTTCTTTGCATCGATATAAACCCAATATCGATGATGAAACCAACCGTTGATCGACCGGCACCTCGCCCGATCAATGATGAAACCCTGCCAGTTTAGACCTTTCATCTATTCTGATGAAACTTAAACTCTTCTTTGCATCGATATAAACCCAATATCTATGATGAAACCAACTGTTGATCTACCGGCACCTCGCCCGATCAATGATGAAACCCTGCTAGTTTAGACCTTTCGTCTATTCTGATGAATCTTATGAAACTCTTCTTTGCATCAATATAAACCCAACATCGATGATGAAACCAACCGTTGATCGACCGGCACCTCGCCCGATCAATGATGAAACCCTACCAGTTTAGACCTTTAGTCTATTCTGATTAAACCTATGAAACCTCTTTGCGTCGATATAAACCCAATATCGATGATGAAACCAACCGTTGATCGACCGGCACCTCGCCCGATCAATGATGAAACCCTGCCAGTTTAGACCTTTCGTCTATTCTGATGAAACTTAAACTCTTCTTGCGTCGATATAAACCCAATATCGATGATGAAACCAGCTGTTGATCGACTGGCACCTCGCCCGATCAATGATGAAACTCTGCCAGTTTAGACCTTTTGTCTATTCTGATGAAACTTAAACTCTTCTTTGCATCGATATAAATCCAATATCGATGATGAAACCAGCTGTTGATCGACCGACACCTTGCCCGATCAATGATGAAACCCTACCCGGTTTAGACCTTACGTCTATTCCGACTAGACTTGCATGTTTCTTTACATCCCACCTGTGATGAACCTACCCAGCTTAGACCTTACGTCTATTCTGATGAAACTGCACACCATTCTATGTCCCACCCATGATGAACTTACCCAGTTTAGACCTTACGTCTATTCTGATGAAGCTTAAACTCTTTTGCATCGACATAAACCCAATGTCGACGATGAAGCCATGCACTGGTCGGTCGGCACATCGCCACGGCCGGCTTTGAGGAACGAACCTATCGTCTGTTCCAGATGCTCCTCTAGAACCCCTCTAGTCTACACTCTCGCATGATGCTATGGCCTAAAAGCATGTCTTCCGTTAACCAACAAGTCCAGCAAAGGCAGTCCCACCGGATACCAACACGCGGTGGAGCAAGTCCCCCACTCTCTCCTTGAGAGGATGGACGCTCTCCTGCTGAACATGGGTCGTTCGCATAAAGACTTCTGGGACCACCACTCTTCCACATGAAGGAAATAACAGCACATGAAGTCAGATGTACAACCAATCGGGGCTCAAAGCCGACAGATGCCAGATGTACAGCCAACCGGGGCTCAAAACCGACAGATGCCAAATATGTCGTTGATCGGGGCCTAAAACCAACAGATGTCAGATGTGCCAGTTGATCAAGGCTCAAGCCGATAGATGTTCAGCTGATCGAGGCTCGAGCCAAGAAGATCGTGCCAGGATGAAATCCCAGTATAAGGATACTGCCAAGATACAACTGGAAGAATGAGTCAATAGCATTTAGCTAAAGATGCACCTGCAGACACAGTGCCACTTATTCTGCACTCACGCCGTCCACAGGTGGGGGGCATTTGTTCACACCTGAAATATAATCAAGAACAAATATGAGGACGAAGAGAAGATCACACCAGAGATGAGGATCCCAGGGACTCCTGCAAAGCCAGAATCACAGAAGGGTCGTCACTGAAGTTATCACCCGGCTGAAGCCTTTTCCCGGCCAAGCTGATGTTCGGTGCCATTGTCAGTCAGACGGCGGCACTGGTGAAATAGCGGTCACCTGACTGATGAGACCTCCTAGCACACCTTAATAAGAGCTGTATTACTGCCTCGTCCAAGAATCCACAGATAACATGTCAGAGTAAGTCAGATGTCGGCTTATTGACAGATGTGATATGAGCAAAGATAAAGATGAAGCCAGAACTAGCAAATGAAGATTGTAAAGGCTTTTACAAAGTCAGAACAAAAGAAGAACCGTCTTCACAGACTATACACCTGGCTGAAGTCTTTTCAGGCTAAAGCTGATGTCTGGTCTTGTCACCGTTTAGGTGACGATACTGATGAAATGATGTCCAGCTTTGTCAACATTCAGATGGCAATGCCGATGAAACCCCAGTCTACCGACTGATGAAAATCTATGAATGATCTTAATAGAAACTGTGTCACCAATGGAGGGCCTTCTTGGGTTCTGATATATTTGAAGGACCAATAAAGGCCAAGGTATATGTGAAGTCTAAAAAGCCCTAAATGGGACTATAAAAGTGGCGCCGGGAGCCCCTTGTCGAAGCCCAAGAGCGGCGCCGAGAAGCTAGAGTCCTACGCGCCGGGAAGTCTTCCTTCGATTGAGGCGCGCCGGGATAGGCCTGCCGATAAGATACCAAGGAGAGATATAAAACCCCCTTTCCCCTCGAAACAACAGGGAGCGAAAAACAATAGCAGAAGAGAAGAGACCACCAAGAGACCAACAGAGAGGGAGAGAGCCTCCTCCGCTGAGAAAAGAGAGAGGAAGAAAAAGAGGGAAGAGAAGGCTTCAGGTGGGCAGCCGGGGAGGGAGAGGAGTCAATGCTCCGCCGTCCCCCATGCTTTCTTTTCCTCTTTATGTAATCTTACGAGTCTTACCTCGATTTATCGAATGTAGCCGGGAAATCCCGGCCCTTGTTTTATCTCCCTTTCCCTCATTTCCCCCTTGTGATTGGTATAAGTTTGGGATGATGCAATGGAATGAAATGCTCTGATGGCCCTTTTGGGCACTGGGTAATTGAAATATCGGCCATCTATCTTTCCATCTGCTGCTATGTCTTTCCTTCATATGTTTTCATTTTTAGCTCAACTGAAGCGCACCTGATTCTCCGATGGGTCTTCGGGCTCGGTTGTCTTCAGTAGAATAAATATAGCTCTAGATATACCGATGTCCCTCTCCGTTCATCGTCGTTTGCATAAAGCATCCCAGGCTTGCCCCAGGGCCAGAGACAGACCATCTCTTGGTTTCTGGGGCAGCCTGCTACCGATATTGGCAATAACTCCGACGGCCTGCTCGAGATCCCCTTTCTACAGGAATAAGTAAGCTACTCCAATGGATTGATACCGAGGGTTTCTAATCCGGTTCCAGTATGAATAGTTCCATCAGGGTCGTCCCTGGGGCCAGAGACGGCCATCTCTTTGCTCCCAAGGCGACCAAAGATGCCAGCAAATGATCCCCTGAGGGTCAATAGTGTATGACGACTCAAAGCCCCCCTCCAGTAATTGGCTTCTCCGATTCCCTTCGAACACAGCCCATCTTTGGTAAATTAAACCCATGTCCAAGTAAATCCAACCTGAATCCCTGCCTAAAACCCCCCAAACTTCCCTCTAATCAGGACTGAAATCCAAGAGAACCCAAAACAGAGCCTCCGGAACCCTCTTCGGGTCTTCTCGGCGCCTCCGTGGAGTTCCCGACGCCAAATGGCCCGGGAACAGTGTTTTCATATCGGCGCGGTCACGACCGCGCCGAGAGCCCTGGGGCGCGCCGAGAAGCCCCTCGCGCCGGGAACCTCCTTCGCCTCCCAACTGCACCGATAACCAAGTTTTTACCCTTTGTTTACCCCTTGATCGCTTCGTCCACTTATCCCAAGGCACTCTTGAGTCGTCATATGCACCCCCGAAGATAAATTAACTGGGGATTGACCTCCCCTACATTCTTAGGTCCCTAGCTGGATTCACATGCAACCCCGTGGGTCTGGCGAACCCTGTCTCTACATGAGTTTCGTCAGTATCTGAGAAGGGGAATAGTGACCGATGCTAGAGACATGTACAGTCTCCTTGAGCCTTAGTGCTCCCTCACTTTCCGGCTTTCATCCCGGCACTCTGTGGATGTCAGCCTATATCACTCCCAGGCAAATGCTCGGTCCAGGGGAGGTGCTGCCAAAATTCTCCCAGGAAGATGAAAGACGACATTAAGCTGTCCCCGGGATTTCGCACGACACTGGTGATAGGGTTTCTCTAGGCCCTAATTTCCCCAATTCCTCTTTAAGCCTGGCCTTCCTTTGGAACCTAAACCTAATCCAGTTCCAGTGTGATGAACTGATCCACCTTGACCCCACAGAACCCAGCTAGCTTGTCCTGAATTGCCAAGAAACCCCAAAACAGGGTGCCGTAAACCCTTAGAAACTATCTCGGCACCATCCTACTTCTCGGTATCACGAACAGTAGAATAGGTCAGATGCTCTCGGTGTAAGTCCTCTCGCGCCGAGAATCCATCCACCCCTGTCCACGCCGAGAATCCCCTTTGGCCGTTTGGCCCTCGCGCCGAGAACCCACTGGGCATTTAACCCTTGCGCCGAGAACCTCGCACCGGGAACCCCCTTGGCCTCTCAGCCTGCGCACCGGGAACCCCTAGTCATCTTGCCCTTGCGCCGGGAACCCCCTTCCTACTTTGGCCGCCCCGAGAGCCCATGTACATTCAAGCTGTGCCGAGAGGCTACCTTGTCATCCGATTGAGCCTCTGATACCCTGATTAAACCCACCCAGGGATATCCATGAGTCACCAGACCTATCCCGGGGGATAAATTTAAAAGGGAGTCAGACTCCCTTATGTTCTACTGTCCCACATCGGATTTATGAATAACCCCTTTAGCTCGGGGGGGCTCTGCTACTGCACGAGTTCCGCCGGCTTCCCAAAGGGGAAAATCAAACATTGCCCTACGGCAGATATATATAGGTCGGGAGGTTTGGCCTCTCTCTTTCTCTCGGCTTCCATCCCGGCACTCCGTGGGTGATAGCCTATTCCCCCCTGGGCATAATCCAGGTAAAGGGGAAATGCTGTTGAAATATCGATCGATGCTTTAAACCCCCATCATGGCCACGGCTCAATCTGCCTGTGACTGACATCCTCCTTCTCCCCTGTAACTCAGTCTTTGAATCGCTGACTTAACGATATCGTCTACTTCTACAGTTGATGTTGTTATCTTGCCCGCCTTCCTGGCTCTGATATGAATTTCCATTTGCAAACATGAATATATGTTTGCCTCTCGAGGCCTCCTATTTTGGCGTTTAATCAAGGGTTGTCCTTCTTAGGGAGGACGTAATTAACGTCATCACCTTCATGGTATGACGACTTTTGGTCCAGACACGATCACTCACAATCGACTGATCAAGTCTGATCGAACGCATAATGAAATCGTCACACATGTGACTGGCACGCCTAATAAATAAAAAATCCAAATAAAAATAAATAAAAAAAAAGATAAAAATAAACGGAAACCCGTGTCCACAGTACCTCCATATGTAAAATAAGAATTGTTTTGCAGGTGTGCCTTGAAGAATGAAGGAAATAAAGGGGTTCAATAAATTCAAGGCACATGTAGTTGGTAAAACCCCATTTCTATTTTTTCTTTTTAAATTGATGTTTTTGAATATCTTTCTTCAAAAAATCTGCATATCATGTTTTAAATTTGATAGAGTCTCATGCATTTGATTACCTTCAATTAGTTGTTTGCGTAAGGAAGAGCTGAAATAAATTGGATTGGATAAATTCACATGTCTACAAATGTCATTTACATTGTTTTCAATGTGTCCCTCAAAGCATATGTTGATATGTTCATGCATACATTTTCACATATGCATATGAAATTTGTATTGTCATGCTTAATATGAAAACCTTATTGCTTATATAGGACTACACTGCATTTGGTATGCACATTCATGTTTGACACCAATGGTATATCAAATAGTGTATTGCCAAAGGGCATGTAAGGCCTGTCTGGAAGCTTTCTCTATGCGAGAGGTGGTCTTAAGACCTAAGTTCTCCGCCTGGTACCATAGGTCAAAATTGCACATAGAGCATTTTAGATATTCATAAGCATAGTTAAGGAACTCCCTGCTTGGTCTTCATCTTTAGATTGATGTTTCAAGTGCATTCAGATAGGGGGAGTTCCTGCATTTTATAGGTTGTTCATGTGCATGATGTTGTCTGACCCTTTTGCATACCATTCATGTTCAAAAAATTCCAAAAAGAACATTTGAAATGTATGCACACATTTAGGGGGAGCTAAAGCATATAGTTATTTGTTTACATGATGTACTATGAAAGTCTCCCAAGTCGACTTCTTGTTAAGCCCAAGTCGACTTACCTGTGAAGAATCTAAAAGGTTCATTTGTTGTCTATCTATTTGTGATCTTCACTCTCATTCCATGTCTTGGCATCTCTAAAAATGCTTGTGCTTACATTCCCTCGTTTCTAGAATCTTTTGACTGCTAGCTCCTGCATTTGCTGAGGGGGAGCTTTATTTGAAAATTCTTGAATTGCATTGAAACTCTTGATTCTATTTTCCATGAAAACTGATTCTATCTATTTAACCTTGAAATCATCCTCTGCCTACTACATGCTTCGATTGTATTGCCACATCTTTGAGCCAATCACCCTGGAAATTTTTCATCTCTATTGGTATCTATGAAATCATTTCTGAAATCACTTTTTCTCACTGAATGGATAAACACTCTTGTCATACCATGAGCTACTCCTACTGATGTCTGCCTACTTGTATGCTTTCTTGAAGTCACCTATTACTTGCGGTCTGCCATTTATTGTACTAATCCTTGAAAACTTCTATCTCTTGCTCGTTACCGAACTTCCTTGAAAACCATTTCATGCTTGGTGCCTTTTTTGTGGCTGTTTCTTAAATTCTTTTGAATCGTCTAAAATTTAAGAAGATTTCAATGTATGTACCATGATCATAAATTTGAAAACAACTTGAATAAGGAATCTTCTATTATACATGATTTTGAATGTCCAAAATAATCAACTGATTTAAGTTTAATGGATTCCTTGAGTTTAGATATAAATATCTTAAAAGTATCTGTGTCAATTTTAATAGACCTTAACCAGCTTCTACATGTTGTGTCCTGAATAATCCTCTAAAATCTGAAAACTCTAAAATCATGGCAACGTTGGTTGAGATACATAAATTGAGTATTGTTTATAAATAATTGAATAATCTGATAATTTCTAAGGGTAAAAATTGTCAGAGTAATGACATTGGTTCACTGAGAAACCTTGTCTATTTTCCATGAAGAAAAGAAGACTATGTCATGAAGTGCCATTGTTATCTCTGCAGAAAATTCATTGAAAAACTAGGCAGAGCAATGGCTTGTTCACTGAGAAATATATTTTACTCATCAACAAAATGAGTTGAGGTATGTCATGAGGTGTCAATTCTATCTCTGTTCAATATGAAGTATGACAGTTAGTCATACCAAGTATCTAGGGGTACTGGCATCTAAACAACATGTACCCTCAAGGTATAAAGTGTGTACTGAACTTGATTGCTCCTAAAAAATTGATATGAAAATTTTTGTTGAACAAAAGAAAATATTTGGAAATGGTAGCAACATTAAAATCCTGGAATAAAATTAGAATGTATCATGTTTGTTTAACCTCAATACTAATTTTTTGTAACTCCTAAAGGAGTCATTGAAATTTGAATAAGTAAAATGAAGGAAGGTTAAACAAGATGTAAATATGAAGGTTTGGTTCATTTCTATTAAAAATTGAACTCAGATATGGACGGAAATTTTATTGACAAACTCTGAAAACATCATATTTAAACCATGTTGTCTAATAAGGATTATTTCATAAGTCTTTATAATGGAGGAATTTGAAAATCCATTACATTCTGATTTATCAAATTGGTATCTGATTGAAAACCTTCTTGAGTGATCCATATTTTTGAAACCTCTGCTGAAATTTTTGTGTTCAATTCTTATGCTTGTTGAAACTCATTTATTGATGTTCATGCTACACCCATTGATTCACTATCTCTTTAGTTGGTATTAGATTATGCTTATTGATCTGCATTACTTCATGACCTGAATTGTCCTTGTTTGACATCAGTTCTTTCCTATGCTTTTGCTGATATCCTCATTGACTATGTTTCTGAAGTCTTTCATTGTCATAATTCCATTCTTACCTTAATCATCTCCAGTTTTTACACTTCCATTCAAATCATTATGTTTTGACAAAGGGGGAGTTAGTTTCGTTAGTCTGGGAGGTGTGTTCATTCAACAAGGGGGAGATAATTTTTTTCTCATGTCAAGGGGGAGAATAGTTGGGGGAGAATACCTTTTCATATTTCATGGCTAAGCATTTAATTTCATGAGAAAGGGGGAGAATGTTTTCATAGAGTATATCAAACTATTTCATCTTTTTGATGAAGTCAAAGGGGGAGAATAGTTTTGATGAGTCAGTACGGTCAGTATGCATTAGTATGGTCAATATGCATTATGTGTGATACATTGGTCATAATGACTCATAGTGTTACCATCATCAAAAAGGGGGAGATTGTAGGGTTTCCTTGTGGTTTTGATGATGTCAACCACTATGACACATCTATGAGTCAGTGTGCTTTGGTGCATGGATTTTATATCTTGATGATGTTATGACCTTGATGATTTTGACCTTGATGATTTTAATCTCATCATGTGTAGAAGTATGTGCATATCCTTGAACTGTGTGAAGAACAGGTTGAATAGATTAGTAGACAGAACCACAGTTCAGATCAAGCAAGAGTAGAAGGTATATTCAAGCTCAGTAGAATAGTTTTGAAGATTTGATGAAGCTTTATGAAGAAAATGAAGCCAAGAGACTCGAGCTCACCCGCCAGCAGAAGAGATTAAGGGTGACAAATAGCAGCTTATGGGTCACAAATAAGCCACAAGGATGCCAAATAGCCCTACATGGGTGAAAAATAAGTGAGGAGGTGAAGAATGAATGAGGGGGTTGAAGGCTGAAGAAAAGATGAAGTCAAGTCAACTTCGGATGAAGGCCAAGTCGACTTCATTCAAGCTCAACTTCAAATTCTGTTAAATTGAACCAGTCAAAGGTCAAACCTAGTCAAGGACACCTATCATACAAGGGAAGTATGTTCCAAGCCCTAGAGTCAACATAGTAAGACCCATGAGTCAATGCAAAAGTTTGCCCGAAGACCCTGTCCACTGAAGAAGTCAAGGTAGACAAATACGTCAACAGAAGCTGAAGTCAACACAAGTTCAAGTCAACAGAAGAGTTTGCCGGAATACTTGGTTAGTTGAAGAAGTCAAGGTAGTCAAATAGAAGCTATTGCCGACATATGAGCTTCAACGATGAAGAACAGTTCACAGTGGAATGAATGGGTAACAGGGCTGATAAATAGGTCAATAGTGGTGAAAAATAGAAGACAACGACGACAAATTGTTGTATATATCTCAGTGCTTTTGATGATAACAAAACCAAAGACACATACTTGTTCATGTGCTTGGAACTAATCCTTAAGTGAATTCCATAAGCTATCATGTCGGATTTCTTCATGATTTTTGCTTAAGTGTTTAGCATTCCAAATGCATTTCCAAGAAATGAAATGAACTTGAAATAAGTTTTAACCATTCGTTCAATTCATGTCTTGATTATATGGATACATCTTTCTGGGCTAAACTGTAGCGACCCGGATTCCGGATACCCGACGTACCCGGTAGGACTACCGGATACGCGTGATACAGCAAGGAACCGGCGAGGCCTCCCAAGAGCGGGAAAGCTCCGAAGGGAAAAAGGCACGTGTAGAGTACATTGAAGCCACAGAGATAGTATAGTAAGCAATTAAATTTCATTAGATTGGGTTGCTAAAGTAGCAGAAATAAAATTACTTTTTAATTAACAATTCAAATTAACAATTATATCCCAGAGTCAGTCCAAAGCCAAAGACAACATGTCTAGCACAGTACATTCGACAGAAAAGAAAGACGTACCAAACTGTTGGGAGAAACCCGACGCAGGTACTAGCTGGCAGCAACGGCACGCAACAAGCACGCACACTCCAGGAACCACGCGGAAGCAGAACGAACAATGCCACCCCACCTTAAAGAGTAGGGGTGAGCCACGTGTCATTGGCTCAGTAGGGGTCACGCGGATCCCCACTGAAAACACGTAGTAACACGGAACAACAACACCAAAAATAGCAGGTGTAGCAAAGCAGGAAAACTACACTACAAAGCTATAAAACTACGCTACAGGCAGTGGTAAGCAGACATGAAGTAGGAGTAGGGAACAAGTACGGAAGGGGAAGAACCCGCACCAGACAAGCGGCGGCCGAACTACCCTCGGCACCCCAGACTACTCCAAGCAACAACAGAAGGGCGACTCTAATCCAGCAAAGTCAGAAGTTACCGATCTGTCGACCCGACACTAGGTCCAAAATGAAGACCTGCAAGGATGGATAAAATAATCACAATGGACTACACGATTGGAACATCATGCACGCAACCCCAGGCTCATCTTGGACACAGCCAAGAATAGGCCAAACAGCCAGGGAAGCAAATCTTGGGCAAGGCCAAGACTAGCCGACATGGAAAGGAGAACACCAGCTCCGAGAAACGCGAGAATCGCTAGTCAAGTGATAGGAGTACCCTCACACTAGAAGAATAGCCAGATGCATCAACTGACATCTTACACTGTGCCACAAGTGTCACGTCTACCAGACCGTGTGCAGTACGGAGGAGACTAGACACACCAAGAACCAGGTCCAAGGAACAACGACGTTCCAAGGAAAAATGGCACCTCACGGACACAAGACCGCAGTACCACGCTGCGAGTGACTAGTCAGGGTCACGCCCATCGACGCAAGTCCTTAGTCCCTGACCACGTGTGCACACACTGACTCCTACCTAGGTCAGGCCTCTAGCTAGTATTCCCCTCGGTAGGACGCTATCGTTGGCTGGGGCCCATGGAACTAGCTTAAAAACCGTGTAACGGGAAACTGCCCGTCCACCAGTCTCGGTGGGTGACGTACAAAGAAAAGCCTACGTCACAAGCTACGACTAGTGGAGGCTCCAAAACACAAGTGCTAGAGTACAGACAGTCTACAAAGGCCCTGTCACACGTACTACGAAGCACCATAGGCAGTACAACCACTGCCAACCGACTCAGGACTAGGCAACTAGACCTACCACGTAATGATCCCGAGTCGAATGACTCAAAGGCAAGATCGTCACAGACAGAGGAACAAGCCGCCAATCGGTCTAATCCTAAGTCACAAGAAACGACACTCCGTAGAAAATAACTCACGGAGACCTGAGGGAGCACCGAAGACCCTCAGACACGCTTGGACACATAAACCAAGGTAAGACGATACCTCGAGGCATCTAGAACTAGTGTCTCGGGCTGGACAAAACCACCAAGACACCCACACACAAGGTCGCCTATCAACCGCTGGGTCACCCCGGGTTGACCGGAACCCAACCAAGGACACACACAAGAGTAGGATAGAGAATCCTACCACAAGCAAGAAGACTCCTGGCTACCTTACAACGTAGTCCTAGCCCTCATAGGATGTCAGGAGACATCAATGGAACAACGGGCAGACCACAAGGCCAAGCCAAGACAAGCAGAAACCGAAATCACGAAAATCGAAGCACAAGGCATGTAACGCACAACCCTTAGACCGCTACATGAACGTGACGATCTAAGCCTAGGCCGTTACACTTCACGCGACGGTCGAGATAGAAACTGTCACACACACCGCCCTAACCAACTTCTAGAAATGCAAAGGCATGTAACGGCCAGCACCTAGCGCATTACACCAGCCTGACGCGGCCGATCGGGGCCGTCAGGGCCAACAACCCTCAAACTCAAAACACACTCGGAGCATTTAACGCGTTAGACCAGGCGCGTTACGGCCACCTAACGCGCCAGGGCAAACACGTCAGGGCCAACGAAACCCAATCACAAACTACGGGCTGAGAAGCATGTAATGGTCAGCACCAGACGCATTACAACAACCAACGCATAGTGGCGCAACCGTTACATCTAACGACACAGCCACTAACTCATCCAAAATAACATGTAACGGCCTGGGGCAGGCGCGTTACACACACCTAATGCACGAGAGCACGTCCGTTAGGCGAACCGACTCACTCGGTCAAACACGGTCAAACAGAATGTAACGACCTGGGACAGACACGTTACACACACCTGACGCACGGGGTCGAGCGCGTCAGAGGAACCGACTTAACCCAAACATAAAACGACAAAATAAGAGTAACGCGTCTCATGGGACACGTCAGAGAGATGTAACGCGCCACCCCAGGGCCGTCACTCTCTCAAAACCCCGAAGAACACAATTCAACCCAGACGATGTAATGGTCAGTCGTGGGGCCGTCAGAGCATGTGACGGTCCCTGGAATGACCGCCACACCAGGTACGGCGGGAAAATGGAGGGTTGGCCAAATCGGCCCGTTCCACGCCCCATTCATGCAGAAGCATAGGGGAAATAACCCTCGACGATGAAAAACCACATTAGAAGGCTAAAAAGCCTACATGCAAGCACAAAAACACAAAATCGGGGCGATTCCAACGAATCCACCCTAAACGGGTCGACGAGGTTTCCGGACTCCTACCGGCCTCGAACGAACACCAAACAACACGAAATTAACGTGGATGGGATCCAGACATCCCAGCGGTCAGTTTAAAACTAACTATGCTATGAATGGTTGCCGTTTCCCGACAAACCCTACAAACCATGAAAATCAAGCCCAAACTCGACCGTTTCCTTGCCGATCAAAGTGCAATGGCAGGGAAAACGGAGAGGAAGAAGTGAGGATCAGTCACCCTACCTCCACCAAAGAAAATGTGCTCCGAAAGGACTAAACCAGGCCGAAAATCACTCACGAACCGATTCACCGGCTTCGAATCCACCGAACGGGATCGCGCCAGAATCGATCCAATCCTCGCCCCATCGTGCACTTCGACAGCTCCCCGGCGTCGCCACCTCGCCCACGAACCCCTCCGTCTGTAGCCGGAGGTGAGAGAACGAGAGAGAATGGGAGAGAGAGAGAGGCGAACGTGCGAATGAGGAGAGAGAGATGAAAGGAAAAGAAAAAGAAAAGAAATTAGGAAATTTTCCTAATTTTTGAAAATTCTAAAAATTCACCAAAAATGCACAAATTCAGAAAAATACGCATAAATAGTCAAAATGACCGGCTCGAAGAGTACATCATTGCTGCAGCATCCGCGAGTTGATGAACTGACAAACAAACTCACCGTAGGGTTCCGTAACTAGTACGAGAGAAAAACCCACACGGCTCGTAAAGCTCAACTCGGAAGCCACAAAAGCGAACCGAAACTCACCGAAACTAATCCGAAAGATCCAATGAAGATCCAACAAGACCTACCAAGGATCCAGGGCATTACATCCTCCCCTCCTTTAAGAAATTTCACCCTCGAAATTAGGGACTAACAAAGGAGAAGCAGGGAAGAACAACCCAACGGCATAAAACAACATAAATCTCGAGAGAACACGACTCAGAGGAACACCGTCAGATCACAATTACAGGCACACGCTCGGGATCTCAAGGCAACAATCCTCAAAAGAGCATGGCATCCAAGCGAGCACAATTCTGACACCTCTGAAAGAAGGCAACGCCGCTTACATCTCACAAGACAGGAGACACGACTGCCACAACAACAGACAACCGACCGAGAAACACAACAACAGGCATCGAAAAACACCACGATGGCACGGCAAGCAGCATCTTACACAAGGAGACACAGCCCTCTCAGCTGATAGCTCGACCACATCATCGACTCCAGTGCCAAAGGCAACAGGGAACACCTAGCACGTAGGACGCCAACGACAACAACACCGTACCACAAACACAATCAAGTCAGTCCTCATTCAGATATTACACCTGATCGAGTTGCAAGCTAACTCTAGGAAAAGAGCACAGCAAGCCAACTGACAAGGTCACAGTCCACAACAAAGACATAAAATCATAGAGAAACAACGCTTACAGAAACAACACAACGGCAGCACCTGCAGGTTTCTGGTTCCACTCTGAACATGGAACCATGGAACACAACAGCAAGTAGGGTCACAATAAGGCACAGGAACAGCTGAGCACACGACCACAAGGAACGGGTCACGCATCAGACTGCTCACCAAGAGAAGACCCACAATAACAAGAAACGACAACAATCTCAGGGAACGCAACTCAAGGACCACCAACATGCCTCGAGAGCACAACACCCAAGAAGGAAATGCAGAGCAAAGGGTACTCAATCAGTAGGAATGCCGAAAAATTCCCCAATACTCACAAATGCCAATGCCAACACCAGAAAACCACAAACAACGGCACGTCAACAGACAACATCAAGGCACAGGAAGCCAATACGAAGTCACATTGAGAAGAAACAAACCTCTCGACCAGTGGGTAACCAACCCACACGCTTTAGCTGTGCACTCAACAACGCACACAGGCATCAGAAAAGACCTCAGTATCCGCATCTCAGCACACACTAGGCACCATCGTAATCAACAAAGATCATAATTAACATGCCACGAGTACCGATCCCGCGAATAACCGATCACAAGGAGCCTAAGTGCAACAGGAGAAGAGCACCAGCTATGGCAGAAAGCACAAGGAAAGCATCAATCTCAGCTTACCTTCACATCCCGAAAATGATAAATGTGCCTTCACAATACATCGGCCGCTGGACACGACACGACAAATACGGTACACGACATCTCTTAACACCATCATGGAGTCCAAAGCCAACAACCGTATAGCAAATAGCAGTTCAGGCTCAAAACAAAGCTGTCCACACTTAAGCAGACACAGGACAAAGGCATCACTAAGACAGTAATTCCAAGGCAAACCTCGAAAAGATTCCACCAGAAGGGACAAGAAGCAATAAGCTCAACCACAAAAGCTCACCAGGAAGGGAAAATCCTAGCTTGCCCGAGCAACTTCTCAACCATAGAATCAAATCGAGCACTTCAACAGAAGCGAAACACATCAGAAGCTGAACAGACTTAAGCTGTGACAACCAAGACAACGTAAGAACATGTACAATCATCAAACCAAGACCAAAGGTCAACAGCAACCTGAACAACACATAGAGAAAATCTCAAACAATGTACTGCCGATTCAAGCCTTCTGGCGAACACTACCAAGTACAACATGATCGAGACAAACACAATGGCGAAAAGAAACACCTCGTCACATCCTGACGAGAGCAGAACCATCTCGTACAGTGCCAGAACAGCACGCACAAGACAACACACAGAAAAACACAAAGTGACAAGGGATCGTAAATCGAAGACAGCTAAAGACTGTACTGGACTTTCATGACTCTGGATACTGTATATCTCAGATTCCCATGTACTTCACACGATAATGCTCTGATAGCTTAGAAAAGAACTCCAAACATCTCAGAACACTGCTCTGATACCAAGCTGTAGCGACCCAGATTCTGGATACCCGGCGTACCTGGTAGGACTACCGGATATGCGTGATACCGCATGGAACCCGCGAGGCCTCCCAAGAGCAAGAAAGCTCCGAAGGGAAAAAGGCACGTGTAGAGTACATTGAAGCCACAGAGATAGTACAGTAAGCAATTAAATTTAATTAGATTGGGTTGCAAAAGTAGCAGAAATAAAATTACTTTTTAATTAATAGTTTAAATTAACAATTATATCCTAGAGTCAGTCCAAAGCTAAAGACAACAAGTCTAGCACCGTACAATCGATAGAAAAGAAAGATGTACCAAATGGTTGGGAGAAACCCGACGTAGGTACCAGCTAGCAGCAACGGCACGCAACGAGCACGCACACTCCAGGAACCACGCAGAAGCAGAACGAACAACGCCACCTCACCTGAAAGAGCAGGGGTGAGCCACGTGTCACTGGCTCAGTAGGGGTCACGCGGATCCCCACTAAAAAACACGCAGTAACACGGAACAACCACAACAAAAATAGCAGGTGTAGCAAAGCAGGAAAACTACACTACAAAGCTGTAAAACTATGCTACAGGCAGTAGTAAGTAGACGGGAAGTAGGAGTAGGGAACAAGTACGGAAGGGGAAGAACCCGCACCAGACAAGCGGTGGCTGAACTACCCTCGGCACCCCAGACTACTCCAAGCAACAATAGAAGGGCGACTCTAATCCAGCAAAGTCAGAAGTTACCGATCTGTCGACCCGACACCAGGTCCAAAATGAAGACCTGCAAGGATGGATAAAATAATCACAATGGCCTACACGATTGGAACATCATGCACGTAACCCCAGGCTCATCTTGGACACAGCTAAGAACAGACCACATAGCCAGGGAAGCAAATCTTGGGCAAGGCCAAGACTAGCCGACACGGAAAGGAGAACACCAGCTCCGAGAAATGCGAGAATCACCGGTCAAGTGATAGGAGTACCCTCACACTAGAAGAATAGCCAGATGCGTCAACTGACGTCTTACACTGTCCCACAAGTGTCACATCTACCAGACCGTGTGCAGCACAGAGGAGACTAGACACACCAAGAACCAGGTCCAAGGAACAACGACGTTCTAAGGAAAAATGACACCTCACGGACACAAGACCGCAGTACCACGCTGCAAGTAACAAGTCAGGGTCAGGCCTGTCGACGCAAGTCCTCAGTCCCTAACCACGCGTGCACACACTGACCCCTACCTAGGTCAGGCCTCTAGCTAGTATTCCCCTCGGTAGGACGCTACCGTTGGACGAGGCCCACGAAACTAGCTCAAAAACCGTGTAACGGGAAACTGCCTGTCCACCACTCCCGGTGGGTGATGTACTAAGAAAGGCCTACGTCACAGGCTACGACTAGTGGAGGCTCACAAGGCACGGACTCCAAAACACAAGTGCTAGAGTACATACAGTCTATGGAGGCCCTGTCATACATACCACGAAGCACCACTGTCAGTACAACCACTGCCAATCGACTCAGGACCAGGCAACTAGACCTACCACGTAACGATCCTGAGTCGAATGTCTCAAAGGCAAGATCGTCACAGACAGTGGAACAAGCCGCCAATCGATCTAATCCTAAGTCACAAGAAACGACACTCTATACAAAACAACTCACGGAGACCTGAGGGAGCACCAAAGACCCTCAGACACGCCTGGACACGTAAACCAAGGTAAGATGATACCTCAAGATATCCAGAACCAGTGTCTCGGGCTAGACAAAACCGCTAAGACACCCACACACAAGGTCGCCTGTCAACCGCTGGGTCACTTCGGGTTGACCGGAACCCAACCAAAGACACACATAAGAGTAGGATAGAGAATCCTAGCACAAGCAAGAAGACTCCTGGCTACCTTACAACATAGTCCTAGCCCTCATAGGATGTCAGGAGACATCCACGGAACAACGGGCAGACCACAAGGCCAACCCAAGACAGGCAGAAACCGAAATCACGAAAATCGAAGCACAAGGCATGTAACGCACCACCCTTAGACTGCTACATGAACGTGATGGTCTAAGCCTAGGCCGTTACACTCCACGCGACGGTCGGGACAGAAACCGTCATACACACCACCCTAAGCAACTTCTAGAAACACAAAGGCATGTAACGGCCAGCACCTGGCGCGTTACACCAGCCTGATGCGCCCGACCGGGGCCGTCAGGGCCAACAACCCTCAAACTCAAAACACACTCGGAGCATGTAACGAGTTAGACCAGGCGCGTTACGGCCACCTAACGCGCCAGGGCAAGCGCGTCAGGGCCAACGAAACCCAATCACAAACCACGGGCTGAGAGGCATGTAACAGTCAGCACCGGACGTGTTACAACACGCAACGCACAGTGGCGTAGCCGTGACATCCAACGACACAGCCACTAACTTAGCCAAAATAGCATGTAACGGCCTGGGGCAGGCGTGTTACACACACCTAATGCACGGGAGCACGGCCGTTAGGCGAACCGACTCACTCGGTCAAATAGAATGTAACGGCCTGGGGCAGGCGCGTTACACACACCTGACGCACGGGGTCGAGCGTGTCAGAGGAACCGACTTAACCCAAACATAAAATGACAAAATAAGAGTAACACGTCTCACGGGACGCGTCAGAGAGATGTAACGCGCCACCCTAGGGTCGTAACTCTCTCAAAACCCCGAAGAACACAATTCAATCGAGATGATGTAATGGTCAGTCGTGGGGCCATCAGAGCATGTGACGGTCCCTGGAACAACCACCACACCAGTTACGGCGGGAAAACGGAGGGTTGGCCAAATCAGCCCATTCCACGCCCCATTCACGCCGAAGCGCAGGGGAAATAACCCTCAGCGATGAAAAATGACATTAGAAGTCTAAAAAGCCCACATGCAAGCACAAAAACACAAAATCGGGGCGATTCCAATGAATCCACCCTAAACGGGTCAACGAGGTTCCCAGACTCCTATCGGCCTCGAACGAACACCAAACAACACGAAATTAACGTGGATGGGATCTAGACATCCCAGCGGTCAGGTTAAAACTAACTACGCTAAGAATGGTTGCCGTTTCTCGAAAAACCCTACAAACCATGAAAATCAACGTTTAGGCAAACCAAGCCCAAACTCGATCGTTTCTTTACCAATCGATGTGCAATGGCAGGGAAAACGGAGAGGAAGAAGTGAGGATCAGTCACCCTACTTCCACCGAAGAAACCGTGTCCCGAAGGGACTAAACCACGTCAAAAACCACTCTCGAACTGATTCACTGGCTTTGAATCCACCGAATGGGATCGCGCCAGAATCGATCCAATCCTCGCCCCATCGCGCACTTCGACAGCTCCCCGGCGTCGCCACCTCGCCCACGAACCCCTCCGTCTGCAGCCGTAGGTGAGAGAGCGAGAGAACGAGAGAACGGGAGAGAGAGAGAGGCGAACGTGCGAATGAGGAGAGAGAGAGGAAAGGAAAAGAAAAAGAAAAAGAAAAGAAATCAGGAAAATTTCCTAATTTCCAAAAATTTTGAAAATGCGCCGAAAATGGATAAATTCAGAAAAATATGCATAAATAGTCAAAACGACCGGCTCGAAGAGTACATCGTCGCTACAGCATTCGCGAGTTGATGAACTGACAAACAAACTCACCGTAGGGTTCCGTAACTAGTACGAGAGAAAAACCTACACGGCTCGTAAAGCTCAACTCGGAAGCCACAAAAGCGAACCAAAACTCACTGAAACCAATCCGAAAGATCCAATGAAGATCCAGCAAGACCTACCAAGGATCCAGGGCATTACATAAACTCTTCATTTTTTTAGGTTTTTGAGAGTCCAGTCGACCTTTGGTCTGATCCAAGTCGACCTGAAATAACAGAATGGACCTTTCTACAGCCTGTCTCAGTGGCGGTCAACCGCCCCCTCTATCCCGGTCGATCGGAATTCCCTGGGACCGGCCTCCTGCTGGTTTCTCAGTGGTGGTCAACCGCCAACCCCTGGAGGTCGACCGCCAGCCCCGAGTTGCCCAACATTGTTGACTTTTTGTCACTTCGAGGAAAGCCCTCCCTCTTGGTATTGTTTAATCTTTAAGCAACCAAACCCTCTAGATATTGTGGATCTGGTTTGGGGGAGTCCATGGACCATTCAAAATCTATATAACACATACAAGAGGGTTAAGAAAACCCTAATGCTCAAGTTGGATCAAGAAGGCTGCAAAAGGGGAAGAGAAGGGAGCTAGCACTGTTGACGTGAACAGTGCTCCGATACAAGTTCTTCATCATTCTTAATCCATCCTCAAGTGAAGATCAAGCCATATTTGAAGGAGATCAAGCCCAAGCCAAGTGGAGTTCAAGCTGCATCCTAGAAACTCTTCATCAACTAAGGGGGAGCATCAATCAAGCTTTTTCTTTTGTGTTTCCATTCTCAATCTTTCTAAGCTTCAAGTGTGGCTCTTGTAATCCTGTAACAATCTTGTGTGTGTGTGGATCTTCCTAGATCCGTGTGTGTGTCTAGTTAATCCGTTGGTTTCGTGTGTGTTGTTGGGTGTCCTTATGCCTTTTGGGAACCTTCATCTCCCAACGTGTGTGTGTGTGTATGTTTGATCTTGTATCTCTTTACAAGATAGTGTGTGGATCCTCACGGTCGGTGAGGGGTGGACGTAGGTTGCCGTTGTGGTATCCGAACCACCTAAAAATCGTTGTCCCATTGTGGTTTGTTCCCTTTCTCCTATCCCCCTTCTGTGCATGCTTGTGGAATTAGATTAATTGCATCTTTTAGTTCTAGATTAACTGATCACCTTCAAATAGATCCTCGATATATCAAAAGCTGGATTTGGACTGACAAGGCTACTCTTGTCGGAAAGATAATAATTTGCGAGAGTGAATCTACGGATTTGTTTACTCTACCTAGTACCAAGGGTTATTATGGTGATTGATTTTGATAGATCTATTTTATCTTGCATTAGTTCCATAGTGTTATCACATTATCTTAAAATTGAGGACAACTTTGATTAATTTTTTTTAATACCCAATTCACCCCCCCTCTTGGGTGCCATTTAATCTCGGGACTTCAATTGGTATCAGAGCTAAGGCTATTTCTTTCACAGATCTAACGATCTAGAGTAAAGATCCGGTTAAATGGCAAGCAAGGGTATGATACCCGAGGGTCACTCCATCAACCGTGCTCCCTTCTTTGACGGTTCGAACTACTCGTACTAGAAAAATAGAATGCATGTTTTTCTAAGGGCTCAAGAGTACGAAGTTTGGAGAGTTGTGAACAAGGGTCCTCATAAACTCGGGGCTGATGAAGAAAAATGGACACTTGAGGAAATTAAGAAATGCACTGCTAATTTTAATGCCATGAATATTATGCAATGTACGATGCACCCTAATGAATTCTCTCTTGTTTCTATGTGCAGCTTAGCCAAAGAAATGTGGGACAAGCTGCGACTCATATACGAGGGAACTTCAGAGGTCAAGGAAATCAAGGCAAATCTCCTAGTCATTGACTATAAGCTATTTAAGATGAAACCTGAAGAAACCATCTCTGAGATGTTTGCAAGGTTAATATAGATCACAAATGGTCTCAAAAGTCTCGGGAAGGAATACTCAAATTCTGACCTTATGAGGAAGGTGTTAAGGTCCCTACCGTCGGCTTGGCACACAAAGGCCACGGTAATTGAAGACTCAAAGAACCTGTCAACTCTCACCTTGGACGAACTCATAGGGTCACTCATGACCTATGAGATAAATATAAAGAGAACAGTTGATGAAGACATCAAGAAGAAAAAGGTCATTGGACTGAAAGCTCATCAATCTGATGATGAATTTCAAGAAGGTGAATCAAGTGACGGAGGCAATGAAGAGGAAGAATTGGCGATGATAACTTGCCAAGTGAGGAAATTTCTAAGGAAGAAGAGAAATTTTTAGGGAAACTTCAGAAAGGGGCAAAGAAGGCCCACGTAAACCAAAGGCGAATCGAGCAAGCCAAGTAGCAACATATGGTACGAATGCAAGAAGCCTGGACATATGAGAGGTGAATGTCCAGATCTGAAAAAGAAATTCAAGAAGGATAATTTCAAGAAACCCAAAGCCATGGTCGTCACTTGGAGCGACGAAGAAGATGAACCATCTAATGAAGATATTCAAGAACTTGTGGAAAGCTTGTGCCTCATGGCACATGAAGATGAATCTACGGAGGTAAATTCAGACCCTGATTTCATTTCCAATGAACAATGAGAATCTGAATATGAAAAGATGTACACTAAATATAAGAAAATCAGATCTGAAAATAAAACTCTCAAAAAGAAACTTTATGACTTGTCACATGAAGATATCTTTGTCAAATTTGAGAAACTAGAACAGGAATGGTTTGAGGCTACGGAAGAAAAAGAAAGTATATTGCAAACAATTTTAGACTGTGATAAAAGCAAAGAGGAACTATTATGCAAAATAATTGAAATGGAGGAAGCATGTGAAAAGATCAAAATTGAAGAACAAAATCTGAAATCCACAAACTTAGAACTTGAAGAAAAGGCTATGAGTTTAGAAAAAGAAGTGGCTGATCTTCAGTTCACATTGTCAAGATTTGTTAAGGGCAAGCAAAATCTAGATAATATGTTGGGAGTTAAAGTCAATTTTTAAAAAGAAGGTCTCAGATACACTCCTCAAAATAAAAAATCATTTGAGCATCAGATCACCACATCCTTTGTTCATGAAAAAGATAAAAACCATGCTTCATGTTCCAAGCCTGAACCAAAGCATGCTCAACCCAAGCCACGACAGTTTCAAAGAAAGTTTGCACCTGTTAATTGTTATCATTGTGGTAGATTTGGTCACGCTATTGTAAATTGCTGATTCAAACAAAACTCACCTAGAAATCGTGTTTTTTGGACCAAGAAGAGATATACTCAGAACTGGACTAACTCCTACGGACCCAAACTAGCTTGGGTACCAAAAATAATTGCATGAGAATTCTTCTTCTTGCAGATATGTCTTGAAGCCAAGGGAGCAAATGGTACCTAGATAGCGGCTGTTCAAGGCATATGACAGGGGACGAGAAAGTGTTCTCTAAACTGCAAGACAAGGATGGAGGTTCAGTTGTCTTTGGAGGTCAAGACAAAGGTAAAATCATTGGGATTGGCAACATTGGTAAGAATTCTAAAATTCTTATTGAAGATGTACTTTTGGGAAAGGCCTGAATCACAATCTACTAAGCATAAGCCAATTGTGCAATAAGGGTTTTAAAGTTGTTTTTGATGAAACCCACTGCATTGTCTTGAACAAGAACACAAATGAGATCAAATTTCTTGGAAAAAGAAATAACAATGTCTATACTGTCAATATTGACAATGTTTCTTGTGATGATCTCTACTTGGTCGTGAACAATCATGAAAATGCATGGTTATGACACCGAAGATTAGGTCATGCTAGTTTTGGAGTAATCTCCAAGTTCTCTAGACATGATTTGGTGAATGTACTGCCAAAATTAAAATTTGAAAGTGATAGAATCTGTGAAGCTTGTACAAAAGGTAAGCAAACACGAATTTCCTTCAAAAATAAGAACATTGTTTCATCCGCTAGGCCGTTGGAATTGATGCATCTTGATCTCTTTGGTCCAACTAGAACCTCTAGCCTAAGAGGAAAATACTATGGCTTTGTGATTGTTGATGATTTTTCCAGATTCACATGGGTGTTATTTTTGGCAAATAAAAGTGATGCCCTGACGGAGTTTCAAGTATTTTGCAGAAAAATTTAAAATGAAAGAGGTTACCTCATGACCACCATCCAGAGTGATCATGGTGGTGAATTTGAAAATCATGAATTCAACATTTTCTATGAAGAGCAGGGGTACACACACAATTTTTTATCACCAAGGATGCCCCAGCAAAATGGTGTAGTGGAGAGGAAGAACAAAACGTTGATAGATATGGCCCAGACTATGCTCAGTGAGAATTCCCTACCTATGTATTTTTAGACTGAGGCGGTGAATACAACATGCTACATCATCAACATGGCCATGGTAAGGCCTATTCTGAAGAAAACTCCATATGGGCTCTACAAGGGTAAGAAACCAAATATCTCCTATCTTAAACCCTTTGGATGCCCCTGCTACATTTTGAACAATGGTAAGTCCAACCTGGGTAAGTTCGATGAAAAGAGTGACAAAGAAATTTTTCTAGGTTATGCACTCAATTCTAGAGCTTACCGATTATTCAATAAAAGGACTTTTGTCGTTGAAGAAAGTCCTCATGCTATTTTTGATGAATCCGAATCAAAACTGACAAATCAAATTTCTTCTGCTTTGGATGCAGATGAAGATTCTAAGAACTCATCAAATGTCCAAGCTAAGGATAAACCATTGAAGGCAATATCAAGCAAAAATGAAGAAGATGAGGATCCTATAATTGAGACACTACAAGAATCACAAGTGTAGCATCCTGACTTGCCCAGTTCTTACACATTTCTAAAGGATCATCCAGCTGTGAACATCATAGGTAATTTGGAGGATGGGGTAAAAATAAGGTCCTCTCTAAGGCAGTAGAAGAGGAGGATTTGATGGCTCTACTTTCACATGAAGAACCCAAGGACATTCATGAAGCTCTTTAAAATGAATCCTTGATTCAGGCTATGCATGAAGAACTGCACCAGTTTGAAAGAAACGAGGTGTAGACTCTTGTACCGCGTCCTAAGAACCATCTCACTATTGGAACCCGTTGGGTTTTCAGAAACAAGCTAAATGATGTGGGTTTGGTTATTAGAAATAAGGCCCGGCTTCTTGCCAAGGGGTATAGCCAGGAGATGTGTATTGATTTTGATGAGTCTTTTGCACCAGTTTCTAGACTTGAAGCAGTTCAGATCTTATTGTCCTATGTTTGTTCTTTGAACTTTAAGTTATTTCAAATGGATGTTAAATCTACATTTCTTAACAGTTATATCAAAGAGGATATTTTTGTAGAGCAACCTCTAGGTTTTGAAGATTCCAAACATCCACGACATGTGTACAAGCTCCAAAAGGCCTTGTACGGACTAAAGCAAGCACCAGGGCGTGGTATGAACGGCTTACCTCATTTCTGGTTGAAAGTGGCTTCAAGAAAGGTAAGGTTGATCAAACACTGTTCAAGAGGAAATCAGGTAAAGACATTTTAGCAGTTCAAGTGTATGTGGATGACATCATTTTTGGAGCTATTAAAAATGCCTTATGTGATGAATTTGCGGAAATCATGCAAGGAGAATTCAAGATGAGCTTAATGGGGGAGCTAACTTTCTTTCTTGGATTGTAGGTGAAGCAAACATCTGAAGGCATTTTCATAAGTCAAGCAAAGTACACGATGGAATTGTTAAAGAAATATGGGATGGCGGAAGCAAAACCTATATCAACTCCCATGGCCACCACCACAAAGTTGGATAAAGATGAAAATGGTAAAACAGTAGATCCTACACTATTTCGAGGTATGATCGGATCACTACTGTACCTTACAACATGTCGCCCTGACATTCAATTCAGTGTATGTCTTTGTGCCCGTTTTCAGTCATGCCCCAAAGAATCTCATCTGTCAGCTATTAAATGCATCTTTAGATATCTCAATGGCACAATAGACTTTGGCTTGTGGTTTCCTATCTATAGTTCCTTTGATTTAATTGCCTATACCGATGCGGATTATGCTGGGTGCATTATAGATCGTAAAAGTACAAGTGGGTACTGTCAGTTTCTTGGTGGTTGTCTAGTCTCATGGGCCTCCAAGAAACAATAATCAGTAGCTCTCTCAACGGCCCAGACTGAATATATAGCCGTCGGAAGTTGTGGAGCCCAAGTACTTTGGATCAAAAATCAATTGCTTGATTTAGATGTTGAAATGAAAACTGTTCCAATACTGTGTGATAATACCAGTGTAATTGATTTGTCAAAAAATCTAGTTCAGCACTCTAGGACCAAGCATATAGATATTCGTCATCACTTTCTGAGAGATCATGTAGGAAAACGGGTCTTTGAATTGAACTTCATTGACACACACAATCAACTAGCTGACATTTTCACCAAACCCCTAAACTAGGATCAATTTAATAAGATAAGAAGAGAACTTGGGATGTGTAAGGGTGAGAGCATACATGCATAGGTTTGCATTTAGGGTATAGGGTTGCATTTGTAGAAATTCATGTGCATCAAGGGTAGAATAACATGCATATTGACCTTGTTTTCCTTCAATACCTTGTATGTCTCCACTCACTTATGTATGTTTGAATGTACTTACTTATATTTAGCCCTCCTTGAATAATTTCTTTTATGGCCAAATATCCCTTGGTTAAAAACATCTGTGGACTCAGTGATGTTGGAACTAAAGGTACTACCTAGGGGCAGCTAGAACATTTTCTCTTATATCCACAACTTCACCTCCACACAATTCCCATGTCATATTGATGGCCCCACTCAGGCAGTCGGTTGTTTATCTTCGATATACAAACAAAAAAAAGGAAAAGGAAGAAAAACAAAAAATAGAAACAAACAGAAGAAACAAAAAAAAGAAAAATTTCAAAAATATGGGATTTTGGTCCTGGCGGTCAACCGCCAGGGTCGCGTCGGTCGACCGCTGGCGACAGACCGGCCGGCCTAAAGGCCAACCGACCTTTTATATAAGAGCCCCCCTTTTACCATTCTCCTCTCCTATCACCTTCATTCACTCTATACTACCTTGTACTAACCCTAGCACTTCTTTTCTCCTCCACCCAAGCCTCCACAACCCATTCTCCCTCCACCCACACACGTTTCGACCATCCCATCATCATTTTGGGACATCCTCCATACGGTCGTTCGTGAGGTTGTGGAGATCTCTCTCAACTTCCATAATGTGGAAAGGTTGCTCCAAGCCCTAGCAGTGCCCCTGTGCTCCATCCCTGTCCTAGGGTTGAGATCAATCGTTCGAGGGCTTCATGGTGGGTTTCTCTAGTTTGTGATGCCGCCTAGACGGAGTTCTCGGCGTTCTGCCCAAGGGGAAGCTAGCCGTCAACGGCAAGAGGCCCTGGCTCCTCCACCTCAGCGAGCTCCTCCTCTGCCTCGAGCACCTCTACCTCCACGACCTATTATCGACCCCCGCTTGGTCGACTTCAACGAGGTGAATGAGCTCCTCCCAGATTTATGTGCTCTATTTGAGGTTCAGGAGGGTTGGATGGATTTTGTTACCCGATACAACATGTATTATCCTCGTCTGGTCCAGCAGTTCTACGGGTACCTGGTTGTGAGGAATGAACAGTTGTATACCACGGTTGAAGGTGTGGAGCTTCACATCACCCTGGATCTATTTCAGCGGGCCCTAGGAGTATCCACCAGGGGTGTAGATAGGGCTTATGGTTTTGGTGAAATGCCCGACACTTTCTTTGTTATGACCAACTGTGAGTTTGTGCACGGTGTGAGCGAATTGATTAAATTGAATGTAAATCACTTTCCTCCATTGCAATGGATTTTGCATCACATGTTCACATCCTTGATTTATCCCAAAGTGGGCGGCAGAGATGAAGTCACAGAAGTTCAGAGATTCCTGTTTTATCATGTCATGCATGTGATTCCAATCAATATTGGTAGGCTCATGACAGATCTGATTGGAACCTGCCGTACCTACCTCCGACATTCTCTACCCTATGCTTCACAGTTGACCGGTGTCTTCATTTATGCCGGGATTGATGTGGTGAATGAGCAGTTTATATTCGTCAGGCAGGATGACATATACAACAAGCATAAAATTTTCACAGATTTTGGCTATTACTTTGGTCCCGACGGTTAGCTTACACGAGACATTCCAGTTTAAGGGGAAGAAGAGGATAGTGAGGAAGAACAAGAACGCGCAGAACAACAAGGTGAAGGGGATATCCCCCCTCCAGTTCCAGTCGAGGAGCAACCTCCTCCACCATCTCCTTATCACCAGGATTTTGAGATGCCTCCTCCACCTTAGTTTCACCATGGCGAGTCTTCTACTCAGGGGGCCGGACAGCGCCCTTCGGTGGACTACGAGGCTCTTGACGGGCGGCTCACCGGATTGGAGACTCGTGTGGATACCTTTGGGGATCATCTCTCTACCCTTGGGGACACTATAGGCACTACTCTTGACACCATATCAGGGCGCATGGATACCTTCCCTAATTCCTTGGACACTCTCTCTACCCAAATGGCCACTCTCACCACCCACATGGCTTCCCTTTGAGAGAGTGTAGCTGAGTCTACCTCATCCTTTAGTCTCATGCACCTCTCTCTTCTTGGCATGCGGCGCCAGGATGCGGCTTCTAACAAATACATTGGCCATATTCTTGATCTTCTTCATACTCAAGCCCACCATCTTGGTGACATTCGTCGGCACCTTGGCCTTCCACATACTCCTCTGTTGTGCATCCCTTGTTTTGATGATGATAAGTTGTATCTCATTGTCTTTACCATAAGCACATGCCGAATGTTTAATATCTAAATGATCAATGTAGGTATATTGATGATTAAAATAGGCCAGCCAAAGGTCAAGGATGAACCAAACTCAATTCAGAAGCTCAACCCTTCAAGATCTCCAAAACAGGTTCTGGTCTGCATAGGTGTCGACTATCAGGGGGCTAGATGTCGACCATAGACTGCAGACAGAACCACCCAGGTTCTGGACAGGCGTAGGTGTCGACACCTAAGGGCTCAATAGTCGACTTCGGGTCCAAACAGAAACCAAGTTGGTTCTGGACTGAGTCAGAAGTCGACCACGAAGGCCCCGAAAGTCGACCACAGGCGGAGATACAAATTATAAGCCCTAAAATGGACCCATTTCTTGTGAGATCCGATACCCAAGGCTTGGATCAATTATGGCACGCACCTAGAGGGTCAAGATAAGCCAGGAAACATGGGTCTTTGCTAGATTTTGGTTCTTTTCATGGATTTGACTTGGTCTTTAACTTCCTCACTGAAAAATAGGAGCTTTTCCCACCGATTCTCCAACTGAACCAGCATATATCGTGGAGTTATTCAAAAACAAGAAAAGCGATGGTGGGAAGGCCGAGAAAGGAGAGGAGCAATGAACTAAAAAGAGGAGGCTGCTGGAAAAAGAGCAGTTCTACACTTAGAGAGAAAAAGTCTGCATCTTCTGGGTAGAAAGAGAAAAGGGGGCTACATCTAGAGAGGCTGCTTAAAGAAGAGAAGCGCTACATCTAGAGAGAGTTACGTTGCATCTAGAGAGAAGGGGGCTGCAACTCGTGGGAAGAAAAGAGAAAAAGGGGCTGCGCGACCTAGATCAAGAAGTAGAATGAAAAGAAGAAAACTAGAAAAGCCCCCGGAGATCAGAGTGCAGCACAACCTCTGCAAGCATAAGAGCAACATCAGAAGAGTAGCAGGAGAAGAGCAACATCAGGAGAAGCACCGGCAGTAACACAAGATCAGCCGAGATCTGAAATCAGAGAAGAAGCATGGTGAACTCCATCTACAGATGGAGATACCAAATCATCAGGAGCATTCTACACTCGATCTGTATTTATATTGTTTATTCAATATTTCATTTTCTCTTTTGTTCTGTTAACCAAGCTGTTCATCAGTGGAGTGTTCAGATCAAGTTAGGGTGCTTGAATCTGATGTTGATCAAGCTGTGAATCAGCGGAGTGTTCAAGCTGTGAGTCAGTGGTGTATTCAAGCTGCGAGTCAGCAAAAGGAAGCCTCACCGGGTTTGGTGAGGGGTGGATGTAGACAAACTGGATGTCTGGCCGAACCACCTAAAAATCCATGTCTCATTTGTGTGATTGTTTGTGATCTCCGCTAGATGCATGCCTAGGTCCGTCTTTGTTATGCATAGAGTATACGCTTTAATTTCCTCTTAAGCCGCATAATTTAAATTATTTACATAAGTCTGCAATAGTTTTTGAATTTGGGGACGGATCTATTCACCCCCCCTCTAGACCACCATTCCACTTGCACAACACGTTGTATCCGAGCGGGTTTATCCGTTTAATAGGTCCAACAACCTAGATAGATCAGTGGAATGGATGCCAAAGGATTGTTGGCTGAGGGTTATTCGGTGACTAGGCCACCATATTTTGATGGCACTAACTATCCGTATTGGAAAAATCGGATGCAGGTCTTTCTCAGAGCGTTGGTGTTGGCACCCAAAATATGATCATCGGCGACAAAGCCATAAGGACGAATGACCCGACCCACCGAAGCGGGGGAGCCGATAAAGTTCAACATATTGAAGATTTCTCAAGCTTTTAGAGCCTCGAGTCACTCCGTACGGACACGGGGACTTCACCTCAGGAGAGCCGAGATGTATTCACAACCAACCGACAGTGCGACCAAGCTTGTCCAATGAACTGGCAGCGACTCTATCATGCCGCATACACCACACCCGTCGTCCGATCAAGGACGACGATCTATCCGGTGGTCCTCCACCACATGAAAGGCTCTCCTAAAGATGAAGGAGTCCCCTTGGCTCTCCGAGCCGGAGGACTAAAAGCTCTGTCGGTAGAAGACCCCGATCACCCGGCACGGGTGCGGCTTCCCGCCAAGATGGGCCCGTTAGTGGCCGAATGATCGCCCAGCTCGGGCGAAACTATCCCTGGAGTTATCTCACCTTCCAAGGAGCTTCGGGCACGAGCCAGGCCAAGCCAATGGCATGGATCGTAGTGCCGAAGGCCTTGTTAGCGGGAAACCCACGCGATCAAACTAAAGCTATCCGGAGTCTCCAGAATGGACGTACGTCAACCGAGGGATTCCGACAGAACACCTCGCCAAAGTCTGGATGGGTGTTGGCGAGATAAAATTCACGGTGACTCCCAAAATCATCCCCGGATTCACCGACTGGCTCGAAACGCACGGGGAATGTTAGCACGGCGCGCCTTAAACCGGTGCGCCCCCCCATTTGATGCTCTTATCCCTGCGCGCTAATAACCTTAGCCAACGCCCTCTAATTCCGGCGTGCCAATCCCACGCCGGTTTAATGTTCGAACTCCTTCCCGTATATATGTGGCTGTGGGAGAGACGAGAAGAAAAAGGGGGGGGGAATTGAGATCAGGAGAAAAAAAGAGAAAAGAGGCTTTGGGAGAGAAAAAGGCTTCCGAAGGAGAGGAAGAAGAGAGAAGAAGAGAGAGTTGGAGAGGAAGAAGAGAGAAGAAGGGAGAGTCACCTGGGAAGGGAGCAGGGGTACCACCGGAGGATCCGCCATCGGCCGTCGTCTCTCTTCTGCGGTACTCTGTTCCAAGGATAGGTGGGCGCCTGCGCGGGCCCTTCCCCCGTGCTTTCGGTGGATCTCTTCTTCCGAGCTTTCCATCTATCGGCTGTAATCCGAGGGAGGGGAATGGCAATGATATGAGCCGTTCCTCCCCCCTTTGTACGGAATTTCTTTTCCCTTTCCCTTTCCCTGTTATTGTGCTCTGCACACTTTCTGCCTTCGTTGTTGGTGAATGGCGACCGAGCAATGGTGCCGGTGCCACGCTATTAGCCTGTGACTGGTAAATCATTCCTATTTTTGGGATGGCAATATATGCATATGTGTGAATGCTTGGATGAATCAGATGAATGATCCTCCCCCCTCTTTCTCTATCTACGCTGATACGTGCGTCAGGGTTCTTCTTTGTATAGTTCTGATCCCGGTTTCTCTGAGGTTCATATCGTGCCCTGAATCATCGTGGGCTATAGAAACATCCCTTCCCTCGGGTTTACCCTCCGAATATTCTCCTATTTGATTTCAGGATTCTCGCATACCCTTCTCTTCTCGGACGGAGCCGTGCTTCTGTGCGTGCCTCTCTCCGCCATGTGTGGGGTTCATCCCCGGAACAATGCTTTCTAGCTGTTCGAACATATGCCTCGTAATGGGCCTCTCTCATTTATGCATTTACTATCTCTACGCATCACGGTCATCCGAATGGTTTCCGAGATTTTCCCTCTCATCATCTCGATCACCCGGGGAAGGGGAACATGCCCCTGTGGCTTCACAGAACTGCTAGGCAACTAAGAACCCTACCTCTCGATGGTAGACGTTCTCCCTGAGCCCACAACAGATAGCAACGAAGGGGTCTTGGTTTAACGAGCTAGACCCTAACAGTTCAGGGCCCAACGGAGACTGGGGATGTGTGCTCCTCGCAGGCTAGCCCTCGGAGTTCCATCTCCCTAATGGTCAGTTCCTCTACGGGATAAGTCATACACTGTGGGTTGTCCACCCCTCGTAGGCTAGTCCTCGGGGTGCTGCTCCCACCATCAATGGCTTTGTCTCTCTGTTTCTTCCCCTATGGAATTTTGGTGCCCCTAGCAGGCTAGTCCTCGGGGTACTCCATCCAGTGGTGTTTGCTGGCTGCCTTCGTGCATACCGGGAGTTCAGGGGCTTGTTCCACAAGTGAGCATGACCCCAATTCTCCACTGCAACTTTTCGTGTTCAGGGGAGGTGCTGCCAAATTTTAGGCAAGTTCAGCATAATTAAGTTAACAAAACATTTATTCCGGGCCTAATTGGCTCAGTGCTCGAGTATGAACCTCACATTGACTTGCTGTGTCATCTCCAGAAGGCCCGGGCTTCAATCAAAGAAATAGTTGGTCTAAACAACCCTAAAATGATCCATGGAAGTTTCAAAAACTTAAAAAAGTTCAAAATTCAACAAAAGTGAGCTAAAACGGCGCGGCTTTAACCGGCGCGCCCTAAATCGGCGCGGTACCCCCCCGCGCCGGATTAACCCTACACTCATATTTTCAAAAATCTTCCTTGCGCCTTTCCGGCGCGCCCTGCCCCTCTTACCCGCCGTTTTAACGGGACTTGGGGCCGCGCCATATTAAACGCCTACGCCTACGTTTCATCGCGCCGTATAAACTGCTTCTCGCTTGACCGCGCCGGTTTTGGAATCCTTTTGGTGTTTTAATTGCCCGTTCGCCCTGGGGTGACTCTCATCCCTCAGGGTCAATGTCGATAAGCCATGACGGGTAATAAATTGAATAAAAGAAGGGCTAAGTGAGTCCAAATCATCCTGCTATCATACCCCTCTCACCATGTTCGTTAGCATCTTGCTTTAGCTACCATACTCGTACTGCCTCCCCCTTTCGATGGGAAGTAATAAGTGTGCTTGATCACCATCTGCTTTCATAACTCTATTGTCATGCTTAATTTAGTCATGAACGTTACATATACATGCTTGTGTAGATCCTTGGGTATATCAAATGGCGTCGATAGAAGGTCGGGTTACGCCCGATCGGAAGTCTTCGCCATGCGCGATGGTGGTCCTCTGGCCTACGTCTTCCGCCATGTACCAAGGGTCCATAATTCTACGAACTATGCATTCTTTGCATGATAAATTAGTGCATCCCGTATGCCTGCGTCATGGTCATCATGTAGTTCTTTTCAATCCGGCCTCGACAGCCTACTATCTCGGCAATTAATCAAAGGTGTTCCCTCCTCGTTGGGGATGTAATTAACGCCATAGCCTTCATGGTATGACGGACTGCTGGTCCCGACCGAATCTCACTTTTGCCCGGTACGGGTCAAAATGAGCGCTTAATAAACTTGTGATGGGAATCTACACCGAGCACTGACATTTTTATTTTGCATTGGTGTCCTTTAGTTTACTTTTATATCCTTGGGAAAGTATATGCGCAATTGTACGGCTTTATAAGCCAATGCGTCATTCCCACGGATTGTTTGGGTTTCTATGTAATTTGTCAGTAGGACCAGCAAGGGGGCCCTCAGCCCTTTCCCATTGGTCCATGTCATCCATGTGGGGCTGGTCAACCATCCTAGGTGGCCTTCTAGAAGGGTTGAATGCCAATTGACCATATGGGAGACAAAGGGGGTAAATTTTCCAAGGTAGGCTACCTACCATGTCAAGCTTGTCTCCCACTTGGATTATTTTATTTTTTTTGTGTGTGTTGGTCACATTTAATCTAGGCCCTTCCTTCCCCATCCCTAGATCCAATGGTGGAGATTTGATTTGATGTGTAGCATATATATACTTGTATTTTTTCCATTTAGAACAATTAATGAGAAGAAAAAAACATTTTGGCAAGAGCCCCTTGTGAGAATTTCGACCCTATCTCTCTCTCCCTTTGGTTTTCTTCATCCCCAACCCCAGATCTAGAGTGTATCTATCTTCTATAATCTCCTCTCAACCTCCGGTGATCGTCATTGCCGCCGCCGCCGCCGCCGCCGCCGCCGCCGTTCGTGCCGCCATCGAGCCGCCGCTGCCGTTCTGTCTTCCGATCACAGCAACTTCCTTGAATTTTCTGTCTTAGCCACGGCCTCTTCTTGGCCTGAATTTTTTATGGTGTGTTCTAACCTTAAGCCCCAAGGTCCACCTAAATTTTCACGCCAATATTCCCTCATTTAGTATTTTTAAAATTTCATTCCTTTTCCAATCTCAGATCTGTTTTGTTGCTGTCTACATTGAAAAAACCTCTGAGTTCTCCACCTTCGACCACCCTTCTGATTTTTTTTGGGCCTCCCAATTTGACTGGGAGTTCTGTCCATAATCCCCTACCTCCAAAATTTTTCTTAAATTTTTTTCAACCTTCTACCTATTTTTCAAAATTCATGTTCTACCGGAGCTACAGTACTTTCAGTCAGCTCCCAGATCCAACCTTCTTCCAGTAAATAAATCACAGAACATCATAGACACATCCAAACATGTCCAAACCAATTTTGCCATCTTTCCAGCTCCAATACCTAAAACTTTCATGAGGAAGTCGAAGTCTGAATCTAAGGTCTTCCTGGCCGTCAACGGCCGTTCTCAGGGAACATCCCTGCTGATCTGAGTGCTCGGCCACTGTACAACAGGAAGTTGTAAATTCATTAAGGCCAAGATTCAAGCAGATCCAGGCCAGATCGTTAGGCCTAGATTTAATAACTTCAAGCTAGCTTTCCAACGGCGCTAGTCTCGTGTCGATCTGACGTCGGGGCTGATCGCAGCGTCCGTTCCCGTCCGAGCGCGCGCTGCAAAACAGCAGCAACCAGCCCGTGGACAGCAAATCCGACGGGTGCCGATCGGAGCCGCCCGGCCTCCGATCGCCGTTCCAGCGTGCCGCCAGCCCGGGGATCGCTTTCAATAGTGTCCCCACCACAGCAGTGACACCGGGACCCACACGGCCCCTCCGGACAGCGCGTGGGCCCCACGGTCGTGATTACGCGTATAGCCGAATCAACACACGAAGCTGCCCGTCATCCCGAATTCGGTCCTCCCGGGGCCATTTGTGTCGCCCTTTACCTCCCTGTGTGGAGTGGGCAGTGTTTCATTGCTGTAACAAGTGTGTAATATTATCCCGGGAGTACGAGTTTCGGCCGGGTCCGTCGTCCCCACGCCGAGCGCATGGAGGTATCGTTTTCGCTCCCTTCTCGGCATTTTACTTACTTCATATATATTTGTTTATGCCGCTGCTAGAGAGCATGCTTTAGGTCCGTTAGCTCGCTATATTATCATTCACCGCTTCTGCGAGAGAGAGCGTGACCGTCCCGTGACCCGATCCGGGCATAAAAGTGTGAATTGACCACCCTAGCTCTTGCCGGTTTCTCAACCGTGCACGTCCGACGCTTCCCTCATTAAGGGACGATCGCGAGCTTGTCGTGTCCGTGGTCTCGTCCCGCATCAATTTGGTATCAGAGCCAGGTTGAGTCTAGGGTGTCAACAAAAAAAAAAAAGAGTGTCATTTAAGTCTAAGTGTCTAAGTCGATCTTAGGAGTTGCATTTGCATACCATTAGTCGGTATATCAAAAGGTGTTGTCCGACCGTTAGGTTACGCCTATCGGGAAGGCCGCACACTTGCGCGAGTGATCTTCGGATCGATTAGCTCCGCCACGTACCGAGTCTTGGTTTACGTCTAGGGTCCTTAGTGTGCATTAGTTAGTGCATTCCAACTTTGCATTACTTAGTGTCGTGTCTAGTGTTTTGGTCCGAGTGTCGGCATGGCCATCCACTAGCTTCCCCATGTCCCATGGATTCCCAAACTCCCGGATGGTGGCGATACTATCTCAAATGGAACGACCACCCGAACCACCCCACGAGGCCCGAAACCCGGGATTTCTACGGGTCCGATGACCCGAGTGTCTATCTAGAATGGGAAGCCATTATGGATGATTACTTCGAGGTGTACATTATGTACGGGCCCATGCAAGTCGATGTTGCCAAAAGATGACTTTTTGGTGAAGCCGCCGCAACTTGGAGGAACATCAAATATTGGAGGGAGGATAGGGATCTAAGGCCCATCGAGTAATGGTGGGAAATTAAGAGAGCGCTTAGGAGGGCCTACTTGCCCCGCCCACCTACCTCCAACCATGGAGGTCATACCACTTACCAACCACACCAACTCACCCACAATCAAGTGGGCCACACCTCTACCCAATCCCACCCCTTCACCGCCGTCCAAGCCCACCAAGGCTACCCCAATCTAGTGGCCCGCCCAGTCACCTCCAACCAACCTCCCCTTAGCACCCCCATCCCAACCCACTCAGGTACCTCCAACCGAGTGGAAGTCCCGCTTATAGCCGAGCCTAGGTCCACACCCGAGCCGAGAGCCGAGGAGCCAGTCCACCCCAAGGTCCCCACTCCAACCCGCTCCTTTGAGGAACTCAAGAAAATGATTTCAGATTGGGTGGAAAGGACACGTGCTCCTTCACCACCCGTAGATGCTCCATTACTATCCACTTCCGATCTTCATCCGGAGCCGTCAAACTTGGGGCCACCCCATCCCGAGCCTCCCGTGTTTCTAACGGGTACGCTATACATAGCCAAGCCACTTCTTAGATGGATCAAAGAAGGCTTGGTCCCACCTCCCTTCCCATCTATGGACCCCACACTTCCTCTAGTGTCAAGCAACTCATTTCACACCACCTTCCGGTCTCGTCACTATGTGGACATATTGGATGACCTTCTTAAAAGGTTAGACCGGCAGTTGACCTTTACACATTTATTGGCCCAAGGCTTCGACCAACCCTCTAGTCGTAGCTTCACCCATCCGGCCATAGGGTCCATTACCTCCGTATATACCGTGGGTTGTGTTACCACAGAGGTTCTTCTACTTCTCCCGCTACCGGATGAGCCCGACTTCATTACTTTTCCTCTGAGGGAGGAGTCATATCTCCTATACACGGTCCCATCTACCACGATAGATGGAGGTGACCCTCACCTTCACGAATTCCAAACATGGGACTATGTAACGGAGGAACCGAGGGGTCACACATTCTTTGACCCATTCGACCTCTACTCCAGTGGGCCCCGTGACCCATCACTTCCTTCATACATTATCGGGGAAGTCCACTTTCACACCCCTTTCCTACAGGTCAGGCCATCTACTTCAACCAAGCCCATCCACGATACACCTACACCCGGTTCTTCCACACCCGACTTTCCTAGCCCTCCCAAGTCTCCCAAATCCAAAGGGCCGTCCATGCATGACTGGGTCATACTTGGACATTTAGGTGTACCCCATGTCACCCATCTCCGGTTGCATCAAATGCATGCATGGCACACATTCGGGTGTCCTGGTCCGCCGTCACCCATGTACGGGTAGGACTAACATTAGGTGTGTCTAGGGTCATATATGAGTCGGTGTGTTTTCCTTGTGTGGTTTGTTTTGTGTGGTTTGTTTGCATGGTTTGTGTGTATTGCATGGTGAGTCTGCATGTGTCTTGTGCAAGCTCGTTGTCGGTCTCTTATGAGTAAGAGGCGAGTGGACTCACTTGATGAGTATGGGACCGGTTCTACATTTATACCCGGATCAGTCACCTATAGGGACTCAGCGGTGATTCCTAGTGAGTCTTCGAGCTGTTTCCTTCATTTTGAGAGTGCCCTACTCGGAGTGTCCACCTTTAGCCCATAGCAGTCGCGCATATCGAATATATATGGAGTGAGCAGGTGATGGTCACTTGGAGTGGAGCATACCCGCGCGACTTGGCACGGTGACATATCCGCCGGAGTACCCGAGCACCCATACCCCTACTCGACGGGGTCGAGTTCCTCCCACCCGGGGAGAATTGATGGGAATCTACATCAAGCACTGACATTTTTATTTTACATTGGTGTCCTTTAGTTTACTTTTATATCCTTGGAAAAGTATATGCGCAATTGTATGGCTTTATAAGCCAATGCGTCATTCCCACAGATTGTTTGGGTTTCTATGTAATTTGTCAGTAGGACCAGCAAGGGGGCCCTCAGCCCTTTCCCATTGGTCCATGTCATCCATGTGGGGCTGGTCAACCATCCTAGGTGGCCTTCTAGAAGGGTTGAATGCCAATTGACCACATGGGAGACAAAGGGGGTAAATTTTCCAAGGTAGGCTACATACCATGTCAAGCTTGTCTCCCACTTGAATTATTTTATTTTTTGTGTGTGTGTTGGTCACATTTAATCTAGGCCCTTCCTTCCCCATCCCTAGATCCAATGGTGGAGATTTGATTTGATGTGTAGCATATATATACTTCTATTTTTTCCATTTAGAACAATTAATGAGAAGAAGAAAGCATTTTGGCAAGAGTCCCTTGTGAGAATTTCGACCCTATCTCTCTCTCCCTCTGGTTTTCATCATCCCCAACCCCAGATCTAGAGTGTATCTATCTTCTATCATCTCCTCTCAACCTCCGGTGATCATCGGTGCCGCCGCCGCCGTCGTTCGTGCCGCCATCGAGCCGCCGCTGCCGTTCTATCTTCATCCGACCACAGCAACTTCCCCGAATTGTCTGTCTCAGCCACAGCGTCTTCTTGGCCTGAATTTTTTATGGTGTGTTCTACCCTTAAGCCCCAAGTTCCACCTAACTATTCATGCCAATATTCTCTCATTTAGTATTTTTAAAATTTCGTTCCTTTTCCAATCTCAGATCTATTTTGTTGCTATCTACAGTGACAGAACCTCTGAGTTCTCGATCTTCGACCACCCTTCTGATTTTTTTGGGCCTCCCAATTTGACTGGGCGTTTTTTCCATAATCCCCTAACTCCATAATTTTTCTTAAATTTTTGTCAACCTTCTACCCATTTTTCAAAATTCATGTTCTACCGGAGCTACAGTGCTTTCAGTCAGCTCCCAGATCCAACCTTCTTCCAGTAAATAAATCACAGAAAATCATAGGCACATCCAAACATGTCCAAACCAATTTTTCAATCTTGCCAGCTCCAATACCTACAACTTTCATGAGGAAGTCGAAGTCTGAATCTAAGGTCTTCCTAGCCGTCAACGGCCGTTCTCAGGGAACAGCCCTTCAGATCTGAGTGCTCGGCCACTATACAACAGGAAGTTGTAAATTTATTAAGGTCAAGATTCGAGCAGATCCAGGCTATATAATTAGACCTATATTGAATAACTTCAAGCTAGCTTTCCAACGGCGCTAGTCTCGTGTCGATCCGACGTCGGGGCTGATCGCAGCGTCCGTTCCCGTCCGAGCGTGCGCTGTAAAACAGCAGCAACCAGCCCGTGGACAGCAAATCCGACGGGTGCCGATCAGAGCCGCCCGGCCTCCGATCGCCGTTCCAGCGTGCCGCCAGCCCGGGGATCGCTTCCACCAGTGTCCCCACCACAGCAGTGACACCGGGTCCTACACGGCCCCTCCGGACAGCGCGTGGGCCCCACGGTCGTGATTACGCGTGTAGCCGAATCAACACACGAAGCTGCCCGTCATCCCGAATTCGGTCCTCCCGGGGCCATTTGTGTCACCCTTTACCTCCCTGTGTGGAGTGGGCAGTGTTTCATTGCTGCAACAAGTGTGTAATATTATCCCGGGAGTACGAGTTTCGGCCGAGTCCGTCGTCCCCACGCCGAGCGCGTGGAGGTATCATTTTCGCTCCCTTCTCGGCATTTTACTTACTTCATATATATTTGTTTATGCCGCTGCTAGAGAGCATGCTTTAGGTCCGTTTGCTCGCTATATTATCATTCACCGCTACTGCGAGAGAGAGCGTGACCGTCCCGTGACCCGATCCGGGCACAAAAGTGTGAATTGACCACCCTAGCTCTTGCCGGTTTCTCAACCGTGCACGTCCGATGCTTCCCTCGTTAAGGGACGATCACGAGCTTGTCGTGTCCGTGGTCTCGTCCCGCATCAACTTGTCACTCACGTGGCTGGCACGCCCGTGTCGTTAATCAGTCAGTTGAATACCAGTTAGTCAAGTGGTTGATCGACCCGCGAAAGAAAGGAAAAAGAAAAGAAAACGTCGTGAACAAGTCTGGCACGCCCGGTGGGACTAGTGTCACCTTTCATCTCTTTGCCGAGATACTTGGGCTTCGGGGCCCTCCCAGAGACTACTGATGTTGGGCTTGTTTATACTTACAGGCGAACAATAACAACCCATGGGATAACTGGCATCGGCTTCGGTCCTTCGATCGTCGCCGGGCATGCGCAAGGGTACCTGGCAGTGCCCATGGAATTCGGCAGCTTCCCTGCCGCTGTGGGCTTCCCCAATTTCTTGGGGTTGTCCTTCGTCGATATGCTGGAGACTGAAGCCCCAGAACCCGTCGGGCAAGCTGTGGAGAAAGTGGAGCCTCCGAAGGCCCCCTAGTGCAACGACTTGCCCAAGAATCCGGCCCCGGCCGCTAGCTATATGGTGCACCACGTCGTGCATGGGACCCACCCCAACACTATCAACAAACACCCTGAGGACTCCAGCGTCGCCAGGCCCACAAGAATGCTACTGTGATTACCGGGACTCTATCTCAGTCTGGAAAATCTATGCTGATAGGAGGCATGCGTGTCTTCCTTGACGGACGCGCTGCACGGGTGACCCCGGACCAAGTCATCCCCAACATTCCTGTCCACAATGCCTATCAGGCCCTCGCCAGAAGGAGGGTAGAAATAGAAGAAGCCGGCCACTATGGCCAAGGGAGCCCGACACCCAGGCCGAGGAAGTTTAAACATGTGTGGGTTCCCAAGCAGACCCGACCTGCCCACCAGCTAACACCCATCCACCGTCGTCTTGTGAACGATGAGGCGGAAGTGAGAAGAGAAGGGGGCCTACCCTCGAAGGAGGAAGAAGAGGTGGTCGCGGACCCTCCTCGCCACAGAAGTTTTCGGGCTGCGGTCCGTCAAGCCAACGTCCCTGCTGCGGGACGAAGGTTCCAATAGTCTGCTGACAGAGCTCGGCTGGCCTATATCCCTCCTGCTGGAGATCGACAATCACCCCCTGTCCTACATCAAGAATGGGGTCGAGAAGAGATGACCTGCTTGGTCAGAAATTATTTCCGAGGCTTAGGCAACCCCTCACTCGGACAGCAGCGACTGATGCAGATAGTCGCCACTGAGGAAGATTACTGGCCATCGGCGGTAGATGGAGGAGACATGGGAGATAGAATGATGGTGTCGTCAGTCGATGACAACGGATATAATGACGGCCTCGAGGTCGAAGCCGATGAGGTTTTCCCAGAGCGGGAAGAAAGAAGAAGGATCTCTGTGTTTGAAAGACTGACCTTCCCGCAGCATGCTAGAAGGAGGGTCTATCAACAAAAGAGAAGGATGCAGGTTTTCACCTGCAACATGGCTGGTATATCTAACCGACATGGGGAGCTTCCTGAAGACCCTCAAGAATTGGCTCGATTGGCCGCACGGCCGGGGCCATCTACCCGTAGAATAGAAGCAGCAAGAGAGCTTCTGATGATGGTGAAAGGGAAACAGCCCCAGGTCTATCCCCACTGGGATGACAAGGCCCCTGTCTTGACCGCTAATGTGGTGACGGCGGAAGAAGAAGACGACGTCCTCCTCGACATCCTACCTGAGGGTACGTCCGGGGAGACAACAGAGGGTATCCCCACCACTGTAGACCCATCCATTCTGATGCTACTACAAAAATATACACGAGAGATAGACTCTCTGAAGAAGCAGCTGATGGAAAAAACTGAACACTCATCGGCTTCCAAACCACCCGAAGTCCAGGGTGAGTCATCCCGGGGAGCGGCTTGTCGTACATGTTACACGGGCCATTCCCCAGAGTACATGAAGTGCATCAAAAAGGGAGCAAATAAAGAAAAGAGACTACGGCAGAGGGCGTCGGAAGATATCCTCCAGCGCAGGAATACCCAGGGAGGGATGACGGGTCAGTTCTTGCAATCTGAACTTGGTGGCCTCCAGCTCAGATAGCTTCTCCCCGAGGGAAGCAGCTTGTCCCTCGGCCATCTCTGCATCCTCCACCTTTTGGACTCCCAGGCGATCTACTTCTTCAAGTTCAGCCTTTACCCTTGAAAGTTCGGCCTGTAATGCCGCCATCCGGGTCGTCAGGAAGCTTTGGCGTTGTAAAGAGGCCCTTGCTTCATCCCTCATCCTCGCCGCAGTCTCTTGCAGAGAAATGAGGGTTGTCTGGCATTCAGCCCGCTCCAATGTTATGGCAGCCAGCTGATCAGCTGCTTCCCGGCCTAAGAATTCCCTCCTGTTTACATGCTTCAGGAGCAGGATCACCCGTGGAGTCCAGTCATCCATGGGACAACCAAGGGCCAACAACGAGCGGGATAGATTCTCTATCAAGCCCCTCAGCTGAACATAAGTTAGATCCCTACTGGCCGTTACAGTCTGCTGGAGGGTCCCCAGAAACTGTCACACGATGTCGCTCGAGGATTGAAGACCAAGTGGCGACATCTCGGGCAGTTCAAACTCTACTCTGCTATCCACAGCAGCCCAGATATCATCGGCTGTCTCGGAGGATGACGATGGCATGAGCTGCAGTCCACTACTGCGGGGAACAACCGCGCTGGTAGAAACGGTGGCTGGAGCTTCAATGACAGCAATCTCTTTGCCTGCCCCCTGAGGTGAAGGTGCAACAGAAACGTCGAGAGCCGAAGACGTTTGCTCTTCAATGATCTTTCCGGCTTCTAGTTCATGAAGACCATCCTTTGCTGGAACTGGGTGTTGTGCAGCTTCCATTGGCTGAGAATCTCTGGCTGCCGCCGAACTATCAACTTCCACGAGTGCTCCGGGTCCGACTGGAACCATGGCGGCTGCATAGTCCTTTGGGTATCGCAATGTGATTGGCCGCAGGACGGGCGGGAGAGTTGCATGGCCCGTTCCCAGAGCCGGGAGTGGTATCTGCACCGTCATAGTTGGCAGCGCTACCTCAGCCTGCATCAGAAAAATATATACATTAAAAACCAGGCTAGAGGGAAGATAAAGAAGAACAGTAAACACCAACCCTTGGTAGGTCCTTACCTCAGCGGGTACTAAGCTCAAATCTTTAAGAGCAGCTCCCCCGGCACTGGCCTCTTCACTCTCAAGCGATAATGATAGCTCGGGACCACCCCACGACAACCGGGCCGGGCTGAAAGTCAGATAATCACTTTCATAGGCCGATGACGCCCCGACATCATCGGTCTCAAGATCAATCAGTAATAGCTCCTCGTCACTGGAGCCGCCACCATAATCTACCTTCTCAGAGGAAGAGGACCCCTCTGCTCTCTCAGAACGCTCCGCCGTTGGAGCAGGAGCCTCGCCAGCAGGAGTATCACCCTCGGTAGGAACTTCCCCGGCGCTCTCCACATCAGGGGCAATAATAGATGATACCTCAAAAGCAGGTTCGCCCTGCCCTGAGGGGGTCGTCTCCTGTACACCCTCCGAGCCCGGAAGCAGTGATGGTTGTATATCAACTGCAATTTGTGGTAAGAAGAGGTCAAGCTAGCTGAAGACATGAAGATTTGCGGTGCTATCATGACTAAACTATAGATTACCTTCCATCTCCTGCCAGGGTATTGGAGAAGGTAGATCCCTTTCTACGGGAGCAGTAGGGACTTCCTCTGCCCCGTCCCTAGCCGCTACATCTACCGTCACCTCCAGCCCGACGACCGCGGCAACTGTGTCAGCAACCGTCAGCATGGGCTAGCCAAGGTAGTCGAAACAAGCTAATGCACTTTAAAGAGGAAAAGAGCCTACCTTCAGCCTCTAGCCCTTGTGTGCGGGAAGCTTCAAACTCTTCAAAAGATACAACCGAAGGAAGGACGGTTGCCGATTCCTCCTCTACAGCCTTCTTTCGGCGTGCCCGTGTCACCTGGGTCACCGCCGCTTTCACCTTTCCGACGGCCGCTCTCAGCTGGGATCGAGTCCTCTTCCTCGAATCCCCAGGAGGCAGTGTCATCATCATTGGGGCAGGCTCAGGAACTTCAAAATATGTTGGCTTTTTGGCCTTTATGATCAGCTCCCTGAAGTGTCGGGTCTCCTCCGAAGTCGGTCGGACTGCACATGCACGAAGGTGAGAATGACACACCACAATGAAAAGAAGAAGCTGGCCAAAAGGCCTGAAAGAAGAAATGAAACATACTTGCCAGCCCCGTATAGAAGGGGAAGAGAGGCCAGTAATACAGCGACGACGTCTTGTCTCTCGAGGCCGCCTCGCGAAGGAGCCAACATAAATCTCCGATCTTTTCGCTCGACTCAGCCAGCAGCGCCATATCCTCATGGCCACGGGAGGATAGGAGATAATATAGGCTCAGGTGGTCCAACCCCCACCTGTCTGTATACTTGAACGAGATCTACATGGGATGGTCCAGTATGGCTTCGCTGGGGCCACCCACTGAGAGGCCATGTGACCGAAGGAGCGCGAACAGCCAGGGGGTATTGTCATATAAGTCAGCCCACCTGTCCTCCTTGCGAATGAAAGTCTGATAAGGATATAACCTATCCACCTCGGGACGCTAGTCGGCCACAGCCGCGATGGGCTCCTTTACTGGTAAAGGGAGTTGTTGGAGATTCACCCTCTCACTGCTTACCCGGCATAAACCCCGAAGGGTCTTCACATAATCATCCTTGTTGATCGGGGGCAGCTTCGGTTCAACTTTCATCTTGCGGCCTTTCACAATTTTGCGGGCCTCCATATAGGCATTCACTTCTGTGTTGGTCCAAGACTTCAGCCTCTTCAAATAAGAGGCATCGATGTCAAGAACTGGCTCCGACTGGGAAGCTAAAAACCTGTGCTCCGCCACGGCCCAACACTCTCTCCGGGAGGTCCTGTAAAATCTCGTCCGCGCGTTCCATCACTTGACGTATTCAGGCGTGACACGAGGGAAGCGCGCAGGGGCGGGCACCCGAAAAGAAACATCTTCACGATGATGGAAAAAGTCCCACCATATTCGGGCATCGTCGTTTGAAACCTGCCCGACCCTATGCCTATTGGGCAATGCAAATTGTGAAGAAGAATGTGGAATCTGCTGGTCGTAGCCAAAGTTCCGACTGAAGCGGAACGGGTAATACGGCTCCAACCACAGAATGCCGCTTTTGCGAAATACAAGGACACTAGGTCTGATGGCCAGTGCCCAATCAATCAACTCCGACTCTAGACCAGGCTTGGTATATTTGGCCTTGGAAATCGGATGGATGTACTCCTCAGTTTCAAAGAGCTTGCACTGCCTCGTCCTGTTCGTCAGCGGGCTCGAATGGGCAGCCAAGCTCCAGAAATGAAGAACCTCGGGCGAATCCACGGGAAGAAGAGCCAATTTATCCCGAATAGCGTAGAGTTGCTCCGCTAGTAAAGATGGCTCAGCACTCGCAAACTCTGTCATACGCGGGACCAGAGGAACCGCTTGTAATGCCCGAGGGGCTGCCTCCGGAAATAGGGTGCAGACCCAAGCATTAATGAAATGTAACGGGCCAACCGTCCGAAGGCTTCTGGGGAGACGTGTCTTGTGCAAGTCTCCCAGCATCTTGTAAATGAGGCACAAAGCCACTGGGCAAAGGGACAGCTTGATGCCCCAAGCCATAAGGCAAGCCGGGTAAATGGCCTCCGCCCTAATCACGCTCTCATCACCTTGAGGAAGAGCGAAAGAACAAAGCCAATAAACCAAATATGAAGCACAGTGAGTGACTGCATCAACACCAATAGGGTTTGGATTTTCCCCCTGCCCTCCTTTCGAAGAAAATGATGAAGCTGCCTGGCGTCGCACCCTCTTCTTCCGCTTCTGGGCCACTGGTGCTATTGGAGGAAAATCTTCATACTTATTCTTCCCCTGGAAGAAATATTGAAGCCAGGCACCCATCCGCACTCTTCACTTCTCGCCCGGTTTCCGAGCTTCCCTCGTATCGTGCGATGAATGAAAAAGGGTGCGATACGCCTTCATCAGATATCGATAGGCGTAACCTGCCAAATACCGACCGTCATCGTCGGTCTGGTCTTTCAACCAGTCAGGCTAGCAGACCTCTTCATACGGTTCCCCGTCAATGGGTAAACCGCTGAGCTATGATAGACTCCACAAGTCTAAAGAGGTCTCCCCCTCCGAAGTATAGAAGGTGTTATATTCAGGGCAAAATACCTCGTTCATCCCACAGCACAAGCCCTGGGAGATTGGGTACCGGTACCTAGAAGCGTACACGCTGTGCTATATGCCAGCTCTGGTCAGAATTGGAGCGTAATGATGCAGCACATAGTCTATAAACTCCACTGCCCCGGGCCTGAATGCATGGGCGTCGGTAGCCTTCAGCTCAGCGAACCATCCCACTGATATCTGGTGCTTGAAGCGAACTGCCAAGCAATCTAGCAAGAACGATTCATCTCTATATCCCCATCTCAACGGGGCAAGGAATAAACCAAATATCAGCTTCTCACGATCCACTCTGCCCGCGGAGTCATTCCACCGAGCGGGTACGAATTCGGGAGCTCTAGTCAGCAATCCGTCTATTGGAGCCAGGTCTTGCAGCCCCAGCACAACACTCCATTTCCTGACCTCCTCGAAGAGATAGATGGGTCTTCCCCGCATCACACATTCGGCCAGGCTGTCTCTCTCCACCAGCAGGGCCTACTCGACCTTCCGAACGGCGAACACATCCCTCTTCCCCTGAAGGTTGAAGCATTGAAGAAGGGACATCAGGTGCTTGTCCTTGGGATAATCCCTCCTGGTCATGCCCTCTCTACTATAATGAAAGGAGTCACCCCCGATGATAAGGAGATGGCTGGTGTCTATAGTGTCCGTCTCTGAATCCGAAGACTCCGCAACTATGGCCACTTGGCCATGCCCCCAGTCGAGGGAATTGACATTCTCCCATGTCACTACGGCACGAGAGGAAGAGATGGATGCCATGATAGCTACAAAAAGGCATATCAAACAAAAGTAAAGTCAGAAAATAGCTGATCAAAGGCGAACTTCTGACAAAATTTCGGCAGAGTCTCCCCAGCACAGGGGATTGCCAAAGAAAAGCGGGAATACGCCCACTGAGGAACGGTCCCTAAAAGGCAGCCATCGGCATCACACCGAGGCCAAAAGGAACACCCGGGGGAATAGCTCTAAGGGCAAGCCCTGCCAGAAGCCTCCCGGGGCCCAAGGAAAGGGTTCGAAACCCAAATGGACAGCATCTCCACTCACCCGAAGGGGAAGCCGCCGCTCTCGGCGCCGCAGGGAGAGGAGAAAGGGAGGAGAGAGAAAGTTTCTATGCAAATGAAAGGCCTTGAAGAAAAAACGAAGGGCGAAATGCTTATATAGGGGGGGAGGCATCTCCTTCTAATCCGGCACGCTATTTAGCACGTCGGATTAAGATCCCTTAGCCAAAAAGCGCGCCGAAATTGGCCACGCCGAATTAATGTGGCAATGGAAAGGGGGGGCGCGCTGGATTAATAGCCAAAGGTCCAGTACCGCGCCGGATTAAGAAAATGCAGGCAGATAGGGCACGCTGGATTAATGGATAAAGTCCTGATACCGCGCCGGATTGAGGTGCGAACGGTGCCGGATCGATGTCCGTGCCAGATCAAGGGTCACCCCAGGCCCCCGCCAATCAAAGAAGAGATCATGCCAGATGAAATTCATCTGTCGGTCTTGCTGCACTCGTGCCTTGCTCGCAACACCCACGTCTGGGGGGCATTTGTTGGCACCCAAAATATGATCGTCGGCGACCAAGCCATAAGGACGAATGACCCGGCCCATCGAAGTGGGGGAGCCGATGAAGTTCAACATATTGAAGATTTCTCAAGCTGTTAGAGCCACGAGTCACTCCGTACGGACACGGGGACTTCACCTCAGGAGAGCCGAGACGAATTCACAACCAACTGGCAGCGCGACCAAGCCTGCCCAATGAACCGGCATCGACTCTGTCATGTCGCATACACCACACACATCGTCCGATCAAGGACGACGGTCTATCCGGTGGTCCTCCACCACATGAAAGGCTCTCCTAAAGATGAAGGAGTCCCCTTGGCTCTCCGAGCCGGAGGACTAAAAGCTCTGTCGACAGAAGACCCCGATCACCCAGCACGGGTGCGGCTTCCCGCCAAGATGGGCCCGTTAGTGGCCGAATGATCACCCAGCTCGGGCGGAACTATCCCTGGAGTTATCTCACCTTCCAAGGAGCTACGGGCATGAGCCAGACCAAGCTAACGGCATGGATCGTAGAGCCAAAGGCCGTGTTAGCGGGAAACCCGCACGATCAAACTAAAGCTGTTTGGAGTCTCGAGAATGGACGTACGTCAACCGAGGGGTTCCGACAGAACACCTCACCAAAGTCTGGATGGGTGTTGGCGAGATAAAAGTTCACGGTGACTCCCGGAATCATCCCCGGATTCACCAACTGGCTCGAAACACACGGGGAACATTAGCACGGCGCGCCTTAAACCGGCGCGCCCCCCCATTTGATGCTCTTATCCTGGCGTGCTAATAACCTTAGCCAGTGCCCTCTAATTCTGGCGTGCCAATCCCACGGTGGTTTAATGTTCGAACTCCTTCCCATATATATGTGGCTGTGGGAGAGACGAGAAGAAAAAGGGGGGGGGGGAAATTGAGATCAGGACAAAAAAAAGAGAAAAGAGGCTTTGGGAGAGAAAAAGGCTTCCGAAGGAGAGGAAGAAGAGAGAAGAAGAGAGAAGAAGAGAGAGTCACCTGGGAAGGGAGCAGGGGTACAACCGGAGGATCCACCGTCGGCTGTCATCTCTCTTCTGCGGTACTCTATTCCAAGGACAGGTGGGCGCCTGCGCGGGCCCTTCCCCCTTGCTTTCGGTGGATCTCTTTTTCCGAGCTTTCCATCTATCGGATGTAATCCGGGGGAGGGGAATGGCGATGATATGAGCCGTTCCTCCCCCCTTTCTATTGAATTTATTTTCCCTATCCCTTTCCCTGTTATTGTGCTCTGCATGCTTTCTGCCTTCGTTGTTGGTGAATGGCGACCGAGCATTGGTGCCGGTGCCACGTTATTAGCCTGTAACTGGTAAATCATTCCCGTTTTTGGGATGGCAATATACGCATATGTGTGAATGCTTGGATGAATCGGATGAATGATCCTCCCATCTCTTTCTCTATCTACGGTGATACGTGCGTCAGGGTTCTTCTTTGTATAGTTCCGATCCCGGTTTCTCCAAGGTTCATATCGTGCCCTGAATCATCGTGGGCTATAGAAACATCCCTTCCCCGGGGTTTACCCTTCGAATATTCTCCTATTTGATTTCAGAATTCTCGCATACCCTTCTCTTCTCAGACGGACCCGTGCTTCTGCGCGTGCCTCTCTCCGCCATGTGTGGGGTTCATCCCCGGAACAATACTTTCTAGTTGTTCGAACATATGCCTCATAATGGGCCTCTCTCATTTATGCATTTACTATCTCTACGCATCACAGTCATCCGAATGGATTCCGAGATTTTCCCTCTCATCATCTCGATCACTCGGGGAAGGGGAACAAGCCCCTGTGGCTTCACGGAACTGCTAGGCAACTAAGAACCCTACCTCTCGATGGTAGATGTTCTCCCTGAGCCCACAGCAGATAGCAACGAAAGGGTCTTGGTTTAACGAGCTAGACCCTAACAGTTCAGGGCCCAACGGAGACCGGGGATGTGTGCTCCTCGCAGGCTAGCCCTCGGAGTTTCATCTCCCTAATGGTCAGTTCCTCTATGGGATAAGTCATACACTATGGGTTGTCCACCCCTCACAGGCTAGTCCTCGAGGTGCTGCTCCCACCGTCAACGGCTTCGTCTCTCTGTTTCTTCCCCTATGGAATTTTGGTGCCCCTAGCAGGCTAGTCCTCGGGGTACTCCATCCAGTGGGGTTTGCTGGTTGCCTTCGTGCATACCAGCGGTTCATGGGCTTGTTCTAGAAGTGAGCATGACCCCGATTCTCCCCTGCAACTTTTCGTGTTCAGGGGAGGTGCTGCCAAATTTTAGGCAAGTTCAGCATAATTAAGTTAACAAAACATTTATTCCGGGCCTAATTAGCTCAGTGCTCGAGTATGAACCTCGCATTGACTTGCTGTGTCATCTCCAGACAAATAGTTGGTCTAAACAACCCTAAAATGATCCATGGAAGTTTCATAAACTTAAAAAAGTTTAAAATTCAACAAAAGTGAGCTAAAACGGCGCGGCTTTAATCGGCGCGCCCTAAACCAGTGCGGTACCCCCCCCCCCCGCGTCGGATTAACCCTACACTAATATTTTTAAAAATCTTCCTTGTGCCTTTCCGACGCACCCTAAACCCATGCGCCCCGCCCCTCTTGTGCGCCGTTTTAACGATACTTGGGGCCGCGCCGTATTAAACGCCTACGCCTATGTTTCATCGCGCCGTATAAATTACTTCTCGCTTGACCGCGCCGATTTTGGAATCCTTTCGATGTTTCAATTGCTCGTTCGCCCCGAGGTGACTCTCATCCCTCAGGGTCTATGTCGATAAGCCATGACGGGTAATAAATTGAATAAAAGAAGGGCTAAGTGAGTCCAAATCACCATGCTATCATACCCCTATCACCATGTTCGTTAGCATCTTGCTTTAGCTACCATACTCGTACTGCCTCCCCCTTTCGATGGGAAGTAATAAGTGTGCTTGATCACCATCTGCTTTCATAACTCTATTGTCATGCTTAATTTAGTCATGAATGTTACATATACATGCTTGCGTAGATCCTTGGGTATATCAAATGGCGTCGATAGAAGGTCGGGTTACGCCCGATCGGAAGTCTTTGCCATGTGCGATGGTGGTACTCGGGCCTACTTCCTCCGCCACGTACCAAGGGTCTATAATTCTACGAACTATGCATCCTTTGCATGATAAATTAGTGCATCCCGTATGCCTGCGTCATGGTCATCATGTAGTTCTTTTCAATCCGACCTCGACATCCTGCTATCTCGGCAATTAATCAAAGGTGTTCCCTCCTCGTGGGGGATGTAATCAACGTCATAGCCTTCATGGTATGGTGGACTTCTGGTCCCAACCGAATCTCACTTTTGCCCGGTACGGGTCAGAATGAGCACTTAATGAACTTGTCACTCACGTGGCTGGCACGCCCGCGTCGTTAATCAGTCAGTTGACTACCAGTTAGTCAAGTGGTTGATCGACCCGCGAAGAAAGGAAAAAGAAAAGAAAAGGTCGCGAACAGTTGGACCATGAAATATGGAGAGTTGTAAGTCATGGGCCACATCAACTTCCTAAAGATGAAGACACCTGGACACGAGAGCAGATAAAGAAGTCAAATCTAAACTGGAGTGCAATGAATATTATGCAGTGCTCGTTTCACCCGATAGAATTTTCAAGAGTTTCCTTATGTGCCACTGCCAAGGAAATGTGGGACCGGTTAGAGGTAATATATGAAGGCACTTCTGAGGTAAGGGAAACTAAAGCCAATATGCTTATTTCCGAATATGAAATGTTCAAAATGGAACCGCATGAAACCATTTTTGAAATGTATGCTAGACTAACACAGTTAACTAATAGTCTAAAAGGTCTAGGGAAAAACTACACTAATAATGAACTTGTGAGGAAAATCTTTAGATCTTTAACTCCTATCTGGCATACTAAAGCTACAGTGATTGAGGATTCTAAAAACTTATCTACTATGACTGTTGATGAGCTGATAGGTTCATTGATGACTTATGAGCTTAACCTGAAGAGAAATGAGGAAGAAACATCAAAGAAGAAGCCATTAGCACTAAAGGCTAAAGAGCACAGCAAGGAGTCCTCAGATGATAGTGAGTCATCTGACACTAAGGAGGACTTGGGTGAGTTTGCCACACTAACCAGAAAATTTGAAAAGTTCTTGAAGAAGGAAGGTAAGAACTTCAAGAATCTAAAGGGTCAGGTAAGAAAGTCATCCAAGTTCAAATCTTAATCATCTGAGAAAAAATATAACAATCTTGTTTTTTACAATTGCAGCAAGCCCGGCCACATCAAAACTGAATGTCCACACAATGAGAAGGAAACACACTCAAAGAGGAAAGACAAGAAGAAAGCCATGATAAGCAGCTGGAGTGACGAAGAGGAAAGTGAAGGGAAGAGTTCATCCAGTGAAACCAATGAAGACTTAGGTCTTATGGCAATAGGTTAGTATGAGGTAAGTGAAAACTCTTCTCCATTTCAGCATTTCACCATTGATGATTAGCAAGAAGCATATGGTGAATTGCTTGATAAATGTGATATTGTAAGAAAAGAAAATAAAGCTTTGAAAAAGAAAATAAATACCTTGGCTCGTGATACAACTTCATCTGAAAATATTACATGCTTGCAAACTGAGATTTCAAATCTGATGAAACAAGTTCATGATTTAGAGGCTTCCAAGTCTGAACTAAAAGATCTAGAAGATGAGAATGAAAATTTGAGAGATGAAATTGATGAACTAAGAATGAAAATGCAAAATTCAGATTCAAAAGATTTGAAAGATAAAAATGAGAGCTTAAAAAGGGAAATAGATGATCTCAAACTGAAATTGCAAGACTATGAAAAGGAAACCAGACTAGCCAATGAAAAATATGATGCAATCAAGGAGGTCAACTATGAACTTCAGAAGGAAATTGAAAAGATTCAAGAAGAACTGAAAGACAAACAAAAATCCTTGAAAAAGTTGATGAAAGGTAGAGAAAACCTAGATGCTGTGTTAGGATCTAGAGTAAACTTTCAAAAGGAAGGATTAGGTTTCAACCCAACAGTCAAAAAGGAATTTAAATTAAAAACTGTCACCTTCATGGTTGAAAAAGACATAAAAGGGAAAAAACCTCTTGTTGACATGTATGGGTCAGAAAAGATGGCTGATGCAAGCACTTCAACCAAGATCCAAGCAACCATGAGATCAAATGATAAGAAATCAAGTGGGAAGGCCGTGAAACAAGCCGACCACTTCAAAACAACTAAAGAGGATCTAAGGCAACAGAAGCTCTATCTAGATGGGTCAGAAAGATCAAAATTCTCAACAAATAGGAACAAACTACTAAGCCAAGTTTCAAGGTCAATCAACCACCATCAAATAAGAGAAAAGCAATTCTGGAAGCAGAACAGAAGTCGACTAAGACCCCATCCTGAGTCGACCATAGGCAGAACCAGAAGCTTTCCTGAAGTCTGGCAGAACTGCAGTCGACCAAGACCCCTTCAAGAGTCGACTATGGGAAGCAACATCAACTTCACAGATTTCTGGCAACATGGAAATCGACTCAGACCCCCTCCAAAGTCGACTTCTGGCTACAGCGGAGGGTATAAAGCCCCTCCAAGTCGATGCTTGCCCTTCCATAGGTCAACGCATGGGCATCATGGATTATATTATCATCCTAAATGTCAATGGGCAGGTAAATCCAGAGTTAATGGTAAGTCCCAATCACCCTCTACTTATTGGAAAGATAAAAATATGAATCTTATAAAAAAGCAAAAATTGGTGAATCTTTCTAATGTCTTTACTGATGTGGTGAAGAAATCTTCATGCAGACCTAATGAGAATCCAACGCGAGCAAGGCTGATATGGATACCAAAAAACCTACTATCATGTCTCGAAGAATTAAACACTCAAAAGGGACCCAAAGCTACTTGGGTTCCCAAATTTACAGCTTAATGTGCTTGCAGCTAAGCCTTGCAGCCACTCACAAAAAGGGGCTCCATGAAAATGGCTGTCCAAGGCATGACTAAGGGGGAACAAATGAAATTCTACTTATGATTGAACAATAAGGTTTTTGCTGTCTTAATTAGTTGCACAACATATTGGAATCAAGTAATTTTTATGAATTAAAATTTGCTTCATGAAAATTTTGAAGGCGGCTGCATTTATCCATTTATAGATTTCATGATCTTGCTGCAACAATCTTGATTTTAATTTCTTATTGTATGACATAGTGAGGGGGAGTTGCACATATGGTATAGGTGTTCTGCATGAGTCATGCATACATTTTCATATCTGAGTTTGCTTGTGCAGTTGTCATGCATTCATAGCATGGATTTTTATGGTAAATTAAATGGCGATTGATGGAAGGGCATGTTAAGTTTGTCTGAAAGCCACACTATGTGTAGAGGACTTTCCTCCACCAAGTACCAAAGGTCCAAAATTCATGTACGGAAAGCCTTTGGATAGGTCAATAGATGCATTACATGTAATGAATGCATATAGAGTCACCTGATTTGACTGAGGGGGAGCTCAGACAATTTCTGTCTTTCTATCCCTGCTGCTCTAAACGTTGTTCATGCATTTGCCCTCATCTTATCAAGAACCCTTGCAAAAGTTCTCAATTCACTGTCGTCAATTTATATCATCATTCTTACATCCTTATTGCAATAATTCCAACCCATTTGAATTCAACACGGGTTTATGATTTCAGGGGGAGTAATGGGCAAATACTCTTCTAATTTCTTATAGAGCTATTGAAATTGACCCATGGAAACAAGTCAATGGTTTGGGGTCTATAAACCTCTGAAATTTGAAATTAAATGCCTATGAAAATTTAGGCCTGTGTTCATATAATTGTTTTGAATCAGCCTAAGGGAACTATGTCCTCACCTTCTCTTGAGATTGAATTTTTGATAGTAGTGAGGCCACTCTTGTTGAAAGGTTTTAACTTAGTTTTGTTTTTAAATGTGTATCTTGAAAAAGCCAAATGGGAATACGCCATTAAATTTCTACAAGATATTCTGAATGAAAAAAAGGGGGGGAAATGCAGAGCAATGGTATATTTCATTGAGAAACCAAGTCCTTGCACCAATGAAGTGCTGAGGACAGTGTCATGATATGAAATCCTAACTCTGTCCAAAAGGAGACAAAATGGTCAGTTGTGCGAAGTAATCGGGGACTCTGGTGTCTGATAAACATGTTTCCTCGCATTGAAAAGCCATGCTGGACTTGATTGCTCATTAAAGTAAAAAAAAGGGAGAGGAGCAAATTGTAAAAATGGTTGACCCAAGGCAAATATCAAAACTTATGCAAGTTTAACCACAATACTAGTGAAAACCCTTCCGAGAGGTGACTAATGAAATCATCTTGACGATCAAAAGAGATTGGATGGGAACTGGTTTGAAGATGTTGCTTTAACACTGTTATATGTGCTAGAATGAAATTACTCTTGGTTTTTTAACTTCAGATTTTAGCCTTATATGTCTTGAACCATTGGCAACAATAAGGCCAGTTACCTTAGCCTTTAAGAAAATTGATGAGTGTTTCTCAATTTCAACCCTCAGGTGAAATCTCTCATGTGAACCATGTTGAATAGCTTTGCTCATGCCATTACTCCCTCTCATCCCTAACAGCTTAGTCCACATCTTTCCTCAATCCCTGATATTAGTTTTATCTCTCATCCTCTAAACTCCCAAGTCTTGTTTTGATGATGTCAAAGGGGGAGAGAGTGTGATTGTAGGAATGTCAATGTATTGCATATAGGGGGAGAGATTGTTGTAATAGGGAGATGTAGAGAGAGATATGAAGAGGGGGAGAGTGTAAAGAGCATCAAGCTAGGAGAGACTGATTTAAGGGGGAGAGAGTGTCAAGTCTATTTTGTCTGTCCATTCATCATATGACTCATTCATAATAATGACTTATCTATCATGAATACTTTTCATGCATAGTTCACAATGATCTACAATTGCCATCATCAAAAAGGGGGAGAATGTTGTGCATCCCTTGTTTTGATGATGACAAGTTGTATCTTAGTGTCTTTACCATAAGCACATGCCAAATGTTTAATATCTAAATGATCAATGTAGGTATATTGATGATTAAAATAGGCCAGCCAAAGGTCAAGGATGAACCAAACTCAATTCAAAAGCTCAGCCCTTCAAGATCTCCAAAACAAATTCTGGTCTGCATGGGTGTCGACTATCAGGGGGCTAGATGTCGACCACAGACTACAGACAGAACCACCCAGGTTCTGGATAGGCGCAAGTGTCGACACCTGAGGTCTCAGTGGTCGACTTCGGGTCCAAACAGAAACCAAGTTGGTTCTGGACTGAGTCAGAAGTCGACCATAAAGGCCCCGAAAGTCGACCACGGGTGGAGATGCGAATTGTAAGCCCTAAAATGGACCCGTTTCTTGTGAGATCCGATACCCAAGGCTTGGATCCATTATGGCGCGCACCTAGAGGGTCCAGATAAGTCAGGAAACATGGGTCTTTGCCAGATTTTGGTTCTTTTCATGGATTTGACATGGTCTTTAACTTCCTCGCTGAAAAATAGGAGCTTTTCCCACCGATTCTCCAACTGAACCAGCATATATCGTGGAGTTATTCAAAAACAAGAAAAGCGATGGTGGGAAGGCTGAGAAAGGAGAGGAGCAACCAACTAAAAAGAGGAGGCTGCTGGAAAAAGAGTAGTTATGCACTTAGAGAGAAAAAGTCTGCATCTTCTGGGTAGAAAGAGAAAAGGGGGCTACATCTAGAGAGGCTACTGAAAGAAGAGAAGCGCTGCATCTAGAGAGAGTTGCGCTGCATCTAGAGAGAAGGGGGCTGCAACTCATGGGAAGAAAAGAGAAAAAGGGGCTGTGCGACCTAGATCAAGAAGTAGAAAGAAAAGAAGAAAACTAGAAAAGCCCCAGGAGATCAGAGTGCAGCACAACCTCTGCAAGCAGAAGAGCAACATCAGAAGAGCAGCAGCAGGAGAAGCACCGGTAGTAACACAAGATCACCCGAGATCTAAAATTAGAGAAGAAGCATGGTGAACTCCATCTACAGATCGAGATACCCAATCATCAGAGCATTCTACACTTGATATGTATTTATATTGTTTATTCAATATTTCATTTTCTCCTTTGTTCTGTTAACCAAGCTGTTCATCAGCGGAGTGTTCAGATCAAGCTAGGGTTCTTGAATCTGAGGTTGATCAAGCTGTGAATCAGGAGAGTGTTCAAGCTGTGAGTCAGCGGTGTATTCAAGCTGTGAGTCAGTAGAAGGAAGCCTCACCGGGTTTGGTGAGGGGTGGACGTAGGCAGACTGGATGTCTGGCCGAACCACCTAAAAATCCCTGTCTCCTTTGTGTGATTGTTTGTGATCTCCGCTAGATGCATGCCTAGGTCCGTCTTTGTTATGCATAGAGTATACGCTTTAATTTCCACTTAAGCCGCATAGTTTAAATTGTTTACATAAGTCTGCAATAGTTTCTGAATTTGGGGGTGGATCTATTCACCCCCCCTCTAGACCGCCATTCCACTTGCACAACATCCTCCAGCAGATCAGCCACCTCTAGAAGATGCTCCCTGAGGATTTCTTTTGACTTTCCCCTCTGGCATGTTATCCTTTGGTCTTGTGTTGCTTGAGTCCCTCCTTCGTCTTTCCTATCCCATTTTGATGTTGACAAAGGGGGAGAAGTAGTAGGGCAGGTTTATATACTTATGTATGTCGATGTGTGGTTGCGTTGCTTGCTTGTATGTTGATCATGTGAGGGTTATCAGCAGTGTCAAGTCTTTTGTATTAGAGTCGTGCATTCACTCTCGCACTAATGTATTTTGTAATGAAATGATGAATTGAATGTACTGGTGTTTCAATTCAGATGGTTGGGACTTGTGTTTTATTTCATATTCTTGTTGGCAAACAAGTGGTTGGATGGAATGCCCTGTGTTGAATGGTCTTCAAGCATGTTGAATGACTTTCAAGCATTACGTTCAATTTGGAGTTCTGAAAGCAATACACATGGTTTGCATGCCCTCAAGTTTTGTCAACATCAAAAAGGGGGAGATTGTTGTATATATCTCAGTGCTTTTGTTGATAACAAAACCAAATACATATACTTGTTCACGTGCTTGGAACTAATACCTTAAGTGAATTCCATAAGCTATCATGCCGGATTTCTTCACAGTTTTTGCTTAAGTGTTTAGCATTCCAAATGCATTTCCAAGAAATGAAATGAAATTGAAATAAGTTTTAACCATTCATTCAATTCATGTATCGATTATATGGATACATCTTTTTGGGCTAAACTCTTCATTTTTCAAGTTTTTGACAGTCCGGTCGACCTCCGGTCTGATCCCGGTCGACCTGAAATAACAGAATGGACCTTTCTACAGCCTGTCTCAGTGGCGGTCAACCGCCCCCTTAATCCCAGTCGATCGAAATTCCCAGGGACCGGCCTCCTGCTGGTTTCTCAGTGGCGGTCAACCGCCAGCCCCTGGAGGTCGACCGCCAGCCCCGAGTTGCCCAACATTGTTGACTTTTTGTCACTTCGAGGAAATCCCTCCCTCTTGGTATTGTTTAATCCCTAAGCAACCAAACCCTCTAGATATTATGGATCTGGTCTAGGGGAGTCCATGGACCATTCAAAATCTATATAACACATACAAGAGGGTTAAGAAAACCCTAATGCTCAAGTTTGATCAAGAAGGCTACCAAAGGGGAAGAGAAGGGAGCTAGCACTGTAGACATGAACAGTGCTCCGAGAAGAGTTCTTCATCATTCTTCATCCATCCTCAAGTGAAGATCAAGCCATATTTGAAGGAGATCAAGCCCAAGCCAAGTGGAGTTCAAGCTACATCCTAGAAACTCTTCATCAACTAAGGGGGAGCATCAATCAAGCTTTTTATTTTGTGTTTTCATTCTCAATCTTTCTAAGCTTCAAGTGTGGCTCTTGTAATCCTGTAACAATCTTGTGTGTGTGTGGATCTTCCTAGATCTGTATGTGTGTCTAGTTAATCCGTTGGTTTCGTGTGTGTTGTTGGGTGTCCTTAGACCTTTGGGAACCTTCATCTCCCAACGTGTGTGTGTGTGTGTGTGTGTGTTCGATCTTGTATCTCTTTACAAGATAGTGTGTGGATCCTCACGGTCGGTGAGGGGTGGACGTAGGTTGCTGTTGTGATATCCAAACCACCTAAAAATCGTTGTCCCATTGTGGTTTGTTTCCTTTCTCCTATCCCCCTTCTGTGCATGCATGTAGAATTAGATTAATTGAATCTTTTAGTTCTAGATTAACTGATCACCTTCAAATAGATCCTCGATATATCAAAAGCTGGATTCGGACTGACAAGGCTATTCTTGCCAGAAAGATAACAGTTTGCGAGAGTGAATCTACGGATTTGTTAACTCCACCTAGTACCAAGGGTTATTATGGTGATTTATTTTGATCCATAGTGTTATCACATTATCTTAAAATTGAGGATAGCTTTGATTAATTTTTTTTAATACCCAATTCACCCCCCCTCTTGGGTGCCATTTAATATTGGGACTTCACAAATGAGCAGTTAGGGGTGACAAATAGGCCACAGGTCGATGGCTCTCAAGGCAGAGAAAAATAGCTCTAAGGCGACGGCTCTAGCGAACAAGGGTGACAAATAGGTCCCTAACACTGACAAATAGGCGTTAAGGGTATAAAATAACTCCCTAAGGCTGAATAATAGATCATCAAGGTGAAAGCTTTGGAATGCTTTGAAAATCTAAGAGTTAGAGCCAACGCAGGTGACCTTAGAGTCGACTCCACCTTTATAAGAAATCCAGAACAGTGAAAAAGGCAGAAGTGGCGATGGCTTCAAGAGTATAAGGGTGACAAATGGGCACCTAAGGGAGACAAATGGGACTTAAGGATGAATAATAGCTCGGTAAGGCTGAAAAATGGATCAGCTTGCGAAGCGACTCAGGCGAAGCACGTGGTTCCGATCCCCATTGATTGGGCACATGATCCTAGACATCTTACATGGCTTCTGAACAGAATATTCCAATTGACATATGATCAAATGGCGGGAAGTTATTTTGGGTAATTTTACTTCAAATTTGGATTTGTCTGCACTATATATAGATCGCTTCTTCGTAAGGAGAAGGTGACAGTGATAGAGCGGGAAAAGGTGCAAAGTAGAAAAGAATTGCGAAAGGGGTTTCTGTGAGAGCTAAGAGCTACGAAAAGTTGAGTGAGAGGGAGCTCGTGAGAAGAATAAGATCTAAGAGAGAGCATATGACAGAAGAAGAAGATGAGGAAGAATAGAGAGAGAATTTGAAAGTAGAAGGAGAAGAGAAAGAAAGAGAGAGATCGAGAGTCCAGTTCAGAAGTGGTAGTCAAGGTCGTGAGATTGAGTGCATGTTTGTATTCTGACTCGTGGATCAAATCTAGAGTCACCTTGCTCTTCGGAGCTATATTGTTCTTTATTTTCGTTTCTATTTTCTTTTGTTCTTTTTGCTTTGGTTCTCCCATTCCTTTGTTACTTTTGATGCTCTGGTTGGAGGTTGGGTCAAGATGTTAGTTAGCGGTAGAGGATTTGTTCCTCTGATTAGTAAGTTGTGAGGCTCAGTGGTTTGGGATTGGTTCCCCAAAGCTGTGGATCAGCGTTTTCGAGCTGTGAGTTAGCGGAAGCCTCACCAGGTCTGGTGAGGGGTGGATGTAGGCAGACTGGGTGTCTGGCTGAACAACCTAAAAATCCCTGTGTGCTGTGGTTTGCCTGTGTTTGTTTGTTCCTTTCTTCTATCTACCTTCACAGGTAGATGCGTGAGCAGCTTATGGATCATCTTATTTTTGAGTGCTTAATATCAAGAGTCTTCCCTTTAGAGTAGTGAAGATACATCTGATATGTTAACTTTCGCTTTGTTTCACTATACGCTAAGTGTTCAAACATTGCTCTAAGTGGTCGTGATTTTTAATAGAGCCATATTTTTATAGAGGGATCTATTCAACCCCCCTCAAGATCCCACATTGCACCCAACAAGCAGGGGGTAGATGATGTCCGTATTGTGTGTGAATTTCCTAATGTCTTTCCTGAGGAACTGCCAGGGCTACCTCCGTAGAGGGAAATTGACTTCACTATTGATATTGTGCCTGGCACGATGCCTTTGTCTAAGGCTCTTTATTGCATGGCACCAACAAAATTGTGGGAGCTGAGAGCTTTGTTACAGGAGCTGCTCGATAAGGGCTACATTCATCCTAGCTTTTCTCCATGGGGAGTGCTTGTATTGTTTATGAAGAAGAAAGATGGCAGCTTAAGATTATGCATTGATTATAGGCAGCTGAACCAAGTGACCATTAAGAACAAGTATCAATTGCCTCGCATAGATGATTTGTTTGACCAGCTTCAGTCAGCTTAGGTGTTTTCAAGAATTGATTTACAGTCTGGATATTATCAGCTGTGGATTAGAGAGTCAGATATAGACAAGACTACCTTTAGCAATAGATATGGGCATTATGAATTTTTGGTGATGTCTTTTGGGCTCACGAATGCTCCCGCAACGTTCATGGACCTGATGCACAGGGTGTTCCATCCATATCTGGACCGGTTCATGGTGGTATTCGTGGATGACATTATTATTTATTCCAAGTCCAAGGAACATGCTCATCACTTGAGGATTGTGTTGCAGACATTGTAGGAACACCAACTATATGCCAAATTCAGCAAGTGCAAATTTTGGCTGTGAGAGGTGCATTTTCTTGGGCATGTAATATTAGGAGATGGTATTTCTGTTGACCCAGCTAAAGTAGAGGCAGTGGTCTAGTGGCTGAGACTGAGGTCGGTGATGGAGATTAGAAGCTTTTTGGGCTTGGCAGGTTATTATAGGAGGTTCATTCAAGACTTTGCTCGAATTGCTACTCTAATGACCAAGTTGACTCGGAAGGATGCACCATTCATATGGACCGATGATTGTGAGCAAAGCTTTAGGGAGTTGAAGAGATTGCTTACCACTGCTCCAGTTCTTGTATTGCCTTCTGGTTCTGGTTGTTTTGTGGTGTGCACTGATGCCTCCAGGGTAGGCTTGGGTGTGATTTTGATGCAAAATGGCAGGGGTGGTGACTTATGCATCCCTCCAGTTGAAGCGGCATGAAAAGAATTATCCCACTCATGACCTTTAGTTGGCCGCTATAATTTTTGCATTGAAGACTTGGTGTAGCAACCCTAATAAATGAATAATTGAAATGAATTAAAACATATATATTACAGAAGTAATATATAAAAGGAATAGGGTTAATTGGATGAAATAAAACAAAATTAAAAATAACGCCTCTTATTAAGGCGTTAATTTATAAAGAAACGCCTCTATCCATGGCGTTACTAAAGAAAGGACGCCCACACATGCGGTCGTCAGTTCTCATGCGACTAAATAAGTAAGTAAAAGAAACGCCCCTATCTTGGGCGTGTTTTAAAACACGAAACGCCCTTTTTCAAGGCGCTTTTTAAGAAACGCCCTAAAGTAAGGCGTCAATTAACGAATACACGCCCTGACCTAAGGCGTTAATTCAGTTCGTGAACCGATCGAACCCAGAACTTATCCAAGGAAAGATCAACCTAATCTAGTAAGTGTCTATTAGAGTAAGGACTCTATTGGGGATATGTTACCCTCAATCAAACACTACTTTTAATAGGACTTCCATAACCCTATAAATAATCTACTGCTCGAACCCGTGAACGCTATTTGGCGTTCGAGTTCTCTGAAGGTAATTACAGAGCAATAGCTCTTCCTTCTCTCTGTCCCTTTTGATTTGGTGGACGATCATTAATTCGACTTCTTCCTTCTTCCAGGTTGAAAAAGCATTGGGGTTGTGAAGAACAAAGGTAATAATCTTTCCTTTACCTTCGGTCAGGTATTATGAAGAAAATATTAATGTTTCTTCGTATTTCTCTGTAGGAAGTTCAGTCGAAAGGGGTTCATCAGTTGAACATAAAGACTTCTTCCTGCTGATACGGCTGAAGTTATTGGTTGCTGTTTAAGCAACAGAGTTTTCTCCCTTCTTCATATCAATCTGCAAATCGTCATCTCCAAATCAACTCTTAAAGGTAGGATTTTCTCAAGTTATTGTAGCCCAAATAAGAATTAATGCAAGATATCTATACATACGTATATGAGCATGGCATGCATACTGTTTATAAGGTTTTATTACGTTTTCTGCAAAATTTTAAAAGAAACGCCCTTGATTAGGGCGCTAATTTAAAATAAACGACCATGCTAGTGGTCGTCAATTTAATATTTGACGCCCTCTACGCAGGCGTTAATTTCATAAGAATCGCATGTGATTAATAATTGATCCTGTTTAAAAATTACAATACATATGAAATATTGATTTTTAATATCTTGCATGACTCTGTGAATTCCTGTTAAATTTTACTGCCATGACATGTCTCCTGTCTCTCGAAATATTATTTATTAAAATATCGTAAATCCCTTGAAATTCACGACTTGGACAAAGTCGTTTTCCATATTCTAACGCCCCAGTACAAGGCGTGAATCTGAAAAGTAACGCCCCTTCCTAGGGCGTGTATCTGTTAAAATCCTGAAATTCACATATTCTGTAAAATGGAATTAGAAAGTAACGCCCCTTCCAAGGGCGCGTTTTTGATAAATTTCTGAGAATAATTATATCCTGTCGAATATGTAAATGATGAGACGCCTGCCTCTGCAGTCGTCAACTTTGAAGAAACGCCCCCAGGGAAGGCGTGTTTTTGATAAATTTATGAAATAATGGAAATTCTGCAAATTGGCAATATATGTAAACGCCCTTCTGTTAGGCGTTAATTATTCAATACACGACTTTACTTAAGTCGTTATTTTACTGTAAACTGATTTTATCCTGATTCTATTACCGATGGTTTCATATTATACATATATATATATATATATATCGGCACTATTCTCCACTCCGTGAGTATAGTCCCACGTTTCATGTTGATTTATCGATCACACTCAACTCTCATTGACATACAAGCTCTCCATTGGACATTCCGTTCCTTTGGACTAGCAAGTTAGTCATAGAGACCTCCGTAAGACTCCTCGTAGCCTTGGATTCCCTCAAGGCCGACTGAGCTGGTTGTACCCTAAAAACCCATTACACGATCCTTGCCATGTCAATCTAAAGAAACATGGTATACCGGCCCTTATGATTATACAAAGAGTATATCATAAGCAATTCTTAATGGGATGATGATATCATGCCATATCATGTCGTTCTTGTAAACCTCAATTCTATGATAAGAATGAGGGTATCTTACCTTTGATATACTGTTCATGTGGACCTCAATTCTATATAAAGAATGTCCATATTGATTTGTCATGGTACCTAAGTTAAGGGAACCATAATCTACCTAGTTTTATCGACATCGTGATTATACCGTTATTATCGCCATTCTATGTCCTTTGTCATATTTTGGACTCTATTCTATCAAAGTTGTCATACGTGTCTACAAGCTTGATTATTGAAATTCTATATTGGCTATATAAACAAGAGTGGATGTCAAAACACATGATAAATGCCTGCGCATATAGGGCCCGATCTGGTCCTGGGAGGAGCACCCGAAAGTACTTGTGCCCATGGGAGTTAAAATGATAAGGTATCTGGCATTATACCGAGTACTTGACTTGCTTGATTGGACATTCCACACACATCTTGTACTTGAATCGTACTTGACTTTACATGAAATGTGTGGCCCGAAAGAGGGTAATTTACTTGCTTGATACATGATAGCCAAAGTTCTTGACATGACTCGATAATGGTACTTGCTTGAATATCTTGAATAACTTGTATCTTGTTCATGAAAGTTCATCTTATTTCTTTGATATTACATTCTCTCTATCTTGTCGTTTCATGCGAGCATGCATAGCTTTATTGCATCCATGAAAATGTAATTACTTAAACCACTTGCTAGTACTTGAGATATAATTTCCTACTGAGCGTTCGCTCATTCCGTTTGTCCCTTTTTACTTTTCAGGTAAGTCCGACGACGATGGAAGTCAATCGGATGGGAATGGTCAAGAGTGAAAGTGATAGAGCTTCTACAAGTGTCGTCTAGTCTTTTCCATAGTTTCTTGAGTCAACTATGTATTCTTTTCCTTTTTATTTAACAGAGTATTGGATTTGTAATAGTCTATCCATTATGAAATAAAGGATTGGGTTATCTTGCTATTTTGCGCATCTCTGTCTTTGTGTCGAATACATGACCACTCTGATTGACATGATTGATATAGACACGTCGCGCATCTCCGGGTATCTTCCGCGCTCGGGGCGTGACAGTCTTTGTGGTATCAGAGCCTAAGGTATTCAATTCCTAGGAAACCCAAGTCCAAGGATAGGTTTCAAAACCTTTAACCAAGTGAGAGTGGGTAGAACCAAGGGTTAAATGATCAATGAGTCCTTTATAAGATCATAGTGATATAATACTAACATAGCTATTGTAATTGTAGGATAATGGCTGCCGAACGTGCTCAATGGCGCAACATGCAGCGTACCCTTCAAGGGATGACCCAAGTGCTACAACAGGTAGCACAAGGTGGTGCTCCACGAGCTGGAAGCTTACACCAAGCATTCAAGAATATGAATCCCCCGAAGTTCATGGGATCGACCGATCCAGACGATGCCGAGCATTGGGTTCGGGAGATTGAACGTATATTCCGTGTCATGCAATGCACGGATCAGGACAAAGTCTTATTAGCTACTTTCCAGTTAGAAAAGGATGCTAGATGCTGGTGGGAGTCGATTGAAGCTACTATTGACCCAACTCAAGTTACATGGGGTGAATTCGTTGAATATTTCAACGCCAAATATTTCTCTGATAGGGTCCAGGAAAGGAAGGCCGCCGAATTTGCCGCATTAAAGCAAAGATCTTTAACGGTGGCTGATTATGAAGCACAGTTCTCTAGACTGTCTAGATATGCTAAGCATTTGATTAGCACGGAAAAGATGAAAGCTCGTAGATTTCTTAATGGGCTTAGGCCTCACTACATTACTCAATTGGCGCCTATGGATATTCAAGTTTATACTGAAATGGTGCGCCGAGCTCAGTTGCTTGAAGATGCCACGGAATTATCTGATAGGATCCGTGGGAAAGACAAAAAGGAGCAAGTCACAAGTTCGGGTTCTTTTAAACCCAACTTTAAGAAGAGGCTCAATAATGGAGGTTCTTCCTCTCAAGATCAGAAGTACAAGAAATCCAAGCCTTTCTCTATCACCACTACCCCTTCAAACGTAGTATGCAAGCATTGTGACAAGGCTGGTCACAAAACAGAAGAATGCTGGAGGAAATTAGGAGCATGTCTCCGTTGTGGGAGTCGTGAACATCGGATTCCCGATTGTCCATTAATGAATGACCAAGACGGGGAGGGTAAACGCCCAGTGACAAGGAACGCGCGTCTTCATGCAATCCAAGAGACCGAACCAGAAGAAGAAGGCGGATTGGTGGAAGGTACATTAAAAATTTGTTCCAAATATGCACATGTCTTATTTGATACGGGTGCATCGCATTCCATTATTTCCAAGAAGTTTGCTGACCCATTACCTCTAGAACCAGAATGGATGAAAATAGTGTTGTCTACTCCTCTCGGAAACGAGACGGATATCACGCATCATTACCAAAACTGTGAGGTGTTGGTTCGAGGAAAGAATTTTCCTATTGATCTTATCTGCTTAGATCTAAAAGAATATGATGTTATACTAGGAGCAGATTGGTTATCTAAGTACCAGGCAACGGTTGATTGCCGTAATAGCAAGATTGTTTTCAAAGAATTTCCAGAACTGACTTATACTAGTCCTAAGAGTCGAAGCAAATCCCCTCTTATTTCGGCTCTTCGAGCAAGCAAGCTCGTCAGGAAAGGATGTGTATCCTTCCTTGCTTTTGTCACTAATAAAGAAGCTAAGGAAACCAAGATAGAAGACATTCAGGTAGTGCGAGAATTTCCAGACGTATTTCCGGAAGAATTGCCGGGATTACCCCCGCAAAGAGAAGTGGCCTTCACCATTGACTTAGTCCCTGGTGCCGGTCCTGTTTCCAAGGCACCATATAGAATGTCCCCTGCTGAACTCAAGGAGTTGAAGGAGCAGTTGATGGAACTAATCCGAAAAGGGTTTATTAGACCAAGTACTTCCCCGTGGGGAGCACCAGTCTTATTTGTAAAGAAGAAGGATGGGTCCATGAGATTGTGTATCGACTATCGACAGTTGAATCATCTTACTATCAAGAACAAGTATCCACTGCCGAGAATCGATGAGTTATTTGATCAGATTTCAGGATCCAAATATTTCTCCAAGATTGATCTCAGGTCGGGATATCATCAATTAAGAATCAAGGACGATGACATTCACAAGACTGCATTCAGAAGCAGGTATGGCCATTACGAATTTGTTGTTATGCCTTTTGGACTAACAAATGCCCCTGCTGCCTTTATGCAGTTAATGAATAGCATATTCAGGCCTTACTTGGATCAATTCATAGTAGTCTTCATTGATGATATATTGATATATTCTAAGACTAAGGAAGAACATGAAGAGCATTTGAGGATTGCATTGCAAGTCTTGAGGACAAATCAATTATATGCTAAACTCAGCAAATGCGAGTTCTGGCTTGAAGAAGTGGCTTTTCTCGGACATGTCATATCCAAGGACGGTTTATCTGTGGATCCGTCAAAAGTTGAAGCTGTGAGAAACTGGGAGAGACCCACTAATGCAAGCGAGATCAGAAGTTTCTTAGGTCTTGCAGGCTATTATCGGCGATTTATCAAAGATTTCTCTAAGATCGCCGTACCACTTACAAGATTAACTCGTAAGGAGATCCGATATGAATGGAGTGAGGAATGTGAAAGCAGTTTTCAAACTCTCAAGGATCATCTCACCACAGCTCCGGTCTTAGCCCTACCAATTGAAGGAGAGAAATTCGAGGTCTACACTGATGCTTCTGGCATTGGCCTCGGATGTGTTCTAATGCAACAAGGGAAGGTCATAGCATACTCTTCTCGTCAACTGAAGAAGCATGAGGAGAATTACCCCGTCCATGACTTGGAACTGGCCGCGGTAGTATTTGCCCTAAAGATATGGAGACACTATCTCTATGGGGTACAGTTTACTGTATACTCCGATCACAAAAGTCTCAAATATCTATTTTCACAAAAGGAGCTGAACATGAGACAAAGACGTTGGCTAGAATATCTCAAGGACTTCGACTTCAGTATACAATACCATCCCGGAAAGGGTAATTATGTGGCTGATGCCCTTAGTCGAAAGCCGAGAGCAAGGATAGCAAATTGTATGATACAAGAATGGAGGTTACTTGAACAATTCTCCGAGCTCAATATAAGCTTGGACACGGAAGCCAAATTTATCACATTATCTCATGTAAGCGTACAGTCAGATTTATTATCTGAGATACAAGCACTTCAGGATGATGATCCTATATTAGTGGAAATCAAAGGCAGATTAGAAGGACAATCTGACTTTCAACTAACTTCCGAGGGAAGATTATTATTCAAAGATAGAACTTGTATACCCGATTGTCCGGAATTAAAGAAGAAGATCTTAGATGAAGCTCACAGATCAAGATACACTATTCATCCTGGATCAACTAAAATGTACCAAGATGTAAAGAGGAACTTTTGGTGGCCCAATATGAAAAGAGAAATAGCGGACTATGTATCACGCTGTCTCACATGCCAACAGGTCAAGGCGGAACACCAAAAGCCTGCGGGAAAACTACATCCTCTAGATATTCCTAAGTGGAAATGGGAGGATATTGGTATGGACTTCATCATAGGTTTGTCTAAATCTAAAGGAGGACATGATGGAATCTGGGTTATCATTGACCGACTAACTAAATCGGCACATTTCTTGCCAATAAAGAGCCGATGGTCAATTGATGTGCTAGCTGCACTGTACATCAAGGAAATAGTCAGGATACATGGAATTCCTGTCTCAATCGTGTCTGACAGAGATCCCCGTTTTACTTCTCATTTTTGGAAGGGATTACAACATTCGTTGGGAACAAGGCTCAACTTTAGTACTGCTTTTCACCCACAAACGGATGGTCAGACCGAGCGAACTAATCAAGTTGTTGAAGATATGCTGAGAGCATGCATTATTGACTTTGGAGGAAGCTGGCATGACCACTTACCTTTAGTTGAATTTGCATATAATAATAGCTACCAAGCTAGTATCCAAATGGCACCTTTCGAAGCCTTATACGGAAGGAGTTGCCGATCTCCCATATGTTGGAACGAAGTTGGAGAGAAACAACTATTAGGTCCAGACATGGTAAGGGATACAACTGAGAAGATACAGGTAATCAGAGAAAGATTACAAGTTGCTCAGACAAGGCAAAAGGCTTATGCTGATACCAGGAAAAGAGATCTTGAATTCCAGGTTGGAGATCATGTATTTCTTAAAATATCCCCTGGACGTGGCATACGAAGATTTGGTGTTAAGGGCAAGCTTACGCCAAGATTCATCGGACCATTTGAGGTACTCGAAAGAGTTGGCGAGGTTGCTTATCGCATCGCGTTGCCTCCTCAGTTGTCCGAGGTACACAATGTATTTCACATATCTATGTTGAAGAAGTATGTGCACGATCCGTCACATATTATTGAGCATGGAGATCTGGTGATCCAGAAAGATCTCACATATGAACAGAGGCCCTTGAAGATATTAGATCGAGAAATACGAGCTCTAAGGAATAAGGTTATTCCCATGATCAAGGTGCAATGGAATAAGAATCCTGAACGCGAAGCGACATGGGAGACCGAGGAATCTATGAAGAAACGATTTCCCGAGTTATTCTAAGAGGTATATGTCCTACACTCTCCGCATGTATAATTATATATATATTGAATTTGGGGACCAAATTCTTTTAAGTGGGGGAGGGTGTAGCAACCCTAATAAATGAATAATTGAAATGAATTAAAACATATATATTACAGAAGTAATATATAAAAGGAATAGGGTTAATTGGATGAAATAAAACAAAATTAAAAATAACGCCTCTTATTAAGGCGTTAATTTATAAAGAAACGCCTCTATCCATGGCGTTACTAAAGAAAGGACGCCCACACATGCGGTCGTCAGTTCTCATGCGACTAAATAAGTAAGTAAAAGAAACGCCCCTATCTTGGGCGTGTTTTAAAACACGAAACGCCCTTTTTCAAGGCGCTTTTTAAGAAACGCCCTAAAGTAAGGCGTCAATTAACGAATACACGCCCTGACCTAAGGCGTTAATTCAGTTCGTGAACCGATCGAACCCAGAACTTATCCAAGGAAAGATCAACCTAATCTAGTAAGTGTCTATTAGAGTAAGGACTCTATTGGGGATATGTTACCCTCAATCAAACACTACTTTTAATAGGACTTCCATAACCCTATAAATAATCTACTGCTCGAACCCGTGAACGCTATTTGGCGTTCGAGTTCTCTGAAGGTAATTACAGAGCAATAGCTCTTCCTTCTCTCTGTCCCTTTTGATTTGGTGGACGATCATTAATTCGACTTCTTCCTTCTTCCAGGTTGAAAAAGCATTGGGGTTGTGAAGAACAAAGGTAATAATCTTTCCTTTACCTTCGGTCAGGTATTATGAAGAAAATATTAATGTTTCTTCGTATTTCTCTGTAGGAAGTTCAGTCGAAAGGGGTTCATCAGTTGAACATAAAGACTTCTTCCTGCTGATACGGCTGAAGTTATTGGTTGCTGTTTAAGCAACAGAGTTTTCTCCCTTCTTCATATCAATCTGCAAATCGTCATCTCCAAATCAACTCTTAAAGGTAGGATTTTCTCAAGTTATTGTAGCCCAAATAAGAATTAATGCAAGATATCTATACATACGTATATGAGCATGGCATGCATACTGTTTATAAGGTTTTATTACGTTTTCTGCAAAATTTTAAAAGAAACGCCCTTGATTAGGGCGCTAATTTAAAATAAACGACCATGCTAGTGGTCGTCAATTTAATATTTGACGCCCTCTACGCAGGCGTTAATTTCATAAGAATCGCATGTGATTAATAATTGATCCTGTTTAAAAATTACAATACATATGAAATATTGATTTTTAATATCTTGCATGACTCTGTGAATTCCTGTTAAATTTTACTGCCATGACATGTCTCCTGTCTCTCGAAATATTATTTATTAAAATATCGTAAATCCCTTGAAATTCACGACTTGGACAAAGTCGTTTTCCATATTCTAACGCCCCAGTACAAGGCGTGAATCTGAAAAGTAACGCCCCTTCCTAGGGCGTGTATCTGTTAAAATCCTGAAATTCACATATTCTGTAAAATGGAATTAGAAAGTAACGCCCCTTCCAAGGGCGCGTTTTTGATAAATTTCTGAGAATAATTATATCCTGTCGAATATGTAAATGATGAGACGCCTGCCTCTGCAGTCGTCAACTTTGAAGAAACGCCCCCAGGGAAGGCGTGTTTTTGATAAATTTATGAAATAATGGAAATTCTGCAAATTGGCAATATATGTAAACGCCCTTCTGTTAGGCGTTAATTATTCAATACACGACTTTACTTAAGTCGTTATTTTACTGTAAACTGATTTTATCCTGATTCTATTACCGATGGTTTCATATTATACATATATATATATATATATATATCGGCACTATTCTCCACTCCGTGAGTATAGTCCCACGTTTCATGTTGATTTATCGATCACACTCAACTCTCATTGACATACAAGCTCTCCATTGGACATTTCGTTCCTTTGGACTAGCAAGTTAGTCATAGAGACCTCCGTAAGACTCCTCGTAGCCTTGGATTCCCTCAAGGCCGACTGAGCTGGTTGTACCCTAAAAACCCATTACACGATCCTTGCCATGTCAATCTAAAGAAACATGGTATACCGGCCCTTATGATTATACAAAGAGTATATCATAAGCAATTCTTAATGGGATGATGATATCATGCCATATCATGTCGTTCTTGTAAACCTCAATTCTATGATAAGAATGAGGGTATCTTACCTTTGATATACTGTTCATGTGGACCTCAATTCTATATAAAGAATGTCCATATTGATTTGTCATGGTACCTAAGTTAAGGGAACCATAATCTACCTAGTTTTATCGACATCGTGATTATACCGTTATTATCGCCATTCTATGTCCTTTGTCATATTTTGGACTCTATTCTATCAAAGTTGTCATACGTGTCTACAAGCTTGATTATTGAAATTCTATATTGGCTATATAAACAAGAGTGGATGTCAAAACACATGATAAATGCCTGCGCATATAGGGCCCGATCTGGTCCTGGGAGGAGCACCCGAAAGTACTTGTGCCCATGGGAGTTAAAATGATAAGGTATCTGGCATTATACCGAGTACTTGACTTGCTTGATTGGACATTCCACACACATCTTGTACTTGAATCGTACTTGACTTTACATGAAATGTGTGGCCCGAAAGAGGGTAATTTACTTGCTTGATACATGATAGCCAAAGTTCTTGACATGACTCGATAATGGTACTTGCTTGAATATCTTGAATAACTTGTATCTTGTTCATGAAAGTTCATCTTATTTCTTTGATATTACATTCTCTCTATCTTGTCGTTTCATGCGAGCATGCATAGCTTTATTGCATCCATGAAAATGTAATTACTTAAACCACTTGCTAGTACTTGAGATATAATTTCCTACTGAGCGTTCGCTCATTCCGTTTGTCCCTTTTTACTTTTCAGGTAAGTCCGACGACGATGGAAGTCAATCGGATGGGAATGGTCAAGAGTGAAAGTGATAGAGCTTCTACAAGTGTCGTCTAGTCTTTTCCATAGTTTCTTGAGTCAACTATGTATTCTTTTCCTTTTTATTTAACAGAGTATTGGATTTGTAATAGTCTATCCATTATGAAATAAAGGATTGGGTTATCTTGCTATTTTGCGCATCTCTGTCTTTGTGTCGAATACATGACCACTCTGATTGACATGATTGATATAGACACGTCGCGCATCTCCGGGTATCTTCCGCGCTCGGGGCGTGACACTTGGAGGCACTATTTGTATGGAGAGAAACTTGAAATTTTCACTGACCACCAGAGCTCGAAGTATGTGTTTACACAGAAGGATCTCAATCTTAGATAGAGAAGATGGATGGAATATATGAAGGATTATGATTTCACCTTGTCTTATCAGCTGGGCAAAATGAATGTGATGGTCGATGCATTAAGTAGGAAGGTTGCAGTCAGTCACTTGATGATAAAAGAGTGGAAGCTATGGTAGCAGGTACCACTAGAGACTTTTAGAGTTAGATTTCCTCAGGATCAAGAGTTAGCTATTCTCACCAGCTTGACTGTCACGCCAGCTATTCGTCGCATGGTAATGGAAGCTCAACATGTGGACCCTGAGTTGCCTCATATCTTCACGATGGCTGAGGTTGAGTTCGGTGATGATGAAGTGGTAAGATTTAGAGGCAGGTTGTATATCCCAGTTGAAGAACATGTGAGGAGAGATATTTTGTAGGAGGCATATGGTTCCCATTATACCGTTCATCCCGGAGCAACTAAGATGTATTACAACTTGAAGAGGCAATTTTGGTGGCCAAGTATGAAGAAGGACATTGCTGAATTTGTAGCCAGATGTTTAGTATGTTAGCAAGTGAAGGTGAAGCATCAATGGTGAGGTGCCACTTTGTAGCCTTTGGAGATTCCTACATGGAAATGGGACCATGTAACTACAGATTTTATGGTTAGTTTACCGAGGACTCGGGGTGGCTATGACGGCATATGGTTGTTGGTTGACAGGTTGACTAAGACTGCCAGATTATTGCCAATTAAGGTAAGTTCGGGAGTCCATAGATTGGCTAAATTGAATGTGGAATGAATCGTCCCCCTACATAGTATTCCTATTTCTATTATGTCCGATCGGGACCCCTGTTTCACTTCTGGTTTCTGGAGGAGCTTTCAGAAGGCTTTAGGTATAGAATTAGCTTTTAGTTCAACTTATCATCCTCACTCGAATGGACAATCAGAGAGAACTATCCAGAGCCTGGAGGACATGTTGAGAGATTGCTGCCTTGAGTGGCAAGGGTCATGGATTCATCATTTGCCGTTGGTGGAGTTCACTTACAACAACATCTATCATTGTAGTCTGGGCATGGCACCTTATGAGGCTTTGTATAGGCGACTGTGTCGTACTTCACTTTACTGGTTTGAGGTTAGTGAGCGAGTGATGATAGATCCTGAATTGGTATAGCAGTGGGTGGAGGTAGTACCGCTGATCAAGTAAAGGTTGCAGACAGCCCAAAGCTGACATAAAAGTTATGCAGATTGACGAAGGCGACCTCTTTCTTTTGAGGTGGGAGACTAGGTATTCTTGAAAGTCTCCCCAATGAAAGGTGCGGTGAGATTCAACAAGTATGGGAAGTTGAGTCCCCATTATGTTGCGCCTTTTCTTATTGTGGAATGTAATGACCCAAGATCCGGATATCGGGAATAACCCGATACCATTCGAACCTTGGCCTACCACCCACGAGCCGGAGGGCTCGGAAGGGTTAGAAGGAGTGTGAAGGTACATTGAAGTATGAAATAATGCAGGAACAATTATATAACTAATTGGAAATAAATTATATTTTCAATTAATTAAATTAACTACAAAGTCTAGTCCAACAAAATACAGTCTACATAGGAAAAGAATGTACTCTAATGCCGAGTGAACACTTGGCCCGGCGAGCTGGCAACGACGAACCTCCGAGTTGCATCTCTGAACCTCGAAGAGGAACCGCTACACCTTAAAAACTAGGTGAGCCTCATCTCATTGGCTCAGTAGGTGTCCCGCGGATCCCTACCATGAAACAACGACGGTAAACAGCAGTAACAACAGAAGCAACAGTAGCAACAGAAACACTAACGGCAGAAGGAACAACAGTAACAAAACCACGGTAGTCGATAAACCTCGGCTTTAAAAGCTACTTCTAACGGCACTGAAAATAGACCCCGATCTTACAATCAAGGGACCACTGAATTAACGGGAAAACCCTAGCTAAGCCACCAGAAGAAATGCCATAACAACTCTGTCATGGAGGATCGTCCTCATAGACGAAGGCCTAACCCAAGACAACGCGGTCGGGGGAAGCAGTCACGACCATACGGTCATGAACCCTACACCGTCTAGGAAAAATCATCAGTAACCCTACCGAAAACCCTAGACCTCAGTGTCGAGAAGACACTCGGAAACCACTCGAAGAACCATGAAGAAACGCGTCTCGTGTGATAGGAGTACTGCCCACTAGAAGCTTGGCCAGATGCATCAACTAATGACTTTGTCCAGGCCCAAGGTGTCTCCCTCGCCCCAAGTGAAACTGAGACACCGTACTAGTAACTACAGGACAAGGGTCTAGTCGGGGTCATGCTCGTCAGCACGCGTCCGAAGTTCCCAACCATCTGTGCACACACTGACTGACTACACTACATCAGGTTTTCTAGCTGGTTTTCCTCTCGGCCCAGACTCAAACTCCTACAGTGGGAAGCCCTACGGCAAACCAGCCTAAAAACTGTCGCTCTCGGGTCTAGCTCTCCACCATACTCGGGTGGGTAGGCACAGGCGTGCCCAAGCAAGCTACGACTAGTGGGAATGGTCACTCAAGAAAAAGACTCTCTGAAGGAACCAAAGTAATACAGACAAGCTACCCACGAGCCCGCCACACGTAGCTCGGAACACAGGTGGAACGATGCCACTAAACTCTGGATAGTCCACTAGACCTACTAACCCAATGCTCCTTAAGTCACCAGACTTAGGTCAAGACCATTGTATAGGATAGCTCCATGCCGTCAATCTGCCCTACCCCTAGGGTCAGAAACCACGATCAGAGATAATTCTTAAGACGGCTCGTAGCCGCAAAGTTCATTCCCTTTCTAAGGGAAAACCCCTATCCCCAGGCTGGGTCACTAAACCTACAGTTCCTAGGCCATACGCATGGCCCACACGGAAACAGCTTTCTGATGAAACCAACGATGTATGGGAATAACCCTCTGCACTCATACTGATACACGATAACTCGATCAAATGTAACACGAAAGCTTGAAACACACGGGGTCACCCGGACCCTCAAAACCTTGGGTATGCTAATCAAGATAACACGGTACCTCTGGACACCCAAAAACATGGTCACGGTGCCCCTGGTTTGTCCGAGACATCCACGAGGCCATAGGTCTACCAATGGGTCACAATCGGGTTGACTAGGGGCCAAAACAAGCCAAGACATTGGATTTCGGTCAACCAACAGGGGTCGATCGATCGGCCCCAGATGGGCGGTCGACTGGCCAATCCCCTGGGAGCCTGTCCCAGGTCGGTCGATCGAACTGGCCAGACTGCCCTCCCATGGTGAGCGTCGTTTGGTCGACCAGGCCGAACCAATCAGTCGACCGAAAGCGGTAGAGAGCCTGTCGAACCCAACCTAGGGGTTCGATTCCACTCCCCAATCACCCCCGGGTGATGGGAAAAACATGGGGAACCCATTCCCCAGCCTCTAGACCACCTAGAGGATGTGTTTAAACCCCAAAAAATGCAATCAAATCAGAGAATCTGATGCTCACCCTAAAATCATGTAATTTAACCCCGACGTGAAATAAACCTACACTCGGCCTCACCTCAGCCTATAAAACATGGGGAAAGGAAGTACAAGCGTTAGAGAACCATCCCCCTACCTCCACCAAAGTTTTCCTGCACCGAGGACGTCGGTTCCACATGAAAACGCTTCACAAATGCCGTCGAGTTCACGAACTTGTGAACGAACTCGCTACGCCTCCACCTCCTTGATCCTCCTCCCATCCTCACAGCTCCTCACCTCACGAACCTCACCACCTCGCCCTCCTTGCCCTCCTCCCCCTCCGTCGACCGTCCGGAGAAGAGGGGGAGAGAAGAGAGAGCGTGAGAAGAGAGAGGGAGAGAGTGAGAAGTGAGGAGAGAGAGAGGGGTGTGTTGGTTTAAATAGAAAACCAATTTGGAATTCTAAAAATTTAAGAAATACAAAATTATAAAAAAATTATACCCACAATCCTTGGAAAATGCACAATGCGCTTGCAACGTCTCGGAGGTCGACAACACGTCGGTTCACCCTACATAGGGTTCCGAAGGCTTGACAGTCAAAAACCTGAGTAAATCGTAAAACACGACTCGGGACTCACAATGGCGCTCCGAACTCACGGATTCTGATTGAAAAAAAATCTGGGGTATTATAGTCCCCCCCTCCTTATAGAAATTTCATCCTCAAAATTTGAGGCACCCACAACACAAAGGGGAAGAATAACTTATCGAGTTGGCAACGCTCCTAGTGCTCCAGCCAAAACCTCGACTCTCGCCAAAACACCGATCCTGAGGGACACAGCCAGATGATTGCCACAAATAGAAATATCTCACTCCATAACACAATACACATCGATTCTCAGAGCGATCATAGCACACACAAGGGTACAAGTCTGGCCTCACATCAGCCACGCTGAAATTCTAACCATGGCACCACTGCCACCATCTTGCTAATCAAGGAATGCAATCCTTATCATGAGAAATAGCCACTGATAAATCCCATGCTCGAAAAATCAAACAATAGCTTCTCTACTTGCTGATTAGTCTTACGCCATGCACGAGGGACAACCATCACTGAGCTTCAACTAGTTTACACAGTCACTTAAACTGACTGCCACAAAACTATCAGCTCCACGTCATGAACCATCTCATACTTGGCAAGCCGAACGCCAATCACGACACTAGACCAGCTCCGGTCTGAACACAAACTTTCAACCAATCCCAGATCCAATTCTGGGAAAAGGATATTTTATAATCAGCCACCCAAGGCCTCGCTTCCATACGGCTCTCGCCATTCTTGATTCACTACAACTGGCATCTTCTGTCTATGAAATACCATTTGCCGGTCACCAAATACTCATCAACGGGAAACCCTTACTTGGTCAACTTCCTCTTTCCATATCCTTCACCAAGCCCGATAAACACATTCCAAAACTCAACACGCCATCCGTTGACTCATACAGTGACCATTACTACAACTCGAGCCGATCCTTACTCGGACACCGCATCCGATCCAGTTCCTCATGCCAACTCTACCCTCTCAGGGGAGCATGATAAAATCATATAACAAGATTCCACAATCTTTGGTCCACAACAGCTCTCGACTCAGACTTCTAGGGAAAACCTCCCATGTTGGTCACAGACCAAGGCTATCATCCAACGACAACATCCTATAGGGACTCCATACACGGGCATCATCCATGACATAGTCTCATCACAGACTACATCACAATTATTCCAAATTGACACCTGCCAACCCTCGGCTCCGCTCTCGCTATAGAGCCATAGGACACGACCTGAACAAATCACGGCATATATCCCTAGGATAGGGAAATGCTAGTTGCTACAACAGCAACCTTGTCGATGCCGTCGTGGCCAATGAACACGCATCTCCAAACATCGTGGATCCTTACCATAGTTGACCACCTGGCTAGCCTTACCAGTTGCTCACAGCTGCCAATGAAAGAATAGGGTACTCATGTGAAAAACTTGCCGACATATTTCCCCAACTCTCTATCCTGCCAGTGCCATAAACCATAATGTCTCAAGCAATGGCACGACAACCAACATAGGTTTTTCATCCAGTAACTATGGATCTTTGGCACTATGGTCTCATTGCCGAGACATAGTCCCTATTCTTTGAGCTTTTCACGATACACCCTATTCCTTGGGGAAGGAAGGACCCTCTGTCGGGAATCCCTCTCGCCGGATTGGAAATCCTTTCTCTAAGGCCTCCGTAAGACCCCGACATTGAAGGATTCCCTCTTCGATCAATAGGCTAGTTGTACCCTAAAAACCCTTAACCATGTTTTGGTCATGTCACTCTGAAGAAACATGACATCAAATCATCATACAACGCCAAAATTTGGGTGTTCCGTGAGAGTCCATACACTGTCCAAAAGCCATGAAATTGGCTACTAGAGTAGTCGTCGTGTATTCTTGAATTAGCATCGGCTATCTTGATGTGAATTCCTCATGCCTATACTATTCAAAGAATTAGCGACAAGAGTAGTGGTCACGAATTCTTTAAGTCACGGTAGCTTGTGTAGATGCCAATTGTCCAAGATTCTTGCATTCCATGGGTTTTATAGATACTTCCTCTAATTCATGTCTATATCCTTGGAGTCTCAAAATTCTTGATTCTCTAAACTATCTTACTAAAAGCTTGGTCTTTAGAATTCTTTTTGGCCATTAATTGACTTGGATATTGTGATGCGAGACGGACACACGACCTGGGGCTCTAGCTCGTGATCGCCCCTAAGCGAGGGAAGACGTGGGACCGTACGCGGTTGACAAATCGGCAGTGAGTCTCGGGTATCGGCTTTCCGCGTGTACTCGGATCGAGTCACAGGACGGGTCACACTCACTCTCTCGCAGCGGTGATAAAAATAGATATCGAGCTAGTTACCTATCACATGCAGAGACATATACGAATAAATACGAGTAAAGCAAACGTCAAGTAAGAGAGCGAACATGATACCTCCACGCTCCGGGTGTGGAGAAGACGACCCCGGGCAGTTACGGTAACTCCTAGTACAATGGTAAAAACTTAATTACAACAGTGAATTTTATTGCCCACTCCACGCAGGGAGGTAAAGGGCTACAAGTGGGGCCTGGGAGGACCGACCCTGGGTTGACAGGCAGCAAACTGGGAGGGTTCTCAGGGCGAACTCGGCCTGCTGGTCCGACTCGGTCCAGCGCCGACTCGGTTCTGACTCGCTAGGCAATAAGCTATTGCCTCCAAAGGAACGTCACCTTCCTTAGATCTTCTGAAGGCGCTGCTTGGCTGGGACGATGGCTGGACGTCCCTGAACGACTTCCTGAAGTGGCGGTCGCTGAAGTTGACTTTTGGTATTTATTTGTGAATTTCTCCTGAACTACTATTTCAGACCTGCACAGGGAACATATATTAGCGCCTTGGCGGCAAGGATTAATTATCTCATATCCGAAATCAGATCGAGGTGAGACCAGCGGCGTTGGAAAGAGGACTCTCAGATATATAACATATAATATTTTTAGGTTGATCCAACGAAGGGATGAGAAATGGGAGGCTCTGCAACACTATATTTTTTTGTGGATCTGATTACTAACACTCGGGATAGAAAGGGATCTGCCTGAAACTGACCTTTGACCAGTGGGTAGGGGAATTTTATGGGTGCTGCGAAAATTACTGGATGAAGGGGTGGATGTTAGGAACACATGAGAATTTTTATGTATTTTTGAAAAATTGATAAGGGGGTGGAAAAAATACGAAAATGGAACACTATCCCGTGGATCTGTAGAATGGCAGATTACAGGGGGGGAACAAGAAATATGGGAAAAATACTAAACAATGTCCAAATGGCACGAAATTTAAACTGGAGACTAGGGGAGACATGTAGAACAAGCTCTTAAAGTTTGGGCTCGATCAGACAACATGAACAAAAGATAGAATTCTAGAGTTGAGGTTCTATTCTGATTGGGACAGAACTCCGACGATAGTGGCAACGACGCGATGGCAATGCGATGGCGGCGGCGACAGAAACAGAAATCAGAGGATAAGAGGGAGAGATAGAATGGGTCTCACATCCTGGAAGGCTGGAGGAGGAAGAAACACAGTAGGGAGAGAGGGGAGAGGGGCGCACCCTTCAAGGAGCTCCAACCAAATTCACAAAATTTTCTTCATTAATTCCCAAAAAATGTGAATTACATTCTATTTGTATGAAATGCAAAATGACACTAACTAACCTCAGATCTAGGGTTAAGGAGGGGCATACTAGGGATAGAGAATATTTAATTACCCCATGTGATTTGGAACACAATAAAAAACTATTAAGAGGGGGCGCTCCCTTGACTATCTTGGTGGCATCGTGGACTTTTGGGTCCATTTGTCCCCTTTGAATGTCAAACCATCTAGAAGCCACCTAGCATAGTTGACCAACCCCACATGGGACCTATTGGCTGAGGTGGACCAATGGGGAAAGAGATGGGGGCCCCTTTCTGATCCTACAAGACTTTTTGCACAAAACCCACTAAAACATAAAGACTCATAGTTTGGCTTATAAAGCCTTACAACTGCACATATGTTTTTCCAAGGATATAAAAATAAACTAAAAGGATACAAATACAAATTAAAAATGTCAGTTCTTGGCATTGATTCCCATCAACTCTCCCTGGGTGGGAAGAACTCGACCCCATTGAGTAAGGGGTGCGACTACTCGAGTAGCTCCGACGGATGCGTCACCGAACCTGGAAGCGTGGAGTTCGCTCCACTCAAAGTAATCGACACTTGCTCATCCCGTATAGATTCGATATGCACACGCTGCCGGGGAGGAGGTTAGAGGTGGACACTCTGGGGTGGGGTCACTCTCAAATGAAGGGAGGCGGCTCAAAGACTCACTAGGAATCACCGCTGGGTCCCTTATGTGACTAGATCCGATATGTGAGGTAGAACCGATCCCAAAGTCTGACAAGTCTCGCACTCGACAAGGACTAACAACGCGAGCGTACATAAGACCGACTCGACTCGATGTATGCACATGCACTTGATAGACAACAAAGACTGACACATGAGACCTCCTGCAAACGGCTTGGTCATCTGCCGTCCAAATACAAGAAGAAACCTGAGGCTACTATCGGACCCGCTGCCCCTATAGATGATGCTCTGGGATGTGTTACTCTAGCTGATCCCCAGGCCGGCCCTTTATAGCCTGTTGCTCCTGTAGGCCACAAGCGTGTTTGGCGCCCTACTATGCCTTATGAGAATGCCACTGCTCCTTTGTCATCACCTTTCAAGCTTGTTGATGCAGCTGTTACAGGACTTGGCCTACCACCAGCGCCCCCCCATGTGCTTGGCCTCTCTACTACTTCAGCGCCTTCATTGCTTGGCCCGTGGCCTCAGGCGTGCACCTTATTGCCACCTGAGGCGGTAACCCACCCCTCTCTTGCTACATTTGGCTTGGAGTTACCTACTTAAGCATCTCAGGGAGGGATGGACCCCTCTCCGGTAGGGCTTGGACCTGTTTTGCCATCTTGCCACTTGGCCACATCTACTCATATGGATAATCTCCCTTTGGACAAAGCTCATGCCTCAACTGCTGTAGGTGTTGGTATACTCCAGTCGGGCCCCTACATTGTCCCTCATGCTAATGAGCAACCGCCAGAGTATGATGGAGAATTGGCATTGGGCCACCACCCCACTTCTGGCGCAGCTCCATCTTCGCGGGTTAACCTTCCCATGACTGAAATTCCACCCATGCTTTCTACACCGCCAGGAAATTATCACCATCATATAGTTTCTGCCATGGTCCCCTCACCAAGATCTAAAGTGGCTGAAATCAACCCCACTAATTCTGCACCGCCAGTGGTCCCTGCCACCTCCCCTACGGTGCGCCAAGTGGTTCCTTCCCCTATAGTGTCTGCTTCTTCTACAGGTGGTGACAAGGTGGGTGCTGAGTGCACCTCGGCCAGACAGCAGTCCCCCCTGATAGTGCTTCTTCGGCCTTCCCGGCTGATCTGATCGGCTCGACTGCCGTTGTCCCCCCTAAGGAAGCGGAGCGATTGGCCCGTTTGGCTGCTCTTCACGCGATGAGGGATGAAGCCAACGCTCTTCCAACCTTTTCTCAGCCTGGGGCTTCTGGCCTCCTTCGGCCCTGTGTTACTGCAGTGCCCTTGCCTCCGTCTCTACTGGCCTTGCAGCCCCCTCCCGACGTGATCCTGGCTTTGCAAGCTGAGCATCACGATGACGTTCCTCCATCACCTGCTACCTCTGTTCAGGCTATCGGTGGTTCCGCTAGTGATGTCTCAGGCCAGCAGCCTCCCCCGACTGCCTCGCTTGATGCTTCTCGGGGCTCCCCCGTGCTACCACTGCAACATGATATCCACCCTCCGGTTCATGATGCTGCCACTGATTAGTTTGATGGTTCGATTGATGAGCAGGGCCTGAAGTTTGATGCTTTTTCCAGCCTGCCTGCAGGAGCAAAAGAAAGAATCGACGCAGGCCAAATCACCTTGAGGTCTATAATCTCAGGCTTTAGCTGGCAGTCTCTTTGATTTGGCTACCTTGACCTTGTTTCTGTTTCTTTGAGCCTTTTTTGGGTTCATAGATTTCTCTTAGGGGCTTTGTAGGTCTATCTCCCTTCTATTGTATGTGGCCCCTTTCGTCTCTTTTAGTTTGGGTACCTTTCTCTCCTCCCCCTCCTCCCTGTACTACTTCTGCCATTTGCTATTTTTCTTAATGAAAATCGCTTGCCTGGTGGCCAAGGTGGAGCATCCACTCCCTTCCGCAATGAAGGGTTGAACGGGAAACCTTGTCCCATCTTGCAAGTATTGCCTTTGAGTTTAAAAAAAGTCGACACACTTCTTTCTTATAAAGAGCCGATGGTCGGTTGATGTTTTAGCTGCCTTGTACATCAAAGAAGTTGTCAGACTGCATGGAGTTCCTATTTCAATCGTGTCTGACCAAGACTTGTGCTTCACTTCTCATTTTTGGAAGGGTCTACAACATTTGTTGGGGACAAGACTCAACTTTAGTACTACTTTTCATCCTCAAATAGATGGTCAGACTGAGAGAACAAATCAAGTCGTGGAAGACATGTTATAGGCTTGTATTATTGATTTTGGTGAAAGCTGGCATGATCACTTGCCTCTGGTTGAGTTTGTATATAACAACAGTTACCAGGCAAGTATTCAAATGTCACCTTTCAAAGCATTGTATGGAAGGAGTTGTCGCTCACCTCTATGCTGGAACGAAGTTGGCAAAAAGTAACTTCTAGGCCCGGACATGGTAAGAGACACCACCGAGAAGATTCAAACAATTAGAGAAAGACTTCAGATGGCTCAGTCTAGACAAAAGACTTATGGCAATACTAGAAGGAGAGACTCGGACTTTCAAGTTGGACACCATGTCTTTCTTAAGGTTTCCCCAGGCCGAGGTATCTAAAGATTCGGTGTTAAAGGTAAACATTACTCTGAGATATATCGGTCCCTTCAAAGTGCTGGAAAGAGTTAGTGAGGTTGCATATCGGATTGCCTTGCCACCATAGTTATCCGAAGTTCGTAATGTGTTCCATATCTCTATGCTCAAGAAATATGTTCATGACCCATCCCACGTTATAGATCATGACGACCTGGTGATATAAAAGGATCTCACATATAACATAAGCCTTTGAAGATCCTTGATCGCGAGGTTCATGTACTAAGGAACAAAACGATCCCTATGGTGAAGATTCAATGGAACAAAAATCTCGAAAGAGAATCCACATGGGAGACTAAAAAGTCTATGAAGAAAAGATTCCCCAACTTATTTCAAAAATTGTAAGTACTTTGCACCCTCTTTGTCTATATGGAATTGAATTTGGGGACCAAATTCTTTTATGTGGGGAAGGGTGTAGCATCCCAAATAAATATACAAATATATATGTGTGTATGAATTGAAATCCCTCTATATAAATGGATAATAAAGGCCTAACAAGCCTAACTCAAACCCTCGAAGGGCCAAATGGGCTATAAGGGCCATATATATATATATATATATATATATATATATATATATATATATATATATGACCCTTTTTAACCCAATGGCAAGAAAGAACCTTCTAAGGCCTTAGTCCAACCACCCTATACCAACAGCCCAATAGCTAGAAGCCTTTGACAAATAACAGGCCTTAGTCAATAAGCCAAATGGGCCTTACGTAGTATATGTACATAAATATATACATATATGGGGCCTTTAGGTTTTCACAAAGTTTGATCCCCTTTGAACGTGCATGAGACTTTAGGGTTTTTGGTTCTTTTAGGTAGGCAACTGCAGATTTGGATAGAAAGGGATTTCCATGGGGAAATATTGGACCTTGTAGGATTCTTGTATGGGAAATATTATTCCCATTAGAATCCAACCCCGTATGTTTTCCTATCTCCCTATAAATAAAGCCCTCCATTGAACGAGCAAGGGGTATTGTTGCTGCTACGAAGGAGCCCCTGCGTCGACATCAACCTGTTGCCCTACTGCTGAACAAGAAGAAAGAAAGCTTCATCTTCCGAGCGGCATCTTCCTCCTACAGCTATTACGACGTGAAGAGCTTCTTCCTCTTCATTCTTCTTTGTTGCTACTAGTTCCCGTGCGTGAAGAGAAGGGTTGCTGTCGTTCATCTTCCTACTTACAGTAGTTGCTACTGCTATTCTTATTATTTCTCATGCCTCCCTATTCGTCATCGTCTAGATCTACCCCAAAAGATAGGTTTTCTCAAGAAACAAAGCCTAAGATCATAGTAATAGAGATTGCATGCACATACGGTCATGATAGCGTCTCTGTAGCTTGTAAAATCTTGATTCCATACTCTATGTTTCAAGTTTCACGTAGCTTTATCACTTGTTGTTTCATAATGAAAATAGTGACCAGAGTAGTGGCCGCTTATTAATGAACGACCGTGTAGATGGCCACCAAATCATGATTTGGCGATAGTCTTCTAGGTGCCATTTAATGAGCGACCTTACCCCTGTCGCTATTTCTTTTAGAGTAATTAATAATTAACCCATGCTTATACATTTAATAAATATGGAACCATATATTTCAAAAATATGTTGTGCATATTTCTGGAGTCCCCTGATTTTTCTCTACATGTTCATGATATTAGTTTCCTAAAATTCACCATAAAAATCAAAGTTGCATTGTTCAACCCTAATGAATAGTAATACGTTTAATTGAATAGTGGTATGTGTGAAGAAATGTACCTGGCCAATGCATGCGCCGTTGCATGCCTAAAAGAATGGGCGACTACTCACTCAGTCGCTATTACATAAAAGAGCGCCCTTGCAGAAAGGCATTATTTATTTAAAAAATTAGAAAAATAGAAAATATATGAATATCAAGAATGTGCAACAATAACATGGATGCTGTTTAAAGATTGAGAGACTTTTTAAAAGGTTGTTAATTATAAGTAATTTCATTGATTTCTAGAAATTTTTGGAATTAGCGCCCGTGCACATTGTCGCTAATTCTTAGTGTTTTTCTTGAATTTTTGTAAATTATTAATTGAGCGACATTTCACACATACGCCTAATTAAGATTGACCGCCCATCTGAATGGATGCTAATTCTTGCTCTCTCAGTTTTTATCATTTTTTATGGCCCATATCGCTAGTCTATTGACACTCTCATCTCACATCCGTAGATGAAGTCTCTATTTTGTTTCTATCGCTTACACACTCAACTCTTGGTGATGTTGGACCCTCCACGGGATATTCCTTCCTTCAGAATGGTGCTTTCATTATTGAGACCTCCGTAAGTCTACTCTAGCCATGGATTCTCTCAAGACACCCGAGTAGGTTGTACCCTAAAAACATTGGAACACATGATTGTCACGTCACTCGAAAGAAACATGATGCTTAGCCCTCATAGAGTGCTGTTCTGGCCTCTTTTGGGAAGTCTATTTTAGTTTGGAAACTGCGACCATGACTTGGACGCCAAAAGGAATTGGCAACCAGCCAGTGGGTGCAGATTACTGTAGATGTGGAAAATATGTAGCGTGGTGTGACAAGTCACATAGGCAAGCATATGTGCATAAGTGATAACATAATGTGCATATCGAGTGAACATCATGAACATGTGACTATGTAAACATGATAGCATGATCATACAGCAAGACAAAAGTGATAAAAGATGTAAAAGAATACCGTGATCGCCACCAAGGAATGACAACGCCAAAAGAATATAAAATACTAAGTGCGTTGTGTACCTTGGAAAAAGAGGATGATCGCGCTCAATATCAAGATGCGGGGACTATGTGGATTACCTCTCCTTGTCTTCCAGCCGGCTAGAAGGTAAGGGCCTCACTTTCCATGCTTTCCTGTGAAACAAACACAAAACAAGAGGCAAAACCCATTAGAAAATGCTAAGTGTAGAAATCTGCCCAAGTGCATAAAGTAGCATGAAAGATTGAGGGCAAACTTACCAGGGGAGGGTTTTTAACCCTTATGGAAGAGTGCAACTAATAGGTGTGTATATTTTGATGAGATTAACATAAATAAATTGATTTAATATGCCATGATGAACATAGATAAACAAGATGCAAAAGTGCATGCCACAAGAAAAATTGTGCAAACAGTGTAAAGTGGGTGCAAAGACTGATGCAAACAGTAAGGCAAACGATGTCCAAATGAAAAGAAATTTGAGATGACAGAAGACTTGAGTGTTGTAAAGAAGTAGGAACAAGAATCACTCAAACATGAGGTCGGGATAGAAAGTTATGACACCGGAGATTTATAAAAAAATATGGACTGTGCAGAAAATTCAGAACAGTGCACAAAATGGGCTCAAAGAAGGATGAATATCTCACAAGATAGAACACCAAAAGAGGAAAGAGTGGATGCTATGGAAAGGTGGGAGTGTTGTGGTGAAACTAGGGTAGAAAGGAGAGTTTAAAACGGGGAAGAGACCAGTGAAAAATGGGGTGGAAAACACAAGAAAATAGAGGGGTGCAGAACATGGGAGAAAAATGACTATGAAAACATGATGAACAAGCAAAACTCATGGATAAAATATGCACGAAGATGATGAAATAATGAGCCCAAAACCAAGGAACACAAATATTATACTTCCCTCTAGAGCTTGGAGTTGAAAGGATGGATCAAGAGTGCCCCACGGCCTCACACCGGCGACGTAAACATGCCCCCGTCGCAAGAAATCTGAGTGTCAACAAAGTGTAGAATAGTGTGGTGAAATCATAAAAGTAGGGGTTTGGAAGAGGGGGAAAAGATATGAGAAATAAGCCAACATATAATGAACGTGAAGATAATACTCCCCTCTTCAATATGGAGTTGAGGGAGGATGAAAAGCATGAAGTACGACTCCACACCGGCTTGATGAACAGGCCCCCGTCGTGGACTTTATAGCAGAAATCATCAAACTGTGATGATTTTCAAAAGTAAGCGCGAAGTTGAGAGGGCAAACGTTGATGAAATTGAGCAAACAAGGAACCAAAATGAAGCTTATACTTCCCTCCTCAGGCTAGGGTCGAAGGGTTGAGTCAACAATCCAGCATGGCTTCGCCGTCGCCTTGGAAATGTGCCCCAGTCGCATAGGAAATCTGGGTAGGTTTATATAGAAAAAGTGGTGAAACCCCCAACTTTCTCTGACTATTTTAGAAGATAGAGTCCACCAAATCTCGAGATCTTTGGATCATTCTCGAGATAATAGTCAAGATAAGGCGTAGGAACAAACGGGACTCTTTTTGGTTGAAGATTGTGGAAGTTATGGCTCTTGGAAGAAGCATCTGGAACCTAATCTGCAGGGTTTTTTGGTTGCACGAAAAGCAGAAAAACTTGATATTGCGACCACGATTCCAGGATATATAGCCCATCAAATTTGGATTTCTATGAACCAAATTAAAGATAATACAAAGGGCTAGAAGTAGGAAAAAATGGGGATCCATTTGGATAAGTATTCTAGAAGTTACGGCCGCCGCAAGATAGGCACATCGCGCAGGTTCGTGGAGAGAGTCTAGAGCAGGCTGGACTCTTATTGGATAAACGGTCGAACGACTGACCGTTAAGGGTTAAACGGTCGTCAACCGACCATTTACAACAATGAACGGCCATTAACACGACCATTTAAGGTAAACCTTGCGCGACTTTGGAAATTGGATCATATCTCCCAAACGGTGTAGAATTAGCAAAAGTGGTAGAAGACAAAATTATAGATAACTTAAAAATGAACAACTTTTATAAAGAAAGTAAGATGAGAAAATGATCAGAAGAGAGATAAAATGGGGCTAGAACAGAGAGAGAGAGAGAATTTTGAGACATAGGTGAACAATGCAGTCTGTCGAAAAAATGTAAATAACTTGAAATCGGTGCAGAACTGGCCAATGACGTAGAAGAAGGAATTGTAGGGATTTGAAAGATGAACAACTTTTGTGAAGAACATATTTTCAAAAGAGGAGAGGAAGGGGGTGAAATAGGATGGTTTTCAAGACTGCATAGCGAAAGGGGGCTGAATGCTTGAGGGAAGCCGGCCTAAATGGGCCGTAAAGTGACTTTGAAGGCTGGAAGGTGACAAGATAAGCTCTAGAGCTCTAAGAAATAATGATCTCCTAGGCTCAAATAGAATGGGATAATGAAATGGGATCGAAATCTTTCCAAGAAAGGCTCCAAAATAATGGGTAATTCAGGGCATCAAAAATGATGAATAAGAGAAATGACTCAACTCGTGGGCTAAAAACGGGTGTCAACAATTACGGATTTAGCGACCGCGAGCTGGACGCTAATTCTTCGTGCTTATACTGTTTATAGGAATGAGGGACCATACAGTGGACGTTATTTCTGTAATTGATGGCTATCTGAGTGGACCCCAATTACCCAGTTTGTCACGCCCCGACGCGGAATATCGGGACCGACGGTAGAAAAATTAATTATAATATGCTGATTTCCAGACATGCTACGACCTGCGCTAGAGAATCTATAACATTCACCATAGTACCAAGGACAGATAATGATTCTACCAATCTAATAATTATTAAATGAACCATAAAACAAGTTTACATCATTTCCAACCAAGAACATAAGAAAAGCCTTCAAAAACACTTATCAGCTTGACATTATTAAAATCATTGACTGTATTACAACATTCACTTGACAAAACTCTAAACCACAATTAGACTCGAGACATCTATGAATGACTCCACATAGTCTTTTAACTAGCTCGCTCCAGGTCTTCACTCTTGCCCATCCCCCTCAGTTTGCGAGTCCTCACCTGAGCTACCTAAAAAAGGGGGGAAACAACTGGGTGGGCGAACGCTCAGTAGGTAATAGCAGGCAAGTTTAAGTAATTAACCAATTTACATTTATGTTGTATGAGAAAGAAAAATGAGATGACGATATAAATAACAGAATAAGGACAGTAAGAGATCATGAACAAGTATAACTGAAAATGGCCAATCAAGCATGAAATAACCAAGTCATGTAACTAATTCCAAAGGAATTCATCAATGTAGAACACGAGAGAGAGAGATCATGTACAAGAATATGTCATAGATATCACACTAGTCATGCACTCGGTGCAATGCCTCACCATGTCATTACAACTTCCCGGGACACTAGTACTTTTTGGGCGCTCCTCCCAGGACTAGACCGGGCCCTTATGATGCGTTGGCATTGATTTAATGGATCCAAGATCCCAAGTTGTCTAGACATTAATCAAGGTAAATGGCCAATAATTTCAAGGTATAGAACTTATCTTGGAAAAATTCCAAGGGTAAGTTGGAGTAGACATTTTGTCCAGAAAGTTCAAGTTTATCAAGAACCAACAGGTCCTTGGCATTCAACATCATAAACCACGGAAAATATTTCTGGAAGATAAACGGTCCATAATGGGCTGCCCAGAAGATGAATGGTTACTTAATGGGCTATTCAATCAGAACAGACTAGAAGTTCATGATGAGAGATAAACGGGCTGATCTGGGCCGTGCAATAATTAAACGGTCCAAAATGATCTGTTCCACGAACTGGACGCACCTGTCCTGTCCGTGAAATATTGGGCCTTACAAGACAAGAGGGAATCCACCCAAATGGGCTCCTGGGCTACCATAGGTGAGGTGTAACTTAACCCAAGGTCCAGCCCACTATCCGCTAGTCAGCCTAGAGGATTTTGGGTCGACCAAACATAACCAGGTCGAAGAAGGAACAAGGGAAATCAACCAAGCAAGATAGGGCATTCTGCCTATATTACACGGTTCACATTGGGCCGTCCTGAGTGTTACACGGTCCAGTTCTGGCCGTGCAATAACTCAGACAATCCAATGTGGCCCGTGACTTAAACCAGGGTCTTTCATGCAGTTCAATCGAGTCAAACTGGTACAGGACTTGAACCTGCCCAGCATCCTAGTGGGAATCCTAGGCTCACGGGGACTTACGGAGGTCTCATAATGGAGGTTCTAGTCCGACGGAAGGAGTATCCGGTGGAGAGTATCAACCATTACAAGAAATGGAGGCTAGAAAACGTCGAAAAACATGTATACAGTGGCCAGTCAATTTCTACCAGAGTAGAATGACTATCAAAAGAATCCTAGAATCATTATTTTATTATAACATGTTGAGATTAGTTTCATAGAAAAGATGAGCAAGGGTATGATGAGGGTAATCAAGCAAGGAACTATAAATTCTTAACTTTCATATGTTTCATTTTACATGTAGGTTGCTAGCCTAACATTAAATAACTAAGATGAATCATGCTAGAATCGAGAATAACATAACTCTGCGAGACATAACGGTTCATCCAGAACTGCCCAAAGGCCTCCGCGGTCGTTCTACAGCCTGTTCAATCCCTAAAGTTTAGGGCCAGATAGGGTCAGAGCGGTCTATCGAGGGGCCGTGGGGGTCATTGTACGGTTTTGTTCTGGCCATCCTGTTCATTGAGAATTTTAACGCAAAGGCATTTAAGTGGTCACAAACTGGCTGTTGATATCGACCACACGATCTATCGAGGGGCCGTTCAGAACATGGCGGTTCCTGTTGGACCGCACTAAGGTCGCCCTGCCCGACTCCAGTGAGCCCGGCTAGGGTTAGCAAAACGATCAAATAGACCTCATGTAAAGCATGAAAATTGGGCAAACACCCATCAATAGAACGAGAACAAGATGATGTACAAGATGGCATGATCAATTTAACATTTAAGCCTGCTAATCCCTACATTAATCAAGGTTAAACAGAGGAAACCTTAGATTGACATGCTCTTACTAATTCGATTAATACACACTGGATACGTAACCAAATTTAGGGCTTTATATATCACTGGAAAGAGGACTCAAAGATGATTTTAATAGTATAGGGCACTTAGGGTTTGGTCTGCTATCACCTACCTAATAAAGGAAGAAGTGGGAAGAAGATCGCCGATCGCGCCCGGAACACCTCTCCGATGATCGTTGGAATTCACCCTCGTCCACGCTCCTCATCGGCCGCCAAGGCATCCAATCTTTTCTAGGTCGACTAGATATAGGGTCAATTGAGTCTAGAAGGGTCGATTAGGGAGGATAGAGTCATTCCTCCGCGGGAGCGCGCGAATCGCCCTTGATCGAGTCTGCGCCGCCTTCCGCCTCAAAATACTCTCACTAGGGTTAGGGTTTCGCTAGAGAAACATTGAGGAAACGATTAACTAATCTAGGCTGTTCATTCGGGTCTGATTTGGGCTTAAATGATCAAGAATTGGGATCCAATTTCGCAACTTAAGGTCCGGTTAGATTAAGTGTTGATTTGGGCCTAAATCTGCTAATTCAGCTCACTTAGGATTTTATTTTGGGCTGGCTACTGAAGACAAATTCGTTAAACTATTAGTCCTTATCATGAATATCATTTTTTGGGGATTTTTATAAATTTGTCAAAAAATTTCTTATCGTATTTCCCGCAGAATTCCTTGTAAATTTTCTTATTATTTTTATTCAATTTAAATATCGGGATGCTACACCCTCCCCCAGTTTAAGGAATTTGGTCCTCCAAATTCACTGCCCGTATCGGAATGGAGAGTAGAATAACTAACCTTAGAATAAATCAGGGTACTACTTTCGAATAATGTCCTCAGATTCCCAAGTAGCTTCTTTCGTTCCACGCCGACTCCACTGAACCTTGACCATAGGTATATATCGATTTCTGAGGTGCTGCTGCTTATGGTCCAAAATCTTGATGGGTCTTTCTTCATAAGTCAAATCTTCCTTCAATTCCAAATGCACATGCTGAATGACATGAGTGGGGTCATACACATATTTCCGTAACATAGATACGTGGAAGACATTGTGTACTCCAGACAACTGAGATGGTAAAGTTAAGCGGTATGCAAATTCCCTAACTCTTTCCAAAATCTCGAATGGACCAACATATCTTGGACTTAACTTGCCACGAATACTAAACCTTTGGATTCCTCTTGTTGGTGAAACTTTCAAGAACACATGCTCGCCTACTTGAAATTCCAAAGCTCTCCTTCTACAATCCGCATAACTTTTTTGCCTTGATTGTGCCACCTACGGATGATCTTGGATAATACGAATACTCGTGGTTGATTCTGAAATGAGATCTGATCCCAACCATTGTTTCTCGCCTACCTCATCCCAACATAGAGGTGATCGACAACTCCTTCCATAAAGAGCTTCAAATGGGGCCATCTGGATATTGGACTGGTAACTGTTATTGTAGGCAAACTCAATCAATGTCAAATGTTCATGCCAACAGCCTCCAAAATCAATCACACAAGCTCTTAATATATCTTCCACAATCTGATTGGTTCTCTCAGTCTGTCCATCTATTTGTGGATGAAAGGTCGTGCTGAAATTTAAACGAGTACCTTGGGATTCTTGCAGTCCTCTGCAGAAGTGTGAAGTGAACCTGAGGTCTCTATCAGACACAATACTAACTGGTATTCCATGAAGTCTTACAATTTCCTTCATATATAGAGCAGCCAAGACATCAACTTTCCACTTGGACTTAATGGATAAGAAATGGGCAGACTTAGTCAATCTATCGATAATGACGCATATTGCATCAAATCCACTACGAGTCCTAGGTAGACCCATGATGAAATCCATGTCAATGCTCTCTCACTTCCATTAAGGTATATCAAGTGATTTTAACTTCCCTGCAGGTCTAAAGCGCTCAGCTTTAACTTGCTGACACACTAAGCATCTGCTTACAAATTTGGCAACTTCCTTTTTCATATTCGGCCACCAAAAGGATCTTTTCAAGTCTCGATACATCTTAGTACCTCCAGGATGAATAGTATACCTGAATCTATGGGCTTCCTCTAAGATCTTGTCCTTTAGTTTAGCTGCATCAGGCATACAGGTCCTTCCTTGAAATAATAATCTGCCGTCATCAGCTAACATGAAATCAGGTCTATTGCTCAAACATTTCTTGATTTCTACCAATATCAGATCATTATCTTGCAAGGACTGAATTTCCATTAATAACTCTGGACGAAGCTGAATCTGTGCAACCATAACCCGATCCTCACCAACATTGATGTCTAAACTAGCCAGCTGTTCTAATAATCTCCACTCTTGCAACATGAGACTTGATAATGTTTGAACCGCGATCAATGACACCCAAGAGGGGGGTGAATTGGGTGATAACAAACTTTACGAAAACTTTTACCCTCTTTACAAAATAAGTGATAAAAAATAATTAGCAAATGAAAACTAATTAATCAATTATTTCAAACTTTCCGTTCATACACGACCATACAACGAAAATAATCAAACCACACAAATAACACACAATGCACAGTGGTTTTTAAGGTGGTTCGGATGCAACGACTGCAATCCTACATCCACCCCTCACCAAACCCGGTGAGGCTTCACTTGGGGATAAATTCCCAAATGGAGACGATGCTCCAACCACACACGCAGGACGACGCCTGCCCACACACATGGGGACGCGCCCCAAAACACACACACACACGGAGACGAAGTCTCTGAGACGATCCAACAAGCGGATCAACAAGAAAAACACACGCTGCAACAAGTGTAGCACTCCACACACACAAACACTAAGATCTGGATAAATCCACACACACACACGCAGATCTAAGAAGACCTACGCACACACGAATCAAGTACGACACACACACACACGACCACGGATCCAACAACGATCCACACACACACGAGTTTACAGTTTATAAGAAACACAAATATGAAACTTTAAAGCACAAAATACAAACATGAATAAACCACAGTTTAGAAAGCTCCTGATTTAGGCTCCCCCTGAGTGTGTGCTCTAGATGTTCACGTTGATTCCTTCTTCACTTGAATAGCTTGAGACTCAGCTTGAATGACCTTGTATTTGATATAAATCTTCTTGCACGGAGTACTGTTCACGGCTACAGTACCCTTCCTTCTTCCTTGGACAAATCCATGTATCTTCTTGATGCTTGTGAGCTTATTCTCTTCCTTTGAGACTGCTGACTTTAAATGGAGCTAGAGTACCTTCAGATGATGCTTGAATGGCTCCTTCTTCCTTGTAGCATCCTTCTTCTTCTTCCCTTGGATCAGCTTGAGTTGATGAAGAGGTGTATGGATGTAGCTTTGAACCTTGATTGCTTCTACACCTTCTTGGTGGTAGATGGCTTCAGAAATACCTTGAATGGGTTGGAGATAGACGAAGAGCTTGCTGCACGAGGTACTGTTCACAGAGCTACAGTACCTCTTCTTCCTCATTGGACAACCTCCCCTTTGGATCTCTTGGATTAATTTGGGTTATGACTCTAATAGGATGTTTTATAACCCATGGAAGGTCTATGGACAAGCCCTAGACCAGATCCACAAATTCTGGAGGGTTTGGTGGCTTTGGGATTAAACAATAGCAAGAGGAGATGCTTCTTTCGAGATGGACAAAAGTCAATATTTTTGGCTTATTGGGGCTAGCGGTCGACCTGTGGAAGCTGGCAGTCGACCGTTACTGAGAAATCTGCAGACGGATGTTCCTTGGGAATTCCGGTCGACCGCTACTAGGCTGGCGGTCGACCGCCACTGAGAGACCAGTAGACTGGGGGTTGCTGGTAGGGGCGGTCGACCGCCCCTGTGCTGGCAGTCGACTGCTAGCTGGGCAGACCCCGGGTTGCCCCAGTTCTGTCCGTTAACCTTTTCAGCTCTGTCGCTTAAGTCCTTTAGCAGCCAGTTCTCATCTGTGACACCAACCTTGATAGTCTTGAAGGTGTCAACTGAGTCTTTGACCTTGAGCTCCCTTGACTATGCTTCTTGGTGCATTGACCTTGGATATGTGACGAGCCGAATATGAAGTGTCGAATTGCTTGTAAAAGAGATTTGCATCCTTGCTTGGGAGCTATCAACAAGCTTTCACTTTTGCCATCTCCACTCCAATTCTCGACATATCTGTCATGGACGAACATCAAGTAGTTTAGTCATATAAGAGTGGAAAAACATCAATGACTAATAGTGTTTAGTCATTAACAGGATGATGTCGAAAGACCCAAGCAACCACAGGATGACTCCAATGACCACATGGGCACTACAATAAAGAGGTTATGAAACCTCTTGCCTCTTGTAAATATGAAACCTCTTCCCTCTTGTAAAAATAACAAGATCACCCATGGAACAAGACCATTTGACCATGCATTCAAACAATCAACAAGAACATGTGCAATCAACCATAAATTTAATTATCATCATGTAATCACACCAATGAGTTTAGTTATCATCAAAACTATAACTTAACAATCACACCAATCATTAAAACCATAACTCAACAATCTCTCCCTTTTTGATGATGACAAACTTATTTGTGATGACAAACTCAATGATAAACTAATTAATGATGATACAACAGAATGGATGAATGGATACAACAGAATGGCACAAATGTTAAACAGAATGGATGAATGGATACAACAGAATGACACAAATGTTCTTCTCCCCCTGTCACACACTGTCACACACTTTAGAAATCCAATAATTAAAAATGAGAAATAAAATTTTCAATTTCATTATTTATTAAAATTTTCATGAAATAATTAAATTATATATTTTTAAGCTAGTTTATTGAATTTACTTGAATATACTAGAAGTAAATAGATATTAAATGCTTTAAACCTTAGATAAATCATAATAAGCCCAATAAAAGTCCATATAATAGACTAAGATCACAATTGGCCCATTGGATAATCTATAATGGACTGGATTAATAGATTAAAGGATTTATTAAAGGTTAAATTGACCTAAATTCGTAACATGTGTTTAATATGTAATTTAAGGGATTAAAATAACCCATTTTCTAGAAGATTGACTCAAGAATCAACCCTTACCGAATAGCCCACTTTAGACCAGCCGTTTTTACATTATTTTCACACATAAGATGGGCTAGATTAAGAGGAGAAATGTCATTTTTCTTCTAATTCGGACTTAATGGGTTTAGTGGAATTAGATGAGGAATCTTGACAAATTTGGCCAAGTTTTTGCTGTAAATAGAACCCCATTCGACCCTTAAATCATCCCTGAAGGTTAAGGTTACGCTGCTGCGAAGATTGGTGGAGATTTGAAGGAAGATTTGGAAGATCAAAGGGTTTTCTTATATTTGGAGATATTTCTTTAGATCCATCTAAAGGTAGGTGTCTCTCGGGCTAAACTCTAATTAAAGTATGATATCTTGTGTATTTTTCTGTTCTCTTTCCATTGATAGCTCATTTATTAAATTATGTTATGAAATGATCAAGTTATGGTCATTTGATTGGAGGGGTATTCCCATTTTTTCATCAAGTCCAAAATGTGCTATACCTCAGTAGCGCGTTCTGAACGCGCCAGCCCAACCCAGCGTGTTCAGACAGACCACGTCCCTTTGAACAAATTTTTAAAAATATATATAAAATAATGTAATAATATTTTCCTTATCGTGCTATACTTGACTAGCGCGTTCTTCATGAACGCTCTAGTCTCTGCTAGCGCGTTCATACCTTAACCTCGGATGACCAGAAATCAAAAGTATAATACTTCTAATATATATACATATACATAAGGTGTTTATATATATATCAGGTGTCTATATCTCTTATGGTTTATACAGAACCTATCTATTTCATTTAGTTTTTAAATTTTTAAATATATACATATGTTCTTGATCGCGCCACCCTTGGCCAGCGCGTTCTTGAAGATCGCGCCAGGTAAGTATAGTGCGTTCATAAAAATTTTTCTGAAAATTTTGGTGATCAAAATATAATATTTTGAATATATATATATTGTATTTATATATGTTGTATGAACGTGACCCTGAGCTATAGCGCGTTCACAGACAGTAACATCTTTTCAGCCTATAACTATTCTATTTTTTATCATAGTGACGTACGAAAATTATTTCAGAATGTAAAAAGGTATTTTCTATCATATTGATGTATAAAAAAAATTACTTTCAACATGTTAAATCTATTTTCTTATCATATGGTTAATTAATGTAAGATTAAATACTAATATCTAAACTCATGATTTTAATTTATAAGAATATGTTTTCATAACTAAAACTTGATGTTTTATGATTCTGAGATTAACCTAAGATATTTAAAAATAATTCTAAAAAAACTACTATCTTAATTTTTCTTCCTACTTACCGTTCATTTTTGAACTCCACGACTTAATGTCGTTAAACATGATGCCTTAAATTGTTATCTACTCTTCTTGCAACTTCTGACATTTTGTCAAATCTGTGCTTATTACAAACTGTATATTCTTGAAAATCATTGGCCATATATATTAAAGTGAATTTCTAAATGTACTTGGAATCTTCAGATCCATAGGACTCAATGCCTGACATTAATGGGGCCCGGTCTGATCCTGGGGGGAGCGCCCGAAATTACTTGTGCCCATGGGAGTTAATTGACCAACGGTGTGGCATTACACCAAAGTACATGATAGATTTACTTGATACGGCATTCCACTATTCGTACTTGTTTACTTGTTACTCGTTTACTTGAAAATTACATGAACTACTTGACTTGCGTGAAAATGGCCAATTACATGAAATTCTTTACTTGTTCAAAGTCATTACATGGAAATTCATCTTGATATCATATTATCTTAATTACTTGAAAATTCCATTTATGTTTATACACTTCCTGATACAAGTTAGAAAATTGTTTAAATTGTTAATACTTAAAGATTGCCTGGTTCATAGAGATATAAAATCCTACTGAGTTTTTTAGCTCACCCTACGTTTTGGTTAATTATTACAGGAAATGAAAATGAACAAGGGAATGGACAAGAGTGAGAGAGTGATTTTCCTTTTTACCTAGGTTTATATAGATCATTAGTGTTTTTACAAGAATGATGTACTTTGGGATTGAAAGTTGTAATTTGCCTTTATGGCTTATTAATTAGTGCTGTAAACTTCATTTTGATCGAATAAAGGTATCATTTTACCATTCATTTATGTCTTTAGGAATAAAATTGTACATGCTCTGATCGACACGATTGTTTATGACTCGTCGCGCCCTCGATATTCCGCGTCGGGGCGTGACAATCTTTGTGGTATCAGAGCCTAGGTTACATAAAATCTTAGGTTTTACAATTATAGGTTCATTCTTAAACTTAGGTTAAGTTAAGAACAATATCTAGAAACTCAGATATGGACTTAAACTTTCCTAGTAAGTTTGGGTAGAAACAAGGGTTAAGTTCTAAAGAAAAGATTTATCAAGAAATAAACACATGAATAAAACAATTAAACCTTGGAATTTTGGTTTCAGGCTAATTCTCACAAATGGCCATCGAGAGAGCTCAATGGCGCGAGATGTTGCGGACCATTCAAGGCTTAACCCAAGCCCTCCAACAGGTTGCTCAAGGAGGAGCAAACCGAGGAACCGGAGATTTGTATAGGAATTTCTGAAGCATGAATCCTCCCAAGTTTGCTAGATCTACGAATCCGGATGAAGCCGAACACTGGATTAAGGAGATCGAGAGGATATTCTGAGTCATGCAATGCGCTGACGAGGAGAAGGTCCTACTCGCTACTTTCCAACTGGAAAGGGATGCACGTGCCTGGTGGGAATCGGTCGAAGCTACTTTACCGTACGATCAAGTATTATGGGAAGAGTTCTTGGAACACTTCAATAGTACATACTTCTCCGATCGAGTACAAGAAATGAAGGCCGCCGAGTTTGCCACTTTGAAGTAAAGGGGTTTATCAGTTGTGGAATATGAAGCTCAATTTTCGAGGTTATCTCGGTACGCTCCACATCTCGTGGGTACCGACAAGATGAAGGCACGGAGATTTCTTAACGGCCTTAAGTCTCAATATATTACTCAACTAGCCCCAATGGATATCCAAATTTATTTTGATGTGGTACGTAGAGCACAACTCCTAGAAGATGCAACGGAGTTATCGGATCACATCCGAGGAAGGGAAGCCAAGAGAGAGCAAGTTACTGGGTCCAGAAGTTTCAAACCTTCCTTCGGGAAGAGAAGGCCCAATGATGGGCGTAACTTTATCAAGGACAGGCGTAATTTCAACAAAGGTGGACGTAATTTTCAAGGGGACAAGAAGCCAAAGACATTCGACAAGTAAATTGTCCCTATATCGGTAACATCAAAAGAATTATGCAAATACTGCGAGAAGTCCGGACATAAAGCTGAGGAATGTTGGAGAAAGCTCGATGCATGTCTTCGATGTGGGAGTCCGGAGCATAGGATCCCGAATTGCCCTCTTCTCAACGAGCAAGCTCCATCACTGACAAAGCTTCCTATTATTGCCAAGAAGCCAGGAAGACTTCAAGCCCTTATGGGTACGGAATCTACCGAGGAAGGAGACATCGTAGAAGGTACTCTTTTCATATACGCCAAACCTGCCTCTGTCTTATTTGACACCGGAGCTACGCATTCATTTATATCTAGAAGATTTGCTGGTCTTTTACCTATGAAGCCTGTTCTGTTAGATTCTACACTCACTATCACTACCCCTATTGGAACGGGATGGAGATTAAACACTTCTATCCTGATAGTGAAATTCTAATTAGTGGTTATAACTTACCTGCTGATTTGGTATGCATGGAAATGGAAGGATATGATGCTATTTTGGGTGCCGACTGGCTATCTACACATGGAGCTAGTGTCAATTACAAGTTGGGTATGGTAACTTTTATGGGTTACCCCGACCTTCTATTTTCTAGCATCAAGCATTCTAGACACATATCTCTCATTTCGGCCCTCAAAGTCGAGAAATTATTAAGGAAGGGTTGTGTCAGTTTCTTAGTTTCTATCACTATGACCGAGAACACAGAACCTGTTCTAAAGGACATTCTTATCGTTCGAGATTATTCTGATGTATTTCTGGACGAGTTGCCTGGTATTCCTCCCGAGAGAGAAGTGGTTTTCACTATGGATTTAATTCCGGGAGTTGCACCAGTTTCTAAAGCTCCATATCGGATGTTTGCCGTTGAAATGAAGGAGTTAAAGGAACAACTATTGGAGTTATTGGAAAAGGGGTTTATCCGACCAAGTACTTCACCTTCGGGAGCCCCGGTCCTCTTTGTTAAAAAGAAAGATGGTTCGATGAGACTATGTGTTGATTTTCGGCAATTGAATCAACTCACCATCAAGAATAAATATCCATTGCAGAGAATTGATGAATTATTCGACCAGATTTCTGGAGCGCGATATTTCTCAAAGATCGATCTTCGATCTAGTTATCATCAATTAAAGATCAAAGAAAGTGATATTCACAAGACTACATTCTGGAGTAGGTATGGACATTACGAGTTCACCGTTATGCCTTTTGGCTTAACAAATGCGCCTGTTACATTTATGCAATTAATGAACAGCGTATTCAGGCCGTACCTCGATCAATTTGTGGCTGTCTTCATTGATGACATTTTGATCTACTCCAAGTCAAAGGAAGAACATGAGGAACATCTTAAGAAGGCCCTTCAATTATTAAGAGATCACAAGCTTTATGCCAAATTAAGCAAGTGTGATTTCTGGTTGGAGGAAGTTTCTTTTCTTGGTCACATAATTTCCCGGAACGGTATCGCCATCGATCCTTCAAAGGTCGAGGTCGTAAAGAACTGGGAAAGACCTACTAGTGTGACGGAAATCCGAAGCTTCTTGGGATTGGCTGGATATTATCAAAGATTTATCAAGGATTTCTCAAAGATTGCAGTAACTTTAACAAGATTGACAAGGAAGGAGAATCATTTTATATGGTCCAAGGAATGCGAGAAAAGCTTTCAAACTTTAAAGGATTATCTGACAATTGCTCCTATTCTCACATTACCTACAGAAGGAGGAGGATTCGAAGTGTATGCTGATGCATCTGGAATTGGCCTAGGTTAAGTATTAATGCAACATGGCAAGGTCATAGCTTATTCTTCACGACAATTAAAGAAACACGAGGAAAATTATCTCGTACATGACCTAGAGCTGGCAGCTGTGGTCTTTGCTTTAAAGATCTGGAGACATTATCTCTATGGTGAAGCCTTTACGGTGTATTCTGATCACAAGAGTCTCAAATATTTATTCTCTTAAAAGGAGCTCAATATGAGACAAAGACGGTGGTTGGAATATTTAAAGGATTTTGACTTCTCTATACAATATCACCCAGGAAAAGGCAATGTCGTAGCTGATGCACTTAGCCGAAAATCAATGGCCTTATTATGAAGCATGATGGTTAAAGAATGGCATCTACTTGAATAAATGGCCAACTTAAACCTCAATATGGAGGAGAAGGAAGGTGGAGTCTTTATTGTAAATATTCAACTCCAACCCGAGTTACTCTCAGAAATTAAGGAACGGCAAGTTGATGATCCGTTGATCGTGAAAATTAAAGACAAATTAGATCAACGATCGGATTTCCTTCTAGCTAATGATGGAAGGCTATTATTCAAAGGAAGAACTTGTATAGCCGATTGTTCTACTATCAAGGGTAAAATCGTAGAAGAAGCACATCGGTCAAGGTACACTATTCACCCCGGTGCTACAAAAATATACCAAGACCTCAAGAGAACATTCTGGTGGCCTAATATGAAGAGAGAGGTAGCCGAGTTCGAAAGCCGATATTTGGTTTGTCAACAAGTCAAGGCCGAACATCTCAAACCGGCTGGCAAGCTCAAGCCTCTCAAAATACTAGAATGGAAATGGGATAGTATCGGTATGGACTTCATTGTTGGATTACCGAAGACCCGAAATGGTTTTGATGCTATATGAGTAATTGTGGATCGGCTAACAATGTCCGCTCACTTTTTACCTATCAAGACTAGATGGACCGTGGATGTTCTAGCCGCCTTATATATCAAGGAGATCGCAAGGCTGCATGGTATCCCAAGGTCTATCATTTCGGACCAAGATCCGAGATTCACCTCTCATTTTTGGAAGGGTTTACAATCGTCTATGGGTACTACACTAAGGTTTAGTACAGATTTTCACCCTTAGACGGATGGACAAACCGTGAGGACGAATCAAATTATTGAAGATATGTTGAGAGCCTACATGATTGACTTCGGTGGTAGTTGGCATGAACACTTACCACTGACTAAGTTCGCTTATAACAATAGCTATCAGTCGAGTATTCAAATGGCACCATTCGAAGCATTATATGGCCGAAGTTGCAGAACGCCTCTATGCTGGAGCGAGGTTGGTGACAAGGGATTGCTTGGTCCCGACATTGTACAAGACACAATCGATAAAATCCAGTTAATACAAGAAAGGCTAAAGGTCGCCCAATCAAGGCAATAGAGCTATGCAGACAATCGGAGGATAGACCTTAAATTCCAAGTGGGGGAGCATGTCTTCTTAAAGATCTCACCCACCCGTGGAATGAGAAGATTCGGCATGACAAGAAAGCTAAGTCCGAGATTTATCAGCCCTTTCGAGATTTTGGAGAGAATCGGCGAGGTAGCATATAAGCTAACCTTACCTCCTCAACTAGCCAGTGTACACGACATATTCCATGTATCCATGCTAAGGAAATACGTCTATGATCCTTCACATGTGATTCAATTTGAAGAATTGAAACTCCAAAAGGACTTATCATATGAAGAAAGACCGATCAAGATACTGGATCGGAAATTACACCAACTGAGAAATCGGGCCATACCGATGGTGAAAGTCCAATGGAGCAAGCGTGGATTCGAGGAAGCAACCTGGGAATTGGAAGAATCCATCAAGAAGAAATACCCGGATTCAATCTCAAGTTAGAAATTCGACCTTTCTACTCGAATTTTTGACTTTTAGTTATATAATGTGAATTTGGAGGACCAAATTCTTTTAAGTGGGGGATGATGTAGAAACCCGATAATTAAAAATGAGAAATAAAATTTTTAATTTAATTATATAATTAAAATTTTCATGAAATAATTAAATTACATTTTTTGAGCTAGTTTATTGAATTTACTTCAATTAACTAGAAGTAAATAGATATTAAATGCTTTAAACCTTAGATAAATCATAGTAAGCCCAAAAAAAGTCTATATAATGGACTAGGATCACAATTGGTCCATTAGATAATCCATAATGAACTGGATTAATAGATTAAATGATTTATTAAATGTTAAATTGACCTAAATTCGTAACATGTGTTTAATATGTGATTTAAGGGATTAAAATAACCCCTTTTCTAGAAGATTGACTCAAGAATCAACCCTTACCAAACAGCCCACCTTAGACCAGCCATTTTTACATTATTTCTACACCTAAGATGGGCTAGATCAAGAGGAGAAATGTCATTTTTCTTCTAATTTAGACTTAATGGGTTTGGTGGAATTAGGTAAGGAATCTTGACAAAATTGGCCAAGTTTTTGCTATAAATAGAACCCCATTCAACCCTCAAATCATCCCTGGAGGTTAAGGTTACGTTGCTGCGAAGATTGGTAGTGATTTGAAGGAAGATTTGGAAGATCAAAGGGTTTTCTTATATTTAGGGATATTTCTTTAGATCCATCTAAAGGTAGGTGTCTCTCATTCTAAACTAATTAAAATATGCTATCTTGTGTATTTTTCTGTCCTCTTTCCATTGATAGCTCATTTATTAAATTATGTTATGAAATGAGCAAGTTATGGTCATTTGATTGGAGGGGTATTCCCGTTTTCTCATCAGGTCCAGAACGTGCTATACCTCAGTAGCGCGTTCTGAACGGGCCAGTCCGACCCAGCGTGTTCAGACAGACTCCGTCCTGATGCGGGACGAGACCACAGACACGACAAGCTCGTGACTGCCCCTTAACGAGGGAAGCGTTGGACGTGTGCGGTTGAGAAACCGGTAGTGAGCTAGGGTGGTCGGCTCTTACTCGTGCCCGGATCGGGTCACGGGACGGTAACGCTCTCTCTCGCAGCAACGGTGATATAAATATAAAGCGAGCTATGATCCTAGAACATGCTCTCTAGCAGTGACATAAACAAGTATATATGAAAATAAGTAAATGCCAAGTAAGGGAGCGAATGTGATATCTCCACGCGCTCGGCGTGGGGAAGACGGACCCGGCCGAAACTCGTACTCCAGGGACAATAATACACAATATTACAGCAATGCAAGCTGCTGCCCACTCCACGCAGGGAGGTAAAGGGCTACACAATGGGGTCCGGGAGGACCGAATTCGGGTTGACGGGCGGCTTCTCGCGTTGATTCGGCAACACCCGAGCACGTGACGGTGGGGCCCACGTGCTATCCGGAGGGGCAGTGTTGGACCCGGTGGCACCGCTGTAGTGGAGGATGCCTGGAAGGGCGCTCCCTGGAGTGGAGGCGCACTGGTTCGCCGGCCGGACGCCGGGCGGCTCCGATCGGCACCGGTCGGAATAACCGGCCACGGACTGCCGGTTCTATTTTCCGGTGCGCGCTCCGGCGAGAACGGACGCTGCGATCAGCCCCGATGTCGGATCGACACGAAACATGCGTCATTGGAAATCTGCTTCGAAATACTTCAATATAGGCCTAGAGAGAGGTGCTGGATCTTCACGGATCTGGACTTATGGAATTTCCAAGTTCCTATTATACAGTTCTTAAAATCTCAGGTCAGCAGATAACTTTCCTATGGTTTGCCTTTGACCGATATGTGAACGCCCGAATCTGAGGTTATGGTCTTCTGCACAGTTATAGGAAATCAAGCTATGAAACCAACACTATTTTTTGATCTGGATTTGGGGAAGGCTACGAATTACTATGATTTTTTCACTAGCAGTGGGTCGGATCTAGAATCTGGCTGACAACACTGTAGCTGAGGAAGAACACGAATTTTTAAAAATAGATAGAAGGCTAATAAAAAATTAAGAAAATTCATGGATGTAAAGGATTATGTACAGAACTCCCAGTAAAATTGGGAGCCCTAAAAAAATAAAAAAAATGGTCGGAGATGGGAACTCAGAGCTGTTGTCACTATAGACAGAGACAGGAAAGATCTGGGAGTGATTAAAGACTGAAAATGTAAAAATATCAAACGATGGATTTAGGAGCTGAATTTTTTTGTGGAGTAGGGGATGGAAGATAGGATCCCACCATAAAAATTTCAAACCACGAAGTGGCCGTGGCTGGTAGCAAGAGTTTCGGGAATATATCTCTGTCCAGCAGGACAGAAAACCAAAGACGGATTCGCGGCGGCTTAAAGGCGGCACGAACGGCGGCGGCGGCAGCATAGAAGATCACCGGAGATAGAGGGGAGGGGATAGGAGGTAGAAATCACTCTAGAACTAGAGGTTTGAGGAGAGGATCCAGAGGAGAGAGGAAGGGGGCGCACCAAGCTTCAAGCAATTCAACAAAATTTCTGATTTTTCTCTAATTTCCACCAAAACTTACACACTTATATATGCTTCCAACCAAATCCAACCTCAACCCTTGGATCTAGGGATGGGAGATGGAGGGTCTGGATGGCATGCCACAAAGACAAAAAAAATACATTTAATATACAAGGGGGGGGGCCTATTGACTATGGGTAGGGAAGGGAGACAATTTGACTTGGTAGGTAGCCTACCATGGAAAAATCACCCCCTTTGTCTACCCATGTGGCAATTGACATTCAACTCATCTAGAAGGCCACCTAGGCTGGTTGACCAGCCCCACATGGTGTAGGTGGACCAATGGGAGAGGGCTGAGGGCCCCCTTGCTGGTCCTACTGGTAAATTACATAGAAACCCACACAATCTACGGGAGTGACGCATTGACCGATAAAGCCGTACAATTGCGCGTATACTTTCCTGTGGATATAAAAATAAACTAAAGGATATAAATGCAATATGAAAAGTACTTGCTTGGCGTCGATTCTCATCAACTCTCACCGGGTGGGAGAAACTCGACCCCTTCGAGTAGGGGTAGGGATGCGCGAGTACTCCGGCGGATCCGTCACCGTGCTAAGTAACGCGGGTATGCTCCGCTCCAAGTGATCGTCACCTGCTCATTCCATATATACTCGATATGTGAACTGCGATGGGCTAAAGGTGGTCACTCCGAAGGGACACTCTCAAAAGGGAAGGAAAATAGCTCGAAGACTCACTAGGAATCACCGCTGAGTCCCTGTAGGCGACTGATCTGGGTATAGAAGTAGAACCGATCCCATACTCATCGAGTGAGTCCACTCGCCTCTTACTCATAAGAGACCAACAACGAGCTTGCACAAGACTCTTGCAGACAAACAAACGACACACAAACCATGCAAATAAATCACACAAAACAAACCACACAAGGGAAACACACCGACTCATATATGACCCTCGACTAAGGTGGTGACATCAAGCCCACTAGGTGGCTGCATCCTGGGCATCAGGAGAGCTGTCCCACTCTTCCCCCCCCCCCCCCAAGGCATAGTACTCATTGGCTAGTGCCTCATCGGCCACGTAATTGACACACTCAAGCTCGAGAGGTGTGGATCCTCCAACACCTAGGGCTAGCCGCGAGCGGGACACTCACTGGCAATGTGGCCAAACCCGTGACAGTGGAAACACTGCACTCGCGACCGACTGCTCTCTCCGACAAGAGGGGCCTTACCCTTATCCTCCCGACGGATAGGGGGTGTAGGCAACAAGGGTGTAGGTGTAGGTGCTGTGGGCAACAGCGGAGAAAGTGTCGTGGCTAGGGGACGGGCTATGGGTGCCGGGGGACGGGTAATGAGTGCCGGTGGATGTGGTGGAGGTAGATCCCGTGGTGGGGGAGGTCGAGGCCTAGGAGCAAAGTACTCCTGACTGGCGGGCTCCTGTGGGCGGACTATGGGTCCCCTCGGGTATGAACCTAAGGAGCCACGGGAGTCACTACGGGGAGGAGCGGGGCTCCACCGGGGAATAGACTCAAACTCACCCTCGAATTGCACCATCTCGAGAGCAACTTGATATGCATCCTCCAACTTATCCACCTTGCGACGGAGAAGCTCATACCGTAGGTGTGGGCGTAGACCACGCCGAAACTGAGAGATGGTAAGGGAATCTTCCTCCGTAGCATCACATCACAAGTAATATTCATCAGATTCGACGATGTAATCAAAGACAGACCGGTCTCCTTGGGTGAGGCTTTGCCACCTCTCTATAAGACGCTGGCGATAGGAGGTAGGGAGGTACTTCTTCCGAAGCTTCTCCCTCATCTCGGTCACGTATCGATCAGAGGTTCATGACGATGAAATAATAGATTCTCCATGTTCCTCCAATATATTTGAGCTTGGCCCAAAAGTTTCATCCTGGAAAACTTGACCTTCCTTTGGTCCGACATCTCGAACCACTCAAAATATCGATCCATGCCAGCCTCCCAATCAAGATAAACCTTTGGGTCTAAGGACCCGTCAAAGGTGGGAGGGTCGGCCCGAACGGTCCGAAGGGCTCATTCATCCATATCTTGGTCATGGGTACGCTGTACAGGATGACGATCATGACCATATCCCCGATGCTCATTCTCGGACTCATAGTCATGCACCTCGGGGACTTCGTGCCTCCTATTAGCTATCCCTTGAACCCTTGGAGTCACGGGTTGTTGACCTAGCTCCGGTTGACCTTGTGTAAGTGGGACGGGTGCCTGGACTCGGGCAATCGTGGGTGCTTTGGCTAGGCCACTCTCTAGTGCGGCAACTCTCCCGACCAATCCTTGAACGGACTAGTTCGACCCAGCGGCCCTATCCTCTACGGCTTTCATCCTCTTTTCTAGGCGGGTGCCTAGACCGTTCACTCGGGTACTCACTCCTTCCATCCTATCTATTCGGGTACTTAAATCACCCATTTACGTGTCTAACCCATCAAGACGTGTATGCAATCCTTGCACTTGTCGCATAAGATTTTGGAACATTTCGAGCATAGCTGACGCATCGAGACTAGTGGCTCGGGGATCCGCCATAGGTGGGGGTGGGGGTGAGTACTGAGTACCTCTACGAGTGGGCATGCAAACACACCGACTAGAAGACGCCGACTAAAGTAAACACACTAATGCAAAATGATGCACCTAGACTTAAACCAATATCCGGTACGTGGCAGAGGTAATCGACCCGAAGGTCACTCGTGCAAGTGTGCGGCCTTCCCGATAGGCGTAGCCTAAAGTTTGGACAACACCTTTTGATATACCGAGTAAAGGGATGTATGCGACCCAAAACGACTCTTTTTATTGTTTTAAAAATATGATGATCTTAGACTCAACGTAAATGACACTCTTTTTTTTCTTTTAGACACCATAGACTCAAACTCGCTCTGATACCAAATTGATGCGGGACAAGACCACGGACACGACAAGCTCATGACTGCCCCTTAACGAGGGAAGCGTCGGACGTGCGCGGTTGAGAAACCGACAGTGAGCTAGGGTGGTCGGCTCTTACTCGTGCCCAGATCGGGTCACGGGACGGTAACACTCTCTCTCGCAGCAGCGGTGATATAAATATAAAGTGAGCTACGATCCTAGAACATGCTCTCTAGCTGTGGCATAAACAAATATATATGAAAATAAGCAAATGCCAAGTAAGGGAGCAAATGCGATACCTCCACGCGCTCGGCGTGGGGAAGACGGACCCGGCCGAAACTCGTACTCCCAGGATAATAATACACAATGTTACAGCAATGCAAGTCGCTGCCCACTCCACGCAGGGAGGTAAAGGGCTACACAATGGGGTCCGGGAGGACCGAATTCGGGTTGACGGGCGGCTTCTCGCATTGATTTGGCAACACCCGAACACGTGACGGTGGGGCCCATGTGCTGTCTGGAGGGGCCGTGTGGGACCCGGTGGCACCGCTATAGTGGAGGATGCTTGGAAGGGCGCTCCTTGGAGTGGAGGCACGCTGGTTCGCCGGTCGGAGGCCGGATGGCTCCGATCGGCACCGGTCGGAATAACCGGCCACGGACTGCCGGTTCTGTTTTCCGGTGCGCGCTCCGGCGAGAACGGACGCTGCGATCAGCCCCGATGTCGGATCGACACGAAACTGGCGTCGTTGGAAAGCTGCTTTGAAATACTTCAATATAGGCCTAGAGAGAGGTGCTGGATCCTCAGGAATCTGGACGTATGGAATTTCCAATTTTCTGTTGTACAGTTCCTGAAATCTCAGGTTAGTAGAGAACTTTCCAGTGGATTAACTTTGACCGATATGTGAACGCCAGAATCTGAGGTTATGGTCTTCAGAAAAGTTATAAGAAATCAAGCTAGAAAACCAGGACTAATTTTGGATCTGGATTTGGGGAAGGCGACGAATTTCTATGATTTGTGCACTAGCAGTGGGTCAGATCTGGAATCTGGCTGACAACACTATAGTTAAGGAAAAACACGAATTTTTAAAAATAGATAGAAGGCTGATCAAAAATTAAGAAAATTCTTGGATGTACGAGATTATGGACAAAACTCCCAGTAAAATTGGGAGCCCTAAAAAAAATCAAAAAAAGGTCGGAGATGGGAAACTCAGAGCTGTTGTCACTGTAGACAGAGACAGGACATATCTTGGAGTGATTAAAGACTGCAAATGTAAAAATACCAAACGATGGATTTAGGACCTGAATTTGTTTGTGGAGTAGGGGATGGAAGATAGGATCCCACCATAAAAATTGCAAACCACGAAGAGGCCGTGGCTGGTAGCAGGATTTTCGGGAAGACACCTCTGTCTAGCAAGACAGAAAACCGAAGACGGATTCGCGGCGGCTCGAAGGCGACACGAACGGCGGCGGCACAGAAGATCACCAGAGATAGAGGGGAGGGGATAGGAGGTAGAAATCACTCTAGAACTGGAGGTTTGAGGAGAGGAACCAGAGGAGTGGGGAAGGGGGCGCACCAAGCTTCAAGCAATTCAACAAAATTTCTAATTTTTCTCTAATTTCCACCAAAAATTACACACTTATATATGCTTCCAACGAAATCCAACCTCAACCCTTGGATCTAGGGATGGGAGATGGAGGGTCTGGATGGCATCCCACAAATACAAAAAAAATACATTTAATATACAAGGGGGGCGGCCTATTGACTATGGGTAGGGAAGGGAGACAATTTGACTTGGTAGGTAGCCTACCATGGAAAAATCACCCCCTTTGTCTACCCATGTGGCAATTGATATTCAACTCATCTAGAAGGCCACCTAGGCTAGTTGACCAGCCCCATATGGTCTAGGTGGACCAATGGGAGAGGGCTGAGGGCCCCCTTGCTGGTCCTACTAGCAAATTACATAGAAACCCACACAATCTACGGGAGTGACGCATTGGCCGATAAAGCCGTACAATTACGCGTATACTTTCCCGTGGATATAAAAATAAACTAAAGGATATAAATGTAATATGAAAAGTACTTGCTCGGCGTCGATTCTCATCACGTCCCTTTGACCAAAATTTGAAAAATATACATAAAATAATGTAATAATACTTTCCTTATCGTGCTATACTTGACTAGCGCGTTCTTCATGAACGTGCTAGTCTCTGCTAGCGCGTTCATACCCTTAACCCCGAATGACCAGAAATCAAAAGTATAATACTTCTAATATATATACATATACATAAGGTGTTTATATATATATATATATATCAGGTGTCTATATCTCTTATGGTTTATAAAGAACCTATCTATTTCATTTAGTTTTTAAAATTTTTAAATATATACATATGTTCTTGATCGCGCCACCCTTGGCCAGCGCGTTCTTGAAGATCGCACAAGGTAAGTATAGCGCGCTCATAAAAAATTTCCTAAAAATTTTGGTGATCAAAATATAATATTTTGAATATATATATTATATTTATATATGCTGTATGAACGTGACCCTGAGCTATAGTGCGTTCACAGACAGTAACATCTTTTCAACCTATAACTATTCTATTTTTTATCATAGTGACGTACGAAAATTATTTCAGAATGTAAAAAGGTATTTTCTATCATATTGATGTATAAAAAAAACTACTTTCAGCATGTTAAATCTATTTTCTTATCATATAGTTAATTAATGTATGATTAAATACTAATATCTAAACTCATGATTTTAATTCATAAGCATATATTTTCATAACTAAAACTTGATGTTTTATGATTATGAGATTAACCTAAGATATTTAAAAATAATTCTAATAAAACTACTATCTTAATTTTTCTTCCTACTTACCGTTCATTTTTGAACTCCACGACTTAATGTCATTAAACATGATGCCTTAAATTGTTATCTACTTTTCTTGTAACTTCTGAAAATTTATCAAATCTGTGCTTATTACAAATAGCATATTCTTGAAAATCATTGGCCATATACATTAAAGTGGATGTTTAAACGTACTTGGGATCTTCGGATCCATATGACTCAATGCCTGACATTAATGGGGATCGGTCTAGTCCTGGGGGGGAGCGCCCGAAAGTACTTGTGCCCATGGGAGTTGATTGACCAACGGTGTATCATTGCACCGAAGTGCATGATAGATTTACTTGATATGGCATTCCACTATTCGTACTTATTTACTTGTTACTTGTTTACTTAAAAATTACATGAATTACTTGACTTGCGTGAAAATGGCCAATTACATGAAATTCTTTACTTGTTCAAAGTCATTACTTGGAAATTCATCTTGATATCATATTATCTCAATTACTTAGAAATTCCATTCATGTTTATACACTTCTCGATACAAGTTAGAAAATTGTTTAAATTATTGATACTTAAAGATTGCCTGGTTCATAGAGATATAAAATCCTACTGAGCTGTTTAGCTCACCCTACGTTTTGGTTAATTGTTACAGGAAATAAAAATGAACAAGGGAATGGACAAGAGTGAGAGAGTGATTTTCCTTTTTACCTAGGTTTATGTAAATCATTAGTGTTTTTACAAGAATGATGTACTTTGAGATTGAAAGTTATAATTTGCCTTTATGGCTTATCAATTAGTGTTGTAAACTTCATTTTGATGGAATAAAAGTATCATTTTTCCATTCATTTCTGTCTTTTAAAATAAAATTGTACATGCTCTGATCGACACGATTGTTTACGACTCGTCGCGCCCTCGATATTCCGCGTCGGGGCGTGACACACACAATCATCAATTTTTCTCCCCCTTTGACATAATCAAAAAGCGGGATAATGTAAATCTATCTCCCACAACAATAGTATCAAGCGGGCTAGAAGAATCCAAATAAGGAAGAACAAACTTAACTCCATGTGAAACAGCAATAGCCCATTATATCAAATCAGAAGAAGTAAGGGCAAATCATGGACGAACAAAGTAATATGATTCTAATTAGAGGAAACCAATTAGTGATTATTCTCACAAATCAATATGATACCATCCAAAGTAAATACATTCAAGCATGTATTGATACCAATTGAAGGTGGTGATTGGCCTCAAAGATATGAACCAGTGGAGGAAGATGTGCATAGGATGTGGTCTTCAGCATGATAGCATTCAGAATCTAGATCCCATGTCAGATTTTCACAACAAATAAGAGCAGGAGGGCATATCAAAAGGATTTTCTTTGATTATCAAATTTTTTGATTTTTATATTTTGTTTTGAAATACATAAAATGTAACACATGCAAATGGTGACTGATCATGAAGTGCACACAATGCAACCAAACAGTTACATATAAACATACAGGCAATCTCCCCCGTACATATGGAAGAGGGGAATGGGTATAAGAAAGATGCAAGAGAGTCATGCTAACCGGAATGCACATGTGCAGCACATGGGAGATTGTGTAATCATATAGGAGATTCATGCAATTGCTAACAAAGTCAATGAACTTTCTGAATACATATCAAATCAAATTTTCAGATGTGTAAGTGAGTAACATGAAAAATGATAGTTACAATATGGATATTAAAATTTTCAGATCAACACAAGGAGACATTTTACATACTGCACTTTAATTTTGAGAACAACATATTGGAGGCTACGCTCTACCACAATGAGTTTTCACCATCATTTTTCAAGTCAACCAATATCACATGATAGTCAGAATTTTTCAAGAGTGATCAGGTTCAAATAATCCCTTTTTACGCGAGTAGATGCATGGAGCTCATGCCAGAATCCCCGGTTACTCAGAATACTGAACCATTTCACCTCATTTGGAATAGAGATACTAGTCAACACTTTTTAGATATGAATCACATCACGTCTCAGGTGACATGTGTCCAGTTTACTCAGTAAGACCGTACATTGCTCTATCTTTCATTTTTATTTCATATTTTTCAACAAGAATGGGTAGGAAACTTTTTCCTCAACTGTCTCATCAGCATACATGCAGCAAGTTTAACATCTCGAGAGTGTTGAAAAGAAATTAATATATCCTTATCTTTAACACTCATTTTCACATTTTATGCATGAAGTGTGCGAATTTGATTCAGCATGTATACCGAAAATATCATGAATAGATAACAGTGTAACTCCCCCTAAATAGATGCACTTATGAAATATAAACTCTCCCAGAGTGTACGACATGAAACACTCCAATAATGACTCAAATGCTATATTATTTATCAAGAAGACATAAGGCCATAGAAATGCCAAGGGATGGAGTGAATAGCATATAATATCAAGCAAGCACACAGAGGGAATGCATGCAACATGCAATGCAAATGTGCAACTGATGCCAAACAAATGGATACCAATTGAATGAAGTGAATGCAACTAATGTATGAGTACTGATGCAATGTAACTTGATCATATAGTAATGAAATGTAACATGCCAAGACAGAATGCAATGTGGTGCAAAACTTCTAATACCAAATGAATGAACTAACTTCAACTAATGCATGAATTCATTATAATGCGTGCAACCTATGCCTAAATGAGCATGTGATGCAAGATGCAAATGTAGTATAGGAGGGGTTGATCTTCAAACCTTGAGGTAAATTCGACATTGGAGCATTCACATTATATTAATGTGTCAACAACATTTTTCATGACATGACCTTTATGAATAAGGGTGTATAAATGACCAAAATTAAGCAATGCAACTCAATTTTTAAAATTGTTCAAAATTAGATATTCAAGAGCATTTCACAAGTTTTAAAATTAGAAATCATCCAAAAGTTAAATGTTTGAATCATTTGATAAAAAATATATTTTCAATTTAAAGAACTCAGCTCAAGGATTCATTCAAAACTCCACCAATCACAATTTTCAGGATCTGGTACAAGGCAGAGATTTTAGTCCGAAGACCCAACTCAACGCATAGGGAATGCTTCCAAGTGGATATAATCCACTCTTCCATAGACGTCATTTGATATACCAGATATGTAATTCAATTCAAGTGTGATCATGCAATTCAAATTGAGAATATTCAATATGTAACCACTTCATACACATCTTTCAAGATTTTCAAATTGATTCAATCAATTAGGCACATTCATCACAGCTTGCTAGTAAATGACAATTCAAGTTTTTAGAATCAATACCTGTCACTTTATCGTGTCACCAGGTGACAAAGAGGCCATTGCATGAATTTACAAGGTTGAATTACCTTAGTTTAGACGACAAGATTGGAAGCATTCATGCCCTAAGATCACTAACCCCATGAAGGTTAGTACTTCATATTTTGATTTTCATACCTTTGCCTTGAAAATCCATTTTCTTCCAAGCCTTCTATCTGATTTGTCTTGTGAGAGGTGTTTGATCAACCTTACCTATTTAACATGTTCTCAATTAAAAGATGCGGGCTTTTCATACCATTCCTTGGGTACTTGCTTTAGCACATATAAGGACTTTCACCAGCTTGTGCTTGAGTCGATCCTAGAGATTTTTCAAGTTCTGGTATCACATCTCCTGGTGGCAATTGAGAATGCTCTCATCATTTTTCATTTTTACAAGGTATTTCTTCAGTTGATAAATCCTTCTTGATCATATCTAACCCAATCTCACTTGTATTCCTAAAAGTATGATCTGCATCCAAAGATGAAATGATTTGGTTTGTCAATTTTGATTCAAGTCAAGACTTTTATTTAGCACCTAAAGTCTACTTAAACACTTCTAGATTTAAATGCATGAGAAATTATTTTAACAACCAACATCCTCTAGAGAGCTCTAGATACAATGCATGACTCATGTGTGAGCCTAAACATTAAATTCATATGACGAACGTGGTAGCTCCCCCTTAGTGTGTGCATGAATGCAAGATGTTCATTAACATCTTAATGCCATGTGCAGCCTGTAACTAATTGACTCATAATACCGGGCAGAGAACTTAGATCCGAAGATCACCTCACACGTAGTGATAGCTTTCAGATAGGCGAAACATGCCCTTCCACATGTCACCATTTGATATACTATGTAGTCAAGGGTGGTGAAGGTAGGAGGATTTCTATGCATTATGACATGAATTCATAATATTCAACTTATGAAAGACAGTACGTGAAAGTGTATGCAAACTCAATATATGTAGTGAAATCATGATCTGAAGAATATTCAAGCTCTCCTACAACAAGATGTTATATGACAAGTGATATGCGCTCAAACTCAATATATGTAGTAAGATCATGATCTGAAGAATCTTCAAGCTCTCCTACAACAAGATACTATATGACAAGTGATATGCGCACAAATATGCAAACAACTATGAATGAAATACATGTGCAGATATATGTAAGATTACATGACTATATGACACAAAGTGAGTTAAAATATGACAGAGTCACTACAAAGGTAGGAGAGATATCACCTGATCTTTAAATTCAATTTTTGATTTTTCTTCCAACTTGACTTATGCCACTTGACCCGTGTGCCTTACCTTCTTGATGAAAACAAATTTCATGCTTTACATTCTCAAGGCACACCTGCAAAATAGATTTCTCATTTGCCATTCTTAGGTACCCAAATCCTTTTGGGTCCTTGTGGGTTAGTAGCAACATTTGCACATGATTTTCACTTTTTGACAGTATTCAAATTATCATTTTTCAAAAAAATTAATCATGCTTAACATTCCTAGATTTGCCAAAGTGATGGTAGAAGTCACGTGGCATCATATTCTTCCTTCTCATGGGTTCTACTGATTTGTGTGTGTGAGCATGATGTGTTGAGTGGGAGTTCTTTCTCTTCAACAAGAACCAGCAATGTGAAGTCGTATGACCCCATTTACCACAATGATTACAATGCATGGAAGATTTTATGGTGAAAGCTCTCTTTGCATTTTTCAAAACAACCTTGTTTCTACATGCTCTCAAGTCATCATTCTTCATAGTGAAACAATCATGCATCATGTGTCCAAGTTTTCCACAGTAAAGACTAGACATGTTTCTTTTGTTGGATGCATGGGATTTCGCATGAAAGTTTTTAGCATGCACATTTTGAACATTCACACTGTTTCTCAGATTGACTTGAGTTCTTGGCATAATAAGTTGCTGGGAGTTAGATTTAGAGGTGCTGGGTGTATATGTGCTATGAACAAATGAAGTGTATAACTTACTTTCAAATTTTTTCTTATTCACAGGATTAAACCCCAGCCCTTCTCTTTGAAAGTTCCCTTTCATCCCCTACAATTTGTCCAAATTTCCTTGACCATTCACAAATCTAGACAGTGAAGCATTCAAATCAAGGATTTCAGATTCAAGAGATGCAACATGCAATTCATAGGAAACCATCTTATTTTCACACGAATTGACTTGTTCGTGTAAAGTAGAATTGATCCTTTTGTGACTTTCAACTTCTTACAACAAAACATGTACTTTTTCAGATTGATCAATATTCATAGATTTTCTTTTTTCAAAAGCAAGCAATCGTTCAGAAATGGTTCTATTCAATTCCTTCAGTTTCTTATTTTCTATTTCAAGATTTTTATCATGAGCAAACTCATTTTGACCATTATTCATAAGACTTACTCTCTCTCTCAGCTCTTTGTTTTCATTTCTCAAAGAAGAAATTTAATCTTTATGAATTTCAATGTCAAACACATGACCATCAATCAATTCCTTCAAGTGTGAGCATTCTTTACATGGAGAATCACATTTATTTTGTCCAACATTCTTTTTTAATTTTTTATTTTCAGATTTAACCTTCTCGTATTTATCAGCAAACTCATCATATGCAATCAATAACTCATCATAGCTAAATTCATCTTCATTGTCAGAATCAAAATTTACCTTTGAGCTTGATTCAACTTGCTGATCACTCCCTTGACCACTCGTGCCTACCACAAGACATTGATCTTCATGCTCTTCCCAGACTTTGGTTAAGCCAACAAAGATATCCTTTGTGGATCTGTAATGTGAGACAAAAGGGAAATGATTAGAATCAACTACAGCAATAAGCAATTTTAGAACCAAATAATTTTGATCATGTTTGAGCTTGGAATCTACGGTCTAGATAGATTTATCTTTAGGCAACTCATAAGGACCATGTAAGATAAGCTTCCATAGCTTAGGATCATATGAGTTGACTAGACTGCACATCCTTCCTAACCACATATCAAAATTGCAACCATCAAACACCGGTGGAGAATTCAAGGTGTACATAATGATAGTCATTGATCTGGATCTCTCTAGGTCATTAGATCTATGAAGAATAGAGCATTGGCTCTGATACCAATTGAAGTCCCGCGATCAATGACACCCAAGAGGGGGGTGAATTGGGTGTTAACAAATTTTACGAAAACTTTTACCCTTTTTACAAAATATGTGATAAATAATAATTAGTAAATGAAAACTAATTAACCAATTCTCTCAAACTTTCCGTTCATACACGCCCATACAATGAAAACAATCAAACCACACAAATAACACACAATGTACAATAATTTTTAAGGTGGTTCGGATGTAACGACGGCAATCCTACGTCCACCTCTCACCAAACTCGGTGAGGCCTCACTCGGTGATAAATCCCCAAACAGAGATGACGCTCCAACCACACACGCAGGATGATGCCTACCCACACACACGGGGATGTGCCCCAAAGCACACACACACACGAAGACGAAGTCTCCGACACGATCCAACAAGCGGATCAACAAGACACACACACACACGCTGCGACAAGTGTAGCACTCCACACACACAAACACTAAGATCTGGATAAATCCACACACACACACGCAGATCTAAGAAGACCTACGCACACACGAATCAAGTACGACACATACACACATGACCACGGATCCAACAACGATCCACACACACACACGAGTTTGCAGTTTATAAGAAACACATATCTGAAACTATAATGCACAAAACACAAACATGAATAAACCACAGTTTAGAAAGCTCTTGATTTAGGCTCCCCTTGAGTGTGTGCTCAGGATGTTCGCGTTGATTCCTTCTTCACTTGAATAGCTTGAGACTCAGCTTGAATGGCCTTGTATTTGATGTAGATCTTCTTGCACGGAGTACTGTTCATGGCTACAGTACCCTTCCTTCTTCCTTGGACAAATCCATGTATCTTCTTGATGCTTGTGAGCTTGTTCTCTTCCTTTGAGACTGCTGACTTCAAATGGAGCTAGAGTACCTTCAGATGATGGTTGAATGGCTCCTTCTTCCTTGTAGCATCCTTCTTCTTCTTCCCTTGGATCACCTTGAGTTGATGAAGAGGTGTATGGATGTAGCTTTGAACCTTGATTGCTTCTACACCATCTTGGAGGTAGATGGCTTCAGAAATACCTTGAATGGGTTGGAGACAGATGAAGATCTTGCTGCACGAGGTACTGTTCATGGAGCTACAGTGGTGGGGACACCGGGCCCACTACCGGGCTCACTACTCAGAGCAGACGCCGCACTGCCCCGGTTGCACCGAGCTTATGGCTCAGCGACTCGCTTGAAGACCTGACGTCTTGAGCACGTATCCTTACATATGTGTGTATTGTGTGTATTTTATGTTGATTTTAACCATGTGTGTATTTTTATTAAGTCAAAGTATTGTATTTTAAAACCCACTAGTCAAAGTTAGGTTGGTGGGTTTTGTTTTATTAGGCTCGGGTATAAACATAATTAGTGGAAGTTAGATGGTATTTATGATATGGCCTCTCATATAAATAGGAGGCCAATGGTGTGTTACGAGACATGATGAATTGAAGAAAGAGTTGCTTGTACGTGAGAAGATTGTTCTCTTCTTGTCACCTCCCTTCCCTCTTTCTCCTTGTGAGTTTGAGTGTCGTCCGATGTGAGACCGTCCGGCGTGAGGCCGAGCTGTGTGAGATAGCAAGTTATCCGTTCCCGTCCGTGCCCCCAGGAGTTGCTGTCGATCCATTTCCACGTCGTTGTCGCATCATATTTGGTATCAGAGCCCAACATGGCATCTCCGACGACCCCGACGACCCCGACGTCGTCTTCCTTTCTCTCTCTAGATTGCTAGAAGTGAAAAAAAAGAAAGAAGAGTAGCAGAAAAGATCTTGGTTGTGAGGAGTTTTGGAAAAAAAAATTGAAAAAAGGGGGAAGAAACCCCTGTGTTATCTCTCTCTCTCCCATATTCTCTCTCTGCTCTCTCCCGTAATCTCTTTCTCTTTATTATTCTCTCTCCCTCTCTGTTTCTCTCTCTCCCGTTATCTCTTTCTCTCCTAGGAATCTCTCTCTCTCTCTCTCTCGTTCAGCGTGAAGTAGAAGAAGTAAAGAAAAAAAAGAGAGAGAAATTGAAAAAAGGGGGGAGAAAGTGGTTCGCGCGATCGGGCCTCGTCGCCCGTGCCGCTTTTCAAAAACCCCTCGGGCCGCAATGGCCCTCTGCTTCCCAGCGGGCCGTCGCATCTGGCACCTCCCGCCCACGGCCACCGCCGCACTGTGCTAGCCGCGAGCCACCACGCCCGCGTCGCTGCCGCCAGCGGCCGCTACCACTAGCGCCCGAGCGCGCCCGCGCGTCCCCCGAGCGCGCTCGCACACCAGCCCGCTGCTGTCGCCCACGCCCGCCTGTGCACGGGTCCCCTCCCGCATGCCTGCTCCAGCGCGCCGGCATCGGCCAGCACCCGTACCGACGCCTGCCAGTGCCCCGCCGCGCTCATCATGCGCGTTAGTGCACGCCCGCCTACGCGCCTGCTGGCCGGTGCGAGCCAGCTGGCAGTCGCCTGCGCCCGCGGGTGTCTGCCCCGCCACCTGCGTGCCACTCGCCCCATCCGCGCGTGGCCGGCCACATGCCACCGCCTGCGTGTGTTGACTCTGAGCGAGAGGATTGAACGAAAAAAAAAGAGGATTGAAAAAATAGAGAGGTTTGAAAAAGTCAAAAAAAAGTAGGTGAAGGCTGAAAAAAAGAGTTTGAAGAAAAAAATGAAATAGAAAAGACAAAGAGAAGTAAAAAGAGAGGAGTTGATATATATATTTATATTATATTATATATATTGGGAAAAGTCAAAAAAGGAGGTTTTAAAATTGAAAAGAAAAGAAGTGTTGAATATATATATATTTATATATCTATATATTATTTGATTAACTTCTTAGTTGTGGCACCCGAAAGTCCATAACGACGGCTAGGACGGTGCTCGAGTCACCCGGAAGCCAACAGAAGATCCGTAAATCACGGAACGTGGGTACCCGAGAGTCTCCCTGCGAGGAAAAAGCCTGATCTGATTTATTCCCCAGCATGGGAAATTTTAAAGCGGTTTTGTAATAATCCTCCCTGCGTGGAGTGAATTTGTTGTAACCGGTCAAGCTTCATCGACGCCGTGTGGGCACGCACATCCCCGCTCGCCTTCGTCTCCGGTCAGAGTTAGAGTTTTCAGTCTAGCTAGGTATGTGCTCCCCCGTCACTTACTTGTTTAGTATATTTTCAATTACCGCGTGAAGTGAGAGAGAGCCCGATCCATGTAGCCAGTCTCCCGAGTGCATTGCTGTGGACGGAAAACGAGAGCTTATATGCACCCATCCTTAGGCCCTAGACTGCCGCATTAAGGCACCTTAATTGTCAGGAGGTAGTTCCACAACTACTTCGCCTACGGGCGAGCAACTCCCCCTGACCGGTCCCATCAAGTTGACCCTTTTCTTAATAGCCAACAAAATTCGAGTCTATAGCTTGCTAATTTTCGGTCCAAGGATCACATCATTTAGGTCCAAGGTCATGCATGCCACGTTGGTCTAGGAATTCATCCGGCCGTCTAGAGTGCCCCTCGACGCTACCTATGGATCAAAAGAGCGTGACTGCTATGCTTGTCCAGCTCGAGCACAATCTCGTAGCCCACTTTGAAGAATCCATAGGCCAACTATGAGCGGAACTAGATGAGAGGATCCAAGCCTTAGAGGATCGACTGAAGGGAGAGGAAGGACGAGTGAATGGCCACGGTGATCCTGTAGCCAATCCTAGGGAGGAAAGAGAGCAAGCCCGCCCGAATCAGGCTCCCCAAGGTAGAGAGCAAGAGGCCCGTGAAACTCGAGAGAGAGACCACGACGATGAGGATATCATCCTACGGAACGTCAAGATTGATGCTCTGAGTTTTGATGGGTCCCTCAACCCTACTACATACCTTGATTGGGAGACCGGGAGGGACCAATATTTTGATTGGCATCGCCGCATGACCCCTGCCACAATGGTGAGGTTTGCCAAAATGAAACTCCTAGGTCAAGCCAAAACTTACTGGTGTAACATTGAAAATCTCCAAGCCAGGATACGGGAGGAGCCTATAAGCACGTGGGAAGAAATGAAGGAGAAATTGAGGGAAAAGTATCTTCCACCTTCCTACCATCAGCGTCTTTTAGACCAATGGCAGAAACTCACCCAAGATGGAAAGTCCGTAGACGAGTACATCGCCAAATTTGATGACTTCTTCCTTCGGAGTTTAGTCATGGAGGATGTCTCCGTCACCCTCTCATGGTTTAGGGCTGGCCTACATGAGAGTATACAGCGGGAGCTGTTCCTACGGGAAGTTAACACTCTCGAGCATGCCTATCAGGTTGCTCGATATGTCGAGCGGTTTCAAAGGGTGGCCCCACCTCGGGTCCCCACCTACCGCCAACTTGAGTCCTGAAATCCCATAGTCCGCTACTCTGAGAGGCCTGGTCCCTCCACTTCCTATGTTCCTACTGCTACCCCACATAGGGCCGTTGCCCCCACTACTCCTTTCCCACGAAACCCCTTACCTGCACCCGCTGCTGTGCCTAGGCTGGAGTATACTCCACCAGTTGAGAGGAGAGATGACAAGGGAAAGGGAGTCGTCTCTAGCACTTCCCAACCAGCCCCTGTCTCGGGAGTTCGCTGCTGTAGGTGCCATAACCTAGGGCATATTGCCTCCAACTACCCCACCTGAGCCTTAGTCATCACCGACCCCCAGCCTGTGGAGTTTCCACCTCAGGAAGAAGAACCCCTTGAGAGATATGAGCCTGACTCTGATCTCATTGCCCAGTTTGAGGAATTAGATGCGGGGTTTGATAGCACGCATGTCGAGTACGTGCAAGTGGGAAATATTACTGAGAGTTATGACCATGGACGGTTGGGTGTAGTTCACTGCATCCTCGCACACCCACAGGAGGACGACTGGCATCGAATCTCCATCTTCCAAACCTACATCATGGTCAAATCTCAACCCTGCAAGGTGATCTTTGACAACGGGAGCTGTATCAATGCAGTCTCTTCAGATTTTGTCTCCCGTCTAGGTCTACCTTCTCATCCTCATCCGAGGCCATACAATGTGGCTTGGGTTGATGACACGTCTATCCCAATCACCACTACATGTGTCATTCCCATCAAGTTCCAGTCCGGCCAAGGACAAATCCTATGCGATGTAGTGCCTATGAAGGTCGGGAGCATCATCTTAAGACGGCCATGGATCTACGATGTAGACCTTACTACATTCGGTCGGTCCAATCAGTGTTCCTTCTCCCACAATGGAAAGAGGATTCAGTTGTGCCCGACACCCCCAAAGGTGGCCACGGGAAAGAGTCCTACCTCCACACCCACTGCAGCCCCCAAAATTCAAGAGAATGCCCCAACCCCCACCAAAGGGAAGCTTCTCATTCCCTCCTCTCCTACACCTGTCATATCCATCCCTAAGGCCCCTAAGGTTGACCATGACCCGATTAGGCGCCTTAACTTCATAGGTGTTCGTGAGATGAATAGAGAGGTTGCCGAGGGTGCCCCTGTTTGGGCTGTTGTCGTCACCTTACCCCTAAGGAGTCCCAGGTCTCCATCCCACCTGAAGTCCAGGCAATCCTGCAAGACTTCCAGGACATCTTCCCTGAGGACTTACCCTCACACATCCCTCCCATGTGTGATGTACAACACACCATTGATCTTGTCCTTGCGTCCACCCTACCCAACCTTCCCTATTACCGATTGAACCTTAAGGAGCATGCTGAGCTCCAAAGGATTGTCGAGGACCTTATCCACAAAAGTTTCCTCAGGGTGAGCAAGAGCCCATGTGCTGTCCCTGCCTTGCTCACACCCAAGAAGGATGACACTTGGCTGATGTGTGTTGACAGCCGCGCCATCAATAAGATCGCTGTCAAGTATAGATTTCCCATTCCTCGTCTTGATGATATGCTTGACATGATGAGTGGAGCCACCATCTTTTCCAAGATTGACTTGAAAAGTGGCTACCACCAGGTCCGGATTCGACCAGGGGATAAGTGGAAGACAGCCTTCAAAACAAAAGAAGGTCTGTATGAGTGACTTGTCATGCTATTTGGGCTATCCAATGCCCCCAGCACTTTCATGAAGCTTATGACAGAAGTCCTTTGTCCTCTCATTGGTCACTTTGTTGTCGTCTACTTTGACGACATTCTCATCTATAGCCACAACCCTCAGGATCACATTCACCATTTGAGGGAAGTCTGCGAGACTCTTATGAAAGAAACCATGTTTGCCAACCTGACTAAGTGTGAATTCATGACAGACCGGGTCACTTTTCTCGGATTTGTGGTTTCAAGTCAAGGAGTGTCTGTGGACCAATCCAAGGTTCGAGATATCCTGTGATGTCTTTGGCATAGGAATAGGAGGAGTGCTTAGCCAGGAAAGCCACCCTGTGGCTTATTTCAGTGAGAAGCTTTCTGATGCAAAGCTTCGTTACTCCACCTATGATAAGGAGTTTTATGTCGTGGTCCAAACCTTCAAACACTAGGGACACTATCTCTTACCACAAGAGTTTTTCTTATACTCGGACCACGAGGCTCTAAAATTCCTTATCTCTCAGAAGGGCTTAAACCCTAGGCATGGTCAGTGGGTAGAATTCCTCTAGTCTTTCACATTTGTGCTAAAGCATAAGGCTGAAAAGGAAAATAAGGTGGCCGGCGCCTTGAGTCGAAGGGTCTCCCTTCTTTCCACTGTTCGGGTAGAGGTCACAGGATTTGACCGCATGAAGGAACTCTATGGAGAGTGTCCTGATTTTGTCCCTGCCTACTCTGCTCTGTCAACTGGACCCTCGACAACCTTTTTTGACTATCTACTCCATGATGGCTTTCTATTTCGAGGGCAGCAACTCTGTGTCCCGAGGACTTCTATTTGGGACTCCCTGGTTTGGGAAATACATGCTAGAGGTCTTGCTGGTCACTTTGGCCGCAACAAGACCATCCATTTTGTGGAGGAGCACTTCTATTGGCCTGGTCTGAAGAGAGATGTGGCCAAGATTGTAGCCCAGTGTAGGACATGCACGATGGTCAAACAGGTCAAACAGAACACTGGTCTCTACACTCCTCTCCCCGTTCATGATCAACCATGGGTTGATGTGAGTATGGATTTTATCCTTGGTTTACCTCGCACTGCTCACAAGCATGATTCCATCTTTGTTGTCGTTGATAGGTTCTCTAAGATGGCCCACTTCATTGCATGTTCCAAAACATCTGATGCATCTAGAGTAGCCAATTTATTCATTGATGAAGTCGTGCATCTACATGGTCTCCCTCAAACCATCGTGTCTGAACGAGATGTCCGGTTCACTAGTTACTTTTGGAAAACACTTTGCCACCTAGTTGGCACCAAACTCAAATTCTCCACTGCCTATCACCCACAAACCGATGGGCAAACAGAGATCGTCAATAGGAGTTTAGGGAATCTCTTGAGCTGTCTCGGTGGGGATCATTCGGGCACTTGGGATCTTCTTTTGCCCAGAGCCAAATTTGCATATAATAGTTCGGTCAATCGGTCCATCGGTATGAGTCCATTTGAAGTCGTGCATGGCTACAAACCTAGGAAACCTATGGATCTCATTCCCTTTCCCCTCGAGTCTAGGATGTCCAAGTCAGCTGAGGAGTTTGCACAGCATGTCAAGAGTCTGCATGAGTCAATTAGCAAACAAATCAACCTCAGTAATAAGACTTATAAAAAGTTGACTGATTTGCATAGGCGTCACCATGGATTCCAAGAAGGTGACATGGTTATGGTACGGGTTCGACCCGAACGACTCCCCTCGGGAGCCGTTAAAAAATTACAAGCCCGTAGTGATGGACCCTTCGCAATTCTACGGAAGATTGGCTCCAATGCTTATGTTGTGGACTTAACTCCCGAATATGGGATTAGCCCGACCTTTAATGTGGTAGACCTAGTAGCCTACAAAGAACCCACAATGATTCCTAGTGACCATTTTGAGACTTCTCCTCCCATTGAGAGTGAGTCCACCCCTGTGCGTCCCACAGCCTTGAGAGCACCGCACGAGCACATTGAGAGGATACTGGATGAGCAGCTGACCACTACACGGAGCAGGATGTACCAGCGCTACCTTATCCGCTGGCGAGACCATCCACCATCAGATGATTCCTGGATCAGCTGGGAAGATCTCCAGCGCCTCGATCCAGATCTGTTGGAGCACTACCATAGTAGTGTCCCCCTTTACTCGACAGAGTCGAGTTCCAACCGCCCCGGGAGGGTTGGTGGGGACACCGGGCCCACTACTCGGAGCCGACGCCGCACCGCCCCGGCTGCACCGAGCTTATGGCTTGGCGACTCGCTTGAAGACCCGGCATCCTGAGCATGTATCCGTACGTATGTGTGTATTGTGTGTATTTTATGGTGATTTTAACCATGTGTGTATTTTTATTAAGTCAAAGTATTGTATTTTAAAACCCACTAGTCAAAGTTAGGTGGGTGTGTTTTGTTTTGTTAGGCTAGGGTATAAACATAATTAGTGGAAGTTAGATGGTATTTATGTTATGGCCTCTCCTATAAATAGGATGCCAATAGTGTGTTACGAGACATGATGAATTGAAGAAAGAGTTGCTTGTACGTGAGAAGATTGTTCTATTCTTGTCACCTCCCTTCCCTCTTTCTCCTTGTGAGTTTGAGTGTCGCCCGTTGTGAGACCGTCCGGCGTGAGGCCAAGCTGTGTGAGATAGCAAGTTATCCGTTCCCATCCGTGTCGTCAGGAGTTGCCATCGATCCATTTTCACGTGTCCGCCACGTCATACAGTACCTCTTCTTCCTCCTTGGACAGCCTCCCATTTGGATCTCTTGGATTAATTAGGGTTATGACTCTAATAGGATGTTTTATAATCCTTGGAAGGTCTATGGACAAGCCCTAGACCAGATCCACAAATTATGGAGGGTTTGGTGGCTTTGGGATTAAATAATAGTAAGAGGAGATGCTTCTTTCGAGATGGACAAAAGTCAATATTATTGGCTTATTGGGGCTGGCGGTCGACCTGTGGAAGCTGGCGGTCGACCGCTACTAAGAAATCTGCAGACGGATGTTCCCTGGGAATTCCAGTCGACCACTACTGGGCTGGCGGTCGACCGCCACTGAGAGACAGGTAGACTAGGGGTTGCTGGCAAGGGCGATCGATCGCCCCTATGCTGGCGGTCAACCGCCAGCTGGGCAGACCTCGGGTTGTCCCGGTTCAATCCGTTAACCTTTTTAGCTCTGTCGCTTAAGTCTTTTAGCAGCCAGCTTTCATTTGTGACATCAACATTGACAGTCTTGAAGGTGTCAACTGAGTCTTTGACCTTGAGCTCTCATGGCTATGCTTCTTAGTGCATTGACCTTGGATATGTGACGAGGCGAATATGAGTGTCAAATTTTGCTTATAAAAGAGATTTGCATCCTTGCTTGGGCGCTATCAACAAGCTTTCACTTTTGCCATCTCCACTCCAATTCTCGGCATATTTGTCATGAAAGCACATCAAGTAGTTTAGTCATATAAGAGCATCAAGTAGTTTAGTCATATAAGAGTGGAAAAACATTAATGACTAATAGTGTTTAGTCATTAACAGGATGATGTCGAAAGACCCAAGTAACCACAGGATGATTCCAATGACCACATGGGCACTACAGCAAAGAGGTTATGAAACCTCTTGCCTCTTGTAAATATGAAACCTCTTCCCTCTTGTAAAAACAACAAGATCACCCACGGAACAAGACCATATGACCATGCATTCAAACAATCAACAAGAACATGTGCAATCAACAATAAATTTAGTTATCATTACATAATCACACCAATAAGTTTAGTTATCATCAAAATCATAACTTAATAATCACAACAATCATCAAAACCATAACTTAATAATTGTGCTATCGGTTTGCGGCTTAAAGCATCTGCCACCACATTGCCCTTTCCAGGATGGTACTCGATAGAAAAATCAAAATCCTTTAAGTATTCAAGCCATATCCTCTGCCTCATATTAAGCTCCTTTTGAGAAAACAAGTACTTCAAACTCTTGTGATCTGAAAATACTGTGAATGTCTCTCCATACAAGTAGTGCCTCCAAATCTTTAAGGCAAACATTACATCTGCAAGTTCCAAAGCATGAATAGGATAATTCTCTTCATGTTTCCTTAACTGCCTAGAAGAATAGGCTATCACCTTCTCGTGCTGTATAAGCACACAACCTAGGCCAATACCTGAAGCATCCGTGTACACTACAAATCCTCCCTCTCCAGAAGGTAAAGCTAAAACAGGGGGCAGTAGTTAAACACTCCTTTAGAGTCTGGAAACTTCGCTCACAATCTTCCGACCAATCAAATTGGTTCTCCTTGCGGGTTAATCTTGTTAAAGGTATCACAATTTTGGAGATCTTTAATAAACCTTCGGTAATAACCTGCCACGCATAGAAAACTTATTACTTCAGTTACATTAGTAGGCCTATCCCAATTCTTTACTGCCTCTACTTTCGAAGGATCAACAGATATACCTTCCTTAGTGATAATATGACCCAGAAAAGACACTTCTTGTAACCAAAATTCACACTTACTAAACTTGGCATATAACTGATGTTCTCTCAATAACTACAATGCCATCCTCAAGAGTTCGGCATGCTCCTCCTCACTCTTAGAGTATATCAAGATGTCATCAATAAACACCACGACCTATTGATCAAGATAGGGCCGGAACACACTATTCATCAACTGCATGAAATCTGCAGGTGCATTTATTAGTCCAAGAGGCATTACTACAAATTCGAAATGTCCATACCTACTACGAAAGGCCGTTTTAAAGATATCCTCATCCTTGATTCGTAGCTAATGGTATCCCGATCGAATGTCGATCTTAGAAAAATATTGGGCTCCTGCTATCTAGTCAAACAGCTCGTCAATCCTCGACAATGGGTACTTGTTCTTGATCGTAAGCTGGTTCAATTGCCAATAATTGATGAACAATCTCATCGAACCATCCTTCTTTCGGACGAACAACATTGGGGCTCCCCATGGGGATGTACTTGGACGAATGAACCCCTTCTCAAGCAACTCCATCAATTGTCGTTTCAATTCCCTCAGCTCCGTAGGAGACATACGATATGGAGCCTTTGAAACAGGAGACGCACCAGGGGTTAAATCAGTAGAGAAGATAACCTCCCTCTCAGGCGGTAGTCCTGGCAATTCCTCAGGAAAGATGTCTTGAAATTCTTGAACAACAGGAATGTCCTTTATCTCAATCTTCCTCTCAGGGGTCACAGAAATAAAGGCTAGAAAAGTCTGACATCCCTTCCTTAACAATTTCTCAGCTCGAAGAGCCGAAATAAGCGGCACAAACTTAGAGTGCCTAACCCATACAAAAGAAAGCACAAGATGTCTAGAAAAAGACACTGAGCTAGTGCTACAGTAAACATTGGCCTCATACTTAGCCAACCAATCAGCTCCCAGGATTACATCATAGTCCTTCATATCCATACAAACTAAATATGCTGCCATATTTTGCTCATTAATCATAACCTTACTAGAAGGATAAAAATATTTGATTGCATACCCTGAACCAATAGGGGTCAAAATTTCTAATGGAGAATTCATCAACACAGGTTTCAAAACGAATGACTTAGCAAATTTTTGAGAAACGAAAGAATGAGTTGCTCCCATATCAAATATAATAAAGGACGGCTTTTCATGTATAATAAGTGTACCTTCAATGAGTCCACCCTCCTCGGTGGTTCCCGCATCCTCTTCCTATAGGGCTTGAAGCTTGCCCTGCTGCTTCTGATTTCCTTGCAGCTTAGCCGGTGTAGCTTGATCTGATAGGAGGGGACACTCCGGAATACAATGGTCCCTACTTCCACAGCGCAGATAGGCGCCCAACTTGCGCCAGCACTCCTCCATCTTGTGACCTAGATGATTACAACACTTGCATAGGCCCTTGAATGGTACTATCGGCCCAGACTTCTTATCTTTATTCTTTGGCACCTTGACCTTCCACGAACTAGACCCACCATTGGGTCTTTCCTTGCCATTGCCAGGTTTAGAGTTCCCAGAACCAGTAGTTTGTTGCTTCTTGGAATTCTTTCCACGAATCCTCTCGGTCATCTCTAAGGTATCCTCCAGAACTTGAGCTTTCCTTACCAACTCAGCATAGGTCTGGATTTCCATTGGGGCCAACTGGTTGATATATTGCAGCTTCAACCCATTAAGAAAGCGCTTGGCTTTCATCTTCTCGGTGGATACTAGGTGAGTTGCATAACGAGATAATCAAGAAAACTGAGCCTCATACTCAGCAATAGAGAGGTTCCTCTACTTCAAAGCAACGAACTCTGTCGCCTTCTTCTCTTGGACTCTATCAGAAAAGTACTTATCATTGAAGAGTTCCTCAAACACCTTCCAGGTAACTTGCTTGTCTCCAAGAGTAGCCTTTACTGCATCCCACCAAGTTCTCGCATCTCGTTCTAGTTAGAAGGTCGTCAGAAGGACACATTCTTGATAACTACACTACATGACTTCAAAGATTCGCTCCTTCTCCTTCAGCCAATGTTCAGCTTCGTCTGGATCTGTCGAGCCATCGATTCGTGGGGGATTCATCCCATGGAAATTCTGATGCAGATCGCCAGCTCCTTGATGCGCCGCTCCGCCCTGGGCCACTTGTTGTAGAGCCCGAGTTAATCCTTGCACCGTTCACTTCATGTCCCTCCACTACACACGTTCGGCTGTCATTTCACGAACCCTACGTAGAATAGATTAACATAGAATTATTTAGAAGGAAACTTTCTGGAGTTAAATTATTAACTTAACCCAAGTCTCTACCCAAATCTCACTGGGTTGGATCCTTAGACTTGTAACAGGGTTATAGGTCCTGTCACATCACTTACAATCCTAGGACTTAGTAAACTTAGGAACATAATAAAACCTAGGCTCTGATACCACCAAATTGTCATGTCCCGACGTGAAATATCGGGACTGGTAGTAGAAAAATTAATAATAAAATGTTGATTTCCAGACATGCTACGACCTGCGCTAGAGAATCTATAACATTCACCATAGTACCAAGGACATATAATGATTCTACCAATCTAATAATTATTAAATGAACCATAAAACATGTTTACATCGTTTCCAACCAAGAACATAAGAAAAACCTTCAAAAATACATATCAGATTGACATTATTACAATCATTGACTCTATTACAACATTCACTTGACAACACTCTAAACCGTAATTAGACTCGAGACATCTATGAATGACTCCACACAGTCTTTTAACTGGCTTGCTCCAGGTCTTCACTCTTGCCCATCCCCCTCAGTTTGTGAGTCCTCACCTGAGCTACCTAAAAAAGGGGGGAAACAACTGGGTGAGCGAACGCTCAGTAGGTAATAGCAGACAAGTTTAAGTAATTAATCAATTTGAATTTATGTTGTATGATACAGAAAAATGAGATGACAATATAAATAACAGAATAAGGACAGTAAGAGATCATGAACAAGTATAACTAAAAATGGCCAATCAAGCATGAAATAACCAAGTCATGTAACTAATTCAAAAGGAATTCATCAATGTAGAACACGAGAGAGAGAGAGAGAGATCATGTACAAGAATATGTCATAGACATCACGCTAGTCATGCACTCGGTGCAATGTCTCACCATGTCATTACAACTCCCCGGGACACTAGTTGATGGGGACATCACCGGCGATCTCATTGGTTCGAGGATCCTGATGCTTGCCAGTTGTGCTTCATCTTGTTCGTCACTTTATTTTGAGTCATATGATATATTTTTCAGTTTGTTATCATGTAATTTTATTTTATTTAAGTCCAGTACCTTGGTTAATTAGTCATTTACCTAAGTCTTGAGCCATTATGTTAGTTTGATAGGTTAATGGGCCTGATTCAATGGACTAGGCCCATGGGCGCCCCCCCTCCCTTGGTTTCTTGTTATTAGTCCAAAAGTCAAAGACTTATGTTAAATTGTGGGATTCCTATAAATAGGACCCCAATCCCCCATTTGAGAACTAATGAATGAGCATTTTAATGAAAAACACGTTTTCCACCAGAATTATCTCTCTCTCTCTCTCCCTCTCTCTCTCTCCCTCTCTCTCTCTCTCTAAAGGGGGCGAACCGCTCTCTCTCTCCTCCCTCTCACTGTCCCAATTTCACCCTCCCCTCTCTCTACTCCCTTTGCCACATCATCCTCCACCTCAACCCAACCCTTCACCTTCCCAAGGTCCACTTAATTCCACCATTACTCACACCAAGCCCCAAGCATCCCTTCACCTTCCAAGATAACCTTTCCCTTTCCCAAGCCACCCCTCCATCTCCCAAGGGAGAATCCCACCTCCCCAAGCACGTCTCCACATCCCCAACACACCTCTTCCCCTTCCCAAGGCCACATTAACCAACCCCACATTAAACTAAGTTCAAAATTCCCTCTCCCTCCAAGCCACTTGCGCCCCCCCTCTCTCTCTCTCACCCTCCACCCTTGGCCGCACCTCCCTCCCCCTCCACCTGCTAGCTATGACCCAGCCCTCTTCTCCAGCCTCTCCACCATTTCTATCCACCCCCATCCAAGCCCCACAGCCATTAGCCCTCTCCCCATTGCAGTCCCTTCACCCCTTCCCACCACTATCAACATCATTCACCTTCCTGCTCTATCTAGTTCGTAGGCAGCAGGCTAGCTGCTTGTTGCAGTGGCTGGAACGTCAACACCGAGCATCTCCTGGAGGTGCACCATACATCGACTGAAAGCTCTTCTAGTCGGCTTCGCACGCGAGGTGGTCCCGCTTCAATCCGAGGTCGGAGCTGCCCGGGAGAGCCATTCTCCCCCGACTGTGCAGATCGGGCCTAGACTGCAACCGGAGGCAACTTTCAGAAGCTCCTGCAACCACATCCCACCTCCCCTGGGTGCACCATTTGACCGTGGTGAAGCTCTACCAGTCGCCTGTCCAACGCATCCAGCGGAACGCCGATTGGAGTCCAGAGCAGTTTGTTCTGATTTTTTGTACTCCAAGGTTGCAGATCAAGGAAGTCAGGCTCCACCCAGACCCCCTCTCACTCAACGGGCTCCCTCTCTCTGCCCCGACATTGTCTGGTGCTCTCCCTGGTGGCCGCTCGAAGAAGACTCATCCACGGTCGTACTCGTTTTGGTCCCGTTGCATTTTGACATCGGGAGCGGGCGTGGTGACTACTTCCACCTGCTGCTGCACCTTGGGACTAGTCCAAACCAGAGCGCAGGGAACCTGATCCAGAGCCTGCCCTAGCCATTGTCGATGTCGGGATGATCCATAAAAATTTACAAGCATACCTGGGTCTGTCAGTGACGTTTCGGCACTGGTTTCGTCAGTTTTTGAGTTTATGAGCATCCTCAGGACATTCAACAGTGAGTATATGTCAGTGGGCAGAACAGGCGGACAGAACCTCGAGGTGGCAATCCTGCTCCATTCTCAGCTCCACGCCCCTCCCCGCCTGGCCGGCTTACCGCCCCTCCCTGTGTGGAGGTAGTGTTTGTGTGTAAACCCTACTTCCCCACCCCTAGTCCAACCCTCCTGTGTGAGGAGTAGTGGATGTAATTAATTTTAACAGGTTGAAGCTTCATCGACGCAGTGTGCGGGCGGCCCACGCTTCCCTGCTTGCCCTCGTCTCCGGCCGGGATCGGTGTATTCACACCGATCAGGTGAGCTTCGGGTTGCACTACTCTACTGGAATTGCTTTGCTTGTTTAGTAATGCCTCTTAGTGTCGTCGGTCGGTGAGTGAGTGCCCAATCTCAAAAATATCACCGATCTGAGCCACCACCGCGGGGTGAGTTGAGAGTGCGACCCTACAACCCATGCCCTTGGCGTGCTGGCCGCCCACGAAATTGGGCATTCCAGGTCCTTAGAGGTTCATCCCAAGCTAGTCAAATTCTCGGAAAGGCGAGGCCCATCCTCGGACCCTCACCACTATCGTCGGTCCACCTACGGACCCGGGTGTGCGAGATGCGGGTAAACCCGCTTGTAAGATATCGCCGTTCGGTCCGATTGCTTGAAAATTTAAGTCCACGGGGTCGGTGTCACATCAAATTAGTATTAGAGTCAAGTTCTAGACTTCTCTCTACTAAGTCTTATCCTAGGGCCGTTGCATGCATCACCCTTGTCCACCATCATGACTACCTCATACTTGGCATATTCGCCACTCCTAGGCCCATTAGAAGCCTTTGTGTTTGACAGAACCCACCCTAGTATATATCTAGAGTGGGAGGACTCCATAGATCGACACTTTGGGAGGTTCACTCTACCAAGACCTATGCAAGTCAACTATGCCAAGAGTTTGCTCTGGCGCCAAGCTAGGAAAGAATGGGAGAACATTGTAGGTTTGAGAGAAGCCAAAGGGGAAGCACCCATTGAATCTTGGGATGAAATGAGGGCCAATCTGAGAAAGATCTACGCACCCCAATCCAAACCTCTTCAACCAACCAATCTTCTACCCCCGACCCCAACTCCAACCCAAGAACTTCCCCGACCAAGCCCAACCCAAGTCCACCCTTGTTCACCACCCCGGGAGTACCATGCACCGACCATTATCACTCCACCCACCATAGACTTTCCTACCCCATTATCCTTGAAAGTTGTGTCCCACACACATACCCAAGTGGAGATGGATGCCAATCCGGATCCACCTCCCACCATAGAGAACATCCTAGACCCCCCACTTCCACCCACCTCTCCTAGTTCGGGTCCTCATGAGCCACACACTCTCACCATGAATGAGTCCATACTCCAATGGCTCAAGCGGGGCCCCACCGTTCCTAGCTTACCACCCTACCTCTCACCCTTGGGATATCAAGCCCAAATTGTGCCCACCTGGTCTTCCCAAGTCACACTTCAAACCTCCTACCTTGTGAAAGACTTAGGAGACCTAGTGGACTACTTACAATAGCAAGTCCACCTGACCAATATGCTAGCCATAGGACCATTGGAGTCTAGCACCATCTTCTTAGCTTACCCCGCCACAAGTTCCATCACCTCCATCTACACTAGTGGCCATTATACGAGTGAAATCCTCCTCTTTCTCCCCGAGGATGAGAAACCCATATTGGCCCACTTCCCACCGATCAAGATTCCAATTGCTTTGATTGGCCAACCCACTAGAGACCTTAGCCCAATTACCTTGGAGGAGGATGACTCACCATTTAGGAACCTTGAAGACCTAGAGTGCCTCCTTCTAGGAAGACCTTTCCACGACCCCTTTGATCCCTTCCTATAGGGCCCATGTGACCCGCCCACATCACTTACCACTCACTCCTTCCTACCCTCACCCACCATGTTAGACCACGCCCACCTCTCCCAAGTACTGGGCGACACAAGGGTAGCCGTGACAAAGGAAGATCTACACCTAGGGAACAAGGAAGTACCTCTTTACATGATGTCCCCCTTCCATGATCCCTTTGACCCCTACCTTTGGGAGCTCGAGTACCCATGTGACCCACCCACATCACCCACCACCCACCCTTTCCTACCCACACCCACTATGTTGGACCAAGCCCATCTCTCCCAAGAATCAGATTACACCATGGGAGCCATGACTTTGGACAATATACACTTAGAGATAGAGGAAGTGTCCCACTTCATGATATCCACCTTCCTAGACCCCTTTGACCCATTCCAATGGAAGTCCAAAAGCCCACACATAGGAGACATCTTTGGTACAAAAGTGCATAAGTCTTGGCGTACAACACCGCTTGGCATGATTCTTAAGCTGGGTCCACTCATTCATATCACCCACATGTCAAGTAGGATGCATGATTGGTCTATATTCGGGTGTAACGGCCCTACCTCATTCATCATTTATCATATGCATGTTAGGAGCATCTACGGATGTCCGGGTCCCCCGGCATTCATCACCACTTTGTATGATAGGTTCCCCTACAGATACCATGGCCCTCCAACCATTGTTATGAAGCCCATCCATGATAGGGCCACTTGTGGTTGTCCCAGTCCACCTAAGTTCATCAAGGTCCACATGGCATCACAGCATGATAGGTCAATTTATGGTTGCCCCGGTCCACCTTTACACACCAAGCTTTTCACACCCACACAGCATCATAGTGCCTGGCATACGCATACACGCAAGCAATTCGCAATGAGCGGTGAGGTTCACAAAGAGCGGATAAGAGCTCGTCAGCGCCACTTGGAATTTCAAGTAGGCGATTTGGTGATGATGGCATCGGAGTGGCTCTACCTTAGGGTCACCTCCAATTCTAGGGCATGAGGACTTGGACCTTGCCAAGTTTCGAGTGACTTTGGCAACCCGGCTTATGGGTTGGACTTACGAATGGGTTTTGGGATTCACCCCATTTCCCACGTGGCGGATCCGGCACACTATATGGGCACCGCGGTGGATCCTAGTGAGTACCTTGAGCCTATATCTTTCCTTGTGAGTGATACCCTCGGAGAGCCACCAAAAATCAGCCTGAGAGCCCGACGTGTGCACACGGAGGCAATACTAGGGAAGCAGGGTTCCATCGCCAGCAAAAGGGTGTGCCCAAGCCACCGTGAGAGGATGAAGGACTGTCCCCTAGTTGCGGACGTATGGTTGAGTTTGGAGGTTGAGGTTCACCCCGAGCTGCTTAAGAGGACCACTTCCCCGGTGGACCCATACTAGATGGAGTCGAGTTCTCCGCACCCCGAGGGTATGAAGAGGACATCACCGGTGATCTCATTTGTTCTAGGATCCTGATGGTTTCCAGTTGTGCTTCATCTTGTTCGCCACTTTATTTTGAGTCATATGATGTATTTTTCATTTTGTTATCATGTAATTTTCCTTTTATTTAAGTCCAGTACCTAGGTTAATGAGTCATTTACCTAAGTCTTGAGTCATTATGTTAGTTTGATAGGTTAATGGGCCCAATTCAATGGGCTAGGCCCATGGGCACCCCCTCCCTTGGTTTCTTGTTATTAGTGCAAAAGTCAGGGACTTATGTTAAATTGTGGGATTCCTATAAATAGGACCCCAATCCCCCATTTGAGAACTAATGAATGAGCATTTGAATGAAAAAGAAGTTTTCCACCAGAATTGTCTCTCTCTCTCTCTAAAGGGGGCGAACCCCTCTCTCTCTCTCTCCCAATTTCGCCCTCCCCTCTCTCTCCTCCCTTTGCCACATCATCCTCCACCTTAACCCAACCCTTCACCTTCCCAAGGTCCACTTAATTCCACCATTACTCACACCAAGCCCCAAGCATCCCTTCACCTTCCAAGACAACCTTTCCCTTTCCCAAGCCACCCCTCCATCTCCCAAGGGAGAATCCCACCTCCCCAAGAACCTCTCCACATCCCTAACACACCTCTTCCCCTTTCCAAGATCACATTAACCAACCCCACATTAAACTAAGTTCAAAATTCCCTCTCCCTCCAAGCCACTTGCGCCCCGCCTCTCTCTGTCTCACCCTCCACCCTTGGCCGCACCTCCCTCCCCCTCCACCTGCTAGCTGCGACCCAGCCCTATTCTCCAGCCTCTCCACCATCTCTATCCACCCCCATCCAAGCCCCACAACCATTAGCCCTCTCCCCATTGCAGTCCCTTCACCCATTCCCACCACTATCAACATCATTCACCTTCCTGCTCTATCTAGTTCGCAGGCAGCAGGCTAGCTGCTTTTTGCAGTGGCTGGAACGTCAACACCAATTATCTTCTGGAGGTGTACCATACATTGACGGAAAGATCTTCCAGTCGGCTTTGCAGGCGAGGTGGTCCCGCCTCAATCCGAGGTCGGAGCTGCCCGGGAGAGCCATTCTCCCCCGACTGCGCAGATCGGGCCTAGACTACAACCAGAGGCAACTTTCAAAAGCTCCTGCGAACACATCCTACCTCCCATGGGTGCGCCATTTCACCGAGGTGAAGCTTTACCAATCGCCTGTCCAACGCATCCAGCGGAACGCCAATTGGAGTCCAGAGCAATTTGTTCTGATTTTTTTTACTCCAAGGTTGCAGATCAAGGCAGTCAGGCTCCGCCTAGTCCCCCTCTCACTCAACGGGCTCCATCTCTCTGGTGGCTGCTCAAAGAAGACTTGTCAACGGTCGTACTTGTTTTGGTCCCACTACATTTTGACATCGGGAGCGGGCGTGGTGACTACTTCCACCTGCTGCTGCACCCTGGGACCAGTCCGAACCAGAGCATAGGGAACTTGATCCAGAGCCTGCCCCAGCCAGTGTTGACGTCAGGATCATCCATAAAAATTTACAAGCGTACCTGGGTCTATCAGCAACGTTTCTGTGCTAGTTTCGTCGATTTTTGAGTTCGGGAGCATCCTCAGGACATTCAATAGTGAGTACCAATCAACGGGTAGAACAGGCGGACAGAACCTCGAGGTGGCAATCCTGCTCCATTCTCAGCTCCACGCCCCTCCCCGCCTGGCCGACTTACCGCCCCTCCCTATGTGGAGGTAGTGTTTGTGTGTAAAACCTACTTCCCCACCCCTAGTCCAACCCTCCTGTGTGAGGAGTAGTGGATGTAATTAATTTTAACATGTTGAAGCTTCATCGATGCAGCGTGCGGGTGGCCCACGCTTCCCCGCTCACCCTCATCTCCGGTCGGGATCAGTGTATTCACATTGATCAGGTGAGCTTCGGGTTGCACTACTCTACTGGAATTGCTTTGCTTGTTTAGTAATGCCTCTTAGTGCCGTCGGTCTGTGAGTGAGTGCCCGATCTCAAAAATATCACCAATTTGAGCGACCACCGCGGGGTGAGTTGAGAGTGCGACCCTACAACCCATGCCCTTGGCGTGCTGGCCGCCCACGGAATTGGGCATCCCAGGCCCTTAGGGGTTCAGTCCAAGCTAGTCAAATCCACGGAAATGCGAGGCCCATCCTCGGACCCTCACCACTATCGTCGGTCCACCTACGGACCCGGGTGTGCACAACGCGGGTGAACCCGCTTGTGAGATATTGCCGTTCGGTCCGATTGCTTGCAAATTTAAGTCCAAGGGGTCGATGTCACATCACTAGTACTTTTCGGGTGCTCCTCCAAGGACTAGACCTGGCCCTTATGATGCGTTGGCATTGATTTAATGGATCCAAGATCCCAAGTTGTCTAGACATTAATCAAGGTAAATGGCCAATAATTTCAAGGTATAGAACTTATCTTTGAAAAATTCCAAGGGTAAGTTGGAGTAGACATTTTATCCAAAAAGTTCAAGTTTATAAAGAAACAACATGTCCTTGGCATTCAACATCACAAACCACAGAAAATATTTCTGGAAGATAAACGGTCGATAATTGGCCGCCTAGAAGATGAACGGTTACTTAATGGGCCATTCAATTGGAACAGACTCTAGAAGTTCATGATGAGAGATAAACGGGTTGATCTGGGCCGTGCAATAATTAAATGGTCCAAAATGATCTGTTCCACGAACTGGACACACCTGTCCTGTCCGTGAAATATTGGGCCTTACAAGACAAGAGGGAATCCACCCAAATGGGCTCCTGGGCTGCCATAGGTGAGGTGTAACTGAACCCAAGGTCCAACCCACTGTCTGCTAGATAGCCTAGAGGCTTTTGGGTCGACCAAACACAACCAGGTCAAAGAAGGAACAAGGGAAATCAACCAATCAAGATAGGACATTCTGCCTGTATAGCACGGTTCATATTGGGCTGTCCCGAGTGTTACACGGTCCAGTTCTGGCCATGCAATAACTCGGACGGTCCAATGTGGCCTGTGACTTAAACCAGGGTCTTTCATGCGGTTCAATCCATTCAAACTGGTGCAATACTTGAGGTACAACCTGCTCTACATCCTAGTGGGAATCCCAAGCTCGCGGGGACTTACGGAGGTCTCATAATGGAGGTTCTAGTCCGACGGAAGGAGTATCCGGCGGAGAGTTCAAATCATTACAAGAAATGAAGGCTAGAAAATGTCGAAAAACATGTATATAGCGGTCAATCAATTTCTACTGGAGTAGAATGACTGTCAAAACAATCATAGAATCATTATTTTATTATAACATGTTGAGATTAGTTTCATAGAAAAGATGAGCAAGGGCATGATAAGGGTAATCAAGCAAGGAACTAAAAAATTCTTAACTTTCATATGTTTCATTTTACATGTAGGTTGCTAGCCTAACATTAAAAAACTAAGATGGATCATGCTAGAATCGAGAATAACATAACTCTGCGAGACATAACGGTTCTTCCAGAATCGCCCAAAGGCCTCCGCAGTCGCTCTACGGTCCATTCAATCCCTACAGGCCCAGGCCAGACAGGGTCTGAGCGATCTATCGAGGGGCCGTGGGGGTCATTATATGGTTTTGTTCTATCCATCTTGTTCATGGATAATTTTAACGCAAAGGCATTTAAGCGGTCACAAACTGGCCGTCGATATCGACCACACGGTCTATCGAGGGGCCGTTCAGAATAGAGCGGTTCCTGTTGGACCGCGCTAAGGTCGCCCTGCCCGACTCCGGCGAGCCCAGCTAGGGTTAGCAAAACAATCAAATACACCTCATGTAAAGCATGGAAATTGGGCAAACACCCATCAATAGAACGAGAACAAGATGATGTACAAGATGACATGATCAATTTAACATTTAAGCCTGCTAATCCCTACATTAATCAAGGTTAAACAGAGGAAACCCTAGATTGACATGCTCTTACTAATTTGATTAATACGCACGGGATACATAACCAAATTTAGGGCTTTATATACCACTGGAAAGAGGACTCAGAGACAATTTTAACTGTATAGGTCACTTAGGGTTTGGTCTACTATCACCTACCTAATGAAGGAAGAAGTGGGAAGAAGATCGCCGATCGCGCCCGGAACACCTCTCCGATGATTGCCGGAATTCACCCTCGTCCGCACTCCTTGTCAGCCGCCACAACATCCAATCATTCCTAGGTCGACTAGGGTTTGATTATATAGGGTCAATTGAGTCTAGAAGGGTCGATTAGGGAGAATAGAGTCCTTCCTCGGCGGGAGCGCTCGAATCGCGCTTGACCGAGTCCGCGCCGCCTTCCACCTCTAAATACTCTCACTAGGGTTAGGGTTTCACTGGAGAACCAGAGAGGAAATGATTAGCTAATCTAGGCCATTCATTCGGGTCCAATTTGGGCTTAAATGATCAAGAATTGGGCTCCAATTTTGTGATTTAAGGTCCGGTTAGATTAAGTGTAGATTTGGGCCTAAATCTACTAATTCGGCTCACTTAGGATTTTATTTTGGGCTCGCTACTGAAGATAAATTCATTAAACTATTAGTCCTTTTCATGAATATCATTTTTTGGGATTTTTATAAATTGGTCTAGTTTTTTCTTATCGTATTTCCCGTAGAATTCCTTGTAAATTTTCTTATTACTTTTATTCAATTTAAATATCGAGATGCTACACAGTTTTCCCATATTGTTATGGGTTTTATGAGATTCATTGAGGGTCATTCTTGTTCAAGTTCTGTCCTTGCACTCCTTCATTCTGTGAAATCTACCTTATATTCCTACAATGGCTTATTCCTTTGGAACTCTATTGGCTATAAACTATAGTGAATGTCTAAAAATATATACATGACTCAATGTTAGTGCATATGGGGCCGATCTAGTCCTAGGAGGAGCACCAGACAGTACTTGTGCCCATGGGAGCTATATTTGATCACAATGTGGCTTTGCATCGAAGTGCATGACTTGCTTGATTATTAACATTCCACGATCTCGTGCTTGACTTGACTTGACTTACGTGGCCCGGAATGGGTATTTACTTACTTGAAATTATAACAGCCAATTCACATGACACAACCTGTTATTTGCATGCTTGACAATCTTGATATACTACACATGATCATCTTGAAATATTGCTAGTTCATCTATGCTATTTCTTGATACTCTACTCTCATCATTATCTTGCGTACATGCATAGTTATACTTGCATTCATGTAACATGTAATTTACTTTAAGCAAGCTTGATATAATCTTTATTAAGCATTCACTCACCATAATTTTCCCCCTATTTTGAATGTAATTTCGATGGCAAGGATCATTCGGATGGGGATGACCACGGGTGAAGAGATTAAGAGCCATCCATGATTACCTACATTGCGTCTTTGCTAGTTCTTGTGACTCATTGTATTTTCCACTTTATTGAGTATAGTCGTCAATGGATTTTTGTTATGAGTCAGCAAGTTATGTAATGATGGTTATACATTGGACTTATCAATGGATAAATAGGGTTTACTTTATTATCTCTACTTTGCGTACTTTGTTTATGTGTCAAATTCCTTATACTCTGATTGACATGACTGATATAAACTCATCACGCGTACCGGGTTCCTTCTGTGCTCAGGGCGTGACAGCCTCCCTCCCCTCCCCACCGTGCCCCACCTCCCAGACCCACTGCCCCCATCCCCCCCACCATACCCTTATCTCCCACCCACCAAGACCCGCCGCCCCCTCCATCTCCCTTCTATGTCTCTCTCTCACAAACCCACCGCCCCCTCCCCTCCCCACCGTGCCTCTGTCTCTCTCTCCCAGACCCTCCGCTCCCCTCCCATCCACCTATCTAGACCAACCGCCCCCTCTCTCTCCCTTCTATCTCTCTCTCTCTCTCAGACCCATCGCCCCCCTCCGCTCCCCATAGTGCCCCACCTCCCAGACCCACCGCCCCCTCCCTTCAACCCACCTAGACCCGCTCCCCTCTCATCACCCACCGACCCCCCTCCCTTCCCCTCCCCTTCCCCACCGATCGCCTAACCCCCTTACTTAACCACTGTAGCCCTATATCTCTCTTCTAGACCGGCCACCCCCTACCTCTCCCTTCTCTATCCCTCTCTCACAGACCCACTAGCCCCCTACTGCCATCCCCACCGAGTCCGACCTAGACCCACCATCCCCTCTCCTCCCATGTCCTCCGTCTCCCTTCTCTGCCTCTATCTTCTAGACCCGCTGGCCCCCTACCGCCATCCCCACTGTGCCCCACCTAGACCCACTGCCCCCCTCCTATCCCCCACCGACCCCCATCCCCTCCCCTCCCTCTCCCTTCTTTGTCTCTCTCTCCTAGACCCATCAGCCCCCTATCGCCCTCCCCACCATGCCCCACCCATACCCACTACCCACCTCCAGTCCCCCACTGCCCCCTCCCGTCCCCCACCTATCCCCCAACCCCATGACCCCTCCTGCCCATTCCTCCACTGGCAAGGGGTATGAAGGAAAAGGAATACACGGTGAGGGGGGGAATTATTAGTGGCGAGGACGATGGCTCCGATGGTGGACACTTGGGCAAGGTGGTGGCGAGGTGCTGGCAGAACCGGCGGTGGCGTGATGTGGGGAGATGGCGAGGATGACGGCTCTGGCGGTGGCGCGATGTGGTGAGATGGCTGTGGCACCGGCTGTGGCAAGGTGGCAAGGGTCACCGACGGTGGTGAGCTGTCGGCAACTGTTGCAGCATGTGCTAGTAGGGAGAGTGTGAGAGAGTGAGGAGGGAGAGTGACAGAGAGTGGGGAGGGAGAGTGACAAGGGAGGGGATTTGGGTGGGGAGGTGAAAGTGTTTAAGATGGAATAGTGAAAGAAACTTTTCCATCGTTATTCCATCTCAAACTATACTTATTACAATTACCTAATAATTTTATTATATTTATAAAAGATATAATTTTAAGTAACTAATTTTTAAAATTTATAGTGAAATAAAAAATTGGTTGGGCAGGCCTGCGGGCCGAACTCAAAGCCCGAGTCTGGCCAGTGGGCCTAGTCGGGTTGGGCTGGGTCTGTTGGCTTTTAGCTACGCTGGTCAGACAGGCCCGTGATTTTGGCTTGATTTGGGGTTGGGGTTAAAGGCCATTTTCGGCCTACGAGCAAATTGGTTAGGCCTAAAAGCTTTGTCGTACTAGGCCCACGGGTCAGACTCAGGCTTTAAGTTCAGGCCACAAGTCAGCCCGACCCATTAGATTTAAGTAGTTTGAAGATGATCCAATTATTAGATTTACTCCTGATTTAACTCTATTTGGTCTCGAACGAAATATGATCAACATCTGATAATTAAATTTACCATTGATCTAACTCTGCCAATTTGATTTAAGTTTTGATAAAAGTTTGACTGTTGAAAGTGACAAGGGGGAAGGTAGAATATTTTTCGTCCCAATTCATCTCTATTTGGGATGAAAATATTTCCATCTAAAATCCATCCCAAATTAGAGACAGATTCTTTCCCGTCTCAAATTTCTTTTCTAATTTATGGTCGATTTGGGACAGATTTGGGCAAAAAAATAACTTTTTTATCAAAATGTAAATCAAAAGGTGAGAGTTAGAGTAGTAGTAAATCTAACTGCCAGATCTTAATCAATTTCGATCGGGACTAAATGGATTTAGATCGGGAGTAAATCTAACAGTTGGATCATCTTCAATCGGCTTAAATCCAACAGTCATATTTAGATTAGGAGCTAGCAAATTCAACAATTATATCTTCATCAAACATAAATCCAATGGTCAGATCTTGATCAAAGCTAAAGCATATGGTCAGATGTTACATGATAGCAAATCAAACGGTTGGATCTTCATAATTTGAGACATAATTTGATATAGAAAATAAATCCGTCTCGAATTTGGGATTTATTTAGGATGAAAATATTTTAGTCCCAATATTAGAGATGGATTTGGGATGAAAAACATTCTACCTTCTTCTTCCTCATATTTAATGGTCGAACTTTTATCAAAACTTAAATCAAATGGTCGTACTTAGATCAGTGGTAAATCAAACAGTCAAATCTTAATCAAATTTCGATCAGGACTAGATAAATTTCGATCGGGAGCAAATCTATAAAATGGCTTAAATCTAACTGTCATATTTAGATCGAAAGTAAATTCAATAGTAGTCACATCTTCGTCAAATTTAAATCCAATAGTCAAATCTTGATCAAAGATAAAATGTATGGTCGGATGTTGCTTGTGAGTAACTCTAACAGTTGGCTCTCCATAATGTTGAGTTGGGTGTCGTTTGACGACGTTGGTAAATTTAAATTTAAAATATTTAAATATCTAAATATAAAATATTAAAAAAAGATTTTACGATTAATTTACAACTAGTATAAATTAGGGTAGTCAATGAGCTGTGCCGACTAGATAAACCGACGATGATGGCTAGATTTCGGGCCAGGCATCAAGGCTCTTTTCACCCTCCAGGCAAATTGGACAGGCCTAAAATCTCAGCCCGACTAGACACACGGGCCGAATTTGAGATTTGAGTTTGGCCAGCTCACTGGCCCTACCCATTGTATTTTATTCTATCTTAATTATTTTCTTTAAATAAATAAATTTAAAACTTGGGACGACTTAGGGACATATTCTTATTTTATAATAAATATTTAATTTTTTTTAAAATAATAATCATCATTAAAAGTTATTTTGGACAGAATAAAATTTTGTCCCTATTTCGTCCCAATTATAAGACAGATTTGGGATGGTGTTATTTTCATCTCAAATATATATACAATTACTTTAAACAAAAAATAATGTTAATAAAGATTTGGGACAATGAATTTTCATCCCAAATCGATCCCAAATTTGGGATGGAATAGAGACGAAAATTCTTTTCGTCCCTAATTAGGGACGAAAAAAATTATTTCTCAAATCTATCCCAAATTTGGGACAAATTAGAGACGATTTTATTTCAATTTGAAATCTTAATTCAATTGTTTATATTGGTAATAATAGTTTGAGATAGAAAATAATCCGTCCCAAATTTGTCTCAAATTTACGATGGATATTTTCCCGTCCCTAATTAGGGACGTAAAGAACTTTCGTCCCTATTCTGTCCCAAATTTGGGACAGATTTGGGATGAAAATATATTCAATCTCAAATAATAATTTTATTTTTAAATAATAAATAATATTTTTAAAAAATTGAGATGAACTAAATTTTTATCCCAAATCCATCCCAAATTGGGGATGGATTAGGGACGAAAAAAATCTATCCCTAATTATGGATAAACTTAAAATATGTCCCTAATTCAACCCAAATTTGGGACAGACTAGGGACATATTTATTTCCATCTCAAATTTTAATCCCATTTTTAAAAATTAAATAATATTTCTAAAAATTTGAGACGGACTACATTTCCATCTCCTTGCTATGTGGTCAGTTGTCGATGGTGGGTGGTGTGTCGTCCTTCTGTTGTTGTTGCTCCACCGCCTTCGCCATGAACTTGTCGAGGAGTCTTCAACGGATGAGGTTGTCGAGTGCATCCCGAAGTTGGATGCACTCCTCGGTGTTATGGCCGTAGTGGTAGTGGAAGAAATAAAACTTGTTGGAGTTCCTCCTAGCCGGGTCTCCCTTTAGCTTGCGTGGCCACCGGAGGAATGGCTTCTCACGAATCTCTATGAGGATATGTTTGGGAGGAGTGGTGAGGGGAGTATACTACTTGTGGATGGGCTTTCCCTTGGGTACATCATGATCACGGTGCTCCCTCTTGCCACGATTGTATCTTGAATGATTGGCAGAGCATTTCAACTTGATGTGGTCACCCTTAATTACCCAATTGAGAGCGCTTGTGTTCTCCTCATAGCTAGAGTGCTTCTAGGCCAACGTGAGAAGTTCCTTGATGGTGGTGGGGGCCTGAAATCCTAAGGAGTGGTGGAAGATGTGGTCCCGAGTCCCTATAGCCAACATAGTGGTGGTGATGCTAACGTCGAGTTGAGAGACACGGAGAGCTTCCTTGCATAAGCAGGTGACGAAGTCTAACAGGGTTCTTTGCGCCCCTGCTTGATGGCGAGTAGAGTGATGATGGATCAAGATTCCTTCTTGTAGTCGTGGAAGTTCTATTTGAACATCCACTTCATTTGCTAGAAGGAGGTGATCGAACCTACCAGGAGGGATTTGAACCACTTCTGAGCATTTTCCCAGGGACGTGGTTATGATGGCCAAGCACTTCATGGCATTCGAGACCCTGTGAAAGACCAAGTTAGACGCAAAGCTGTGGACGTGGTTGGTCGGGTCAATAGTGCCGTCTTATGGGGTGAATGGTAGCAGTTAGAACTTTGGAGGGATGGGAGCCTCCAAGATCTCCTGGGAGAATGTGGCTTGGAAGTCAGCATCGTCATCGACTAGGTCCTTCATCTTGGCTGCTTGGATGATATCGTCCAAGTAGCCCACCTTCCCCTCAAGCTCTTGCTCAACATCATTGTAGCATCACAAATCTCAGGACATCCTTGGGTTGGAGTGAAGGGGGCTCGGCAAGCAGCACTGAGAATACCTGGACTGGTGTAGAGTGTGGGTCGCAGAGAAGACGAAAAGTGCTCGGCCATCAACCACCTACTCGACTCTACTCCTTGGTGGGGGGATAATGGCAGCACGATCCTACTCCACCTGCCAGTCGAGGAGGCCATGGTAGGCCTCCATCAATAGCTAGAGCTGGCGGCACATGTCGGCAAACTCTTCTGCCATAGAGTGGGCGGAGGGTTGGAGGTGATCCCTCTAGGACAAGTGGTTGCTCATGGGGGCTTCTTGAGACACCTGGCGAGAGCGCGCCATTCCCCATCGATTGTTGACGTTGTTGTAGTCTATTTAAGGTGCCATGGCTTTTGCTTCCTCTTCCCACACACAACATCAAGAAATGTAGCAGTCAAGATTTGTCACCACGATCATGAACTACACCCCCAAAAATTTGTTTGATGAAGGAATGGAGAGGCGTTGCTGGAGAGGGACCTGTAGGCACAAAAAATGGCTTGAAGGAGCCCTGGGAGATACCCTAGGGGACAACCCTCTAACGGTCAAGTTAGTCAACTGGCAAGGCGGCGGCGAGCAATCGAGAGAAAAGAGGATGAGGGACTAGAGTAAGAGAGAGAGAGAGAGCTTGGGGGTTGAACTTACATACTTCCTTGCTATCGAGTCAGGGTTCTATTTATATCTCTGCCTAAGAGTTGACTTTCCCCTTCGTTGGGTTACTGTAGCTATGGAGACATGAGTCGTCCCGCCTGCTCGCTTGACAAGGCAGAGGGAGGTGGGCGCTGACCCATCATTCCTTTGTAGGAGGAGGTAGCTCCACCATTAATGCGGTAAGGCTTACAAGAGGTGTGGGGGTTGCTTTGTTGGGGAAAAATAACATGGACAACATCCTCCTCTCCCTTTTCGTCGAACTGGTGTGATTTTCGCTATTAATGTCACAAGGCCCGCCTAAGACGTGCACCGTTGCTACTGGAAGGTTGAGGCGCATGCAGGTTTGGCTTTTGGACTTGGGCCTACGTTGTGACAACCTGCAGTCGGTCGCGTGCTGGCCTAGGACTACTGGAGGTGGGCTTGGAGTGCTAGGCTTCTATGGTGGGCCACCAAGATAGGCCTTAGTGGGCTGGTGGACTTTTCCCTCTTCAATAATACTAACTAGTTGTCTCTAAGTGTTCCATTGTCTCTTAAGATAGACATAAACAGTCACGTCAAAATTCTTAACCGTTCTTTTAGCTAGGAATTTCTGATCTTATAAGGAACCTTTCAAAAAAGCTTCATCTCATTTAAAAAATGTAAGAAAATTTCAATTTCCCACGTTAACCTAACATCTATTGAAACAAAAGACGTACGGTTCCTCAAATCCACGGGTGTGAAAGACAGGGCTTCTCAAGTCACAGAGTGCAGAAGAGCGCTCCTCAAATCACATGGTACTCACACAAAAACCAACGAATATGTAATTTTTCTTTGGGTAGCCCAACATATCAAGTATCTATTGAAAAACTTTTCGGACCAAAATGTCAATTATTAAAGTTTTAGAGTTTCACAGAGTACACGGCTATCAAAGATTATTTAGCAAGCAAAAATCTTGAAATGATGGAAGAAAAACAAACCAAATCAAACTTCATGCTCTGATATTTCTTCACATGACAAAGTACATGGGACATCGAAGGACCACAATCTTCCTCTAGAATAAAGACTAACAAACCTATCTTGCAAGCCCAAATTCGTCAAGATAACTTTATCTCCCTCCATCTGGCACCTTTAAGCCTATCCAAGGAGCTCTTAGGGCTCCTGGATCTCTCTTCATTCCCTAGCAAGGGTGAGCTCCCTTCCAACTCTGGCTCCCCCTTTAAGATCTCTTCTCACTTGGTAGACTTAAAGAGTTAAAAAATCCTGGAGAACATAGTTGGGTTTCGACTTAAAAAAAGAAAGTTATAATCCAATTAGAAACCGTCATTAAAGGGGTTTAAGTGGCAAGCTTTGGAGATGACGGGATCGTCAAGTAGCGACGGGATCGTCACAGGAACGTCAAGCGCCGTCGGCAAAACTATGTAATATATGTAGTTGTATTTAATTCACCCTATGTTTATTGGGCCACATAAGTGGGCCAAATATGTTGTGTTTTTTCTTTTTTTTGTTATAGGATATATATAACCATATCCCTTTATGTAAGGAGTCCTCGTAAAAATCCATGGCCCATGGGATTCCAAGGTGTCCATTCCCCTCCCCATCTATTGTCACCTCTCCCATTCCCCACCATTTCTATTTAAAACTGGCACGCAACCCACGTTGAGGAGAGAATGCAATGAAGTAAACCCTTTAGCCATGGCTATTATGTCCCTCCATCTTTTTGGAACCCCCGGGTGAGAGGCCCTGCTTTGATCTATCCCTGGGAGGGGAATACGATGCTTGGTTCGTCGTCCCTGTGATGGGGGCAGGTGCGAGGCCCAACTTGAAGCCCACGTTCTTCCTCCTCCACCAACCGCCGTCGCCATTCGTCGTCACTGCCACCGCCACCGAGATGAGGCGAGAAGACGGTTGCATCGTCCATGCCAAGGGGACGAGTGAGAGGCCCCAGCCAACCCCCTCGTGTCCCCTCCATCGGCCTGTATCGCCTTTCCCACCCCCACCACCACCACCGTCTACTCCACCATATCACCTTGTTCTCCACTCCCCACAGCACTGTCAGCCTAAACCCAGTGGTAAAACAAGCCCCCAATGTTCCCTCACCCTCTCCCCCATCTTACAACAACCCTGCAACTCCATACACCATCCACAGCCACCATCATTCTAAAAAACCAGAAAATAGAGTATCGCCTACCACCCCCTCCATTCCCCCTGTTCTTCCTCTTTCCTGCTCTCTTAGCAACCTAGCTACAGTTTCCATCCTTTCTCCACTCCACCCCACCCTCTCCCCCACCCATTACAACCCCTAAACCTCATAGAAAGCCCAGCCCAGACATCCACGACCAACGGGTTCAGAACAGAGCATCGTAGCGGACTTCTGTCCCATCAAGAATGGAGGATCAGTAGACCGAAATGGATGGTCGGTTGATCGATCCTTGGTGGGTGTGTCGACCCACCACACTCCAAGCAGCTTTAGAAAACTATAGAAAACTGCCCATCCACGACTCGTCCACTCACGTGAATTTTCCACCCTCCTGTCCCTGCCACCCTTTGCATGCCAACCTTCACTTGTCCCGCAACTGCTAGACAAAAAGAAGAGGAAAACAAAGCCCTCGTTCGTAGTAGGGCCGTACGCCTATGGTACCCCAATCCCAGCACACGTCTACCGCAACCCAAGCCCCTGCCCACGCGCCTCCCATGTCAGCACCCTCCCTGCAGCACGCCACCCACTCCCCACTGCTTCGTCCTTGCCCTACACCATGGACGCCCACCTCCGACGCAACCAAGGCTACCGTGAGCCTCTCCCAGTGTGCTTTGCCATCCTCACTCAGTTTCCCTTTCTCTCCCTCTCCCTCCCCTCCAGTGCCGGCCTCATACCCCTCCCTCTCTCTATTCTGCTGCTACGATCCCAGCACCAGCCCCCCTTAGACTTCCCCCAATTGTGCATGTATAGTTCATGTGTAGTTTTGATGATGTCCAACTATGATTCATTATTGTGCACTTGATAATGACCCAACTATGATTCACGATGTGTGTTGATGATTTTTCTTGTTGCCATGTTCTTCATGAGATTTTCATAAGTGTGAAGATTTCATTTCATAGAGTCTCATGTTTAAATTCTTAGATCATGATGGAATCCTTATTAGCATTTAAACTATGATATTCATAACATTTTGAATGACTTTTTTCCCCTCATGATATGACTGAATGAGTCTTTTGAAAGTCAACAAATAGAGTGTGTCGACCCACAATGGTTTAGCTAGCATATAAAAGCAACAAAAGCAGACAAAGTGTGTCGACACACATCAGAAGTGTGTCGACCTACACTGGTTCACCAAGAAAAACTAGCCTTATCAGAGGTCAGGGTGTGTCGACCTAACCTTCATGGTAGGTCGACCTAACTGGTGATGCAACATGCATCATCCAGCAACAACAGTAGCAACAGCAGCAACATGTAGTAACAACAGCAAGGTCAGCCAGTAGCAACAACAATACAAGCTGGACATGGATTTGGAAGAAGCTGGACTCAAACAACCATGGTTGGCGCAACTAGGTGAAAGGAAATAATTCAACTAAAGCTCCAGATGCCAATCTTGTGACAACATAGACTGAAAGAAGCTCAAGATGCAAGGGGCTTTCAATCCGCTGAAATGAAGTTGCAAGGGCTTGGGCAGAACTATCAGAGGTCAGAGTCTTCAGAATGAGTCGACCCACTTCAAGAGTGTGTCGACCTACATGCTTACAAGAAGAGGAACAACCAGAGCAAACAACTAGCTGCATCAACACAAGTCCTTTTAGTGGGTCGACACACCTTCAAATCCAGTACCAATTGTACCAGGAACTTTCTTCAACTGCGTCGACACCATTCTCTAAGTGTGTTGACACAGGAGTCATTCACAAAGCAACTTCAGAAGCATGTTATAAGGTGTGTCGACACAAACATCATGGTGCGTCGACACATACTTGTCCGGCTCTAAATCTAGCTCGTAACAACCCGAGCAGACAGTGAGGTGCGTCGACACACCACACTAGGTATGTCGACACACATGAAGCTCATCTACAGATCTGCCTGCTTGAGCCCCTCCGTACAAACTCATGAGTCCTTAAGCAGTCATAGGTTTACTCTTTCCAATTCAGTGGCACATGCCTCTAGGACACGCACCTCATGGTTTGAAAAAGGTTCTAGGAGAGAGATCCTTCTTTTTCAACAAGGGACAGTCAGATTACTTTTATGAAAAGGACCTGTCAGAAATCAGATCTAAAAAAATGGACTTTCCATGTTTCTATTCTATAAACATGGACCAATCATAAATTAGATCTAAAAAGGCTAGTGTCCATGTATGTCTCCTACAAACATGGGCCAGTCATAAATTAGATCTAAAAAGGCTAGTGTCCATGTATGTCTCCTACAAACATGGGCCAATCAGAAAATAGATATAAAAAAGGACCAATCAGAAAATAGATACAGAAAAAGGGAACTTCTCATGCTTTTCTTCTATAAATACGGACCTTTCATTTGTGAAGAAGCCGATGCAACTCTTAGCATCTGAGCTTAAGAAGAAAAGAGAAAAAGAGAGAAGAGTAGCCCTTAGCCATTAAAAACACCCTAAGCTTGAGAAGAAAACTTTGAGCGGCTAAGCTTGAGAAGAAGAAGAGAGTGAGATGCCCTGAGCATCCTCAAGAAATTTGAGAAGAAGAAAAGAGAGGAGAGTAGCCTTGAAGCTGGCCTAAGCTTGAGAAGAAAAGTATTTCAGATCTAAGTTCAGATCTACATTTACAGCTTCAAGATTCCTATCTGAAGCCACAACTTCGTTTCTTAGCTTCGTTTTGTGTTTTTCTTCTGAAACTTTGCATTTGTTTTCCTGGGTGTATTGCTGGTTTGACAACAGTTTTTCAGTACTCTATTTTAGAGACCAGAGTTGGCTTTGGCTGCTTTGCAGCCGTATGTGTGTAGAGGAGGAGCTTGTTCCTCATGCATGCTATTTGTCTGCGTTTGTGACACTTGTGGGTGTTTTTCACCGTGTAGTGCTGCACCCTTGTAACATGTTTCTATTTTGGGGTTTGTCCCCGTGTGGTGTTGTACCTTTGCAGCGCGTTTTTCTTTTGGTGTTCATCCCCATGTGGTTATTGCGAGTAGCAGCGTATGTGTGTGTGGGGGGCTCGTCCCCGTGTGTGGCTGTGAAAATAGCGTGTGTGGGGGGGGGGGTTAATCCCTGTCAACCCCCCTGTCAAGCTATGTATCAGCGTCTTGTTGGGGACTTATGTAATGCCCCAGAATTTTTATAAATTATTTTTGATGAATTTAGGAATTTTTTGAAATTATTAAAGGTCCAAATGAATTAATAAATAAATATTAGGTTAAATAAATGATTATTTAGGCCCAAATATGATAAACAATTAACCTAACCTATTAATTGAAGTCCAAAGGATTTAAGGACCAAGCCCATGAAGTTTAGCCCATGTTCTAGAAGGTTGATTAGCCTATTCACGGAATTTAGGGATAAATACACCTTGAATAGATAATTAAATGGATAAATCAAAATTAGATTTTGAAGCAATTCAAATTCGGCGCCCAGGATCTGTAGCGGTCTATCGTGCAACCACTACATGATATCAAGCGGCCCATTAAGCGACCACAACATTCTGTCAGTTCCGTGAAGTGAAGAAAGAGCAAAAAGATTAGATCTTTGATGAGTTTTCTCCTAGAGATCGAGATGGGTGGGCTAGTAAACATTTTAAGGACTCTCAGGAATCAATCTAAAGTTTAATAAGGACAATAGGATCGATCTAATCCTCAAACCCCAGCAAAATCATATAAATAGAACATAGTTTTGACCTACGCGACCCTTACATTCGCTCGCGTGAAACCAAGGTAAGACGATGTTATTTAAGGTAGGTTCTTTAGAAGCTTTTATTGTTAATATATAGGACTAACATCTCCAAAAATTTCGTGCTAGGATATCAAGCACACAAGGAGATAGAAGCCTGCAAAGTTGCTAGTTCTATATTAGCGACCTAGGAAACTGTGCAAAAGTCCAATGAAGATCAAGGAATTAGGATACCAAAACGAGGTAATTAGCATTAGTACCTCTAGAACTTTTTGTTCCTTTTAATATATACTTCTTACCCTCCAAATTTCATGTCCTTAGGTCAAGAGAGTAAGGAGTTAGAGTAGCGTGAAGTTGCTGATTTACCATAGGAAGTTCAGGATTAGGGTTAACTTCCAGTCTGAAATTCCAAGACTAGAAGCCTTAGTAGAGGTAGGTCATCTCATGAACGGCTGAAATATCATTATAGGGATAAAAGCCCTCTGATTTTACTCAATTTCATACTTTATGTGTGGAGAATTTCATGTTTCAATGCGACCTATGCACTTAGTATGTCATACATGCATGTCTCTTATCCCTAATGAACTAAAGTATTTCTTTTGTCATGATACATGATTCCCATGCATATTGTAGCCTATTTCTCGTTCTATCATGTAGTAGTTTTGTAAATATGTTGATTTCCAGACATGATATGTTTGGACATAGTTCTTCTTATTTAAGTTTACTGCCATTCGTGCTATAGCAGCCTAAGGTTCGACCGCCAATGTGACAACCCGGATCCTGGATACCGGATATACTCGATAGGACTACCAAGCAAACTCGGTGCCACTTGCACCCGTGAAGCCTCCCAAGAGTGTTAAAGCTCCGAAGGGAAAAAAGGATTGTCATGTAGTACATTGATGTCGCAGATATAAGAGTAAGCAATTAAATTTTATTAGAGCGGTTTACTAAAGTAGCAGAAATAAAATTACTTTTTTACTAACAATTTCAAGTTTAACAATGATACTAGAGTCTAGTCCAAAGGAAAGACAAGCAGTATAGTCAACAGAAAAGAAGGACGTACACTAAGGTCGGGGGAAGCCCGACGTAGGTATAGCTGGCAGCTACAGACACGCCACACCAGGAACCACAGAAGAAGAAGACGTCACCCACCTGAAAAGTAGGGGTGAGCCTCGTGTCACTAGCCCAGTAGGGTTCACGCGGATCCCCACTGAAAAATAATGTAGTAACACGCTAAAACAGCAGATAAACAGCAGGAGTAGTAAAGCAGGAAAACTAAACTACAAAGCTGTAAAAGAAAATCGAAAACAGAAGGAGTAGGAACAGCTAAAAGAAAATGGAAAACAACGTACCTGAACGAAGACACGGCTGCTGAACTAACCTCGGCCTCCCAAACTACTCCAGACAGCAACAGGAAGGCGACCTCTGATCTGACAAGGTCAGGAGTTGCCGATCTGCCAGGCCTACAAAGATAGGCAAAAAAAGCCTAGAAAGGACCTAGATAGAAATAGATGGTCTAAAGCATACACGACTCGATTGCCATGCACGCTCTTCTAGACACGACCATACACACACTTGACTAGAACATCGTGCACATGACATAACACTGACCTCGGGCATGACCACGAGAAGGTTAACACGGAAAGGTCACGGCGTACGAGAAACATGAGAGTCACGTATCATATGTTGGAATCACCTCCTCACTAGAAGAATATCCAGCTGCATCCACTGACGTCTTATGCTGCTCCTCAAGTGTCTCGTCTACTATGCCGCCCGAAACACGACAGAGACTAAGACACGCTCAGAACTAAAATGGGACTGCAGTAACGAGTGACTAGACAGGGTAACACCCGTCGGCGTTAGTCCAAGCCCCTGACCATGTGTGCACACACAAACTCAATGTCTTGAGCCAGGCCTCTAGCTAGTTTCTCCCCCAGCAAGACGCTACTGCAAGGCAAGGGAGGCCACAGAAACTAGCCTAAAAACTGTATCTTGGGAACTGCCGTACCACCAGTCCCAGGTTGGCCGACACTGGAACCTGTCGACAGGCTACGACTAGTGGAGACTCACTAGACATAGTGACTCTGAAACAGAAGTGTTGTAGTAAAGACAAGCGAGGAAGCACTATCATACGTACTACGAAGCACAGGACATAAGGTAGAATACCAGACTGCTATCGGACTCAGGATAGTCAACTTGACCTACTACTACAATGATCCTTGAGTCTCACAACTCGAAGTCAAGATCATTGCTCAAAGCGGAACAAGCCGCCAATCGGTCTAATTCTAAGCCAGAGGAAACGACATGCCCGCGTAAAACGACACACGAGGACATGAGGGAACACCAAGACGCTTAGCACACCTGGACATGCAAACCGAGGTAAGACAACACCTCAAGGCATCAAGAACCATGTCTTGAGCTGGACAGAACCGCTGAGACACACAAGGTTGCCTGTCAACCACTGGGTCACCCCGGGTTGATCGGAACCAGACAATGACGATTCTACAGTAGGAAAGAAAAGCCTACCTCAAGCAAGAAAACTCCTGGCTACCTCCTAATGTGATCTTAGCCCTCATAGGACATTAAAAGGTATCCACAGGAACGGCAAACCATAAAGTCAAGCCAAGATACACGAAAAGCGAAATGATGGGAAACGACACTCTGGGCATAAGCGATCCATCACTCAACTGCTAGGGAAATGAAGCAGTAAAGGAGGAAGCCGCTATGCACACAGAGACGAAGATAATGGCGATCGGGGGTAGAGCCACGAGGCGACTGTAGCGGTCAAGGATAAACCACTAGACTCAGTTAACTCCAGCTGACCTGCCCAATGAACCACCAGGCGATCTATAGAAGATCCGTAACACTGACTAACTAACCATCCTATGACACACATACGGACTTAATCTCATTACTTAGAAGGGAAGCTCCCATCACCACTTGGAAGGACATGAAGGAGCAACTTAGAGCAAAATATATGTCCCCTTCCTACCCGGGTTACCAAAACTCGAGGAGCACTCTCACTCCTCCAAACCCACCCGTCCAAACCCTTACCACTAGAACCCAAGTCTCCAAGGCCTCCACCTCCCCACCTAATCCCATGAGGGCCCCCACACCCCAACCAAAACCCCCTTCACTAACCTACACTAGTCAAGCCTCTTTAGCCCCCACTTCCACCCCAAATGATCCCAAGGGCAAGAGACCCCTAACCGACCCAATTCCCTCCATGGTGACCACCACTCATCCAACCCTCACCATTAAAAACCATGTGGACACCGTGTCCACCCCTCCACCAAGGCCCATAATGGCCACCATCCCCAAACCCAAAACCCCTCACCCAACTCACCTCCCGCTTCCTACACCAATCTTTCCCCAACCTAGGCCTCCTCTACTTCCCCTTCCGATCCAAGTCCACCCTTGCCCACCACCCCAAGTGCACCATGCTCCAGCTATCACCAATTCTCCCGCATTAGACCTACCCAACCCATTAACACTAGGAATTGAAACCTCCACAACCCTCCACATGGGAGTAGATGCTAGTCCGGAACCCATTCCCACCCATAAGGAAGCCCAAGATCACACCAATGGTAAGGAAAAGCCTCAACCCTTTACCACTTCAAATAGCTCGGATCCTCAAGAGTCACCCACCTTCACCATGAATGAGCGTATACTCCAATGGCTCAAGCAAGGACCCACCCTTCCTAGCTCACCCCCACCTCTCTCACCTTTGGGATATCCATCCCAAATTGTTCCCCTCCACTCCTATCACACCACAATCCAATCCTACTATGAGGTAGAAGATTGGGATGATCTCCTCAAAGGTCTAAAGTGGCAATCAGACTTGACTTCTTTATTGGCCCTAGGAGCGGACCAACCCAAGAGCCTTAACCTCATCCATCCATGCATTGGGTCTATCTTCTCGGTTTGCACTATTGGTTGCTACACTAGTGACATCATTTTCCTTCTCCCCATAGTGGAAGAGCCCATCCTGGTCCACTCCCCTACCATTGTGATTCCTAAAACCTTGACCAACCAGCCCATCCCATACACCGGCCCAACCATTCCACTAGAAGAAGATGACTCATCACCTTTTGAGGACCTTGAGGACATGAAGCCCCTTGGTAACCCACTTTATGATCCCTATGATCCATTCCAAAGGGAGTCAAGGAACCCGAGTAACCCAACCACCTTAACTACCACCTACCTTTCCCTACCCCAACCCACCATGTTTGATCCAATCCACCCCATCCCAGACCCGGGTTACACCATGGGAACCATGACTTTGGGTGGTATACACCTAGGGATCGAGGAAGTGCCCCATCTCATGATATCCACCTTTCTAGACCTCTTCGACCCATTCCAATGGAAGTCCAAAGGCCCACACATAGGAGACATCTTTGTCACAAGAGTGCATAAGTCTTGGCATACAACACCACTTGGCATGATTCATAAGTCGGGTACATTCATTTACATCACCCACATGTCAAGTAAGAAGCATAAGTGGACCGTATTTGGATGTATTGGCCCACCCTCATTCATCATGAGTCTTAAGTATGAGAGGAGCATACATGGATGTCCAGGTCCCCCGACATTTGTCATACCCATGCATAAAAGGTTCATCTATGGATGTCCCGGCCCCCCTGAGTCTGTCACAATCTTCATAGCATCAAAGCATGATCGATCTACATGTGGCTGCCCCGGACCACCTTTGCATACCAAACATTGCCCACTCACATCGCATCATCAAGCATGGCATATGCATCCAAGCACATATCAAGCAACAAGCGGTGATATTCACAACAAGCGAGCAAAAACTCATGAGCGCCACTTGGAATTCCAAGTTGGTAACTTGACGATGATGACTTTGGAGTGGCTCTACCCTAGGGTCACCTCCAAATTGAGGGCACGAGGACTTGGACTTTGCCAAGTTTCGAGTGGCTTTGGCAACCCGGCTTATGGGTTGAACTTTCAAAAAGGGTTTTGGGATTCTCCCCATTTCTCATGTGGCGGATCTAGCACCTTATAAGGGCACCGCGGTGGATCCTAGTGAGTGCCTCCAGCTTACACCTACCCTTGTGAGAGACACCCTCGGAGTGCCACCACAAATAGCCTGAGAGCTCGACGTGAGCACACAGCGGCAATACTAGGCAAGCAAGATCCCATCGCCAGCATGAGGGTATGACCGAGTCACTTTGTCCAGCTGAAGCGCCGTTCCCCAACTATGGTCGCGGGTTGAGTGTGGAGATCGAGGATCACCCAGAGCCGCAGTTCGATGTACTACTTCCCTGGTGGACCCATACTCGACGGGGTCGAGTTTTCCCCACCCCGGGGGTATGATGAGGGCATCCCTTGCCCCTCCACATTTTCTCCGGACTCGGATTGTTCGTCGGCAAGGGCCATTATGTTAGTCATGTATTTTTGAGTCTAGTCATGTAATCTTCACATTTTCTTTGAGTCAATATCATGTAATTTTCCCTTTATTTGAGTCATGTACCTAGGTTGTTGAGTCATTTTCCTAAGTATTGAGTCATTATGTTGGTTTGATAGGTTATTGGGCCCATCTCATTGGGCTAGGCCCATGGATGCCCCCCCCTTCCCTTCGGTTATTAGTCATTGTGTCTTTTGTTAGGGTCCTTTGTGAAAAAGTCATGTGCCTATAAATAGGCCACCACACTCCTCATATGTAATAATTTTGATAAATATTGAAGAAATCCCCTTTCAAGTCTCTCATTATCTCTCTCTCTCTCTCTCTCTCTCTCTCTCTCTCTCCCTCCACCCCAATTTTCAAAATTTTCTCTCTCCTCCCCATTTACCTCTCATTAACTCCCCTCCCCTCATTCAATCACCTTCCCAACCACCCCATCTCCCACCTACCCCATTTAAACCTCTCCCCTTCCCCATAACCCTCTTTATTCCACCCCCTAGTCCCAAGAGAGCTCCACCCAATCCCCACTCCACCTTCCAACCCCCAACTACCCATTTCCCTTCCCCAAACCTCACTCCACCTTCCCAAGACACCTCTTCCCATCTCCAAGACCACCATTGATCACTCCCCATCAAAGAAAATTCAAACTCACATTCCCTCCACCCACTTGTGCCTCCCTCACAGCCCAAATTCGTAGCTCCTCTCTCACCCTCTGAAAACACCCCATTCCAGACCCCATTCTCCCTCTCCCACACCTTAGAACACCCCCTCCTTGGCCCTCTCACAACTAGGGGTCACTCCCACACCTATTCACCCCCATTTCCACTTCCATTTACCCCATTTCTCCCACCACCTTCCACCTACAGTTCGCAGGTTGCAGGTGGCAGAAGTCCAGCGACTTGCAGAAGGTGTCACATCGTCATCCTGAGGCTTCTGAAGGCGCTTCATACATAGTTGGAATCATCTTTGAGTCCTCTTTCCAACAGAGGTGGTCCCGCATCCATCCGAGCTCGGAGCTGTGCGGTGGAGCAGATCTTGTGCGACTGTGCAATCTGTCCCAGGCTGAAGACCAGAGAGCATTTGGAAGTTTCACCACGACCAACCTAGCAAGAATCAGAGCTCGGTTTCTTCATCAAAATTCTTCTTCTCTGAATCCTCTTTCATCCCCAGAAAGCGGAACTAGATTTGACATTCGAATCTGGGAGATATCATTTTTCTCCCCCGAAGTATACGTTCTGTCCTCCCACAGTCTGCAGCGACCCTTCACCGGTGATCTGAGGCTACCGGCCAACCTTGGCATCGGTTGGCTTCCCCGTTAACTTTTCTGCGTAGAATACTCGACAGCCGAACCAACGGCTTTGACGGCGCTCGATTTGGAGTTCTGGAGCGGTCGTGGCATTGCTGTCAATCTGCTGCTGGGAAACTGTTCCTGTCCGAACTAGAGACAGAGCTCCTGTTCAACTGTTGACCTCGGCCAGATCGTGAGGGATCTGAGCGCCAATTTTAGAGGGCTGAAACTATTACCAGTTAGCTGTCATCTCCAAGAAGAAGGACCTCATTCGGCCTCCGAAGCTTCCAGTTACCATTTTCTTCGTCGGGGTGTGCCGTCTGCCCCCTGTGGGTCCAGGTTTGACCTGCCCTGCTCATCCGGCTACCTCGTTCTTCTCTGACCTCCGATTGAGGCCCCGTCGATTCCTGCTCGAAGCTACTCCGACCACGAGGACGTCACCGCCAGGCTCGTCACATTTGGAGTTCATAAGCGTCTGTGGTACCCTCTGCAACCTGCTGTACCAGTTCTACACCAGCCAGAGGAAGAAGCTGCTGACCTGTTCCAGTCGCTGGCCCGACCAGCCCTGAGTTCCAGAGCTCCTGCCAAACTTCAGACATCATCCTCAATCTGTTAGCAAGCTTTTGGCGCAAGTCTCATCAGATTCTGAGCTCGGTGGAATTATTGGCAGCATCGACATCGACCCTCTGTCCAGAAATATAGAAGCTAGGCAGAATCGGCGAAGCTCGGGAAGTCAGTTCTCTTTGCATATCTCCCCACCCCGCTTGGCCGGCTGAAGGCCCCTCCTTGCGTGGAGGTAGTTTTGGATGTATTAAGCATAATCCCTACCCCAATATCCCCCCCCCCTTGCATGGGGTGTAGTTCATGTACTTATTAAGTCACAGGTTTGAAGCTTCAATTGACGCGGCGTGCGGGTACATACCCTCGCCTCCCCGCTCGCCCCCGTCTCCGGCCAGAGTCGGCGTCTTCATGCCGGCTAGGTGAGCCTCGGTCCCTCTCTTACTGGTTAATCACTTGCTTAGCTTAGTATTATTGCTATTGCTTCATCGGACGGAGAGTGAGAGTTCGGCCCAAATTGATAGTATCGTGAGTGGCCACCGCGGGCAAGTTGAGAGTGAATCCACTTAACCCACACCCTTGGTGTATTGGCCGTCCATGATTTGGGCATCCTAGGCCCATTTGGGGTTCTTCCCAAGCTAGCCAACCATTGGAGCCTCAAGGTCCCGCCTCGGACCCTCTCCAACATCGCCTAGTCGCCATCGGGCACTAGTGTGCGCCATACGGGTGAGCTCGCTAGTGTGAGTCCGCTGCTCAAACTTGAATGCTTGCAAATAGGTCCAAGGGTGGTTTTACATCACTGATGCTCCTGCATTCTTCCATAGATCATCAAGCCCTCTGCTGGAAACTGGGGAACCCAGTGGTTCTGCACCTACCATGGAACCCCCTATGACTAGAGCCATTAAAGCTTATAGAAGAACTTTTCCAACTTCTGATGTAGCTCCACCTCCAGCAACTGTTGAAGAGATGTTAGTAAACATGACTATGATACTACAACGTCAAGATGCCAAGATGGACAAGTTAATAGAGTTCACAAATTATCATCTCAACATACTGACTACTCGGATTATACAATTTGAAGTTTCTATCTTATCCGAGTGGAAAAATTTCTTACTCACCAAGATGGTAACTGACCAAGCTACAAGGCAAGTCTTGCAAAACATATCATCTCTCCTTGACAAAATAGCCACTCTGGTGAAAGAGATGCACAGCCAACAAGCTTCAACTTGTTCATCCTTTGCCAAGATTATTGATTTGTGTTTTGATGTGAGGATAGCAGTTGAAACCATCAAAGGTCCTGTCCATGCACTTTCCCCATGCCTCAAAGTTGTGCTAGAAAAGATTGACAAAGTGAATACAGCAATTCAGTCACTTGGGGACAAGTTTCACAATAAGGAATCTGTCACAGCTGATCTTTCTTCTGCCATTGACAGTGTACGCACCACTCTAAGTCACTAGTTGGGCGAACTATCTCAGGATATCAGAAATATATTGGCCAGAGATCAATCTGCCTCAGGACAGCAGCTTCGCTAGACACCTCAAGGGCACTCCTCTCGTCAGCAACAACAACCGTCTTCTGCCAGAAAATATGATCGCTATTTTCCATCTTGAAATAGCTCTTCCACCTCTACTCCCCTTCCTGATGATGTCAAAGGGGGAGAATCATGAAGTCAAGCTGGAATCTAGACTAGAGTTCAATGCATCAACATCAATCATGTTGACTAACTAAATGTTTTTCTTCTTTTTGTCTAGCTCTATGATGTAAAATCTTGAACTTGAATGAATGACAAAATTAATGTTTGATTTAGTCACTGAATTGATTTCCTGTTAATCTGAAGTTTCTTGCTTGATATGAATAACCATGGTTATTTAGATGCAATGGCATTAATGGCATTCACCTCATAGTTGCCATCATCAAAAAGGGGGATATTGTTGTGCCCCTGGTTTTGATAATGACAACCATGAGATATGAATGATGTATTCAATTCAATGCTAAATTAAATCCTGATTCAATAACACTTTCACTTGATTTCATTCTTGTTGCAAGAAAGGAACAGGGTCGACGCTGGAAGCTTAAAGCGTCCAAATCAGTTGAAGAAGCCTTCACTTATATCTCACTGCGTTAACTCCATGAAGCAAACAGCGTCAACTCATCATATTCTAAAGCAGAGACCTTCACAAGTTACTCCACTGCGTCAATGCCACAATAGAGCAGCGTCAACGCAGCAGTTACAAATGGAGAGAAAATGGCTTATTGGAATGCATTTAGCACGTTAACGCTACACCAAGACAGCGTCGACGCAGCAAATAAGATTGCTGTGATTTCAGTCCAAGGACAGGTCAGTGGGTCGACACAGTGACCCATGCGTCAACGCATCCAGCCTCAAGCCTTACACCACATGAAGGATCTCAATGCTGCGTCAACCTTGTGGATTCAGTGAGTTGACGCCATCTGTTACTTCCTATGTAATTTTGGTGGACCCCATTCGCAAGTGACGTCAAACGACACATCAGCCAAAAAATGCTTGCGGTCTATTCTTTCCCTCTCGATTCCAGAAGGCTCCATACGATGCAATTAAGGGACTAACCAGAAAATCTGGTTGGGTCCCACTAGAAGTATATATGATGAATCTGGAAGTGAGCGCGGGAATAATTCGAAGAGAAGAGGAGGGTGTGGAATCTTAAGAACATAAGGAGATCAGGCTGAAGCAGAGGAGCTGGCTAGCAGAGTTGAAGACGATCTTCTTCATGATTTCAATCTACTGAAGACATAAGGAAGATCTAGGAGCAGCAGTTCTCTTAAAAGCTTGCCTACACTTTAGAAGAAGAAGATCTACCGATCGTTGAAGCTCTATCGTGCAGATTCCTGAACTCGAGGCGGATCTTCTGCTGCGCCACAGATCGGAGTTCACTCTGTCTATCATTGAGCATTTTCGTTTGTTAATTTGTCTTTACATTTTGAACTCTACTACATTGTTTTCTCCCTCGTACTGGGTTGTATAGAGGGAGGGGTTGATCCAAGAGCTTGTGCTTGGATCAAGGGAACTGGGCGTGTCGCCTGCAAGCTGTTTGTCAGCGGGTTTGAGAATTTGTTTCTCTGGTTTAGCCAAGCTGTAAGGCTCAGCGGTGTTTCTGAGAAATTTGTTCCTCAGTATAGCTAAGCTGTGAAGCTCAGCAGGGATCCTCACTGGTTTAGTGAGGGGTGGACGTAGGTTTCCACTGGGAGACCGAACCACCTTAAAAATCTACGTTCACTGTGTGGTTTGATTTCTCTTATCTTTCATTCCTTTTTAGATGTTTGTTTAGGCTCGATTCTCTTTGTTGTCTAGTGTTTGATCTTATCTCTATTATTCTGCACCATATTTCAAGTGTGGTTGTGCATAGAATTTTAAAGTGTCAACCTATTCACCCCTCCCCTCTAGTTTGACATTCCACCTAATCCAACAACCTCCTCTCATGAAATTCGAAGGGGAGTTAGACAATACTAAAGGAAATAAAAAGTTCTAAAGACTCAACCTGAGATGATGACGTCTTACCTTCGAACCACGTGAGCTAAAAGTAACATTCGCGTAGGTCGAATATGGGTTCTATTTATAGAGTTGGCCTAGGGTTGAGAGATTAGATCGATTAAGGAGTCCCAATATGGGTTCTATTCGCATAGCATTCCACATCCATGGGACCGGTTTACCCTTCATGGTTGCTAACCTATAAGCCCCTTTCCCTAGCATCTCGACCACTCGATAGGGGCCTTCCCATTTCGAGGCCAGCTTCCCCACCGCCTCTAGTTGTCGAGAGGACTCTGCCTTTCTCAGGACAAAGTCCCCTGAGAGAAAAAATATATCCCGAACCTGGGTGTTGTAATAACGGGCCAAGCACTATTGGTACTTTGTCACTCGGATTCTTGCAATTTCGCGTACCTCATTTGCTAGCTTGAGATGCTCTAGCAACTTCTTATCATTAAGCTCGGGCTAAAAATAGATAACCCAAAGAGATGGGCTTCCAATCTCCAATGGAATGACGGCCTCGGTACTGTAAACTAGTTGAAATGGGGTTTCACCTGTAGAGGCCCTTGGAGTAGTGCGGTAGGACCATAACGTGCTAGGAAATTCCTCCAGCCAATTTCCCTTTACTTTATCTAGTCTAGTCTTTATGCCCTTGAGCAGGGTCTTATTAACATTTTCAACCAAACCGTTAGCCTGCGGGCGGGCTACTGAGGTGAAGTGAGTGCTAATATGTAGGTCGACACACTTATTCTTAAAATAAGCATAGTTGAACTGTCGGCCATTATTGCTCACTATCACTTGGGGGACGCCAAAGTGACATATGATCGACTGCCATACAAAGCTCCAAATCACTCCTTCCATTATTTTCACGGAAGCCTCTACCTTGATCCACTTGGTGAAGTAATCGATGGTGGCAATGATGAATTCCTTCTATGCCTCGGCCATAGGGAAAGGGCCCAGGATATTAAATCCCCACCGAGCGAAAGGATAAGGCTCATTGAGTGACATGAGCATCGAAGCAGGCTAGTGAATCAGTTGGTCGAACCGCTGGCAACGGTAATACTTTTGGGCGTAGGTTGAGCAATCATGTTGCAAAGTGGGCCACCAGTATCCCGACTACTGCAAAATTCTCACAACCTCCCTCCCTCCTTTATGCGCACCACAAATCCCCTTGTGAACCTCTTCGATGGCTTGTCAAGATTCATGAGATTCATGGGTTCGATTCCCACAGACGGCGCCACTGTGTAGATGCGAGATAAACCTTTGGTGCCCCCAAGAGATATTGTCCCTAGAGCGGAGGTGGGGTTTTATCCTTGAAAAAGGGTCCTCTTGGGTTAAGAGGTGAAGACTTGCCTTATAAGCACTTGGATGCTTTCTCAACATCCGATGTGGGACTAATCCCATGACCTTAGGTCTCACTACACTAACCCCCCTTAAGAAGGAAAGCGAATGAGAGCTTAGGGCTCCCGCAGACGGCGCCAGATGAAGAGGCGAGATCTCATGCGAAGCCACAGACTGTCGGATCTAGGGCAATCGTGGGTCGTAGCCACCTCAAAACAAAGTTATGCAAAAGAAAAGAAGTGATCAGGGGGCCCGAGATTATGATCACGGGGAAAATCCTCCGATGCTTAAGTCAACAAAAGGTTTGAACAATGTGCAAAGAGGAGGCAAGGGAGGTGTAGGGCACGAGACTGCTCTTTACCACTTGAAGTGGCTAGAATTTGACTTACCTTTCCAGAAGGGTTCCCTGAGTTTATATAGCTGTAAGCTCCCTTTCTTGAGTAGGGGAAGCGTGAGAGTCTGAGGGGGCATTATGTGACGACCCAAGATCCGGATACCAGGAGGAGCCCGATACCATTCAAATCCTGGCCCGCCGCCCACGAGCCGAGAGGGCACGGAAGGGCTAAAAGGAGTGTGGAGGTACAAAGAAATAGGAGATTGTTGATATTTATTTGCCTATCTTTTATCTTCTCCTTGAGGTTTTGAAATGATATGGTAAGATGACAAACAAGCAATCAAAGATATGCTCAAAACCTATGAACATGTGATCATGAACCTAGGCAATCATGACTAGCTCTAGCATGGGCATGCTATCTCAATCAAACTACGCTAAGGAAAAAGAAAAACACACGCCGGGGCGTGGAGCAAGGAGTAAATAAAACACACCGCCAAGGGTGGAACAAGCAAAGAAAATAAAGAGATGTGATGAAGGAAATAGCTAATGCCCAATACCAAGACAAAGATGTGATCGCCACCAAAGCAAAAAAAGCCAAAGACTCGAATTTACCTTGAAAATAGGTGGATGAAACACCCGCCCACGGGAGAGAAAACCAAGGAAAGCCTGCAGATCACTCTGAAAGTAACGATCAAAACCTCCTGCGTCACTTGCAAGTGACGGCCACGCGATAGACCGTTGGAGGAGAGTAACGCCCCTGAACCAGACCGTCAGACAACCTATAGTAATAAAATGAATTCTTTTAACTCCAAGTCTTCCAGCCGGCTAGAAGAATTGGGCCTCGTTCTGATGATCCTGTAAACCTGCCAGAGATGTAGAAAACAAAACAAGACAACCTCAATTAGCCCTAAGCATAAGCATAGCATCAATTCTTAAAGGGCTTAACATTGTCAAAAGGAGAGGGGATTACCGGGGAGTTGTTGGTTTTTTAACCACTTTGGGCATTTTTAAAAGTTTGGGAGGATGTTTGAATGCTTAAAGAACAGTGAAAAACATGGAGGAAGAGGAGGGATAATGCTTTGATTAAGGAAAAACCAAGGGGAACTTAAGCATGCAATGATGAACTTTGAGAAACCAAAACTAAAGTACTCCCTTGATTCTGAGATTGATGGACGTGGGAAGTAGTTCCTCCTGGATGTAGATGGCTCCTGAGTTCGGCAGCACTTCGTCGCGAACTTCAAATCTTCCCTCCTTCAGGCCATAAAGTTAAGGGTTCTATTTATAGACCCTCAAACTCTCAGGTCGAGTAGAGGATAAACCAGCAAGAAAGGAGGATAATTCTTAGCAAATCCTTGAAGATAATATCACCAAGAGTCCATAGAATCCTCCGGGAGGTCCTGAGGATCAGATTTGAAAGAGATATCGTCAATCCAAAACCCTATCTCGACCACGGATTAGCAGAGAAAATGCCTGAACTGCCAAGACTCTCTGAAGGAAGTAACGGCTGCACGACAGACCGCCACTTGAAAGTAACGCACCAAGGAATGACCATTACTCTCAACCCTATCTCAAATGGATAAGATCAAATGGAAGAAGATTCAATCAATTGGACTCTGCAAGGAAGCGACGGCCAAGGCATAGGGCGTCATAATGCAATAACGGCTGAACGACAGACCGTTATTATCAAGGTGTAGGCTAAAAGATAAGCACTAAAACGAGGCCACATGCCTTAGGACTCTTCAACAAGTAACGGCCCAGGATCCATCCGTTATAATGAAATAACGCACCCAGCTTAGACCATTATTATCATTTGAGTTTCAAAATACAATGAAGGGGCTTTGCTAAGCTTGAGCAAAGTGAAATGCCATCAGGAACCAAATCCAAATCAGGAGTTCAGACCCAAGAAATAGGCTTCAACTAATCATGAAATCCAATGAAGAGTGAACAACTCGGAGCATCATATATAATGAATAAGGAGATGACCCGACTTATTGGGTATAAAACGGGTGTCAACAGATGCCCCTCCTTAACGTCCTCTTTGCAGGGGAGCGAGTGGAGGTGAAGCGAAGGCGAAATGGAACATAGAGATGAAGCGAAGATGAAATGGAGTGGATCAAAAAGAGGGCGTTAAGGTAAACGACACCCGTTCTCTACCAACAAGCAATAGGAATTTTCTGGAAAGCTTCAAACTGATCGCAAGGAAAATAGCCAGCCAAAGGACGCAAGTCTTGGAGTATTTAACAACTAAGGAAAGAAAACACGGCTAGCCGCCGGAGGCAATGGAAAGAAAAGAGACTAAACTCCAGACAGGAATCTTCAACCAACCAGATCAAGCGATGAGATCGAAGTAAACCTTCAAATTCAGAGTGGAATAATTCTCCTTATCCGAGATCAAGAACACAGCTGTTCACCACCATCGAGACGCCTTGAATAGATGAAGCTCATGAATGCTCAAAGAATGCGTATGATGCATGCTGGGCTAAAGGAAAACAAATCTTTAAAACAAATGCAAAGAGAGATAAAATAGTAAGATACTCGAGAATAGTATTGCTAGACCAGAGAAATTAAGGTCAGGATACTATCTGCAACCACAGCGTGCAAGATAGAACCATCGTCCCCAAATTTATTCCAACCTAACGGCCTACCCAACGATTAATCATGTGAACTTAGATCATCATCATTTTTGTTTAAGGGGAACATCAGATCCCAGGACACATGAATGACCAGCCGGTTCTCGAGATAATATATCATAGATAACATATAGTAATGCATTAAGGGAATAAGGGAACGAGATACAATACCTGACTTACCTGCCGGACGAATGGCAAATCGAGGCTTTTTTGTTCATAACTCCTTCATGAAAGATAGGTTAGCCAATGAATATGATCATGAATCAAGGCGTAACCATTGTATGTGTAAAAATCATCCACAAAGAATATTATGATAAATAAGTTTCTTTGAGCATCAACTAGACCATTTTTCATCAAGAAACTCGGTCTAATGAAGGGGCGTCACATTCAGATAACGGACCATCCTCAGTCCGTCATAATTGAGGCGGTTCACATTCTTCAATAAAATAGTTCTACACAAATAACGGCTTCAAACAGGAGCGTCAGGCTGATGTGACAGTCTGACGATAGACCGTCACATTTCCTGAGTTTTCAAAAAAAACAAACTGAACGGTCACGGCCCTTTCATTCGTCACACTCAAGCATCCAACACCCAAACCACGGAAGAGCTCCGGCGACCTCCATCCACCACCACCATGGCCGGCGACGAGGCTCCCCGACCGCCACGGAAGAGGAGAGAGAGAGGAAAAAGAATGGCCATCCGGCGGTTCCACCGCCGCCTTGAACGGGAGGTGATCCCACCAGTGGAAGAGGAGCAACCGGCGAGAGGAAGTCCAAGGGAAGAAGAAGAGGTCCCCACGGTCGTGGAGGATGAAGGGGAAGCCCCCTTGGGTGAAGAGGAGCCCAAGGAGCCAGAGAAGAAGAGGAAGAGGGGCATGGACCGTGAGGTAGGCCCTCTTGCCCTAGATTCCAATTTTTGATTTTTATGTTTCAATTCATGAATGCATGTGGGGGATAAGGGTAGAAATGGGTCTATGAACCCACTAGGAAGCTTTGTAGGCCACTTGGCCATAGTGGGAGACCACGGGAATGCAGGGGGAAAAAACCCCAAACAGCAGACGAAGTGACGGTCCTGCCAGCGACCGTCACTCCCCTGACGCATCACCCTGGGTGCGTCAGATTCAAGCAACGCCCCACCCCAGGGCCGTCACTTCTGCCAGGGTTACAAACTATTTTTAGGGTTTTCAATTTTCAAATTTTTCTTTTTCTTTTAATTAAAAATGTTTATGCAATGATTATATGATGCAAATGGATTGATAATGATCTAATATGCAATGCAGGGAAAGAGAAGATCACGGATCTCCTGGCTTCAGATCTGGGCAGTGTACCAAGCATTGCCCAACTACCAGAGAGAGAGACTCGTCGAGATGGGATTCGCCGAGGTGCTCAGCATCGAGGTGATTCGGATGGACACGCCCTTGTTGTACACGCTACATGAGAGATGGGACCCGATCAGCAAGGCGTTCATCTTCCCATGGGGCCACATGATCCCCACGCTGGAAGACCTGGCGAGGATTACCCGATTGAGGGTCTACGGCTCCGCAGCGACCGGATGGACATACGGCGACTACCTAGAGATGGCGCAGCAGCTGCTCGGATTAGACTTGATCAGGCCGGGATAGTCTTCCTCCCAGCTTTCGAGGTCGGTGCTGCAGGAGAGCCTGGGGCTGAGAGGAGCATCGATCACCGTGGGAGAGTTGCTCGAGGAGCATCTAGACAGAGTGATCAACCAGGTGCGCCCTCGCGTGGCGGCAGAGGCAGGACAGGAGGGGGACAGGGTACTCAGGCGCTTCCTGAAGCTGCTATTCGGGAAGCTCTTGTTCGCGACTCGGGCGGACGTCATCAGCTGCAGACTGCTGTCGATGATAGAGGATCTGAGCAGAGTTAGGAAGTACGCATGGGGAGTAGCGGTGCTTGCCTTCCTGTTCGATTCCTGAGCACCACGGATCGGCAGACGATGCTGGGAGGCTTCTCGCCTTTTTTACAGGTAAATGCACTTATAAATGCTTTCTATTATGCCATGATTTATGCAATGATTATGCTATGCAATTGACTTGATTCCTGAATGCAGATCTAGAGCTACATGTACCTCCCGGGCATCGGGAGAGGCGCACTACTCCATCCCAACCTGATACCGATCGCGAGGCGATGGTCAGTGGCGAGGGACACGGGATGGATCGTCAGATTGACCCGGACGATCCAGGATGACCTGGACTCCTACCCACTGTGGAACGATCTTTTCGTCGGTTTAAATTTATCATTTATTTTATTTGATTTATTCATTGATTTGTTTGATTGGTTTATTAGGCGTGCCAGTCACCGGGGTGACAACTTTTATTATGCGCTCGACTTGACTTGGTCAGTCGATTGTGAAGTCCGAGTCGGGACCGGAAATCCGCCATACCATAAAGGTCATGACGTTCATTACGCCCTCCCTAAGGAGGACAACCCTTGATTAAACGCTAAAGATAGGAGGAAAACAGCGGTAAAGATAAGGCTCGAAAGAGACGGGACTGGTTTATTTGCAGAACGTTAAATGGACTGGACAAAGCAGGGGTTCGTTAAATACGGGATAAATCTAACGGCATATCCCCGCCATCTTGGACTATGCCAAGTGGGAATAGGAAACCACCCATGCAGCGGCGGGGTAGGATCCGTAAAAGATCGGGTATATTTGACCCGGAGTCCAAATAGAGACCAGCGCGACATGGCACGCCCCGTGTAGGTGCGGTGTCGCATCTATATCCCCCTTCGAGGGACCATCGGAGAGGATGCAAGGACATAACTCCGTGGGCCGGCGGGGCTGGGAGAGAATGTCACAGTTACCCGGTAGGGTATGTACAAATTTCGGCAGCATGTCCCCTCGACTTGGATTATGCCAAGAGAGGATAGGTCATCATCCACGGGATGCCGGGATGACGACCAGATAAGAGGGGCACCGGGCCCGGGGACATTGCTTGCATCTATCTCATCGGTTAATATTCCCTTGGAACCCATCAGAACGCATATAATGATATGGCACTTTGGGTTCGTAAGGCAGCAGTGAAATCCGGATCGAGAATGAGGGCTGTAGGGGAGGTCTTCCCCATTATTGTATTTCCTCAGGGCATATATGATGGTCTTTAAACATCCCCAAGACAGATGTGTGGGGAGATTAAGGGGTAGAAAGATAATGGTGCAGCGGTGGGCTTCGGACTAGATTTCATTAGCCAAAGGAGGGCTTTCGGCGTGGCTTTCATTGTTGGCCAAGGGGGGTTCTCGGCATGGTTTTGTTGGCCAGGGGAGGTTCTCGGCATGGTTTTATATTGGCCAAAGGAGGGTCTCGGCATGATTTTGTATTGGCCAAGGGAGGGTCTCAGCATGATTTTGTATTGGCCAAGGGAGGGTCTCGGTGCCAAGGTTCTCGGCACGCTCATCACCGCGCCGGGAGCCTGGCACCGGGAAGCTCCGGACCGGGAAGGCTACATGGAGAGGGGCTTAATGGCCGGTGAACACGATTTGGGGTTTTGTCGGCTTGTTGAAGGGGAAAGAAAAGGAAGGCCCTCTCGGCGACGTAGCTCTCGGCGTGGAAATGAGCACGCCGAGAAGGTGAAAGGGTTAAGGGTTTCAGGGCTCGAAGACGATACTCTATTCAGGAGGTTTCTGAGATTTCTGGCTCGGATTGAGGCCGAATTTGGAGTGCAGGAGGGGGTTTCATGGATGTTTCTGTTAGAAAGAGGCCAAGGGAATTAGAAGGCGGAATCAACAGAAGGAAAGAGACCATCATCCAGACCCCGTGAAGACTTTATTTGTTTGCTGCCAGCCGTCTGGGGGATCAAGAGATGACTGTCTCTGATCCCCTGGACGAGCCCAACGGCATCAAAAACCGGCGACGGAGGAACTCTCAGCACCGAAACTCCAGGCCCTAATCATTCAAGGGTTAGGGTAGAGGATCCAGAGATCGAGGTCATCACTTATCAGAACCTCACGGGGTGGCATTCGTCTGTAGAGTAGACATATCCTTGTATAGCCAGCAGTTCAGGGAACCAAGAGATTGATGTCTCTGGTTCCTGAACAGTACAAGGGGCCTTGAGGGCCTTGAGAGAAACTCAAACATATGCGGTGAATCTGCCATCGAGACAGGAGGGGAGAAGGAGACAGAACCTAGTAACCCATTAGATAGGGGTAGGGGTTCTATCTTCACTCCTCTGAAGAACAGACTCGTAGGAAGACTCTGAAACCGGGAGCATCTAGACTATTAGACACTTCGGATACAAGATATGTATACATAGAGAGACAGAGGGAAGAGCTTCGATTGCCCATTTCATTTCATCTCATAATCATTACTTACATCGATTGCAAGGCTAAAGCCGAGGAACAGAAGAAGAGATGAACAGGGGGAGGCGAGGAAAGAACTCTCGACATCATATGAATAATCAAGCACAAAGACATGGACTATTACATACGGAGAAAAATAAAGAAAACAGCAAATATGGGGGGGAGGGTGGAGCATTGACTCCTCTCCCTCCGCTGAGCAGCCCACCTGGAGCCTCTTCCTCTTCTTCTCTCTTTCTGTGGGTTTCTTCGGTGCCTCTTCTTTCTGGGGATTTTCTCTTCGCATGCTTCTCTCTGTTCGCCCTTTTTTTTGTTCGAAGGGAAGGGGGTTTTATAACTGCCTCCTTTTTGTCTTCTCGGCAGGCATTTCACGGCGCGCCTCAGCTGAGGATTTCCCAGCGCGCAGGACTGTAGCTTCTTGGTGCAGTTATTGGGCTTCGACGAGAGGATCCCGGCGCCATCATTTTGGACCGTATTGAAGAGCTCTCGGCGCCCTGATCATAAGCCCATTTAGGGCTTTTGGATGCTTTCAACTCTTTTTATCAGTGGGCTCCAACTATCCAAGCTGTTAACCCAACTTCTTCACTTGCTAGTCCCTCGAGTCTGTCAGGCCAGACGAGGGTTTCTTGGTTGGTGAGTCGACATAGTCTTATCAGAATACCTCTGGAGTTTTCATCAGTCAATAGACTGCAATTCTTCATCAATACTGCCATCTGAGCGACGACAATACCGGACATCAGCTTGGCCTGGGGGGCTTCAGCCGGGTAGTAGCTTTAGTGATGCTTGCTCTGTAATTCTGAAATCGCAGGAATCTCTTGGGTCTTCATGTCTGATTCAATCTTCTATTTCGGTCTCATCTTCATCTTTGATTGTATTTCAGGTGTCAACAAATGCCCCCCACCTGCGGGCGGCGTAAGCGCAGAATGAGCGGCACGGGGCCTGCGGGTGACTCTCATTGTTCGAGGGTATCTCCTCAATTTCTCTTTGATTTGTTCCTTAGACCTGATTATCTCGTTGCAACAATACTCTACACACTGATCTTTCATTTTCATATTTTTCATCTTCATATTTTCTAATTTCATTTTCAGCACTCTGGAGCTTCTCGACACGGGGCCTAGGCTTCTCGACGCATGAAGGGGGCTCTCGGCCTGGGGAGCTCTCGGCGCGCCCTTTTGGCAGAAGGGGCTCTCGGCCTGAGGATCTCGGCGCGCCCTTTTGGCCGCAGGGGGCTTTTGGCCTGGGGGTTCTCGACGTGCGTTTCATCGCGCCGAGAACCGTTCGCTCGGGCTCCTATTTAGGGCACCGAGCCTCCTTCCTTTCTCATTCTCAGCATCTCTTTCTCTCTCTTCAATTCCTTTGCTCTCTCGGCGGTGGCGGCGAGTTCCTCCCCTCCGACCGTCCGGCTTTGTTCCCGTCTCATCAGACTACGCCCGGGTGTGGTGTTTTTGGGGATTCAATCCCTTTTGCTTCCGGGATCACCCTCTCTTGGTTGGTGACTCCCTATTCTTCTTGGGCAGACCCCGAATAAGGGGAGATGTTGCCGAAATTTTCATAGGGTCTCATGTTACGATCTTTATAAGACTGACTCTTATTTTAGGACTTTAATTTACATTTATTCTTCGACTGCAGACACTGCAATGGCTTCCGGCTCTGCTGCTACATCCTCTGGAGCCGTCGGAGCAAGTTCGTCAGCCCAACCAGATATTTCACGGGCCACAGTAAACTGGCTGAACGTGCACAGCTTGGACTTCGGATACGACAGGATTGCTTCAGTTGACGAATCGTCCGATTCTGAAACTGACACAGTGTCCACAGCCCGGGTATACTCCACTGCGACCGAGACATGCTTCAGGCGGGATGATAGCTACAGGCCAGACCTCCCGAAGGACCGGCATTTGATGCCGTTCATCCGAACTTTCACAGTGGGTGGCAGGCGAGACTATCAGATAGCCCGCGTAGTCGAAGCCGTCATCCTTGCCGAGCGAGATAGCCTGAAGGAATCAGTGTATCGCAGCAAGGCTATCTATTTTTCTGGAGAGAAGCGTGACTGGGATGCAGTCCTCGGCATATCGGAGCTAGAACCGGAGAAGAAGATGCTGACCCGGGCCCCGGAATTCACACCTACTCGGTGGGATAATGCTAGCGGCCGAGTTCATAGGGAGAAGCCTGGCTATGGTCTGTTCCTGGCACCACTAAAGTGGGGATACCGCGAAGAGCCTTTCGTGTTGAATTGTTTGGCCGTTCAGTTCAAGTATCATCTGGCCGCTGGTTGGTTCGGAGATACCAAAATCACTGACGCCCACCTATTCCGAGTAGGAGCAGTGGAGTTTACTGAGTTTGTTCTGAAGGAATATGCCCCTCTGCTGATCAGAGCCGGGGTATATCACAGCGTCTTCGCTTCCAGATTTCGGTATCCCATATCCATAGGGTTATGCTGTGGAATGTTTGAAGTGTTCTGCCCTCTATTCAACACCTTTTATACAGCAGAGGGTGAGACATCTCTTGACCTCTGGAGTTTATCACAGCTTTCTGGTCTGCCTATTGATGGTGAACCGTATGAGGAAGTCTGCTTGACAGATTCTGAGAAGGATAGCTCCGATGGCGAGGGCAAGTATTCCCTCGGCTTCTCATATCGGTATCTAATGAAGGCATATCGCTCCATCTGTTTGGCGTACAGTAGAGGGTCCTCCGAAGGTTATCATCCCCGAGAGAAAGGCAGCAAGCTGAGGATCCGGGTAGGGCAGTGGATTCAGTATTTCTTTGACGGTCCCCTGAAATATGCAAACTTTCCTTCTCTGGGTCCTGTCGCCAGCAAGCATATAAGAGCTCCTCGCTATAAGTCAGTGCTGCCATCTTCGCTGGGCCGTGCGGGCAAAGGTGGTCCCAACCCAGCAGGGGTAGATCCCATCACACATTATGCGGCTTATTTTACATTCTGGTTGTGTACTTTCGCTCTCCCTCAAGGGGACGAGGCAGTCATTCGGCCAGAAGCCATATATCCAGCCTGTCAGATGGCATGGGGGATGAGGTTGTCGCTCTGCCCAGTGGCCCTGTGTTTGATATATAAGTCTTTGGGGGATCTGTACAAGCATCGGACTCCCCGTTCTTTGAGGACCGTGGGTCCTTTTCATTTCTTCCACGCCTGGGTTTGCAGTCTATTTCCTGAGTTGGCTCCCAGAACCTTGCAGGCAGACACAGTATTGCCCAGAATGATTGAGTTTGCCAGTGCCGAGCTTGGTCCTTTCTATGATCAGTTGTTCAAAATAAGGGGCCACCTGATAAAGGTGCCGGTGGATGCCCCTGGCAGCATACATTTCTGGAGCTTGGGAGCAGGTTCAGCTCCTTTGATTCATTCTCAACGGGAATGCAGGCTGGAAGAGGTAGAAACTTATGTTCATCCTGTCTCAGGAGCTGATGCTGTTCGGCCTATTCTGGAGCCGGAGCTGGTCAGATGGGCCATGGCCATTCGGCCCAGTGTTTTAGTTTTCAGGAAGGGTGGCCTACTTCTTTTGGAACCATACTATCCATTCCACTTTGGGCGGAACTTTGGCTATGACCAGCACATCCCTACCTCAGTTGCTCAGTTTCCCCTGGACAGTCGGGCCAAGCACGGGTCCACCATTGTCGGCGAGGGCCAGTTGTGGTGGGATTTCTATCATCGCCAGGACGATGCAGTGTTTAGGGTTCCCACTGTTTCTAACCGTGTTCCCCGGGTAACATCAGAATATATCAAATGGTGGAACATTCGGACCAGCTTTTATAGGGACGGTAGGGGTGCTTTCTAGGATGTGGCAGAGTGCTCCTTCCTGAAACAGCAGCCTGGGCCAGTGTTTGACATTTCTGAGGCCCACTTGAAGAAACTTTACTCACAGCACCAGAGGGAGGCGGAGAATTATCTGGCTCAGCGTCGGGCTTTGAAGGAACAGAGTTCCGAGCCGCTTGCTCCTGTCTTTGCTGCTATCAACGAAGATAATTTTATGAAGACCCTGAAACATTTATGCCATGTAGGAGGTGCTCGCTTGGAGGTGCAGCAGTACCCATTCACTGTTGAAGAGCCGCTCCCGACAGTAGCTCCTTGGAAGGGTCCGATTGATAAATTTCACCCATACAGGACGTTCGTGAGCAGGGAAGACAGGACACAGATGTATTACAAGCAAACCTACTGGCTGTTTATTCTGTTGAATTTACATGGATTATCTGCAGAAAGCCCGATAGCTGGCATACTGAACAAGCCACTGTTTATTTCTTTCCATTATGTCGACGGCTGGGGTATGGACCACCTCGACTTATTTCGGTGCCTCGACCTTCATGGCCATAGTGATCTGGCAGCTTTAGTGGAGAAGTGCCAGATATTTGGCGATGTATGCTGGCTCATCAAGGAGGCTGCTTCCCGCTCCAAGGAGGTAGCTTATCTGTACTGGCCACTTTCTGCATTTTACGATGGCCCAGCAGGTAAGATCTCTTCTTTTCTGATTGCAGTGTTTTCTTGCTTAGCATTTAAATTCTGCATCCACTGATCTCATTACCTCTCTGACATCTTCAACAGACCGGCCTGATATAAAGCGGCAGGGGCTTTACTGAAAAATCATTGCGCAGGCCGAGAAGGCCACTTACTTTGAAGTCCCTGTAGCAGCACCGACTACTACTCCTCTGCCTCCTGGCAAGAAGAGGAAGGTTTTCGTCGTCAAGGCTGCAGTTGGGAAGGCCAGGAAGGCCAAGAAGGCTCATGTTCAGCAGTCGGCTTCGGTAGCGATGGACACTGGGACCCCTCTCCCTGACATTCCCTCATTTGATGAGTTTGAGTCGCAAAGGGAGGCTACTCAGACATCGGTTCAGGGTAACATCAATAGCTTGCATTTGCATTCTTCATCATCTTTTGCAGGATTTCAGAGAAGTCCTTGAATCTGACCCTTCCCTTTTGCACAGCTCAAGAGCCAGTTATGGCACCTTCCGAGGTGGAGACCAGGTTGCCTTCTCCCACGCCGGCCAGTGAGGCGGAGGGTGAGTGTGTTTTCTCATCTATTTCATACTTATATTGCTTTTTCTGCTATAATCCTCAGAGGTCCTTTTTCTGTTGAAGTGGCAGTCGGAGAGCAGACTGAGGCTGTGATGATGACAGAAGAACTGATCCAACCACAGGAGGGTCACAAGACTCAGTCGAAACGGGGTACTGTTCCGGCCAGGCGTATAATTACCCGATCCACATCCCGACATGCTTTAGAGGTGGCCCCACAGCATATAGCTAGTGTAGAAATATCCTCGGGCAGCTCTACAACCGTCTCTGATGAGGAGGAAGTGGCTTTCAGTGGCAGTGAGGGGGATGCTCCTGAATCAGAAGCCCCGCTTGTATTTGTAAAAGGTGCTCTGCCTTTCCAGCCTGCTAAGCTACTGGTGCTATCTTCTGAGGAGGAGTTGCAGGAGGAGTTTGCCGGGCTTGATATCGAGATCGACATATCTCCACCCTTTGTTACTTCGACTACGGAACTTTCTCCTATTTCACCCCACTTCGAGGGTGTGGGCCCTGCTTCAGAGGTGGGCTCCTTTTTATATTTGCTGCTTCATTTGTTTCTTTATTTAGTGCTGAGGGTTGCTTTACTTTGGTCTCAGGGCATTGCTACTGCCAGTTCATACACGACCGCAGCCTTCGTGGACATCCCTTCTGCAAACTGGGCTATTGTCCCTTTTCTGCCTTTATTCTGCATGGGAGCTCATGAGGTCATTCGCCCTGTGCCAGTGCGGATACAGTCTTCGACAGATTTAGCATCGTTGGACTTGGGGGCCTCAGAAGAAAGTTGCATTCCCATCAGGGCTTCAGATTTCAGAACCGAAGCTGATCCATCCAGAAGCTCTGCTTTCATACCGGCCGTTGTACCGCCCGCCGTACCTGAACCAGCAGTCCCTGCAACAGTAACTGAAGAAACTGGACCTCTGTTTCCACTGACTGGGGCAGCTCCCTCCCCATTACCGGAGAGAGCAACTGGAGATGAAGCCCTTATTCAGAAGACTCCCGAAGAGGCAGCTCCGTTACTCATCGACTCTCCCCCCGCGGATGTCCAAGCTATAGCTTCCGAGACAGCGCTAGGGGAGGAATCTTCAGCTCAGCAGGAGAGCATAGAGAGGGACTGGCCAGCTCTTCCAGCAGATTTTCCGTCCTCGTCCTCTCAGCCGGATGTTGCATTGTGGGCAGAGATTGATGGCGAGGTGACCTTTGAAGTCATCCCTTCTGCCTCCTTTGGCTTCGCTTCCCCTGACAACTTTGTCTGGCAGCATTTGGACATGCTACATCAGCTGGTAGAATCCCAGCCTGGCTTGACATATCTGCAGCTGAAGGAAATCGCCAATTGCTTTACCGCTGGTCTGCAAGCCATGGGCTGCCCTTCGGACATATGGGCTCAGCGGGTTCTGCTTCTACTGAAATTCGTGCATCGAAGAGACTTCCTAGCACGGACTATGGTTGATAAGCTGACGGCGCTGAAGTTGCAGAGGTCAGAATATAAGTCTGAGTTGGGGAAGCTGACGCTCATGCTTGATGGACACCGAGCCGAGATACAAGGTGCTATTCAGCGGGAGGAAGCTGTGCAGGACCGGATAGCCATCTTGGAGGCGGAGCTCTCCGGACTTCGAGCCGAGCTGCAACAATTATCCTCTATCCGACCGCAGTCTGTAGAGGAGGTAGCCTCGCTGGAGGGACGAGTAATGTCTCTCCAGGACATGTCTGTGAGGCTTCAGGAGGAAGAGGCGCGCCTTCATGAGCTGGGAGCCGCTCCTTATGTGGGTCTTCTGGCCTTCGAAGATATATTCGGCGGCCATGAATTATCTCCTCATTCTTTTTCTTTTTGTTCTCTTTTGTGATACAATGTTCCCTCGGGGCCCCTCATGTACTCCTCTTTCAATGAGAAGGAATCTTTGGTTTCATGTGTATCCATTGTCTTTTCCATGTGGTTCCATCACTTTGGGAAGTGGGGTAGTGGTTTTAGCAATCCCTCCTGCGAATGGCTCATACTTGGCAGGAGAGCGTCCACCCCTTCAGAGAAAGGATGGGGGACTCGCTCCACCGCGCGACGGCATCCGAGGGGGTGCTTGAACCGCATTCTGTGGGTGGCAGCAAACTTCCTTTTGGCCAGGTGCGCCGCAAGGGAGACGATTTGCCGAAATATGAGTAATGAGGTTTAGAACATCATCCGGAACGGGCGAATGGTCCATCCCGAGTAGGTTTCAAAGCCAATCGGGGCAATGTGACAACCGACAAGTATATGATTTCATCATCGATATTGGGTTTATATCGATGCAAAGGAATTTTATAGGTTTCACCAGAATAGACGTGAGGTCTAAACTGGGTTGGGTTTCATCATTGATCGGGCAAGGTGCCGGTCGATCAACGGTTGGTTTCATCACCGATATTGGGTTTATACCGATGCAAAGGAATTTTATAAGTTTCATCAGAATAGACGTAAGGTCCAAACTGGGTAGAGGTTATTGCAGGTGGGACATTGAATGGTGTGCAGTTTCATCAGAATAGACGTAAGGTCTAAACTGGTAGGGTTTCATCATTGATCGGGCAAGGTGCCGGTCGATCAACGGTTGGTTTCATCATCGATATTGGGTTTATATCGATGCAAAGAAAAGTTTATAAGTTTTATCAGAATAGACATAAGGTCTAAACTGGCAGGGTTTCATCATTGATCGGGCGAGGTGCCGGTCGATCAACAGTTGGTTTCATCATCGATATTGGGTTTATATCGAATCAAAGAAAGTGTTATAAGCTTCATCAGAACAGACGAAAGGTCTATACTGGTAGGGTTCCATCATTGATCGGGCGAGGTGCCGGTCGATCAACAGTCGGTTTCATCATCGATATTGGGTTTATATCAACGCAAAAAGAGTTTCATAAGTTTCATCAGAATAGACGAAAGGTCTACACTGGCAGGGTTTCATCATTGATCGGGCGAGGTGCCGGTCGATCAATGGTTGGTTTCATCATCAATATTGGGTTTATACCGATGCAAAGAAAGTTTCATAAGTTTCATCAGAATAGACGAAAGGTCTAAACTGGTAGGGTTTCATCATTGATCGGGCGAGATGCCGGTCGATCAACGGTTGGTTTCATCATCGATATTGGGTTTATATCGATGCAAAGAAAAGTTTATAAGTTTTATCAGAATAGACGTAAGGTCTAAACTGGCAGGGTTTCATCATTGATCGGGCGAGGTGCCGGTCGATCAACAGTTGATTTCATCATCGATATTGGGTTTATATCGATGCAAGAAGAAAAGTTTCATAAGTTCCATCAGAACAGACGTAAGGTCTAAACTGGATAGGGTTTCATCATTGATCGGGCGAGGTGCCGGTCGATCAACGGTTGGTTTCATCATCGATATTGGGTTTATATCGACGCAAGAAAATTTCATAAGTTTCATCAGAATAGACATAAGGTCTAAACTGGCAGGGTTTCATCATTGATCGGGCGAGGTGCCGGTCGATCAACGGTTGGTTTCATCATCGATATTAGGTTTATACCGATGCAAGAAGAAAAGTTTCATAAGTTTCATCAAAATAGATGAAAGGTCTAAACTGGCAGGGTTTCATCATTGATCGGGCGAGGTGCCGGTCGATCAACGGTTGGTTTATAAGTAGAGGTGTAGATCTCATCCGGATAGACGTGAGGTCTCTTCCGGCAGGTTTCATCGCGGGTGGGACGCTCGAAAGAGGGTATGTAGATTTCATCAGGGTAGACGTAAGGTCTACCCTGGAAGGGTTTTACCATCGGTGGGACATGGAGCCAGTCGACCGACGGAAGGTTTCATCAGTGAAGGGGAGGTAAAGGCAACATGCCGGTTGGCATGGAACTTTTGAATCACCACATTATTGACCCAAGTGCCCTTTCGAGTTTTCACCGGAGCCAGCCCCCTCTTGCTTTTGCCCACGCGCCCCTTCGGGTTTTCACGTGGCGGGGTACCCGATTTTGCCTGCAGTGCCCTTTCGGGTTTTCACCGCAGCTGGGTTTTAGCCATTTTTGCCCTTGCCCAGAATGCCTGAACAAGTCCGGCGGGGTATCTCTATTTTTAACCCCCTTTTTTCTATATATATTTTTTGTTGAATTAGGACTTTAGCAAGGATCAGGCGGTGTGCTGCTTCATTAGTAGCTGCTCTTATCATCGGTATTGGGTTTATACCAATGCAAGGATTTCATGTGCTTCATCGGAATAGACGTAAGGTCTAAACCGGGCAGGTTTCATCGCTGACTGGGCAGTGTGCCCATTAATCAGCAGGAGGTTTCATCACGGTGGGACATAAAGAGACACGCAGATCTAGTCGGAATAGACGTAAGGTCTAGACCGGACGGGTTTCTTTGCCGATCGGGCAGGGTGCCCTGTCGACCAAAGGTGGGTTTCATCATCGGTATTGGGTTTATACCAATGCAAGGATTTCATAGATTTCATCAGGATAGACGTAAGGTCTAAACTGGATTGGTTTTCATCATTGATCGGGCAGGGTGCCGGTCGATCAATGGTGAGTTTCACCATGGTGGGACTTTGGATAAGGTAATGGGGGTTTTACCAGGATGGACGTAAGGTCTAAGCTGGAGAGGTTTAATCGTTGATCGGGCAAGGTGCCAATCGATCAACAGCAGGGTTTTATGGTGGGAGATGAGGCTTTATTTGGTATTACCACATTACTGACTCAAGTGCCCTAGGTTTTCACCGGAGCCAGCCCCCTCTTGCTTTTGCCCACGCGCCCTTTCGGGTTTTCACGTGGCGGGGTACCTGATTTTGCCTGCAGTGCCCTTTCGGGTTTTCACCACAGCTGGGTTTAGCCATTTTTGCCCTTGTCCAGAATGCCTGAACAAGACCGGCGGGGTATCTCTATTTTCAACCCCATTTTTCTTTTCTTTTCTTCTTTCTTTTTGTATTCGGTATGCGAGCTGAGAGAGGATAGCTCGAGGAGGGTGGAGTGCCACTGGACCAAGGAGAGGGTAGCTTGATTAGGGTGGAGTGCCACTAATCAAGGTGAAGGTAGCTTGGTTAGGGCGGAGTGCCGCTAGACCAAGAAAGAGGGTAGCTCGGTCAGGGCGGAGTGCCGCTAGACCAAGAAAGGGGGTAGCTTGGCTAGGGCGGGATGCCGCTAAACCAAGAAAAGGGGTAGTTCGGCTAGGGCGGAGTGCCGCTAGACCAAGAAAGGGGATAGCTTGGCTAGGGCGGAGTGCCGCTAAACCAAGAAAAGGGGTAGCTCGGCTAGGGCGGAGTGCCGCTAAGCCAAGAAAAGGGGTAGCTCGACTAGGGAGGAGTGCCGCTAAACCAAGAAAGGGGATAGCTTGGCTAGGGCGGAGTGCCGCTGAACCAAGAAAGAGGGTAGCCTGGTTAGGGCGGAGTGCCGCTGAACCAAGAAAGGGGGTAGCTCGGCTAGGGCGGAGTGCCGCTAAACCAAGAAAGGGGATAGCTTGGCTAGGGCGGAGTGCCGCTAAACCAAGAAAGAGGGTAGCCTGGTTAGGCGGAGTGCCGCTAAACCAAGGAAAGGGGGTAGCTTGGCTAGGGCGGAGTGCCGCTAAACCAAGAAAGGGGATAGCTTGGCTAGGGTGGAGTGCCGCTGAACCAAGAAAGAGGGTAGCCTGGTTAGGGCGGAGTGCCGCTAAACCAAGGAAAGGGGGTAGCTCGGCTAGGGCGGAGTGCCGCTAAACCAAGAAAAGGGGTAGCTCGGCTAGGGCGGAGTGCCACTAAACCAAGAAAAGGGGTAGCTCGGCTAGGGCGGAGTGCCGCTAAGCCAAGAAAAGGGGTAGCTCGGCTAGGGCGGAGTGCCGCTAAACCAAGAAAGGGGATAGCTTGGCTAGGGCGGAGTGCCGCTGAACTAAGAAAGAGGGTAGCCTGGTTAGGGCGGAGTGCCGCTAAACCAAGGAAAGGGGGTAGCTCGGCTAGGGCGGAGTGCCGCTAAACCAAGAAAGGGGGTAGCTACCCGATTACTCGGGGAATATTGGTTGTGTAGCATGATACAGCTTTAGGTGTCTACCGTTGAGTGGCGAGAATTGGATCTCACCTCGATGGTTGACAACCATGTAGGCCCCACCTTCGTAGACCCTCTGTATCACATAAGGGCCCTCCCAGTTAGCATTCAGCTTTCCTTTTGGGTTGGACGCCATAACTTCTTTTTTCTTGACCATGACGAGGTCACCTTTCTTAAATTCTCGTCCTTTCACGAGCTTGTTGAAAGCAGTGGCCATGCGGGCCTGATACATTTGGATATTCTTCTGAGCTTGGAGGCGCTTCCCCTCCAATTCAGCCAGGTCCTCTAATCTTCTTTCTGCATTATTTTGTTCGCCACGGGCCAGGCCATATTGGACTGCCACTCTGAGTGACGGGACTTCCAGCTCTAGCGGAACCACTACCTCCGAGCCATATACCAGCGAGTATGGTGAGCACCCTGTAGGTGTCTTGAAGACCGTGCGGTATGCCCATAAAGCTTCATACATTTTCTCTTCCCAGTCCTTCTTGTTGGAACTGACGACTTTGGCCAGCAATGTGCACAAGGTCTTATTAAAAGCTTCTGCCAATCCGTTTGCCTGTGGATTGTAGGGAGTGGAAGTCCTCCATTCGATCTTATACTTCTCGGTAAGCCGATAAATCTTCTGATTTCTGAAATGACTCCCATTGTCAGATATTATTCGGCCAGGGATCCCGAACCGGAAGATAATGTTTTGCTTGATGAATCTGGCGACCAGCTCACCAGTCACTTCTCTTAATGCTACAGCCTCCGCCCATCGGGAGAAGTAATCTGTTATGGCCAGTATGTACTTATGTCCGGCCGAGGAAGTCGGCAACGGCCCGACTACATCAGTTCCCCATTGTGCAAACGGCCAGCTAGGGACTGTAGGGTGCAGATTTGTAGGTGGCCTTCTAGGCACAGTAGCATGCTCCTGACATTTCTGGCATGATTTTGCAAATTTACAGCAGTCTTCAAACATGGTGGGCCAATAGTAGCCCAGCTTCTTGATTTCTATCTTCATCTTGGGACCGGCCTGATGGGCACCTGCTGTCCCAGCATGTATTTCTTTCATCGCTTGCCAAGCTTCCTCAGTGGACAGGCAGCGGAGTAGAATCTTCTTGCGTGCATCTGCCATTATTCGGAACAGAGTTCCATTTCTGAATTCATAAGAATCCTTAATTCTTAGGAGTTTCATCTTTTCTTCTCTTTTCTGTGGCAGTTGTTGGTGCAGGAACCACTGTAGCAAATGTTGTCTCCAATCAGACGACTGTACTGTGCTAATCGTAGCGACTTCTTCTTCTTCGGGGCACCCTTCTAGCATACTGGGGACTTGCCGCTGGTTCATAACGACAATGTTCAGCGTCTCATTTGGTGGGACTGCTAGTGAGCTGGCCAGCTTTGCCAGTGCATCAGCCTGGGCATTGTGTCCACGGCCCACATGCTTGAGTTCAATATGATAGAATTTCACCATGAGGTGCACAGCTTTTTGATGATAGGGGTTCAGCTCCGGCTTCCGCACCTCGAACTCCCCTTGGATTTGTTTTATTATCAACATCGAATCCCCGAATACTTGAAGCATCTGGATACCCATGTTGAGGCTGATATGCAGTCCGATTATCAGAGCTTCATATTCGGCTTCATTATTAGTGTAGGGCTTGTTTATAGAACAGGACGTATGTACCACCTCCCCCTCTGGTGATTTCAGCACAATACCGGCTCCGGCCCGTATTCTGGTTTTTCCATCGGAGTTTGTCTCTGTTCTGGACGCTCCATCAAAGAATAGCTGCCACATAGCTGACTGAGCCTGGCAGGCTTCGAGTGTCTCATCATTGGGTAACTCAGTCCCCAGCATATCATTTTCAGGCACGGGATGCTCTGCGAAGAAATCAGCCATGGCCTGTCCTTTTATCACCCTTCGGGGTATATAGGTAATATCGAATTCCATCAGAATCACTGCCCATTTGCCCAATCGGCCTTTCAGTACTGGCTGAGTCAGTATGTACTTGAGCGGATCTGCTGCAGATATCAATCTGATCTCATGTGACAGCATACAGTGTCGGAGCTTTTTGGCAGCAAAGACTAGTGCTAAGCATGTCGTTTCTATGTAGCTGTAGCCTTCTTCGGTTCTGATCAGCCTCCTACTCAGGTAGTATAGAGCCTGCTCTTTACCTTCTTCATTTATCTGTGCCAGCATTGCCCCCAGGGAACAGTGTGTGGCTGCGATATACAATATTAAGGGTCTACCCTTAACTGGTGTCTCCAGTACTGGAGGGGTCTGGAGATATTCTTTTAGCTTTTCGAAGGCTTCCTGGCATCCATCATCCCAAAGGAACGGCACATCTTTCATCATGAGCTTGTGAAAGGGGTGGCATCTCCCCGACAGATTTGATATAAATCGTCGGATGTAGGCCAGACGCCCCTGCAGGGATCTCAGCTCGGATAGATTCCTTGGTTGAGGGAGCTCCTGGATAGCTTTAATCTTGGCTGGGTCAATTTCAATGCCCCTATGACGGACAACAAACCCGAGGAACTTTCCGCTGGACACGCCGAAGGCGCATTTCATAGGATTCATCTTTAGCTCATATTTGCGCAGCCTCTGGAATACTATCCTCAGGTCTTGCAAATGGTCTTCTTTTCTGCTGGTTTTCACCACCAGATCATCAATGTAGCACTCCACTTTCTTGAAGAGCAAATCATCAAAGATCTTCGTCATAGCTCTTTGGTAGGTAGCGCCGGCATTCTTAAGGCCAAACGGCATCCTTTTGTAGTGGAATATCCCCTTCGGGGTGCGGAATGCAGTGTGCACTCTGTCTTCTTCAGCAATCCAGATCTGGTTGTATCCGGACGACCCATCCATAAATGACAGGACTTCATGACCCGTAGTCGCATCAATCATAACTTCAGTGATCGGCACTGGGAAATCATCTTTCGGGCAAGCCTTATTAAGGTCCCGAAAATCAACACATATTCTGATCTGCCCATTCTTCTTCTTTACGGGCACTATATTGGCTAGCCATGTAGTATACTGGTTTTCTTCGACAAAGCCTACATCAATCAGCTTGTCAACCTCTTTGTTAATCTGATTTATCAGTTCAGGGCGCATTCTCCTAGAAGGCTACTTTACAGGGCTAGCCTCTGGGTTTATTGCCAATCGGTGTTGTGCCACATCAGGACTCAGTCCCGGCATTTCATCATATGTCCATGCAAAGCAGTCCCGGATATCTTTTAAGAACTATACATACTGTTCTCTGATAGCTGGCTCCAGCAATGCACTGAGGAATGTCGGCCTTGGCTCACCTGCTGACCCCAGATTTACTTCTACCAGCTCATCGACGGTGGCTTGGCCCCCGTCTTCAACTTCGGGTGGGGCCTCTTGTAAGTCAATAAAGCCTCCCGGGACATAATTCTCTTCAGTTTCATGCTCTTCCGTCTCATCATTGCGATCATCAGCGGATGCTGGCACATCATATAAGGCCAATATTGCTGGGTTCTGTTCAGTCTGCCTCGAGGATGAGGTTGGCTCAGCGGGAAATTCAGAAGTGGAAAGCTCCACTCTTAGAAACTCTTCTGTTGTAGGCTCCCCTGATAGATCGTCATTCTGTAGAGCTCGGACTTCTTCTAGAATGCGTTCAAACTCAGGCATTCCTTCAGCTCTTTGGCCATTTGGTCTTCATCCGGGGTCCCCGTATCAAATTGCGCTTCGACCTGGAATAGATCCTCTTTGCAAGATGGGTCCTCCCAGCACCAGCTCTTCTTAGTCTCATCAGACATCCTCGTCTCTGACTGGTTGTCTTGGACTTCATTGTCTGTTATGGATTGATACATGATTTCTTCATCCTCAAAGGGGTATTGGTCATATCCCGCTTCAGGGGAATCTTCATACTGGTAGAAGGTAGAGATAACATCCACCTCGGCTTTATAGTACTCTTGCAGGGTATAACCCAGTCTCGGGTGCTGTGTGATCTTCCTCAGCTCTTTGTTATCTCGAGGCGGATCCCATAGCTCCTTGAATGCTTTCTTCTGGGCAGCAGGCTGTAGTGATGGTATCTGCATCTTAGAGAACATTTGCGAAACCCGTTGGGTAGTATAATCTAGGCCTGTGATCGGCACCATTCGGTTTGCAGCTTCTTCAGGGGCTATGCAGTCTTGATCATCTTCTTCGACTGCCTCCCCGGTGTAGAATATGATAGGGGGTTCGCAGAAGCAAGGGATTTCCATAGTCTTCAATGGCAGCACCGTCTGGTATTCCAGGCTGGCGACGGGCTTAACTAACCCTTGAGGAACCTCTAGCTGTGTGTACTTTTCTTTCATTTCTTCATCGGTCTCATCCGGGTGGATGCTAGGAGGGGTAATCCGAGCAAAGTCACCAGCGTGGGAGATGTGAGATACTTCGTGCTTTTTAATATAGCCCTTTGGTGGCGGTGGAGACCAATTTCCTGCCTTTGTTGTCAGCTTTTTCTGGCTGACCACAGCTTCTCTCTTTTCATCCTTCTGTGACACCTCGGTGTAGTAGGATGCATCGAGCATATGACACTCGAATACTTCAAAGGGATGTAAATCAGCAAACACCCTTTCCTCTCTTCCATCGTGGCAGTATTTGATGCACTGATGTAGCGTGGATGGCACTATTTGATATTCATGCAGCCACGGTCTCCCCAGCAGGGCTTTGTACGTGGTATTGGAGTCGATTACATAGAATCGTACCACGGTAGTGAGGTCCCCCAATGTGAGGTTGAAATCAGCTACTCCAAGAGGTGTCTCACATTTCTGATTGAATCCCGCAATCTTCATGTCTCTGACTTTGGTAAGCTGCAGATCGAAATAGTATTTCTGATAAATGCGGTATGGGAGAATGTTCACAGCGGCCCCGAGATCTATCAGTATCCTGCTCAGTGGCTGACAGTTCAGGGAACCCCTCATGTACAGCGGTCTATTATGGCCGGAATTCGGGATCAGCATGTCATCTTCTGTGAATGTGATCGAGGGCCCAGAATTCACTTCTGTCAAGAGTGCTTCATATTGTGCCGGCGACTGCAAGGCATCAATGATGGCTTGGCGGGCTTCTTCACTCAGAGAGAGGATTTCCCAGATGGAAAATCTGGTAGGGAGCTTCTTCAGCATTTTCATGATCCGGCTGCCCACCCGGACATTAGACAGTCTCATCTCCTCCACCCAACGGGGTCTTGGCGGTTCATGTGGTGCCTGTGGCCTTTGCTGCCCAGCCCCAATTTCATCTTCTAGATCGATTTCTTGGGATGCTTCTTCTGTAGCAACGGCCCCTAGTGCCGCTGGAGGGTCATTTCCTTTGTTTTCTTCAAGCTGCTTCTGCTTTCTATCTGCCGGCTGCTGGCACTTGTTGTTTTTAGCTGGCACAGCCTGAACCGACTATTTGCTCTCCAGACTGGATAGAAATTCCAGGAATGAAGGGGCCTCATCTACTTTTCTTCCCTCCTGGTATAGGCTGGCAGGGGGAGGAACCTGGACGCCTCGCATCTCTGGTTCTGGGATTTGATAGGGCTGCTCTCCTCTGAACATGATGTTATGGTTCGCCGGTGGTGGGCGCCCCCATCTCCTCCCAGAGCGTGTTGCATGGGCTGAAGTTGAGGCTTCAGCATGGTTGGCTTCTAGCAGGGCATTTGACGATTCATCCTCATCATCCTCCCCGGGCAAGGTGAAGAGTACTGACAGAGTATTGCATTGTACTGTCGTGCCTTCTTTCCCTTTTTGGACTTGGGCCGTCTCTTCTTCTTCTGGGAGTTTGGCTTTGCTGGCTCCTGCCCCCAGAAGGGCTCAGTCTCATCTTTTCTTTGTTCTCCCTCCGGCTGCTCTTTAATTTTCAATTCTTCGAGCTGTTCCCAGAGTATACAGTCTCTTACCAGTAGGTGTTTGGGCTTTTTCTGCTCATATTCATCGAGCTCATTGATATATTGTTGTAGACGCCTGGCTGTAGGACTTACTTCTTTATGTGCAGGTAGGGGAGTTTGTCTCCTCCGGTTGTGAGTAGGGATCCGGATGACTGGTCCGGTTTCAGCTGTACGCCACACTGGCTTCACTGGAGGCGGCTCGGGCCTTGGGGTAACACCTCGAATAGTCGCTCCACTGGTGCTGGCTGTAGGAGTCTTTTTCCTGTTCTTTATGGGCTTCGTCTGCCATCCTTCCTGATCTTTCAGTGGGGTGAGGAGGCAAGCTTCATAGGTATGCCTAGTACATTCTTCAACGGCTTCCCTAGGTAGCTGTTGGTAGACTGAGATCATATTGGCGGCCACTCTCCAGGGCGGAGGCTCATGTGGGTGAGGCGGCTTCACTTGGTAATCTCCCAACTGCAACTCGCCCTTTTTGACCATTCCTTCCATGATGTCTTTGAAGACATAGCAATCTTCAATGGCGTGCCCCAGTGCACGGTGGTATGGACAGAACAGCGGATCATCCTTCTTTGCTGCATCTGCAGGTCTCTTCAGCTCAGGCAATGTCACCTTGTTGAACTTGTATGCCCAGTTAAATAGTGTTGCTGTCTTATCCTTTGGGAAAGAATATGCCTTTTTCATCTTGTCTCTCAGAGAGACCTTATCCTTTCTTTCTGTTGCCCCCTCAGGCGGAGGAGCTTCATCTACCCCCTTCTTCCCCTTCTGCTGCTCGAAGGTTCTGAAATCGACGGTGTTAGCCTCAGAATGCGACGGCTGTCGATCATTGGATTTACCCTTCAGCATAGTGGGAGCATTGGCGGTCGGGCGCTTGGACAGGAACGTCTCGACCTCCGCCACTATATTGTTCAATCGGTCAAATGTTCTGACATCTGCACCGATCATCTTTTCTAGCACCTCTCTCTTGAGGCTTTGTTTGCATATCTGCACTACATCTTCTTGATGAGGAGGTCTCCTGCATCTCATGGCTAAGTTCCTCCACCTTTTGATATAATCCAGTGCAGTTTCATCTTGCCTCTGTCGGGTTGCATATAGCTCTGCTATCATGATTTCTCTTTCCGTGACGTGAAATCTGTCGCGGAACTTTCTTTGCATATCAGGCCAATCAACCACTGACCCAGCCGGCAGGCTTGAATACCATTCAAAGGCTAACCCAGTGAGGGATGAGCCAAAGAATTTGAGCAGATAAGCTTCATCGGCTGCCAAATCGCCCATAATTGTGGTGAAGTAGGCTATGTGCTCCCTGGGGGAGCCTTGGCCATTGAATTTCTCAAATTTCGGCGGCTTGCTGACGCCTGGAGGTAGTCTTTTAGCAGCGTACTGGGGAGGATACGGCACCTTGTACACATCATAGGTGCTAACATCATCACCAGTCTTCTCAGACAGCTTCATCTCCACAATTCTTTCAATCATCAGCTTGTGGGCTACAGCTGGATCTACCTCTTCTGGGAAGAAGTGAGCTTGTTGTTGACCGTAAGGAGTTGTCATCACAGTTGCGCGCAAGGTGGGCGCGGTAGGCTGTGTCTGAGATACAGAGGGCTGAGCCACTGTCTGCTGTGGAATAGGTTGGCTCGGTGCTTTGCCCTTATCAGCCAGGAGAGGATTAGTAGGGATAGCCGTTTCTGTTGAGCTGGAAGTCTGACCCACAGGCTCGGCTTGCTTAGAGGCCGGTGTAGCTTCATGCCTCTCATTGAGTTGTCTTCTGAGAGCGCTGATCTCCTGCTGATATCTCCTGAACATCATCTGAATCATGGGGTCCAGGGTTTCCGGGATCTGCATATCTTCTGAAGTCCCTTCAGTATCATCAACGAAGGGGTTATCTCCCTCCTCCGCTGTTACCACATTAACTGTCATAGTGGTAATCTTGCGGGCTTCATCATCAATTTTCATCTTATCCTTTGCCGCCTGGCCTCTTCTAGTGACAGGACCGGGTCTTGTAGCCAGCTTGAGCAGTTCATCTGGCTGAGTTGGCAGTATATCTTGCCCCCTGGCAAGTCCAGCCATGTTACAGGTGAAGATTTGCATTCTTCCCTTTTGCCTGCAAACTCTTCTTTTTGCCTGGTCAGGGTATTTGAGTCGGTCGAAGACCGATACTCTTTCTTCAGCTTCTTCCCCATACAGGTCTTCTTTGTCAGATCCGGCCCTGCGGCCTTCTTCATAGTCATTTGAATCGGAGGAGGAGACTCCGATCATCATTTCTTGCAGGGTTTCCTCCCCTTCTTCATCCATGGTGCCCAAGGCACGATACAATCTTTGCTGACCAAGGGCGGAGTTCCCCAGGTAGTGGAAGTAGTCTTGGACCACTTGCTTCATCTCCTCCGGATTGCGCCTTCGCGGCTCTGGTTGGAGCATCGATCTTTCATGGCCTCTTTGCCTGTGAGCCAGTCTTGCCACATGAGCATTCAAATGCTCGGCCTTGGAATATCTGAATATATCGGCCTGTCTGGCACAGGCCCTTGGTCTTCTTACAGTAGTAACAGCGACTGGTTCGCTTATTCTCATTCTTTCTTCTCTCTCAAACCTTCCGTCGCCATCCTGGCGACAGTTGGCAGCAGCATCATAGTCCTTCTTTTCCCATCTCTTGCCCCCGGCCCTGGGATGGGTGGCAGTAAGGTCCTCCTTCTTCTCATATCTTCTGCCCCTCATCATGGGGCGAGCAGTGGTCAGATTTCTTCCTTCATCCTTTCTCTCATCTCTTTTACCCCATGCTCTGGGGCGAGCAGCAATAGCACTTTTTCCATCTTTTCCTTCTCTTCTTCTGCTTCCTGCCCTGAAGCGGGCAACAGCATCTTCGGTAGCTTTCTCCTCATCTCGAGCTGGGACCCAGCTCTGAATCTTCTTTGGTCGCCAGACCTGTTTGTATCTTGCTGGCTTGGGCGCCAGCGGCTTCCTTTCATCAGCTTCCCAGTTGGCCCTCCTGGTGGCCAGAACCTGGAACTTGTTGTTGGTCGGAATGGTCGGGACAATCCTGTCCGGTCGGACTTCTCTGGGGCGACCGTCGAGGTTCACCCTAATATCACCCATCATCATTGTCTTCCCGGAATTTGACAGACGACGGTCGGCAGCAGCATACCGGCTCCTCCGGTTGGTTCTTTTTTCCTTCAAGGCAGCAGCGGGGACCATGTCCCTCCTTTGGACATGGTGAACATAGCAGGCGACGGCTGTCGAGCCTGCCTTCTCTGGTAAGCTAGCTTTCTCATCGGTGGTCTTCATCGGGGCACTTGCAGCAGTGCCTTGCTCATTGTTGTCGACCTGCAGAAGGTCGGTGAAGACGAGGCCCAGGCAGTTGGGTAGCCCGACAGCAGGGGGCATTGATCCGAACGACAGTGGTACCGCCAGGTAGCCCTCTTGCACATGCATATCAATCGGTTGCTGGTCGAAGCAGACAGATATGATTCTAGCCGTCATTGTAGTTTCCTGAAAATAAGGAAAGTGCACGGAATCAGAAGTTTGAGGGGGGCCCGCTGGGCCTCCTACTTTAGCGTAAAGATGAAGGGAGACTCGGTCCCACCGGGCGTGCCAGACTTGTGGAACGATCTTTTCGTCGGTTTAAATTTATCATTTATTTTATTTGATTTATTCATTGATTTATTGATTTGTTTGATTGGTTTATTAGGCGTGCAAGTTACCGGGGTGACAACTTTTATTATGCGCTCGACTTGACTTGGTCAGTCGATTGTGAAGTCCGAGTCGGGACCAGAAGTCCGCCATACCATAAAGGTCATGATGTTAATTACGCCCTCCCTAAGGAGGACAACCCTTGATTAAACGCTAAAGATAGGAGGAAAACAGCGGTAAAGATAAGGCTCGAAAGAGACGGGAGTAGTTTATTTGCAGAACGTTAAATAGACTGGACAAAGCAGGGGTTCGTTAAATACGGGATAAATCTGACGACATATCCCCGCCATCTTGGACTATGCCAAGTGGGAATAGGAAACCACCTATGCAGCGGCGGGGTAGGATCCGTAAAAGATCGGGTATATTTGACCAGAAGTCCAAATAGAGACCGGCGCGACATGGGACGCCCCGTGTAGGTGCGGTGTCGCATCTGTATCCCCCTTCGAGGGACCATCGGAGAGGATGCAAGGACATAACTCCGTGGGCCGGCGGGGATGGGAGAGAATGTCACAGTTACCCGGTAGGGTATGTATAAATTTCGGCAGCATGTCCCCTCGACTTGGATTATGCCAAGAGAGGATAGGTCATCATCCACGGGATGCCGGGATGACGACCAGATAAGAGGGGCACCGGGCCCAGGGACATTGCTTGCATCTATCTCATCGGTTAATATTCCCTTGGAACCCATCAGAACGCATATAACGATATGGCTCTTTGAGTTCGTAAGGCAGCAGTGAAATCCGGATCGAGAATGAGGGCTGTAGGGGAGGTCTTCCCCATTATTGTATTTCCTCAGGGCATATATGATGGTCTTTAGACATCCCCGAGACAGATGTGTGGGGAGATTAAGGGGTAGAAAGATAATGGTGTAGAGGTGGGCTTCGGACTAGATTTCATTGGCCGAAGGAGGGCTTTCGGCGTGGCTTTCATTGTTGGCCAAGGGGGGTTCTCGGCATGGTTTTGTTGGCCAGGGGAGGTTCTCGGCATGGTTTTATATTGGCCAAAGGAGGGTCTCGGCATGATTTTGTATTGGCCAAAGGAGGGTCTCGACATGATTTTGTATTGGCCAAGGGAGGGTCTCGGCGCGCTCATCACCGCGCCGGGAGCCTGGCGCCGGGAAGCTCCGGACCGGGAAGGCTACATGGAGAGGGGCTTAATGGCCGGTGAACACGATTTGGGGTTTTGTCGGCTTGCTGAAGGGGAAAGAAAAGGAAGGCCCTCTCGGCAGCGTAGCTCTCGGCGTGGAAATGAGCACGCCGGGAAGGTGAAAGGGTTAAGGGTCTCAGGGCTCGAAGATGATACTCTGTTCGGGAGGTTTCTAAGATTTCTGGCTCGGATTGAGGCCGGATTTGGAGTGCAGGAGGGGGTTTCATGGATGTTTATGTTAGAAAGAGGCCAAGGGAATTAGAAGGTGGAATCAACAGAAGGAAAGAGACCATCATCCAGACCCCGTGAAGACTTTATTTGTTTGCTGCCAGCCGTCTGGGGGATCAAGAGATGACTGTCTCTGATCCCCTGAACGAGCCCAACGGCATCGAAAACCTGCGACGGAGGAACTCTCAGCACTGAAACTCCAGGCCCTAATCATTCAAGGGTTAGGGTAGAGGATCCAGATATCGAGGTCATCACTTATCAGAACCTCATGGGGTGGCATTCGTCTGTAGAGTAGACATATCCTTGTATAGCCAGCAGTTCAGGGAACCAAGAGATTGATGTCTCTGGTTCCTGAACAGTACAAGGGGCCTTGAGGGCCTTGAGAGAAACTCAAACATATGCGGTGAATCTGCCATCGAGACAGGAGGTGAGAAGGAGACAGAACCCAGTAACCCATTAGATAGGGGTAGGGGTTCTATCTTCACTCCTCTGAAGAACAGACTCGTAGGAAGACTCTGAAACCGGGAGCGTCTAGACTATTAGACATTTCGGATACAAGATATGTATACATAGAGAGACAGAGGGAAGAGCTTCGATTGTCCATTTCATTTCATCTCATAATCATTACTTACATCGATTGCAAGGCTAAAGCCAAGGAACAGAAGAAGAGATGAACAGGGGGAGGCGAGGAAAGAACTCTCGACATCATATGAATAATCAAGCACAAAGACATGGACTATTACATACGGAGAAAAATAAAGAAAACAGCAAATATGGGAGGGAGGGTGGAGCATTGACTCCTCTCCCTCCCCTGAGCAGCCCACCTGGAGCCTCTTCCTCTTCTTCTCTCTTTCTGTGGGTTTCTTCGGTGCCTCTTCTTTCTGGGGATTTTCTCTTCGCCTGCTTCTCTCTGTTCGCCCTTTTTTTTGTTCGAAGGGAAGGGGGTTTTATAACTGCCTCCTTTTTGTCTTCTCGGCAGGCATTTCATGGCGTGCCTCAGCTAAGGATTTCCCGGCGCGCAGGACTGCAGCTTCTTGGTGCAGTTATTGGGCTTCGACGAGAGGATCCCGGCGCCATCGTTTTGGACCGTATTGAAGAGCTCTCGGCGCCCTGATCATAAGCCCATTTAGGGCTTTTGGATGCTTTCAACTCTTTTTATCAGTGGGCTCCAACTATCCAAGCTGTTAGCCCGGCTTCTTCACTTGCTAGTCCCTCGAGTCTGTCAGGCCAGACGAGGGTTTCTTGGTTGGTGAGTCGACATAGTCTTATCAGAATACCTCTGGAGTTTTCATCAGTCAATAGACTGCAATTCTTCATCAATACTGCCATCTGAGCGATGACAATACCGGACATCAGCTTGGCCTGGGGGGCTTCAGCCGGGTAGTAGCTTTAGTGACGATTGCTCTGTAATTCTGAAATCGCAGGAATCTCTTGGGTCTTCATGTCTGATTCAATCTTCTATTTCGGTCTCATCTTCATCTTTGATTGTATTTCAGGTGTCAACACCCACATACGTCGGTAAGCCCAGAAAAAATGATTTCTATATGCTTTAAATGCTTCTATATGCTTCTAATGCCTTTTAATGCTAATGCCTTTTTTACATGCTATGCAAATGCTAATGAACTTAAATGCTTTCAGGTGAGATGGACCCCGTTCCGTGGCGAGGGTTACACGGGACAGCCATGGGTTGAGGCGGCTCTCTCGTATCGGGGGCGAGATATATGGCTGCACTGCATCCATATCATCGAGCCTCTGCACTACAGGCTGATCCTGCGGACTCGGGGACTGCACCAGCCCGAGGTGACCTTTCCGCATCGCAACGATGACCACCCAGGCAAGTCGGCGAGGGGCATCAGTGGAAATGTGGATTGGCGCGCCCAGAAGGTGAACTACGTCGTCGACTGGAGGCAGCGGGGCAGAGCCGTGAAGGATCGGGATGAGAGCGACGAGGCCTACTTGAAGGCCTTTGCTCGATTCTACGGCGACCGGGTATACCGAGGTACCCGACGACCGGTATGCAATTCTAAACCTAAGACTCTCTCTATATGCAAATGCAATGTAATAATTGTTGACTCATGCTTTCTAAATGCAGCTCGATCCTGAGGGACGGATATCCGAGCTGGAGGGACTTCTCCATTCCACCATCCAGCAGCGGGACGGGTACCGGACTGCTTTGGAGCTTCTGGTAAGACTCTAAAGGCTTTCTACATGATTATGATTATGAATGATGCTAATGCTTTGACTATGATAATGCAGCGGGCCGAGGGAGCCCAACGAGCAGGACCAGATGCCCCATTGTCGTCCTCGCAGCCTGCGGGAGACAGGACCGAGCGAGATGCTGATTTTGCTCGGGCAATTGCCCGGGCCGAGGAGGCGGAGGCCACCCTCGCAGAGTGGGTAAGATGTGAAATGCTCATGCTTCATGATTATGCCTAATGAAAATGCTGTGATGACTAACCATATGAAATGCAATCTACAGGCGAGGGAGCTAGCAGCAGCAGTGGCCGAGGCTAACCAGGCGAGGGCTGAGGTAGAAAGAAGCCGGGCTGAGACTGATCAAGCCCACGCGGAGACAAAACTTGTTCGGGCAGAGATGGCCCGGCTGAGAGCAGAGACCCCACGACTTGTGGATGGTGCAGAGATGGAGCGACTATGGATGGATTTAGCTCGGGCACAGGCAGAGGTGAAGGAACTCTGTATCGGGACGGCAGACTTGGATCGCTACCGGACCGAGGCACGGGAGACGCGGCGTCAGATCTTCACGCTGAAGATCGAGCTGCGGACACTGGAGCGGACGGTCCGGATGATAGGCCGGGGGCCGGAGCGGAGTGCCTCCCAGAGTGGGGTACATAGGAGTGCTACCCCTAGTGGCTCAGTAGGGGATTTCCTAGTCAGCTCCTCTGCCCAACGGAGGAATGAGAGGGCAGAGAGAGGACAGCCGAAGGAGAGTGCTTCCATAGCACCGCCACCCACGAGGAGACCCGAGGATGGGGAGGATGATGGCGGCCCGGCGGATAAGCCGGCCGAATGATGTATTTATTTTTGCTGTTTTTGCTTGTATATATCTTTTGGAAAGAAATGGAATGAAATTATCTTCTTCTTTATGTTTTTCTATGTTTTCCATGTTCATTATGTGCGAGTGTGAATGTGTGAGAAAAACAGGTGGAGATGTGTTTAAAAAATGCAGGGATGAACGGAATGAATGGATTATTGTTTTATGTGTATGGATATGTGTGGATTTGAGATGTGATTGAATGAACAGATGCAGGAATGTATGCATGAGACTCTTGCAGAAATGTGGCGAGAACAAGGTGTACAAATGTGAAAGACCGCCAGGTCTAGGCAAGGGCAGAAGGAATTGCCTGGATTTAGCACCAGAGAAAGTAACGGTCGTGGTTCAGACCGTCATAATCAAATGACGCGCAGGAAAAAGGCCGTTAATCATCACAGAGATTTGTTTGGGTGGAGGGGCTACAGGAAGAGTGACGGCCAGAAGGAGATGCGTCATAGAAAAATAACGGCCAAATGCCAGACCGTTAATCATGGCAGAACAACGATTTGCAGAGTTAGTAGCAGGAAATGCGACGGCCCAAAGAAGATGCGTCAGAGTGAAGCAACGGTCCTGACCAGGACCGTCATATAGCGTTTAGTCCAGAAGAGAGAGAGCTGAGTGACTGAAAATATAACGGATCATAGTTCATCCGTTACAAGGAGCGACGGTCTGCCCTAAGACCGTTAATCGCCACAGAACATGATTTGAGAAAATCAAACCCACAGGAAATATGACGGCACAAGGCTGGCGCATCATAGTGAAATAACGGCCCTACGATAGACCGTTAGAGCCTGGGTCGTATTCCAAGACAGATTGAGCCGTGGGAGTTAAAATCCGAGGTTTAGCCACCTAATCCTTTACTAGAACTTATCCTGATTGAAGATAAAGCCTTCTAGCTCAAGTCTTATCCTTTCAAAGCCAAATTAAAGCCCCAACAACTTGGAAACTCATCCAAAAATCATAGCTTTACTGAAAACCTCTATTCTAGGGCTGAAGAACCCTCCTAAAGAGCATAAAACAAGATGAAGAGGTGCTTCGAGATGATGGCTATGGAGGAGAAGGCCTACACCGACCCTAAGGCTGCAAGGAAGAAACACGGAGAGCTTCAACGGCTAACCTCAATCCCTAAACACTTGAGCTCTAACGTCCAAAGGGTGGTAAATTATTATGACTTCATCCAAAGTTTAGATTTTTGCTGCACTTCAATTCTTTTCATAACCTTCCTTCTTCCTTTTCCCTTCTCAAGCCCCTTCCTGGCCCAAGGTGCTACTCCAATCTGAAGTGGGTGGCTCCCATGGTAAAGGCACTCCCTATAGAGGTTACATCAATCCTCAAAGTATGGCATCTTCAACCTCTCTTGGTTTTAGGCAAAAATTTCCAGAACTTGTCCTTAGATTGGCCAAGCCTTTCAGCACTTGTGGAACTATGGCATCCACAAACTCATACCTTCATCTTCCCTTCCTTTGAAGCAACCGTCCTTTTGGAGGAGGTAGAAACTTACCTAGCCCTTCCTAAGACTAAGGTGGGGGATGAAGACCGGGTTTGCTACACAATCGAGCCTATTGATCCATCCTTAATTTTGAGCGACTTCATTCACAATCCAAAGGACGTGAGGACCATGATCAGCCCGCACCACATTCACTTGATACCCTTGGCATAATGGATAGTGTCTCATTGTAAGAACAAGTGGGAGAGACATGAAGCAATAGCCAAGGCGGTGGCGGTTTGCTTGTGCGGAGTGTTTCTTTTTACCACAACCGACCACCTCTTAGACATCCAAAACCTTGGTATTATTAGTGGGCTGTGACGGGGTATGTCAATCTCTCAAGCGGTCCTCTCATACCTTTATGAAGGACTAAGCTCAGCTTGCATAGGAGGCCCTTTGTTTGGCTCTATGATGCTCCTTGAGTGCTGGATAGGAGTGAGAGTCAAGTTCCTTCCAAAGGAGGACATAACTTCAGCTAGCCGGATCTTCGGGAGCCACCCTCTCTTCTTTATTGGAGGGGCATTTGGATACTCTTCTCAGGTTGAATGCAAGACAGTATATAAGAAAACTCGAGACGAATGGCGCCTCTTCTTCAACACTTTGTCAATGGATAAGTTCATCATGCGACCAATAGTTCTTCGGGGCACTCTTCTCAAAATACCGCGGCGTCAAGGCCTCGACCTCCAGCTAGTTGGAAACACTACCATGGCGATCTACAACCCGCACCGATGCCATCATCAGATCGGACTGCCTCGAACCCAAGCTCCTGCACTATCTCACTACCCTCCCCTTCTACCTAGGAAGATGGGGACCGAGGAGGATGAAAGAGCAATCCGGAACGTGCTGACCATGTGGGAGATCAGTAAAGTGCGCCCGTGGCAAGCAGAAGTTGAGGAGATCGATGAAGCACGCCGAGATTATGTGAAAGATTTGAGAAGAATCCGCCCTCTTGTGGATAAGAAATTGAATGTATCTTGATTTCTTTTTGCTTATGAGAGATTTATGTGTGATTGACAATCAAGGTTTGATTTATCATGAATTATGTTTCATTAACCTCGCTTGAATGAGATGAGATTGTCATGGCTGAATGAGCTTGAACTTGATGACTTGATTGGCTAGAATGATGTGAACAGGCAGAGCTTCTGGGGAGAGTAACGGACAGGCAATGGGCCGTTATAGGGGAATAACGGTCTCACGGTAGGCCGTCATAATGGAAGCAGGGAGAACCTGATCTCTGAAGGATGTAACGGATAGGCTTTGGGCTGTTATAAACAGGTGACGGTCGTGACCCCGGCCGTCATAGTGATGATGGCTGAAAGAAGAGGGGCCATGCCTGAAGGAGAATTAACGGTCGAAGGATGGACCGTTAAATGAATGTAGCGGTCTGGGGTTGATGCGTTATTTGCCTTGAACCTGCATATTTGTAAGCCTTGAATGAATTTTGTTCCTGCACTCTGCACACACTTAAACACGAGACAGGTTAGATCTGTTCTTAGACTCAACCCCTTGCCTTGAAGCAAGTTAGATAATGACCCTTTTCTCGATATTTGGTCAAGGGGTGGAGCCTTATTAAATAGGCGGAAAATCATAACGAAAATGCATGCTATGCGTATGATGGTATTTTTGGAAGTTTGGAAATATTCGATTTGTTTGGATTTTGAAAATATTTGATGTTTTTGATTTTGGAAATATTTGATTTTTTTGGATTTTGGAAAGATATTTGATGTTTTTGGGTTTTAAAAATATTTGTTGTTTTTTGGGTTTTGAAAATATTTGTTGTTTTTGGGTTTTGAAAATATTTGTTGTTTTTGGGTTTTGAAAAACCAGTGCCTCCTCAGTAATGCGAACCCTTCCTCGTTTATAGCGAGTCCCAAGGTTGGCGTGCGATAGGGTGACGACCCCTGGCCAAGTCCTAATTATCATGACGATGTTTTTACCAGGGCCATGCCCAGGATACCAATCTTGGTCCTAAAAGAAAAAAGGAATATGGGGGTAAGCTTTAGGCCAGACATAGAAGTTTTTAGGACTTGACTTCCTCACCGGACAACCTTATTAGAGATTTGGTCTGTTGCGCCGAGGCTCTTTTTCGTCCGTCATCGAACCTTCGTCCACTCTAGGCACGCATGCGACCGGGCTCATAACATCCCGCGGGGAACTGTACTGCCACTCTTGTCATGCCTAGTTTTTCTTTGGAGTTTTTGGAGATTTAGATACCTTTGAGATGATGATTTTGATTTTGTCATAAGGTCGCTCCTTTTCTTCTTTTTTATTTCTTTCTTTCTTGCTTGTGGTGTCAGGTCATAACGGACTTGCCCCTATTTGAAACCTCCTCTTGTTAGGTGCTTGGATCGGTCGTCGCCTCCTTATTCACTCCTTGCCCCTGGATTCAGCCGAAGGAAGAAACGGACAGGGACTTTGATTTTCCCCTGAAGCACGGCCAAGGAAAACGGTGTCTTTCAAACAAGGAGCCTGACCAGGAATGTCGTGTGGTGTGTGATTGCCTTACTCGGGACCTTTATTTTGAAACAGGAGGGAGGATCATGCTGCCAGGGAAGCACGTGGTTTTAGACTCTAAGGAAAGAAACGCTTAAGATATAACCCATTCCACGGGTGAGAGAGCTCATCACCTTCCGCATTTATTAAACGATAAGCATTCCCTAGATAAGCTTCTTTTACTACAAACGGCCCTTCCCAGTTAGGTTGCAATTTGGACGTAGGACCTGCAGACCGAATGAATTTACGTTTCAAAATAATATCACCCTTCATAAATTTACGTTCAATTACCTTCTTTTGAAAATAACGTGAAACCCTCTTTTGATAAACGGATACGTGATCGGCCGCATTCATCCTCTTCTCATCCAAGAGTTCCAACTGGACCAGCAACGCCTCTTGACGTTCATCGAGATTAAGTTCCTTATCGAGCTGCACTCTAAGGGAAGGGATTAAGATCTCATATGGGAGCACCGCCTCCATTTCGTAAGTAAGGGAGTAGGGAGTTTGTCCCGTGGGGGTGCGAACGGAGGTGCGGTAAGCCCACAGAGCTTCCACCAATCTTTCGGGCCAATCAGAAAATTTATGAGCTTCGCATGTCTTCTTAATGATTTTAAGAAGGGTTTTATTAGTGGCTTCGGCTTGACCGTTGCCTTGAGGGTAATATGGAGATGAATGATGCAATGCAATTTTGAACTTCTTACATAGGTCCTTGAGCTCTTGGGAGACGAACTGGGGTCCGTTGTCGGTGATGATGCTGCTTGGTACTCCAAACCGCGAAATGATATTCTTCATGATAAAGTGGCACACCGTTGTTGCTTTGATTTCTGCGTACGCCTCAGCTTCGGCCCATTTGGTGAAGTACTCAGTGGCGGTGAGGATGAAGGATTTTTGCTTGATCTGAGAATTGGGATCACCGAGTGGGCCGACGACATCGAAAGCCCACATAGAGAACGGCCAAGGAGCAGTCATAGGATGGAGTGATGAAGCTGGAGAATGAATTTTATCAGCATGGAGTTGGCATTTAAGACACCTCCGGACATAGAGGGAGCAATCTTCCTCTAGGGTGGGCCAATAGTAGCCCTGCCTAAAGATCTTCTTCGCTAGAGCCTGGCCATTGACATGACCTCCACACTCACTAGAATGGGCTGCTTCAGCCACTTTCCAAGCTTCAACATCATCTAGGCACCTCATGAGCATTCCATTAGTAGCGCGCCGGTATAGTTCTCCTGAGATGATAGTGTACTTCGCGGCGGCTCTTCTAATTGCCTTACGCTGCTCGGCATTTGCCCCTTCTGGGAAAGATCCTTCTTTGCAAAACAACTCGATTTCATGATACCACGGTAATTCCTCTTCGTCCAAAATCTCCTCTAGCTCTATTAATGAAACTTCTTTGAGATCTTTCTTCTCAGCTCGCGCCTCTACGGATTTTCTAAGGTTGATGAACCAAGGGTCCTGAAGAGAGGGTACGTCCAATCTCTGAACGACGATAGTCTCCGTGCTACGACTGAGAGGGAAGGACAAAGAGGAAGCAAGAGATGCCAGAGCATCGGCTAGGATGTTCAGAGAACGGGGAGTATGGATATATATCAGCTTACGGAATCGCCTAGCGAGGAGCGTGACCAAATCTTGATAAGGCTTGAGCTTAGGGTCACGAGTACGGTAAGTGGACAGAACTTGCCGCAGGATGAGCTAAGAGTCTCCTATGATGTTCAAATTGGAGATAGGCGTGCTTCAAGCCGGCTAGGAGAGCCTCATACTCAGCGATGTTGTTGGTGGCAGGAAATCGAAGTTGATAAGCAAAGGGGATGGTTACTCCCTCTAGAGTAAGCAAGACGGCGCCAATCCCTTGGCCTTGAGAGTTGAGCGCACCATCAAAGTGTAGAGACCAGAAGGGGTGATGAGAAAGGACAGAGAGATGCTCATCAAGGAAGTCGTCCTGAATAGAATCGGTGTGAGGAATGGGAAGATGTGCAAGATGCTCAGCAATGGCATATCCCTTGACTGCCTTCTGAACAACAAAGGTGATGTCGAATTGAGAGAGGAAGCTCTGCCAGCGAGCCAACCTACTAGAAAGGACGGGCTTTTCTAAGAGATAGCGGATCGGGTCCATTCTAGAGATCAACCTAACTGGGTGGGCAAGGAAGTAGTGTTTAAGCTTCTGAGCTACCCACACTAAGGCGGCACAAGTCTTCTCCATAGCGGTGTACCTGGATTCAGCCGGATTAAACAATCGAGAAAGGTAGTATGCAGCCCGCTCTTTCCCTTCATCGTCCACTTGTGCTAAGACAACCCCTAGGGAGTCCTCAATGACCGAAATATACAGGATTAGGGGTTTCCCAGGGACAGGAGGTTGCAAAACTGGGGGATTGGATAGATATTCCTTGAGGTCCTCATAGGCCTTTTGACAATCTTGATTCCATTCGAACCTGACTCCCACCTTAAGCAATTCATAAAACGGACGGCACCTCTGAGAATGCTGAGATATGAATCTTCTAATGAATTGCAACCGACCGATCAATCCTCGAAGTTCCGTGATGTTCTTTGGCGGAGGCATGTCCATGACGGCCTGTGCTTTGTTAGGATCAATCTGGATCCCCCTTTTGCTCACTATAAACCCTAGCAACTTCCCTGAAGACACTCCGAATACGCACTTCTTCGGATTCATCTTAAGCTTATACTCCCTGGCTCTCTGTAGCACCTTAGCCAGAATAGAGGGGTGTTCTTCCTTGGTTCTTGATTTCACCAGAATGTCATCCACGTAAGCTTCCATATAGATATGCATCATATCGTGGAAGATGGCCATCATCGCCCTTTGATAGGTGGCATCGGCGTTCTTCAGACCGAACGGCATAACCACATAACAGTACGTGCCCCAGGGCGTGGTGAAGGAAGTCTTCTCTTGATCTTCCGGAGCGAGGCGGATTTGATTATAGCCCGAGTACCCATCCATGAATGACAGAGCTTTGTACCCGGTAGTGTTGTCAACTAGGACGTCTATACGAGGCAGCGGGAAATCATCTTTAGGACATGCTTTGTTAAGATCCCTGAAATCAATGCATATGCCCACTTTTCCATCTTTCTTGAGAACAGGGACTATGTTCGCCACCCACTGAGGATATAAAACAACTCTGATGAACCTGGCCTTGTACAGCTTGTCGACCTCCTCCTTGATCCTCAAGGCCATGTGGGGGTGAAATCTCCTTGACCTTTGTTTAACAGGTGTTGCCCCTGGTTTAAGCACGAGTCGGTGTTCCACTAAGGCGGGGTCAAGACCTGGCATGTCCTCATAAGACCAGGCGAAAGAATCGATGTACTCCCTTAGTACCTTAATTAGATCTTCTACAACCTGCGGAGGGAGATTAGCAGCAATAACGATGGGCCTTGGGTCTTCTTCAGTTCCAAGATTGATTTCCTTCGTAGGTTCATCCACTGCCGTCGATGACTCGTCGAATCTTTTTAGTCCTTGTGCATATAGGTCGGCAGTGTCGTCTGCGTCGCTGTCTTCATCTATTGGATCCTTCTCATCCAAGACCTCATAGACGCCTAATCCGTCGTCGCTCCACACCCCTTCTATTTCCTCCTCTTCTTTGATCACTATTGCCGTAGCGACGAATTCTGGGCACTTTAAGAGAGCATGACACCGTTGAGCTAAATCTTGCAAAAACCTATCAGGAACAGATCGGGAAGGATGCGCAAGCGAGCGCGGCTCAGACCGGGAAGGGTTGGACGACCCTGAACAAGACCCTATGTCTCTAGATCTAACCAACCCTACTTCTCTAGACTCGCTAGACCCTAATTCTAACCTAGGAGAGAGGAAGCCTAGTGGAAGGGAAGGAGCAGGGGACTCGTGCCCCTGGGAGGAGGAGGATGAAGACAGGATGGCGTAATCTTCCATTGAAACCTCCATTTTAAATTTGACGTTTTTTTTTGGAGATCAGCGGAGACTACAAAGCAAGACAGCTCGGAGAGGAGGGAAGCAGAGGCCCCTTTCTCATGGGAGTGAGCATTGAAGAGAGGAGAGATGAGGAAAGTAGACAGATCAATGGGGCAGCGAGGCCCTCCAGCAGGAGGATTGATTGGAAATTGGAATGGATTACTGAGAAATGGATTGATCATGATTGGAGGAGAACGGGGGATAAACCCCCTTTGCTGAACCATGCATCGGAGCTGAAAGGGAGATAAAGAAAGGACAATCATCGAGCTCCCTTCTTTCTGTGAATCACTGTCGGGCTGCTTCTTCGGCCTCCATTGCATCAGTTGAACTTGCTGTTTCTTTTAGCAATCTGCTTCATGAAATAACCCCTGAAGGGCTTGGCTGTAGTCAAGCATATCATTATCTAGCCCTCCTGGCAATGGGGGCGGACCAGCAATTGGACAAACTGTATTTCCTTCCGGCAGTGCTGCCTTTGGAGCGAATGTGCCGGGCTGGAGAGGCCCTTTTACAAAATGCTGCCGATAATCCCAGGTGAGTGGCCCAGAATCTCCCGTCATAGATAATGCTGTCTCTCGATAATCGAGACCTCTCCTGCCCATTTTTCTTCCCTTTGGTATAGGCTTAGTCATTCCTTGTAGCTGCGCACCGAGGCCTCTCCCCGGTTGATAGCCCAGTTTCAATATAATGTTCCACCCCTTTAAATCTCGAATCTGAGGCTTCACCTTGATGTTAACTGGAGTAGTGATAGGCTTGGGAGATGTGTAAGCCCAAGGAAAGTTTAAGTCCAACACTGACAGAACGGGCCAGCTGCTAGACCAGAGAGTGGGGAGAACCTTCTCGAAAATTGCCTTTACCGATTGTACCGTGGATAAGCTCTTAACTTTGACAACCCTCCCTTGGAAGGGGAATTTAATGCACTGATGTGCGGTGGAGGGCACGGCACCGAGCGTATCAATCCAGGGGCGACCCAAGATAGCCTTGAACATAGGGTCAATATCAAGTACATAGAATTCCACGGCCATTGTAAGGGGCCCGAGCTCTGCCTGAATGGTGACTACTCCGTGACATGCTCGCCTAGAGTTGTCGTATGCTGCTATAGTAGTGGGGGTAGGTCGTAGGAGCTCTTCAGATATGTTGCATGCTCGGAGGGTACTGAGTGGACAAACATTAATCGAGGCCCCTATGTCCACCAGCGCTGCTTCAATGCTAACCTTGTTAAGAGTGATCGTTATGCAAAGCGGCATTTGCCGAGCTTCTGGGGGTGCAAGCTCGGTTTCAGAAAATGTGATAGCCGGGCCCTTTGAGATTGTTGCAAGTGCCGTCGGTAAGCTGTCAACTGCCATATCTTCACTGACCATCACCTTCTGTAAGAAATCTCTCAGTGCATCTTGATGAAGGGTAGAACTTTTGATCAGCTCTAGCACAGATATTTTGGCGGGCACTCGGTCCAAATGATGTAGCAAGTCATATTGAGTCCCTGGCAGAGGTTCAGTTTCTTCCTGCTCGGCCACCGACTGCGAAGCTTGGAGATTGGAAGTAGTAGTGTAATTCCGATGGAACATCTTCCCGCTCCTCAAAGCACAATTTTCCGCGGCATCTGGAGATAGTATGATGGGCCCTGTGGGTTTGATGAATGGGATAGGCTGTGCGGGTGAAGCAGTTTGGTGGAGCGTAGGGTTGGTGAGGTTAATAGGCGGCAAGCGGATGATGGGCGAAGGGCTAATGGAAGGCAAAGTGGTGAGTGTGGGTGCGGGCGGAGGGAAGGCTAGCGGAGGGGTAAGGATGGGTGAGGGATTGGGTGGTGTGATGGTGATGGGGGTGAGCGGCGGAGGATATGATAGCATAGTGTGCGGTAAGGGATTTACCGGAGCGGGCGTGAATGGTAGGACGAGTGGAGGGGGTGTTGGCTGTGTGGGGAGGGTGAAGGAGGGGGTGAGAGGGTTGCGGTGGTGATGGTGGAGGGCCATAACTTGCGGTGTGGCACCATCATCGTCAAAAGACCATCCGGCGTTGGGGACCGGTGGTTGGACCACGTTCACTTGTGCTGGTGCTGGGGGCTGCTGCTGAGGAGCGGGTGGATGATTCGGCATCGGGTTCTAATGGATGCCCAGATCTTGCACTTACTGTGGCTGCTGCCGTTGTGGCGGCTGCTGTGGCTGCGGTGCTTGATGCTGCTGCACTTGCTGCCCCTGCGGCTGCCTTCTCTTCTCTTTGATTTCCATAATGGCCCTATGCATTTCGGCCCAGTCGATTCTCTGCCCTTCATGGAGGTCATATACCAGATCCCAGAATTGAAACATCCTTCTATGGTATGGCCCGGCTGCCTGTGGAACATACAATACTTAGATTGATCAACAGCCGGGTTCCAAGTAGGCCATTCCGGAGGAAGTTGTATAGCATTCACTGACATGAGGGCGGAGAAGATATCTGTAAGTGTCTCTGGCAATGGAGGGTACTGGGCTCTCCTGGGAGCCGGGCGCTTGCTGTTTGGGTTGTTGTTGTAGCCGCTGGGTGGAGGGACGTTATGGTATTGTTGTGGTGGTGGGGATTGTTGTGGTGCGGCAAGGACATTTTGTGGCACGACAAAGGTAGGCGGAGGGTTTTGTGGAGAGGCCTGGAAGTTTTACGGAGTGGAGTTTTGTGGATTGCGGGGGTTTTGGTTGTAGTGGAAAGGTGCGGCATGAAATGGGAAAGCAACGGCTTGTACCTGCTCGTTTGTCTGGACTCCCTCGGTAACCGGCCCTTGTGGTTTCTTGTGGTACTTGGGCTTTTGGTTTTCGAAGAGGGAATGGATAGGGGAGTCCTTGAACTGTGTCTGTATGAAGCGCGCCCGGCTATAAAGTTGGTGCATATTAACTATATCATTCATTGTCAGAATGTTCTTGAAAGTGGGCGTAGCATTTGAAGTTAGCAGCTTGACTTTTTCATGTGACACGACCTAAGGGTGCAATGGTATCAACCAAATGAACCTCGGGCCTAGACTTGCAAGCCCACTTACAAATTAGCGGACTCGATGTTGGCGGACCGATATCGCAGCACAACCCTTTCCCCGTGGTGACTAAGTGATGGTAGGGTGGATTCGAGAGCCTAAACCACGCTGCTTAGGGTGATGACTTGGCCAATGAGTTCCCCTCCTTGGATTGGAGCACCCACATCAGTGGGGCGGACGCCGTGCCTTGAGGGTACGGGGATCTCTCCTCACTCAAACCGCGGTGGCCACTCGTGATCGGGAATCACGGGACCGGGCACTCTCTTCCTCACCGGCTGAACTTAGAAATGATACTAAGAAAACACAAATATCCAGGGAGGGTTCAGCATATACCTGACCGGTGTGAGGACACCGGCCCCGAGTCGGAGACGTGGGCGAGCGGGGAAGCGTGTGTTCCCCACACGCCGCGCCGGGGAAGCTTGACCTGCCCAAGAGAAGTTACAACACTACACCTCTCGCAGGAGGGGGATCTTGGGGTGGGGGTTAATGGATATTACAACCAAAATTACCTCCACGCAGGGAGGGGCCTTCAGCCGGCCAAGCGGGGAGGGGAAAATGAGCAAGGAACACCGAAGATGGAGATTGCCGATTCTGCCCGCGTTCTGTGGGTGCTGATAGCCGAGTGGAGAACCGACTGCTGCGACTGCTACCGATTCTTGTTGAGGACGAAACCACCTGGAAAAGCTTTGTAGGAGGCCAGGGAAGTCGTCCAATTTTTGCTGAATTCTTCTGGAGTCGAGGCTGATCTGGATGGAGGCCCGAATAGGGAGGTAGACCCTCAGACTGGCAGCTTCCGATTTCTAGCAGTAGGTTGCAGAGGGTGCCCCGACAGCTTCCGGACTCAGAATCAAGCACCGTCAGAGTCGCTGGAACCGTGGATGAGTCTTCTGTGCAGAAAAACTGACGGGAAAGCCAACCGATGTCGGAGAAGATCAGGGGACGTAGAACAATGGCGACTGATCGATGCAGACTGTGGGCAGTAGGACCGTGTAACTGAGAGAGAAAAAAAGATAACTCCTTCCACACAATGCCGAACGGAGTTCTTCTTCTTGATTCTGAAAGTAGACAGGAAGAAGAAGAACTTTGTAGAAGAGCTCGTGGCCTGATTCCTCGGGGGTTTTCCGTGGTGAAGCTTTCTCTCCGTATCAGGATCTCTGCAGAGCTATCTCCTGGTTTCCAACAGCTGGTTGTAGAGGATGCCCCGACAGCTCCCGAACTCGGAATCGAGCACCGTCAGAGTCGTTGGAATCGTGGACAAGTCATCTTCACAGAAAAACTAACGGGGAGGCTAGCCGATGCTGGAGAAGACCAGGGAGCTCTGAACACTGATGACTGGTCGATGCAGACTGTGGGTAGCAGGACGACGGAGCTGAGGGAGAAAAATGATAACTCCTGCCACAGGATGCCGAATGGAATTCCGCTTCTTGATTCTGAAAGTAGACAGGAAGAAGAAGAACTTTGTAGAAGAGCTTGTGGGCTGATTCCTCCGAGGTTCGTCGTGGCAGAGCTTCTAATCCGGTTCTGGTACTCAGCAGGGGCAGCTCTGCGCAGTTGTGGGAGAACGGATCTCCCGGTCAGCTCGGAGCTCGGAAGGGGACGAGACCACCGCCGTTGCGAAGAGGACAGGCAGCCGCTTCTATGGACTACTCTTGGGCTTCCAGGAACGTCCGGAGGAGGTCGGGGTCGCTGCTGCAAGCTTCAGGTCTTCTGCAGGTCCTCTTACTCTAGATGGTAGAAGGTGGGGTGATGGAGGTGAACAAGGGAAGATGGAGAGGATGAGAGGGGGGCGACCCTAACCAAAGGGGAGGGGTCTTGGGCGCCCTAGGGCTATGGAGGGAAGGGGATTTTTGAATTCAAATGGTCTAGGGAAGTGGAGGGTTGCATGGGGGAGAGGGAAGGGTGCTTGGGAAAGGGATGAGGTGGTTGGAGGGTGGCTTAGTGATTGGGGATGCTCCCTTGGGACTAGGGGGTGGAGTAATGGGATGTGTGGGGAAGGGGAGTGGCCTTTAATGGGGGTAGGTGGGAGAGTGGTGGTTGGGAAGGGAGGAGAGAGAAAATTTTCGAAATTGGGTGTGGAGGAGAGAGAAAGGGGAGTGAAAGAGAGAGATTAAGAAAGGGATGGGTGGGATTCTCTCCCTAAGGCTTCTCACCTCACTAATGGATTCACTCCACCATAAAAATGAAGATAGAACTCACAAAATGGCACATTTTTCATTCATTGATTCATTCCCTTCAAATGAAGGAAATGGGGCCCTATATATAGGAAACCCACATTTTACAATAAGACCCTGACAAAAGACTTAATAACAAATAACCGAAGGGGTAGGGGGGCTCATGGGCCAAGCCCAATGAATTGGGCCCAATAGCACACTAAACAATCTAATGACACTCAAACTTAGGAAAATAAATGCAAGACCTAGGGACATGACTCAAATAAAATGAAAATTACATAATTATGACTCAAAGAAAATATGAAAATTACATGAACTGAATCAGAAAAATGTGACGGACATAATGGAACCATGCTGGTGAACAACCGGTAAATATGAAGGGTGAGAGATGCCCCCATCATACTCCCGGGGTGCGAAGAGCTCGACTCCGTCGAGTAAGAGTCTTTCCTAGCTCGCCCATGTGTCCACCATCGTGGCCGGCCCTTCCACCTCACAAGATACTGCTGGATTGCCCTGCTCCTGATGGTGTCATTATGTTTAACTAGTATCAAATCTTTGTGCTCATGCCGGGCTCTCAAGGTTAGAAGGGGATTCTTATTGGTGGGGTCACTCTTAAAAGGGGGTATGGGCTCAATATCCTCGCTAGGTGCCACCGCGGGGCCCTTGCAGGGCACAAGGTCCGCCACACTACAATGAGGGTTGACCCCATATTCCTTCAGAAGGACCAACTCATTGGCATTTATGCTCAATCGCCCCAAGACCTTAAAGGGTCCAGTCTCTCGATCCCTGAGCGTAGAGGCGACTCTAGGGAAGAGCCTCTTCATCCTGACCATCAGATAGTCACCCTCTTGGAAGTCTTGGTTTCTTTTGCGGGTATCAATTCGCCTTTGACAAATCCTTTTGCCTTTGATGATGGGCCTGCAAGTATGCAATCCTGAGACATAGTTGGTGAATGCTAGCACTCTATTGGATGTTGGGGGTCCCGGGCACCCAAATGTGGACCTAGCATGTCTAGACTCCCTATGAAGATTAGTGAGGATAGGAGGGCCTGGACCTCCAAATGTAGCTCTATCATGCAAAGGGGTGGCAAATGCCGGGGGACCCGGACATCCAAGAATGCACCTATCATGCTTAAGACTCATGATGAATGGAGGTGGACCATTACATCCGAAAATGGTCCATTCATGCTTCCTACTTGACATGTGGGTGATGTGAATGAATGGACCCGTCTTATGAATCATGCCAAGTGATGTGTTGTGCCAAGACTTATGCATTCCTATCCCAAAGATGACTTCCATGTGTATGGGTGTGGGATGGCCTTTGAACTTCCATGTGAAAGGGTCAAAAGGATCTAGGAAGGTGGGCATTATGGAGAGGGGCTCTTCCTTGCTTCCTAGGCATATGTTGTCTATGGCGATGGTTCCCTTTGTGTGGCCCAAGTCTTGGAAGAGGTGATCTTGGTCCAACATGGTTGGTTGGGGTAGGGAAAGGTGAGTTGTGGGTAAGGTGGGTGTATCACATGGGTAACTAGGCTCCCATTGGAAGGGATCAAAGGGGTAATGGACTGGGCTTCCTAGAGGAAGGAACTCTATGTCCACATGGTCTACGCATGGTGGGTCATCCTTCCCCAAGGTAACTGGACCAAGGTCTTTAGTGGGCCAGTCGATCAAGGTACTTGGGATCTTAATGGTAGTGGAGTGGACCATGATGGGTTCTTCATCCATGGGGAGAATGAGAAGGAGGTCACTAGTGTAGCAACCAATGGTGAAGACTGAGGTGATAGAACCATCACATGGGTGGATGAGACTAAGTCTTCTTGGGTGGGCCGCTCCTATGGTCAATAAGCAAGTCAACTTTAGTTGCCATTCTAAACCCTTGAGGAGATCATCCCAACCATTTACCTCATAGTAGGATTGGAATGTGGTGTGATAGGAGTTAATGGGTGCTAATTGGAAAGGGTGCTCCATGGTTGGGGTTTGAAAGTACAAGGCATGAGGGATGGGATTTTGCTTGAGCCATTTGATGATGAGTTCTCCTACGGTCACCACCTTTTGCGTGAGATTGAGTGGTTTGGGGAGGTATGTGTTTGTTTGGACGGGGATGAGTTGATGTCCTTCTTCCTTATTGATAGGAGTATGAATTTCCTTGAATGTGGGGAAGGGATTTGGGTTGGTGTCCAATCCCGGGGATTTGGTCTTGTGGGCCGGGTTCTCCTCATGTTCACTCATGACCTCATTCATTCTTTGAAGTGGGTTGAGAGGGCATGGTGGCCGGGTATGGGGCTCCGGTGGGTGAGGGAACAAAAGGTTGTTGAAACCATAGGCTCCCGGGAGATGTGGGGGATGAACTAGGCAAGACCAACGCAATGGGTGGAAGGTGGTATTCCGTTCATCAAGCCATTGTTTCCCTAGGATTATGCAAGGGCCTTCCAAAGTACCAATTTGACACCATGCTCCATCAAAGTATTTGATCTCTCCAAACCATTTATGGAATTCAACGAAGACTAGGTCTCCGTTGTGCACAATTTGTCCGGTCGTAGAGAGGGTGGCTACAATTTCGGGGGATACCCAATTATCTTCTACCATGTAGATGAAGTCAATTTCTGTGGGGCTCCCATTAGGTAGGTATGCTTGGGATATGATGGGAATTTGGGCCTTTTGGTCTGTAGACTCAATGACAATGGGAGGTGGATAATGCATGGAACGATCCGATGAGAACTCTAATGCAAGCGTGCCCATGGACTTGACTTGTGAGAACAAGTCAAAGACTTGCTCTGATACCACTTGATGTGACACGACCTAAGGGTGCAATGGTATCAACCAAATGAACCTCGGACCTAGACTTGCAAGCCCACTTACAAATTAGCGGACTCGATGTTGGCGGACCGATATCGCAGCACAACCCTTTCCCCGTGGTGACTAAGTGATGGTAGGGTGGATTCGAGAGCCTAAACCACGCTGCTTAGGGTGATGACTTGGCCAATGAGTTCCCCTCCCTTGGATTGGAGCACCCACATCAGTGGGGCGGACGCCGTGCCTTGAGGGTACGGGGATCTCTCCTCACTCAAACCGCGGTGGCCACTCGTGATCGGGAATCACGGGACCGGGCACTCTCTTCCTCACCGGCTGAACTTAGAAATGATACTAAGAAAACACAAATATCCAGGGAGGGTTCAGCATATACCTGACCGGTGTGAGGACACCGGCCCCGAGTCGGAGACGTGGGCGAGCGGGGAAGCGTGTGTTCCCCACACGCCGCGCCGGGGAAGCTTGACCTGCCCAAGAGAAGTTACAACACTACACCTCTCGCAGGACGGGGATCTTGGGGTGGAGGTTAATGGATATTACAACCAAAATTACCTCCACGCAGGGAGGGGCCTTCAGCCGGCCAAGCGGGGAGGGGAAAATGAGCAAGGAACACCGAAGATGGAGATTGCCGATTCTGCCCGCGTTCTGTGGGTGCTGACAGCCGAGTGGAGAACCAACTGCTGCGACTGCTACCGATTCTTGTTGGGACGAAACCACCTGGAAAAGCTTCGTAGGAGGCCAGGAAAGTCGTCCAATTTTTGCTGAATTCTTCTAGAGTCGAGGCTGATCTGGATGGAGACCCGAATAGGGAGGCAGACCCTCGGACTGGCAGCTTCTGATTTCTAGCAGTAGGTTGCAGAGGGTGCCCCGACAGCTTCCGGACTCGGAATCAAGCACCGTCAGAGTCACTGGAACCGTGGATGAGTTTTCTGTGCAGAAAAACTAACAGGGAAGCCAACCGATGTCGGAGAAGATCAGGGGACTCAGAACAATGGCGACTGGTCGATGCAGACTGTGGGCAGCAGGACCGTGTAACTGAGAGAGAAAAAAAGATAACTCCTTCCACGCAATGCCGAATGGAGTTCCGCTTCTTGATTCTGAAGTAGACAGGAAGAAAAAGAACTTTGTAGAAGAGCTCGTGGCCTGATTCCTCGGGGGTTTTCTGTGGTGAAGCTTTCTCTCTGGATCAGGATCTCTGCAGAGCTAGCTCCTGGTTTTCAACTGCTGGTTGTAGAGGATGCCCCGACAGCTCCCGAACTCGGAATTGAGCACCGTCAGAGTCGTTGGAATCGTGGACAAGTCCTCTTCACAGAAAAACTAACAGGGAGGCCAGACGATGCTGGAGAAGACCAGGGAGCTCTGAACACTGATGACTGGTCGATGCAGACTGTGGGTAGCAGGACGATGGAGCTGAGGGAGAAAAATGATAACTCCTGCCACAGGATGCCGAATGGAATTCTGCTTCTTGATTCTGAAAGTAGACAGGAAGAAAAAGAACTTTGTAGAAGAGCTTGTGGGCTGATTCCTCCGAGGTTCGTCGTGGCAGAGCTTCTAATCCGGTTCTGGTACTCAGCAGGGGCAGCTCTGCGCAGTTGTGGGAGAACGGATCTCTCGGTCAGCTCGGAGCTCGGAAGGGGATGAGACCACCGCCGTTACGAAGAGGACAGGCAGCCGCTTCTATGGACTACTCTTGGGCTTCCAGGAACATCCGGAGGAGGTCGGGGTTGCTGCTGCAAGCTTCAGGTCTTCTGCAGGTCCTCTTACTCTAGATGGTAGAAGGTGGGGTGATAGAGGTGAACAAGGGAAGATGGAGAGGATGAGAGGGGGGCGACCCTAACCAAAGGGGAGGGGTCTTGGGCGCCCTAGGGCTATGGAGGGAAGGGGATTTTTGAATTCAAATGGTCTAGGGAAGTGGAGGGTTGCATGGGGGAGAGGGAAGGGTGCTTGGGAAAGGGATGAGGTGGTTGGAGGGTGGCTTAGTGATTGGGGATGCTCCCTTGGGACTAGGGGGTGGAGTAATGGGATGTGTGGGGAAGGGGAGTGGCCTTTAATGCGGGTAGGTGGGAGAGTGGTGGTTGGGAAGGGAGGAGAGAGAAAATTTTTGAAATTGGGTGTGGAGGAGAGAGAAAGGGGAGTGAAAGAGAGAGATTAAGAAAGGGATGGGTGGGATTCTCCCCCTAAGGCTTCTCACCTCACTAATGGATTCACTCCACCATAAAAATGAAGATAGAACTCACAAAATGGCACATTTTTCATTCATTGATTCATTCCCTTCAAATGAAGGAAATGGGGCCCTATATATAGGAAACCCACATTTTACAATAAGACCCTGACAAAAGACTTAATAACAAATAACCGAAGGGGTAGGGGGGCTCATGGGCCAAGCCCAATGAATTGGGCCCAATAGCACACTAAACAATCTAATGACACTCAAACTTAGGAAAATAAATGCAAGACCTAGGGACATGACTCAAATAAAATGAAAATTACATAATTATGACTCAAAGAAAATATGAAAATTACATGAACTGAATCAGAAAAATGTGACGGACATAATGGAACCATGCTGGTGAACAACCGGTAAATATGAAGGGTGAGAGATGCCCCCATCACTTTTTCTTCCTCCGGAATATGGCGGGTACCCTGGCAGCCATCTGCCTCCATCTATCTGCGTAAGTTGCAAACTCTTCATCCTGCTTCATCTTCTCGGCCACCAGATCTGTGAATGAGTATTCCGGGCCGACCCTGTCTTGAAACTGCTGGATGAATTTATCCTTGACTATCTTGAAGCTCTCGGCCTCTTCCAGTGGCAGAGAATAGAACCATTCCAGAGCAGCGCCATCCAATGATCGGCGGAATAAGTACGCCATGAGGCGATCGTCATATTGGAACTGTGCTGACTCATATAGAAAATCCCTCACATGGATGAAGGGATTGCTGTTTCCATCATACTTGCGATAGTTGGGGAGCTCGGATTGCAGAGGGAACCGGATATTCTGGAAGCTCAGAACGGGAATATCAACCAAGGATTGTGGGTCCACCCTTTTCTGGAGAAAATGGAGTTGTTGCTGCATGGCGGCCCACTTGTTAAGCAAGTCCTGCTCTCGGGAGGGAGCAGGGGTAGTGAAGGAAACTGATTGCATTTGGGGAGCGGATGGAATGGCTGTCGCGGAAGGCGGGAGCCCATAGGAAGGAGTAGAATGATAAACAATGGAGCTAGGGGGCCCGTAAGAAGGATATTGGGCCTGGGATAGCCTCGGATTAGAGTGAGCTTGGGCCGTCCCGTGCTGAGGATGCAAGAAATCGGAAGGGCCCACGAGAACTTGCGGAGCCGCTAGAGTAGAGGGATGATGATCCATCTGAAAGGAGGGGATGGGTGATTTCCCCTTATCGAAAGACTGATGGGCTGAATCAGAAGATTGACCCATCTCCATGCCAGCGAAGGTGATGGTCCGAGGTTGGACCGGGGTGAGCTCGATCGGAGTGGGCCGAACGGATGGCCCAATAATGGAAGGATTAGATTGCCCCTGGATGGCGGCAGAGGGAGAAGGATTGGACCCTTGCATAGACTGATACAGAACCTGAAGTTGGGTCAGATCCAATTGGGCCATCATATGGAGGACAGAGCCCGCTGAGGGAGCGGAGAGAGAAGGGGTAACCTGACCACCTTCCATGGAAGTGGAGGATGGGAGAGGGGCGGTCCCCTCTCCAGCAGAAAAAGAAATAACCCTCGGGGGGTTTTCAAGGAGCCCTTGAGGAAGCGAGTCCTCTTGGGAACGAGGAGGATTGAATGATGCCATGGTGGATTCAAAAAGTGGATTGGAATAGAATGTGAAAGAGGTGGCAACTTGAGGAGCTGACTAAGACGAGCGAAAACAACTCCACATACAACGGACAACCTTGAAATATGCAACACAACCAACACAAAAACACACAATAAGTAACCAAACTTAGGTGATTCTAACAAGGTGTAAGTGATGAAAGATGAAGACACTCAAAATCAACCAAGTTTGTTTAGGATGATGCGACAAGGTTCTTACGATTTCTCCTTCGGAACTTTAGTGGATTTGATTGGTATGTGCTCTCGAAAATGGGTTCCTAGTAGGAGATGTATATGAGACTTGGTTTGTCTCTAAGTGAAGCCACTCTCTCACCTATGCAATCCTAAACACGGGGTGGGAAAGATACAACCAGCCCGGCGTCCGTGTGGGAATCCACAGCTCGCGGGGACTTATGGAGGTCCCTACTGTGATTTCCTGGTCGGCCCCAAGGAATATGGAGACGAGAGGTCCTCACAACAAGGTGGGAAAATGCAATCTAGCACATGAAACTAATGAATGACCCTATGTGCACCGGAGCGCATGCAAAGTCTAGCCTAGAATCTAACAACCAATGGTACACACAATGATATGGAAATATGATCAAATCAAGAAAGAAGTCAAGTAACACCCAAGCAACCAATCACAGCAGAAACTGCGGAAGTAAATGCACCTTGGATGCGTACCTGCCAGGAGAATGACGGTCGAAGATCCCTGCGTCAGAGACAAATAACGGTCGAAGGCCAGACCGCCAGAAATAATATGACGCAGGGAGACAGGACTGTCAAATGAGCTAGGGAACCCAAAACCAGACTAAATTAACCGGCAAACCCATGGTGATGTGACACAACCTCGGACCTAATGCAAGCAAGCACAATCGCATACAAATGGGCCGATTTGGGCCACCGCTCTATCGTCACTCACCCAAGCCCGGGGTGACTTGGCAATGCCAAGGGGAGGATGTGGGGTTGGGCCCTTGCTGGTAGAGGGCCAGTAAGGCCAAGACTTGATTCCCAATGGGTGGGGATGCCCAAATCAAGGGCGCAGACAAAGTGCCAAAGGCACCGGTTGCAATTTCCTACGGTGATCACTCAAGTTTATGGGGCTTGAGGATCGGGCACTCACTCGCATAACCAGCAGAATTAAGAACTATATTGAAAGACAAGCACTAAGTGGAGTTAAGGTTTGAGCACTTACTCGATCGGTTTGAAGAAACCGGTCCCGGTCGGAGACGAGGGCGAGCGGGGAGGCGAGTGGATCCCCACAAGCCGCGGCGGTGTCGCTTGACCTGCCCAAACAAGATACACCACTACACCTCTCACAGGAGGGGGATCTTGGGGTGGGGGTTAATGATATTACATCAATACTACCTCCACGCAGGGAGGGGCCTTCAGCCGCCCAAGCGGGGTGGGGAAACCAAAAGCAAAGAACAAGGAATAAGGTTGACGCCGAATCTGCCTGCTGTCTGCGAGCCGGGATAGAGGGTCGGTGTCGCTGCTGTAGATCTTTCTCAGGAATTTTTCTGATGACGAGACTGGCGGAGAAATCTTCGTAACAGCAAGGGGAATGCCTCAGAATTTTTTCAATTTCTTCTGGAATTGCTGTTGGTCGGGGCAGGAGCTTGAACAGGGCCTCTATTTATTGGACTAACAGGAACTGACTTCTAACAGCAGGATGCAGAGAGTACCTCGGCCGCTCCCTTCGTCGGAATCAGGCGCCGTCAGAGTCATTGGAACCGTGGATGAGTTTTCTTTGCATCAAAACTGACGGGGATGCTAACCGATGTCGGAGACGATCTGTGAAACCAGAAGAGTGAAGAGGGGTCGATGCAGACAGTGGGAAGCAGAGCCGCGCGATCGTGGAAGAAAATTTGTAACTTCTGCTCCCGGATGCTGAATGGACTTCCGCTTTTTGATTCTGAAAGTAGACATGCCGAGGTAGAACTTTGAAGAAGAACTTGAGAGCTGATTCCTCTATGGTTCGTCGGGGTAGAGCTTCTATTCCGGATCAGGTCCTTTGTTGGGGCAGCTTTGCGCAGTCGGGGTAGATTGGACCTCCCGGGCTGCACCGAACTCCGATGGGGGTGAGCTCACTTCTGTTGCGAAGAAGACCTGGAGAAGCTTCCAACGATGGCTCTTGGGTCTTCAAACTCGATGGGATGAAGTCGTGGTGGCTGCTGCAAGCTGCTGCTCTTCTGCAGATCTTTGATTGAGAGCTGTAGGTTGAAGATGATGGGGGGGAATGGGGTATATGGGAGGGGAAATGGGGGTGGATGAGTGTGGGGAAAGCCCGGGCTGTGAGGGGGTCTAGGAGGGGGTGTTCTAAGGGGGGGAAGGGAAGAATGGGGTCTGGAATGGGGTCTAACAGGTGGTGGAAGGAGGAGCTACGAATTTAGGAAGGTGAGTGAGAGGGAAAGGGTCTTTGAAAATGGGTTTAAGGGTGGGATTAAATTTTTGTCTTGGGGGATGGGAAGAGGTGTGTGGGGAAGATAATAGGGGTGCTTGGGGTTGTGGGAAGGGTGCTTGGGGAAGTGGGTGGGGTAGTTGGGGGTTGGGAGGTAGAGCTAGGATTGGTGGAAGCTCTCTTGGGACTAGGGGGTGGAGTAATGGGATGTGTGGGGAAGGGGAGTGGCCTTTAATGGGGGTAGGTGGGAGAGTGGTGGTTGGGAAGGGAGGAGAGAGAAAATTTTCGGATTTGGGTGTAGAGGAGAGAGAAAGAGGGGTGAAAGAGAGAGAATAAGAGATGAATGGGTGGGGAATCTCTCCCCTAGGGTTTCTCACCCAAAAAATGGAATCTCTCCACTAGATAAGAAGTCTAAAATCTCAAAATGACAAGTTTTTCATTCATTGATTCATTCATTCATTACCTCCAAATGAAGGAAATGGGGCCCTATATATAGGAAACCCATATTTTACAATAAGACCCTGACAAAAGACTCATTGACAAATAACCGAAGGGGTAGGGGAGCTCATTGGGCCAAGCCCGAAGAAATGGGCCCAATTAGCACATTACACATTCTAATGACACTTAAACATAGGAAAATAAATGCAAGACCTAGGGACATGACTCAAATAAAATGCAAATTACATCAAATGACTCAAGCAAATACATAAAAAGGATAATTGGGCCTTTATAGGGAGAGGCCCGAACTCAAACGATGCCGGGGTGTGAAGAAGACCCTAGCCAAAGGGAATTGTGGATGATGCCTCCATCACATGGAAGCTCACACAGCAGAGTCAAGTGGTGATCTAACGCCCCCGCGTCACAGAGATGTGACACTGGGACACAGGGCCGTCACAGGGCTCAGAAAACCCAAATCAGCAGTGAATAAAGGGGAAACCAAAGGCAACTCAACAAGTAGATGATGGCAGGTTTAAGCAAGAATCAAAAGCACGATTGGCACAAGCTGTCCCACCGTGATCGCCAAAAAATTATCTGTTGATATTTATTTGCCTATCTTTTATCTTCTCCTTGAGGTTTTGAAATGATATGGTAAGATGACAAACAAGCAATCAAAGATCTGCTCAAAACCTATGAACATGTGATCATGAACCTAGGCAATCATGACTAGCTCTAGTATGGGCATGCTATCTCAATCAAACTACGCTAAGGAAAAAGAAAAACACACGCCGGGGCGTGGAGCAAGGAGTAAATAAAACACACTGCCAAGGGTGGAACAAGCAAAGAAAATAAAGAGATGTGATGAAGGAAATAGCTAATGCCCAATACCAAGATAAAGATGTGATCACCACCAAAGCAAAACAAGCCAAAGACTCGAATTTACCTTGGAAATAGGTGGATGAAACACCCACCCATGGGAGAGAAAACCAAGGAAAGCCTGCAGATCACCCTGAAAGTAACGGCCAAAACCTCCTGCGTCACTTGCAAGTGACGGCCACGCGATAGACCGTTGGAGGAGAGTAACGCCCCTGAACCAGACCGTCAGACAACCTGCAGTAATAAAATGAATTATTTTAACTCCAAGTCTTCCAGCCGGCTAGAAGAATTGGGCCTCGTGCTGATGATCCTATAAACCTGCCAGAGATGTAGAAAATAAAACAAGACAACCTCAATTAGCCCTAAGCATAAGCATAGCATCAATTCTTAAAGGGCTTAACATTGTCAAAAGGAGAGGGGATTACCGGGGAGTTGTTAGTTTTTTAACCCCTTTGGGCGTTTTTAAAAGTTTGGGAGGATGTTTGAATGCTTAAAGAACAGTGAAAAACATGGAGGAAGAGGAGGGACAATGCTTTGATTAAGGAAAAACCAAGGGGAACTTAAGCATGCAATGATGAACTTTGAGAAACCAAAACCAAAGTACTCCCTTGATTCTGAGATTGATGGACGTGGGAAGCAGTTCCTCCTGGATGTAGATGGCTCCTGAGTTCGGCAGCACTTCGTCGCGAACTTCAAATCTTCCCTCCTTCGGGTCATAAAGTTAAGGGTTCTATTTATAGACCCTCAAACTCTCAGGTCGAGTAGAGGATAAACCAGCAAGAAAGGAGGATAATTCTTAGCAAATCCTTGAAGATAATATCACCAAGAGTCCATAGAATCGAACGGGAGGTCCTGAGGATCAGATTTGAAAGAGATATCGTCAATCCAAAACCCTATCTCGACCACGGATTAGCAAAGAAAAGGCCTGAACTGCCAGGACTCTCTGAAGGAAGTAACGGCTGCACGACAGACCGCCACTTGAAAGTAATGCACAAAGGAATGACCGTTACTCTCAACCCTATCTCAAATGGATAAGATCAAATGGAAGAAGTGGTGAGGACATGCGCCGCATTACTCGACGGAGCACACGGAGCACTCCAGCATCCCTTTGGCTCGACGATCACTTGGCGGACTAGCGGAGTTATCTTCATTTATTTCATGCTTTAGGCCATGCTGGGCCTTGGATTAGTCCCTGCGTGGACACTTTTATTATTTGTGGACCTTTGTAGGCCAATTGGGGCCAACGAGGCTTTAGTTGGGTCATTTTGTGCTTATTAGGTAGGAGATAGGGCTATTTGGCCACTTCCTTGGTTCAATCACTGGCCCATTTAGGCTGGCCGCCCCAACCCCATGCTCAGCCCACCTTGGGATTTGCGCCCCCACCTCCTAGGGTTAGGGTTTGGGCGCCCCCACCTCTTTCCCTCCTCTTGGAAGGTGGCAGTCGCCCCCTCTCCTATATTATAGGAAGAGGGGTGCGCCCCCCCTTTCCCTTCCCCATCCGACCACCCCCTCCCTCCTTTGGCCGCCCCCCTTCCCCAATCTCCTCCTAGAATCTAGGAATGTTGCGCACCCCCCCTTTCCCCCAAGCCTTGTGCGCACCCCCTTTCCCTCTCTCTTGACTAGGGTTTCAACCCTAGCATCTCCCCTCCCCATATATAAGCCTTGTTATCTTTTTTGAGAAGAAGAATGAAGAATATTTTTGTGAGCAAGACTCCTTGGTGGCTGCTCCCCCTTCTTCCTCTTTGATCCTGTGACGGGATCAACCCCGGGGTGTGACTCCCCATCCTCGGTGCGACGCCGAGGTTCCCTCCCCCCTTATCTCCTTCACAGGTGCACGGATCTGCTCGCCATATTTCTACCCCGAGTTGAAGCGGCGCCCCCATCCGGTTCTAGTCGAATCTGAGCCTCTCCCTTTTTCTGGAGATACCTCTACGAGTCGGCAACGCGTGGGCTTTGGTTTCGTCTCGATCCGAGGTCTACATCGCCGGTGGCGATTTTCTTCGTGAGCTCGCGCAGGACCCTCTCTCTCTGCGAGCCAGGTTCTGTCCGTCCCCTTGAGAAAATTCCACAGGGCGAACAACTGCGAGTTAGGATCTGGTCTCTTCAGTGAACTTACCTCTCTTTGTCCTCTTTCCAACGCCGCCGACCACGTCTCGTTTCAATGTCGGTGCTGAGCGTGGCGTCAATTCTCGTGGGACCGCGCAGATCAACCTGTGCAGTCCGACCCCAGGAACAGCAACAACTTGCAGACGGTCTCCCGGACAACCCTGGTCACATCTGATCGAGCCCTTCAGTCAGGACCTGCTGCTCTGCGTCCCCGACGTCCTCCTCAAGCGGTGCCTCGTTCGCCTACCGGAGCAATGAGTTATCATTTTTCCCGTTCGAGTGCACTGTTCTGTGAGCAGATTCCCTGTCACAACTTGCAGGTTCGCCCCCAGCTTCCACGGATAGAATCTGCGCGCCCCCTTTGGTCGAGGCTTCCTCCCGTGACCTAGCTACGCATCCTCACTGACGGCGCCTCAATCGGACACCGGACCAGGCCGTGGGAGCTTCCACCGTCGAGTCGCGCATTGCTGCGAACCTGCTGATCACCGCTCGGGTCCTCCTCGCGGCCAACCCTTCACCGAGTGCCGCCCGTCAGCCCGTACATCGGCAGCTCCGAATCCCTATCTTGTAGCCTGTTATCTCCCTGCAAGGAGTGGGTATTTTGGTTGGCATTGTGTTAATATTCATTGTGTGTATCGGGGTTGTTGATCTCGGCCGGGGTTTCTTCCCCACGCCTAGGCGTGGAGGTACGTGCGACGTTCCTCTTTGTTGGCATTTGCTTTACTAGTACGCTTTCTAGTATGCCGCATGAGCGTGTAGGTTCCTAGCTAGTCTTTTAATCACCGCGTGATTGTGAGTGAGAGCACCCATTCCATGGCCCTAGTCGAGCGCCGAGCTCGGACTAGATTCCCATAGGCGTACGGCGGTTCCTTAGCCGCTGAGATCCTCGTGCTTCCCTCATAGGGACGGCCGTTGGGCTTGAGTTTCTTGTTGAGAGATGCCTCCACCCGGAGGAACGCTACGGAGGTCAGCCGCCCGGCTTGCCTTTGGCGTGCGAGTGCTGGCCGCACTGTGTTGCATTCGTAGGTCCTAGCCATTTCAGCCCCGTCCCGCATCAAAGTGGTATCAGAGCCTAGGGAACCAGTTTGTTCTAACAAATTGGGGTCTTAGGTCATTTGAGTCTTTAGGTTGTCTAGGGTGCATTGAGTCTCTTAGTTCATCTAGGTAACCTACCATTGCATTGTCATTTTAGGTTTATGTCTAATTAGAGTTTTATCCTTGTCTCGTTGAGACTTGCATGTCCAGCTTCCCGCCAACCCCTTGGTGGTTCCTCGAGCCCACGTGTCAGATTGGTCATCCCTGGTGGCCCGATTCGATGCTCTTATGGCACGACTCCCAGGTGTCGCCCCTACCACTCAGTTGTCGGGAGACCCGATCCCTATACCGATGACCGAGTCATTCCAGTGCCCTGTCATGTCTATGGCCAACCCCTACATTAGGCCCGTCCAAGGCAACAAGTTTGTGTCCGAGTACATTAGGGACTTTGAAGTGTACCGGTCAAGATGTGGAGTTGGGAAGGAGAGCACCACGGCCGGATTTCAGTTCCGGAGAGGTCTCCGACTTCACTATCAGTTTGAATGTCTTTGCCGCAACGCGGTCACTCTGGAGCAATCTTATCAGGTCGCTCTAGAGGTCGAGCCGTTTGAGTCATGGTTTGATGCTGCCCTTCGGCAAGCATCTGCCTCTCCACATGAGCCCACGAGGTTGGACGCTCCTGTCCCGCACCCTCACCCACCACAGTCGGGGAACCCTTCCCCTGGAGCTCCTTTGCCACATCCACCTTCCGATCTTCAATCTGAGCCACCTCATTTGGAGCCCTCACAACCAGGGCTACCCATACCTCTAACGGGGAAGCTATTCATTGCTGAGCCACTTCTTAGTTGGCTTAGGACAAACTTGGTCCCTAGATCATCTTGTTACCCCTCCGCGGACCTAGCCCTCCCAATAGTCCCCATTAACTCCTTTCACACCACTTTTCGGTCCTTCTGCTTTCTTGAAAATGTGAAGGACTTCCTTAGGAGTTTAGATTATCAATGGGAGTTGACTTATATGTTGACCTTAGGGTCTGACCAACCCTATAGTCATAGCTTCACGCTCCCTGCTTTGGGGTCTATTACCTCGGTCTACACCATAGGACATATCACCTCCGAGGTCCTTTTATTCTTTCCCATACTTGTGGAGGTTAATTTTGTCCCCTCTTATGGTGTCACGGTCCCGAGGGAGGAACCTAGCTTTCCTTGTCTCCCTCCTGAGCCCATTGCCCCATATATTAGAGCGCCTGAAGGTGATCATCTACACCTGGGTGAATGTCACACATGGGCAAGTATAGTGAAGGGACCTGTCGGGAGGGGTCATCATTTCTTTGACCCTTTCGATCCCCTCCCTAGTGAGCCTCTCGACTCATATTCTTCTCCCCACATTATCGAGAAGGTCCATTATCACACCCCATCCAAACCTGCTAGTCAACATCTCCCCTCGCATACACCCAGACGCCAGAGTTTAGGAGGCCAGGGACACATGTCTCTCTCTCATGTTTCACCATGTCCCTCATCATATAGGGGTAATGTCATGAGTGAGTTTGAAGTTATTCGTCCTCCTGAGGCTACCATATTTAGTAGGACACATGTGCATGATAGGTCGTACTTTGATTGTCCAGGTCCTCCCCATGTTGTCAAGTCGGGCCAGCATCATAGGCATATTATATCCATATTTGGATGTCCAGGACCACCCCTGCATTCACGTAGGTATGAGTCTACCCATCTTATTCAGAGTCTGCATCATCACCACCTTAAGGCCAGCAACGCACGTTATAAGGAGTTAGTTGACGCGCATCGACACACCCGTGGGTTCCATAAGGGGGAATACGTCATGATCAGGGTCAGACCTGAACGGTTTCCTTCGGGGGCCGTGAAGAAACTCCAGGCCCGCGGTGCTGGACCCTTCCGAGTCTTGAAGCGAATTGGGTCGAATGCGTATGAGATTGAGCTGCCAGACGACTTTGGGATCTGTTTGACGTTCAATGTCTCAGATTTGGTGGCATATCAAGATCCCGCGGTGATTCCCAGTGAGCCTTTTGGGCCCTCCCCTTCTATTGAGAGTGTTACACCTTCTGAGCGTCCACTTCCTCCAGCCCCATTACAGAAACGCGAGCATATAGATTGCATACTGGATGAGCAAGTGACCACTACCAGGAGCGGAGCCTACCAACGCTTCCTAGTGCATTGGAGAGGGCCCCCTGTGACAGACAACACCTGGATCACACGTGGAGAGCTAGAGAGGATCGACCCGGACCTGCTGGAGCGTTACTGGAGCGACCGTGACCCTTACTCGACGGGGTCGAGTTCTTCCCACCCGGGGAGAATTGGTGAGGACACGTGCCGCATTACTCGACGGAGCACACGGAGCACTCCAGCATCCCTTTGGCTCGACGATCACTTGGCGGACTAGCGGAGTTATCTTCATTTATTTCATGCTTTAGGCCATGCTGGGCCTTGGATTAGTCCCTGCGTGGACACTTTTATTATTTGTGAACCTTTCTAGGCCAATTGGGGCCAACGAGGCTTTAGTTGGGTCATTTTGTGCTTATTAGGTAGGAGATAGGGCTATTGGGCCACTTCCTTGGTTCAATCACTGGCCCATTTGGGCTGGCCGCCCCAACCCCTTGCTCAGCCCACCTTGGGATTTGCGCCCCCACCTCCTAGGGTTAGGGTTTGGGCGCCCCCACCTCTTTCCCTCCTCTTGGAAGGTGGCAGCCGCCCCCTCTCCTAGATTATAGGAAGAGGGGTGCGCCCCCCCCTTTCCCTTCCCCATCCGACCACCCCCCTCTCTCCTTTGGCCGCCCCCCTTCCCCAATCTCCTCCTAGAATCTAGGAATGTTGCGCACCCCCCCTCTCCCCCAAGCCTTGTTGCGCACCCCCCCTTTCCCCCAAGCCTTGTGCGCACCCCCTTTCCCTCTCTCTTGACTAGGGTTTCAACCCTAGCATCTCCCCTCCCCATATATAAGCCTTGTTATCTTTTTTGAGAAGAAGAATGAAGAATATTTTTGTGAGCAAGACTCCTTGGTGGCTGTGCCCCCTTCTTCCTCTTTGATCCTGCGACGGGATCAACCCCGGGGTGTGACTCCCCATCCCTCGGTGCGACGCCGAGGTTCCCTCCCCCCTTATCTCCTTCACAGGTGCACGGATCTGCTCGCCAGATTTCTACCCCGAGTTGCAGCGGCACCTCCATCCGGTTCTGGTCGAATCTGAGCCTCTCCCTTTTTCTGGAGATACCTCTACGAGTCGGCGACGCGTGGGCTTTGGTTTCGTCTCGATCCGAGGTCTACATCGCCGGTGGCGATTTTCTTCGTGAGCTCGCGCAGGACCCTCTCTCTCTGCGAGCCAGGTTCTGTCCGTCCCCTTGCGAAAATTCCATAGGGTGGAAAACTCCGAGTTTGGATCTGGTCTCTTCAGTGATCTTACCTCTCTTGTCCTC